>CM076139.1:0-2400000 GCA_038025085.1 Tetragonia tetragonoides
CCTAAACCCTAAACCCTAAACCCTAAACCCTAAACCCTAAACCCTAAACCCTAAACCCTAAACCCTAAACCCTAAAACCCTAAACCCTAAACCCTAAACCCTAAACCCTAAACCCTAAACCCTAAACCCTAAACCCTAAACCCTAAACCCTAAACCCTAAACCCTAAACCCTAAACCCTAAACCCTAAACCCTAAACCCTAAACCCTAAACCCTAAACCCTAAACCCTAAACCCTAAACCCTAAACCCTAAACCCTAAACCCTAAACCCTAAACCCTAAACCCTAAACCCTAAACCCTAAACCCTAAACCCTAAACCCTAAACCCTAAACCCTAAACCCTAAACCCTAACCCTAAACCTAAACCCTAAACCCTAAACCCTAAACCCTAAACCCTAAACCCTAAACCCTAAACCCTAAACCCTAAACCCTAAACCCTAAACCCTAAACCCTAAACCCTAAACCCTAAACCCTAAACCCTAAACCCTAAACCCTAAACCCTAAACCCTAAACCCTAAACCCTAAACCCTAAACCCTAAACCCTAAACCCTAAACCCTAAACCCTAAACCCTAAACCCTAAACCCTAAACCCTAAACCCTAAACCCTAAACCCTAAACCCTAAACCCTAAACCCTAAACCCTAAACCCTAAACCCTAAACCCTAAACCCTAAACCCTAAACCCTAAACCCTAAACCCTAAACCCTAAACCCTAAACCCTAAACCCTAAACCCTAAACCCTAAACCCTAAACCCTAAACCCTAAACCCTAAACCCTAAACCCTAAACCCTAAACCCTAAACCCTAAACCCTAAACCCTAAACCCTAAACCCTAAACCCTAAACCCTAAACCCTAAACCCTAAACCCTAAACCCTAAACCCTAAACCCTAAACCCTAAACCCTAAACCCTAAACCCTAAACCCTAAACCCTAAACCCTAAACCCTAAACCCTAAACCCTAAACCCTAAACCCTAAACCCTAAACCCTAAACCCTAAACCCTAAACCCTAAACCCTAAACCCTAAACCCTAAACCCTAAACCCTAAACCCTAAACCCTAAACCCTAAACCCTAAACCCTAAACCCTAAACCCTAAACCCTAAACCCTAAACCCTAAACCCTAAACCCTAAACCCTAAACCCTAAACCCTAAACCCTAAACCCTAAACCCTAAACCCTAAACCCTAAACCCTAAACCCTAAACCCTAAACCCTAAACCCTAAACCCTAAACCCTAAACCCTAAACCCTAAACCCTAAACCCTAAACCCTAAACCCTAAACCCTAAACCCTAAACCCTAAACCCTAAACCCTAAACCCTAAACCCTAAACCCTAAACCCTAAACCCTAAACCCTAAACCCTAAACCCTAAACCCTAAACCCTAAACCCTAAACCCTAAACCCTAAACCCTAAACCCTAAACCCTAAACCCTAAACCCTAAACCCTAAACCCTAAACCCTAAACCCTAAACCCTAAACCCTAAACCCTAAACCCTAAACCCTAAACCCTAAACCCTAAACCCTAAACCCTAAACCCTAAACCCTAAACCCTAAACCCTAAACCCTAAACCCTAAACCCTAAACCCTAAACCCTAAACCCTAAACCCTAAACCCTAAACCCTAAACCCTAAACCCTAAACCCTAAACCCTAAACCCTAAACCCTAAACCCTAAACCCTAAACCCTAAACCCTAAACCCTAAACCCTAAACCCTAAACCCTAAACCCTAAACCCTAAACCCTAAACCCTAAACCCTAAACCCTAAACCCTAAACCCTAAACCCTAAACCCTAAACCCTAAACCCTAAACCCTAAACCCTAAACCCTAAACCCTAAACCCTAAACCCTAAACCCTAAACCCTAAACCCTAAACCCTAAACCCTAAACCCTAAACCCTAAACCCTAAACCCTAAACCCTAAACCCTAAACCCTAAACCCTAAACCCTAAACCCTAAACCCTAAACCCTAAACCCTAAACCCTAAACCCTAAACCCTAAACCCTAAACCCTAAACCCTAAACCCTAAACCCTAAACCCTAAACCCTAAACCCTAAACCCTAAACCCTAAACCCTAAACCCTAAACCCTAAACCCTAAACCCTAAACCCTAAACCCTAAACCCTAAACCCTAAACCCTAAACCCTAAACCCTAAACCCTAAACCCTAAACCCTAAACCCTAAACCCTAAACCCTAAACCCTAAACCCTAAACCCTAAACCCTAAACCCTAAACCCTAAACCCTAAACCCTAAACCCTAAACCCTAAACCCTAAACCCTAAACCCTAAACCCTAAACCCTAAACCCTAAACCCTAAACCCTAAACCCTAAACCCTAAACCCTAAACCCTAAACCCTAAACCCTAAACCCTAAACCCTAAACCCTAAACCCTAAACCCTAAACCCTAAACCCTAAACCCTAAACCCTAAACCCTAAACCCTAAACCCTAAACCCTAAACCCTAAACCCTAAACCCTAAACCCTAAACCCTAAACCCTAAACCCTAAACCCTAAACCCTAAACCCTAAACCCTAAACCCTAAACCCTAAACCCTAAACCCTAAACCCTAAACCCTAAACCCTAAACCCTAAACCCTAAACCCTAAACCCTAAACCCTAAACCCTAAACCCTAAACCCTAAACCCTAAACCCTAAACCCTAAACCCTAAACCCTAAACCCTAAACCCTAAACCCTAAACCCTAAACCCTAAACCCTAAACCCTAAACCCTAAACCCTAAACCCTAAACCCTAAACCCTAAACCCTAAACCCTAAACCCTAAACCCTAAACCCTAAACCCTAAACCCTAAACCCTAAACCCTAAACCCTAAACCCTAAACCCTAAACCCTAAACCCTAAACCCTAAACCCTAAACCCTAAACCCTAAACCCTAAACCCTAAACCCTAAACCCTAAACCCTAAACCCTAAACCCTAAACCCTAAACCCTAAACCCTAAACCCTAAACCCTAAACCCTAAACCCTAAACCCTAAACCCTAAACCCTAAACCCTAAACCCTAAACCCTAAACCCTAAACCCTAAACCCTAAACCCTAAACCCTAAACCCTAAACCCTAAACCCTAAACCCTAAACCCTAAACCCTAAACCCTAAACCCTAAACCCTAAACCCTAAACCCTAAACCCTAAACCCTAAACCCTAAACCCTAAACCCTAAACCCTAAACCCTAAACCCTAAACCCTAAACCCTAAACCCTAAACCCTAAACCCTAAACCCTAAACCCTAAACCCTAAACCCTAAACCCTAAACCCTAAACCCTAAACCCTAAACCCTAAACCCTAAACCCTAAACCCTAAACCCTAAACCCTAAACCCTAAACCCTAAACCCTAAACCCTAAACCCTAAACCCTAAACCCTAAACCCTAAACCCTAAACCCTAAACCCTAAACCCTAAACCCTAAACCCTAAACCCTAAACCCTAAACCCTAAACCCTAAACCCTAAACCCTAAACCCTAAACCCTAAACCCTAAACCCTAAACCCTAAACCCTAAACCCTAAACCCTAAACCCTAAACCCTAAACCCTAAACCCTAAACCCTAAAACCTAAAACCCTAAACCCTAAACCCTAAACCCTAAACCCTAAACCATAAACCCTAAAACCCTAAACCCTAAACCCTAAACCCTGAACCCTGAACCCTGAAATTTTGCAGGGTCATATAACTCAACAAAATAAGCAACTTTAAATCTTCTGGTACCCTACGAATCCATACGAGTAGAGCTGTAAAACGCTGACCCGTCCCGGGACCCTGAGCCGACCCGACCTGTTTTTTTAGGGTCCTGGAAAAACATTCTCGACCCGAACCCCTTTACAACCTAGTAAAATGAACTAAAATTTGGATTCGACCCAAAAACCAACCCGTCCCGAACCCGAAGGGACCCGATCCGTAACCTGCTGGGTCGACCCATTTTACATGTCTGCCTACGAGTAAGGAGTTTTTGCGTCTCAGATTACAGCTCACGAGATAAGGCACCATATTCATGGATTTTAGATTTTCATCCGATTGGCCTGTAATCCGAGACTCGACAACTCCTTACTCGTAGGGATTCATAGGGTACCACAAGAATAAAAGTTGCTTATTTTGTCGAGTTATATGACCCTGCAAAATTTTAGGCCAATCGGATGAAAAACTAAAATCCTTGAATAGGGAGCCTTCTCTCGCGAGCTGTCATCCGACACGCGTCAACTTGTTACTCCTAGGGATTCATAGGGTACCACAAGAATTAATGTTGCTTATTTTGTCGAGTTATATGACCCTGCAAAATTTTAGGCCAATCGGATGAAAAACTAAAATCCTTGAATAGGGAGCCTTCTCTCGCGAGCTGTAATCCGACACGCGTCAACTTGTTACTCCTAGGGATTGATAGGGTACCACAAGAATTAATGTTGCTTATTTTGTCGACTTATATGACCCTGCAAAATTTTAGGCCAATCGGATGAAAAACTAAAATCCATTGAATAGGGTGCCTTCTCTCGCGAGCTGTAATCCGACACTCGTCAACTCCTTACTCGGAGGGATTCATAGGGTACCACAAGTTTTAAAATTGCTTATTTTGTCGAGTTATATGACCCTGCAAAATTTTAGGCAAATCGGATAAAAACTAAAATCCATGAGTAGGGTGCCTTCTCTCGCGAGCTGTAATCCGACACACGTCAACTCCTTAGTCGTAGGGGTTCTTAGGGTACCACAAGAATTAAAGTGGCTTATTTTGTCGAGTTATATGACCCTGCAAATATTTAGGCAAATCGGATGAAAATATAAAATCCATGAATAGGGTGCCTTCTCTCTCGAGCTGTAATCCGACACGCGTCAACTCATTACTCGTAGGGATTCATAGGGTACCACAAGAATAAAAGTTGCTTATTTTGTCGAGTTATAAGACCCTGCAAAAATTAGGCCAATCGGATAAAAACTAAAATCCTTGAATAGGGTGCCTTCTCTCTCGAGCTGTAATCCGACACGCGTCAACTCATTACTTGTAGGGATTGATAGGGTACCACAATAATTAATGTTGCTTATTTTGTCGACTTATAAGACCCTTCAAAAATTAGGCCAATCGGATAAAAACTAAAATCCATGAATAGGGTGCCTTCTCTCGCGAGCTGTAATCCGACACACGTCAACTCCTTACTTGTAGGGATTCATAGGGTACTACAATAATTAAAGTTGCTTATTTTGTCGAAAAATTATAGGCCAATCGGATGAAAATCTAAAATCCATGAATATGGTGCCTTATCTCGTGAGCTGTAATCTGGGACGCAAAAACTCCTTACTCGTAGGCAGACATGTAAAATGGGTCGACCCAGCAGGTTACGGATCGGGTCCCTTCGGGTTCGGGACGGGTTGGTTTTTGGGTCGAATCCAATTTTTAGTTCATTTTACTAGGTTGTAAAGGGGTTCGGGTCGAGAATGTTTTTCCAGGACCCTAAAAAAACAGGTCGGGTCGGGTCAGGGTCCCGGGACGGGTCAGCGTTTTACAGCTCTACTCGTATGGATTCGTAGGGTACCAGAAGATTTAAAGTTGCTTATTTTGTTGAGTTATATGACCCTGCAAAATTTTAGGCTAATCGAATAAAAAAAACTAAAATCCATGAATAGGGTGCCTTCTCTCGCGAGCTGTAATCCGACACGCGTCAATTCCTTACTCGTAGGGATTCATAGGGTACCACAAGAATTAAATTTGCTTATTTTGTCGAGTTATATGACCCTGCAAAATTTTAGGCCAATCGGATAAAAAAACTAAAATCCATGAATGGGGTGCCTTCTTTCGTGAGTTGTAATCCGAGAAGAGTCAACTCCTTACTCGTAGGGATTCATAGGGTACCAAAAGAATTAAAGTTACTTATTTTGTCGACTTATATGACCCTGCAAAATTTTAAGCCAATCGGATGAAAAATAAAATCCATGAAAAGGTGCCTTCTCTCGTGAGCTGTAATCCGAGACGCGACAACTCCTTACTCGTAGGGATTCATAGGGTACCACAAGAATTAAATTTGCTTATTTTGTCGAGTTATATGACCCTGCCAAATTTTAGCCCAATCGGATGACAAAGTAAAATCCATGAATAGGGTGCCTTCTCTCGTGAGCTGAATTCCAGACTCGCCACCTCTTGACTCGTAGGGATTCAAAGGGTACCACAAGAATTAAAGTTGTTATTTTGTCGAGTTATATGATTCTGCAAAATTTTAGGCATCTCGTTTGAAAAACTAAAATCCATGAATAAGTTGCCTTCTGTCGCGAGCTGTAATCCGACACCCGTCAACTCCTTAATCGTAGGGATTCATACATAACTACAAGAATTAAAGTTTCTTATTTTGTCAAGTTATATGACCTTGCAAAATTTTAGGCCAATCGGATAAAAAACTAAAATCCATGAATAGGGTGCCTTCTCTTGTTAGCTGTAATCCGAGACCCGTCAACTCCTTACTCGTAGGGATTAATAGGGTACCACAAGAATTAAAGTTACTTATTTTGTCGAGTTATATGACCCTGCATAATTTTAGGCCAATCGGATGAAAAACTAAAATCCATGAATAGGGTACCTTCTCTCGCGAGCTGTAATCCAGCACGCGTCAACTCCTTACATGTAGGGATTCGTACGGTACCTCAAGAATTAAAGTTGCTTATTTTGGGTGCCTTCTCTCGTGAGCTGTAATCCGAGAAGTAGCAACTCCTTACTCATAGGGATTCATAGGGTACCACAAGAATTAAAGTTGCTTTTTTTCACGAGTTATATGACACTGCAAACTTTTAGGCCAATTGGATAAAAATCTAAAATACATGAATAGGGTGCCTTCTCTCGTGAGTTGTAATCCTAGATGCGGCAACTCCTTACTCGTAGGGATTCATAGGGTACTACAAGAATTAAAGTTGCTTATTTTTCCGAGTTATATGACCTTGCAAAATTTTAGGCAATCTAATGAAAAACTAAAATTCATGAAAAGGATGCCTTCTTTCGAGAGCTGTAATCTGACACGCGTCAACTCCTTACTCGTAGGGATTCATAGGGTACTACAAGAATTAAAGTTGCTTTCTTTGTCGAGTTATATGACGTTGCAAAATTTTAGGCCAATCGGATGAAAAACTAAAATCAATGAATTGGGTGCCTTCTCTCGTGAGCTGTAATCCGTGGCGCGGCAACACCTTACTCGTAGGGATTCAAAGGGTACAAAAAGAATTAAAGTTGCTTATTTTCTCGAGATATATGACCCTGCAAAATTTTAGGCCAATCGGATGAAAAACTAAAATATATGAAGAGGGTGCCTTCTCTCGTGAGCTGTAATCCAACACTCGTCAACTCCTTACTCGTAGGGATTCATAGGGTACAACGACAATTAAAGTTTCTTATTTTGTCGAGTTATATGACCCTGCAAAATTTTAGTCAAATCGGATGAAAAACAAGAATCCATGAATAGGGTGCCTTCTCTCGAGAGCTGTAATCCGACACTCGTCAAATTCTTACTTGTAGTTATTCATAGGGTACCACAAGAATTAACGTTGCTTATTTTTTTCATATAACTCGACAACATAAGCCACTTTAATTCTTGTGGTACTCTAAAGGAGTTGACGTGTGTCGGATTACAGTTCGCGAGAGAAGGCACCCTATTCATGGATTTTAGTTTTTATCCGATTGGCCTAAAATTTTGCTGGGTCATATAACTCGGTAAAATAGGCAACTTTAAAACTTGTGGTACCCTATGAATCCCTCCGAGTAAGGAGTTGACGAGTGTCGGATTACAGCTCGCAAGAGAAGGCACCCTATTCAATGAATTTTAGTTTTTCATCTGATTGGCCTAAAATGTTGCAGGGTCATATAAGTCGACAAAATAAGCAACATTAATTCTTGTTGTACCCTATCAATCCCTAGGAGTAACGAGTTGACGCGTGTCCAAGAGAAGGCACCCTATTCAAGGATTTTAGTTTTTCATCCGATTGGCGTAAAATTTCGCAGGGTCATATAACACGACAAAATAAGCAACTTTTATTCTTGTGGTACCCTATAAATCCCTACGAGTAAGGAGTTGTCGAGTCTCGGATTACAGCTCACGAGAGAAGGCACCCTATTCATGGATTTTATTTTTTCATCTAATTTGCCTAAATATTTGCAGGGTCATATAACTCGACAAAATAAGCCACTTTAATTCTCGTGGTACCCTAAGAATCCCTACGACTAAGGAGTTGACGGGTGTCGGATTACAGCTCACGAGAGATGGCACCTTATTCATGTATTTTAGTTTTTATCCGATTGGCCTAAAATTTTGCAGGGTCATATAACTCGACAAAACAAGCAACTTTAAAACTTGTGGTACCCTATGAATCCCCCCGAGTAAGGAGTTGACGAGTGTCGGATTACAACTCGCGAGAGAAGGCACCCTATTCAAGGATTTTAGTTTTTCATCCGATTGGCCTAAAATTTCGCAGGGTCATATAACTCGACAAAATAAGCAACTTTTATTCTTGTGTTACCCTATGAATCCCTACGAGTAAGGAGATGTCGAGTCTCGGATTACAGCTCACGAGAGAAGGCACCCTATTCATGGATTTTATTTTTTCATCTGATTTGTCTAAATATTTGCATGGTCATATAACTCGACAAAATAAGCCACTTTAATTCTTGTGGTACCCTAAGAATCCCTACGACTAAGGAGTTGACGGGTGTCGGATTACAGCTCGCGAGAGAAGGCACCCTATTAATAGATTTTAGATTTTCATCCGATTTGCCTAAAATTTTGTAGGGTCATATAACTCGACAAAATAAGTAACTTTAATTCTTGTGATACCCTATGAATCCCTACGAGTAAGGAGTTGACGCGTCTCGGATTACGGCTCACGGAAAAAGACACACTCTATTCATGGATTTTATTTTATTTTCCGATTGGCCTAAATTTTGCAGGATCATATAACTCGACAAAAAAAAGCAAATTTAATTCTTGTGGTACCCTATGAATCCCTACGTGTAAGGAATTGACAAGTGTCGGATTCCAGCTCGCGAGAGAAGGCACCCTATTCATGGATTATAGTTTTCTCATTCGATTAGCCTAACATTTTTCAAGGTCATATAACTCGACAAAATAAGCAACTTTAAATCTTGTGGTACCCTATGAATCCCAACGAGTAAGGAGTTGTCGGGTCTTGGATTACAGCTCACGAGATAAGGCACCCTATTCATGGATTTTAGACATTCATCCGATTGGCCTAAATTTTACAGGGTCGTATAACTTTACAAAATAAGCAACTTTAATTATTGTAGTACCCTATGAATCCCTACGAGTAAGGAGTTGACGCATGTCGGATTATAGCTCGCGAGAGAAGACACCCTATTCATGGATTTTAGTTTTTCATCCGATTGGCCTAAAATTTTTCTGGGTCATATAACACGACAAAATAAGCAACTTTAATTCTTGTGGTACCCTATTAATCCCTAGGAGTAAGAAGTTGACGTGTGTCGGATTACAACTCGAGAGAGAAGACACCCTATTCAAGGATTTTAGTTTTTCATCAGGTTGGCCTACAATATTGCATAGTCATATAACTCGAAAAAATAAGCAACTTTTATTGTTGTGGTACCCTATGAATCCCTACGAGTAAGGAGTTGCTCCGTCTCGGATTACAGTTCTTGAGAGAAGGCACCCTATTCATGGATTTTAGTTTTACATCTGATTTGCCTAAATATTTGCAGGGTCATATTACTCGACAAAACGAGCCCCTTTAAATCTTGTGGTACCCAATGAATCCCTACGAGTATGGAGTTGACGCGTGTCGTATTATAGCTCACGAGAGAAGGCACCCTATTCATGTATTTTAGTTTTTCATCCGATTGGCCTAAAATTTTGCGGAGTCATATAACTCGACAAAATAAGCAACATAAATTCCTGTGGTACCCTATGAATCCCTACGAGTAAGTAGTTAACGAGTGTCGGATTACATATCGCGAGAGAAGGCACCCTATTCATGTATTTTTGTTTTTCATCCGATTGGCCTAAACTTTTGCAAGGTCATATAACTCGACAAAATAAGAAACTTTAATTATTTGGGTACCCTATGAATCCCTACGAGTAAAAAGTTCCGCGTCTCGGATTACAACTCACGAGAGAAGGCACCCTATTAATGGATTTTAGATTTTTATCCAATTGGCCTAAAATTTTGCAGGATCATATAACTCGAGAAAATAAGAAATTTTAATTCTTCTGGTACCCTATGAATCCCTAAGAGTAAGGAGATGTCGCGTCTCAGACTACAGCTCACGAGACAAGGCACCCTATTCATGGATTTTTTTTTTTTCATCCGATTGGCCTAAAATTTGGCAAAGTCATTTAACTCGATAAAATAAGCAACTTTAATTCTTATGGTACCCTATTAATCCCTACGAGTAAGACATTGCCGCGTCTCGGATTACAGCTCACGAGAGAAGGCACCCTATTCATGGATTGTAGTTTTTCATCCGATTAGCCTAAAAGTTTGCAAGGTTATATAACTCGACAAAATAAGCAACTTTAATCCTTGTGGTACCCTAGGAATCCCTACGAGTAAGGAGTTGTCGCGTCTCGGATTACAGCTCACGAGAGAAGGCACCCTATTCAAGGATTTTAGTTTTTCATCCGATTGGCCTAAAACTTTAATCCGATTGGCCTAAAATTTAGCAAGGTCATATAACTCGACAAAATAAAAAACTATAATTATTGTGGTACCCAACGAATCCCTACGAGTAAGGAGTTGACGAGTGTCGGATTACAGCTCGCTAGAGAAGGCACCCTATTCATGAATTTTAGTTTTTCATCCGATTGGCCTAAAATTTTGCAGGGTCATATAACTCGACAAAATAAGCAAATTTAATTCGTATGGTACCCTATGAATCCCTACGAGTGAGATATTGCCGCGTTTCGGATTACGGCTGCCGAGAAAAGGCACCCTACTCATGGATTGTAGTTTTTCATCTGATTGGCCTAAAATTTTGTAGAGTCGTATAACTCGACAAAATAAGAAACTTTATTTCTTGTGGTACCCTACGAATGCCTACGAGTAAGGAGTTGACGCGTGTCGGATTACAGCTCGCGAGAGAAGGAACCCTATTCATGGATTTTAGTTTTTCATCCGATTGGCCTAATATTTTGCAGGGTCATATAATTCAAAAAAATAAGCAACTTTAATTCTTGTTGTATTCTATGAATCCCTACGAGTAAGGAGTTGCCGCGTCTCGGATTACAGCTCGCGAGAGAAGGCACCTTATTAATGGATTTTAGTTTTTCATCCGATTAGCCTAAAACTTTTCAGGGTCATATAACTCGACAAAATAAGCAACTTTAATTCTTGTGGTACCCTATTAATCCCTACTAGTAAGGAGTTGACGCGTCTCGGATTACTGCTCACGAGAGAAGGCACCACTATTCATGGATTTTAGTTTTTATATTCGATTGGCCTAAAAACATGTAAGGTCATATAACTCAAAAAAATAAGCAACTTTAATTCTTGTAGTACCCAACGAATCCCTACGAGTAAGGAGTTGACGCGTGTCGGATTACAGCTTGCGAGAGAAGGCACCCTATTCATGGATTTTAGTTTTTCATCCAATTGGCCTAAAATTTTGCTGGGTCATATAACACCACAAAATAAGCCACTTTAATTATTGTGGTACCCTATGAATCCCAACGAGTAAGGATTTGACGGGTGCCGGATTACAACTCGCGAGAAAAGCCACACTATTCATGGATTTTAGTTTTTCATCCGATTGGCCTAAAATTTTGCAGGGTCATATCACTCGACAAAATAAGCAACTTTAATTCTTGTGGTACCCTATTAAGCCCTACGAGTAAGGAGTTAACGCGTGTCAGATCACAGCTCGCGAGAGAAGGGACCCTATTCATGGATTTTAGTTTTTCATCCGATTTGCCTAAAATATTGCAGGGTCATATAACTCGACAAAATATGCAACTTTAATGCTTGTGGTACCCAACGAATCCCTACGAGTAAGGAGTTGACGAGTGTCGGATTACAACTCGCGAGATAAGGCACCCTATTCGTGGATTTTAGTTTTTCATCTGATTGGCCTAAAATTTTGCAGGGTCATATAACTTGACAAAATAAGCAACTTTAATATTTGTTGTACCCTATGAATCTCTACGAATAAGGAGTTGCCGCGTCTCGGATTACATCTCAATAGAGAAAGCACCCTATTAATGGATTTTAGTTTTTCATCCGATTGGCCTAAAATTTAGTAAGGTCATATAACTTGACAAAATAAGAAACTATAATTCTTGTGGTACCCAACGAATCCCTACGAGCAAGGAGTTGACGAATGTCGGATTACAGCTCGCTAGAAAAGGCACCCTATTCATGGATTTTAGTTTTTCATCCGATTGTCCTAAAATTTTGCAGGGTTATATAATTCAAAAAAAAAGCAACTTTAATTCTTGTAGTACCCTATGAATCTCTACGAGTAAGGAGTTGCTGCGTCTCGGATTACATCTCAATAGAGAAGGCATCCTATTAATGAATTTTAGTTTTTCATCCGATTGGCCTAAAATTTAGCAAGGTCATATAACTCGACAAAATAAGAAGCTATAATTCTTGTGGTACCCAACGAATCCCTACGAGAAGGAGTTGATGAGTGTCGGATTACAGCTCGCTAGAGAAGGCACCCTATTCATGGATTTTAGTTTTTCATCCCATTGGCCTAAAAATTTGCAGGGTCATATAACTCGACCAAATAAGCAACTTTAATTCTTATGGTACCCTCTTAAGCCCTACGAGTAAAGAGTTAACGGGTGTCAGATTACAGCTCGCGAGAGAAGAAACCCTATTCATGAATTTTAGTTTTTCATCCCATTTGCCTAAAATTTTGCAGGGTCATCTAAATTGACAAAATATGCAACTTTAATTCTTATGGTACCCTATGAATCCCTACGAGTAAGGAGTTGACGTGTGCCGGATTACAGCTCGCGAGATAAGGCACCCTATTCATGGATTTTAATTTTTCATCTGATTGGCCTAAAATTTTGTAGGGTCCTATATGTTGAAAAAATAAGCAACTTTAAATTTTGTGGTACCCTATGAATCTCTACGAGTAAGGAGTTGGCGAGTGTCGGATTACACCTCGCGAGAGAAGGCACCCTATTCATGGATTTAAGTTTTTGATCTGATTTGCCTAAAATTTTGCAGGGTCATTGAACTCGACAAAATAAGAAACTTTAATTCTTGTGGTTCCCTATGAATCCCTACGAGTAAGGAGTTGCCGAGTCTCGGATTACAGCTTGCGAGTGAAGGCACCCTATTCATGGATTTTAGTTTTTCTTTCGATTTGCCTAAAATTTTGCAGGGTCATATAACTCGACAAAATAAGAAACTTTAATTCTTGTGGTACCCTATGAATCCCAACGAGTTAGGAGTTGACGGGTGTCGGATTACAGCTCGCGAGAGAAGGCAACCTATTAATGGATGTTAGTTTTTTATCTGATTGCCTAAAATTGTGCAAGGTCATATAAGTCCTCAAAATAAGCAACTCTAATTATTGTGGTACCCTATGAATCCCTACGAGTAAGGAGTTGACGCGTGTCGGATTACAGCTCGCAAGAGAAGGGCACCCTATTCTTGAATTTTAGGTTTTCATCTAATTGGCCTAAAATTTTGCAGGGTCATATAACTCGACAAACTAAGTAACTTTAATTCTTGTGGTAACCTATGAATTTCTACGAGTAAAAAGTTGACGAGTGTCGGATTACAGCTCGCAAGAGAAGGCACCCTATTCAGGGATTTTAGTTTTTCATCCGATTGGCCTAAAATTTTGCATGGTCATATAAGGCGACAAAATAAGCAACTTTAATTCTTGTGGTACCCTATTAATCCCTACGAGTAAGGAATTGCCGCGTCTCGGATTACAACTCGCTTGAGAAGGCACCCTATTCATGGAATTTAGTTTTTCATCGGATTGGCCTAATGTTTTGCAGGGTCATATAACTCGACAAAATAAGCAGCTTTAATTCTTCTGGTACCATATGAATCCCTACGAGTAAGGAGTTGACGCGTGTCGGATTACATCTCGCGGGAGAAGGCACCCTATTCATGGATTTTAGTTTTTCGTTCGATTGGCCTAAAAATTTGCAGGGTCATATAAGTCGAAAAACTAAGCAACTTCAATTCTTGTAATACCCTATGAATCCCTACGAGTAAGGAATTGACGAGTCTCGGATTACAGTTCACGAGAGAAGGCACCCTATTCATGGATTTTAGTTTTTCATCCGATTGGCCTAAAATTTTGCAGGGTCAAATAACTCGATAAAATAAGAAACTTTATTTATTGTTGTACCCTATGAATCACTACCACTAAGGAGTTGACGCGTCTCGGATTACAGCTCACGAGAGAAGGCGCCCTATTCATGGATTTTAGTTTTTCATCCGATTGGTCTAAACTTTTGCATGGTCATATAACTCGACAAAAAAAGAACCTTTAATTCTTGTGGTTCCCTATGAATCCCTACGAGTAAGGAGTTGAGGCGTCTCGAATTACAACTCAAGAAAGAAGGCGTCATATTCATGTATTTTAATTTTTCATTCGATTGGCCTAAAATTTTGCAGAATCATATAACTCGACAAAATAAGCAACTCTCATTCTTGTGGTACCCTATGAATCCCTACGAGTAAGGAGTTGAAGCGTCTCGGATTACAGCCCACGAGAGAAGGCACCCTATTCATGGAATTTAGTTTTTCATCCGATCGGCCTAAAATTTTGCAGGGTCATATAACTCAACAAAATAAGTAAATTTAATTCTTGTAGTACCCTATGAATTCCTACGAGTAAGGAGTTGATGGGTCTAGGATTACAACTCACGAGAGAAGGCGCCCTATTTATGTATTTTAGTTTTTCTTATGATTGGCCTAAAATTTTGCAGGGTCATATAACTCGACAAAACAGGAAACTTTAATTCTTGTGGTACCCTATGAATCCCTACGAGTAAGGAGGTGACGGGTCTCGGATTACAGCTCACGAGAGAAGGCACCCTATTCATGGAATTTAGTATTTCATTCGATTGGCCTAAAATTTTACATGGTCATATAACTCGACAAAATAAACAACTTTAATTCTTGTGGTACCCTATGAATCCCTACGAGTAAGGAGTTGACGCTTCTCGGATTACAGCTTACGAGAGAAGGCACCCTATTCATGGATTTTTGTTTTTCATCCGATTAGCCTAAAACATTGCAGGGTTATATAACTCGACAAAATAAGCAACATTAATTCTTGTAGTACCCTATGAATCCCTACGAGTAAGGAGTTGACGCATCTGGATTACTGCTCACGAGAGAAGGCACCCTATTCATAGATATTAGTTTTTCATTCGATTGGCCTAAAATTTTGCAAGGTCATATAACTCGACAAAATAAGCTACTTTAAATCTTGTGGTACCCTATGAATCCCTACGAGTAAGGAGTTGACGCGTCTCGGATTATAATTCACGAGAGAAGGCACCCTATTCATGGATTTTAGTTTTTCATTCGATTGGCCTAAAACTTTGCAGGGTCATATAAATCAACAAAATGAGCAACTTTAATTCATGTGGTACCCTATGAATCCCTATGAGTAAAGAGTTTACGAGTCTCGGATTACAGCTCACGAGAGAAGGCACCCTATTCATGGATTTTAGTTTTTCATCCGATTAGCCTAAAATTTTGCAGGGTCATATAACTCGACAAAGTAAGCAACTTTAATTCCTGTGGTTCCCTATGAATCCCTACGAGTAAGGAGTTGACGCGTCTCGGATTACAGCTCACGACAGAAGGCACCCTATTCATCAATTTTAGTTTTTCATTCGATTGGCCTAAAATTTTGCATGGTCATATAACTCGACAAAATAAACAACTTTAATTCTTGTGGTACCCTATGAATCCCTACGAGTAAGGAGTTGCCGAGTCTCGGATTACAACTCCCGAAAGAAGGCACCCTTTTCATGGATTTTAGTTTTTCATTCGATAAGCCTAAAATTCGGCAGGTTCATATAACTCGACCAAATAAGCAACTTTAATTCTTTGGGTTCCCTATGAATCCCTACAAGTAAGGATTTGACACGTCTCGGATTACAACTCACGGGACATGGCACCCTATTCATGAATTTTAGTTTTTCATCCGATTGGGCTAAAATTTTGTAGGGTCATATAACGCGATAAAATAAGCAAATTTAATTCTTGTGGTACCCTATGAATCCCAACGAGTAAGGATATGCAGAGTTTCGGAATACAGCTCACGTGAGATGGCACCTTATTCATGGATTTTACTTTTTCGTCCGATTGGCCTAACAATTTGAAGGGTCATATAACTAGATAAAATAAGAAACTTTAATTCTTGTGGTACCCTATGAATCCCTATGAGTAAAGAGTTGCCGAGTCTCGGATTACAACTCACGAGAGAAGGCACCCTATTCATGGATTTTAGTTTTTCATCCGATTGGCCTAATATTTTGCAGGGTCATATAACTCGAGAAAATAAGCAACATTAATTCTTGTGGTTCCCTATGAATCCCTACGATTAAGGAGTTGACACGTCTCGGATCACATCTCACGAGAGATGTCACCCTATTCATGGATTTTAGTTTTTCATCCGATTAGCCTTAAACTTTGCAAGGTTATATAACTCGACAAAATATGCAACTTTTATTCTTGTGGTACCCTATGAATCCCTACGAGTAAGGAGTTGACGGGTCTCGGATTACAACTCACGAGAGAAGGCAACCTATTCATGGATATTAGTTTTTCATCCGATTGGCCTAAAATTTTGCAGGGTCATATAACTCGACAAAATAATCAACTTTAATTCTTGTGGTATGCTATGAATCCTTACGAGTAAAGAGTTGATGCGTCTCGGATTACAACACACGAGAGAAGGCTCCCTTTTCATGGATTTTAGTTTTTCATTCGATTAGCCTAAAATTCTGCAGGGTCATATAGCTCAACAAAATAAGCAACTTTAATACTTGTGGTACCCTATGAATCTCTACAAGTAAGGAGCTGACGAGTCTCGGATTACAGCTCCAAGAGAAGACACCCTATTCATGGATTTTAGTATTTCATCCGATTGGCCTAAAATTTTGCAGGGTCATATAACGGCGATAAAATAAGCAACTTTATTTATTGTGGTCCCCTATGAATCACTACCACTAAGGAGTTGACACGTCTCGGATTACAGCTCACGAGAGAAGGCACCCTATTCATCAATTTTAGTTTTTCATCTGATTGGCCTAAAATTTTGCATGGTCATATAACTCGACAAAATAAGCAACTTTAATTCTTGTGGTACCCAATGAATCCCTACGAGTAAGGAGTTGCCGAGTCTCGGATTACTGCTCATGAGAGAAGGCACCCTATTCATGGATTTTAGTTTTTCATCCGATTGGCCTAAAATTTTGCAGAGTCATATAACTTGCCAAAATAAGCAACTTTAAGTTTTTGGGTTCCCTATGAATTCCTTCGGGTAAGGAGCTGATACGTCTCGGATTACAGCTCACGAGAGATGGCACCCTATTCATGGATTTTAGTTTTTCATCTGATTGGCCTAATATTTTGTAGGTTCATATAACTCGACAAAATAAGCAACTTTAATTCTTGTGGTACCCTATGCATCCCTACGAGTAAGGAGTTGCCAAGTCTCGGATTACAGCTCCCGATAGAAGGCACCCTATTCATCGATTTTAGTTTTTCATCCGATTGGCCTAAAATTTTGCAGGATCATACAACTCGACAAAATAAGCAACTTTAATTCTTGTGATACCTTATGAATCCCTAAAAGTAAGGAGTTGTCGCGTCTCGGATTACAGCTCCCGAGAAAAGGCACGCTAATCATGGACATTAGTTTTTAATCCGATTGGCCTAAAATTTTGCAGGGTCATATAACTCTAAAAATAAGCAACTTTAATTCTTGTGGTACCCTATGAATCCCTACGAGTAAAGAGTTGCCGGGTCTCGGATTACAGCTCACGAGAGAAGGCACCCTATTCAAGGATTTTAGATTTTTCATCCGATTGGCCTAAAATTTTGCTGGGTCATATAACTTGACAAAATAAGAAACTTTCATGCTTGTGGTAGCCTATGGATCCCTACGAGAAAGAAGTTGCCGGGTCTCGGATTACAGCTCACGAGAGGAGCCACCCAATTCATGGAATTTAGTTTTTCATCCGATTGGCCTAAAATTTTGCAGGGTCATATAACACGACAAAATAAGAAACTTTAATTCTTGTGTTACCCTATGAATCTCTACGAGTAAGGAGTTGCCGGGTCTCGGATTACAGCTCACGAGAGAAGGCACCCTATTCATGGATTTTAGTTTTTCATCCGATCGGCCTAAAATTTTGCAGGGTCATATAACTCGACAAAATAAGAAACTTTAATTCTTGTGGTACCCTATGAATCCCTACAAGTAAGGAGTTTCCACGTCTCAGATTACAGCTCACGAGAGAAGGCACCCTATTCATAGATTTTAGTTTTTCATCCGATCGGCCTAAAATTTTGCAGGGTCATATAACTTGATAAAATAAGAAACTTTAATTCTTGTGGTACCCTATGAATCCGTACGAGTAAGGAGTTTCCACGTCTCGGATTACAGCTCCCGTGAGAAGGCACCCTATTCATGGATTTTAGTTTTTCATCCGTTTTGCCTAAAATTTTGCGGGGTCATATAACTCGACAAAATAAGTAACTTTAATTCTTGTGGTACCCTTTGAATCCCTACGAGTAAGGAGTTGCCGCGTCTCGGATTACAGCTCCCGAGAAAAGGCACCCAATTCATGGATTTTAGTTTTTCATCCGATTGGCCTAAAATTTTGCAGGGTCATATAACTCGACAAAATAAGCAACTTTAATTCTTGTGGTACCCAATGAATCCCTCGAGTAAGAAGTTGCCGCATCTCGAATTACAGCTTACGAGAGAAAGCACCCTCTTCATGAATTTTAGTTTTTCATTTGATTGGCATAAAATTTTGCAGGGTCATATAACTCGACACCCTATTCGTGGATTTTGGTTTTACATCCGATTGGCCTAAAAGTTTGCAGGGTCATATAACTCGACAAAATAAGCAACTTTAATTCTTGTGGTACCCTATCAATCCCTACGAGGAAGGAGTTGTCGCTTCTTGGATTACAGCTCACGAGAGAAGGCACCCTATTTATGGATTTTAGTATTTCATCCGATTGGCCTAAAATTTTGCAGGGTCATATAACTCGACAAAATAAGCAACTTTAATTCTTGTGGTACCCTATGAATCTCTACGAATAAGGAGTTGTCGTGTCTCGGATTACAGCCCGCGAGAGAAGGCACCCTATTCTTGGATTTTAGTTTTTCATCCGATTGGCCTAAAATTTTGCAGGATCATATAACTCGACAAAATAAGCAACTTTAATTCTTATGGTACCTTATGAACCCCTACGAGTAAGGACCTGCCACGTCTCGGATTACAGCTCCCGAGAGAAGGCACCCTATTCATGGATTTTAGTTTTTCATCCGATTGGCCTAAAATTTTGCACAGTCATATAACTCGACAAAATAAGCAACTTTAATTTTTGTGGTGCCCTATGAATCCCTACGAGTAAGGAGTTGCCGCATCTCGGATTACAGCTTCCGAGGGAAGGCACCCTATTCATGGATTTTAGTTTTTCATCCGATTGGCCTAAAATTTTGCAGAGTCATATAACTCGACAAAATAAGTAACTTAAATTCTTGTGGTACCCTATGAATCCCTACGAGTAAGGAGTTGCCGAGTCTTGGATTACATCTCCCGAGAGAAGGCACCCTATTCATGGATTTTAGTTTTTTATCCGATTGGCCTAAAGTTTTGCACGGTCATATAACTCGACACCCTATTCATGGATTTTAGTTTTTCATCTGATTGGCCTAAAATTTTGTAGGGTCATATAACTCGACAAAATAAGCAACTTTAATTCTTGTCGTACCCTATGAATCCCTACGAGTAAGGAGTTGTCGCGTCTCGGATTACAGCTCCCGAGAGAAGGCACCCCTATTCATGGATTTTGTTTTTTCATCCGATTGGCCTAAAATTTTATATGGTCATATAACTCGACAAAATAAGCAACTTTAATTCTTGTGGTACCCAATGAATCCCTACAAGTAAGGAGTTGCCGGGTCTCGGATTACAGCTCCCGTGAGAAGGCACCCTATTCATGGATTTTAGTTTTTCATCCGATTGGCCTAAAAATTTTGCAGGGTCATATAACTCGACAAAATAAGTAACTTTAATTCTTGTGCTACCCTATGAATCCCTACGAGTAAGGAGTTGCCGCGTCTCGGATTACAGCTCCCGAGAGAATGCACCCTATTCATGGATTTTAGTTTTTCATCCGATTGGCCTAAAATTTTGCAGGGTCATATTACTCGACAAAATAAGCAACTTCAATTCTTGTGGTACTCTATGAATCCCTACGAGTAAGGGCTCATTCTTTTCGACTGGGAACTGGTCATTGGTAACTGGGAGAAATTGGGCAAAACTGGGCAAAACTAGTAAGTTAAACTGGTAACTGAGAGAAATTGGTGAAAATTGGTTCAAACTGGGCAAAATTGGGGGAAACTGGGGGAAGATGGGACAAACTGAAAATTTTATATTTTTGAGTGTTTAATAATAATAATAATAATAATAATAATAATAATAATATCATTTTTATTTTTATTTTGTTATTACTATTGTTATTGTCATTTTTATTATTGTTTTATTATTATTATTATTATTATTAATATCATTTTTATTATTATTTTGTTATTACTATTGTTATTGTCATTTTTATTATTATTATTATTATTATTATTATTATTATTATTATTATTATTATTATTATTATTATTATTATTATTATTATTATAAGGACTTTTAGTCATGTTTAAATATTAGTCAATTCATATATTTACTTTATATTTGATATAACATATGGTATATTTAATTATTATGTTTAATATGTTTAAAACTGAGAGAAACTGGGCAAAATTGGGAGAAACTGTGCAAAACTGGGTCAAATTGGGAAAAACTGGGCAAAATTGGGGAAAACTGTATTTTTTAAACTAGTAACTTGTCAACACTGGGGAAAACTGGTCAAAACTGGGTAAAACTGGAAACCAGTTAAAAATAACATGCCCTAAGGAGTTGTCGCGTCTCGGATTACACCTCACGAGAGAAGGCACCCTATTCATGGATTTTAGTTTTTCGTCCGATTGGCCTAAAATTTTGTAGGGTCATACAACTCGACAAAATAAGCAACTTTAATTCTTGTGGTAACCTATGAATCTCTACGAGTAACGAGTTGCCGCGTCTCGGATTACAGCTCACGAGAGAATGTTCCCTATTCATGGATTTTAGTTTTTCATCCGATTGGCCTAAAATTTTGCAGGGTCATATAGCTCGATAAAATAAGCAACTTCAATTCCTGTGGTACCTTATGAATCCCTACGAGTAAGGAGTTGTCGCGTCTCGCATTACAGTTCACGAGAGAAGGCACCCTATTCACGGATTTTAGATTTTCATCCGATTGGCCTAAAATTTTGCAAGGTCATTTAAATTGGCAAAATAAGCAACTTTAATTCTTGTGGTACCCTATGAATCCCTACGAGTAAGGAGTTGCCGAGTCTCGGATTACAGCTCAAGAGAGAAGGCACCCTATTCATGGATTTTAGTTTTTCATCCGATTGATCTAAAATTTTGCCGAGTCATATAACTCCACAAAATAAGCAACTTTAATTCTTGTGGTACCCTATGAATCCCTACTAAGAAAGAGTTGTCGCGTCTTGGATTACAGCTCATCAGAGAAGGCACCCTATTCATGGATTTTAGTTTTTCATCTCATTGGCCTAAAATTTTTTAGGCTCATATAACTCGACAAAATAAGTAGCTATATGTCTTGTGGTACCCTATAAATCCCTACGAGTAAGGAGTTACCGCGTCTCGGATTACAGCCTGTGAGAGAAGGCATCCTATTCAAGGATTTTAGTTTTTCATCCGATTGGCCTAAAATTTTGCAGGGTCATATAACTCGACAAAACAATCAACTTTAATTCTTGTGGTACCCTATGAATCCCTACGAGTAAGGACTTGCCAAGTGTCGGAGTAGCTCACAAGAGAAGGCACCCTATTCATTGATTTTAGTTTTTCATCTGATTGGTCTAAAATTTTGCAGGGTCATATAAATCGACGAAATAGTCACTTTAATTTTGGGGCTACCCTATGATTCCCTATGAGTAAGGAATTGCCGAGTCTCGAATTACAGCTCACGAGATAAGGCACCCTATTCATGGATTTAAATTTTTTTATCTGATTGGCCCAAAATTTTGCAGGGTCATATAACTCGACAAATAAGCAACTTTGATTCTTGTGGTACCCTATGAATCCCTACGAGTAAGGAGTTGCAGCGTCTCGGATTACAGCTCACGAGAGAAGGCACCCTATTCATGTATTTTAGTTTTTCATCTGATTGACCTTAAATTTTGCAGGGTCATATAACTCAAAAAACTAAGAAACTTTAATTCTTGTGGTACCCTATGAATCCCTATGGGTAAGGAGTTGCTGAGTCTCGGATTACAACTCACGAGATAAGGCACCCTATACATGGATTTATGTTTTTCATCTGATTGGCGCAAAATTTGGCAGGGTTATATAACTCGACGAAATAAGCAACTTTAATTCTTGTAGTACCCTATGAATCCCCTCAAGTAATGAATTGCCACGTCTCGGATTACATCTCACGAGAGAAGGTACCCTATTCATAGATTTTAGTTTTTCATCCGATTGGCCTAAAATTTTGAAGGGTCATATAACTCGACAAAATAAGCAACTTTAATTCTTGTGGTACACTATGAATCCTTTCACATAAGGAGTTGTTGTGTCTCGGATTACAGCTCAAGAGAGAAGGGACCCTATTCATAGATTTTTGTTTATAATCTGATTGGCCCAAAATTTTGCAGGGTCATATAACTCGACAAAATATGCAACTTTAAGTCTTGTGGTATCCTATGAATCCCTACGAGTAACGAGTTGGCGCGTCTCGGAATACAGCTTACGAGAGAAGGCACCCTATTCATGGATTTTAGTTTTTCATCTGATTGGCCTTAAATTTTGTAGGGTCATATAACTCGACAAAATAAGCAACTTTAATTCTTGTGGTACCCTATGAATCCCTACGAGTAAGGAGTTGTCGCGTCTCGTATTACAGCTCACGAGGGAAGGCACCCTATTCATGGATTTTAGCTTTTCATCCGATTGGCCTAAAAAATTTCAGGGTCTTATAAATCGATAAAATAAGCAACTTTAATCCTTGTGGTACCCTTTGAGTCCCTACGAGTAAGGAGTTGTCGCGTTTCGGATTACAGCTCAAGAGAGAAAGCACCCTATTCATGGATTTTAGTTTTTCATTTGATTGGCCCAAAATTTTGTAGGGACATATAACTCGACAAAATAAGCAACTTTAATTCTTGTGGTTCACTATGAATTCTTTCGCTTAAGTAGTTGCCGCGTCTCGGATTACAGTTCATGAAAGAAGGCAGCCTATTCATGGATTTTTGTTTTTCATCTGATTAGCCCAAAATTCTCGCAGGGCATATAATTCGACCAAATAAGTAACTTTAATTCTTGTGGTACCCTATGAATCTCTACGAGTAAGGAGTTACTGAGTTTCTAATTACAGCACACGAGAGAAGACACCCTATTCAAAGATTTAGTTTTTCATCTGATTGGCCCAAAATTTTGCTGGGGCATATAACTCGATAAAATAAGCAATTTTAATTCTTGTGGTACCCTATGATACCCTACAAGTAAGGAGTTTCAGCGTCTTGGATTACAGCTCACGAGATAATGCACCATATTCATGAATTTTACTTTTTTATCTGATTGGCCCAAAATTTTGTAGGATCATATAACTCGACAAAACAAGCAACTTTAGTTCTTGTGGTACCCTATAAATCCCTACGAGTAAGGAGTTGTCGTATCTTGGATTACAGCTCACAAGAGAAGGCACCCTATTTATGGAATATCCACTCTTTACTAAAGGCTAAGATTGCCCTAGTGAAATTATTCAACATATTAAAACATGTTTTCAAAAGAAAGAACAAAATGCAAGTATTTGTTACTACTAGAGCGGTATCTGAAGGGAATACAAATTATCCGGATCTTATGTCTCATTCGATGTACCACTTCATATTTTGATTATATCCTGACAGTCCATCATTTTCATGCATCCCAATTTAATAATAAAATAAATTTAAAAGCTTATTTATCAAATGTAAAAAAGAGCAAGACAAGACAAAGCATACAAAGTGGGGCAGCGGATCCTCACTAGAGTATAGAGCCACGTCCAATATAAATAGAGAAGAAACAAATATACCAAACTTTGGTGGCTTAAACATTGCTGATTAGTGTAACAATGAGCTAGATCACATGCCAAACACAACATATGAAAAAAAACTCCAAAGTACAGTGTAACACTAATCCACGAACATACTTTACCTAAATTAATCCCTTCCATTCCAATTTCTTGTGTTCCATTAGGATAGGAATGGAAGCAATAACTATAAAAATAAATGATACTCATAGTAATTATCGAAAAAAGAAAAAAAAAAATACTCTTATGTTGGTATGCCTGTTGTTTTACAAATTGGGCACAAATTCTTCTGCGCCAGCCATTGTTTAATACAGTCGGTGTGGAAATCATGTCCACATTCCAGAGTTCCAAGGGCCTCTCCGTCTCTGTATTCTTCCTGCATCACGAAATCCAAAGCAATCACAAAACGGAAAGGTGTAACTGTATAATCAAACAAGTAAAGCAGCAGAACGCTTCGATACCTGACAAATACAGCATGGCTCAGTCTCCATCTGATCATCACTCATCGTATGTATATGCTTACGCTGTTTCATACGCTTCAAAATTGCCTCTTCACTTAACCCAGTGCACACATTTCCAATGCGCTCTTCCAGGGCCAGTAGCTCCTATAATAGCAAATATTGTAAATAAAAAGTCAGTGCCGTAGAAGTTCAAAACTGTACCGATAACCAAGAAAGCATTATTCACCTCGTACGACATGTTATCAACGTCGAGCCGCATTTCCCTGTGCTGATCATTAATTTCAGCCACTCCAAAAAATACAGACTGATCAAGAAGCATAACATCCTACAGACCAGAAGAGTGGAATGCTGTTAAGTTGTATAGCAACTCACACTGCCCTGTGATGGGACATAAGGATGTTTATATTCACAGAATAAAATGACATAGAAAAACCATCCCCTCACGAAATGAAAAATAATAATTCAACACAGACTTCTGCAGATTTACAACCCCTCCCCCCCCCCCCACACACAACACACAGATGGAAGTAATCAATTTCTTATAATATCCATCTCATCAGACAATCCTAAGCAAAACTTCCCAGCAGCACTTGCTGAAATCGCCTATGGGGAATATCCTTGTTAAAAGAACATGGCAGAACCAATAACCAATGACTGGTTGGTGTGAATGGTTCAGCATTCTCATTCCTTGAGCAAAGTTGAGGGTTCGAATCAGTAGTGGGAACACTTTACCCCTTCGTGGCCGACCCGGTGCGCACAGGATTAGTCTTGGGCCAAAAGGGTTAGGTTAACCTGCGGTTAAACCAAAAAAAAAAAATGAACATGGTGGAAACCGGATGTGTTGGAGCTTGATGGTTTTCTCAAGTCTGGCCCAATTCAGATATTGATTTCAGCATTTTAGTGACCATATAGAGGACCACATGGCTAAGAAGATGCAATTTATGAATCAAGATGCCTATTCCCGGCCGTTATTCTACCATTTCAGTGGAAACATAGAAGAGGAAAGAGAAGGGAAAGGGAGCGAAGAGGTGAGAATTTCCCGTCATCCCTTTTTTCTTTACCCTTAACCCCATTGATCTCACAGTCTTGTTACAGCACCCTAATTATAAATAACCAATTACAGCCCATTATCTAAAGTCATCAAAATGAAAGGTAAATTCTATTGTACGACAACTAGGCCGGATGATGGGCCATGCTATATGGCTGAGATGAGGATGCTCCGTTGGATTTACAAACTTACAATAAGAAATAAAATTGGAAATGAAGTGATAAGAGATAAAGTGGGGTGGCCAACATTGACCATAAGATGCGAGAGAGAAGGGCACTGTGGTTTGGGCATGTTAGGAGGAGACTTCCGGATGTCCCAATGAAATTATACTCAGGGACTACAGGACATAAGAGGGTGACCAAAGAAAAGTTGGCAAGAGGTAATCAAGCATGATATGACCCACCCAGAACATACCGAGCACAGATCCTTGCTAGTAAAATTTGGCATAACAGGATTACATGTAGAGGATCCTAGATAAATGGGTGTTTCGGTCATGTAGCGTTTTGTTACTTAGCATCTAGGTGTCTTTATCTTTTAAAGCTCTTTATCTAGCGTTTAGTTCATCTACCTCCTTTTTTTAGTTTTTAAATTCTATTTACAGTATTTATTCATTGAGATTTTTCTATTTGCGACACTTACGGATGAGCTCACCAAGACGGAGGATGTGCCTAGGTGCATGTTGTTTGCTAACGACATTGTTTTGATAGACGAGACAATAGAAGTTGTTAAAGACAAATTAGAACTTTGGCGGGATATGCTAGAGTTGAAGGGCTTCAAATGCAGCAGGATGAAGACCTGATTTGGAGATAAATATTGGTTTTGACATAAGACCACAGAGGGATTGTTTCAGTAAATCCTGAGCAATGGCGGGATTGATGACAACGTGACCCGCCGTCTCAGGAGCAGGGTGGTTAAAATGGAGGAGTGCATCACGAGTTTTCTGTGAATGTAAAATTCCACTCAAATAAGAAGGAAAATTTTATTGTACACCATTAGGCCAACATACTATATGGGGCAGAGTGTTGCCCTATTAAGGAGGTGCGTGTGCAAAAGATGCGGGTGCGCAAGATGAGGATGCTTCATCGGATGTGCAACATTCTAAGAAGAGAGAAGATTAGGAATGAAGTGGTAAGAGACAAGGTGGGAGTGTCCGACATTGACAACAAGATGCGGGACGAGACTCAAAAAGTTTGGACATGTTAAGAGGAAACATCCAGAAGTCCCACTAAGGAGGTGAGAGAGAATTGTACTTAGGGACTCCAAGAGAAGGAGAGGGTGCCCAAGAAAGAGTTAGGGAAGGTGATCAAGCATGATTTTACCCGTGAAGAGCTTAACGAGGACATGGCCTTGCATAGGAAAATTTGGCGTAGCAACATTACGTAGAGGATCCTAGATAGATGGATGTAATGCTTTTCGTAGGAACCAGTGCTTGCGTGTTCGGTTTTTTGACGTGTAGGAGACTCCATCTATTTAGTATTCTCTTAGTTACCACTTTTCATTTACTTGCGGATGTGCACATGTGGGTTGCTATTTGTTTTTTGTAATCCATTTATTTACGCTTTTGTCTCTAGACCTCGCCTTCGGCGGCGGAATACTTAATTGCATTCAAACCTTCCTAATTTTGTTCTTTCTTGCATTCATTCAAATTCTTCAAATTGTTTTCAAAGGTTATTTTCTCTACTAGGCGGCTAGCTAAGGGTAAGATTGTAAATCTTGACCTTCCTAGACCCCATTATTGATTGGGTTGTTGTAGTAATCTAAAGTCAGTAAAAACCAAAGAGTATGCTTCCTCGTTACTCACGTTTTGGAAAAATAGAAGGAAAAAAATTCATAACATCCTTGCATCATCCCATCTCAGGGGCCACGTGTCATATAGCCCCATGCAACCAAACACCCCCCACCCCCAAGTCCATGGGTCAACTCAACCTACCCCGTCCATGCAATCCTCATTCAAGATTTGTTGCTCTTCTTGCCATTCCACCACGGCATCACCCCTTCCCGACACGTGCCCCTCCCCTTCGTAATTCCTCCCCCCTCCCAACCCATACTTAGTGAGGAAGTGCTAGCTCCATCCTCCCATTTTGTTTCTGTTACCCATCCATCTCAACCTCAATCAATCAAAAGCAGGGGTTGTGACAGCTGATGTAACAGGAAGACCCCTTCACCACTGTAAAAACATCCACTTTTCCTCCCCTTCCCTCCGAACCCTTTCAACCACTCCAACACCACATGATGCCCTGACCATGACTAGACATTACCGAACATCAATGCTTTAAATTGTGAGGTGAAAAATTGGGGAGGGTTTGGGCAAAGAAATCACTGACTGCCAAGCTGGGGAATGGGCAACGGTGGAGTTAAAAGAAAATCCCTATGTTTTTAAAAATAAAATAGGGTTAATTTTATTTCATCCTAAATCAAGTGTCTTCCCTCTTGTGCTGCTTTTCTGTTAAGTAAAACAACAGACAACGCTGTTCTAATCAAAAAATCTAATGAAACAGCCTCTCTTCAAACCTCATCCTAGAAAGTACGAAGTATGGTTGTCGCTTCTGCTTCTTCGCAAGCACCCACCCACCCACCAAGCTATAACTTGTGCTAGCTAGCAAGGCCTTACTATCACAAAAAAGCCACAACCAAATGGATGAATGGACATGACAGCATGCTGCTACAAAAAGCCATAAAGATGGTAAAAATTATATTTGTTTATGCACAAAAGAATGTTAAAACTTAAAACCTAACCTGAAAACGTAATCCTTCACCCCTACGCATGATATCCAGGACATTGCGAATCTGCTTCACAAATATAACATACCAACGTTAGTTTTAGATTATGCAGATGCAGAAGCAAGATAACATCACAGACTACTAAAATTCATAATCGTTCATCATTCGACAAAAACAGATACTGGTTACTCCAAATGATCAACAAATAGCTTTACATTTGAGCAGTTTACATGATTGCCTCAACACTGCCAACACACATTAACATCTATCTAATCTAAGAACTTTTACAGCTTTTTTTATGCATAATAAAGCAAACCTTCACAAGGGGGGAGGGGGAATCATTTCCCACTTATGGAGATCAAGAATGAAGAAAATTACCCGACTTCAGAAAATTAGAGAAAGTAATAGTATACTAGAACTTTTGAAATATAATACTATTCTTCTGTTTCCTAAATCTGGTTGTTATTTTCCGTATCCCCATCGATCCCCTACTCCCCTAATGCCTAAAGACATAGATCATCCTCTGAGCTCCATTCACCAATGGAAATCATTCACAACTTAAGGCCGGTAATCAAGCGACCAACTTTCGAGCTACACAACTCAGTTTAAACAGGATGGGAGCTTGACTCAATTCCTTAAAAATTGAGTCTGATTTAGCCTAACTTCAACTTGAAATACCGAGCAACTACTCAAATCTGAGACTTGGTATTGCTGAAAATTTGGAAAAACATTATACTATTTATATTGTCGAAATATAAGATATGCCGTAACTTTGTTACCAGTCCTGGTAATAGACAAAGGTTGCTCATGCTAAGCGTGAGGCTTACCTCATAAAAATAGAAATAACAAAAAAAGTGATTATTAATTTCTGACCTAAGATAAAGAACCCAACAACAACAAAAATAAATAAATAAAGACACCCTAAGATTAGTATCAGAACAAAATAAAAGATAGAGATTTGATAGTATGGGAATAAAATTAAATGAAAAGTTTGCTAACATGTAGAGATTTACTACATGAGCTCAGTCAACCAACTCATTGTACCTTCAATCAAATTAAAGTACTTTTTTTAGAGAACATAGGTATACGAGCTGTGCTCGACTAATCCCACGGCCCCTAAAGTTAATGGCCAGGCTGAGGGGGCTCGAACCAATCCCTTTGGCCCTGCCCTTGAAGTTAATAGCCAACAAAACCTCAATCAAACCAAGTACTCAAGAGCAAGACTAGAAGCTTTACAGAGATGAGCAAAAGATGGGAGCCCAATTGGTACACCTCCCACACCTCCAATCTCAAAATTGGGGTTCGAGACTCATTGCCCTCAATTTCTGAATAAGATAGTAGTTCTAGGTTGCACGAAAATGGAAACGCGGACACGGGACACAGGAAAAGGGATTTCTCAAAAATGTTAGAAACGTGGAAACGCAAAATAAACATATAAATAATTAATTAAATAAATAAAAAGATTACTTTGTCTCAAAATTTAACAAAATAATATTACAATATCAATTAAAAGTTAAATGATAGGAACATTAAAAGTTAAAAGAAAAGCATGTACGACGCCAACACCAACATTCCCCCACTGCCTCCAAAGCGGCTCCCGCCCAAACGGGGTAGGGGGTCGTTGTAGGCAGCCTTGCTCCTGTGAAAATAGAGAGCTTGTTTCCAATTTAACACTTTAACCCTTGATCCGGTGCACAAAGACCATCTGCAACTTCACAATAAAAAGAAGTGCAGACAGTCACTGAAGTGCCGAAAACATGTGTATGATTCTGAAAATGTTTTAAGAAAATGCTGGAAGTAAAAAGTGCCCCAATATCCCTTTAAGACTTCCATTCGAAGTCTATTAGCCTGCATAATTTTCAAGTAACTTTCTCTTTACAAAAGTATTACCCCCAAAAAGAAATAGTATTAACAAAAATAAATATAAGGGTGCAAAGATCATACAAATTTTTAAAACAAAATTGTATCAAATACCAACAAAAACACTATATTACGTCTGCTGGCAATACCAGCCCTTGCGGTAGGGGTACCTAACGCCACAGCAGTGACAAAACTGCCAGAGACCTCAAAAGTCAAAACACACAAAACTAAAATAAAAAAAAATAAAAAATATATATATAGAAAGAAAGAAAACTGCCAGACACCTCACCAGCCGTAGTAGCTGCTGAAAACAAAAACCCCAATTTCTTCAAACAAAATAGATGAAAGAAGCAAAGGACAAGAGGATGCCAGGTGTCGTGGTCCGCACCTCGACAGCTAGCGTCACGAACACTCAGTGCTCGGTCATGAGTGTCGCGGTCAGGCACCAGCGACTAGTCAGCTAGGTTGCGACTAGGTGTTATGTTCGGTCACAGGTGTCGGGATCTGGAATGCCCGGACAAAGTGTGGAATTCGTCGGACAAGGATGACCGCAGGACTTCCTTGGGGGATGAGAAGGTCCATAGTGGAGTCGGTTGATGAGGAACAAGCATTGAGTTCCATCGGAGATTGAGTATGAAAGTTTGTCACAGGTGTCGGGCTCTGGAATGCCCGGACAAAGTGTGGAATTCGTCGGACAAGGATGACAGCAGGACTTCCTTGGGGGATGAGAAGGTCCATAGTGGAGTCGGTTGATGAGGAACAAGCATTGAGTTCCATCGGAGATTGAGTATGAAAGTTATGCAGCTTTGATGTTCACCATATAAGACTCTTTAGGGGGTAGTAGGATGGTTGGCAAACATCATGACACTTAAGTGAGCTTCCCCGAAAGGGGGCAGGTTTGATGGCATGTCTTAGGACAGCGTTGAGTCTCCTCGGGATATCCTATCCCGGGGACATTATCGAGTAGCCTGCGGGCCCGATAGTGTGCATCATGTGCCGAGAGGAGGGTCACCATTTTGAGACGGTTGCGGGACGCTATATCCGTGAACCTTATCAAGGGGACAAGATCCTCCATGAGGGCTTTCGGGAAGCCCAACGAGGGACCGTGTTGCATTAGCGGTGCTCTCGGGTTCCCGGACATTGGTACCACGGGATGGGCGACCCCGTGGGAACTTGTGGGACTTAAGGGGATACTTCCTACTATTCCTATGAAGGGAAGGATTTCCCGGGAAGGTTGCCTCCTCGGTGAATGGGACACTACTCGATGAGGCATCGATGGCCGAGTCGGGGACAGTGATCCATGAACGCGAGGTGCGCATTCATAGGTCGGCCTCCTATGAACTCAACGGGAGCAAGCATGACTCCCGGTTGCTTAAAGATTGGGAACTACTCGGAAGGAGCTTGAGTGCTCGAGACGAGGATAGTTGCCCGGACGATCGAGACGCGCGCTCCGGACTTGACACGTCCGAGAGTACTTTGGGACTTGACAACTCCCAGGCCACGTTGAGGCGAACAGTGATCATGACCGGTGAATGGAAGGAGCACTCGATAGGAAGCCTCGAAGCCGGATGGCGTTCGAGGGCCGTGTCCCAAAGGAGCTTGTCAGTGAGATCGGTGTCGGACGATAGTAAAAAATGTCGTCCGCACACAGGATGCGATGGTGTCGAGTCATGGGTTGAAGTCAGAAACAAGATGTTCGGTCGGGCTAGAGCCAGGACAAGAGTGTCGGCACTAGTACGCGACTAGGGTCTGGAGTATGGGTCAACCATGATGCGGGATAACCGAGCTGACTGGTTGGGCGAGTGTCGGGCTAAATAGTCGACACGTGGAAGTGACTAGTATCTCGAGAAAGGAACAACAGTGAAGCGAACAAGCCTCGATAGGATGATTTGAGTTGCGAAGAGTTCAATGTGAGTCGGAATGGACAGAACCTCACGTGAAGGCGGGTCAAGACTCGGTGGAATCTTGATGCCGTACATTCATTCCACAGCGAACAATTTAGGACCGTAACACCAAGAGGCCAGAGACATGATAAGGGAATGATAACTTTTTAGACAAAAAAACCCACCATTAATATGCGTGCTCGTCGATCAGTGGTCCAGTAGAGGTGAATCAATGAGTTAGGCTGGAAAAACTAGGATCCGGGAGAAGGGGCGGGGAGAGAGAGAGAGAGAGAGAGAGAGAGAGAGAGGTGATAGTTCCACTAGCGCTCGTCACTCAGTAGCCCGCAATGGAAATTGAGATGGAGATCTGTATATGGAGTAGGGAAGAGATAAGAAGCAAGGAGGTTAGGACTTAGGACGTAATTAGTCAACCAAGCATAGAGTTCCAGCATTCTTTTTGTATTTTTTTTTTTTTTAACCAGGGTCTTGTTTTCAGTTCAAACCAGTGTTTCACCTAAACAGGAAAATAAAAAAGCGGAGTTCGTTCCACACATATTGCATACATTATGTAGATATGAACTCTAGTCACTATGACTTGGCTTCTAGGCATTGTCACTTGCACAAACTAATCATGTAGTGACACGGTCGTGGAACTAATATAATGTGTGCAGCATGTTCATAAACAACCAAGGTAACCTTGATCCAAGCTGAATACTTTTGAAAATGATTCCTCCAAACCTATGGAATATGTACTGAAGTGATTTTAATATACACCCGAAACGCATTATTTATGCCGCACACGCTTAATGTTCAATAATAAGTTGAAAATACGGGAGCAAGTTATAATATAAAACAGAAAAAATCCAAACACTAGAATAGAGCTATAGAAGTTGGACATGACTAGTCCACTTAAATAAGATTCCACTATCATGGAAATATACCACTAGAAATACCAAATAAATCAACCATATGATATATTAGTATCAAAGCATGGCATGACAAACCTCAGACACAAGCCTGCTTCTTCCTTCACCAGCAGCTGCTAAAGCTCGCAATGAATATGGAACTCCAACAACACCATCACCTTGCCTTTCAAGCCACAGGGCTGACCTAGAGTGTGGCTGACTATGCACCGGGGTTCCACCAGGGGGAAGCATGCCTTCTTGTGAGGAAGCTGGAGCTGAACGATGTTGGCTATTATTACTGCTCCGCGCTGCAACTTCAGACCCAACAGGAGACAGCAATGATCTACGAACATATTCGGAGAATCTCCGAGAGTACTGCGACGGAGGATGCCGATGTGAAACCCAACTAGCTCCAGGTGAGGAATGGGAACCTGAACCAGACCCAGAGCGAGAACTTGATGCAGTGTTTCTAGATGTACCCACATTAACATTATTCAGACTCCAATTCGTTGGATTTTGAGCTGTGCTCCTTGCCTCAACTGGATGCACAAAAATAGGATGTTCTGCAATATTTCTGGGCATGTTTCTAGGGTTCAAATCTTCTGGCAATGTGGCATCTCTATCCCCAGAATCAGCAGAACTAGATGACGATCCAGGTCTCATATTTGGAGCCCCATTCCACCTCAGAGCTTGCATATTTCGCCGCAAGGTAGGTACACGCAATACGGCAGTCTGACTCTGTGGAATTGAGACGTCTGTCGGAATTGGTGACGTCAAGTCCAGGGGAGGATTTACAAATCTTAATGGCTGATGAACTGAAGGAATATCCGGATGATCCCCACCAGCAGTAGGCGGAGGCAAAATTGGATTATTTAACATAGAATCTCGTTGAATTGATGAATTCATCCTCAAACGATAATTCCTGTGCATGCTATCTGAACCTCCATGAGCATTTGGAGCACGAAGATTATCACCAGAAACTCCTCCCCCCATGCCTAATCCAAGTCTCGGATTGACTTGTTCAGCAGGGTTAATGCTAGGAGAACTTTGTGAAGTGGCAGATACATTTACGCAACTAATGGCATTGTAACGGGGGGGGACTGCATGACACATAGCACTTTCTGCCCTTGGAAAGCGGACTCCACTACTAGACGATTGTCCAACATTTTCTTCAAGAGTCTTTCTTTTACAAGATAGACGGTGGGCATCCAATGAGTAACCAGGTCTTTCATCACCCTCTTCAACTAGGAAACCACCACTTCCAGATGAAGAAGCAAAAGGATTAGAAGAACTACTAGCTGAAGACATGAATTGATTGTCGAATTCCACACCTTTTGAAGCATTGGGACAATCCATATCATTACCAACTCTAAGAAAATGGCCTTCATTAGCATCGTGATTTTGTGAAGCAGAACTGGAGGAACTTCGCAAAAATGCAGGACCATTAACAATTTGATTGCTGCTGACATTTAAATTAATACCACCTTGTGAAACAAGATTAGTAGGCTCATATCGTCGCTCCTCCCTCAAACCCGCACCAACAGAGGCATTCAATGAAGATAACCATCCACTCTGGGCCATTCGCTCGTCATGGCTAACCTGGTTTTGTGGGTTACTAGAACTCGAGTCACCAACACTCCACCTTCTCAGGTTTTGCCCCTCTTGACTAAGACTGTCCATAAAAGCATCTGAACTACTATTCAAAATCCTATAATCAGAGGGCCTGATTTCAGCAGGATTTCTTATATTGTTCCAGCAAATTTGCTCATCTACACCCACATTACTCGATGAGGACCCATAATCAAAGTTTATTGAATCAGGCAGCGAACCAATGGCACTCCTCTGCCCTTGCATTGGATCTTGTATGTGCTTTGATCAGGATTATTATCAAAAGGTACAAGAGAGATCCAAGACAACCAATGACCTTGCCAAGGATCTCCTCACTCTGAAACCACAGAGAAAAGAAAATACATAATGTAAGTATAGAACTGCCAGCAAACCACCTCAAGGACCTCCTCACTCTGAAACCACAGAGAAAATAAATATAATGCAAGTACAGAACTGCCAGCAAACCATCTCACACTCAATAGTAAGGTACAACATAACCAACTACTGAAACCCACGAAGTAATCAAACCAGGAAGCAACATTGTACAACTTGAACTACATACTTTTATCTATAAAAAAACAACTTGGGTGATAATTTTTTCAATCAACCCATACCACTTCATTTTCTCATTGTGAGTCTTCGCTGAGCCTTAATCTTAGCAGTAATCTCATCTGGGGCACAATATCAGATCAGATTTCCCAGTTTGGGTCTCTAAAAGTTCTTGATTTTAGCAGGAATCACATTGAGGGGAAAATCCCAGAAGGCATTGGGTTGTTGAAGAACTTCCAAGTTCTCAACTTTGGGAGTAATTTGCTCTCAGGGAATGTCCCAGGACTTAGGGGAATTTCACTCAGCTTGTAGTTATTGATTTGTCTGAGAATCCTTTATTGGTGAGTGAACTTGTTAGTGATAATGGTAAGTTGGGCAACTACATACTTCACTTGTAGACATACAAAACTTAAGCAATATCAATTCGGTGATCGGATTATCAGAAAAGCAGCAAATTATGACTACATAATCCATAAAGTTAAAACCTTTTTTTCATGATATCTGAGACTGCATCACTATTCCTAATCTAGTAGAAACCCATCAAAAACAACTATTTGAAACAACCACCAAACATACAAAAAACCACTCAGCAACTTTCTAAATCCCTCCGTTACTCTGACAAGACAACATATCGCGTGTCAACCCCATCGGGCACTACAGATGGAGGGATAAGAACTTGGGACACCTACCAACCTTCCTCTTGTCCAATGAACAGCAAACAATTTCAAAGCAATTTCACATTAAATTTCAATTTCGAATATGGGATTTTGCATCAATAACTCCTAGATCTACAAATTTGAAGCAACCATCGACAAAGAGAAAGAGCAAAGAAAAGGGCTTTTGGTCGGCTAGGAGATTACCAAATCGACAGGTTAAATCGCTGGTCATAGAATACAGGTCATCAACAACAGCCAATGATTACCAGAGAAAGAAGGGGAGATAAAGCAAAGGGGTGGAGAGAGAGAGAGAGAGAGAGAGAGAGAGAGAGAGAGCGCATACCAGAGAGAGGACACAGACACTGGATTCTCCGGCGTGCCAGACATGAGGTATGTGTATTCCGCTATTTTAGCAGCTCCCCCACCCACATCCCCACCCCACCCAATCCTTTATTGCTTTCCTTTTGACTACTGTGTTTTTCGTGGTCATTTCTAGGGGTGAGCAGAAATTCCGGATACCTAGCATCGGAATCGGGATTGGTTAGGAATCGGTGGTTCCAGAATTGGAACCGGTCTAATCAATTCCAATTTTAATTTCCAAAAAAGGAACCGGTACCAACTAATTCCAATTCCAATTCCTGACTTTTGGGAACCGGAACCGGTTGGGTACCCAGTGTAAAAAAATAAAATGACTATTTTCCTTTGTTAGAAATAAAAAATGGTGATTTTCTAGTAAGGTTAGTAGTTTAAAATTTTCCATTTGTAATTTTAATGTTTTTAAAGATTGTATTTGTAATATTAATAATTAAATGATTGTATAAGTTATTTAAATTTTGATTTACAATGTTAAGTATTTTGATTGGAGTATTTGATTTTATGTTTGCGGTTCTTTTGAAACTAATATTTATTAATGTAATATTTTTATTGGTTTTTTTATTATTAAAATATATATTTATTTGATTTAAAAAATAAGAAAATTAGGATTTAATGCGGACTTGGGTACCCAGGAACCGGTGGGTACCCGGTGGATCCAATTCCTAAGATTTAGGAACCGGTGCAATCAATTCCAATTCTAATTCCTACAAATTAGGAATTGGTGGTATCCAATTCCAATTCCGGATAGTGCAATATCCGGTGGGTACCCGGTTGCGCTCACCCCTAGTCATTTCCTTTGTTTTGATTTTTTGGTTTTTTTTTTTTTTTGGTGTGTGTTTTGGGTGTTGTGTGTTTATGTGTGTGTGTGTGTGTGTGTGTGTGTGTTTTTGTGTGTGTATTTGGGGTTGGGGGGGTTTTAGTTTACACATTTTTCAAAATTGGCACCATACTACGAGAGAATATTGGACCCCTTAAAAAAAAAAGAAGAGAATATTGGAGATGAATAGTAGTGTTCAGTTTCGCCTTTCTTGTCTAGTATTATATTGTGTTCCTTTTACTTTCTAGTTGTTGTATTTAGTAATGTTAATATGTTGGAAATCCTTTTTTTTGCCTAGTTTTCCTTGTTTAGGTTACATTAATGCTTACTTGACTACTTTCTAGTCGTTTTACATTATTTCTATGTTGTTCTATTTTTGAGTGACTTTTCTTAAAATTTGGGACTTAATTTCTCTCCCTTGCAAATTTTGTTTACTTCTAGATATCTAGGGTTTACTGGACTCTTTATCAGAAAGAGAAATCAGAGATTCAGATAAGATAACTTGATATACTTCCTCCTCTTCTCTTTCTTATTTTTATTTATTTTTCCTTCCTCCTTTAGAATTTTGACTGATTTATTAATTGCTTCCAGAGGATATCGAATTGGTGGATAATGCAAGCATTGGACCGATCTGTTCATAACCAATCGTATGCCTCTTTCTCTCTGTTCCTTTTTATGATTAATTGCGGGTTTAAATGATGTGTTTCAACAATTTTGGTATTTCATTTTTGTTTATTTTTTAGACCATTGACGCCCTTTATTTATGTTACATTACTATAACATTTCACTCTCTACATATTGTTTGTAAATTTATATATGATATGATAGTGTGATCTTTTCTGGGTAGATTGTTCTTAAGCGGGTTTTGTTTTTGGGATGGGGCGTGTTCTGATTGATTCTTATCTGTAATTTGACTATTTTGGATTTGAAGGTTTCAGCCCTCCACTTATCTTGCAAATCTATACCTTTTCTGAGTCTAATTCTGAATGTTTTAAGATAAAGAAAGAAGAAAAAGTCTCTTAGCTTAATGAAGAACCTTCAAATTCATAGGATGGTTGTAATCTAAAATTTCATCTGCATGGGAGCTATTCATTTGATTTAAATTAACAGGATGGGTCGATGTAAATTTACATTTATCTATGTCGTAGCTACTGAACATGAATTTCATAGGATCAAGTCAATTTAGGTGGGTTGTTGTGTGTATTGGATTCTGGGATTCCAAAGTGTAAATCCATGTTACTATTTGGCTGGATTTTTGCTCAACTTTTGCATTTTTTTGAAGTTCTCAATTTCAGATGTTCTTTGCCACAAATTGGGAACAGGAAGGAAAGTTTATCAAACCTCTATATGTTGAGGGTTTGTCAATTTAGACTTGACTGAAAAATGCCCTGTTGATTTGCTTTATTTGCTTGTGGGACTTTAGGGATTGGGCTTGGTTGAGTAAGATTGTTCTTGTTACTAATGTTGTGGAAGTTGAAATATCAATTTGGGTTTATGGGTTATGATTATGTATAACTTCTTTCAATACAATCTGCCTCAAAATCAGATTTTAACTCTTCTTAAAGTTTTTCTCGTATGTAGTCTAACACAAAAGTTGTTGTTGTGGGTCAAATTGATTTCATTTTCGAAAGTTATAGTCGAAATATAGGTTGTTGAATGTTTTTCATGTTAATACACATGTTCGTTTGGCACTCGATGAAAGTCTACTACATGTTCTCTTCTCATGCAAGGTTGTCATCACAATATTAGAGCCTTATTTTCGGTTCTATTCTATGCCAGAAAAGGCTGAAAGAGGGCAGAGGTGGATGAGGTATTGCAAGTTAAAAAATTTGTTTATAAGTGCTTACATGACAGCCTTAGTGAATTATACATGTATTGAACACAAAATACACTATTTTTTTTTTAGATAGCAGCACATCTGAAGTGGTTATAATAAATTACATGGGAGCTTAAGATGGAGAAAATGTCAACTTAAGAAAACACTGAGGAAAGATTGATGTTTCTTAGATCACATTTGTAATTAGGCTGAGGTGGAGTGTTTTTCTTTTTATAGGACTCGGTATCTAGTTGGACCTGTTTAGTGTCTCTGCATTGTCTGTTTGCTATGCATCATGTACAATTTAGACACTAACACTAGATTACTGTGTCATTGGGCTTCACAAGTGATCTAATTATTGTTCAGTAATGGACACTTGATTATTGTGCAAGTTACTTTTTTTCCCTCTTTCTTAATCTAATGGATGGTTTGTATTCTTAAGTGCATTGTCGTGGAACTAAACTTTTAAGACATTTGATGGCTTGAGTCAGTTCCTTTTTTTCAACAATGGCCATGCTTCAATGAAGAATGGTATAACAGGTTTCATAGAAGTCTTTACACTTCAGGGACTCTGTTGCAACTTGGAATATGGCATTCGTTACAGAGCAACATGTAAGAAGTATGATGGTAGCTGAGTTATATGCCATTAAACTCGGTTTATAAACTGGGATCTTTACATAGGAAAACCTATAGTAATGATAGAAACACCAATATTGTGATGGATTGCAAGGATTTGATTACCAATATGCAGGGGAGACAGTAAGTTGATTTGATTTCGAGCTTGAAGAAGGCTTGAAACCATGTTGCACATCTACTGCATGAAGATAACAAGAGACTGGTGTTTTTTTTTTTTAGACGATGTTGTTCGTTTTGAGATGTGCAAACTTTAGTGTCTGTTTACTATATGTAAATGAATGGCACTAATAGTAAACATCAGTTCACTTACGGTACATCCTAAATTCTTAACCATATTATCTATTATACTCCATCCGTTTTAAAAAAACATTAACATTTACTTTTTTACGATTTTCAATACACTACTTTAACCACATATATTTTTATTCATATGTAGATATATATCATAAAAATTATGATTTTCTAAAAGTACTATTTAAAATGAATTAACTATAATACATTTTTCATTGTAATTCCTTATATTTGTTTTTCATAAATTAATGGTCAAACTTTAAAACAAATATTAAATTCTTTTCGAAACAAATGGAGTACTTTATTTTATTAATAATATTAGTGAAAATTTTCACTTTCTCTTCTTTTAAATGGATACCGTATAGATCCTAATTACCACATACGTGAAAATAATTTGATTGCAAGTACTATAAAGCTCATAATATCTTTAAGGACCGATAATATTTGATTAATATTTTTAGTAAAAGATGTGCATCGCACGGGTATTAAGCTATTTTATTTTTTTTTTGATAAAAAGTCGGGGGATTATTATTAAGCTACCAAAATCGAGTTACAATAATCTACTGCTACTAAATTAGACACATCTACAGGTTCCCCTTCGACCCAAACTCTAGTGAAAAAGGGGATAGGTTCCAGGTGCGCCATGAAATGCGCTACCTTATTATCGTCCCTCTTAACATGACTCCACACTACTTTATCAAAGCTACCACACAAATTAGAAATGTCTTGTAAACAAAATATGACAAAGTAACAAATATTGGGAAAAGGCTACACATACACTAAGTGTATGTAGCAAGATATACACAATTGATCCCAATCCTCCACATGTCAAGTTAAAGGAATCAATTTTTGATAATTGTAACAAAAATGGAGGGTGTTTTGGAGCCCATTTTTTCACTAGAGGAGAGAGAAAAATTACTTGGAACCAAAATGAATTTAGTAGGTGCTTTGGAAAGCTAAAAAAATTGAAGACACAACAATAATTACTACTATTGTCAATTTTTGTTTTTTTTGGGATGAGAGAGAGAGAGAGAGAGATGGTAGCAACCGTAATATATGAGTTCTGCGTTGTTTCCGGCCGACAAGTAATGAAAATCATCGTCCATATAAATGTCAATTTTAGTAGCAAAATGAGACCTATAAACTATTTCAATCTTAATAGCAATGCTGGTAGCATAATTTCAATAAGATCATGAATCATATACATACATTGATTTCAATATTAGTAGCAAAATGAACTTTATGCTAAACACCGATACCCTATACCCTATACCCTATAAGCTAAACCTCCTAATACCTAAACCTTATCGTACATCATATAATCATATTAATTTAACCACTAAAATAATAATAATAATAACAATTTGCTAAGCTACAAATGTTATGAACGTCCATTTTATTAGTCAATTATTTCACTATAATATATATACAAAGATGATATTCTACACATCATAACTAGTATTCAACGGTATTGTTTAGTACATCATATATTAATATTAATATTATTATTATTATTATTATTATTATTATTATTATTATTATTATTATTATTATTATTATTATTATTATTTCTTTTTAATCATGTCAGATTATTCAACCCATACACAATGATATATTTTGAAAGATCACTTTATATAACTTAAATTTAATATAACCATTATTTTCAATAATATTGTTCAAATTTAATAAACATATTACATATTAGGCCGACGAAGTATTGTCAACCTTATACTCTCTCTTTATAAATGTTAATAAATACAATATTCACATATTAAAATTATTATTAGAGTAAAATATCCTCTAATGTTAATCTCTTAATAGTAAAGCACGTGCTTGACTAAAAACTATTTGTTCAACTGAATAATCATAAAAAAATATAATAATCATGAATATTTGGGATTCCGTAAGAGATAACGTGATCATGCGATTAAATTTCATATTGTAGTAAAAGGGTATCTTAGGTCAAATTTCTTATAATAAGACACGGTATTGTTTAAAAATGTTAACTCTCATCTAAATGATCATAACTACCAACATATAAAATAAGGTTACTTTTTTTTCAAAGGTTTTTAGGGTTTTTTCTAGGGTGTATATAAAAGTTTACTAGTAACACTTACTTCGTGTATTTATTAGAATTAAACAATATCAACATTGAAAATTTATAGGAAATTAGAAGATATTTTTTAATTATTGTTTCACAATATCAATTAAATAATTTTATTGAAATTTTATAGTATTCTAATCATATATTATTTTTGAATTTTTTTTTTGGTTTGGTAAATTTTGAAATATTATATTTGGCTATTCAAGTTGTGACATTAACATTCAATCTTGTAGCAAAATTAGGTATATGGTAAATGATCCTAATAATCTCTTTACCTTTTTTATTTATTGACTAAACCTTTACCCTTGCCTTAAACTAAATCCTTTTATCCTCTAAACTCAAAATCACACTCCAAAGTGTAAACCCTTGACAACAAGTTCTCTCAATTGATCAATATAAGTGTAACTCATACATTGGATTAAATCTTAGTAGCAAAATGAGGTCTAAGATCTAGATTTAAATGTATTTATGGAACAAATTTGACGGATTTTGTGAAGACTTTAATAGAAATATAATGGTCCTTAGTATTCTTCTGTTGCTGGTTCATGAACGATCGATCTTTAATATTAATCCTTGATGTAGTAGTCAAAGATAACTTTGGTAGTAAATTTAGTGCGTTTAGTACTTTTGCTTTGTTGGTATGAATATCAATGTTATTTTCAAATTGAATTAGTTTGCTCAAAGTATCTCAAGACTTTGGTAGCAAAATTGGTGCATTCAGTAATTTTACTTCCACAATATTTATTCGTAATTTTAACCCTTGTCCCTTGTTTTTACGTTAACTCGTATAAGTTTTCTTTGCAATCTTGTCGGAAAAAATGGTGTAACGTCGAAATTTGTTTTCCAACTAATTTTGTGTTGTCTCACTAGAATTTTATTTTCCAAACAATTTGTAGTGTCTTGAAGGAAAACCGTTGGGTGGGGTATTAAAGGGATCGACTTCTCTTCTTTCATGTTTGCGATTATGAAACCGGAAAATTTATTGCCGGAAAATTTGTCCACCGGAAAAGTTATCGGGGGTATGGTGGTATGTAAGTCCTTCATTCATGGTGATTGGTATTTAGATGGATGGGCATTTTAATTTATTTTTTATTTTTAATTAATAGGTGATTAGATGTTGTTACCAATGCATGGGGAATGAGAGAGTAATTAATAAGGCACCATTCTCCATTTGAAATTTAAAAATTGAAATTCATTCCTAAGTTCAAATTTGAGTTAAAAGAGATTCTACTTCTATATTTATTGTACAAGTGGGGTAAAAGAATATTCTACCAATGTTGACACATGTATGGTTGAGAGAGCTTGTATATATATTGAGATGTGGGATATTTATCCGGGTTAAAATTTGGATTTTTTGTGGGGAACTACCTTGTTTGGGGGGTCATTTGTGACTTAGTACCTTACATGTTTTTTTTTGTGGGGAACTACCTTAAAAGCCAAAAAGTTTGTTGACCACTACCCTTGACCAAATTTTCGGGTAAAAATCCCAAAATACCCTCACGTGATCTTTTAAATGAAATCAAACCCACCATTTACACAGCAAGAACAACCATTTGAGCTCAACAAACAGAGAAACTCCGTTAGCCATGGGAAGACCACAAAAAAGCATGAAAAACTCATTAAGCTCATCACCAATTCTCTACCTACTTTCTCTCTCCCTATTCTCATCTCTCCTTTACTCTCCCAAAATTAGAGAAATGACCCAGAAATCATAGGCACATGCAATTATACAAATGTAGGTGAAAATATAGGAAATCCTTTGTATTACTCATATTGAAAAGCCAACCAAAATGGGGCAAATTTAAAGCTTCAAAATCATCAAAAGATATGCAACAATCACAAATCAAACAAAATGAAGAGGCACCTCGTTGCATCATAAACCCTTTTAGCTTCAGCGAATCATTAAAGAAAAAAACAAGGACCCAAATCTTCGTGAATCGATTTAGGGAGCAGAATTTTAAGAAAGAGATCATAAGCCAGAACCCAAAATCACAAATCCAAAATCACAAACCCAGTGAAACCCAGAATTCTAAATCGCACATTCGATGAAACCCAGAAACCATTAAAGGAAAAACAATCATTCAAGTAGAAAATCAGAACCCTAATTGCATTTGAGTAGGAGATACAATAGTTGAGAGAATGGCGTTATCTGATTCGATTAAAGTTTGACCGTGTGAATCACTACCTCAACACAAGCTTAGGAGAGAGAAATGATAAAATCCCGTTTGAGCTTGGGGATGATCTGCTGTATGTTCTAGCAAAGGTGCCAAATGATAAAGATCACGTGCTGGTCACGTGAGGGTATTTTGGGGTTTTAAGAAAATTATACCCGAAAATTTGGTCAAGGGTAGTGGTCAACAAACTTTTTGGCTTTTAAGGTAGTTCCCCACCAAAAAAAAAAAAAAATGTAAGATACTAAGTCACAAATGACCCCCCAAACAAGGTAGTTCCCCACAAAAAATCCTTAAAAATTTGTAGCAGTTAATAAAGAACACGGAAAGCAACTGAAAAAAAAAAACCCGGAAAGCTATGCTCTTACCCTAAAAAAAGAAAAGAAGAAGAAGAAGTATGTACACGGAAAGTTGACAATGATGGAGAAGGAGATCCATATCCATTTGGGTATTGGTTAAGCGGGGTTGTGCTTGTGTGATTAGGAGAGGAGAGGAAAGGGAAGAGTGAAAAAGGTGAAGGGGGAATGGTGATACACTGATACTCGGAAGTCGGAAGGAGTTTGATTAATTTGAAATGGTGAAATCGGAAACCCAAGCGTTTGGGTGTTCGGAGTTAGAGGCGGATGAGGCTAGGGCATTCCAATTTGATGAGGAAATCGAAAATGAAAGGAAGTCAGCCGAATTGCAACAAAAGGATTCAGAAGATGAGAGAAATCAGGAGCAACTGCCTCGTACCAAATCACTTCACAGGTGCAAAACAGCCCCCGCCATGGATATGGCGGCCGTCCTTCGGGAGCTGCAGGGTAAACAAATTCAAAATCAAAATCAAAATCAAAACAAGTTAGGTACTATAGGAATAGAAAAAGGAATCATTGATGAAGATGTTAAACCCTTTGTGATTGTGAGGCAAGCTGGAGTTCTACTGCTAATATACCTAATCCTTGGGGTAGTTGTGTATGGGTTGAACAGGACAAGTTCTCCGGAGTAGAGACTCACCCTGTGGTGGATGCTCTTTACTTCTGCATAGTAACCATGTGCACCATCGGCTATGGTGATATCACTCCTTTGACTCCTTCTACTAAGCTCTTCGCATGCCTCTTCGTCCTCATCGGCTTCGGTTTCATCGATATCCTTCTCTCCGGCGTAGTCAATCATGTCCTCGATCTCCAGGAGAAGAATCTCCTCTCCGATATCCTGCATCATCGCAAATGTAATCCTTTGGTTGTCGATATCAATAAGGGCCGTATGCGCATCCGCCTCAAGGTCGCCTTGGCTCTCTCCGTTGTTGTCCTCTCAATTGGACTCGGTACCCTAGTCCTCTACTTCCTTGAGGGTTTGACTTGGGTTGATTCCCTCTATCTCTCCGCCCTCTCCGTCACCACCGTCGGCTACGGTGACAGAGCCTTCACCACCCTCCTCGGCCGCCTCTTTGCCGCCATCTGGCTCCTCTTCTCCACCTTGGCTGTTGCTCGTGCTTTCCTCTATCTTGTCGAGGCCAGGATTGATAAGCGACAACGCACCCTTGCTAAATGGGTACTCCAGAGGGAAATCACTCCTCAGGACTTGCTTGCTGCCAATATCAATAACAATGTACTTTCTAACTGCTCAATTTTTTTATTTAACAAAAAAAAACTCCCCATTTACTCACTGCTAACTAACTCTGCCCTTTCTTTTCCTTTCATGTGCAGCAAGTCTGAATATGTTCTTTATAAGTTAAAAGAGATGGGAAAAATAGGAGACCAGGATGTATCACGCATATGCAATCAGTTCAATAAGCTTGATCCAAACAACTTGGGGAGAATAACACTACCTGATCTCTTGCACAATTCTTCCTGATGCACCAACTGGAATCCTGTCTTTGTGTGCTCGGATCCTTGTTTCACTGTTTGCGTCCCGTGTCTCTTGAGCCTTGGTAATGTTTAGTAGACATGCTATACCTAGCTCCTTCATGTCTGGGATTTGTGCATATGTACCTCAGGAACTACACATACATGCAGGTTATATCATTCTTATTGAATCTATTATATGCAAATACCAACTTTAATCAGCAAGGAAACAAGTCCATCTGCAATTGTACAACTTATATCATTGCTAAGAGCCCTTGTAAATCATTGTTATTTCTCTGGCGAACAACATTGAGAACAAGTGAAATTGAACATTTCTTTGCTTGGTGTTGCTTCTTTTGCATATTTCGTCATGCTACCTTTTGTATCTTATTGTCAATCAACAGCTAGCTCTTCCTCATTTTGGTTATTGGGCCGTGGACTTTGAATTGGAGCTTCATCAGGAATCTACTGATTATGAACTAGTAATAGTCCATTATTATATATATTTCTCACTGCTCATTTCTGGTTCTTTGTCCCTGACTTTTCTTTCTCACCAGGACTCTTTCTGTTTATGCCTTTAATTGGAGCAATTTATTTGAGCCTTGCTACTCGTCTGGGAGTTTAGCCACCATGTCTATGATCAGGTACTGTGATACACTTCCCGGAACTATGCTACTCCTTAGCATATCTGTATACTCTACAAGCCTGCCTATCTGTCCTTTGATCTATGCAACAATAAAAATATTTGGATGTTCTTTTGTGCATGGAGGTTTTCATTTCCATTTTTCGTTACACATTTTGTTTTTGTTTTCTTCGGGGTTGGGATGTTGTTATGACTTGTACATTTGTTGTTGCTACTTTATGTGCATTCAGTTGAGCAGCTCATTGGTGTTCTTTTTTTTTGGGGGACGGGATGGGGTGGGGTGGGGTGGGGTTTTAGGTGGCAGTAGCATTTATATGCGTGAGTGGAACAATTGTGGAAAAACCATTTAAAGCTACACAGAGCTTGAGCTGGCAACCCTAGGAAGAAATCACTCAGCTGGTTGATGGAGCGTCAATTTTTTTGTATTATTTTAATGACAACGTTCGATTTGGAAACTATGATTTTGTTGCATTTTGAGGGGACGATAGGAATGCTGGTGGGAGTGAATTTCAAGCGTCTACTTGTCATCTACTTGGCTGCTGGCTATGGTCTAGGAAATTGAGTTGTGCAATACATTAGCAACCTGGGTTTCCAATTCTTTCTTTCTGAAGTTTTTGGCTTGTAATTTTCATAGTTTCATTTGAGTTAGTGCTAATGATTAGTGTTTCAGTAGGAGGAAAGTTTGAGTTTATTGGTTAATTTCATCATGCCGCGTCTTTGATACTCTGTGGACAGGACAGTGACTTGGCTGCTATAATGGTATTGGTAGACAAAAGGATTGGCATGGGGATCACTTTATTGGGCAATGCCAGCCTTTGATATCATCTTTTTTCTAATCTAAAATTGTGTGAAGGCAAATGGAGTATGAAGTTCAGTGGTGAAAAAAATGTAGAGTATCAGTATATAGGCTTCTAAAACAGGGAACATCTTTAGAAAGTGTGCCAACAAAAGGTTTCGAATTTGAGCTGGGGGGGGGGGGTTGAGTTCTACAAAAGGTTCATGACTTGAAGTTGGAGTTTGGTCTAAGTAAATGCATTGGGATTTGGATGTGCTGTGCAGACTTGTTTTCTGATATGCTCCGTATATGAATTTTAAGTTCAGGAACCAGGAAATGCTGGTAAATTTTACCTTGAGTATTAGTAAGCCTTTTTCTTTTCTTTTCCTACTCCCTTGTTTGGAAACGAGATAGCAGCCAAAACGAGTGAAGTAAAAGTGGGAATGAGCCGAAATTCGTTTGCAAACTGGTAGGGGAAGCCGAAGGCTCAATTACTTACTAAAGGGAGTCAATGGCATTTAAAAGGTAAATCTGCATCTGAAGTTGGGTTTCAATAGCTACGGCAGGTATCAGAGCCAGCCGACGACCAGCAACAGAACTTTGTAAAATGAGGCTGAGAATGGCCGTCAGGTTCCTATCGCTGCGGCTCATCAAATGCCACTGGAAACTATTATTATTTACCACAAAGAAGAGGTGAACGAAACAAGCTGCAGTGCCTCTGGGGAAACGCCGATACCTTTTTCCATTCCAACACAGTTTTAATTTCCATCCCCCACTCTACAGTGTCGTTTTGGATCCTTGTTCCGTCAGCTTCCTATCGCCGAGAATGGTTTAGAGAGGTGAACGAAACAAGCAGCAGCGCTGCTGGGGAGACGCCGATGCCTTTTCCATTCCACCACAATTTTTCATCCCCCATTCTACGGTGTCGTTTTGGATCCTTGTTCGGTCCCTCCTCCTTGTCTCTTCTGGCCTGCCTCTTCTCTCTTCCATAACCTCCACCTCAACTGCTGCAACCTCCTTTTTATCAATTATTCCCTGCTTACAATAACCACCTTCTTCCACGATTTAATCATCCGCCCCTTCCCCTGCTGTGGGGTTTCGACTTGTTGATCCACAGCTACGTGCAGAGCTGGAGGCCTCTGAATGGGGTCGTCATCCAGAACTATACTGACGCAGAATGATAGAGAAAGGCTGTTGCAGATGTTACAGGAGATTGATCATAGAGGTTTGGTGCCTGATAATATCTACACGAGTATGATTGATGCTTACACTAAGGCCTTATAAGAGCCAAGGCTGGAAGTCTCAATAAGGCCATCTAACTATGGCATTTGATTATGAGTAAAGGATGTGAGCCTAACGTTGTTACTCACACTGCCCTCATCAATGGTTAATGTAGATCCGGATATGTAAGCAAAGCACATTGTATCTACAAGAAAATGATTACATGTGAGCTCCTTCTAGATCAAGTTACAATGGGTTGCTTCCTTGGCTACTTTTCCAGTGTAGGAAATGTGAAGTTTGCTGTACGACTTCATAAGTGGATGCTTGAGGGGTCTCTAGCCAACACTGTCAACTTCAATATAATACACGGTTTCTGCAAACAGGGTAAGATTGAGGATGCCTCTGAGCTTAATGGAGAAATGATGAAAAATGGCATCAGACTTTATTGTATAAGCAATTCCACTCTACTGAATGAGTGCTGTAGAGGGGGTAATATGCAGGAAGCTTTGAAGATATAGGAAGCTATGCTGAGTGAGGGCAATGTCCGACGCAGTGTCCAACAACTTGCTGGTCTCTATCTATAGTTCGTGCGGAAACCTCACCCAGGCTGCTCTGCTAAGGGATAACATGATGACAAGGGGCATAAGAGCAGATACAAAATCTTTTCATCCCTTCCTTAATACTTAGTTGAATTGACATGTTTGGTTCAATTGTTCGTGCTGAAAGACAGCTGTGGTGCATGGCAATTGGTGAGTCCATTATTTCTTAATATTCGAGATGGCCCTGTATACTTGTATCCCATATTGTTCACTACCCTTGTTCTTTGATTGTTCTTTATTGGGTGTTGATGCTAATGACAAAGATATTGAATCCATTGTATACCATATTTCAAATTGATGGTGAGCTGTATATATATATATAGGTGGAGGCTCCTATACAAACCCCTCTTAAAATACAAACCGTACAAACCAAATCCTGACCATTAAATTTCAACATCAATGGCCTGGATTTGTTGTGGGGAATAAAGGACACTGGGCGGAATATTTTAGTAAACTCATGGGCAGTATTGTAATTCACGCATTTTTGCTCATTTCTTGTTCATTTCACCTCCACATTCCACACACTCCTCACCCGACATTTCTTTCTCTTCTCCCAGTAGTTTCTCTCTCCTCTCAGTAGTTTCTCTCTCCTCCCCCAATGGTTTCTCTCTCCTCCACCGGCGATCTTTCTCTCCTCCGGCGGTTTCCTTTCCTCTCCGGTCGTTCCTCTCTCTCCTCTCATGTGGTTTCCTCTCTCTCCTCTCCCTTTCTCTTCATCATTTTCTCTCTTCGCTCAGACCTCAAATCGCCGCCCAACATTCTATGGCCGGCGACCACAGATCGGAGGTCCCCGACCTCTGATATGTGGTCTCCGGCCATGGAACCATGGTCGGCGACCTTCGAACGTCTCCGGCCATTTTCTGGTTTTTATTTTGATCCAGTGGTGCGTAGGGGAGGGGGGCGATGGTGCAAGAAGGTCGCCGGTGAGATCGTCGGCGGGAGGCGACCTCACCGGTGGCCTGCGTGGTGGTGCTGGTGTCGGTTGGGCAACGGTGAGGTAGTCATGGGGGCGGCGGTGGTGGTGGTTGTGCTGACGGGTGGAGAGAGAGTGAGGGAGGTTTAATTTTTATTTATTCATATATTATGTTGATGAATCTGTAGTGTTGTTATAATGAATTTGCACATATTAAAAAATGAATCTGTAACAGCAGTGCAATGAATCTGCAACAGCAGTGCAATGAATCTGCATAATTAAAACAAAAAACAAAAAAATAAAATAAAATAAAAAGTGATGAAGCTGCTATTATGGTATAATGAATTTGTAGGTTTGTGTCAATGAATATGTGCTTCATTGTTAATGAATCCATGATTTGATCATGGTTTGTATAATAAGGAGGGTTTGTATACTAAGGGGGGTTTGTACCTGATCCTTCCCCTATATATATATATATATATTCTTTAGAAAACCTTTGATGTAAATTTTCAAAAATTCCCATTCAAAATAGGATATCCGAATTCCCAGTTGGTGTGTTTCTCAATGAATTCCCAGTCATCAAAATATTTTCTTGACAATTAATTAAGATTGTGAGAGTGCCTTTACCAACGTGCTCATTTTCTTTGGTAGTTATGAAGATGCTTAGTCTAGATTGTATTTTTCTTGACAATTAATTAAGATTGTGAGAGTGCCTTTACCAACGTGCTCATTTTCTTTGGTAGTTATGAAGATGCTTAGTCTAGATTGTATTTTTCTTAGTTATTTTAATACCTTTCATGTAAATTTTCTGAGTTTCAACAAACTAGAGACTATTTTTTTTTATTTGTGGGCTCTTTTGGCTCATATTTGCTTTGGGGGCAAATAATCTGCTGGAAATTGCACTATTATAACCATCACATGTAGTCCATAACTTGTATGTGTTGCTTTTGTATTAGAAATGAACTTGTGATATGCGCATTGCAAGTTATGTTAAAAGCTATTAAGCTCTATTGCCTTTTGTACTTATTAACATAAGTCCTTTTTCTCTTTTAGCTTCTTTATGGGTTAGGGCTGCAGGGGATTTTTGGGGTTATACTATTACTGAAATGCAACGGAATTGCGGCAACTTGTAAATGTTTTATGTAGGGGATATCTTATCCTCTCATAGGCCGTACATTTGATTTCTTATCATATACTTTTTCTTTATCTAAAAACACAGTTCCTTTTTTTTGTAATTATTTATTTCCTGGACTGTTATTGCGTGCGCCTCTAATAGTCTAATCTATATCTGCTCAATCTGCTTCTTTCGTACTAGGACAGTAGGGGAAGCATTGCTTCATATGGGTAGTGCTAGAATTGGAGGTGTCAGGCACTGGTGAAGCGGGATGCTGTCTGCTGGGATGACAACGGAAGGTATTAGCGGATAACTGTACGTAAAAAGAAAAGTGGAAAAGGGGATATACAAGTTGTATCAGATTCCGCTTCCATTGGAGTGTGTGTGACATGTGCAGAACTGTCGTACATCACTATTGACCCGACCTTGGAACATGGGATACTGAATGGCAACGGCATAGCAAGCACCAGAGTATTAAATGGGAATAGCAGCAAAATGACAGCTATGTGCCTATGACCACCTATGTTGATGAAAATGCTTTGTCAGGTTGGTGCTACTATCTTTCTATAGTAATGCAATGGGTCACATGCACATGTGTGCTTAGAATTGCTTTTCCTGCTTCATGGTGATCTGTGTTATGACAGAAGCTGATATAGACATAACCACATCCTCCCCCAACCCACCCCCACCCCTCAATAAAATGAAATGAAAATGCAAATATAAAAATTACAAAGAAAGAAGAAAATGAAGTAGAGAAGCACAAATCGATGTTGTGGAGTTCGTGTTTATACTGCAAAGTTCTAGGCTGTTGAAGATAGTCCTCAACAAGAACCCTATGATCCAAGTTCCAATTTTAACATGATTATAATGAGCTGGTGAATTCAGAATCTGTTTAGCCTGTTGAACTACCTTACAAACCTATAGAGAGAGTATTTGAGACTGTCTGCAACTAAAGGCATCTGCTCGACTTGTAGAGTCCATTCAACCATGAGGTTGGGTTGAAGTCCTAAGTAACCTCGCCTCATTGGTGGATTCCAGTGGTATGGGCTTTTGGCCTAATTACCCTGCCCCCTTGGAATTAGCTGTAGCTCATGTGTAGATTTGATTGGCTAATGAGCCACTCTCTGCCGAACAAAAGAAAATGATGAGATTAATTGCATTTTGTCAAAGCACAAACCCAAGTACGCTTGCTTTTGCTGAAGACTACAAATGTTGCTAGGATAGACCTTAGGGGAAGCAGTAGCCATGGCATTTGATATTTTGGTTGGTCATGTAGCACCAATTATCAAGTTGTGTTTAGCTAGGGGCTGGGTGTCACGTGGTGACATTTCCCCAGCGCCAGGGTGCTGGCCAAGACCATATGAGGCGACTCCCATGCCTGGATACGGGTACTGACGCATATGTTTCGGTGCAGGTTAGTGTCATGGTGTGCTTATGTCCTTGTCTCTTGCTGGTTTCCGGGCTTGTTGCACATATGAGAAGGCTGGCCCGACCCCGGCCTCGGGGGTGTCGGGCGCCGCGCGGGCGATCTGTGGGCCGTGACATACTTGTCACGTGGTGACATTTCCCCAGCGCCAGGGTGCTGGCCAAGACCATATGAGGCGACTCCCATGCCTGTATACGTGTACTGACGCATATGTTTCGGTGCAGGTTAGTGTCATGGTGTGCTTATGTCCTTGTCTCCGAAGGCTAGCCCGACTCCGGCCTCGGCGGTGTCGGGCGCCGCACGGGCGATCTGTGGGAGTCTCGTGACATATGGTATCAGAGCGGGGCTCAACATTGTTCGCTGGACGGGGCTTCGATTCATCACCAGTTGTTACCCATCATGTGTTTTGGACGCGAGGAGGATGCGTCCCTGGGATGGCTGCTTGGTGGGGGCAGCAACGTGGGCGTCGGTGGTGCGCCAACCATGGGGGCAGACGAGCGTGCTCGAGGGGTGAGCGCTTCTCAGGTGGAGGAGTAGTTCGTGGCTGCTTGGGACCCGTGGCCGAAGCCAACGTGTGGGGAGGCGACATGCTGAGTCAAAGATCTTTGGGACGACACAGAAGGATTGTGCAGTGCAGCAAGCTTTGCGGTTTGAGACTATGGATGTTGTGATGCTAAGGAGATGTGTGGGATTGGCATCTGGCTGTTCGTTGGGCGAGCGCGGGGGCGCAAGGAAGCGACGAGCACCAAGCTGCTGAGTGCCGCACGAGGATGTCTAGTTGTTCGTTGGGCGAGCGCGGGGGTGCAAGGAAGCGACGAGCAGCGAGCCTCTTTGTGCCGCACGAGGGTGTTTGCGGCTTTGGTGGGGGAGCTTGTCACGTGGTGACATTTCCCCAGCGCCAGGGTGCTGGCCAAGACCATATGAGGCGACTCTCATGCCTGTATACGGGTACTGACACATATGTTTCGGTGCAGGTTAGTGTCATGGTGTGCTTATGTCCTTGTCTCTTGCTGATTTCCGGGCTTGTTGCACATATGGGAAGGCTGGGCCGACTACCTCAGGGGTGTCGGGCGCCGCGCGGGCGATCTGTGGGCGTCTCGTGACATGGGGCTTCAAAATGGGATATCCGAATTATGACACAAAAACTGATAGCGTTCCCTTGCCTGGGAGAGAAGAAATCGGAGGTGATGCTACATTGCAATCTGTAAACTGGTTGGTGAATGGTGACCTTGATTGATACAAGTGGGGGAAGGAAAATAAGCTACATGAGAATCATTCATGATTTATACATATCTTTTTTGGGTTTCGGATTCATATAATTTCTCGCAACTGTATTGGCACGATATCAGGTAATTGAGGCGGGGACGAAGTCCGGGAGTAGAGTGATGGAGCGAGCTTTTGGTAAACTGTGCAATTACAAGGTGGGACGTGGGTGGTTTAGAAGTTAGCAACTTTTTTGAGATGAGCTTTAAGAGGAACTTTTTTTTTTTTTTTTCCCGATCCGCGGTGGTGGCCCCCTGATAGTTTTTTTTATTTATTTTTGATTTGGTTTAACCACAGGTTCACTTAAGTCCTTTGGACCAAGGCTAATCTTGTTTGCACCGGGTCGGTCCACGAAGGGGTAAAGTGCTCCCACTAAATAGTTTCTCCATTCACAAGATTTGAACCCTCGACCTTGATTAAGGGATGAGAGTGCCGAACCATTCATACCAACCACTTATTGGTGCGGCCCCCTGCTACGGCTGCTAGTTACTTTGGAAAATAACTTCTTTTTTTTTTGGATAATCCAACAACATTGGAAAATCACTTAGACCTGATAATTTGCGTGTTTTCCCACTACCATGAATTGAGGTCAAACGACAGCTCAAAGGGAAGAAGCAGCTCAACTGAACCAATACTCTCACCAACCCTTGAATCCTGATGCCCACTCAGGAATAATGACTTCCTAATTTTAATTTTTCAAGGCAGGCATAAGATCATGGACAAGAAGAATTTGACCCAAAAATAATTTGTAACCAACCGAGAAATGCAGTCCGAAACCCGTTGGGACTACCGATTTGACAGGCCTAGAATTATCAGTATAGTTTCGGTTTTAGTCCATGTCCTTTCTGGGTTAACTTGCATTGAGCCTCCAGTCTGTTTGCGTGCGACTGCCATAGCTAACCCATTTCCTAAAAAGTGAGACCAGAAGGTTAGAATACAGCATGCTCCTTTGTACCTGTTGTTTGCTTTTTCAAGCCAAAATTTGTATATTCGACATTGAAAAAGAAAATGACAAGGTAATGCGGAGAATGACAACATAATTGGCACCTAAATTTTGATAAGAGTTTTAGCTTTTTGGTAAATAATAAAATAAAATAAAAGAAAAATTAAAAATTCAAAAGCGTTCTTTGGATAGACAAGCTTATAGGTGGAGGTCCCGAACACGAAGAAAGGGAGGAGCTTGAATTTGTTGAGCTTTTTTGGTGGGTAAAAGCTCATACCAAAAGCTCAAGTTAGGGCATGTTCTTTAATAATAATAATAATAATAATAATAATAATAATAATAATAATAATAATAATAATAATAATAATAATAATAATAATAATAATAATAATAATAATAATAATAATAATAATAATAATAATAATAATAATAATAATAATAATAATAATAATAATAATAATAATAATAATAATAATAATAATAATAATAATAATAATAATAATAATAATAATAATAATAATAATAATAATAATAATAATAATAATAATAATAATAATAATAATAATAATAATAATAATAATAATAATAATAATAATAATAATAATAATAATAATAATAATAATAATAATAATAATAATAATAATAATAATAATAATAATAATAATAATAATAATAATAATAATAATAATAATAATAATAATAATAATAATAATAATAATAATAATAATAATAATAATAATAATAATAATAATAATAATAATAATAATAATAATAATAATAATAATAATAATAATATATTTATTATTATTATTATTATTATTATTATTATTATTATTAGTGAAAATTAAACAATTTTCAGTTTCTCCCAGTTTGACCCAGTTTTGCCCAATTTTTTCCAGTTACCAGTTAGACTTTCCAGTTTTCACCAGTTTTGTCCAGTTATCAGTTCCAGTTTCCAGTTGAAAAGAACGAGCCCTTACTCGCGGCTTTCCAGTAGGGCGAGGATCTCTTCTGGTGTAATCAAAAAATGAGAGGGGACGGTTGCGGTGGGGACCTTGTGCTTGATCGAAACCAAACAAGTTGGCCTAGGAAGTGTAATTGATTTGGCTCTTTAGTTCTGTAGTCATTGTCACTTGGAGTTGGAGCCCTCTCCTTTCTAATTACTAGAACACTAATATTTGATGATTCATACTCATGTTTGGTTGCGTGACTCGTTTGTTAAAGCTAAATTTACCACAAGTGAACTGAATTCAACATCACTAAATCAGTAAATTGGACACTGTTGAACTGAACTGGAGACAAGAACTGAATTAAACACAACTTTTTTTTTTATGGCAAACACAACTTGATATGTGAGACACAAAGCATGTTTCTGAACTCAGCACCACTGAATTGAAATGAATATCATTTAACTGAATTTGAAATTACTGAATTGACACCTGAGCTGAACTGAAATAAAATGATCGTGTAAGCTCTAACAAACGCACCCTTTGTTTACTCCCCATAATCATATCATTCATATGAAGTCTAATGGTTATTTAACTTGTAGTGCATGTGTCTTACCGAGTCCAGTTGGTGGCTATGAGTATGAGCCATTCAATCTGATTCAATGTGTTGTAGGAAGTACTTCATAAATCATACTCCTAGTTTGTTTAATAGTATTGTTATACACCATACTGTGTGGATGAATACAAACACGACATAGAATGGACCTTGTTCCCAAAAAGAATAAAAACGAAATAAGTTTGTTAGATTTCCCGAACACTGGGTATTAGGAAATTTTTTTTGAGTTGCAGATATTTATAGACTGTTGTAGACAATATAAATTTTTTTAGGTTAACTTGCTTCACTTTTCACAAAAAAAAAAAAAAGAAAAAAGAAAAAAGAAAAGAAGTTTTGAGTGTGGCTTAGACAATGTATGTACCAGTATTTGGTGCATTGGCTTATGTATATCGTTGCTTAGGTTGTTTAACAGCCCTAGCCCCAAAATCCTAAGACTTGAATAATCTTCGAGTATTTGTGTATTTTCCACTTTCCTAACACGTTACGTTATTAATATATTTCCATCTGCTCACAATCTCTGATTGATAGGCAAATGAAAAGGGAAGGGTGGCGGGTCTGGGCTGGTAGTGCTTGGTACTCTTGGTAGTGTGAAACTTGGATTAGGAACGGGGGTTGGTTGATATGGTGGGACCCAGCAATGAAATGAAATGAAATGAAGGTCAGGTGGTGGTGGCCCATTTTCACTGGGCTATCCTTTTCAAGTTGTTGGGATCGTATTCGTAGTTGCTGCCACAGTGCCCAGATGGGTGGGACGTGGGACTCATGGGAGACAGGGAGAGAGCCCACCGAAATAGGGGCCTCTTTTCTTTTTCTTTTTTAACTTTATTTAGTTGGAATCAAGGTCAAAAATAGCAATGAGAGCATCAAAATTCAAAAGTATAAAACAAAACAAACTTCCACCTCCTTCGGGAATAAGAATATCTGTGGGAAGTCTGGGAACTGGGAACTGTTTTCTCACCCCCTCCAAAAAAAAAGGCAAAAGAGTAGAAAGAGCTATAAATAATAATAATATAATAATATAAAGAGAACCTCTCTGGTAAGTAAGTGAGTACGAGTAATAAACAAGTGAGGCTTTGAGTAAAGCTACTAACACTCTAACAGCCGAGCCGGCCCTTCCACAAGAATAGATCGCTTTTAGCGCCAAAAGAGTAGAAAGAGAGAGAAATTAAAGAAGGGCAGTAAAAGCAAAGAATCAGAAACCACCACTACCACAAGTCCACAACTTGGGGGTGCAGTGGTAAACTGGTGACACTGCTAAAGGCAAGTGCGACAGACAGAAACACAGAGCCTAGATTTGTTATCATGCGCTGAAAACAACACCCCCAACATAAACCAAAATAAAAGGGGTGGGGTTTGTTATCGGGGAACTCCAAACCTGAAACCATTGCATTTGTATCATTCATGCTCTTCTAATTTTAATGTCTTAGCCGACCCGACCCGACCCACCTCCTCAAAGAACCTATTTATTCATATTGTTGCCTGTTGCCTCTGCCTCATTTGTTGACACTGCTTCTTTCCTTTTTCTTTTTAATCCTACCAGAATATTTTTCTGCTCTGCTTTAGAGGTCTTCACTTACCTATTAGCTAGGAATAGGATGGAGAATCAATTAGTAATGACAGTGGCAATACATTTACTAGTAGTTGTAGTTGTAGGGTGTTTGTTGATAGACAATGGGGAATCAGACTCAGCGGTTGGGGACCCAGGGATGAAGAGAGATGGACTGAGGGTTGCATTTGAGGCCTGGAATTTCTGCAATGAAGTTGGCCAAGAAGCCCCTTCCATGGGTAGCCCTAGAGCAGCCGACTGCTTTGATCTCATCCCGCAGACGCAGACTACGAGCAGTTCCTCTTTGTGCATCAAACACAAAGTAACAGAATCACACAACAAGCTTGGGGTGGGAAAACCTTTCCCTGGATTGTCTTCAGATGCCCTGGCGAACCCAGATCTTTATGCTGCTCATAAGGAGCTCTACCTGGGTTCCCTGTGCCAGGTCGAGGGGGAGAGTGACACCCCGTGGCATTTCTGGATGGTTATGCTCAAGAATGGCAACTTCGATACCACCGCTGGTCTGTGCCCTCGGAATGGGGAAACGGTGGGTCCTTTCCATGCGCCCGGCAGGTTCCCCTGCTTTGGACCTGGGTGTATGAATCAACCCACCTTTCACCACCACCGGACCTCCTTGTCTGATGATGGCAAATTATTGAAAGGCGGTTTCAGTGGTACTTATGATTTGGACTCTGATTCTGATCATATTGATAATGGCACTGGGATAGACAGCACCTCTTACTATGAGGTCACCTGGGAGAAGCAAGTGGGACAAGGAAGCTGGGCTTTTATACATAAGCTTCAAACTTCAAACAAGTATCCCTGGCTCATGCTTTACCTCAGGGCCGATGCCACTCGAGGCTTCTCTGGAGGATACCACTATGATACGCGAGGAATGCTCAAAACAGTAAGTAACTCCTCTATTAGCCATAATGATACAAAAAAAAAAAAAAAAATCCTCTATTAGCCATTGCTCAAAACTTCCAACAACTATTCATGGTTTATGGTCTACATTTTGTTTATTATTACATGCTATTGATGTTTACCATAATTTTTCAAAGTCACGTCCCTTGGCTATAGCTAGTGTACATTTTGATTTCCTTATTTGAATTTCTTCAAAGTCAAAAACTCATATATACAATAAAAAAAATAAAATAAAAAAGGTTTATTTAGACTAAGAAGTGATATTTTAATTTAAACACTTTTGGCCTTTGACAAAAATGTGTTACTTTTTTTAAAAAATATTACATCTTGAATAAAAAGTGTTACTATCGACCATTTTACCGTGAAACAAACTTACGCAAAACGGACTTGAAATTTGGAAATGCCTATACTGCTTGACAGCTTGAGTGATTAGATTTCCTTTTGCTTCCGTTCGGGGTACAGCAGGGTAAATACGGCAAGCAGGTAGTAAAAGCTAGGGCCTGTATAGTCCATAGTAGTAGTTGTTCTATGTAAATATATTCAACTGGTGCCGGACATTCAACAAAGCATTAATTATTTGCAATAGCTTTCAAGCCCCATGTGATTTTCCCACCAAAAAGTTAGATGCTGCCCTTGTGTTGCCCGTGAGTCTACGTGCACAGCTTTATAGTCGTTGCCACCATTGAATTCTGTTTGTGCACATGAATAAATTGTACTGTTGCCCACAAACAAAAGAAAATCTATTGTACTATTGCCATTACTACTAGCTTTGCCGCCATCATATTGTGCTCATTTTACCAAATTATTAGAGTATCCTTGTTCGGCGAATTAATTAATTAAGTGATATAATAATTTTGCCAAGGCAACAGTTACTTCTTTTAAGACAAATGCTTCTTTTATTTGAGTTGTTTGCCTTGTAAGGAATGTTTATTGATTTGGCAAAATCACTCCCCCGGAAAAGTATACTACTCGTACATGTAGAGAGATATTTACATGCTCCTTATGTGTTCCTCTTGAATTAGAAATGCTTACTAAAAAAAAAAACTGCAGCTTCCAGTATCACCTAATTTCAAAGTAAGGATGCATTTGGATATAAAGCAAGGTGGAGGTCCAAAGAGCCAGTTTTACTTGATTGATATAGGAAGCTGCTGGAAAAACAACGGTGATCTCTGTGATGGAGATGTACTCACTGATGTTACAAGATACAGCGAGATGATCATTAACCCGGAAGTTGCAGCCTGGTGCAGCCCTACTAATATCAAGGTCTGCCCACCCTACCACATTACTCCCAACAACATCAAGATACACAGAAACGACACAGCCCGTTTCCCATATGGGGCATACCATTACTATTGTGGTCCAGGGAATGCCCAGTACATGGAGCAGCCTGCTGACCAATGTGATCCTTACAGCAATCCTCAGGCACAGGAGATAGTCCAGTTGCTGCCTCACCCCATTTGGGCTGAATATGGGTATCCTACCAAGCCCGGCCAGGGCTGGGTTGGTGATCCTACAACATGGGAGTTGGATGTTGGCGGGCTTTCTAGTAGGCTGTACTTTTATCAGGTTAGACATTCATTAATTAGGGACCTTCAAATTTTAATAAAGAGCACCATTTAATTTGCCACGTACAGTCATTGTTGCTAATAAGTAAACCTTCATGTTTTTCAGGATCCTGACACCCCTCCTGCTAAGAGGATATGGACTTCAATTGATATGGGAACTGAAATTTTTGTTAGCAACAAAGATGAATTAGCGGAATGGAGAGTCAGTGACTTTGATGTGCTGATCACATCATAATTCATAATAGGTGCAAAAGAAAGATATTATTTATCACGGCTTTTACAGGGTCGTTTCAAGTGATAGGCGCAAAGCCACAAGCCAAAACGGGAGGGGCTCCAGCATCACTGGATAGTGGATACATACTTCCTTCACTCACTCGGCTGGCATCGTTTTTAATTGCATGCAACATTTGAAGAAAATAATATTTTCAAAAAAATACCATTTCTGCTCATGCATATCTCATTCCTCAATTCAACAGCAGGAAAAGGCTTCTCAAATTTAAGTTGGATAAATTAGGACGACTCTAGCAATTTTTTACTTAATGAGGTTTGTAGACATTTTACTTGAAGGGCTTTTTTTTTTAAAAAAAGGGGTCTTGGGCAAAATGGAAATAAGGGGAGCAACAAGGGGTTGATGAACAAAGTTGCATACTGTAAATCAGAGAATGATGCTAGCTGCAGTGGTGCAGCCTCATGGTGAGGCTGCAAATTACAACCTCACTCCAACAAGTTGACATGTGTAAAATATCTCTAAAAGCTGTTATTTTTAAAAACAAACTCACTCTCTTTCTCTTCTTTGTCCATGTTTATTTTACTTGTTATTTCTCTTCCCCAAATCAGACGTTTTTTCTCTTTCCTTTTGGGGTTTACCCGGGTTTTCTTTTTGTGTTTTTGGGGGTTTTGGGGGTTCACCATTCCCATCTTAGGATTTTCTTTTCTAGAATTCCAACGGCGAAGTCGGCGGACTTAATGGTCGTAGTCGTCAGAAATGATAATTGATCAAATTTTAGGTAAATAAACATGAGTAAGGAGGAGAGAGAATAAATTTATTTTAAAAAGTCACAACTTTTGAATAGGTTTTACACGTGTCAGCTTGTGTTGAGTGAGACTGCTAGCCCTCTAAATGAAAAGGTCCCTAGCCATTCATGATAAAATTAAGGGCCTTTTAGCCAAATTTTCCCGTATGTATGTAGTAGGGACTAGGGACGACAGCCTACCCCAATGACCCAAGACATACAGAAGTTCAAGTACAATGAGATTTTAGAAAAAAAAGTTCAAGCATAAACGCACATGACATAGACCAGACATTTTTTCATTACTTTTGATTTAGGAAATCAATTAACATATGCACGACACTAAATTGCGGAGAAGCGAAAAATTTAAAAGCTAACACATACTCCATATATAACCAAACAAAGCGCCCTCATACATGAGGTATCACTTTCAATATAAAGTGGTATCACTTTTTTGCTAAGTATCACGCAATTCACGCATCATGCATAAGACTGCATCATATGAGTTTTTGTGAAAAACTAAAGCCAATGAAAGCAATTTAAAAGCATCGAATAATTACCCAAAAGCCATATAGCAAGACTAAGTCAATGTGTGCAACTTCTTGAACAAAAAAAGTGACATTAGATGATACGGATAACCTATTAGTTCTCTTCTAGGAGACCCTCAAAAAACGCTCTATAAAGGCAGCACAAATCAACCAAAACACTACCAGGAAGAGAAAGTTGCAACGGCATCCATTTCTTGCTGTAAGAGAAGAGCATCAATGAATATGTCTAAACTCTCTCCTTGCAACACCTCATTTATGGAGTGATAAGTGATGCCAACACGATGATCGGTTACACGCCCTTGTGGGAAGTTGTATGTACGGATACGTTCGGATCTGTCACCACTGCCAATCTGAACAAGATAATCAGAAATGTTACCTTCGCCATACCACCCCAAGAAAATAATACCAAAAATTGATCCCAATAGGCAATAATTCAATTCTAATATCAACAGTCAAAGACGGGACCAATTCGAAAACACTAGCAATGGACATTCCAGCCACTTCACCTGGTCTGATCGAAGCTTTGATCGATTTGCATGAATCCTAGATCTCTCCATTTCATACAGCTTTGCACATATTACCTTCAGTGCTTTGGCCTTGTTCTATAAAGCAAACAAACATAAAAGGAACGCATATAAGGAAGTATAGGAGCTCAACAAGACAACGATCATGCGAACAATTTGCAGTGCCATTATGTTGGCAAGCCAAACAGCGAGCTTACATGAATAACATAGCTACAAGTCACATCCAATTTCAAAAAACTGATAGAAAGATGGATTAGAAAAACAGACAGATCGAACAGAGCAAATGAACTATGGTAATGTTTGACAAATGCGTGCAATTTGTTAAAAGTATGTCTTTCCTACCTAGAACCTACAAGGCTACAACTCTCAGAGCATAATTAAATGTCCAATAGTAAAAATTTCCTTCGATCATCCTCCCCTTTCTCTCTCCAAACAATTCGTAGGATTTAGTATCAAGCAAACTTAACAGAGTTCAAGAAGTCCTTCAAGCAAATCAAAGTACTAATATTAATATCAACATTCACATGCAGAAGTACCATTCATCATGACTAGGAGCAGCATTTTCTGAAGAGTTTCAAAAATCAAGGAAATTAGCATCTAGATTAAGGAAATTAGAGCATCCAGCGAGAGGGAGAGGGAGAGGCCACCAATAGAAAAGTAAACCCTCTTTCACCCATCCAAATTAGAAATACTCCCAAGTAAGTGAGCGACCAACTTTGAATGTGACAGCCTTCCAAATAAGCAAACTGACAAAGGGTACCATTCTGCAAAGCTGCACTTTGAAAGGTTTATTTTCATCCCCTAATCACCTTAAAAATCTGCAAAATTCACATTGTTAAACTTTGCAACGTCGGCAACAAGCAAATTTCTGCCATTTGCCCACTCCTAGATGCCCCTAGGACACTGGAGTTCCCAGATTCGGTTATCGGGTTTTAATGGTCACTCACTCTAAAAGACTGAACATTGAAATCATATATGAATACGAAGTTCGGAGACACGGATGGCCTATCAGTGGTCCTATAGGGTGACAGAGAAAATTTTGGGCAAAAATCTCAATCGGGTCCTAGAAGCCGAAAAATAAAGACTATCAATCCTAAGGGATACGACAGGCCCGTCCAGGGTCGGTTATCCGAAATCATGGGTGAATCAGAAGTTCGGAGACCCAATTGGGGCATCGGGCGTCCTCTAAGGCGAGAATGGATCTTGTAGAGATGTTTGGAGATACATCTCAATTGGGCCCCGGGAAGCTGAAAAAAATAAGGCTATAATCACGTTCTTTGGGCTTCCAGAGCGGAATGAAACTTGTTATTTTCGCGCCATAGTGCACAGGACACCCTTAGGGGACATGAGAGTTCTCCAGGGTTGATTATCGGGTCCTTATTTGGCATTGACGATTGTTTTACTGGGCACCCCCTCTTAAGGGTGAAACACCGAAATCATAGTACGAAATTCGGAGACGTGGACTACCTACCGGGGGGCCGCGGGATTCCCATTGGATGACATTAGACCCCCGAAAAAGTTTTGGCAAAAATCTCCGTCTTGGGAAATCGAAAATGAAGATTATAATAGAAGTTTTTTAGGCTTCCGGAGGACCTCAAAGAAGAAATGAAAGTTGTTATTTTTTCACCATATTGCACGGGACACCCCCTAGGGGACAGGCCTCCGGGTCGGTTATCGAGTCCCTGTTAGGCTTAGATGGTCGTTTTACTAGTCACACACTCTGAGGGCCTAATGTCAAAGTCATGGGTGAATAGAACGTTCAGAAATCCGAATGATCTACCGGGGGCATAAAGGGTCCTTTTGGGTGACAAAGGCAAAAATCTACTTTTTTGGGCTTTTGGATGGGCACATGATGAAAGTTCTTATTTTCGCATCATATAGCACGAGACACAGTTTCTTTTTAATTAAGAAGAATTTTATTAAATAGAAAGAAAGAATACATAGAGGATAAGATATCCTCCAAAAAGGAGCAGTTCTACAAAGCTAAAACCTAAAGAAGAAACAAACCAAAAACACGAGGCTACTTCCTATGGAGGAAACCCCTCTTAAAACCTTGCCCGTCATAATTGATATCATACTATAATTTTTCCAGTTCTCGATTCTTTTTCCTAGCCTTAGAATCGAGATTAGCCTTCTTCTCTGCATTTCAGCTCCCTTAGAGCCAAGAGCTGCCTCTTTTCCTAAACACGAGGCTACTTCCTATGGACGAAACCCCTCTTAAAACCTTGCCCGTCATAATGGATATCATACTATAATTTTTCCAGTTCTCAATTCTTTTTCCTAGCCTTAGAATCGAGATTAGCCTTCTTCTCTGCATTTCAGCTTCCTTAGAGCCAAGAGCTGCCTCTTTTCCTATTTCACCGGCTTCCATGGACTCGAAAGTGGCCTTATTCCCTATACCATCCGTGAGGAACATCCCCCCCATAGTCAATACCGCATTGCCACGGTCATCGGCCTCCTTGCTACCTAAAGTATAGCCAATGCAAGGTTTTGGGATGAGCAAAATTCCATCACCCTCAGTTTCCCCTTCTTGAAAAGTACCCCTTCTTGAAAAGTACCAGCTTGGCAAGGCCAAGTAAGGACTTCCAAGCCCTTAGAGGTTCCCATTTCTTGTACAATGTTATTATCGCACGAGACAACCTTAAAAGACATGGGAGGCCACCGGGGTCAATTGTCGCGTCCCTATTAGGGCTTGGACACCGTTTTATTGGTCACTCACTCTAAAGGGCTGAGCATTGACATCATGGTGTACGAAGTTCGAAGACCCGAACGGCAGTCTACTGGGAGCACTAAGGGTTCTTTTGGGTGACAGTGCCCCCCCTCCCCCGGCAAAGTTTGGGAAAAACTTCCATCCTAATAGTGTTACTTATTACTCGTTTATCCTTTTTATTACTGGTCTAATTGAAAAATAAGGCAAAACATAAAATTTTACCTAAAACTCAAATGCCCTAACCATATTTAATGTACATTAGGTAGTGCGTTAAAATGGTCAAAATATTTTCTTGACTAATCTCATAGGCCCTGAAGTTAACGACTAGGAAAACCTCCAGTGGCACTAAGGTGCCTCGAACATGGGACCTTAAGAATATATCTCATAGGTCCTATATTACTTATTTATGTCAAGTTAATAGAAAAAAAAAATTTGATACATTTAATTAAAATCAGGAGCAAATCTCAACCTTGAACTAGCCCATTTAATTAAACTTGTATGTAGCCCTAAGAAGGATCTTTTTTTTTTTATTTGTAAATCACACTTGCAGGGTAGTGACTTCAGAGATTCTCCAACCTCGTCCTAGAGTTACAACGGAATGGGTGGGATATCCATAATGCTCGAGCTGCCACACACGCCTTGTTCTCGAAGTTTATTTCAAAGGTGTCTTAAACTTCATTAGAAGATGGGGAACGGTGTTAAATCAGGTTTAGCAAAAGTGAGAAGCCATTTTGTAAGAGGTATACTTGTTGCCACGTAAGCAAAAGGGTCTTAGAAGAGACCATTCTTGGAAATTTCATTTATGAAGGTCTCCCGTATAATAAATAGATGAAGGAGCTTACATCTTTCCTTCAGATCTTAAATGGTAGAAGTCCTTACTCCTTCTGAAGCTGATGATACTAGAGTGTAGAGAGGGGACACGTAAGGGGTTTTTTCTTCAAGATCTGTTCTTAGATGTCTTGGTTCACCCTCACAATATGCTCCTTTCACTTTTGCCACTTTTATGTGGAGGCTTGAGCTGGGGAGGATTAATAGTAATGATACATATGTTATGCAATGTTTTTAAAACCGAACCAAACGGCCCGATCCAACTTTAGAAAAACACTATATATTGAACCGGTCAAAACCGCACATTGGTCCATTACAAAGCTAGCCATGTGGGACGTGCTTTAATGGTGAAGTTTATGAGACAGCAAACCTTAGATTTATCCATGTAAACCATTTACAGAATGCTTAGAAAACCAATTTCATTGCTCTGGTCGATGTAGGACGCGCAGTATTTGCAGATAGTAAGTTTTCTTAGTTTTTTTACCTTGTTTTACTTGAGTAAATTTTATTTAGTATATAGAAATTTATTATTTAATAATGACGTCATCCGGTTTTTGAGACAGGTTGAACCGGTCGAACCAATTGAACCATCGAACCAGTAACACGACTGGTTGGATGCCCGATTCGGTTTCAAAACATTGATGTTTTGTTAGTATATAGAAATTTATTATTTAATAATGACGTCATCCGGTTTTTGAGGCAGGTTGAACCGGTCGAACCAATTGAACCATCGAACCAGTAACACGACTGGTTGGATGCCCGATTCGGTTTCAAAACATTGATGTTTTGGAGCTGGTAGTCAGTCATGTTCGCATGTTTTCCTTCACTGTGACATGGGTGGTTTCTATGGTGCAAGCTTTTTGGGGTCCTAGCAGAGCACTTGCTCAGCAACCGTCTTAGAGCTTTTACAGATTCAATTAGATTTGTGGGCTTTGGGAGAGATAAAGATATTTCCAGGCAATGCTTTTCTTTTTTGGCACTCCTGTGGTGTATATTTGGTTGGACTTAGGAGCGGACTGTGAGAATTTTTCTTTAGGGTACTTTGTGACCTTAACTTGTTTGGGATGGGTGACTTAGTATGAGCTCATGGCACAGTTTATATAGTGCAAGCTATATGGAGTGTTAGGGAGCACTTGGATATGCATGGCTACCGTCTTGGAGCTTTTGCAGATTCAATTTCTGGGCTTTGAGAGAGAAAAGAAGAAGAATATACTATGGCGCAATGCTTTTTGGCAATCCTCTACTATATTTATATGGAGCAGAGTGTGAGAAATGTTTTTCAAGGGTACTTTGTCACCAGAGCTTGTTTGGGATGGGTGACTTAGAGTATATGTGGGCTAGAGGGGAGGAGCTTCTAGGAGTTACTACCTGATGCTGAAAAAATAACTTGGTAAATCTGTATTAATACAAGTTTGCTTTATCCATGAAATTTTTAATAACGATAAAAATATTGTATTCCCCATCATCTTCCCCTTTTCTACAAAGTTATCGGAACTTTTATCCAGGTTTAAATGTTTGATGTAAAGGACGAGAGTTGGAAGGGCCTTGTTAATGTCTCTCGGTAGGATGTGAATTAATTCTTTTATCTCGGTTTCATGTACTTACAAAAATGAAATCAAATGTTTAATCTCTGCCTTCTATAAGCACTTATCTAGGTCCTTAACAAGCCGAACCATATCAGCCCAAACTTGACTCGAGAAATTGGCGAACCAATCATTATGCGCCTCTAGAGTACAATGTTCCTCAATATTTGAAATGGAAGTTCTACAACTTGCCTTCCAGATTTTTGAGACATCTTGTTTAATTTTGTTATCAACCAATAGCAACAGAAACACCAATGCTTAGAGGTGCTAATGAGCGAGCTATTTGATTAAACTTTCAAACATTCCGAAAAAATAGACGTAACTTCAAATGAGCTCGAAGTCAACTCAAGCTCGAGCTTGGAAAAAATACGGGTCGAGCCGAGAATTTTTTTTTGGATAAGACTCAAACTCAAGTATCTTTAACGATTATGAGCCAAGCATACCAATACTCAAGCTCAAGTCAGCTCGTTATCACTCCTGAACGCAATAATCAACCATGATAAATTTCAAGGAGATGTTCATGTAACTAATCTACAACATCGACGTAGTTGAGTGAGAAAGTAGTAGTGAAGTGGTGACTGTTGCATAAATATTGAGGTGGTCCATTTCTCCAGTAAAAACAGGTAAGCAAGAACTCAACAGATCAGGTCATGACTTACCATATGCTGGGATCGTTCATCTTGGATAGCCACAGTCAGTCCAGATGGAACATGAGTTATTCTCACAGCACTATTTGTAGTATTTGCATGTTGGCCCCCTGAACCACCAGAGCGGTATGTATCAATTCTCAAATCTTCACTCCTCAATTGGACATCTGCCTGCAAAATCAATAAGAAGTCATTATCAGTCCTCAATCTAATTATCATCATGCAAAACAATTATGATAAGGCAGCATGTTAAACATCTCAAAGATATGTGGCTTTTACTAAAACTTCAAAGGTCGGCTGAAGCAACCAGGCTCACATGGCATATATGCAGAATAAGAAGTACAACACTTGGTCATACAGAAGTGACTAGATTTGCTAAAGGGGTAGGGTGATACTGTGAAAACTGAAAAGTGAAGTACAACACTGGGTTATACAGAAGTGACTAGATTTGCTAAAGGGGTAGGGTGATACTGTGAAAAGTGCATTTTCTACCAATGAATGATTCAAACAACACTAGATCTTAGAGAAGTGACTAGATTTGCCAAAGGGGTTGAGTGATAAATAGGACAACTTCACTATGAAAAGTGCATTTTCACCAATGAATGATTTGAACACTGGATCATACAGAAGTGACTCAATTTGCCAAAGGGGTTGGGTGAGAAATAGAAAAACTTCACTGTGAAGGTGCTTTTTCACGAATGAATGATTCAAAGAACATTAGATTATGCAGAAGCGGCTAGGTTTAACAAAAGGAGTGGGGTATAGAATATAACATCTCCACTGTGAAAAGTATTTTTTCACCAATGAATGATTCGAACAAAATATCACCTCATCAGCCTGGGGGAGGATGGCAACGGTGACTGCACTGGTATGAATGCGTCCAGACTTCTCAGTCACAGGGACACGCTGAAACAGGAGCAGGGTAACAATGATGAAAACATCCGCAATCCATTTTACGCCCTTCCCATTTTAGTAATAGTACTTCCTATACCTGAACTCTGTGAATTCCACTCTCAAACTTGAGCTTCCCGAACACACCAGTTCCGGAAATTGATCCGCCAGCTTCCTGGCACATAAACTTCAAGTTCAAAATGATCCATGGATAATCAACAGAAGAATACATCCCCCAAATTCTTATGGGAATGAATGTCATAGCTACTTCAACTGACAGCTTCGTGGCACATAAACGTGATAGCTCCTCAGACCCCGCCCTCCAAAGGATACTTCATGGTTGTTGTTGTAGTTGTTCTACTGATCTTGATAAAGCTAAAGTGATAATTGAAAGTTCTGTACCTTGTATCCTTTTAGGTCTGACTCTGTTACATCGACAACGTCAAATTTCCATCCTTTCTTCTGTGAATATCTCTCGTACCTGTTGCAATCATGCATGACAACAACATCACTAAATATGTAACATCGCCATTGTCAAAAGTTTGGTGCTCTGAAGTGCACATATAAAAGCTTTACATTTTGAATATCTCCATTGCAAATAAAGAAGCTTCTTCTCCACCAGTACCTGTTCATAGTATCTATTAGTTTCACGATGAAGAAAGATTTCAGAATACCATCTACACTCCATAGGGCATTACTCAATACTTACCTGCTCTAACCTCCAGAATACAATCCCTCTCATCAGCATCATCCTTGGGAAGCAATGATTTTAACAACAACGCTTGCAGTCTCTTCTCTGCCTCGATGCCCTGACCCAATTCCTCAGACGCCATGTTAACCATATCTTTATCTTCAGAACATTCAGCCATGAGTGACTTTAGACCATCAATTTCCTATAATGTTAATGTAAGGTCAAGCTAATTTGATTTCCCATTTATCTCGGACACAATGTAATTTATGCACTAGAAGCTGCTAACCCCATCTCAATCTAAACATGCCAAATATTACCAAGAGTCTCAAAACAAACTCAAATTCATAAGAAAGGAATAAAACTTGAGGATATTTCAAACGCTTCTTTCCGAAACTTGTTGGCTATCATTCAGACCCAACATATTTTCCATTTTCTTGAATTTTAAAATGCTATGTTAGAACTGGAGTTAAGTTCTTGTTTAACTGATCCAAAGAGAGGCATATTGTAGGTTGAGTTCACCCAAAAACATAGCTCCATTGTGGTCCAAGGAAATGTTTCCATAGAAGAATCGTGATACAAATTCCAGGCAAGTGCCAGAGTATGCATAATAAAGAAATGATGCAACGCTCATGGTTATCTCAGGACTCACGCATCGTTGCTCATAAATGAAAGAAAGGACAAATTAGTAGCAACAATGTAACAGAAGCATACTCCAAAATGTATAAGCACATGAATACAACCCATCTGGCTTAGTTATATAGTACAATGTAAACATCCTTTCTACACTGTTTACCTTCTGTTTTTCCCTCAGTTCCTGTATTAGGTCCACAGAGCTTCTGAGTCTCCTCAACTCTTTATTAGCCCTTGCATACTCTGCTGGTGAGGCTTCTGGCTGTCTTCAGTTATCACAACAACACAATCAGGTGATATCTAGGACTCAATCACATATTTAGTAATAAATAAACCTACTTTTTCATTCGTAAAAGCAGGTTTTGCTGAAGCATTCTGTTTATTTAAGAAATACAGATTAGGTTACAATGTCAGGGACAGAACTGATAATGTCAAACTTTGACGGCTCTGAATTTTTGTTTCGAACATTGAACAGCATAAATATCATAGAATAATGACAGGCGACAAAACATGAACGTAAAACTAATGGTATTGGACAGTGGCACAGTCTGCATAGTAACTATTGACATTATTCAATAGAGAGTCGCGAATTACGGTTACCTTGTTGATGAGATCCAAAAGAAAAGCATTCCTGCGTTCAATAATTGAAAGCCTTTGTTCCATTATCTGGATTAAGTCGGTTGATAAATGAGGTTGAATTTCTGCCATCAGGATGCATTTATTTTTTAGGTACCACTTGAAAATTGAATAACATTCATACTAAATTAATTCGGGAAAGAACATAGCAAAACCTGTAATGATTGCAGCTACATTTTTAGGCAGCAAAAATCAAAGAAAAGAACGTATGCTGATTATGAGAACTAGGACTTATGATAAATCATAGAACAAAATAGAGGAGTCAATGGATAAAGTAAACGAACCAGAAGTGGATAGGAACCGAAGAAACTTAGGAAAAAGAGATGAGGGAGGGAGTTGTGAAATCTTTGTGTGCGATGAATATCGAAAACATTCATAATCAGATTTCTTTAACATATTCCTCCAAAACCCTAACCCTAATTTTAACCCTCGGGAATTTCTCATTCTTCCTTATCTTCGATGGAATACCAACTGAAGAGAACCAATTTTGGCGATCCTTCTTCGTCTTCCGGCAAAAATCCGTCAATGTTTGATACTACAGCAACAGATCTCTCTCACCCACAATTGGGAACGCGGGAAATAAAGACCGATGTATGAGTGTCGTTATTACTCAATTGTGACTTTCTTTGGACTTTTGTTTGTGCGATCTCCTCAAATTTACATGATTAGCAAATTAATTCTCCATATAATTTGATTAAGAACTATTTTCTAATATATACAATTACTAGTTTTTGTTAATTGATTAGGTTTGGATAGAGGTAAGAAAGTATAATTTCTTAACATATATATGTTTAACAAAATAATTCCCAAGATATGCATAGGATTTCAATTTTTTTCTTCCAATTTTTTATTTTGTTACGAATTTTTCTTTTAAAAGTAGTTGTACGTCATATCAATAGGCAAAAAAGAATATGAGAAGACTTCACTAAACACGATATGTTTAATCATAAAATTGAGAGCATCAAAACCGGTTTGTACAAACCGGTTTGTCTAGATAAAACTGGTTTATAGGCTATGATGTGTCACATACAAAAACCCTCTTAGAGGTTTATAGCATTACAACATAGAGGTTTGTATAAATGAGGTTTTAGTTTTAATAATGTGTCAATAAAAAAAAAAACCTTCAAGGTTTGTAGCATTGGAGATGCTTTTAAGCCTTACTGAGCTCCTCTAATCCGAAATATTCATGCATGTATACTTTGTTTGGCACAAACAGCTAGTTTTTTCAATAAAAACTATAACTTTAAGCTTGCAATTAGCATTTTATACTACCGTGTACCAAACAGTTTGCCAAAATTTTTTCAGTCTGCAGCTACAGCTACATCTAATTTTCTGAAAGCTATCCCTACAATTTAGGCATAGTTGTTAATGATGTGAGCCCAAAATATTAGAGGAATAATAGATTAGAGCAAGGTTGACCATGAAGGAAGTATTATGGATTTTAATTCCTAACTCTCATACATTTTATACGAAAAATAACAAACAAAAAAAAACAGTTTAAAGAAAAACAAAAATAACCAACAAATGAAGGTTAGTCCGTTGTTGATTTCCTATGCACACTATACAACATTAAGATTGAGAGGAACACCAACAGCTTTCACCCAGGGGGCGCCACCTAAGAAGACACCTGCTGAGAAGCGTTGAGCCTCGACTTTGTTTAGTACCTTAACATGCTTCCACTTAATTCTCCCTGCTGTGTTGGCACCAGGTCCACGGTTAGCATATTCACCATAAAAAGCGGTGTTAATGTTGACATTCCCGGCCCAAGGTTGGTAACCAATAGGTTGGATCAAATCTCCCATAAGCGTCTCCATGAATATTGTTCTAGCATAAGCCTTCCATGGGCGACCTAAATAGGTCTTAAGCTGGAACCTAAGAGGGAAAAGGTCTTTGTCGGGAAGGATCTCACATCCTTGGATGACGATTCCAGTGGGCTCATTAGCAGCCACTCCACCTTGAGCAGTGACTAGATTCATTTGGTTAGGATCGCACTTCTTAGCTAGAATGCGACAATTTTGGACCAAAGTAGCTCCATTGCCAAAGATAAAGTCCACGGTGCCTGCAATTTGACAATCACGGAAAAATTGGGACCCACCTTGGACGTACAATGTATCTTGGAAGCCGTCAAACCAACAATTCTGGAACACAGCCTGTAAAGCATTGACTCTTAGAGCGACTGCCTGATGGCCTGAGGGGCCTGCAGTGTTCTGAAAGCCCATGTCTTTACCAAAGAACCCAAGCCCCTCGACATTAAAAGGAGCAGTTTTGGAGGTTTGGACACCTTTGGCAAATGACTTGTCCCCAGTGATCACCGTTCTTGTGGGACCATCTCCATACATAAAGACATTAGGGTGTTGTTTTCCTACCAATACTTCTTCCTTATAGATGCCAGCCTTGACGTAAATGACCCAACGGCCTTGTAATCCCTTAACTGGGTGGGCCCTCACGGCATCCATGATAGTTCTAAATTGGCCGCTACCATCTTGGGCAACCACGGCATTAGGCTTCATACCTGGTGTGGCAATAGCTGCAGCACCGCCGATTGCTGCTGCACCACCAACTACTCCTGCTCCTGCTCCTGCTCCACCATGCTTGCCAGAACCCTTCTTCTTCTCCTTTTTAAATCCCTTTTTTATTCCCTTCTTTACATTTTTATGTGCTTTCTTGACCCCTAACAACTTGCGATCTGCACCAGATAACCATGTAGGATAACCCTCACCATCAACGGGGACGCCAAGGAGGCGACGACCAGCACCTCTCACAGCCTCTGTAACATTAGCGGTGGTAACATCGACTAACTTGGTAGCATTGAGGGAATAACCCACCGCACCCAAGGCTTCATTAAAAGTGGTGACAATGTCAAGCATACTGGTTGTAAGCTCAGTGGCATTAAGGACACCATCTTGCATCATTTTTTGAAGTTCTGGAGCTTGAGCCTCATCAAACTCATCGACACAGCTAGTGGCGAATGTGATGACATCAGTAAGCCAAAGACGGATATTCCATACTTGCTCCTTGTCCTTGTACATGTCGGGTTTGCCTACATGAGAAACAGCTCCGTCAAGTCGACTAACAGCTAGGTTGAAGAGATCCTTACAAGATTCGATGGCCATGTGAGTCCTCTCAACATTCTTGGTTCCGTTAGCTTTTGGGATGAAGGTGTCGGTGAGGTTGGCGGCCTTGGTTATCTCCTCCAAAGCCAACTTCACACCAGCTTTCACGTAGTCTTGAGGGGAGGCACTCTCATTTTGGGCCACGGAACCAAGGCTCTTTATACAAGAATCTTTGTAGGTGGCAGGTGCACATAACGCATTCACAGTTTTCATTGATGATGACAGGTTCTCGTCTTCCTTACCACTATTGTTGTTGTTTTCGCCCTTGCCTGAATCATGGTGTACCACCGCTACCACTCCGATTACTACTCCTACCACCATGATAATGGATATTACAGATACAACTACCTTGCCCTTCATTTCCCTTCTTTTGAAACAATGATGGAAGCTTTTTTTTTTTTTTTTTTAATTTTGGTTTTATTAACAGAGTATCTTATTCATACATAGAGACAGAGAAAAGAGAGTTATTTGGCACCTCTATCTATCTCTCTCTCTCTCTCTCTCTCTCTCTCTCTCTCTCTCTGTTTTTTTTATTAACACTCTATTTGATTTGTAATGGAGTAAAATGTTAAATGAACAAAAAAAAATTACACCTTCAAGAAGTCGTAAATATAGCAAACATTTCCCACTAATCACGCCATATTTTCTCTATTAGTGGAAGTGGTTATTATGTGGTTGATCATATTTGTGGTTAATTTAATGGTTTACGAAGAAGTCATCTACTTCATCTAGTCATGGTAGATGGTGATAAACATAATTCGGAAATAATTGTACTTATATGGCAACGACTTTTGTCAATAATAAAATAACCATAGATTTTTGTTGTCATTTACTATTTAGGGTATATGATCTTTATTTAGTTACACAACAAACAAGTTAAGAAGTCATAAGAAAAACTAATAAAGTACTAGCATAATATAAATATCTTCCACTATTTTTGACCATATATTTAAATATGGTTTTCTTTTTAAATATCTTCCTTTTTTTGTTGGCAAAGGCAATCACTTACCAATTTTTTCTTAATTTTTTAAAAAATTCATTAACTAAAACTTTGTGCCTATTCATAAAAAATAGTAATTATAAAGTATTATTATAGTATTATTATCTTTCACTATTTTCCACCATCCATTTAATATATGGTTAAAAAAAGGAAAAGTTAAGTCCTTTTTTTTTGTTAAAGTTAAGTCCACTATTAGTCTTTAACCTTTTTTTTTTTTGAGAAACGTCTTAACTCTTTTTTAGAAATACTAAATAATTTAAATGATATTTACTAAATCATTAACATCAAACTATATTTCTTTTAGAAGGACTAAAATATTTTGAATTTTCAATTCATTTTATTTCTCCTCATTACATCAAAATTTTGTGATATGATTAGTTGATAAAAATGATTCTATGGGATTAAACTTTATTTTGTAACTTATGTTTAGTCCTTAAATCTAATTGATTCTATATGTCTAGTATTGTCTAACCATATATGTGATTTGGCCTTGACAAAATAGGTTGTTTGTCGTTATATAAGAACTATTGTATATTGCTTTGAAGAACAGATAATACAATAATAAAAGGCTAATTAACTTGCTAATTTTATTTTTTTTTTTTTTTTTTGGAGGATGCTTCATCGGAGACGCTAAGCCTAATGCAACAATACCGATATACATACATCAAGGGAAAATGGACTCTAACAATAACTTAAAGTGCCCTAGCAAGTTCTCTTTATTATACGAGGCGAATATCTTATATTATGAGCTAATCTTGTAACTACTGTAATATACTTTTATGAATTTTATATTCTTCTTTCATCTTTATTTATGCAAATGGTCATGAAGAAAAAATAATTTAATTCAATCTCTCTCTGTGTGTTTTTATTAACAACGCGGATAATGGATCAAAATGTGAGACAAATGAATTGCAATGCAAAATGTGAACAATAAAAAAAATGGGTCTAAGTCAAACATAATAAATTTAAAGATAATATTGTTTATGATGACCAAAATTAAAAGTATTAATTGTATAAGTTTTTGTGATCTAAAAAAATGGTTGCCCTAAAAAATTTAAATGCTCAAATTTATTTTTTTTCGTAAAGTTCCTATACACGTCTAGAGTGCGAAGACCTTAGAAATTGGCTAGTGGTGGGTGGATGGGTGGGTTGATTAAAAAGCAGAAGCGCAAGCATAATTCCAGTTTGCAGTTGATGTTAGCGTTCGAAAATGAAGAGTAGACAAGCCAGGCTCTTGCTTGGATTCCCTCCGACTGCTCGTCCCACCGCTTCCCAGGTTCCTTACTGCTCTCTCTCTCTCTCTCTCTCTCTCTCCCCAATTTGATTGGAACAGTATTAAGTTCAATTTCGTCAATTAACAAAGGAAGGAACATGCCATTATCGATTATATATATTTATTGCAGGTCAAAGCAGCTTATAAAAGGAAGGTTTGGGATGTTCATCCCGACCGTTTTCCTGCTAATCAGAGGAACTATGCAGAATCGCAATTCAAAATGGTACTCGTAACATTTTTATTTGGGTACAAAAAATCAGATTAATTACTTTATGGATGATGGTTGGGAATGTTATGTAGAGCAATTATACATACAGTATCTTTTTTCTATGACTGAAAATTGTAGGAATCTTGACTTGTGTACTTGTGTTTTGCAGATTTCAGAAGCCTACACTTGCCTCTTGCCTGGTAATTGTTTGATTGCTGTACATTTGTTACTTTGAAACTCCCAATTTCATGGTAAATCACGGCTTGCATACCCACAAGTTCTTTTATCCCAGTATAAGATTAAAACAGAAGCAGAAAACTTAATAGGCAACTAAGTGCCCGTTTGGCCTACCTTCTAGCAACTTCTCCTTCTCCTCCCAAATTTGTTCTTGGTCACTCCCTTTTTATCCACTCCCCCCTACATTTCCAACTTCTAAGAAGTTGAAATAAAGCTACAATTGGACTATAAGGAGAAGTTACAAATTGTAGCTTCTCCTTCTCCATCCACTTCTAGCTTTATTTTAACTTCTTAGAAGTTGGATATAGAGGAGGGACTGGATAAAAGGGGGTAAACAAGAACAAATTTGGGAGGAGAAGTTGAATTTGTGGGAGCTAGGCCAAACGGGCCCTAAGCTATGTAGTATGTACCCATAGTAACTTGCACAGTTGCACTAAGCACACACTTAAGCTATGTACTCGTTGGTGAATTACCAGGGTAACTTTTTTGTGTCTCCTTGCGTTTACTAGTGCCTCTTTGGTGGCCTCGAATTTGATGTAAAATCTGTTACCTGACTTGTGAAGAAGATGATGAACCCCTATGGATCTTATATATGCTTGAAATGTATTCTGAACAAAATATGCATCGGTATCTGCAGGTGGAGGAGGAAGTTCGGCTTCAGGTAACCCTATTGATCAGAAGTGCTTGAATTACATGTGTTGAAATGGGTTAATGTCCCACATGGAAAGATTAAAGGGTCTTGAGCATACATATAAGGAAGTGGGTTACTCCACCCATTGCCAATTGGTTTTGGGTTGGAACCTCACTTATCTTGTATGTGTGCTCACTTGTTAAGGCCCAATTTATTGAAATTTATCAACATGTCATGTTTTTGTATTCAACCCTTGTACCTTTTACAGTTTCATACACACGGGTTGTGAGGACTGGAGTTCCGAGGGTGCATGGAGGTGGAAGACATAATCTTGTAGCTGGGCTGCCCTTCCTCTTCATTATATTTGCAACACTAGGATTAGGAAGTCTATATGGTGCCAGGTATCAGTCCTTTTTTTTTTCTTTTTTTCTTTTCCTCCTTGCTATCTGTATCGCTAGTAGAGACCCATCATTAGTTTCCGTTTCAAATTGAACTTTTTGCTTTGCTTCTCAGGGCTTATAGAAAGGAGAAAGAAGCAAACCCATCCCACAATCCCTTTCTCCCTTGATTTAGGAAATTCATGACTTGATCGCGGAAAGCGTGCATATATACTGAAACTGGCTCGATGTCAGACGAGTTAGCCTGACGGGGTAAGCAAGTTACATGAAAAATGAGATTTGGGTATCTGTAGCCAAGAGATGTACAGAAACCAACAATTCATATTTGCTCTATTTGATGGAACTTTTCTGAATGTTGCATTGAGCATGCATGGTGGTAACTGGTAAGTACGGGAATAAAACAGCTCATGAGTTGGCTGGACAAATTGGAAGGGCAAGGCCCTCGTTACATTTTATTTTATCTACTCTCTTCGTAAGAAGTCTCAAATTCTCATTGTTCAACACCACCGTTATGCTTCCAAGGACTTGTTGATTGCTTTTAGTAAACACCATCTTCTCCTCCACTAAAGATCTTCATAACGGTTTTATACCCTGCACATTTTTGTAATTCTTTCCCAGGGTACCACATTGGTATACCTTTGATGAAATGGAAATATAATTACATTTTTCCAAAAAAAAAAAAAAAAAAAAAAAAGGATCTTCATAACAGGTGAGCATTAACATTTCCTACGAGAGCTCGCAACCATGTAATGAACTAATGAAATGCAAAATTCAAGGACAAGAGTCGATAACATTGGCAAACCAGTTGTACGAGTACATATTGTAATGTTGCCATCTCAAACTTGACAAGTACGTGTACAGGACCATATAGTTGAGGTGTCTTGAATTCCCCAGTGGTTTATCTTGCACTATAATGAAACTGATTTCAAAGAGGAACTCTTCCAAGAATGAGGATTGGAGAAGAAAAAGCTACAACATCAACATGTGCGCAAGTTTCAGAACATACATGAAGAGCAAGAACTTACTGGGGCAGATGACTTTTTAAAAGCTTAGCAAAATGAACATCCATATTAACCATCCAGCTCTCATGACAATCTATTGTGAAGCACTAAAGCAATTTACACTGAACAGCATTAATAACTACCTATATTCTGCACTAACATTTCATTCCCAAATAGCTCCAACATAACATAGCTTTCGAGCCTCCAACAATGATGCACTCATTTTGAGATTGATCTTTCTGCTGATACGCTAAACCAAAATAAGACCTTGCACAATCTCTAGTCTCCACCTGTATGCGCCATCAATTGGTTCGGAAGTTGGGTCAGCAATAAATGTAGTCGATGAGGTAGAAATTCCATGGGCCACTAACAAGCCAATTGCATGCATAACATATGAGCAAAATACCCTTCGTCTTTCATCCAAAACGTTGACAGTCACAGCCTCATTCTTCAACTCAAGTTTTTACTTCTTTTGGTTGCTTCCACATAAAAGGCAGCCAAACCCCTTATGTTGCAAATTCTAACTGCACATTCAATGCAGAGACAGCAGGAATCATATTTTTTCTTAGTATCCTGTTGACCTGCCCCACATTATGGTGTGCTTGGCTCCATAGACAACCTAATCTAAGCTGATGGAAACGTAAAATGCTTCAATAATTCATACTGAAGCCCGAAAGACAAACTGGCTTTTTAACATGATCATTTAACGAGGGTGGACAAAGTTTCTATCTTTGTCCCCTCTAAAAATCTAATACTTTATAAACACTGCTGTTAGTTAACCTTTGCTTTGCCTAGAGACGATAAACGAGCCCACGAAAGAGAACAAATGACCTCTCCAAACCTTCCCCATTCAACCCTATCCACATATTTTCCTCAGCCTTCGTCAACTATTCCAACAAAATGTACATACTACATAGCACCATAAGACTTAAGAGTGACCCTCCTGTCCCTAGTCCACCAACGTATGAAAATAAGATGGTATTATAAACATACCATTGGGTCACCTTCTGCTACAGAAGCTGATCCTGAATCAAGAGGCCGGACCAGCTCCATTACCTGCCTCAGTATTTCCTTCGATTAGTGTAATTGTAACTGGTTGCCAACCTGATTGATGATGTTTTATCCATCGTTTGACAGTTAACAGCATATTCACAATCTGGAGAACTTGACCAAGTGCAAGATCTTGCAAGCATGAACTTTTCAATACTAATGCTGCTTCATACCTGCATTATTTTTTCTTGGTGTAAGCGCTGAACTTTGGAGAATTCATTAGCATAGCGTCGGAAAGTGATGCTTACCTGCATACTGACGCTGTTACAGCTGATCGTCCATCAGAAGAAATAAGAAACTCCTGGATTCTATCCCACCTTGCCTTAGGGTACTCGTTAGGGTTGCCACCCATGGGATTCACGCACTTCCACAATAGCTGATTCTTAATAACATATAACTGAACTTGACCCAGAAACTGCTTCACTACCATTTGTTGTTTGACTGCACAGTCCAAGGCCTTCCTTATATCAGTATTCCAGTGCTTGGGATCTCCAAAGCGTATAAAATCTGTTATATTTGCCTCGGTCGGCATAATCTTTTCATTTCTAAGACTGTCTAAAGCAAGCAGGATAACCCCTGCAAGACCCTGCTCATATTCGGATGGAGGTGAGATGGTGCCACCTCTCTGCTGTACGCTGTTGGCAGTTGGTAAGGATGGCAAATTGCATCCAGACTCAAACGTATGTCCATTTGAGGTGTTACGGTGAGAAGAATGGTTTACAAAGTTTCGGCTCACAGAACTCGTGTTCTTGCGAATACTAAGCTTAGCATCTCCTCCAGCTGGTTGCTGAGGATTGTGAGAGATCTGAACATAGTTCGGGCGTTGAGATATATTTAGTTTTCCGATATCAGGGGTGCTTGTGAAAGGAACATTGGGAAACGGAGGAGCCTCGGGTCTAGATGGCACAGGACAAAAAGCATTGTTAAGCATATTTGGTGGATGAAGATTCCCAGGAGCGGAATTATAATGCAGAGGAACAGCGTTGGGCCTAGACGGATAGTTATTATGGTGAGGGTGTTGATTAGCGACAAAGTCAGATCTAGGCCTGCCAGATGGGTCGGGATTGCCAGGGAAGCCACTGGAAACAGACCAACCTGCAGAGGCAATAGGTTTGTTAGCACCAAAGAATTCATGGGGGGCTTTTCTAACGGTGGTTGCTTTATCAGCATATTGGGAGTGGGAAGAGTAAGGTAGGTTCTTACTTTCTGGAACCCCTGAAGGCATGCTAAGGGATTTTTGAATAGTAGTAGGTTGGATAGAGGTCTTGGGTACATATTTCGCTTTGTACTTAGGATCCCCTGGGGCAGTTATTGCGGGGCTTCTGTTAAGTTGGTGGTTAGGCAGTGTATTTAGAGGATGGTTAGTAGACAAATGGGATGATGATTCAGAAACATGGTTGTGTTGGTGATTATTACTAGAAGAGGTAGTAGTAGTAGTAGTAGTAATAGTAGTATTAGCATTATTGTTAATAGTAGGGTCAGATGTAGATGCATTTCCATTACGAGGGGGGCCACCTTCGACGAGATTGGTCCATAGCCAGACACTCTTAGCGGCAGCAACAAGGGCAGCAGAAGCCTGGAAGGGTTGGGCAAGAAGGATATTGTATCTTCTCATACGCAACTGATGGAGGGCATTGGCAAAGTCGCGATCACCAGAAATTAAGAGGTAATTGGCCGGGGCAGGGTTATCAACGGCCCAGAAGAGCATATCTACTAGAATCTTCTTGTCACTGGCATCTTTGACACCTGATGGGAAAGCAAAGCAAAGATGAGTGGCAGTGGCAGTGGGAGATAAAATTGAAAGACAGGAATTGGGGATGCAATAGGCAAAAACAAGGAAGGAAATCAAAACAAGATATATAGAAGAGGTAAAATGAGGGAAGCAAATTGACAAGGGAATAGAGGAAACAAACAGGCAAATTGGTAAATGGAATGGTGAGTAGCAACTAGCAAAAGCTAATGATGATGGAAAGGGGGGTATAGTCCAATTTGGATTGTTCGTCTGCCCACATATAGTAATAGTAGCAAGGAAGCAAGCACGCACGCCCACTGAGTAAGTTATGAAAGAATAATTGGTGAAAGAGCATAGAATTTGGGGAATTGGATTGAATGGAAAGCAAAATAAAACATAAGCATAAGAATAAGCACAAGCATAAGCATAAGAATAAGGATAAGAATAAGCATAAGAATAAGGATAAGAATAAGCATAAGAATACATACATATCTTCCACCCTTTAAAAAGCTAGGATAGCAGGTAATATTCACAAATGAATAGTGTCCCGGCTAATGAATAGTGCTACGCATTCTTTTAGCATGTTGTAGCATAATTGTATCCCATTCTTCAATGTAAATTACATAGAGGAAGAGACATTAGTGGGAAATAAGTGCTTTGATTGTAAGGTAGCCGACCCCAAACCTCGCTGAACATAGTTTTAGCTTTATCTTGTACAGAAGAGAAAAATATTGGAGTAGATGACATGCTTGGCAGAAATTAATCAAAATATATAATGTCACTATGAACAGGTATGTGTGCTCAATTTGCTCTCGTTTTCCTTTCTAATTCTTGTTATTCTGTTTATTAAGACTACATGGGCTTCACCCTCTTTAATCATTGCTGATGTTCAGATCATCGTATTTTGCACTATGGATGAACAAATGAAATTTGAAGGATGGATGTGAATTGTCAAAATTGCAGTCAGCAATCACGCAGTCACGCGTGCGTTGAAACGGATCGAGTCAAATTGAAATGTTATCACTTATATGATGCAGTTATGGCCATATTATCGCTTGTATTATATTTTATGTCCCCAAAAACAAATAACGATTTAGGATTGGAAACTGATTGAGGTACTGCATAAAAGAGTTGATGTTAAAAATATTCCATTACAATAGTGGTTTTTTTTGGTAGTTCTGGTGGTGATTGTTAATCAGTGATTGTTCTGGTGATGAAAGTGATTGTACAAGAATTTTCTCTAACTCTGGAGTTAGTAGTGATTGCCACGTAGGCTTCCTTGATTAACTGGCTTGATTTAAAAGGTAATAGAGGTGGCAAACGGGTCGGTCAGGTCGGGTCAGTTTCAGTCGGGTCATTTCCAGGTCGTTTCGGTTTCGGGTTGGAAAATGCTTGTTCATGACCCAGAGCGTTCGGGTTCGGGTCGACGGGTTGTGCATTTATTTTTTAATTAGGTTATAATTGCATAATGAATTCTATTTTCAACTTTAAAATAAAAAAGTTGCACACTATAATGTTACTAGACATAATATATATGGTTTTAATCTACTTGAAAACTATTTCGTAAAGTTTTTACAAGTTATTATGTTTTTACTAATGCATACGAAGTATCAAACCTCTACCTATGTAACAATTAGTTAAGATCGTTCCACAAGGATTAGAAAAACACTTATTAAAGAGAAATCTGAAACTATATATGTCAAAATTGGTTGATATGTAAGAAATTCTGATATGATTAAGCTTTTTGTCATTTACTTTTCTCATGCTGATATGTCTTGTTTTAAAAGCCTCAACCCAACGGGTCGACCCAGAGCGAGTTCGGGTTTGACCCAATAAATGTAGGTTTTTCGGGTTTGGTAAGTAACGGGTTTCGGGTTGGAATTCTTTGTTCAAGACCCAAACTTTTCGGGTCGGGTTCTCGGGTCGGGTCAAATTTTGCCAGCTCTACAAGGTAACAATTAATCTGTAACCAGTAATACATACAAATATATGATATTGATGATAATCAAGTTGGGGGATGCACGCGGACCAACAACTATAATATATATAAGCATGTAAAAGAGTAGAAAATTGAAAACCTAATGGAGTGATACTAATTGGTGAAAGAGCATAGAATTTGGGGAGGGAATTGGCTTGAATGGAAAGCAAAGCAAAACACAAGCATAAGAATAAGAACAATCATATATATACAAGTAGTAGTATGTAAAAGAGTAGAAAATTGAAAACCTAATGGATGGGAGTTAGGGAGAAAAGGACTGACCAGCAGGGACGTGATTAAGGGAGATTCCGGTAGAAGAGAGAGCATGTTGAATAGAAGAAGGGATGCGGTTGGTGTCACCATAGGCGGAGATAGAGACGGGGCCGCCGTAATCCAAGTTGACAAGAGCAGAACTTATATTCTGTGCTATGGCGTGAGGATCGCATCCTTTCGGCACTTGGCAGTTCTCGATGTCCCACCAAACCGATATCTTTGCACGACGGTATTCTAACCCAGCCCGACAATCCATCGCCGCCGCCTCTTCTCCGCCCATCTCTCTCTCTCTCTCTCTCTCTCTCTCTCTCTCTCTCTCTCTCTCAATTACAAAACCTAATAAACAATAATCCCTAATCGCACAGGCACCAGCAGCAGCAGATCTACGATTGTTGATTTTGTGAATTATATAGTACTCGTGAGTGACGCTGCCTACCCTATAACTATAACTATGACACTCCCTCTCTCTCTCTCTGAGTATTACTTTCTAGTGAGTACTTATTTGAAAACTGACTTGGGTTTTCTTGGGTATTATTTTTGAGCACCATCACCACCGCATAAACAAACTAAAACCCCCATCAAATTTGGGTCTCTCTCCCTCTCTTTGACTATGGTCTTGGTCTATGGCCTTTCCTAATCAGACTAAATGACTCTTCGCATCGCCTTCCTCCTCCTTTCCCTTTTCTATTTCAACTCTCTCTCTCTCCATAATCGCTTTGTTTCTACTGACGTGTTGTATACGAAGGGGTAGGGTACCACCTATCACTCTATAACAAGCTACTATCCCTCCAAAATTAAATAAGAAAAAAAAAAAAAAAAAAGTACTAACCACTTGCGCACCCATGACTCACGACACCAGTCACCAGTCTCACCACTCTTAACCATCTACAAAAAAAACACGACCATTGTCCACCCCTCAACGGTCAAGGTCAACACCCTTTTAACTTCTTCCTTTTTTCTTTTTCTTTTTTTTTAAAATATCAAATTTACAACATGTTTGAAAGTTTTGAGGAAGGGAATGAGGAGATGAGCATAATATTTAGTATTAGGTATGGCACTTTTTCCTCCCCTCCTCCCCGTTGGACGATAATTTCAGGCTTATTTTTATTCATTTTGTTTTTATTTTCCAACTCTCAAACAAACTCTTATAGTATAAGTCAAAGAAAAGAGATCACGTTATAATTAGTTATCTTTTGACTTCTGATATCCCATGTTTTGACGGGTAGGTAAAAAATAAGCCAACTAGCAATTAAACCAATAAATATAGTCTATTATGTGACTCATCATTGTAAAATCATATGAGTTTGTGTTATTTTATAACATTTCATTATACTCTATACCTCGGCAATAAAGAAGCAATAATCATTTGCAAATGATATCCACACAATATGTTTCGGAATTATACTTTAGTATTTTCCTATAGTTATTATCTCATATCTGCTTTGTTTTTTGACATGATAACTATATTTGCTTGCAGTTTGAGGTTTATCAACCTTATACAAGTAGCTGGGCAAGATCGTTGCCTAGTGATGTCCACATTTCAAGTTCTTGCCAATTTGTTGGCAAAGGATGTTTCGAAGTGGAGGTTATTCTGGATTTTTTCTTACTCTTTCAAAAAAAAAAAAATATTTGAATAATGCTATTCTCTCAACTCAAAAAAAAATAAATTATCAACACATTAACACTAAGGGTGAGTCCAACCGGGTATCCACTGGGATTGCACTACCCAAAATTGGAATTAAATCCATTAGTTCCTAATTCAGAAATTGGAATTGGTTACACTTACACCGGTTTTTAATTCTTAGTAATTGAAATTGGATTAGCATATACAATCATTTAATCATTAATACTACAAATAGAATCACTAAAACATTAAAATTACACATACAATTTTTTAAACCACTAATATTTACTAGAAAACCAGTATTCTTTATTTTCAGCAAAGGAAAAAGTCTTTATATTTTTTTTACACTGGGTACCTTACCGGTTTCGGTTACCAAAAGTTAGGAATTGGAATTGAAATTGGTTGGTCCCGGTTTCTATTTTTGGTAATTGAAATTGGTTGGACCGATTTCGATTCCCGAACCATCAGTTCAAAACCAATTCCGATATTGAGTACTTGGATTTTCTTCTCACCCCTAATTAACACAGTACAATCATAATCATAATATCTATATGTTAGAGGCATTTTCTGACAGTATTGGAGGCGTCTACTTAAGCGAACCATTGTAATAAAATTCTAATATAAAATATAAAATAGAAATATATGTTTTGGCGTAAAATATATATTAAAGTTGTACTGTCCTAAATTGTTAAAGAGTATACTATTTGAAGTTTTGGTATAAAATATAGACTAAAGTTGTACTTTCCTAAATCGTTAAAGAGCAGACTATTAGGTTTTAACTAACATATAACTTTACATCTCCCGCTTAAAAATTAAATTTCTTGCACCATTGAAAAGAGTACGAAATATTCTTTAAAATAAGACTAATTTATAGTATATTTTATGGATTTAAAAAATAAAGTATGAGTATATAAAAAATGCATAATTTTTACAACATAGAACGTCTCCACCTAAAAAAATAATTAGTTTGACATAACTAGAGAGTGGTAAAAAAAATAAAAAAATTATACGTGTATTAGCTATATAAATTTAAAAAACAATCTCATGTTATAATATAATAAAAACAGTACGGTTAGAATAAACAAATAAAAGATGAATATAAAATGATTCTAGGTCCAATCTTTAATAGGAAATTTGTACATTATCACGTATACTTTTATAACTCTATGTAATAGACTGATTTCTCATGTTATTTTAGGGCTCCAATTTCTGTCTCCTTCGACTCGAAAGATGACAACTACGATATACTTTTAGTTTTCAATAAGATTATTAATCACGTTACATTAATTTTATTACATAATCACAGTCCGTGCAACGCACGGGTATCCACCTAATATAGAATAGATGATAAAGTTGTAAAGCCAACGCCTATTGTTGATGTCAAACAACGACAGTAAACTAGCCCAATTATAAGTATTGTCACAACATAAGTCTAAAACACGAGGACAGTAAACAAATAACGGTTGGTTTCGAGGGAGTTCACCTCCATCATGTACAACATTGCCTTAATATTTTTGCACACAGATTATCTAAATGATTTTCTATTATATAGTCTTCATATGAAAGATCAGAAATGATAAATGTTCAGGTATTTCCGCATTCATAATAATGTAAAACTTTATACCGTAGATTAGATTACTATAAATGAGGAAGTTTATAAAATAGCTTGTGCATAGCACAACTTTGTTTGGTGTGAATGCTTCTATTTTTTGTACATGTAAGCATGTAACTTATGTATATTGCTTTGAATATTTTACAGTAACACAATAAGATTATGGTTGTTAATTTATTCTTAAATATCATATATAAGTGTCTTTTCCTAAACTAAAAAATAAAGCGTCGGGTAATGCAAATGAGAGTTTAACTTTTGAAAAGTATTTAGAGTTTTATTGACCTTATAACTTAAAATCTTTGTCAAATATTCAAAATCAAATGTAATATTCTACCATCTCTAAAAATAATAATATTTACACCATACTATTCGCAATGGTAAGCACTTCAAAATGATATGTATTTACAATATGATTAATAATAAATGTATAATATCATATCCAATAATGTTAATTCCCGTAAATATATTTTAAAATATGATATTGAAGAATAAATTAACAAAGTAAATAATGAAAATATATAGAACTTAACCTGTGTATCGCACGGGCATGATTACTAGTTAAATTATATTTGGTGTGAACTATTAATATTATATTTTAAAACGAAAAGGAAAAAAAAGAAGGAAAAGAAAGAAGAGAAGAGACAGGACTGAGGAGGGGGGTGGGAATCGTAAGGTGCGAGAGACACGCAGTGTGGGAGTGGACCCACGGGGTTCCACTTCCTAATTAATTTTGCGTGTTGGGCGTTTGTCTATTTGTCGAAGAGATAGTCCGTCCTAGTACATTTTGCATTTGCTACTCCTTCCTATTTTACTCTACCCCATTCAATTCAATCATTTCTTTTCTTTTCTTTTCTTATGCCATTAAACTAAAACCCAAATCCCACCACCCACCTTCCTTTTCCGAACCTTTCGCCATCTCTTTTTTCATTTTTCTCTCTCCTCCCACTACCCTCTATCTCTCTCCCTCCAACTGCCGGCTTTCATTTTCCGCCAATCTTCGCCGGTGTTCGAAGTCTCAGTCCCCAGCAATTACTGCCGTACGATCTGATTTCCTTTCTCTACTCTTCTTTTCAGTAATTTCACTTCCAATTTTTAGTTCAATTATTGTTGTTTTTGTATTTTACAAGCATGAGCTCATTTGTTAATAGTTATGGTCCCTGAAATATTTCCAGGGCCTGAATTAGGGGTTTTGAGTTCTGAAACCAGTGTTTTTCTTGATTTGGCATGTTTTCAGCTATTAATTATAGCCATGGATGCTCACCTCTACTTTTGGGGGAGAACTGAGGCTGATTAGCTGAACCCAACCTTTTCTGCAAGATATTAGTTTTGATCTGTGCTTTGGGTTTGAGTTTTCACTTTCTAGTTTGTGATTTACACAGTTGCAATAGCAACTAATTATTCATAGAGACATCCGTACAATAGTGTTGCAACCACATTTATTTATTTATTTAATTATTATTTAAATTAGCGTGATCAAATGGAACAAGTTCGGCCCTTCCATACCATAGCCCCCGCTGGTTTGAGGGCCATGGGAAAGAGGGGTCAAGAATGGGATTTGAATGACTGGAAATGGGATGGGGACTTATTTATTGCTATGCCTTCGTCCGCTTCCCTTCCTTCAAACTTTCAAGGCCAGCAATTCGTTCCCGTTGTTCCGGTGGCCGGGAATTCCTCAAACAGCTCATCCTCCTGCTCTGACGATGTGCACTCCGGGATTGACAATGGAAGGAGAGAACTGGAGAGGAAAAGGAGGGTGATCGTGGTCGAGGAGGATAGCTTGGATGACTCTGGCTCCTTGACTTTAAAGCTAGGCGGGAACTGTTATCCAGTTCCTGAAAGGGAAACAGCTAGCTGGGAGGGTGTAAGTGGGAAGAAGACTAAGCTGGCTGGGGGTTCTTCCAGTCGTGCTGTTTGCCAGGTTGAGGATTGTGGGGCTGATCTCAGCAAGGCTAAGGACTATCATAGGCGGCACAAGGTCTGCGAGATGCATTCTAAAGCCACTAAAGCCCTCGTTGCCAATGTCATGCAGAGATTTTGTCAACAATGCAGTAGGTCAGTCCTATTTGTCATTACCAAAGTTTGTTCTTTGCTGTAGAATGTGATTCTCTTAACCTGTCTCACTTGTTTCCCTACCACATCATCTTCTTTTGGCAGGTTTCATGTTCTTCAGGAATTTGATGAAGGTAAGCGAAGTTGTCGAAGGCGCTTGGCTGGCCATAATAAGCGGCGGAGGAAAACGCAGCCTGAGGCTACCGTTCATGGAAATTCAATAAATGATGAGCAGACTAATAGTGTTCTCCTTATCAGCTTACTGAGGTTACTCTCTACCATGCATGGTACGTCGCCTCCGATTGGATGGATCTCACTATAGCAATTGCCTCTCATTGTAGGGAGGGTACTTCAGCTGTGCAATCGGTCATTTCTTATCTGAGTTGATCTTTAGTTCATTGCATATCTGCATTTAGCATGTATACGCGGGATATAGTTAAGATATTCTTTATGCCTTTTCTCTAGCCGGATTAAAGTTTAATAGTGCATGCATGTTGCACACAGAATGTAGGAAAGAAGCGATTTCACTTGTCTGTCACGTGGATATGACACAGAATCATAGCCAAGTTTTTCACTCTCTATAGTACTGCTTCCTTGTGCCTATATTTCATCCATATCCATGTTCATGTCCATTTATGTGTGTGTAGCATAACTTAGGACAACAAAAAATTTGTTGCTTGATTGTACCTTTCAAATGATTCAACTTCCCCAGAGATATGCATGTGTTTTTTATACGAAAATGATGTCACGGAGACTGCAGACTTCACATTTGTATGGGTAATGTGATGAAGTACTTAAAAGGAAAATTCAATATTTGGTCATACTATTACATGTTAATGCAGAAAGTTAGGTATTGTGAAATCGTGATGCGTTGAACCAGAAAAAAATCATCACTCTCAGTTTTGTCACTGCAATGCGCTGATAATTTTATGTGTATTATCAGTGCTAGTTGAAACATCCTGTCGGTATTGCAATCTTTTGCTTAAAAAATATCTTATGTAGTGTAATTTGGCTGTGTACTCAATCTGCATCTACCTTCATGCTTGGGTTCTTTAGTCATTTTCTGCTGTATTTCTTCTTGCAGTCATAATGATAGTATCTTTTGCATTGCAGCTAACAACGGATCAGACCAGACTACAGACCAAGATCTTCTTGCCCAGCTTTTGAGAAGCCTTGCTAACCCTACTGGGTTGCACACAGGGAAAGGCATAAGTGGCCTTTTGCACGAGTCACAAAAGCTGCTAACTGGTGGTATGCCTAATGGACATTCAGAGAAGATGTCAACGTCAACTTTTCTCTCAAATGATCATCAAAACCCTTCAAGAGTCACTGACCATCATCTTTCTCTCTCGGAATCAGAGATTCCTAGAAAGGGAGTTCATGCAGTTGATAACAGAGGCGGGGAAATGCAGGGGGCATCCTCACAAAAACCAGGAATTATGTTCCCGATTAAAGATAGCCCTCCAACTTACTCAGAGAGCACTGCAGGGAGGATGAAATTGAACAACTTTGATTTAAATGATATATATGTTGATTCAGATGATGGAATGGAAGATCTGGAGAGGTCACCTGTTAATGGGAATTTCGCGACTTCACTTGATTTCCCTTCATGGGCACGGCAAGATTCACATCAGTCAAGTCCACCACAGATTAGTGGCAATTCCGATTCAGCTTCTGCTCCATCACCTTCTAGCTCTAGCGGGGAAGCTCAGGTATTTCTAACTTTGTTTTTGGCTTAGATTATCCTTGCTCTGTACTTAGGTCCAATCAGAGAAGTTTGGCAAAGTGGTTCTATGTTGAATATCTATCTCATTATGTTGCTCTCGTTTATCGCCAATTGGTTCTCGTAATGTAATACTTTTTTTCTAGACAAGCTTGTCAAGAACTAAAACCTGGCTCCTTTTTTCTTTTTCTTTACTTTCCAGAGTCGTACTGATCGTATAGTTTTCAAGTTATTCGGTAAAGAGCCGAGTGAATTCCCGATTTTGCTACGAGGGCAGGTAATGTTTATTTTGAGCTGTGAAAATATAGCCTGATTCAGTGATCTCTTGAAATATGATATTATCATTTGGAACATTTAACTTGTAGATCTTTGACTGGCTTGCTCATAGTCCTACTGACATTGAGAGCTACATCAGACCTGGTTGTATAATTCTAACAATCTATCTGCGGTTGGCTGAAAACAACTGGGAGGAGGTATTTTTTTTAATGCCAAACCTGGTTGCTCAAAATGTTCTATTTATGGGACAGTGATAACGTTATTCTTTTAACTTCTGTTTATAGCTATGTTCCGACCTTTCATCATGCTTAACTCGTCTACTTGACATATCTGACAACTCTTTCTGGAGAACTGGATGGGTGTATGTACGCGTACAGAATCAAATAGCAATTGTGTATAATGGTTTGTTATTTTATCTTGCCATTTTCACTTTTGTACTATAAGTTATGAGCATTTTTTTTCTCTTATAAAAAAAGAAGTTTGGTGATATATGTTTTTTTCTTATTTGGGCATTGGTATTGAAGGTCAAATTGTCCTGGATACATCATTACCTCTGCAAAATAGTAACTGTGGTAGGATATTGGGCGTTGTACCTATAGCAGTGTCTATCGCTGAACAAGCTCGCTTTGAAATTAGAGGTTCCAATCTCTCTCGACCTACAACGAGGTATACAACGCTGTTCTTAAGCATTTGCCTACTCCATTCCGTGTTGCTCTTGCTGTGCCTATCCATTGTCAAATCAAGTTGAATTGCCATAACTTTACTTGGGCCCCCCCTTTTCCAGACTTCTCTGTGCACTAGAAGGGACATATCTTGACCAAGAGGCAACTCAAGAACTAGAGGAGGATGGTGATAGCCTTGAGGAGGATGATCAGACTGAGTGTGCCAATTTGTCTTGCTCTATGCCCAATGTAGTTGGCAGAGGATTTATTGAGGTATTATTTTCTATCGAGGATGCAGATTTTGTGCCTTTGTTTCCCTTATTTGTGCATCATCCTCATCATGATATTGGATTATTTTTCATAGTTACTGCTTTCTTTAATGTATTTATTGAATTTGGGCGAGATTGCTTTGCTGAAAGATGCAGCAAAATGGAAATGGAGGTAGATTTGTGACTGTACTCCATTCCTGAGTTGCTGTTAGAAAGTGGAAGAATCAGCCTAGGCTGTCAGAGAAGCTATTCCTGCTCCTTTTTGGATAGTGACACGTTCTTATCTATTCATAATATAGTATATGAGGTTTCTAATATCAAGAATTGATCTTGGAAGTCTTTATGGCTAAAGGTGCTGGGCCTTTAGGGGTTATTCTATTACAACGGACCAGCTAAACTCGGCTGATCTGTGTAATTACTTTCTTCATGGAGGACAGCTTGTCCTCATTTGCTATATTTTATACACTTTAATATATACTTTCCTTTTATCTAACAAAAAGAGTTTTATTTTTTTGGATAGCTTGGGTATCCAAGCTTTGCTTGACTAATCCCATGGGCCCTAAAGTTAACGACCAAGAAACGTCCAGTGGTCTTGAGGGGAATAGATAAGAGTTTAAGAGGAAAGGGAAGGGCATTCCTCATAAATCATTGCATTTCTATAGCCAAACTTTGTCAAGGATCTTAGGTTCCTGTTATGTCTTTTGTGATTGCCGTGTTTCAGGTTATGAGGCACTAGCAATTAGTTGATGGTCTGCTCTAGCAAAGCTGACATTTTCACTCCTCAATTTTCAGATTTATCTTTAGATTTCTCTAACCTCCCTAAATGTTGCCCTGAGTGAGTAGCTCAGCTGGTAAGACCTTTGAGATTTGTTCAAGAGGCCCCAGGTTCCAGTCTCCTCAAAGCCAGTGGAGGCTTTCCTGGCCATTAACTTCAGGACCCATGGGATTAGCTAGTATATCAATAACAATAACAAACAAATAAATAAATAAATAATAGTAAAACATTCCTAAATGTGTTCTCTTTTCCTTGGAACACCAAGCTAGTGAAGGGAAGAATAACTGTTCCTCCTCCTTCCTTGGAGACATGCAAGTACAGCTTTTGTGTATATTGAGGTTTATAGATTATTGTCAGTGATAAATTAGAACAGCTCAGTTAGTTTCTGTACTGCTCATGTGACAGTAATACCTTTGCAGAGTGGGGATGTTATAATTTAGATGCATGTGGGAAAGTTTTAATGGCTTCATAAGTTCATATGCGATACAGACCCTCATGAAGTGAGTTTTGTGGAAGTGCTTGTATAAGTTCACTCCCCTTCAGCTGCTGCCCTGTAATACTTGACTTCCGTTAGGCTTGCCTTGTCATAGCTCGTCATATGCCATAATGTTTTTTTCCCACTTGTTGGAAAAATTTGAATTCACTAGCTGAATAAAGCATAGAGGTGGTGTAATCTTGGTTTCTCTGTTAGTTAACAGTTTGTGGGACAGCTATTAGTGGCTTATTGCGGGATACTTACTGGGTTGTTGTTGTTGTTGTTGTTGTTGTTACACTACCTCTTTAGTTTTTCTACTGCTCATCGTGATGATGTTCCGTTTAGTTTATATTACAAATAAACCTTGAGGGGATAGCTCAGCTGGTAAGACCTCTGAGAATTATTCAAGAGGTCCCAGGTTCGAGTCCCCTCAGGGCCACTGGAGATTTTCCTAGTCGTTAACTTCAGGGCCCATGGTATTAGTCAAGCAAAGCTTGGGAATCCATGTTCTCTAAAAAAAAGTTTAAATTACAAATATGGTGGTTATTTTAGCTCCCTCATCATTTTGGCATGAAATGTCGAAAATTAAAACACATGCTTAATTTCTTTGTTGGCATTCTATTGCTGATGACAAATGCAAGTATCTGAGATTCACTCGTGTATGATGATGGTTTGTATGCATTCTTGGCTCTAATTATCAAAAACGTGAATTCTTGGCTCTAATTATAAAAAGCGTGAGTTCTTGGCTCTAGTTATCAAAGCAAACAATTAAAGCTGCTTTTTAGGGCTAATGTTTCTTTATTTAAACGTCCAGGTTGAAGATCATGGTCTCAGCAGCAGCTTCTTTCCTTTCATAGTTGCTGAGAATGATGTGTGCTCCGAGATTCGGACACTGGAGAGTGTCTTGGATTTGAAGGAGGCTGATGAAGATGCATATGAAATGTATGGGAAATCAGAAGTCCAGCGTCAAGCCATGGATTTCATAAACGAAATGGGCTGGTTGCTTCATAGAAGTCACTTGCAATCTAGACTGGGTCACCTAGATCCAAACACTGTCTTATTTTCTTTTAAAAGGTTTAAATGGCTCATGGACTTCTCCATGGACCATGATTGGTGTGCTGTAGTTAAGAAACTGTTAGACGTATTGGTTGCTGGAACTCTGGAGTCAGGGGAGCACCATTCCCTGAAGGCTGCATTGTTAGATATGGGTCTCCTCCATCGAGCTGTGCGCAGAAACTGTAAGTCTATGGTGGAGCTGCTATTGAGATATGCCCCAGAGAGTGTATCAGAAGGATTTGAACTAACCACTGATGCAAGCCAAGCAAGCTTTTTGTTTAGGCCTGATGCCCAGGGACCTGCTGGCTTGACACCACTTCATGTTGCAGCTGGCAGAGATGGCTCTGAAGATGTATTGGATGCTCTAACTGATGACCCTGGAAAGGTACTTATGCCTTCTGTTCCTTCCTTTTTAAATTTTAAAGTAGGAAGATATAATTCCTTTAAAAGGAAGATTTGCATTCTAATGCTCATATCAAGGATGTGTTTTGTAAGGCATGAAAGCACCCTTTGCAGTTGCCTGGCTCTGTAGAGTATGAATCATCCGTATTGACCTATTTTACTATTGAGTGGACGATGTGAACCTCTCTACTTACAATATGATGGTTGGGTGCAGAGAGTAGAGGCGACAAGTTGTCTCTCAAAAACAAGAAAAGTTGTATCTTCTCTCAAAAAAAGGAAAGTTGTATCTGTATGATGGCTAAAGTAAAGCCAGTATGAAGAAGCTAGTCAATAAATGCCCTAGCCCATATGCAAATTCTACAGATTATGCTCACTCTCTGTATCTAAGGGAGGTTGGAAATTGATGCTTTGTGTTTGCTTTACTGTGTGACTGAGATTGGCTTGGTTTTGCTTCAGATTGGCGTTGAAGCATGGAAGAATGCTCGTGATAGCACAGGTTCCACACCTGAGGATTATGCTCGTCTGCGGGGCCATTATGCTTACATCCATTTGGTCCAGAGGAAGATCAACCGGAGACCAGTTTCAGGACATGTGGTGGTCGACATCCCAAGCGACCACTCTGGTGCTGCTGTCCTCCCGAAGCAGGATGTTGGTGCAAGCTTTGAGATTGGCAGAATTGGGTCACTAGCTTCGAAGCAGAGTTGCAGGGTATGTGAGCGGAAGATGGCCTATTATGGACCTAGTCGAGTATCTTTTGGATACAGACCGGCTATGCTGTCCATGGTTGGCATTGCTGCTGTTTGCGTGTGCATGGCTCTTATGTTCAGGGGCATGCCTAATGTTGTCTTCCTGTTCCGTCCCTTCCGTTGGGAATTACTGAATTATGGCACAAGCTGATTTTCGTCATGTCTTGTCGATTCTGGTGTGATCTAAGCTGTATCTTTATTTGTATCTGTATCTGTATTATCTGTATCTGTATCTGTATCTGTATCTGTATCTGTATCTGTATTATCTGTATCTGTATCTGCATGTTTGCTTTTAAGAGAACAGAGTTCCCTAGTACTAGAATTAGTGCTAGACCTGAATGAGAACCAATGATGTAGGATTCTCTATATAAGCATTACTACCACAATCTTTCGTTGCTCCTTTTTATTTAGAGTATGTTGATTTGTCTTTAAACCCTCCATTGCCAAAGTTGTTAAGGGTATAACACATTTTTGTATGTATGTAGTACAATTTTTTTATTTTTATTTTTTTTTTTTTTTTTTTTTTTTTTTTTGATCTTTTATGTAGTACAAATCTTGAGCAAGCTAAAAGAGTAAAGAGCTGAATTTTCTTTTATTTAGACAACTACTGGTATTAGTCAAAGAAGCTTATGGAGTATTGTGTATTGCCAAGGCAACTCTCAAAGTCTCACCTCTAGAGATTGGAGATCAAATACGATGAATCTTTCATGTGACCGTCTGACCGATGAGGCCCATATGACGCCATGTGCAGTGAGTACAATTGTACATTGGTCTTGTCATTATTTTATTTTAAGTGCATCGGCCATGAATTCTCTTGCAAGAATTATATGGTTACTTTTTTAATTTGTTTCCTAATCCCCTTTTTGGTTTCCTTTATTGGTATCTTTATTTCAGTAAATTGTCTTTTATACCCCCATTTACCATACCCACCCATAATCTGAACCAATCCATGCCTAATTAATACTACTATGTCCTCCCAATCTCTCTGTTGCTCTTCACTATCTCAGTCACCACTAGAGCTGGGCAAGTGGGCGGGCCCCTGCTAACCGACCCGCCCCGCCGCCCCACTAGCGGGTCATGACCCTCTTACTATTATAAATGGGCGGGTCAAAATGGGCCGGCCCATTTAAAAGTTAAGCGGGTCATTACGGGTCGTAAATGGGCCGACATATTGAAATATTTTTTTACTAAAAAAACACTTTTTAAATTTTAAACGGGACAAAAAGGATCGACTTGACCCGCCCCGCCCCGCCCTGCCCTCACAAAATGCCCGACCCGCCCCGACCCACCCATTTGCCAAGCTCTAGTCACCACCAATCCAGATGGGCTTACCTTCCGAAATTTTACAGAAACTTGTATGGACTTTAGTCTATGGTGGACCAATGGTCTAATGTCATCCAATACTTCATCTGAAGCCATCCTCTAATGGTGGAGCCATCTTTTACTTCTAGTAGAGCCACCCCTCTAGATGCTACCCCTCTAATAATAGAGCTACCACTCTTACCGTTACCTCTCTAATAGTAGAGCCACTCCACACTTCACATGGAGCCACCTCTCTAATAGTGAAGCCACCCCTTGTTCGGGTTTGGGACGGACATTAACGAACATCCTTCAATCTCATCTCAAAAGTAACTTTGATGATCGGCAACAAGAACCAGGTCCATTACAAATAAATAGGATTCATCTCTCTCTCTCTCTGTCTCTCTCTCTCCGCACAGCAGCAGTCCAGTATGTCAGTTGTCAATCATCACCTGACGGCCCCTGTCTCTTCATCTTCGTCTAGTTTCTTTGCTCGCTCTAATTTCACCTCTAGGTTTCTTTCTTTTCTTCTCCTTAAACTTCCATTTCCTATCTTTTCTACACCGAGACAATTACATAACTTAATTGTGTTATTTTCACAGAGCTCAGAATCAGATACTCCTTCCTGTTAGGGTTAACAATTCCGGGGTTTGTAAATGTGGAGCAACTTCAGCTCCGCCTACCGAACACATTGGTAATTATTCTCCTGTTTTTGGAAACTTTTGTTTCAATTCCGGGGTTTGTAATTGTAAATGTCAAATGTGAATCTTACTATTATTTATACCTAATCAATTTGTTTCAACTACTAACTAACCTCATATTTTCTCTTATGTTTCTTGTCAAGCTTACACCACAAACCTTTCACGAAATGCTAATATGGCAAAGCTTCAAGCTGGTTATCTCTTTCCTGAGGTCTCTTTTCTTACTTGCTTACTGCAAACTTGTTCCTTGAAACTTGTAGTTGGATTCCAATGAACAAAATTGTAGGTGACCTCAGGCTCAAAAGTTTAGTAAATACTGTGACATTTTGCTTGTGTTAAAGACTGTTTTAGAGTTTATACCTTTGATCATTTTAGATTTTCGTTTTTAGTTCTTTGCTTACTTTTGCTTCAGATTGCCAGAAGAAGAGCAGCGCACATGCTTAAATATCCAGATGCTCAAGTTATAAGCCTAGGAATTGGTGACACTACTGAGCCCATTCCTGGTGTTATAACATCTGCTATGGCTAAGGTGGCTTCCTGTATTCAATATTTTAGTGTAACTACTTCAAATTAATGATAATCAAGCATATGGCTTCTCTTCTCCTTTTGTTAGCGATGTGGAACAACTCATAAATTGTAATTGTTTGGTGACCTTTGGCTTAACTTGCTAGGTGAAATTAATCAACGAAATGTCAATCTTATGACACAGTGCACATGCATTTTGCTTGCAAACTAACTACTCTTTGGTGTTTTAATGTATGTTTCCGTTTTGTTTTCTCTTGTTCTGTTTTTATGTGATTACTTGTATGTTGGCACTTTACAGAGAGCGCAAGATTTGTCGACTCTAGAAGGCTACAGCGGTTATGGAGCTGAACAAGGCGAAAAGGTATCTGCCCTCATGAGTTTTTTTTGTTTTTTTTGTTTCTGGTTTTATTGAATCCTTTACTGCATCATGTAGATGGTTCTCTCTTCATGGGTCGGAGTTGCTAAATAGTAAATGGTGTTGGTATGCACATGACATTGCTTTATAGATGGTTCTTACTTAGTTACTTCACGGGTCTGAGTTGCTAGCTGGTGTTCAGTATTCACCTGACGTTGCTTTATAAACACTACCACAACAACAGAAACACATAATTCAGTGAGATTCTCATGGAAGCAAGTTCTATGATGATAGCATGATGACACAACCTTATCCTTGCTAAAAACACATTAGCTGTTTTAGAAAGACCGAATCATCAAAAATAGAAATAATAAGGAAAAAGAAGTAAATACCTGTATAGATTATAATATGGGGAAAGTAGGAAACTAGAAAGGGAAAGGAGGAAGAGGGAGGAGAAAATTGAGGCAAGCATAAACACAAATTGTAGGCTGTAGCACTAACATAAGAAAGCCAAATGGCCTAGCAGGTAGTGAGCAGCTCTTGAAAATCCAAGTGGAGCCTGATGAAGGGCCATATATTAGGAGGGAATTCATTTAGTCAAGTCATGTCAAATTGTCTCCTGCCACTTCTTTGGTTTTGGTTTTGTTTTTGTTTTTGTTTTTGTTTTTGTTTTGTTTTGTTTTGTTTTGTTTTTCTGTTTAAGATATCAAGGGGTTTACTGTTTAGGCTTGGCCCAACTGATTCCACTGGCCTGAAGGCAACGGCCCGAAAATATTTAAGTGAGCCTCGGTTTGTCTCCTCCAATCTCATCTTTGACTACATTATTTGCTTCTTGACTCCTTTAATGTCATCCGCTTGCAAGTAGCAAGCTGCAAGTTTCCCTCTTCGATGGCGCGTCTAGGTGTAGCCTTCCCTTCGCCGATCTTATTTGAGTAAAAGCCATTCCCATTCTGTCCGCTATCTCCTTAACGATCCTTTGGTTCACTTCGGGATTCCCAAATCCCAACAACTAGAACTTCCTAGGAAGCGCCCAAAATTGTGTGTTTAACATTTTGCAGGAACGGTGCCTTGTAGTTTTTTAATTCCTAAGAAGCACAACTTCCTGTGTTTTTTGTTGTTAACCAAACGCCCACCTATTTTGCTTTTAATATTTTACGAACTTGAGTGCTTGCTGTCGCTCTCGCCATGAAGCACTATGCTAGTGCAACACGATCTTTCCTCCTATCGAGTTCAACAAGCATTTTCCTCTTGCACAAAACCCGACAACTCTTCTCCATCATTGCCACCCTGCGTGTTTGATGCAGTGTGTGATGTCCCTGTGCTTTGATTGTCATGGTATATAGCTTTCCTTATCTAGTATGTTTTCCTTATCTAGTATGTCCTGTCCACCAATTGCTCTTGGTGTTAGACTGTTAGCCTTTGGCCAGGGTCACCATTTACGAAGAGCATTAAAATGTTATGATTGCGAGAGACGAGGTGCTATCAAGCAACCTTTGCTTGAAAAGTGGGGGAAGATGCAACAGATAGCACAACTATGAAGGAGGCAAAGAGAAGTTATCATTCTATCTTCTTTCTCTTTGCACCAATTTCATTTATACCCCCTTTTTGCTTCCTGGATTTCCAAAGTTGCTTTAATGTAGCAAGGCATACCTTCACCATAGTGTCAATCATTATGTTCATGTTTAGGGCGGCGTTTTCTTTTACTTAAGACCCTTGTCTGGAAACTTTGATTGCAATTGTTTCAAAAGAAATATGAAGTAGAAGACATCTTAGTGAGGCATCTGCTTTCATGCTTATAACGATAAAATTTAAATGCAACTTACCTAAGGATTCTGAAACTGTGGATGCAAGTGGAACTCAACGGACAAAAAAGCAGAAAAGAAAAGAAAATTAACAGAAAATAATTATTTTCCCACTTGATATGTACATATTCAATAAAGCTCATAAGTGTTTTTACAGCACAAAAGTAACATGTATCTTATCTATTAAATTTCAAACGCCAATAATGGCGACAGTAGAAAACCAATGAAACCGAAACAAATATCTTTTTGGACGGGAAACTCAAATTGCCGTGTCTCATGTTTTTCTAAAGGAGACGTTTTTAGGCGTTTCCAAGGCCTTTCAGTTTCCGACACGTATTTAAAACGTAAAACGTAGGCCGGGTCACGTATCTGTGGATCAGAGATGCCTTGTTGATCTTTGTAGAAGTTTCACCACTTGCCGACTGTTTAGCACTTTGCTCACCCATTGAATTCATGCCCTTGGTGTTATATTTGTGATGACAGAAGTTTAATTGCTGAACTTGTTTTTTCATGTAGATATTAAGGGCTGCAATTTCTTCAACATTTTATGGAAGCCTTGGCATTGAAGAAGGTGACATTTTTGTCTCTGACGGAGCTAAATGTGACATAGCACGACTTCAGGTTTGTTTCAGTTATTTTAATCAAATCATGTATCAGAATCTCTATAGGTTTTGAAATCTGTCCTTTTCCCTTATATTTTCTAATTCAAAGTCCATCGCTTGCTCTTCATATGATCTCCTTGACAAGTTGGAGATGTTTGAATCAGATGACCATGATTTGGCTGAAATATCATCAACTGTTTCAGTGTTACCTCCTGTTCTTTTGCTTATTTATCTTCTCCAATTTCTTTTCACTGTGACAGATGCTGTTTGGATCGCATGTTACAATGGCTGTGCAAGATCCATCCTACCCGGCATGTTAAATTTTGGCGCAATCTTTGGTTAACTCTGTCTTTATTTGTTTGTTTATTTATTTATTCATTTATATTGTGGATGATAATTTCCTTTGGGGGGGGGGGGTGTGGAAACCATACTGCAAGGAAGTTCCGTCATTGGTTTGTGTAAAAAGTAATCAACTGCTAGCTGGAGGTCCTGATCTCACCCACACCCTTTCCAAACCTCAGAAAAACAAAGACAAAAGAAGAGAGCAAGAACGAGATCGTAATAGTGTTTAGTGTCTCTCGTGAACACTGTACAAAAAACTGTTTTATTTTTTACTTTTTATAATAGCTATTCCCGAGTATTCATTTTTTTAGCTTCCATTTACATGTGATAGTTTTCTAGGTTCACTGTAGGATAACATCAACTCAGTATGAGACAACTGTGCAAGTGATATTAGAGGTTGAAATCACTAATGATTTAAAGTTTTGGTATGTTTTCAACTTTTCAGGCTTATGTAGATTCAAGTGTTATGATGGGGCAAACTGGAGAATTTCAGAAAGACGTTGAGAAGTATGGTAAGATTGAGTACATGAGGTGCAATCCTGAGAATGACTTCTTTCCAGATTTATCTGCTATTGGCAAGACAGATATTATTTTCTTCTGTTCACCAAACAATCCTACCGGTGCTGCTGCAACAAGGGAGCAATTAACAAATTTGGTACAATTTGCGAGGGAGAACGGGTCAATCATTGTTTATGATTCTGCATATGCAATGTATATTTCAGATGATTGTCCACGCTCGATCTTTGAAATTCCTGGAGCCAAAGAGGTAACAAAGACATGAACTTATGCACCTGATCTTTTGACTTTGTTTGTGCTGTAAAATGTTTTAGCTGCTACCAAAAAATTGTTTGGTTGGGGTACCCTATAGTGTTGTGGTTGTGGGCGTAGTAGGGGGAACAAGATATCTTTATTGCTAGTTGGTTCCTAAATAAAAAAAGTAAATGGCTATGTGTTGCGAGCTTCATCTTAGTTCCAATTTTGGGTTTGTAATACTAAAAAAACTGGCTCTGAATTGTTACTTTCCGAATTCCGTTTTCTAGTTTCCCTTTCCTCCGAAGTGGTGCAGATCCCATGATAGTCTACTTGCATATTACTGCTTCAAGGTCCTATGATCAAAAGCTATAGCTCATTTGTACCCTCGCACGGAAAAGGCCCCATGTTAAAAGCCTACTGTAGATCCTATTTGGAGCCTATAACAATGGATTTCATCTCGTGGTAAACTAACCCTGCTATCTCAGTATCTCTCTTCTTGATTCTAGGAAGCTCCTAAATAATGAAGTGCTTCACAAAGGGCTTTGTTGTAAACCTTAACTGTTAGAATCTTAGTCCCAATCTGTATAGCTCATGGATTTGGAAGGCCCTATGCAAAGTCCATGCAGTAGCTTATGATTCTGCTAGGTCATTTGAGATGAACCTTTAGCCTATGTTTCCTGGTTCTCAGCCTAGTCAAAAGCCCATAGCCCACTATGTGAGGTTGATGCTGAACTGCGGAAGTTGTGATTTGGATCTAGGTCTTTTCCATTGTTTCTATATGATGAGTCGCCAGTTGCTCCAAATCCTTCTTATCGCTTCAACATGAAGAATGAAGATTAGAGTCCTTGCAAGTGGTGAACAGAAAGATTTCACTGTAAACTGAACTCAGCCTTTATTTTGATAACTCCATTGGATCCGATCTTAGTCTATTGTCTTGTTCATTTGGGCATAATGCTACAGTATCTGAAATGGGGTTTATGCTTAGCAGATGGACTTTCCAGTTGTAGACCATTATTATTTTAGATGTGCTTGTTGGACATGCAGATGGCTTCACTTTTGTACAGTTTGTGACTCATATTGTTACGGGTTTTAGGTTGCTATTGAGACAGCGTCTTTCTCCAAGTATGCTGGATTTACTGGTGTACGCCTTGGCTGGACTGTGGTGCCAAAAGAGCTCTTATATTCAGATGGATTTCCTGTTGCAAAGGACTACAACCGCATTGTTTCTACTTGCTTCAATGGTGCGTCAAACATATCGCAAGCAGGTGGTCTGGCTTGCCTTTCGCCAGAAGGCCTCAAGGTCAGTTCTTTTTGTCTATTTCACCCCTTACAGGGCATCGAGATGCCTTAAAGAGAAATACGATGTCGATATTAATATACATCTTTAGTTTTGCCGTAATAATGATTCTGGTCTTCTTCTATGCAAACATCGCAAGGTGGCTTGTTGAGATTTGTATATTATTCTTATGAAGAATAGTATGGTTGGTAGCTCGAAAGCGAGTTCTTACTCTTTCACCTTCTTTCTGCGGTACGACTATTTTTCTTATTAGAGTCGGTAGCTGGGAATCTCTTCTTCCGCCTATTAGCGGTGTTACTTTGATTTTCTTTTTTTTTTTAAGAGGTTGAGTAAAGGGGGTATGTTGTTCCTCATTGTCCCGATATAATTCTGGTAAGAGCCCATTAGGCAAAACGGAGAATTTAGGAAAAATTCACTTGGAAAAAATTTCCTATCATCTATATCCCCTTTCGAAATACAAACATGGGAATAATCAGTGAAATATTTGTTTAATTGACATTATTCTAGTTACATCTAGAAAACAATTGATACAATTTGATTCCTCAACTCAAAACTCAGTGCTCTCTCTCTTGTCGAGCTGTCCACTGCAATATGTATATAATTAAAATGGCCAATACTAGGAATGCCAGAGTGAACATAGCATTTTTATTGGGCAGTAATATTTCCATTGGGATTTTTGTCCAACTACAGAAAATTGCGGGGGACACTTGTATGGACCTACCTGTGTAGGTAGACGTGCCTCTCACAAATTCCTGTTCAAGTGTACAAGTACCCACTTCCTTGACTCCTTTACAGAGTATATCTTTTCCATATTTTGCTTCAATAATGAAGTGTAAAATAGTCTTCTTCCTTGTTGCAGAAGGCTTGTGCCAGATTTGATGATTTTCTGTTTTGCAGGCTATGAGGCAGGTAATTGGTTTTTATAGAGAAAATACAAATATAATAGTGGAGACATTCAAGTCCCTTGGTTTTAATGTGTATGGAGGAACAAATGCTCCGTATGTGTGGGTACATTTCCCTGGGCAAAGTTCTTGGGATGTTTTCAGTGAGATCCTTGAGAAGACCCATGTGGTCACCACGCCTGGTAGTGGCTTTGGGCCAGGAGGAGAAGGCTTTGTACGAGTTAGTGCCTTTGGTCATAGGGAAAACATATTGGAAGCCTGCCGACGATTCAAACAATTGTACAAGTAGATGTAGCCTTATAGGTCGTTACGTTTCTTGAGCATGCTTGGCTGTGATGCCCTCTTTTCATTTGAAAAAGTAAGAATAATATGATATGATGTGTAACTTCCTTAGTTGTTTCAAGAATCGACTATCTATGATGTAACAGAAGCCATCATCTGGATCAATCCATCTGTGGGCACAAAATTTAGGTTTTCTCTCAATGGACTTCTTCAATGGGTTGAGCTTGACAATCCCTATTCCCTTGCAATAGAACAGGATGGAGTGCAGGAACATTTAGGAGAACCTTGCCTTTACTAGGTTTGCATTAGTGGGAGGGTTTAAGTATTTGTGTGTGGACGAATACTTGTGATTTGAATGTTGGAATGGAGCAAGTATGGATTGTATCTGTATGTAATTGGAGGTGGTGCACTAAACTTAATTACATACCTCAATTGAAAGGGAAGACACTCGTGTAACAAGCGCTGTTTGGTTTTGGGTTCGGAATCATCCTAAAAAGTAATTAGCACTTCTTTGATTCTCTCTATTCTTGGGGTCTTAGTGATGACAAAAGTTGAGTAATCTTATTCGTGAAGTAACACAAAAAAAAATGGAGCATTGCCATTTGCAAAACCAGATTGACGGTGAAAAATTGCTAAAGAATATCATGGATGGAGATGGGGAGGGATTGAACTATCATGTCACATTATCACGTAAGAGTACATGTTTTTTCTTTGATGCCTCATCTTTGAGGTAAAAATGCAAGAAATATTCATAGTACGAACAAAATCATCCATCTTTATCACATGTGGAAAGAAATTCAAGTCAAGAAAAATCCTAAATGGAGAAAACAAACACAATATAGAGTTACATAAGCGTAGCTTTTATCATATTTGAGCGGCAGCAGGTAAGTAGAGATGCAAATTATCAATCTGCCGCATTGCACAAGACAGCAGAGCATTATGCAGGGACCTTCTCCCACTTGAGTGGCTTGACAACCTCCCAGGTGAAGTCGGGGTCATCCCTCCCAAAATGCCCGTATGCAGCTGTTTTCTGGAACCTATTCCCACCTCTCTTGAGGTCAAGGTTGATCGCCATCATTCCTGGCCTGAAGTCAAAGTTCTCCTTCACAATCTTGAGGATCTCCCTGTCGTGAATCTTTCCAGTTCCGTAGGTGTCAACAAAGACTGACAAAGGCTCTGGGACCCCGATGGCATAGGACACCTGCACAAGGGCCCTTCGAGCAAGGCCATTTGCTACGATGCTCTTAGCAGCCTGTCTGACAATATAGGCACCACTTCTGTCCACCTTGGTTGGGTCCTTTCCGGAGAAAGCACCTCCACCGTGGGCTCCCCATCCACCGTATGTGTCAATAATGATCTTGCGTCCAGTAAGTCCAGCATCTCCATGAGGGCCACCAATCACAAATCGGCCAGATGGGTTGAGGTGGAAGATGGTCTTCTCATCAAGATACTTCTCGGGGATGACTGGTTTGATGACATGCTCCTTAAGGTCAGCAGCAATTTCGTCGTTGGTCACAGTCTCATCATGTTGGGTGGAGATGAGGACGGTGTGGACACGGACTGGAACCATGGCACCATTCTCCTTGTAGTACTCAACAGTGACCTGGGTCTTACCATCAGGCCTCAACCAGGCGCAGGTGCCATTCTTGCGCACCTCAGTGAGGCGAGCACCAAGCTTGGTGGCAAGAACATGGCTCAGGGGCATAAGCTCTGGAGTCTCGTCAGTGGCATAGCCAAACATGTGGCCTTGGTCACCAGCACCAATATCTTCAGGGCGCTTGGTAAGGTGGCCGTGGACACCCTGAGCAATGTCAGGGCTCTGCTGCTCAATGTTGACCAGAACCTTGCATTTGTCAGCATCAAGACCAACATCATCAGAGGTGAATCCAATAGAGCGGCATGTGTCACGCACAATCTTCTCGTAGTCTACATTGGCCTTGGTTGTAATCTCACCAAAGACCATAACCATGTTGGTTTTGGTGCATGTTTCACATGCAACCTTGCTGTCAGGGTCCTGGGCAAGGCAGGCGTCGAGTACCGCATCAGAGACCTGGTCACAGAGCTTGTCCGGGTGTCCCTCGTTGACAGACTCGGAGGTAAATAGGAAGGTCTCCATTTCCTAGAGTGGCACAAAGCATAAGAAGATGGGTCATTAAAATTAACAATATCAGTACCCCCCATATGCAAGAATATGGAAGAAAATTATGTATGCTCATATCAGGTGATGTTAGTTGACTATTGAGATATAGTTCAAGGAAAGGCCAAATAAGTTACAATTGGTTGTCCAAGATGCAAAGAAAGTAGGGGGTGTAACTGTAAATGCTAGAAAGATTACTAAAAGATGAGCAATCAAAACTTGAAGCCATCTTGACAGTGGCCAAATGTATTAATAGCAAGTGTTGACAATCATTTCTACCAAATACGAGAAGGATCGAAATAAGTTTAAGTGATCAGGTGTAGGCAGAAGTGGACAATTGGGGAATAAAGGTTCAGACAGAGGAATCATTCAATGACGCAGGCAAATACCAAAAATGGGTAGAATAGAAGATCAAAGCAGAGACTAGTAATCAAAAATCGGATCTTGTTTGCAGGAAGTAAAGATGATTATTCAAAAAATGGAGCAGTGAAAGAAGCAACAGTTAGCTAACCTACGAATAAAATTTACTATTGGCAACAAAAAAGGATCTAATGAAATTGGAATATAACAAAAATCAATATGGATCTACATGTTACATACAAAATGGCCACGAAATTGAAACAAAGGATCCTAGCGGAAATGTGCGAAAAAGTCTCCCTACGAAATCTGGAAAATTAATCAATACAGTACTTAATATGAAACTGAAATTCATTTGACTATGATTTTTGATAGATAACATGTTCGATGCTTTAGATACAATCATATGCAATCAATCAGTAGTATAAATAGCGGAAACAATGAGTAAAGATGCAGATCTGAGACATTATTCATTATTAATAATTCAATTCAATTCAATTCAATGAATCCATAAGTAAAAGCATTCGTCAAATAAAAGAAAGGAAAGAAGGAAATGAGAATACCTTGAAAGAAGAAGGTGGAAGATCTGAAGTGAGGAGAGAGAGAGAGAGAGATAGAGAGCGAGGGAAAGAGAGATAGATAGCTCAGACAGAAAGAGAGAGCGAATCCGAGTTGAAGGGGGGGTGGGTAAAATGAGAGGAGGGATGAGAGAGAGCGGCACTCGACGTCACAGCTACAAATGTTGCTGTTTTGGCTCCTTATTTATAGAACAATTTCAATCCGTATGACCGGTTACTTGATTGACCAGTCCCCCCCCCCCCCCCCCACACTCTCTCTCTCTCTCTCTTCCCCTTTCCTTTCTTGGTGGAGGGTTGTTGGGCCTTGTATCTTAGTACAAAATACTCCACTTGTAATTGTTTGGTGACAGGTGAAATCAAAAAAATACTGCTACCATACCATACATAAGATATACTGTAAGAGAGTATTGAATCTTCAACACATCTCTTTAATATTCACGGTGATGGATTGGAAATTATAGAGTTGACAACATTGATTTTTTGGCTTCAGGGTGGTTGGTGAGACTTGACTCTCTTGAGAGTGGGATGACTGATTTGATTAGGCCGACATCACATCCTACTAGTAATTAAAGGGTGATTAACAAACACTAACACTAATTAGGTTTTACTGGATAACGACTGTTACCAACAAAGCCACCAACCCTTTCTCGCCTTGGCTTATCATCATGATTCATGCCCCACAACAAACCCACCAGTCATGCTCAATTTCCACCTTTTTTTAAGCCTACATTGATTTCTCTGCTAATTTCAATTCTTCATCCCTTCCATTTTTAGTTTGTTAAACTCAATCTTACGAGTATATCAACTACTAGAGTATATCTCATAAGTTATAGCTTATTACTTCATGAGATAGAATTTATACGAGTATCTAATTGAATACACCATCCAAAAATTGGTATAGTTCAACTTATTAGCGATACTTGACATAAATATATTTTGATCACCCTTGACGTAAATATATTGAATACACTAGTATGATTAAAAAAAAAAAAAAATTGTTAACCTCATAAGGTATAATTTACATAATTAAATGGGTACAATGTAATTCCACCAATAGCAAAACTAAGGAGGTTTGTGTACCTCATGAATCATGTGATACATACAGTTCATCTCATATGTATAATGAATAGCAAAATGACTTAACCTAACCTGTAATGGGCATGGAAGGTCACTTCATAAACCTGTAGTTGGTATGATGTATATGCCACTATCTCATGTTGTACTTGTATCAAAACACAGCGAAATGCATCACTATTCACCTTATAGCCTTGGTTCCAGATGGCAAGGTCAATAATGGTACAGAACCTCCTTTTGAGGTCTTTGAAAGAGCTCATATTTCTTACATAGTGAAACTTCCAAGCAAGAAGAGAAAAGTGTTTTTTTTCATGTATACAGGCTTTTGTCCACATGTTTCTATTTTTGATAATTAGACTATTGTACACACTTACAGTGCATTATTTTTTTCTTTTTGTTTTGCTAATCTTACTTACCGTGCATATATACATGAGCTTGTGCACCTTATTTTGTAACAAGGAAAAAGAAACGCCGGATCGCTTCACAAGCAAATTTGTGGAATATAACTATTGTAACTCTCTGGTGAGCTCCCTGGTGATTATGGCTGGCACACCGCAGGATTGTCAGCTGACCCAGAAACCTTCACCAAGAACAGAGAGCTTGAAGTTATCAATGCCTGATAGGCCTTGCTTGGGGCTTGGGCAGTGTTCTTCCCGAGCTTCTTTCCAGGAATGGGGTCAAATTTGGTGAGGCAGTCTGCTTCAAGGCTGGTGCCCAGATCTTCAGTGAAGGTGGTCTAGACTACCTTGGCAACCCGAGCTTGGTCCACGCACAAAGCATCTTGGCCATCTGGGCCTGCCAGATTATCCTTATGGGTGCTGCTGAGGGTTACCTGGTTGCTGTTGTGCCTCTTGGTGAGGTCACTGACCCTCTGTACCCAGGTGGCAGCTTTGACCCTCTGGGACTAGCTGATGACCCAGAAGCACTTGCTGGGTTGAAGGTGAAAGAAATCAAGAATGACGACTTGCCATGTTCTCCATGTTTGGATTCTTCGTCCAAGCCATTGTAATGGGAAACGGGCCTCTTGAAAACCTAGCTGACCATCTGGCTGATCCTGTAAACAACAATGCTTGGGCTTACACCACCAACTTTGTCCCGGGGAAATGAAGACTACTATATAAGAAGAAAAAAAATATAAAGAAACAATTTTAGCAATGGAATAGACAAACAGGGTTAAACTTATCCCCTCCCCTCCCTGATTCCCTTCCCCTCCTAAACTAGCAAACAGTGTGAAACTTCAGAAACCAATGACCGTAAGCTAAATATAACTTCCCATGCAAAGAGGTGAAATAAGTACATATTAGAAACACTCAGTAGAATCCACAAGTAGAACAGAACTGGATTTAAGAGATATAATGGCCAGGTGTGCTATTTAGCCGTTTTAGCATATATTATAACATACTCCGTAGTGGTTAAAATGATTTCAGAGTAACATTACAACAAAATGATATCTGATCATCAACTGTAATCTATGTTGCTCGGACTCTTCATTTTGCCTCAAGTACCTATGTCGGGTACTGGACACTCCGACATGGGTATGAATACTGGACACTCCATTTTACGGGAAAAACATGCAGAATTTTCATTAAATGGCCGAGTCGGCCATGGGTATGGATAGTGGACACTCTACCACTTAGCTGAGTCCGAGCAACATAGACTGTAATGACTTCTCCAATTGTTTCCAAATACCTGTACTCACTTCGGTTGCACTTCCATAACAAAGGTGGAAGGCAGACATCCCCTTAGTTGATGACCCTCATAATATCCATTTTGGAGAAAAATAAGTGGAAGCCAAACTTTGGTTTACCTAAATTTTTGGGTGCACGGCACACAATGAACCACCGATAAATATACAATCAATCACTTCCATCTTCTTGATAAGATACTGAGAACTCAACCATCTGCATTCCTCTACCAGCTACAACAACCTGATAATGTTCCCTGGACAAAACTAAAATAAGAAAAACTAACAAGCATTTTCTTTGCTCTTAGGGTTGAAAGCAGGAGCCATGGGTGGACGCTAAATGTCAATTGCTTCACTTACCTGCCGCAAGCTCTCACATCCAGGGCCTCTGGCTCTGGCACACTAGTAATGAAATGGCCATGTTCGGTTAGTTTACCATGCTCATAAAGGTTCCAGCACCTCACTCTCTGATCAAGACCGGTAGAGAATACCCAAATCCCATCAGTCCATACTCCTGCATCAAAAGGGGACCAAACAAAACTTCCATTACTTGGAAAATTCTAAAACCTTTCTTTGTGGCATCAGTCTAACTGAACATGGTCATATTGCCCATTTGCCCTTCACATAGACTTTTTTCAACTCCCTAAGTATTGTAATGCAGAACGCCAAACAACAAGTTCAACGGAGCACACTGCAGAAAGAAAGCATGGACCAAAGAGTCTTTTTCCTTCATGGGAAAAAGAAAATTGACATTTCTTCCAACATATCCTCGGCTGAGTAAGTTGAGGAGTTGTTATGGATAGTCAGTCAATGATATGTTAGTACAACAGAAAAAGGATAGTGTTTCGGGACGCGGAGTAAGTGAATGGAGCAGTGGCATGGGTAAAAACAAATTATACAGCATAACTACTTTGCATATTTTTCCTTGACCTATTCACAGTGCACAGAGTCCCCTACCAATGGAATCACGTGGAAACAGAAGGGGTAACATATACTGTTCATATGGAACACTACGGTAACTTTGTAGAAAGAAGGACAAGTAATAAGTACCTTTTACAGCAGAACTATGAGCTGAGGCAGCTTTGTCCTGATATACAAACTTGATGGAATAACTTTTGTATGAATTGTTTTGGGTAGTGTATTCACTTCTTCCTGATTCTGATATTGTATCATCTTCAATATTGTCCAAATGTGATTGCGTTGGAACAGGTATTAGTAAAAATTGAAAAAAGTTAAGAGCTTGATCATCCCCCCCACTTGCGACGCCGTACTTTACACTGTTCCCAAAATTTTGGCAACAAATGTGTAGACAATTAACACCAGATTGGTGTGCATTACTCAAGATATGAGTGGGATTTATTTTAGAAAACCTGGTGGAAGAATCATCAGAACTCTCCCAATTTCCGACAGAAGCAGTTTCTATGGAATCAGAAGAAAATTTGTTGTCCTTCCCAGACGTTGATGTAGGTGACCCGTCAAGAATCCTATTATCACTGGAGACAATCTCATCATTCAGTGCCATGGAAGGACTGGATACTTTTTTAGCAGCTACAGTAGCATCAATAAACCTCCACCGACGTCCACCTTGGCTTCCTCTACCTGTTCGTGGACGTTTTTGATAGCTAATAAACTTCTCAACATCAAGAGATGATATTCGTTGCGTAAAAGCTTCAACACTCTCACTAAGATCCCAGATGGCAATGCTTCCGTCAGTCGATCCACTAATCACAATATATATATTCTTGGTCATCAAGTTGCCTGTCATAATTTTTACCAGGTTACATCAGACTCCTGACATGAAATAAAACGCGTATGATATAGAGGCAGAACAATTACAGCTCAGAAAGTCACCCACCAGTGACTCCATCCATTTAGAATGAATTTCCCGCTTCTATACATATTATAAAAAAAGTGAAGATAAAGCATAGTACTTGATGAACAATGCTTTTTTTATGCACGCAGTGATAATGGGTAGTTGACACAGTTAGCTTGGAACAGACAGAATAGGAAGCAGAAGAATCACTGTAAAAGCACTACTTGAACAGGATAAGTGAATTTTCTAGCAACGATTATATCTATCTTCCAGGGTCTCCACAATAAGAAAATATGTGGCATCAAAGTAAAAGGACCATGTCTTGCTCAGCAGACTGATTCAGTTTGAGCAAGGCAAGTTTTATAATTTTCTTTCTTATTTTTGGGTAAGAAGTTCCATCTCTTCTTATGCTATATGCCATTTAAAAAATTTAAGTGCACATATGACAACGTCAGGAATTATGACCACTAATCCATTAGGTTGGTCTTCCATAGAGCCAGCAAAAGCTAAAACCCGGGGGGGGGGGGGGGGGGGTAGAAGCAGTACAAGAGGATTTTTTGAGGTCAAGAAGCACTTTCTTTATCAGTAAGTTGAGCATAGGAGAATGCCAGAAGAAAAATGAGAAACAGCTTCCCTGAAGCAACCTGTTTCACAATGAAAAACCTAAAAGGGATGTAGGATAAGAATCATGCCAGGTTTTAGATGTGCATGTGCTTCAAATGTTTCGATATTAGACAAACCTTGGGAAGAAAGATGTAATGGAATGACAACATGCTGCAACGCCAGGACAGGTGATGAAAGGGGAGCAAAACATGCAACATCAAACCTGCAAAGCAAAGACAAAATAGTAAGCATTCGAAGACCAATGAGAATGAGGTCCTTACGGAATTCTTAGCAATTGTAAAACAAAAATTAAAGATGAGACACAATTATGCTTACCAATACCGGTATGGTAGAACAAGGGCCCGCAGCATCATAGTGGCATCAGAGCAAGCAACAACAATATAACACAAAGTTAACCTGAACGAAGACAAGACATTGTGGACGTTCACTGAAACCGCAAAAAGACTTTACAGTTATAAATGCAGTAGCAGTTATCAAATCAACTTGCCTTGACTGGGCAACACTAACAAGAAAAGCAGTAACGGCCAGGTATCTCCAATCATTATCATGTGCATCTCCAAGCTGTTTTGATTCCATATTGGTGGATGTTGAAACAGAGTCAGCACTTAGTGGTCTAACTAAGTCTTCACTCTCTTGAGACTTCTTTGAAATAAGGACACGTTTAATAGGCATGTCTGTGGACAGCCACTTGAAGGACATGGAAGATGCATCTGATGAAGACTTGAGGTCTCCATTCTTTTTCTGCAGGGCATCACTAGATGCATCTCGCTTAGTCATCTGTTTGTTTCTCAGTAACCACGAGGTTAGCACCCGCTTTGCCCCAACAGATATTAGCAAGCATGGGTTTTCAGTGTTCTCTAAGGAACTGTTACTCCTGCAAGTCCCATTAGCTGCATAAACCACTTTGGTTTCTACTGAATGAACCTTCGACACAAAGCATAATGACCTCACAGCTGACCCTCCAACATGCTCCCCAAGTAAATTGGACGTGAACCAGTTCTCAGCACCAGGACTATACCTAAAGCATCCATCACATTACTGTTAGTTGCATGCTGCATCAACGAATGTTCTTTTTTTTTTCAGACAAAATAAGTCTCTTGCAATTTCCCACAAAAAAGTCTTATAACATAATCACAAAAAAAAAAACCTTTCGAGTACAAGATAACTAAAAAATTATTTCTAGCACAAGGGAGGGTAATATTAAAATATTAGGAAGAAAACAGAAGCAAATTGTGACAAGCAAGAAGATGCTTGACACGTGTTACTTATATTCAAGCAAACAGAAACCTACAACCAACACCATCCAGAGCATGCAAGAGGAAATTTGCTTGAAGAATAATATAATACATGACTCAGTATTCAAGTCTCAATATGATTTATTTGTTCAAACAGCTATAAGAAGCATTGTACCTACTTAACCTCACAGTACCGTCCTCACACCCAGTAGCAATCCACGTTGATTTTGGATTGAGAGATTGCTCTGCATTTGCTGCAGATTCCACCTCTTCAGAAATAACGCACAAGGAGTGAATCTCTCTACCATGGAACTGTAGATGAAGGTTGCGAGGAAAAATATTATTTTCACCATCTGGTACCCGGTATCTATGGATATATATGATCTCATCCTGAAAAGAGGATAAATAAAGTTAAAAAATAGAAACTTCAAAGTTCAAACAGAATAAATTCAGAATTACAGGCATCGGCCTCAGAAAAGGCTTTGTTTTAGATAACAATTTATTTATTAATCAATAATTGAAAGAATACAAAAAGGAGGATAAGGTATCTTCATGTTCAAACCAAAGAACTACAAATCGTGCCAATGGCGTTGAACAACTGTAAGCGGGACACACGGACACCTTTAAAGACCCCCCACCGCCTTAGCCCAAAGAGAGGCCAAGTAAACTATATGATCCCATACATAAGCACTATCCCTAGCAGCGTTAGAGAAGATCCTCGAATTCCTCTCCAAGCAGATGCACCACAGACTAGCCAGGCAGGCACACCTCCACGGCTCCACAACAACCTACCCTCCTTCCCCTTCGCATTGCAGAGAATCGAGTCTTTAAAAACTGGCCCACCGTAGCAGGGCACACAAAAATCTCCCCACATAGCAGCCTATCCCATAAATACCTAGCAAACTCGCACTGCACGAATAGATGCAAACAGGCCTTCCTCATCCTGGCGACACATGACACAAAGCAATTTTTTTATTAATCAATTGTTGAAAGAATACAAAACGGAGGACAAAGCATCCTCATAAAGTCATAATCAAGCCAAAATATCTACAAATCGTGCCAATGGCGCTGAACAACCGTAAGCGGAACACCCTTTAAGGCCCCCGCCACCTTAGCCCAAAGGGACGCCAAATAAACTAAATGATCCCGAACACAGTCAATATTCCTCCCAGCGTCGGAGAAAATCCTCAAGTTTCTCTCGAACCAGATGCACTAAAGAATAGTCATGCAAGAACACCTCCATAACACCCTATCCTCCTTTCCCCTCACCGCAGAGAACTGAATCTGTAAGAACTGGCCTACCGTAGCTGGACACACAAACATCTCCCACACAGCAGCTTATCCCATAAGGACCTAGCGAACTTGCACATCACAAACAAATGCAAGCAATCCTCCTCATCCTCGCAAAACATGGCACACATTCCCGGTCGAAGAGACCAGCCAGGCCTCCAACGTTGTAACATATCATAGGTATTCAACTTACTTAGCACCAAAGTCCACAAAAAAGCAGGCACCTTTAAAGGAATTTAGACTTCCAAATATAAGTGGACAAAGGGAAATGTGGAAATTGTGAGGGAAGGGTAAGCTGAAGGAGGAAGGACTTGCAAGACAAAACCCCAGAAGGGTCCCCAATCCAGGTCCGAGAGTTGTCCCTAGGGACGAGAAGAAGAGTAGTGTTAAGAACACTCAGGAGGGAGACAACTTTCTCCACCTCTCTATCATGTGGTGATCGGCGTAAAGGTAAGTCCCATGAGCCACCAGTGTGAGAAAAAAGTAGACACTGACCCCCCATGAAAGCACCGGCCTCAGAAATGTAAACAAGTTTTGTGAAGAGAGGTGAATATAAGCATGAAAGAGTGAATTTTATTCTTCAACGAATTTGGCTATGGACAATTACCAACCGTAAAGTAACTTTCCTTGTTTAGAAATGTGTGCAGTAATCTTTCTTGCACAATCCTTCACTCAACAATATTCTCAAGATCCATGCCATTGACAAGTAAGATATTTGTTTTACAGGTGAGTAGAAAGAACCAATTGAAATCCATGCATCTCCACAAGATCATAAACTGAAACACTACACTAACATGACACATGGTTCTACTTTTAACTTATTGGATCTTGATTTGAACACTGTTTGCTTTCTTCAGACAGGGCCACCAATGCAAAGTAAGTATATGACTACTTGTAATCAAATACCTTCTCGACACAATCTGGTGGGTAAGGAACAAATGCCTCCATGAAGGAGATGAAATTGATGCTCAACTAGTGGCTGCTACGGTTGCTAAAAGATGGATGGAAATTGATTTGGCTTTTGACGATCTCCCCTCCCAAGTTCCCCATGTTGTGACTGTGCATTTACCACCTTTAAGGGCTGAATGCAATCACTGTATTTATGTTGATGCAGCTCTTAGAACGAATAAAGCTTATCTCGCCTGGGTGTTGTGCAACATCGACAATGTTTCCCCTCCAAGCAGGGACTGTAGGTTTCTTTACTGCTGACCTTCGGAAGATGAAGCAAATGGTATTTTGGAAGCTCTAAAAATGCTCAATCGGAAGAACATCATGCATGCCAGAATTTTGAGTGACGCCGAACTTGTGGTTGATGATATCAAGCGAGGAGCCCCCTTTCCATGGAAATTTAGAGATACTCTTGTTCAAATTGCTTTACTGCTTAATGTACTTAATGCTGAACTTTTTTACATCCCTAGAACCATCAATGTTAAGGCACATTCTTTTGCGGCATGGGCGGCCTCCTCCGATTTCAAAGGGCATGTCCTTCAAGAGGAGTTCCCCATGGAATGTGGCCTATAGGTTGTTTGTTTGTCTTTTTGGTTACACTAATACAACCACACAACCTATTTTAACGAATCAAATACCTTCACAATAAACAAATAAAAAAACACAGGAAAAGAAAAGGAAAGAAGAGAGATTTCTGTAGTGGCTACCCACAATATATATAACTATCTTTATGCACAGCGCTAGGATGTCAAAACAGTAGTAAGACTTTATAGAGGTACAACCAAGAAACTTTCATGTTTTCGCACATATGTTTCCAAAACAACAAAAAATAATAAAAAGCATCCAAGATTGATTACAGGGATATAGAGAGAAAGAGCGCATGCCTTAACATATGCAAAGCTGCTACAGATCTCCGGTTTATGACCAAGATGATAAGAATGAGGACGGCGCCATCCCCCACATCTGACTTGCAGAAGCTGCACCCACAAGCATTTTCAGACCCTAATGATGCTTATATTTGCAAGTGTGCAAGGTTACTCCACCCCCACCCTACTCAGCCGCAGGGCAAAAAGCAAAGCAAAGAAATTCTGAAGAAAGCGAAAAGACAAAAGAGGCTGACCTTCGTTTCAGTGATCAGGTTCCATATCAAAAAATCAGTAGATGAGAAACCAACTGCATAGCAGCTGATTGCAGAATCATCCAGGGAGAAAGTGGAGACTGACTGAACTAGACTTAATTCTTTAATTTGTTTCATTCCCACAAATTCCAGAGTTTTTTGGTCCCTGTCATATTCCAGATAGCATATGCATCCATCTGCTCCAGTCTGAAAATCATTGTGATCAGAATTTAGCCTGATCTTCAATGCTCAAAAATTAACCCTTTACATTATCTAGAGTTGGATGAAATAGAGAGGATCCATATATTGTAAATAATACAACCAAGAAAGGAAAAATAATCAAAGGCCCTTGTTTTGGTGGGATGACTGACACAACTGACTATGCAACTACAGAAACCATCTTTCAATTCAAATGGTTATAAACATTTGCGCAGTCGGTCAACAACCAGAGACTGATAACTGAATGAGCTCAAATAGGAGGGAATTTGAATTTAAAACTAAGGAGTTCCTCTAGCAAAATGGAAGAATTGCATTGAATAATTGCCAAGGTGTTTCCGCTAAATGGTCAAAAACAAAACATGGGGGGGGGGGGGTGCGTTTTCTTTTTTCGGAGGAGTAAGCAGAAAACCACCAGTGGTTTTGAATATTAATTACAGCACCTCAGATGTATAGGGATAGAAGATAGAACCAGCTGCAGAGATAGAAAGTTCGAAATGGGATGGGAATTCCCCTAAACTTGCACATAGTTGATAATTACGCGATTATATTCCCAAATAAAAGCATGATTTATGATCTACGATTAGGTTTTGCAGATAGTAGTTTTCGTAGGTTAAGTTCAGCCATTACCGAACGAATTTCGACTACACTGGCGCTGAATCTGGCTATTGAGATGCTAGAAACAGTAGATATCCCATGAGCTCCTTTGAAATATGTTAAGGAAGATGTCGTCAAACTAATGGATTCTCGAGAGGTTTCATCTAGTATGCTCTTTGACAAAGGGAACAAAACCAGATTACCACGCAAATCCCCACAAATTAGTACCTGCAAATATAGTTTCAAGGAGTGTTAATGAATAAGGCACATTTCAATGGCATTAGTCCAATATATTTGGACCGCAAGCCAAAATTACCTAACTAAATCTCCGATCAAGCAGTAGATACTACAATCAATGGAGGCAGAACCTAGTGCAAGAAATTATTCCCTAAAATCAATCAGAGAAGACAAAACGAACACACCTCTTCCTCACAAGACACATCCACACACATTATTCTTGCACCGAAAGGTGATACGTAGTCCGCGACTAGATACACCTCATTATTTCCCATAGCGTTATGAGATGAAGGATCAGGCCACCTCCATAGTTTCACCAGACCCCTAGGATTGGATGTGAAAACAAACCTGGACATTGAGAAAACACCAATAAACTTGTTATTACTGAACAACTATATGCGTTTCCATGGAATGAATTGACCATGCAGAATCTCATCAGCAAAGATTAACCACAGGCTTGTTGAACAAGCTTCTACCATCTTGCAACAGACACAAAATAAGAAAATTTACTCCTTCGGAGGGGTTGAGTATCATATGGAGGATAAAACAGATAAAATGCAGTCATGCAGCGCAACATAAATGGTTAGAATATTTTGCAAGTGTTTCATAAGAGAAAAGGAATAGCACCTATAGAAAAATAAAATAAAATGGAGGCATCACCTTATTTTTAGGTAAGTAGTAAACAACAATTAGAAACTCCTAAGCACATCTTTTAGAGATTTGACACGATAGAAGCTATTCCTCATTTAAGGGCAGACAAGCCAACAAAAGTTCGAGCGAAATCACAATGATCATGCTAATCTTAGAATATTCCCCTGCAGCAGAACATAAACGAATAACTCAAAGAGCCAAGCCTATATAGTTGGATAAGATTTTGACTTTGATTGAAAAAGAGAAATGATTTATCCATACAGTTATGCTTCTATCACCAATGATGTTTGCTTAATTAGAAAGAATAAACTACGAAATCGAGCGTAACCCTGAAGAGAAATTGATTTTTAAATCAAATTTGCATCACAATGATCATTACCTGCATCCTAATGACTTGCACCAATACGCTCCCAAGAGTTGCCTTTCAATTTCAGCTGACCAAGAAATTGTAACAGCCACTTCTGGAATACAATCTTTGAATAGAACTTTGATCACTTTCATGGCGCCTTTACCATCTCCAACAGCAACCCAATCTTCAACTTCAAGGGACAGCTGCGAAAGGTTTGTGGATAACAAATCCATGCAAATGATTGGGATCTCCTCAGTGATTCTGACAAGCTCAGTCCATTGCACAGATCCAGAGTAGGAAAGTTTAGCATGATACACATAGCCATGGTTTGTAGCAACATAGATTGTATCCTCACGGGCGAATTTCAAACAGCGTACATATTCGCTTTTACTGCCATGACACAAAAGTTTCGATCAGTGTATGTTTGAATAGAGAAAGCTGAGGTTAACTAGTCAATTGGTATCTCATGCATCATATTCAGAACTCTTAACTAACAACCAACAGGGAATCATATGGTGAAAGGCACTCAATTCCTCATCCTATGTTTCACTCCACTGTCTTGGAAAATTAAACTCAAATTTGATTTTTTTTAGATAAGAGAATATTTTATTTAATGAACCAAATGAAAGAATACAAAAAGGGGAGGACAAGAAGTCCTCGAAAGAATACAGAAAATATCTACAACTCCCTCCAATGAAGTTGAACAAAGGTCAAAGGAATCCCCTTGAAGGCCCCAGCTGCCTTCGCCCAAAGAGAGGCCAAATAAACAATATGGTCCCAAACATAATCGATGGTCTGTCTAGTAGCGGAAAAAATCCTCGAATTCCGCTCTAACCAAACACACCACAAAATGGCCAGACAAGCACATTTCCGCCACAACTTGCCCTCTCTCCCTCTCCCTCCATCAACAAACCGCATCTGAAGGAACTGCCCCACTGTAGCAGGGCTAGCAAACGACTCTCCCCCAGACAGCCGACCCCACAAAATCCGAGCAAACTTGCACAATACAAACAGATGCAGGCCATCCTCACAGTCATGATGGCACATAACACACACACCCGGCGACAAACATCAACCAGGCCTCCGCCGCTGCAACATATCATGGGTATTCACCCTGCCTAACACCAAAGTCCACACGAAGGCGCGCACCTTCAGAGGAACCTTAGACTTCCAAATATATGTAGCAAGGGGGAAATGGGGAAATTGAGAAGGAAGACTAAGCCGATGCAGGAAAGACTTGGAGGAGAAAACCCCAGTGGAGTCTCCCTCCCAAGTCCGAGAGTCGTCCCTAAGGACGAGAAGAGTAGTGTTTAGGGCACTCAGGAGGGTAACAAGTTCCTCCATCTCACGGTCGTGGGGAGCACGACGTAAATGTAAGTCCCATGAGCCACCCGCATTGGAATAGAACTCCGATATGGGCGCCTCATGGAGTGTAGACAGCTGATAAACCCGAGGATATGTGGCGGAAAAAGTGGAATCCCCCTTCCACACATCCTCCCAGAACCTTACCCGATGTCCATTACCCACATGAAATCTAACCAGGGGAAAGAAAAGAGGCGATACCTGAGAGATAAACTTCCACGGGCAAGCATGGGAAACTGCGATACCAGGTCGGGCGTCCCATCCATTCTGTTGCAGACCGTACTTGCTCCTGATTACTCGGTGCCATAGGGAGTCGGGTTCCAAAGGGAAGGGCCATAACCACTTACCCACTAGCGAAATGTTCTTAGACACCAATCGGCCGAAACCCAGACCCCCCTCAGACTTAGGTCTACATACATGGTCCCAACTAACAAGATGCTCTCGCCTACCCCCATCCGCTCCAGACCACAAGAAATCCCGCATCATACGCTCGATGCTCTTAGCCACACTAACAAGAATCTTGAAAAGTGAAAGATAGTACAGGGGAATACTAGCAAGGCAAGACTGCAGAATCGTGATTCTCCCCCTCAAAGAGAAGTAAACCCCCTTCCACCCATCAAGTCGCTTAGCCACTCTAGAGACCACTGGTTCCCAAAAGGAGACGGACCGAGGGTTACCCCCAAGAGGCACCCCTAAGTAGGTAAGAGGCCACTGCTGCACCTGACACCCTGCTAGACCCGACAACGTACCAAGAAAACCCTCCTCTACATTAACCCCCGCTAAACTACACTTAGCTAGGTTAACACGCATCCCAGACACAACCTCGAAGACACAACCTCGAAGACCTGCAAGAGAGTGAGTACTCTCTTAAAGCCCTCGGCCTCCGCCGCCAAAAACAAAACAGTATCGTCGGCGAACTGAAGATGAGAGACAGGAACTCTCTCCCTACCAACTCTAAAAACCTCCACTAACCCCCGTTCAACACCCCTATCCAACATCCTACCAAGGACATCAACAACCAAGGTGAAGAGAAAAGAAGATAGTGGGTCGCCCTGTCTAAGACCACGAGAGGAAGAAAACCAATCTCTAGGAGCCCCATTAACCAAAACAGAAAAGTTGGCGTTAGAAAGACAGCCCCTTATCCACTTACGCCAACGGCCCCCAAACCCCTTATTATCCATCACTCGATCTAAAAAACCCCAACTAACCCGATCATAAGCTTTCTCAAAATCCAACTTGAACACCACTCCTCTAAAATCAGAACGACGGGCATCATCGACCACCTCATTAGCCACCAAAGTAGCATCAATAATCTGGCGGCCTCAACAAAAGCACTCTGTGCAACCGAAATCGTCTCAGATAAAACCGCTCCCAGCCTAATGGACAACACCTTAGTGATAATCTTATAGACGCTCGTAACCAAACTAATGGGCCTAAAGTCTCTCACACTAATGGAACGGTCCTTCTTCGGAACAAGGGTAATGAAATTAGAATTCATACTCTTCCCAATAACCCCCGTGGCATGGAACTCAGTGAACACACCAAGCAAGTCTGCCTTAATCACATCCCAACAGTCCTGATAAAAACCCATAGTGAAACCATCCGGTCCAGGCGCCTTCTCCCTGTCCATCCCAAACACCGCCTCTCTAATCTCGTCTAACTCGAAGGGTCGTTCAAGCCAGACCCTAAACAGTGGCGAAATCGGGGACCACTCCACACCCTCAATCATAGGTCTACCCATCACCTCCTCCGCAAAAAGGCCCTTATAAAAATCTGTGATCTCCGCGCTAATCCTACTCATATCCATCACAATCTCCCCATCTCCCGTCTCCAATTCCTTAATGTAATTCCTCCTTCGCCGACCATTGACAACCTTAAAAAATAGCCTAGAACTAACATCCCCTTCCTTAGCCCACCGAACGTTCATCTTCTGCCTCTGACTTTGCCTCTCCTTCAACAGAACCTCCTCTAGGCTATTCTTCAACTCTGCACTCCGCCTCAAGAGCTCCTCATCATGTCCTTCAACACTCAAAGCCTGATCAGTATCCAAAAGTTCCCTAAGAATCTCACTCTTCCTAACCCTCACGTCTCCAAAAACTTCCTTATTCCACACTTTCAACTGCTCCTTAACCCACTTCAGCTTTCTCATGAAACAAAAGCCCTTCCAATCCTCAACCTCACAACCCGCCCACCACTCCTGAACTTGCTTCCCGAACTCCACATGCGTAGTCCACATATTCTCAAATCTAAAAGGAGTGGGACCCCACTTTATTGGGGCAGAGTGGAGCATAATCGGAAAATGATCAGAACAAGGCCGGGACACAATCTCCTGGACCAGCTCCGGAAACTCATCCTCAAACTCATTAGTAAAAAGGAAACGGTCAATGCGGGACGCCGCATCACGCCTCCCGCTCACCCCCCAGGTGAACTGCCCGTTACTGAGAGGCAGATCACGCAAAGCAGACTCCCGAATAAACAAGTCAAACTTGCGCATACCCCCATCGAGACCTCGCCCACGCCTCTCCCCAGCATGACGGACAACATTAAAGTCGCCCCCTATAACCCACCTCGGAGAACACAACCCGGACAAGGCCGCCAGCTCATCCCACAAGAGCTCACGGTCGGCAGCAGTACACGGCCCATAGACAGAAGAAAACCACCACTCACCCCTCCCCCTAACACTCAAAAGCACAGAGACAGTGAAGTGGCCAAAGTGGACCTCTGAGACGCAAAACGGGTATCCCAAATGACAAGAACTCCCCCGGACGCCCGCCCCAACTGAAGGTAAACAGACCCAATCTTTAGACCCAGCCTCCCAAAGGCTACAAATAAAAAAAGAATCCACCCCCTCAACCTTCGTCTCCTGAAACATCACTACATCGGGGCAAGCCCGAATAACGACCTCCCGAACTAAACCCCGCTTCTCTACTCCCCCAACCCCATTAACATTCCAACTCAAAATCTTCATTTAAAACCAGTTTGACCCCTAGACCTACGAACTACCCCCTCCCCAAGAATGGATGAAGACTGAAGACTCCTAAGTTCCCTAATCCCAACGGCAGCTCTCCTAATGGAGAAACACGGAGATGACACTTGGACATTAGCTAACTCCCCCCCATCACAGACCACTTTAAGACCCATGTCATCAAGGAGAGACTGTGGGTTACGGTCGTCCCTCTCACCCGCCAATGGAGGAATAGTCACAACATTCCCCCCGGCACCAGAATCCCCATGGCACAACGGAGAACCAGTCGCTTCCATCTCATGCGACACAACAGATTGTACCCCCTTGCCAGAATTGTTGTTTCCTTTGCTTGCACCTGAAAGATTATCAATAGGATAAACCTGGTTAGGAAAAAAACTAATAGGTGCAATATGGTTAGTAGTTACAACAGGAGATAAAATAGGTGAAAAGGAGAAGGGGCTGGAAGTCATGTGATCCTCAGAGTTGCGCCCTCCGGAGCACCCAGTGCTAAACAGAGAATCCACACCCATAGCTGGCCGCCTGGCACTCCCATCATGAAACATTCCCATGTTAAAAAGGTGATCCGCTCATTACTCCCCAACTCCCGGTCCTCAACCCTCCTGAGTCTAGTCAATAGCAGGCCATCACCAACCTCATCATCCGACGAACTGAATATGTCGTCCTCGTCCTCATCGAACTCTGACTCCACAAAGGCCGCCCCAAGATCCCTCCTCAACCAAGCATGAGCATCACTCACGGGGACCTCCTGTTGGACTACCTTTTGAAACTGCACCCCTATCTCAGCTAACCAACCTGACACATAAACCACCCTTCGTACCCGACATAGGCCCTACAGGAGCGACACTTCCCTCACCAACCACCACAGCCGCATCACCCTTAGGCTGACCCACCTCAGTCACAGCATTCCCTCCCCTGTCCCCCTGTCCTGAGCTCAAGGCAGCACTGGAGGCCCCTCACTAGTCGTGTGAGAAACGTCCCCAGCAACCTCCTGCTCAAGTCTCGGGCCTGCACCGCCAGAAGATTCTCCCCCCCCCCCACCCTTGTCGCCTGTAGAACCACTCCCTGGAGCTGTCTGACCGACGGTCACAGCACCCTGCCCTCCGTCACCACTATCATCTTGAATCACCGGCTGCCCACGGTTCTGTCGCCAACGAGGCCAGTCGAACCTACCCCCAAAACCGTCGGCGTTTTCTCTTACCGGCGGTGGGTGGTGCAGATCTGGTGCCTCCGGCTGCCGTTGAGTCCGGCGACCGGAGCCTACTGGTGGTGTCAAAACAGTCGAGCGTTGCTCCTCCAGATGTCGAGAACCCAACCTCTGAAATACTGAAACCCGGTTCTCATTAATATTATTATTTGGGCCAAAATTAGAAGATGGCCCAAAGTTATTAGGAGGTCTGTGCCCAATATTTCCATGTCCTGCTGGCCCACGTGACTGAAAATTATTAAGTGTGGAGCGTGAAGTATTTGGCCCATGTGACTTTTGAAAATTAAAAGCTGGCTTTGACTTGGTACCAGCGTTATTTTCAATCCGAATTCCTTGCCCAAAATAACTGCCCTGCCCCCTAACATCACGCGCGTGAATATTGGACCTGCCAAAATACTCTCTCTGACCAACTGAACGGTACCTCGCCAGATAATTATCGTGACGCCATGGACGTCTCCCAAAAGCTTCCACTGTATTCCGTTGCTCCACCAACGCCTTCTCAGAACCATTCCTAGAGACATCCTCCCACGCAATATCTGTACAACCACACCTCCGACAACAGGGCAGCTTTCGAGCCTCTGGAATTGGTGGCCGGCGTGGCTCTGGAATTGGTGGCCGGCGTGGCTCTGGAATTGGTGGTCTGCGTGGCTCTGGGCTGGGAGGCCTTCGTAATACCGGAACAGGGGGTCTTCGAGGAGCAGCCATAGGGGCTTTCACTTTGCCAATAGCATCCAACATCGCTGCCCAACCACCACCCTTCACTCCCTCTGGAATACGAAGAGACACTGCCCGGTCATCGAACGGAATCTTCTCCAGGAGAAAGAACCGTCCACCATTGTTAGCAGCAATCCTCAGGACTAGAATGTACCTGCTTGCCATTCGTTTGATAATTCCCTTCTCCCCTGTCTTCCCTTTCCACAGCGACACCGCTGATTGTTCCCACCATTGTAACTCCTCCATGTTCAGAACAACCTCAAATTTGTCCCGTCGAGCAAATTCTGTAACACGGAATTGATAATCAACACGAACCAATCTGAAAAATTTCGACTCTACTCTAAATTCGCTTGCCATTAAGAAAATTGTGATCTAAAACATTAAGCAAAGTTAAAGATCGAACAAAGCAACTGATTTCGTGACTCCCAGAGCCCCCTCACAGGCGGTGAGAAGGTGGTTCTCCGGTGATCACTCTCTCTCTCTCTCTGTCTCTCAGTGGTGTGTATTTTCTTTCCTGTTGCTTCTCCTCCTGCTAAGCTATACAAGTATTAAACTCAAATTTGATAATTGTTGTAATGCTACACAAAGCAGTTTTTTTAGGTACATCAACCAAGTCGACAGACTAATATTATCTCACTCAAATAAACCCTAACATCCTAAAAGAATGAAATGTTATATAAGAGTCACAGACAGAGTTTACACATAACTTCTGGTGTTTCCACATCAACGGTTTGGAAGGCATCTTAAGAAAGCACTAGTTCAGATTTGTTTTACCTGTCCATGAGCTCCACTTGTCCTGATAAGTTTGGAATGGAAACTTCAAGTATCTCAGCATTTCTTTCAGTTACCCCTTTCATAGATTCACCTGAGAATCCAGATGAATAACCACGCAAACAATGGGCTTTGATTGCAGAATCAAACCCAGCAGTAACAACAAGCGAAGAATTAGGATCATACAGACATCGCCATATTCCTCTTCCCCTACAGAGTAATAATGTGCTTGTTTAGTTGTACAACAAACAAATAACACCGTTGACTTAGCAAAAGAGAAACCAAAAGTGGCTAGATTAATCGACCTCACCAAACAACATGCTAAGCATTACTTTTGAGTATATGGCTTTTATTACAAGTGAGACCAAGAGTTCACAATATGACATATATTATTCTAAAATGGAAGATAGCTTCCAAAACCACTTCGAACCAGAGCTGTTATGTACATAAAGGTAAATATGGAAGGGGGTGCTTTCAGTCAACCATCAGCTATGTTACATGGACTCGAGTACAGTCGGGTACGGGTGCGGATCCAAGTGTCGATACGTCATGGTCAAATTTTGGGACACAGGGACCTTCTCCTAAACTTGGACACAGGTGCGGGGGTACGGCATTTTAAAAATATTTTTCCAATTTTTATTGAATATTTTATTTTTGGTAATAGCAAGTCTTGTGTGAGGCCAACTTACAAAAACTTGGGGTCACTTTTTAGAAATGTAGGGGTCACTTATGGTGAGCAGTGACACTTATTTCATTGAAAAGTGACCCCCATCTCACCAAAAGTTACAAAAGAACGTCTTATACAAGTTTTTGTGTTTTGGTATAACAAAATTTATTAATAAATTAAAAAAATGTAATTATTGGAAGTTATTGTATTCTGAAAACTAGCCATTTTATAAAGAAACCCCAATAGTATCTTGGGGCCCATGTGACTAGTTAACTTGTCACAGTAACTTTTACTACTCATTTAATTAAAGGTATCCCGCCCAGTACCACGTCATAACTCACTGAGCAGCTCAAAACAAACCCTAACTGATCCTAGTAAGCGCCGCTCAAGAGAAATGCAGCTCAGATGCGATAGCTTCCATGGCAAGAAAGAAGTTCGTGCGATCTTTCTCTCTCCTCTCTCTTATGCGATCTGACATCTGTCTCCTCTCTCATGAGCGATGTTTCTCTCTCCTCTCTCCTCTCTCATGAGCGATGTTTCTCTCTCCTCTCTCATGAGCGATGTTTCTCTCTCCTCTCTCTTACGCATTCTTTTGAATCTTTTTCCCCTCTTTTCTCTCTCATTTGACCTGCCCCTGAATCTGTCGCGTCCACTTGTAAATTGAAGAGTCGGACATGTATTGTACCGGTATCCGCGTCGTGTCGTGTCGACACGGGTATGAGGCCATAAATGGGTGAAGGATAGAAAGCAAAGGCACACCAAAACAGAAGGTTACTAACATAATAGGCTAAAAAGAAGAAGACAACAACAAGCTAGAAAACAAATTGTCGCAAGCTCGAGATCCTACGCAATGCAAAACCCACACTCTATCGAGGATCTTCTACACGGATCCTACTACGCCAAATTTTCCTATCTAGGGCCAAGTCCTCGGTAAGTTCTAGAAGAGTCAAATCCTGCCTGATTACCTCTCCCTATTCTGGTAAAACACACTCAAACATTCTAAAACGAATAAGCAGTCAAAGCACGTTGACGCCCTAACAATGGGTACTGAAAGAAAATAAAGCAAATAGCAGTGGCATTTTCTATTTCTGAACAATTAGATAAAATTAGATGATAAATATATAACAACTAAATCAGATTTCAGAAGAATCCAACAGTAAAGCGTGATAGATTATTGGGAATAAAGTTTTTCCTTCCTCAACATGCAATTTCAACTTGATATATTTGGAGATGAAAATTGTGGTCACAGAATCAGGGCAATGCCAGACAAGGAATATTAGGTGTTGGAGATTTCACTTTGGAGAGAAGTTTGTCATAGGATTATGGGTCTGTTCTCCCCAACTGAAAAACGTTTATATTTATTACTGGAAAAACGTTTATATTTATTACTGAAAATTTATTTTTGTTGAACTTTGTTGAATTTTATTTAGCTTTGTTGAACTTCGTTGAACTTTGTTTATTTTTGTTGAATCTTGTTGATTCAAGTGTTTTTTATAACTAGTTTGTATATTGATTTGTTTAACTTTGTTGAACTTTGTTTAACTTTATTTAACTTTATTTAACCTTGTTGAAGTTTGCTGAAGTTTGTTGAAACTTGTTGAAGTTTGCCGAAATAAACAGAAATAAGCTGGGGAGAACAGACCCTATGTCTTTCAAATGAATAAGCACTACATGCATCTTGCATCGACAACAAAGGAAATGGAACAGCTTCAAAGAAACAAATTTCTCTTACCAAAGAAAGAGGGGAAAGCCACCACGGCACCCTTACATTTGAGACAAAATTATTATTATTATTTTTTGATAAGAGAGACAAAACTATTAGGTGGTCACTATTCTTTTGAAAATTCAGAGGGCACCAGTACCCCTCAGTTATGAGCAATGTGTACAGCATACCCTTTCTACTATTAGTAAGGCTGTTAGAAATTAAGAAGTTGTAATATTTCCCCTCGCCCTTCCCCTTCCCACTTTTCTCCTTTATCCCTTCCTAAATCTCATATATTAAGTCATTACAATTAAGATTTAATTTGGGCCATTAATAACAAAAGTTGATTGAGAATTAGCCATCAAAATCTTAGTTGCACTGCTAAGAGGTAGTAGAAATACAATAATGATGCACTCAGAGGCATTTCTTCTTTGATAAACAAAGACTCAAGCATGCAACAAAGGCACTTAATGGTTAAAGTTACAGACAGTGAGACATAGGATTACAAACTTAAAGTGCGTAGAGTGTCCATAGTCAGAGTGTAATTCTGAGGGGTAACTGTAGCTTTTGAAAAGATTGGCTAGATAGATTATTCTTAACTACAGCAGCCAAATTTTGGAATATGTACACAGCGTTCTGATTGCTAAGTATGTTACACACATGTACATGCTAGAAAATCAACTTACATGTGTTCTTTGATCACTCTTAGCTCTTTGCCATCTAGTCCCCATACACGGCATGTACAATCCTCTCCAGCGGTGACTATTAACTTACAAAAGAACAAGATGACAAACAAATTCAGTTTCAAAAAAGCATGTTATCAATTTTAACTGAGACGCATTCCAGATTCACATATTGTGTCAAGAAAAAATATAACGATATCTGCCAAATGAAGCAAGCAAGAGAAGGATACCACAGGGGCATGCAATTCCCATCAAGATAAACCACGGGAAATTTGTAATTGGTTATTACTCACAGACATGAGAAAGGAAAAAAACAATTACAAAATACACTTCTACTTCCACCATTGCACTTTGAACAGGATATACACAATCCAAAAGGTGACAAATACACAACACCGGTGACGGATAATGAACATAGCAGAAGGCATGGCTTCCTTAACAGATAGTTATGGCAGTCGGACAACTAAAACTTAAAACGATATGAATATGAAATCTCACATGAAATCATATCAAAAGGAGTAGAGATATCGTATGAAGGGAAATAGTTGCATGATCGGGAGATTTGCCAAACATGCGTGGACCTCTAACAGGAGAAGTTTTTTATAGCTCAAACTGAAAGAAGTTTTATGCCAAAGATGTTACATGGGGAGCTTACAGAATCAGATATGCAGCAATCCCAAACCCGAGCAGCATGACCAAACAGCATAGGACCAGCCAAGTAAGTGGCATGTAATTTTCCCGGATTGTCAACTGTGCTCATTTCTGTATCGGCTATCCACATTCGAGCACTGTAAAATATCCGAGTCAATATCTCAGAGTGGAAACTAAAGAATTAGAGATTCATGAATCACCATTATACAAAAGCAAACGAACTGCTCACCTACGGTCATCAGACACAGAAACTAATTTGGATCCATCACTTGACCATGATAGACAAAAAATAGAACCTTGATGGCCAGCAAGTCTAGAAACAATACGGGCTTCATAACAGTGAATATCAAACTGGTGAATGTCGCCTAAACTGCTCATCATATTGGGTACTTCCGCTGTGCTTGATAAAGATGTTGTCAAATGTTGACGAACCAACTTCCACACGACAATCTGGAAAATCGAGGATTTCATAATCCTATAAATTAGATTTAAAATGGTTTAACAAGACTAGATAACTCAAATTCTAGATTGAAGAATAGTGGCACAGGGAGAAAAATGAAAATAGCACACTGGCAGCCTGCTGCACCAGAGTAACTTAAAACATAGTGATACAAGTCATATGACACATTAATGCATTGAGTGACTTATCAGAAGAGAGTACATAAGGATAATTCTTATAATTTTAATTTTCTCACCATTTTTTCTCTCTTTTCTTCCCCTTTTGAGAATAGGGTAAGGAAAATAAGAAACCACATGGATTAGGTTAGAAAAATCATTGTCCGTGAGATTTCTCTGAATGCAAAAAAATGACAATGGTGCCCCAAATTGGCCATGTAATCCACCACCTGAATGCTTCTCAAAAAAATTGGAGAACTTCCATTGTCTCAACATGTAAATCTTAGTGGGTTTGTTGATTACAATATTTTCATTCCCAAAGTATATTCCATTCACAATTTTACCTCCAGGCTACCATTACTTGGATAAGATCAGACATGACTTTCACCAAATATATACTGTGATGTAAATTTGAACTAGTAGGCGAAGGAAACAAATCAGTTTGTCAGAATCTTACTTGCTTTTTTTAACCCTCAAATCAATTGATCCCCATATCAAGGCTCACAAAGTAGGTCTTATGCATCACATAAATCCATTCCCTAGCCAAACATCCCTTACAATCCCCCTTTCCTCATATGGTGGAAGGGAGGTGGAGAATGAAAGAATATACTCCAAACGTGCTAAAGAGAACATCCATTACTTCATGGGCTGTCCCAAAATAAATGTCTACTCTCCAAAGAAAGGTGTCCTCACAATTTCCTCCAATTTATCATCACTGTGGGCGTGACTATATTTTCTTCACATATGATAATTCACATTTTAATAGGCCTACCAGAAAAAACTAGAGAATGGCGATGGCGACATAACAACACCTAATAGAGTCCTGCTGCAGGTAAAAAGAAGTTAATGGTAGTTTGGAATATGATTTGTAGAGGGAAGTCAAACCAGCTCTCTAAACCTTTGTCAATGGACAGTCTTTGTGAGACAGACAGTTCCATTTTATAAGAAGACAAGAATAAGGCACATCACACAGAAATAGGTTACGAAACAAATCTCTCGACCTCCGCAGAGGTTCTAACAGCAATAGAACATAGAGATTAGAGAAACAAGTTGTCCCCGCGTAAGACATAGAAAGTGCTTTTCAGTATCTTACAACACTCGGTCACTCAAAAACAATATAGGACAACAGAAAGGGTACAGTGCTGAGAAACTTTTCCATTCTCACTCGAACCAAGACCCAGATCCCCACATTCGAATGTGAGCACAGCAAAACATGCCACATTATTCTAAACTAAAAAGGTTGATGTAGAAGAAGATGCATTGTTCATAAGTATGAACTTGCTTTTGAAGGAAACATAGAAGATGAAATATAAGTCCTTATATAGTGGTCAGCAAACCGTTATGGGCACTATATTAGCAGAAATGACCAAAAGCGATGACAGCATCAGAACTAACAATCCACTAATTTTCAGCAACAAGCGATAAGTACCTCATTAAAGATAGTACCAGCTGCAACATGGAGAGCTTCAAATTCATTACCCCACAACCGCATAGAGTACAGAAGGCACCTCTCTATGGACAGAAAACATAGCATTAGAAAGTAAAGATGGATACGACTTCTATATGTTAGCAGCTGAAAGAAAGGTAGAGAAAAGAACCATGCTGGTCTTCACGTTAATGATTTTCTAACAGTATTTCACCTAAATTCAGGCAAGGGTAGGTAACTAACAATGACTATATACTGTCATACTGTGTAATGAGGTCATACAACATTGCTATCGGCTGCTATGTTCAGTATGAAACCTACTTTGCAGATCTGTAGTCCAAATAATGAATCGAGAAGAGAATACCAAATGTATTAGTTCTACTAACCTGGGCACTTAACTTCAAAGATTAAAGATGAAGCTAAGAGATCCCAAATGTGAACGGAATTATCACTGCAGCCAACTGCAAGATAACGGCATCCCTCTTCGGTAGATGATATGTCCTATAAAAATTCCATGAAAAATCAGTAATTAATAAAAGCATAGCATCAGTTTATTTTACCTTTCTTTATCCTTTTTATGGATGTGACTTGTTGAGTCCACCAATACCAAACTTAGCTGGAAACTGAAGCTATTTGACATCTACTAAATCAACAACAGGAGACAGATATGTTACCTGTAGAAAACAATTATCTAGAACCCAGTGAGCAAATCTTGGCAATAGGTGTAACAAGTTTAATTCTGTTTGAACATGTGGTAGGTCAGGAGAGTGGGAGTGCAATTGGAGGCGTAAGCTATAGAGTTTAACCCTCCTCTCGCCGGAGACAACTATGTCAAAAGTAAGTGAGGAGGATAAGGAATCTCCCTCACATTTCCTTAAGCAAGAAACAATTCCATGAACACGGAGTCCTTCAAATATGCGATACGATATAATCTGGCGACCAAGATTTATATCAAAAAGTAGTATCTGTGATCCTGTTCCTGTTAATTGGCAAGAAGTAGACATGTTTTATGGTCGGCATATAAAATAAATCAATTGAATTTCTCAAGTAGAACACGAAATTACATCATAGAGACATTTGATTTGACAGTGGTGTAAAATGACTGTAAATGTAATGATATCCATAGAAAAATGTGGACGGCAGTTCAGTTACTTAAAAGTGATTAAGAAGGAAGAACAGCCAAACTGCCGCCCTAAATCTAATAGCCTGTACATATCATTAACTACTAACAGTTTAATTAAGCATCCAATTCGGGGATTATTAGCTAATTTCAACTACAAAAGTAGTGATTCAATTCAAGGTATAACAGTGTAATCTGCCTCTAAAAGAAGAAGCAGATATGTTAATTCATAGAACATGATGTTTAGAGAGAGAATCGAATCTACACTGTACCGGCAAGGAGGTAAGGAAGGGAAGATAAATGAGGTGGGACATGAAGGAAACACATTGCCGAGATTTCTCCCAGGTACTGCCCGCTTTTCACTCTCCAGTCTCTCTCTTCCTTCATCGTCTCGTTTCTCTCTCTTTCTCCTCTCTCACTCTCTCTCTCTCTCTCCCGTATGTATCGTTTGTGGCGGCACTTTTGGTTTTCAATATACCCAGCTCCGTCACTCATTTCTTTTAAAAGGTTGCCCTTCTACGGTTCTACCGTATTCTACCCTATGTTTTACAACACGTATTTTCTTTTGTCTTTTTTGTTTTTCGTTTTTTTTTTTTTTTTTTTTGCTTGTCAAATCTTTTCAGTTGGTATTGAATTCGAAAGGACTTAGGGTGCGTTCTTTTCCACTTATTTCAACTTATTTTTACTGATTGAGTAAAATTCTCTCATTGATTCTCACTGATTGGGTAAAGTCTCGCCACTGATTTCCACTGATTCGGTAAGGTCCTTCCACTGATTGAGTAAGGTACTGTCACTGATTCTGTGAGTAAGAATGTGGAGTCTGCCACTGATTTTCACTATTTGAGTAAGGTCCTCCCACTGATTTTCACTGATTCAGTAAGGTGTTGCCACTGATTGAGTAAGGTCTTGCCACTTATTTCCACTGATTGAGTAAGGTCCAATAAGTGGAAAAGAACACACCCTTATTTTCGTTTATGTTTATTGTTGAATTTTTATTTTTGTTGAACTTTGTTGATTGTTGTTGAACTTTATTTAACTTTGTTCAACTTTATTTATTTTTGTTGAATCTTGTTGATTCAAGTGTTTTTTATAACTAGTTTGTATATTAGTTTGTTTAACTTTGTTTAACTTTGCTGAACTTTGTTGAAGTTTGCTGAAATAAACAAAAATAAACAGAAATAAGTTGGGGAGAACATACCCTAACAACGAAATGTAGCTGGCTAGGATTTGGGAATCAACGAATCATATCTGGACTAGCTGCCCTAAATTTTGTTCAAGTGAGTTTGTGTCTCACGTGGAAAGATTTAGTGGTCTTAAACATATATATAAGTAAGTGGGTTACTCCCCCTATTGTCAATTGACCCCTTATTAGCCCATGCGCGTGTGACTGGGTCCATAGAAGGCTTTAATTGGTTCACACTCCATTCCATGATGGGTCTTTGCGTGAGGTGGGGTGTTGAAGTGGGTAGTGTCCCACATGGAAAATTTTAGTAATCTTGAGCATACATATAAGCAATTGGGTTACTCTACCTATTCCAATTGGTTTTGGGGTGTAACCTCACTTGTCTTATATGTGTAGTCACTTGCTAAGACCCAAATTTATCATATTTTTGGCTCTTGCAACTTGTAAGGCCTAAATTTAAGCCAACGATCAATTTCATTGGCCTTTGATAAATTATCATATTTTGGGCTCTTGTAACTTGTAAGGCCTAAAATTAAGCCAATCATCAATTTCATTTGCCTTTGGAAAAAGGAAGTGCTTAACCTAAATTTCAAATTACTAAATGTGAATATTTTTGTCTCAATACTTTCAATAATAACTTTCTTATTTGCGAGACAACTTTCTTACTCTTCTTCATTTTCTTCTCAAATCATCTATTATGGTTCGTTGTATTTATGACCTAAATTAAATCACCATGAATCATACATTTGATCGAAATAATATTTGTGACAAAATATGGTAATGATATACAATTAGAATTACAATTTGAACTTCTCTTACTAATTCATTGTTTAGATTAATGGGTGGTGGGCGGGTGGTTGGTAGTAGTCATTGCATTTTGGTGGTTTCATGACGGTGGTTAGGTGAGGGTGTGGAGGGGGTGAGGGCTCATCGAGGAGCATTGAGTAGAGGCGTTTGATGATAAGCGGTTGAACAGGATTCGAATGTCGGTTGGGTGGGTGGGCTTCGGTCACGTCGATGATTGCTTGCCTAAGTCGACAATTCTGGTGTCTAACAATAAGAGATTTGCCTGCCTCTTGAGCCATGAAGGTGAGAGGAGGGAGAGAGGGAAAAGGGTATTTTGGGGAAAAGCAGAGGAGGGGGATTCACCTTAAATTTTTTGGTGAGCGTGGCTCGAACACGCGACCTTCAAATCTTCAGTGTGACGCTCTCCCAACTGAGCTATCCCCGCAGCTTTGTTGGCTTTACACCTAAGAATATATTAAAGCATCCCTCTTTCCTGACAGACATACATCTATTTGTCTCACGCTCAAGCTCAACCGCCTTGTGGTCATCTTTGTTGCTGGGAACACGCATACGCATTGATTGAAAATCCCCAGAAAGCAAAACATAGTGGAGATGGGCAAGATCCAATCTTTCAAGGATGAGTTTACCTTCGGTATGTAATATGTATCCTCTCTTTCACCCATAATCATACTCGTCATTCTCTTTCATCCATTTGTTGCAAAATTATACTCTATATATATCTATGTAGACCTAGGCTAGTGGTGATGGACTTGATAATTAATTTTACAGAGCAAAGGTTGAAGGAATCGGCTGATATGCTGGCCAAATATCCTGATCGTGTCCCGGTAAACATCCCTTTAATTCCTTCAATTAAGAAGTACAATCCTAATTTCTCTATTTATTGTAATATGATATTGTACTATGATTGTTCGTCGTTGTATTGTCCCTTGATTGGTTGCATATTGGAGATTTCGAGGATACAACTTTCATATTTTTCTAATCAATTGCGTAATTGTGCAGGTGATTGCTGAAAAGTACTCAGGAACTGACCTTCCTGAATTGGAGAAGAAAAAGTTTGTTCTTTTTATCCTTCAACCTTCCATCTCTCTCCTTATATTTGCCTATTAATCTATTGGGTTGCCTATCCTCTCCAATTAATCATTTTATGAAGTAGAAAAAAAGTTTGTGTCCCAGAATTGGAATTGCTAATGATAGTGCCAAGCCAACGCCTAAGATCGTTATTGTTTCATGTGCTCAGTGCGTATTTTTTTTTTTTTTTTTTTTTTGGAAAAGGCAAGAAATCCAGGTAACCCGCAAGTTAACCTAAGACGTCGGTTACCAATAAGTTGGTAATGGACTGGTCAAAAGGGTTTGACCAAGTGCGAAGTGTCACACAAGAGTGACCATAGTGAGCCAAATAATTAGCCACCGTATTAGCTTCCCGAAAACAATGGAGAACCTCTACTCGATCAAAGAAGTGCAGATCCTTCTTTGTATCAACAATAATATTCTCTATTTCCCCAGGGAATATGCCATTCAGCACGAATAGCTTTAATGACTGCTAGATTATCACCTTCAATCGTTATTTTTTTGACACCTAACATTCGCGCCATATGAACTCCTTCTCGTAATCCCATAGCTTCTGCCATTAATATAGAGCTAGTGCCAGCTCCTAGCGAGATAGCATCACCATTTTCCTTTCTCAACACAAACCCCGCCGCAGCACCTGAATTGTGTACCTTAGACCCATCAAAGTTCAACTTAACATAATCCTCTCTAGGAAGAGCCCATTTTACATTTTTTCTTGGTTCTTTTATTTTTTGTTTTTTATGAAAGGCCCCTTTAATATCAAAGTCAAAACTCTTGTGAGCTAAAACTTTCCATTCATTAAAGCTTGCTTTGATTGATACAGCTATTTGTACTGGGGTTGTGACTAGACCATCAAATTGAGTTTTGTTTCTAGCAAACCAAAACATCCACCATGACATTATAAGCAAAGTGAAATCCCATTCAGAATATTTTTTCTTAAAAAAATTGAGGCTTTCTATGAATGATAAGTTAGGGTCAACAGTCACTGTTATGTTTGTACCACTCAAAATCTGTAATTCTTTCAAAGTTTGTAGAAAATTAGGACAATGAAAGAACAAATGAAACTTATCTTCACAATGGTAATTACAAAACACACATTCTTGGGGTATAAAAATGTGACTTTGTTGAAGTCTGTGTTTAGTTGGCAATCCATCTAGACATAACTTCCATAAAAAAATCTTTATCTTAGGTGGGATATTTATGTTCCAAATCCAACTGAAGTCACAAGATTTTTTATAATTGTCTTGTAAACCTTGAGCTATCCAGGTCACTGATTTGCAAGAAAAGTTTCCGTTGCTCGAAAAGCCCCAATAAAAATTGTCTGGAATATCATTATAAGGAATTGGAATGCCTAAAATAGCCTGGATCGTGTCATAAGGTACAATTCTCGACAAAAGGCTTGTGTCCCACCTACCCTCATGTGAAAAGAAGCACTTAACCGGAATAGCTAAATCATACAGTGGATCATCCGAATGTTCATCAAAAAATAATTCTATTAGTGGAACTTGAGAGACCCAAATATCCGTCCAAAATTTGATGTGATCAGTGCGTATGCCTTTGACTGTTGCATTATGTGCTTTTTTTTTTTTTTGTTTCCTGATGGGGTAAGTTGATCAAATTTATTCCTTCGAACTAAAATTGTGGAGTTCATTAGAAACCATGTTTCGGAATCAGGGCATCCTTATTGGTGTGCTTAGAGAGGAGAGAGGGTCTGCTTAAGAGCACCATTATTGGTAGCACATCCAAAGTGGCTTAAAACACTATTCAACACTCTCTCCTCACTTTTTAAGCACACCTCCCCAAATAAGCACACACTCAATTATCCCTAAAGTGCTTAAAAAACCCCACCCATCTACCCCACAAGATTTTAATACCACCCATCTCTCACACACTGCCCCCGCCTCCTTCTTCCATCCTCCCTTTGTGGGCCCCTTTTTTTATCTAAGCAAGTGTGCTTAAATAAGCACTGTCCTTATTTGAGAGTGTGCCTAAGAATTCCAAATATTGGTGTAGCACACCTTAAGCACACCCTCTCTCCTCTCTAAGCACACCAATAATGGTGCCCTAAGGTGTGCTACACCAATATTTGGGATTCTTAGGCACACTCTCAAATAAACACAGTGCTTATTTAAGCACACTTGCTTAGATAAAAAAAAGGGGCCCACAAAGGGAGAATGGAAGAAGGAGGCGGGGACCGCGTGTAAGAGATGGGTGGTATAAAAATTTTGTGGGGTAGATGGGTGGGGCCTTTTAAGCACATTAGGGATAATTGAGTGTGTGCTTAGGGGGAGGTGTGCTTAAAAAGTGAGGAGAGAGAGTTGAATAGTGTTTTAAGCCACTTTGGGTGTGCTACCAATAATGGTGCTCTCAAACACATTCTATCAGGGACTGTTATTCATTTCTATTTCAATTGTCTTGCCTGAACCGTTATAAACTGGTCTTGTTTCAGTACCTCTATTATGTGGTATTAGACTTAGAAATCCATGTGCCCATAGAAGACCCGTAAATCCCCCATCCTTCTGTGGACTTCCTTGTTAGCCACGATCTTTATCTGTTTACGCAATGTAAAAGTAATAATGGATGTTGTTTCTATATGTTAAAAACGCTACACAAGCTTAGTGCCTTAGAGAGCACTTTTGTACTTAACGTATTCAATTTGTTGTGACTATCAGATTTTTGGTACCCAGAGACATGTCTGTTGGCCATTTCATTCACATATTGAGTAGCAGGCTTCAGCTCACTCCTGGCAAAGCTCTTTTTGTATTCGCCAAGGATACATTGCCTCAAACATGTAAGAATGAGAGATATTTGCGTATAGTATCATCTCTGATATTCAATTCAGATGATGCTACAAAATTCTCATACTATTGTGATATGCAGCCTGTTTGATGGATTCGCTCTACGAAGAATATAAGGATGAAGATGGATTTCTGTATATGTGTTACAGCAGTGAAAAGACCTTTGGTGGTGCTCCTTCTGTGGTGTGAATTGTTTGTCCGTTTGGCGCGGACACACGCCATTACAATTTCGCTCGTGTACAAAGGCTTCCAGACATCTTAAGCTAATATTGTAAATTGCTAACTCAGGAATGTTCTGTAGTTACGACAATGTGCAAATTATATTCTAATTCAATCAAAGGAAATGCTTTAGTATAGTTGCCCCTTTTTGAAGGTTACTGGGTCTGATGAGACCCGAACTGAAACTGCTGAGCAGCAGGTGATCCAGGTTCCATGATTCAGATTGCTTGATTATGCTCTAGTTGCTAATTTGCCCATGATACATAATACATTGATACCATCTTCCATAAACATAAACATGTAGAATTCTGGGTAAATGCTATAAAATCTGTAAGAGCTCATCGTCCAACATGGAAGTATTAAACTTGCTACTAATGATTTAGTGAATAAGAAAAGTTTGCTATTACCTTTTTCTTTCGGCAGCATTTACTAATGACTAATGTCACAGCCCACTGCATTAAAAGTTTACTATTTCTCAATTAAACCCAATTGCTCTTCTTAGTTCACAGCATCCTGAAATGGTAACGCACAACAGTATGTTCTTTTGTTCACAAAAGGAACACTGGAAGTCTGGAACAAAGGTATGTCACAATAAGTGTATACCCAAAATACATTTGAAACCGACATACTACTTGTATACTATCTTTTAAAGCGGAATAATAAGCCCAGTTAACTAAATCCACAGCAGTACTTTCCATTAACAACTTTTCTTCCCACCGAGAATGAACTTAGGTATACACTCGCTAATACCATGAAAACCTTTCATCGGCTCAAATTTGAGCCAACACAAGGTAAAATTGAACAACCCAAAAAAAAACAGACTGCACAATAAACCGTCGTATTTTCAAGAAAAAGACCGAAGATGGAAACAGGAGGATCTCCCCGAAACTATTCTCACTTCGCAAATAGTCTCTGACCGCCTCCTTTACCCCAAACACCCCGTGTGGATAGCCCTTCAGACGGATTTGGCCAACCCGAAGTAGTCCCCAGGTCAGCTGGACTAGGATCAGCAGAACTTCTGGCATTTAAAATAGCTGCTGGAGAAGAATCACCTAGGCGAATTCTGTGGAACTTTGAGGTCTTCTTTTTTTGCTTGCCTCCTCCACCCCCATCGCCAGAAATTTGACCAACTTTTCTTCCAGTCGGCTCTGCAATATTCTGGTTAGTTCCATGCAGTTGAAATCGAGTGTCACCAGCTGTTCCAGCTGATTTTCCATTCATAGTGCGGTAACCATCTTTCTGTAAAACCTCCACCTCTCCCTCAAGAGGCTTGATTTGAGATTGCAAACTCCTTACGGTACTGATCATACTATCGGCTAATGCCTCCTTTGGACGGCTGTTCACAGACTCCACTACCTTCTTCCCTTTGTCTTTCCTTGAGCTGCTACTTACCCTCGTGTGAATGTTGCCATTTCCCCAAAATAATTCTTGCGACCCAATATTTTGAGTTGCATTGTAAGCTTCAATAAGTTCCCTTTGCTTATGAATATCAGGGCACAATTTTGCCAAGTCGAGAACAAGATGTGTCAAGTCAAATTGCTTCACATATTCCAGATATTCCAGCGTGCCAACCAGACCCTGGCGATACTCTTGAGATATCTCTTTAAATGCACTATATTTGTTTTCGTCGAAATCAAGAGCAGCCCGAATCCTCTCTACAAGAGACTTGTTCGCAGTTTGGACGTCTTCTGTTTTCTTAGGCTGGCTACTACTACTCTGCAACCTGTTGGATTGTGCTGCCGAGACAGGTGGGAAATCACACACTTGATCAAACGATTTACTTTCTATGAGGTTAGGAGCCGAGCTTGAGTTGTTTAACCTACTGCTACTCCCAGAATTTCTACAGGCCCATGAACCACCCGCAAAATGGCTAGGTTCTGATACCTCCCGCGCCTGTAAAGAAGTAGCATAACTAGAGGAGCCAGAACCAGCTGGTGTTGCCGGTTTGATTTGAACAGAAGCTTGGGATGAACCAGGTACAGGCCAGGTGCCCGAGGTAGCAGATGCAGGGCCACGATTCTTAGCAGGTGTCGACCTGGCAACATTTAGAACAGTTGCCTTGTTTCGGCGTAGGCGTGCTGCCATAGTGTTCTGGGTCAATCCATCCAATTCTTGTTGAGATTTTGGTTGGTTGCTGGGTGCAGCTGATAGGGGAGGAAATGAAGATTCTACAAGAGGCGCACTGGTTGAGCTCTGAGAGACAGCCTGAAGGTACCTTGAAGTAGGGTTCGAATCACTTGTGCTCAGTGATTCAAATGGCTGAACTAGGGGATCAATGTCACTTCCATCTGCACTGTCGTGAACTAATGGTGCAGCAGCAGATGATGGTAATGGATCAGGCAATGCTCCTCCGGCAGTAACTCTGTCAAGACTGGCTTGTATAGCCATACTGAGCTCATGGTCTGGTGAAGATTCACGACGGAAGGACCGCCTCCGTCCACGATGATTCCCTGGCTCATTATTACTTCGATATCTAAAACTAGTCGGTATCTGCACACAAAACATCAAAGGTGAAGCAGCCAAATCCAAGTAAAAATTGAAAAGAAAAAGAAAAAGAAAAAAAAAAGCCCTACAGAAAGAAATACAATACCTGGAGAACAGCATTACGCTTTGCTCTAGACATGCGACCTCCGTGTTCCAATGCGTTATGTCTCTGCATAAAGTGTGATCAAAACAATAATTTGTAGCATGCAGCAAACAATACTCAGCACAATGTAGCAAGTCTAAGGACGGTATTGATGTTCAATGTGCATGTCAACAACACCAGAATATATGATTGTGAAGGACAAACAGACACCACGATAAGAGTATGTTAGGTTAAAAATGATTACCTTTAGTTCAGCTTCTGTTTGAAACACAACGAACTTCTTTGCCAGGCATGCTTCATCTTCACACAACAAGTGGTCGTGACGAAAGTGAGTCTGTAACAAAGAAAGAAGTATTAAGGGCATTCTAACGCAAGTGCAAATAGGTGTCCAAACATAATCAGTTATCAGAGTTAAAGTCGCTTGCCTCCAAGTCATCATAGTCCTTGTAATAATCATATTGTCCAGGATGTCGCCTACAAGATGAATCAAATGTCAAATTGGCCCAGCAGACAGATTGTAACAGCATGAAAATAAGAGTAAACTAATTTACTTCACCTTTGACAAATATGACAAGTGAAGTGCTCAGTAGACATATGAGAGTATAATTCGTTCTCTCCGTAGAACGATGAATGACAAAACTCACACGTAGGATGCCCAGTAAAACCGCCTCTTTCACTTTCAGTCCCATCAACCTCTGAATCACCTGTTCTTTTATGTTGATTCAACTGTGCTCTAGTGTACAGCTTTTGCTCACAAATGAATACCTGTTCCATTAAAAGATAGGGCATGAACAAGCTTTTGGCATAAACCTGCTTCTGAACATCTAGATGACATCATACCAATAAACATAAAAGTAAAAAGACAACGTCAAGCTTCAGTGATAGCAAATATCACTATTGAGATGATGGTGAGATTCAGTTCTATTGAAAAGAAAAGAAAAGAAACAACATTAACACCACCTCAAACAAGATCAACGAAAACAACCATAATACATACGCTACAGTGGATCACGTGATCCAAGGAAAAGAATCTTCCTGACTAGCTGAATCATGCAATATACCCGAACAAACTTACATTCTCACCTACACACACAGGGGCGGGAAGGGGGGTGGGGAGTAAAAAGCACTTGGCAAGTCAAGTCGTCTATGATCATGTTGTATAAGGTATGATTTTTACAATAAGCATAGAATTTTATAAAGGCTGACTTTTCATGTAATTTTCGTAATTTAACAATCAGTTGGATGAGAATAAGCACAATGCCATCTGAGCTATATACGCCCCAAGGCTGATTATTCTATTAGATTTATTATTAACCATAAGGTTAGCCATAAGATTAAATTTGAAACTATACATTTAGTATCATGATTTACAATGGCAGCAGCTTAGTAAAGTAGTTGAAAGAGGAGTGTAGGAGGTATACCTTCCTTCCTTCTAAACAGAGGTCACACATGAGCAGCCTGTGTTGATGTGATAAATGACCCTTTAGCTGGCCAATGTTCCTGAACCTCTGTCGCCTCCTAAAGCCAACGCCTTCTTGGGGTTGGGGTTGGGGTTGTTCCTCCATTTTGTCACAGACACCACAAGAAAGCCTACACATTGCCTTGATCATCTTGTAGTGGTCGGCATCATCGAAAAAGGCCTGGGTATCCTCATGATACCAGTATGACCCCACCCGACCCTCTTTTACTTGGGTAGGGAACGTCGAGAAATCATTCACCATTCTGGTATAATCTCCTAATGCCTGCAGCAGCAACATAAACAAAGGAAGAGAGGTCATCAATTGCAATTGCAATTGCAATTGCAGCACTTACATACATACATACATGATAAGTGAGGACTGAGGAGCCACAAGTAAATCAACAAGGATTGATTAACTGAGCAATAAGCATGACGATCGGGGAAAACAAATAAAAATAAAATTAAAATTAAAACAATAAGCATGAAAATAACCAAAAAAAAAAAAGAATCAAATTGATCAAAATAAATAAGCAAGCAACCAACGAACCAACCAACCTTGGTGATAAAGACGACATTGCAATCGGATTTGCAGATACAACAGCGGCGATCATCGCAGATAAAGCGAAGGCGAGCGACACAGGTAGAACACACCTCTCGATGACCACACGGACCATAAGCAACCCATTCAAGGCTATCCGCGCAAACAGCACAGCTATCGTCCATCTTTCAATCGATTCGTTATGGAACCAAATTAATCGTCAATTTGGGGGGAATCGGACTCCCTAAGTTCTATCCTAGGGTTCGTCGAGGAAGCAGAATTGAGGAGAGAGAATATTTCGACGCCTCGTTTTAGTGGACTACTCCGTATTTTGTTTGTTAATCCAATTCTCATCTATCACGCCCCTTATCCGCGTGAGCCGACTACGATGACGTAGCTGAACAAATATGAGCTTGGGCTCCAAGCTATATACTCGTATGTATTTCCTTTCACCCTATAAGCTATAGCCCGAACATTTTGACTAGACTTTTCCCAAGCCCTGCGTTGGCCTTGCTCCGTTGGTCTGGGTTTAACGGATCCGCGAATATCAAATGGGTTTTATATGAGGCCCACCTCAATATGCGATCGCACTTAGGTGATGTTTACTAGCTTGCAATTAATTTAATGCAATGCAATTATTTTATAGAGTAAGGGGCCGTTTGGTTGAGGATAATGATTAAGGGGGTAATAGAATGGATTTTTAGGCTAAAATAGTAATGTGAAGTGGTGATGAGGGTAATAATTAAGGGGGGTAATGGAGAAAATGAAGGAAAATGGGGGAATATCATTACCCTATGGGGAGGTGGGTTTCAATTATCCTTCAAATGGGGGTAATCCTTACCCTCCTTCTCACAAAATCTAACCCCCACTAACTCACATACCTCTCATTTTAGCCTAAAAATCTATTCCATTACCCCCTTAATCATTACCCCCAATCAAACGGCCCCTAAATGTGTGGTGGAAAAGGAAGAAAGGGGTGAAAAGATATAGGAAAAGTGAGTTTGATTACACCATCCAAAGTAATCACCATTACATTGGAAAAATTGAGCAATTGTGATTACATTGGATAATGCAATCAACCCCACATTTCCAATCTCTCTCCTCCCACTCATTCACTTTTCACCCCACATATATATACTCTATAAATTGATTGAATTGCAATGCATTTGATTGCAAGTAAGTAAACGAGCCCTTATAAGTATTAGGGTTGTTCAAAATAATCCGTATTCGAGCATCTAATCCGAATACCCGATTTGAAAATATCCGAAAAAATGGATATCCAATCCGAAAATATCCGAATATCCGATCACACTTCGCAGATTTAAGTCGGATCTCAGACTAATTGCTATCCCAATAAATAAATAAATTTTCTAGTAATAGAGCAAATATAGAAAGAGAAGTAACACAATGCTAGTTATAATACAATTGTCACAAGATTATTTTTATCTTATTGGTTCAACAACCTCACTATTATGGGATTTATGACTTCTTAATATAAATAATGTTTTTAAAATTAAGGCGCTAACTATCACATTCCTATGAAATAATGTCACACCCCAAATATTTAAATTCCTACAATACCCTTTAAAGTTAAAGAAATTAAAATAAACAACCCCTCTTATGGTTTTACCTGACCCTCTTTCCTCGGCACCCTCATCTGCAAACGAGACACACCCCCAGGCCGCTTGATCATGGTTCTTTCAATGCAGTATCAATAAGAAACGGAGCTTGCTGATGGAGAATTATCACAAGAAAAAAAAATCAACTCATCAAGAGGAAAGTTGCGGCTATATTGGGCGTCACTATTTAAGATCTGGCCCCATATTAGGCGTATGTATAGGACATTTGCTCAAGATCTAAGCGTAATATTCAGATGAGAGCGAACTTTAAGATAATCGTTGTTATGACCCTTACTCTATGTCGTCATATTGTAATTGATTGATGGAACAATTAATTAGAATAGTAAAGTAATTAGTTAAACGATTCACAAAAAGTGTTTTATGACGACAAAACTGGAGAGATATTACAAGTTAGGGTAGGGGAATGAGATTACACCCAAAATTAAAAAGAGGGCAATATCGACATTATTTTATTAGGAGCGCGGTATTGTTCAAGTTGGGGTGTGGTGTGGTAAATGCAAACTGTTTAAAAATTCTTTTAACCATTTATATGTGGCACTAGACCTAACAACAACAACAACAACAACAACAACAACAGCAACAACAACAACAATAACAATAATAATAACAAGAACACTGGTGTAAGAGCAGGAACACCAAAGGCTTGGGGGATAACGAAGTTCGGGGATCTGTATGTCCTTGCATCGGCACTGAGGGTACTCTAGGGTCATGATAGACCCCCGGAGAAGGTTGGGCAAAAATGACACCCGGGCCTCTATAAACCGAAAACGAAGGCTATAATCCACGACTTTTGGACTTTCCATAGGCCCCGGAACGAATGATATATTTTCACACCACATCACACGGAACACTCCAAGAGGATACGAGAGGTCCTCGGCGTCACTTATCCGGCCTCTAAAAGGCTTGAAGGGCGTTTTACGGGACACTGGTATAAAAGCCGGAACACCAAAAGCATGGGGGATATCGAAGTTCAGGGTTTCAGATGTCTCTCACGGGGCACCCAGGAGAAACTTAAGCAAAAATGACATCCGGGCTCGGGAAGCTGAAAACGAAGGCTATAATCCACTTTTTTTGGGCTTTCGGGAGGCCTCGGAACGAAGGTGGATATTTTCGCACCACATCGCACGAAACTCCCCTAGAGGACATGGGAGACCCTCGGGGTCGCTTATCTGGTCCTTGATAGGCTTGGAAAGACGTTTTACGGGTCACTGGTGTACGAGCCAAAACACCAAAGGCGTGGGTGATATCGATGTTCGGGTATCCAGATGTCCCTCCCGGGGAACCGAGGGTACTCTAGGGTCATGATAGACCCCCCGGAGAAGCTTGGGCAAACATGACACTCGGGCCCCGGTAAGCCGAAAACGAAAGCTATAATCCACGTTTTTTGGGCTTTCATGAGGCTTTTGAACGAAGGTGGATAATTTCACACTACATCGCACGGAATACCCCTAGGGGACATGGGAGACCCAAGGGGTCGCTTATCCGGTCTCTGATAGATTTGGAAGGGCATTTTACGGGACACTGGTGTAAGAGCCGAAACACTAAAGGCATGGGAAATTTCGAAATTCGGGGATCTGATGTCCCTCCTAGGGCACCGAGAGTCCTTTAAAGTCATGATAGACACCCCGGAGAAGTTTGGACAAAAATGACACCCGAGGCCCGGGAAGCCGAAAACGAAGGCTATAATCCACGTTTATTGGGCTTTCTGGAGGCCCCGAAACGAAGGTGGATATTTTCGAACCACATCGCATGGAACACTCCTAGAGGACGTGGGAGGCCCTCGGGGTCGCTTATCCGGTCCTTGATAGGCTTTAAATGACGTTTTACCGAACACTAGTGTAAGAGCCAGAACACCAAAGGCATTAGATATCGAAGTTCGGGAGTTCGGATATCCTTCCCGGAGCACCGAGGGTCCTCTAGGGTCATGATAGACCCCTCGGAGAAGTTTGGGCAAAAATGACATCCGAGGCCCGGGAAGGCGAAAACGAAGGCTATAATCCACGTTTTTTGGGCTTCCGGGAGGCCCCGGAACGAATATGGATATTTTTGCACCACATCGCACGGAATATCCCTAGAGGACATGAGAGACTCTCGGGGTCGCGTAACTGGTCCCTGATAGGCTTGAAATGACGTTTTACGGGACACTAGTGTAAGAGTCAGAACACCAAAGGCATGGGGATATCAAAGTTCGGGTATCCGGATGTGCCTCCCGCGAAACCGAAGGTACTCTAGGGTCATGATAGACGTCTCGGAGAAGTTTGGTAAAAAATGACACTCGAGCCATGGGAAGCCGAAAACGAAGGCTATACTATAATCCACATTTTTTTGTGCTTCCAAGAGGCCTCGGAATGAAGGTGGATATTTTCGCACCACATCACACAAAACACCCCTAAGGGGCACGAGAGCCCATCGGGGTCGCTTATCTGGTCCTTGATAGGCTTGGAAGGGCGTTTTACGAGACAATGGTGTAAGGGCCGGAACACCAGACATGGGTGATATCGGAGTTCGGGTATTCGGATGTCCCTCTCGGGGTACCGAGGGTCCTCTAGGGTCATAATTAAAGTTTGGGTAAAAATGACACCGAGCTCCGGGAAGCCAAACATATTAATAATTTACAATAAATATCATTTAACAATATATATAAGTATTCTCATTAGAAAAATCCATGGGTCCATGAGTCTGGTCTAGGGCATGCCTGGTTTGTAATACTGGATCCAAATTCATTAACAACACTTAGACCCAGATCCAAATTCACATCCATTGGATATAGAAATAGGGATTGAGACTCTAATAAATAAGTTTGAATCCGCAGATTTAAGTTAGATCTCAATCTAATTGTCATTCCAACAAATAATTTTTTTTTGCTAGTAATAGAGAAAATGTAGAAAGAGAAGTAACACAATGCTAATTATAATACAATTAGTCGTATTATACAATTTCCCAGAAGATTATTTTTGTCGTATTGGTTCAGCAACCTCGCTAATTATGGGATTTATGACACTGTAATATAAGTGATGTTTTTAGAAATTCTTTTAACCATTTGTATGTGGCATTAACCTAATAGTAATAATAATATAATAAAATTAAAAAAAATAATAATAGTACTAATAACAATAGTAATAATAGTAACAACAACAACAACAACGCGATCTGCTAGCCGATTAGCCCGGTTCGAACCCATTTGAATTTGTGACAAGTTCAGGATGAAGGCCAAACTCGTTGGCTCGATTTTCTATTAATTTTGGGTTTAGCCATGTTTTCATATTATTTATTAATTGTAATTTGTCTTTTATTCTTTATAAAAAAATTATTTTGAAATGCTGTGATGATTGCGTATATCTCAAAAATTTAACTGGACTAAAAAATATTTCAACTCAAACGTATATCAGAACCAATAATTATATGGTTAATTGAAAAGACAAAACAATATCGAGAGATAGGTCCAAAAGCTTTTTAGGCCATCGAAAGCCTTCTTGGCCCAGGTACATGTTTGATGTTTTGGCCTGAAATTCCTAAGGCCAACAAGATGATCAACGTGCAAACTAATTTAGTAAGTTGACAGTATGAAGTTTGAAGATAATAAATGGAATTCGAAAACCTTGCAACCTATGATAATAATTTATTCATGTGAATCATCATACTCCAAGAATTTCCCAACATGTTTGGTAATTGAGCTGGTTGAAAGGGAAAGGCATGATATATATCACAAATTAATGTTAAAAGGCGTTTGCAAAAGTTGGATATTAGAAGTCGCAAGTAATCCACAAAGGGTCCATAAATTGACCATTCAACTTGTCGGCATCCATTTCCATTTCCATTGCATTGAAGCACAAATCAAGATTATGAAGGTCGGAATGCCAGGTAGGGGTGCCGTTCTCATAGGCATTGCAGGTCAATCTCCTCAATCCAGTCCCATCCAACCTGACGATAAAGAGATCCCCATAGGGTTGAAACTGATTGGGCCAAGAAACCGGGTCGGCCGTGACCCCGCCCATGTTGGCGGTGAACAATAGCCACTTCCCATTTGGACTGAAGCAGACGTGGTTAATCCTCTCGTTGTCCACGTCATTGGAGCCTTCCACGTGGACCCTCCTTAACCCGGACCCGTCGGGGTGTACGAGGTAAATCCCAAACGTGACAGGGTTACCCGGGTCGTGTCGGTTGGATGAGAAGGCAACGAGGTTGCCATCAGGTGACCAGCTAGGCATGGTGTCAATCCAGGCGCCCTCCGTTAACTGACGGATGCTGTCAAATTCTCCACTAACGGCGTCCATAATGTAGAGGTTTTTGTGGCCGGACCTACCTGATCGGAACACCACGGATTTGCCGTCAGGAGAGCACGCCGGGAAGGCGTTGTTACCGGTTTCCTCCTTGGTCAAAATCTTGACCTCCACGTCGTCATTAATATTATCTAGACTGGATGGGTTGAAAGTGACACGGGCGATCTGGACGGTGGCATGGGCGGGCTGAAAGATGCCACCTAGGGATGTGAAAATGACGCTGTTCTTATCGCCTGGGCCTGGGCTCGGGCTCGGGCTCCACGAGGTTTGGAAAGCTATCCGGCCTTTGATCAAGTCCCACCTCTTTGAGCCGTCCGATTTCACGACGCTGAGCCCTGGATTTTCATCCAAGTCGTGATTGTAGGCAATCAAGTCTCCGTCAGGTGAAACCGATGGGAAATTGCCGTTGATTCTCACCATTCTCACTGATTTGATTGGGGAGACAGTGTCCTCTAGGTTCGGGACTAATAACTCTTTTGCACTCGCTGTTTCGCCCCGGAATCGGTGGTACCCCAGGAACTTAGACCCGGGAGACACAAACGGGTTGTAATGGTGGATTTCCGGGTTCACCAGCTCCGTAACTGCCTGGAATTCCCCCGACTCAGTGTCCAAGATTTCGATGTGCCGGTAAGCTCTGTCTTTCCTCCGAGTCGCCACCGCGATTCTCTTGCCGTTGCTCATGGCGGCTGGGGTGAAGGCGTGGAGACCCGCTGGAGTTACCCTGCTGATTGCCGGCGAATCAGACCCGTCCAAATCAACCCGGTAGATGCCCCACCACCCGTCTAACTCGGATTGCCGATGGAAGAAGACGGTCGAGTCGCCGGACCAGGTGGGCCACCCTCCCTGCTTAGCCAAAACGGTGCGTTTTGTGGGGTCAGATAAGGGGAACACAACGATGTCCGTATCGAGCTGGTGAAATTCGCCGCCCCAGGGCTTGGAGCCGTAAGAGGCAACAGCCATGAGTCTGCCTGACTGAGATATTGCCGGGCTGTAATCAACCACGCCATCCGGGCTCAATCGGGTCACATCATTCTTGTTGACGTCAGTCGCATAAACAGCAGACCAGCTCTTGTACAGGAGATTATCAGGAGGAGGCTGGTGAGCTGACACGAAGAATAGACGGCCATCACGGAGGATGGGGCGGTCGTGGAACAGGCTTCCAGGGGCACCGGGGAGCTGCTCTGGTGGGCCCGAGGTATCGACCCTGCTTAAGTATATCTTGGCTGATCCGGTCCGCTCTGAGATGAAGACCACTGTCTGGTTATCGTCCGCAAAGTGGGCGTTGAAGTTGATGGAGGTGCCATCCGTGAGGCGGCACTCAGAGTCACTGTCAATGACAGGGGCGCCATTCATGAGAGGGAGAGAGAACACATCGAAGCCGTAGGAGGTACGGCCCACAGTCGAGAAGATGATGGTGCCAAAGGGGGGCGAGGATTCCATTATCAAATGTTTAGTTCAAACTCAAGCTAGCTTTGTCACTGCACTTGATTAGATTGCTTGGAAATGAATTGGATTTGGATGAGAAATCGTCCTTGCTCATTGGGTTTTTATACCCTACTACATCGTCCTGTTTGGTTGCAGCTGCGTGTGCGTAAGGACTGACGTATACTAATCTGTTTCCTTGCTCACTCATATCAAATCCATCTTCTCCTCTAGGATATGGTATCATTCTTTGTTTTTGTTTTTGCTTCTTATTAATTACTATATACTACTACTACCTAGTACTAATACTAAATTAATTAAGCTAATCATCACTATTTTTTTCCTGCTAAACAAACTAATCATCACTTATGTGGCAGTATTAGTGCTCCCAAGTCCTTACCTACTGTGTGTGGTGTGTCTCATACTCTCTATCTCAAGGTATCCATTCTAAATAACTAAATACTCCTCATCTCTTTTATATGATGTCATGACTCATTCTATTCTGATTTAGTTTCATCTACATGTTGCTCTCTTACCGGAGATCTATCCTATGTTACATTTGAACCAGCTATGTGGATTACCTTCTCATCAATACTCCTTATGATTAAGTTCAAGTAATCTAAACTGCTACCAATTTACCATACATACAACTGTATCATATTGCTTTTGTTGACCAATTTTCTTGCTGACTGTTTTTGTGGTTTGATAACTTACTTGTATTCTATACTGTATACATATCAGCAACAATGCTTTTATCGGTTCAATGGTTCTCTCGTCATCTGCATGAAAAGGTTGTTACTTGAATGATTGGTTAACTTTGATTGTATTTTGTCCAATGAATGCTCGTGATGTTCACTGTTAGAGTTGGCATTTGCAGTTATACTTACCTGAAAATACCAGATAGATCACTACACCTTCAATCTTTTATCAGATGCCTAATGATAACTGATAAGGCATTGTCATCAGCCTTAATCTCATTCTCTACTCTGTTAATCAGTTTAATCTTTTCATTTTGTTTTGTTTTGCAGAACTGAGTAGTATAAAACGGTCAAATAATTTTATGCTATATTAAAAAACGATAGGAAGGTTCTAGATGTCAATTTCTGTGGTTATGATGGCCTCTGCGAGGACTGACACTGCTTGTATCCAGCACCTCGATGAAACACAGAGATATGTGTTTTTGCTGCATTAAGCAGTATGTTCAGTTATTTAGAAGCATGGTGAAGACATTGAAGAATATAAGAAAGTGAGTTTTTTCCTCACTTCTGCCAAGTCGCGTTTTAAGTTTACGCTGTTGACGAAACCTATATATCTGATTCTGATGTGGTTAAAGCTCTCTATTGCTTTTCAAGGGTGGAGCTTTATAGCCGACAGATTCTAACTATCTTCGCTGGTGCTTCGTAGCATCGTATCTTATTTGGACTCAGTGAGGTACTTTTCGTTTATGTTCCTGGTACTGGTGGATTGTCGACTTGTGGTCTTTGCTATCATCTTCACTTATCTATTAGATATAGAGTTGATGTATTATTGTATTTTCTGTTTTTAAAATTTAGACATTGCAGCAATTTTCTTTCCAAAAGCTTTTAACTGCATTACTGGTGATGTGCTTGTTATGCCGAAAGCTGCACTGACATCTAATTGTTTGAAACGGACTGGAAGTCAGGTCAGGAAGTAAACATTTGTAATATGCTTCGCAGTGCATCTGGCCATCTGCTACTGTTTTAACATTTGTAACTTGGTCAAAACTCAAAGGGATCATGCTGTTTTAACTCCTGACAAAAGATTTATAAAAATGTCTTGTATACCAAACTTGTTATCAATTTATGTTTTTAATGTTAGTTGGCTTTTTTATGCTCCTGTTTCTTCCTGAGTTAGCTCAGGCAACATTTGGCGGTCCGGTCACCAGGGTTCGGGGGCATGCCTTGCACAGCGCGATGTAGATAGCTTGTAGTACCGACTAGGGCTGTACACAGGTCCAAGTTCGGACCGGACCGGGAAAAACCGGACCGGACCTAAACCGGAATTTGGAAAATCTTTGGACCTAAGACAGGGCCTTAAAATTCAGGTTTCGAACCGGACTGACCCGGACCTATATGGGCCGACATTACTTTTATGAATTTTTTTCCCAGAAATTTATGTCAATTTTAATAAACCTTTTTGTAAAACCTAACACCAATAACAACAACTCAATAAGTATCGCTCTGAGAGCGGGGTTTTGAGGAGAAACAGATATACATAACCTTACCTTATAATCGATTTTGCAAAACATAGAATATACTAAAGCATATATAATTTAAAAAGCTAAAAATAAGTAGAGAGTAAAATATTATATTCAAAAATAATAATTAAATTCTCAACTTAATGAAAAAATTATAATTTTTTAGGTATCAGAACCGAATAGGTCCAAATGGGTCTATTCAGGTTTTGGACCGAACCGGACCGAAAACCCGAAATCCATAATTTGAAGGACCGAGGACCGGACCGATTCCAACTGATTCAGGTCAGATTTGGTCTATTCAGATCAGATCCGGTTCAAAATTCAGGTCTGGACCGAAATTTGTGCAGCCCTAGTACCGAGTAAATACTAATTACAATGTTCAGCCCAATCTTTATGGGCAATATTATATTTTAGTCATAATACTAAGGTCTTTGATGCAGGTGATTAGGTGAAGATGCATATCCAGAGTGTGACCAACTTTTCAACTGAATGTGAGTGACACTGGACATGTCCTCCGATCGAACACTTGAAATTTATTGATTGGTAGCCGGTAGGCATGGGGATGTAGCTCAAACAGTAGAGCGCTCTCTTTGCATGCGTGAGGTACAGGTTTCGATACCCCGCATCTCCACCAATATTTTGTATTTTCACGACATTTACCCAAACCTCATCAAATTTGAAGGCAAGCTGGCTGTTTAATGGAGTATTTGTTATGTATGGTGTGAGAATGATTCACAAACATAGAACATTGTTCACAGAGCTGTAGGATGACAAAACAAATCATATGGATGGCGTGACTTCGCAAAATGATTATGCATGTGTAACAATCAAATTACAAAACAGCGGAAATTGTTCACCAAGCTGTTAGAATGAAAAACGAATCATATGGATGGTGTAGCTTAGTTTTATCAAATCATTCTTTCTGCAAACTGTAATCCATGTCTACTTGGAAATGCTTTGCTGCTTATTGCCTCGCAACAAGCAAACGGTTTTCTGGAGAAATATTTGATGGAACATACTTGACTAGTTTAGCTTCCAGTCCACATTCCTTAACCCACATCAACCTTCCCATATCGATAATGTCCTTGCACATGAACCCCACTGCTGCTCTATCCACTGCTTTCATATTCCTTAATATTTCTTCAACTCCTCTTGCACATCCACCATTCTCATTCATATTGCTGTAACAGAAGAACAAAACCATAGAAAACAGAGGGCGAAAAACGAGAAAGGGGAAATTATTTGCTAAACCAGCTCATTTAACTGTTATTATTTACTTTCTTCACTTACCCAGATGCCACTGGTGATTGCAAATAGCTATCATTAGAGAGATCTGATCCATGGTCAGCATCTACTGCCCAACTCGTAAACCATGTGATAGCATGAAAATCTTCTCTAGTCATTCCCAGATTGAATATATATCTTTTATCTTGCAGGTATCATAAAAAGGAAACAGTAAGGTCAGGTCGGTTGGGAAGTTAAAATCTACCTCAATAGGGAATCAAAAGGAATTTGCCTGATAATCAAAGATAATTAAAGAGTAAATTACTGGTGTAGTGTTTCCACTGGCAGAGACGGTGACAGCAGGTTGCCACAGCAATGCCTCTGAGGTATTGACGAACACCCACCTCTGCCCCAATATTTTGATCATCGTGTTCAGCAAGACAACATCTCAGGGTCAAATCTGCGCAATGATGGTAAATTAGTACTCCACATTAGTAAATTTGCTGCGCCTTTCAATCCCATATCAGGAAATTCGCTATACAAAGAAGGATAATGCATTAACCTAATAGGTTTGTCATTGACTCATGAGGTCTGAATTCAAATTACGCACCTGTTGCAGGTCCACATAGATGTTTGCCAATAGACAGATAAGGTATTCCACTCAAAGACTTGACAGCATTTAAGTTCAAGTCTTCAACTGCAAACATAGCCACCACTCCATGTCAGACCAGGTAAAAATATGACAAAAAATAGAACAGTTGTCCAATGTATGGGTAGTAAAGCTAGTAACACTTCCAATTCTTATTTATTTTCTTTTGAACAGCAAAAGAAGTATTTTATGAACATCAGCAAAGTATTGCCTACAAATCAACAACTGAAAATGTTGAGGCCCAAGAGCCCGCACTATATCCACAAATACAGTCCTCTTCCTGATTCTTTGATAATTAGAAAATCTATCAAGGTTGGCTAGAATGCCATCAATCTCACGAAACAATCCCGACTGAGCCGCCCAAAGCTGTGCACGCACTTGTGTCTACACAACGCATAATATGGCACAAATTAGCCACATTAGACTCCCCAAGATTTACACACATGTTAAAGTAAATTGCTATAGAAACCTCAATCCCACTGTTTGCCCAAACTATCTTTGGCATAAAGTGCTTCATAGTTTTATTTGAGTTTCTTGTAAACCCCGAAAAGGAATGGACTAGCTATTGAAAATTGCTGCAAACACTCCAATTCAATCCCAAACCCGTCCCATTCACAGAGAGAAAAAGAAATTTCTTGGAGTCTTCAGTAGTGATGCTTCCATAATCAATCATAAATCGAGCTAATTCAATATTCCTATTACGACTCAGTAAGTATCCTTTACACGTGGATAAAAAACTAGAGACCACTTAACCTGTCATTTGACAAGTTCAATTACAACAGTTACATAAACTCGTGGTCTTGGTTAGCATGACGGACACCAAATGAAAAAAATGTCATGAACCCCGCCCAGTACGCCGGGGCACTACACTTCTGAGAATCAAGCAGAATGTGTTCCCAAGAAACACTTTCAAACGGGAGGACAGGGGGGAATGCTTGGAATTGCAAAATGGACTGGATGCTCCGAGACAAGAATCACCATAAAGTATTAACGAGAATTAGACCTTTACCAAGCTCTACATTTATGAAGTTCATAGCTGTGTTGCTCGTACTCTTCATTTCACCCCAAGTACCCGTGTAAACTCCGTTTTAAGCCAAAAACATGCAGAATTTTCAAAAAAAATGGCAGAGTCTGTCATGGGTATGGGTACTGGACACTCTGACACTTCACACTTAGCCAAGTCCGAGTAACATAGGTTAATAGGTCAATGCATGCTCTTCAACATTGAAAAGTTGAATACATTGTCTAGCAGAAAAGCTAATACTACTATCTATACCTTATAACACCTAGATTTTTCTCCAAATCATCCCTCCTGGTCTGCACCTACCATTTTACACCAAGCAACATTCATATATATTCAGAACTAGATTTTCAGCGTTTTGCTTTTCATTTCACATCATCTTTCACATATATAGTTACCTCCTAAGCTCCTACTAAAGTTGCAAGAAGAATTTTCTGTAACTACTTCTTTCCCATGTCACAGATGATAGACAGTTTAAACAATGGCATAGTTGAATAAAAGACGATCTAAGAACCAAACACAAGGATTCAGGAAAACCTCACTATCAATTCTTAATCGCTCCAATACCAAGCTCTCTTTCTGTCGTAAACTTCGGTCAGCCTGGAAGTATAAAACATCAACAAGAAGTAGCAATTTACTGAAAAAATTTAGCTCAGATAAGATCTGAAATCTTAACATCATATCTGATTTGATACTAATAGTGCGTAACTATGGTCACAAAATTAACCTGGCAAGCTACAGATCTATTTTACCTTCAGCTTGTATGATTTACGCTCTACCAAAAAGACCTTTTTGATGCCATAAGAATCCGTTAGTATTTGTGTCAAGTAACCCCACCCAGCTCCAAACTCAACAACAGCTGGAGGATTTTTTCCTCCACAACGCGGACCAGGAGAGTCACACTGATCTTCTTCGGAAATTTGATTAGAATGGTTTAAGGCTGCGAAATCCTCCAAATTCCCAAGTATTGATGCCTGTTGCAAGACATGTTTCTCTTGGTATGGTATCTTCCTACATGCGACAAATGAGCCATTACCCTCAAAATACAATCAATACACATATTGATTTAAGGACTTAAAGCAAGTTTCAGTTGTTTGCTCAAGGAAATCACACCCTCGAAGTCGTAGTCCAACTGTGTATGAGGCAGAACACCAAAGGCATGGGTGATATTGAAGTTCGGGGATCCTAATGTCACTCCGGGGGTATCGAGGGTACTCTATGGTCATGATAGACCTCCCGGAGAAGTTCGATAAAAAATGACGCCCGAGCCCCGGGAAGCCGAAAACGAAGGCTATAATCCACGTTTTTTGGGCTTCTAGAAGGCCCCGGAATGAAGGTGGATATTTTCGCACCAGATCGCACGAAACACCCCAAGAGGAAATAGGAGGCCCTCGGGGTCGCTTATTTGGTCCTTGATAGGCTTGGAAGGGCGTTTTATGGGACATTGGTGCAAGAGCCAAAACACCAAAGGCATGGGTGATATCGTTCGCGGATCCAGATATCCCTCCCGGGGCACCGAGGATACTCTTTGCTCATGATAGACCTCCGGGAAAAGTTTGGTAAAAAAATGATGGCGAGCCCCGGGAAGCCGAAAACGAAAGCTATAATCCACGTTTTTTTGGCTTCCGGGAGGCCCTGGGACGAAAGTGGGTATTTTCGCACCAGATCGCATGGAACACCCCTAGAGGACATAGAAAGCCCTCGGGGTCGCTTACCCGGTCCCTGATAGACTTGTAAGAGCGTTTTACTAGACATTAGTGTAAGAGCCACAACACCAAAGGCATGAGTGATATTGAAGTTCGGGGATCCGGATGTCCTTCCGGGAGTATCGAGGGTACTCTATAGTCATGATAGACCTCCCGGAGAAGTTTGGTAAAAAATGACGCTAGAGCCCCGGGAAGCCGAAAACGAACGCTTTAATCCACGTTTTTTGGCTTCCGGGAGGTCCTGTAACAAAGGTGGATATTTTCGCACCACATCACGCGGAGCACCCACAGAGGACATATGAGGCCCTCGGGGTCGCCTATCCGGTCCCTGATAGGCTTGGAAAAGCGTTTTACGAGAAGCTGGTGTAGACATGGGTGATGGTCATGATAGACCTCCCAGAGAAGTTTGGTAAAAAATGACGCCCGAGCCCCACGAAGCCGAAAACGAAGCCTAATCCACGTTTTTTTGGGGTTCCAGGAGGCCCAGGAATGAAGGTGGATATTGTCGCACCACATAGCACGAAACACCCCTGGAGGACATAGGAGGCCCTCGGAGTCGCTTATCTGATCCCTAATAGGCTTGGAAGCGCGATATTACAGGGCATTCGTGTAAGAGCCAAAACACCAAAGGCATGGCTGATATCGAAGTTCGGGGATCCAAATGTCCCTCCTTGGGCACCGAGGATACTCTAGGGTCATGATAGACCTCCAAGAGAAGTTTGCTAAAAAATGACTCCCGAGCCCCGGGAAGCCGAAAACGAAGGCTATAATCCACGTTTTTAAGGCTTCCGGAAGGCCTCGGAAGGAAGGTGGATATTTTCGCACCACATCGCACAGAACACCCCTAGAGGACATAGGAGGCCCTCGGGGTCGCCTATCCGGTCCATGATAGCCATGGAAGAGCGTTTTACTTGACACAGTGGTGTAGGAGCCAGAACACCAAAGGCATGGGTGATATCGAAGTTCTAGGATCCGAATGTCCCTCACAGGGGACCGAGGGTACTCTATGGTCATGATAGACCTCCCGGAGAAGTTTTGTCAAAAATGACGCACAAGCCCCGAGAAGCTTGAAACGAAGGCTATTATCCACATTTTTTGGTCTTCCGGAAGGCCCCATAACGAAGGTGGATATTTTCACACCACATAGCACGAAACAACCATCGAGGACATAGGAAGCCCTTCGTGTCTCGCTTATCCGGTCCATGAGAGGCTTGGAAAAGCGTTTTACGGGACACTAGTGTAAGAGCAAGAACACCAAAAACATGGGTGATATTGAAGTTCGGGGATCCGGATGTCCCTCCGGGGGTATCGAGGGTACTCTATGGTCATGATAGACCTTCGGGAGAAGTTTGGTAAAAAAAAGACGCCCGAGTTCGAGAAGCCGAAAACGAAGGCTATAATCTACGGTTTTTGGAACGTAGGTGGATATTTTTGCACCACATCGCAGGAACACCCCTAGAGGACATAGGAGGCCCTCGGGGTCGCTTATCCGGTCCATGATAGGTTTGGAAGAGCGTTTTACAAGACACTAGTGTAAGAGCCAGAACACCAAATGCATGGGTGATATTGAAGTTCGGGGATTCGGATGTCCCTCCGGGGCTATCGAGGGTACTAGATGGTCATGATAGACCTCCCAGAGAAGTTTGGTAACAAATGACGCCCGAGCCCCAGGAAGCCGAAAACGAAGACTATAATCTACGTTTTTTGGGCTTCCAGGAGGCCCCAGAATGAAGGTGGATATTTTCCCACCACATCGCACGAAACACCCCTAGAGGACATAGGAGGCCCTCGGGGTCGCCTTTCCGGTCCCTAGAAGGCTTGGAAGAGCGTTTTACGGGACACTAGTGTAAGAGCTAGAACACCAAAGGCATGGGTGATATTGAAGTTCGAGGATCCAGATGTCTCTCCGGGGGTACCCAGGGTACTCTATAGACATGATAAACCTCCCAGAGAAGTTTGGTAAAAAATGACGCTCGAGCTCCGGGAAGTCGAAAACGAAGGCTATAATCCACGTTTTTTGGCTTCCGGGAGGTCCCGTAACGAAGGTGGATATTTTCGCACCACATTGGACGGAACACCCCTAGAGGACATAGGAGGCCCTCGGGGTCGCCTATCCGGTCCCTGAGAGGCTTGGAAAAGCGTTTTACGGGGGCCTGGTGTAGGCATGGGTGACATCGAAATTCGAGGATCCGGATGTCCCTCCCCGGGCACCGAGGGTACTCGATGGTCATGATAGACCTCCTAGAGAAGTTTGGTAAAAAATGACGCCTGAGCCCAGGTAGCCGAAAAAGAAGGCTATAATCCACGGTTTTTTGGGCTTCTAGGAGGCCCCGGAATGAGGTGGATATTTTCGCACCACATCGCACGAAACACCCCTAGAGGACATAGGAGGCCCTTGGAGTCGCTTATCTGATCCCTGATAGGCTTGGAAGGGCGTTTTCCGGGGCATTTGTGTAAGAGCCAAAACACCAAAGGCATGGCTGATATCGAAGTTCGGGGATCCAGATGTCCCTCCTGGGGCACCGAGGATACTCTAGGGTCATGACAGACCTCCCGGAGAAGTTTTGTAAAAAATGACGCCGAGTCCCGGGAAGCCGAAAACAAAGGCTATAATCCACGTTTTTTGGGTTTCCGGAAGGTCTCGGAACGAAGGTGGATATTTTCGCACCACATCGCACGGAATACCCCTAGAGGACATAGGAGGCCCTCGGGGTCGCCTATCCAGTCTCTGATAGCCATGGAAGAGCAATTTACGGGACACCGGTGAAGAGCCAGAACATCAAAGGCATGGGTGATATCGAGGTTCCAGAATCCGGATGTCCCTCCTCGGGCACTGAGGGTACTCTATGGTCAAGATAGACCTCCTAGAGAAGTTTGGTCAAAAATGACGCCCGAGCCCTGAGAAGCCGAAAACGAAGGCTATTATCCACATTTTTTGGGCTTCCGGGAGGCCCTAGAACGAAGGTGGATATTTTCACACCACATAGCACGGAACACTCCTAGAGGACATAGGAGGCCCTCGGGTCGCTTATCTAGTCCATGACAGGCCCTCGGGATCCGGATGTCCCTACGGGGGTACGAGGGTACTCTATGGTCATGAAAGACCTTCAGGAGAAGTTTGGTAAAAAAAAGACGCCCGAGCCCCGGGAAGCCGAATACGAAGGCTATAATCTACGGTTATTGAAACGAAGGTGGATATTTTCGCACCACATCGCACGAGACACCCCTAGAGGACATAGGAGGCCCTCGGGGTCGCTTATCCGGTCCCTGATAGGTATGGAAGAGCGTTTTATGGGCAACTAGTGTATGAGCAAGAACACCAAAGGCATGTGTGATATTGAAGTTCGGGGATCCGTGTCCCTCCGGATGTATCGAGGGTACTCTATGGTCATGATAGACCTCCCAGAGAAGTTTGGTAAAAAATGACGACTGAGCCCCCGGAAGCTGAAAACGAAGGCGTCTATAATCCACGTTTTTTTGGCTTCAAGGAGGCCCCGGAATGAAAGTGGATATTTTCGCACCACATCGGACGAAACACCCCTAGGGTCGGTTATGTGGTTTCTGATAGGCTTAGAAGGGCGTTTTACGGGGCATTGGTGTAAGAGTCAAAACACCAAAGGCATGAGTGATATCGAAGTTCGGGGATCCAGATGTCCCTCAGGGGGCGCTGAGAATACTCTATGTTCATGATAGACCTCCCGGAGAAGTTTAATAATAAATGACGCCCGAGCCCCGGGAAGCCGAAAACGAAGTCTATAATCCACGTTTTTGGGCTTTCGGGATGCCCCGAAACGAAAGTGGATATTTTCGCACCACATCACACGGAACACCCCTAGAGGACATAGGAGGTCCTTGGGATCACCTACGGTCCCTGATAGGCTTGAAAGAGCGTTTTACGAGACACTGGTGTAAGAGCCAGAACACCAAAGGCATGGGTGATATCGAAGTTCGAGGATCCGGATGTCCCTCCTCGGGCACCGAGGGTACTCTATGGTCATGATAGACCTCCCGGAGAAGTTTGGTCAAAAATAACGCTCGAGCCCCAGGAAGCTGAAACGAAGGCGATTATGTACTTTTTTGGGCTTCCGGTAGGCCCCGGAACGAAAATAGATAATTTCGCACCACATAGCACGGAACGCTCCTAGAGGACATTAGAGGCCCTCGAGCTCGATTATCCGGCCCCTGATAGGCTTGGAAGAGCGTTTTACAGGACACTAATTACGAGGCAGACCACCAAAGGCATGGGTGAGATTGAAGTTCGGGGATCCTGATGTCACTCCGGGGGGTATCGAGGGTACTCTTTGGTCATGATAGACCTCCCGATAAAAAATGACGCCCAAGCCCCGGGAAGCCGAAAACGAAGGCTATAATCCACGTTTTTTGGGCTTCCAAAAGGCCCCGAATGAAGGTGGATATTGTAGCACCACATCGCAGAAACACCCCTAGAGGAAATAGAGGCCCTCGGGGTCGCTTATCTGGTCCCTGATAGCCATGGAAGAGCGTTTTACGGGACCCTTGTATAAGAGCCAGAACATCGAAGCCATGGGTGATATCAAGGTTCCAGGATCCGGATGTCCCTCCTCGGGCACCGATTGTACTGTATGGTCAAGATAGACCTCCCGGAGAAGTTTGGTCAAAAATGACGCCCGAGCCCTGAGAAGCCGAAAACGAAGGCTATTATCCACAATTTTTGGGCTTCTGGGAGGCCCCGGAACGAAGGTGGATATTTTCGCACCACATCGCACGAAACACCCCTAGAGGACATAGGAGGCCCTTGGAGTCGCTTATCTGATCCCTGATAGGCTTGGAAGGGCGTTTTCCGGGGCATTTGTGTAAGAGCCAAAACACCAAAGGCATGGCTGATATCGAAGTTCGGGGATCCAGATGTCCCTCCTGGGGCACCGAGGATACTCTAGGGTCATGACAGACCTCCCGGAGAAGTTTTGTAAAAAATGACGCCGAGTCCCGGGAAGCCGAAAACAAAGGCTATAATCCACGTTTTTTGGGTTTCCGGAAGGTCTCGGAACGAAGGTGGATATTTTCGCACCACATCGCACGGAATACCCCTAGAGGACATAGGAGGCCCTCGGGGTCGCCTATCCAGTCTCTGATAGCCATGGAAGAGCAATTTACGGGACACCGGTGAAGAGCCAGAACATCAAAGGCATGGGTGATATCGAGGTTCCAGAATCCGGATGTCCCTCCTCGGGCACTGAGGGTACTCTATGGTCAAGATAGACCTCCTAGAGAAGTTTGGTCAAAAATGACGCCCGAGCCCTGAGAAGCCGAAAACGAAGGCTATTATCCACATTTTTTGGGCTTCCGGGAGGCCCTAGAACGAAGGTGGATATTTTCACACCACATAGCACGGAACACTCCTAGAGGACATAGGAGGCCCTCGGGTCGCTTATCTAGTCCATGACAGGCCCTCGGGATCCGGATGTCCCTACGGGGGTACGAGGGTACTCTATGGTCATGAAAGACCTTCAGGAGAAGTTTGGTAAAAAAAAGACGCCCGAGCCCCGGGAAGCCGAATACGAAGGCTATAATCTACGGTTATTGAAACGAAGGTGGATATTTTCACACCACATCGCACGAGACACCCCTAGAGGACATAGGAGGCCCTCGGGGTCGCTTATCCGGTCCCTGATAGGTATGGAAGAGCGTTTTATGGGCAACTAGTGTATGAGCAAGAATACCAAAGGCATGTGTGATATTGAAGTTCGGGGATCCGTGTCCCTCCGGATGTATCGAGGGTACTCTATGGTCATGATAGACCTCCCAGAGAAGTTTGGTAAAAAATGACGACTGAGCCCCCGGAAGCTGAAAACTAAGGCGTCTATAATCCACGTTTTTTTGGCTTCAAGGAGGCCCCGGAATGAAAGTGGATATTTTCGCACCACATCGCACGAAACACCCCTAGGGTCGGTTATGTGGTTTCTAATAGGCTTAGAAGGGCGTTTTACGGGGCATTGGTGTAAGAGTCAAAACACCAAAGGCATGAGTGATATCGAAGTTCGGGGATCCAGATGTCCCTCAGGGGGCGCTGAGAATACTCTATGTTCATGATAGACCTCCCGGAGAAGTTTAATAATAAATGACGCCCGAGCCCCGGGAAGCCGAAAACGAAGGCTATAATCCACGTTTTTGGGCTTTCGGGATGCCCCGAAACGAAAGTGGATATTTTCGCACCACATCACACGGAACACCCCTAGAGGACATAGGAGGTCCTTGGGATCACCTACGGTCCCTGATAGGCTTGAAAGAGCGTTTTACGAGACACTCGTGTAAGAGCCAGAACACCAAAGGCATGGGTGATATCGAAGTTCGAGGATCCGATGTCCTTCCTCGGGCACCGAGGGTACTCTATGGTCATGATAGACCTCACGGAGAAGCTTGGTCAAAAATAACGCTCGAGCCCCAGGAAGCTGAAACGAAGGCGATTATGTACTTTTTTGGGCTTCCGGTAGGCCCCGGAACGAAAATAGATAATTTCGCACCACATAGCACGGAACGCTCCTAGAGGACATTAGAGGTCCTCGAGCTCGATTATCCGGCCCCTGATAGGCTTGGAAGAGCGTTTTACAGGACACTAATTACGAGGCAGACCACCAAAGGCATGGGTGAGATTGAAGTTCGGGGATCCTGATGTCACTCCGGGGGGTATCGAGGGTACTCTTTGGTCATGATAGACCTCCCGATAAAAAATGACGCCCAAGCCCCGGGAAGCCGAAAACGAAGGCTATAATCCACGTTTTTTGGGCTTCCAGAAGGCCCCGAATGAAGGTGGATATTGTCGCACCACATCGCAGAAACACCCCTAGAGGAAATAGAGGCCCTCGGGGTCGCTTATCTGGTCCCTGATAGCCATGGAAGAGCGTTTTACGGGACCCTTGTATAAGAGCCAGAACATCAAAGGCATGGGTGATATCGAGGTTCCAGGATCCGGATGTCCCTCCTCGGGCACCGATTGTACTGTATGGTCAAGATAGACCTCCCGGAGAAGTTTGGTCAAAAATGACGCCCGAGCCCTGAGAAGCCGAAAACGAAGGCTATTATCCACAATTTTTGGGCTTCTGGGAGGCCCCGGAACGAAGGTGGATATTTTCACACCACATAGCACGGAACACTCCTAGAGGACATAGAAGGCCCTCGGGTCGCTAATCTAGTCCATGAAAGGCTTGGAAGAGCGTTTTACGAGACACTAGTGTAAGAGCAAGAACACCAAAGGCATGGGTGATATTAAAGTTCGAGGATCCGGATGTCCCTCCCTGGGCACCGAGGGTACTCTATGGCCATGATAGACCTACTAGAGAAGTTTGGTAAAAATTGACGCCCGAGCCCCAAGAAGCCGTAAACGAAGGCTATATCCACTTTTTTGGGGTTCCGGAGACCCAGGAACGAAAATGGATAATATCGCACTACATAGCACGGAACGCCCCTAGGGGACATAAGAGGCCCTTGGGGTCGATTATCCGGTCCCTAATAGGCTTGGAAGAGCGTATTACGGAACACTAGTGTAAGAGCCAGAACACCAAAGACAAGGGTGATATTGAAGTTCGGGGATCCGGATGTCACTCCGGGGGTATCGAGGGTACTCTATGGTCATGATAGACCTTCGTGAGAAGTTTGGTAAAAAAAATGACGCCCAAGCGCCGAGAAGCCGAAAACGAAGGCTATAATCCACGTTTCTGGCTTCCGGGAGGCCCTGGAATAAAGGTGGATATTTTCGCACCACATCGCACGGAACACCTCTAGAGGACATAGGAGGCCCTCGGGGTCTCTTATCTGGTCCCTGATAGGCTTGGAAGAGTGTTTTGCGGCACATTGGTGTAAGAGCCAAAACACCAAAGGCGTGGGTGATATCGTTCAGGGATCTAGATGTCCCTCCCAGGGCATCGAGGATACTCTATGATCATGATAGACCTTCGGAAGAAGTTCGGTAAAAAATGATGCCCGAGCCCTGGGAAGCCGAAAACGAAGGCTATAATCCACGTTTTCTGGCTTCCGGGAGGCCCTAGAACAAAGGTGGATATTTTCGCACCACATCGCACGGAACACCCCTAGAGGACATACGAGGCCCTCAGGGTCGCCTTTCCGGTCCCTGATAGGCTTGGAAGAGCGTTTTACGGGACACTAGTGTAAGCCAGAACACGAAAGACATTGGTGATATTGAAGTTCGAGGTCCGGATGTCCCTCCAGGGGTACCCAGGGTACTCTATAGACATGATAGACCTCCCAGAGAAGTTTGGTAAAAAATGACGCTCGAGCCCCGGGAAGTCGAAAACGAAGGCTATAATCCACGTTTTTTGGCTTCAGAGAGGTCCCGTAACGAAGGTGGATATTTTCGCACCACATTGCACGGAACACCCCTAGAGGACATAGGAGGCCCTCGGGGTCGCCTATCCTGTCCCTGATAGGCTTGGAAAAGCGTTTTACGGGCGCCTGGTGTAGGCATGGGTGATATTGAAATTCGAGGATCCGGATGTCCCTCCCCGGGCACCGAGGGTACTCGATGGTCATGATAGACCTCCTAGAGAAGTTTGGTAAAAAATGACGCCTCAGCCTCAGGAAGCTGAAAACGAAGGCTAATCCACGTTTTTTTGGGCTTCCAGGAGACCCAGGAATGAAGGTGGATATTTTCGCACCACATCGCACTAAACACCCCTAGAGGACATAGGAGACCCTCGGGGTCGCTTAACTGATCCCTAATAGGCTTGGAAGGGCGTTTTCCGGGGCATTCGTATAAGAGCCAAAACACCAAAGGCATGGCTGATATCGAAGTTCGGGGATCCAGATGTCCCTCCTGGGGCACGGAGGATACTCTAGGGTCATGATAGACCTCCCGGAGAAGTTTAGTAAAAATGACAGCCCTGGGAAGCCGAAAACAAAGGCTATAATAAATCCACGTTTTTTTGGTTTTCCGGAAGGTCTCGGAACGAAGGTGGATATTTGATACGAGTGTAACAAGCAACTCATTTGAGCACAAGGAAGAAAGCATGGACGATATTCAACTCTTTGCAAGCATTAGCACCATTGGTTATGTAGAGGCTCTTAAGGATAATCCTAGCTGTTCTAAGGGTTATACCTTAATTACTTTGCTTAATTAGTCCTTAATTATGCTTGTAATAATGCTTAGGCGTAGCTCTAATTTCTGCATTTTGTTTTGTTAAATATGCGTAATAATTAGGCCGTACAAAAGGAGTTTGTTCCTTGGCTTAGTAGTTGATAAAAATAGCTTGAAAATAGCATGGAGTGGGCAGCAAGGCAGCAGCATATGAAGATAAAAGGTACAACAGCACCCCCTAGTGGATTCGTACAAAGGAGGCGCTCCAAATTGTACTATCCGAGTATGCTTATGAGCTGGCGCCAGGACCACAAAAAGGGCTCCTTTTGAGAGCCTTATCTCATTTTGCCACCTTAGCTTGCTTCTAGAAAGACCTCTAAGGTTCTTGGTCTATAAATAGCTTGCTTCTCATTGTAAGAAATCAGATTTGATGAAAGAAAACACATGATAGAGCACTGCCTCTGTTCACAAGCTATGCTTGGATATTTACGCTTCTACTAATTTTTTCTTAGTGCTTAATTGCTTGGGAGAGATTAGCAAGGGTGGGGATCCTCTTAGGCCACTAAACTTGTGCTTAATTGCTGGGTTTTGGAGTTAAGAGTTAATTGCTTTTTTTATCTAAACACAAAAACACAAAAAGAAGTCACTCTGTTTCATTCCGACGAGCTTGCTGTTTGTTTCTTATCAATTTGGTATCAGAGCTTTGGTTATTAAGCTCGTTTCTTCTGGGATTCTTGTTATTTGGTCTGTTATCTTTCTTCTCGTGGTGGTTTCAAGTGGAAAGGAGAAGTCTTGGACCTTCAAACAGCTATTATAATTCATCGCTCTCGCTGGACGAGCGACTGGAGCAGTCTTGGGATTTCTCTTATATCTGAAGTTCTAGAGGTAAAGTTTGTGACTTTCTTAGTTCTTTGGATTCCTAAGACATAGATCTACAAAACTCTCTTGGTGGAATTTTGATTTGGTCTTAGAAAGTCGTGAGATAATTCATGTTATTTGGCTCTGGTTTATATGTGTTTGAGCTAAAGCTAGTTGTTTGTTGTTGGAAAGTTGTTTGCTGGTTATGTTGTGATTATTTGGGTGATATAAGCTTGTAATCTTCTTGTTTTAACCTTTCTCTTCTTAGTCTATATTTCTATCTCTCTCTCTCTTGTTCTATTGAAGTAAGAAGATCATACCCTCATTTCTCTAAACGTTTACATTGAACGTATTGAAATCTCAGGGGCTCATTTGTGATTTGCTTCCCAAAACACAATACCTTCTAATTCTGTCTAAACCAGCCACAAAACAAACCCTTAAGCCAAATATTTTGACAACACCACAAAGAACCTAGCTACAAAATGGCCGGAGGTTTTCAAAGGGGCATGACTTTCGAACAAGCTCAACTCTCGGGACACCTTAGGGCTCTTGAGGGTAAGTTCGATCGTGTCCTTGCATTTATGGAGAGACAAGAAGGAGGAGAGAATCCCTTTCACAATAGAGGTAGTCCTCCCGATGAGAGTGGAGACTCTAGCTCATCCCATGGCGAGTCTAGTGAGGGCTCTCGTTCTTGTTCTCCTCGGAGAAGAAGGGGACACAAGGATGATTTGAGGGACCTCAAGCTGGAGGTTTCGGACTTTGAGGGTACTCTTGACCCTAGTGACTTTCTTGAGTGGCTACGCAACATTGAGAGGCTTTTTGAAGCCAAGGGCTATGATAATGAGAAATGCTACAAGCTGGCATCCCTTAAGATGAAGAAGTATGCTTCTCTTTGGCTCGACAATATGCAGCAACAACGAGCAAGAGAGGGCAAAAGCAAGGTCAAGACATGGAGTAAGCTTAAAACCTTGTTGGCAAGGAGGTTTGTGCCTGAAATTTACAAGCAAGACCTATACCTCCAACTCACTCAACTATCTCAAGGAGCTATGGAGGTGAAAGAATATGTCCAAGAGTTTGAAAAGCTTGTGATGTCTACCGGTGTCATTGAAGCTCACAAACACACCATAGCACGGTTTGTTCATGGCCTAAACCCTAGCATTAGGGAGAGGGTCGAGCTGCAACCTTTGTGGACCTTAGAAGATGCCATCAAGTTGTCCCTCAAGGTGGCCAAGCAACAAAAGGAAAAGAGGTCTTATCCTAAGCTCTTTCCTAAGACCCCAACTACCTATTCTAAGGGTAGTACAAGTGGCACTAAGGACTCTAGTGTCAAGCAAGAAAAGAAGCCCGAGGGGAGCAAGCCTTCCTCTATGGAGAAAAGATGCTACAAGTGCCATGGTTTTGGCCATTATAAGGTGGATTGCCCTAACAAGAAGGCCTTGACAGCCAAGGAGGCCGAAGAAATACCCACGGATATTGAGTCCGAGGGTGAACCATTGAGTGATCCTCACTATGATGATTATGAAGAGTATGTGGAGGCGGATAGAGGTGAACTTCTAGTCACAAGGAGAGTCCTCCATGCCGAGGAGATTCCTAAAGATCGGGCTCAAAGGGAAAACATCTTCCATACTCGTTGCACTATACAAGGGAAAGTTTGTCAACTCATCATTGATGGGGGTAGTTTTGCAAATACCGCTTCTACACTCCTTGTAGATAAGCTTGGCTTGCCTACCTCCAAGCACCCTAGCCCTTACAAGCTTCAATGGCTTAACAAGGGCGAAGAAGTCAAGGTAACTCGATAATTTTCTATTCCTTTTTCCATTGGTACTACATATAAAGATGATGTGCTTTGTGATGTGATTCCTATGGATGCTTGCCATGTTTTGTTGGGTAGACCGTGGCTGTTTGATAGGCATGTATGGCATAATGGGAGGGCTAATACTTATTCCTTGTTTTTTTTTTTTTTTTGATAAGAAAAAACTTTTTATTAATCAAATCATGAAAGAGTACAAAATGGAGGATAAGATATCCTCAAAGTACAAGAATTCGAGTAAGGTATCTACAAATCACGCCAATGACGTTGAATGACCGTCAGTGGCACCCCCTTGAAGGCACCCGCCGCCTTCGCCCACATGGAAGCCAAATAAGCTATATGTTCCCAAACTAGATCGGTACTTTTCCCCTTGTCAGAGAAAATCCTCGAGTTCCTCTCTAGCCAAGTGCACCAAAGAATAGCTAAACAGGCACACCGCCACAACAACCTACCCTCCTTCCCCCTCCGCATAGCAGCAAAACGCATCCGTAGGAATTGCCCCACAGTAGCAGGGCACACAAAAGGCTCCCCACACAACAACCGATCCCACAGAGCCCTCGCAAAATTACACAATACAAACAAGTGCAAGCAACTCTCTCCGTCCTGCCGGCACATCACACACATGCTGGGAAGGAGACACATATGTGGCCTCCGCCGTTGCACCATATCACAAGTATTCACCTTACCTAGCACCAAAGTCCACACAAAAGCACGAACCTTCAGAGGAACCTTGGACTTCCAAATATAAGAGGAAAGGGGAAAATGTGGAAATTGAGACGGAAGGCTAAGATGATGGAGAAAGGACTTGGAAGAAAAAACCCCAGAGGAGTCCCCAATCCAAGTCCGAGAATCGTCCCTAGGGACGAGAAGCCTAGAGTGGAGGACACCCAGGAGGGAAACGAGTTCCTCCATTTCTATATCCCGGGGTGGTCGTCGAAAGTGAAGGTTCCAGGAACCACCAACCTCTGAGTAAAAATCAGCCACCGGTGCCCCATGAAGAGTGGACAAACGAAAAACCCGCGGATATGTAGAAGAGAAAGCAGTTTCCCCATTCCACACATCCTCCCAGAACCGAACCCGTTGACCATTACCCACATTATACCTGACCAGGGGAAAGAACAAGGACGATACCTGGGAAACGAACTTCCAAGGGCAAGCATGGGAGATAGTTGAGCTGACTCGGACGTCCCACCCGTTATGCTGAAGGCCGTACTTGCTTCTGATAACTCGGTGCCATAGGGAGCCAGATTCTAGGGGAAAACGCCATAACCACTTACCCACTAGCGAAATGTTTTTGGACACCATCCTACCAAAACCCAAGCCCCCCTCAATTTTCGGCCGGCAAACATGGTCCCAACTAACCAGGTGATCCCTCTTACCCTCTCCAACCCCCGACCAAAGAAAGTCCCTCATCATCCTCTCAATCCTATTAGCTATCCCAACAGGAATTTTAAAAAGGGAAAGGTAGTAAAGAGGGATGCTAGCTAGGCAGGAATGCAAAATAGTGATCCTCCCCCCCAACGAAAAATATACCCCTTTCCAACCATCTAGACGCTTAGCCACTCTAGACACTACCGGTTCCCAAAAGGAAACCGATCTGGGATTACCTCCGAGGGGAACCCCCAAATAAGTAAGCGGCCACTGCTGAACCTGACAACCCACTAGACCAGCCAGGGATAGCAGAACATCCTCCCCCACATTGACCCCTGCCAGGCTACACTTAGACAAATTAATTCGCATCCCCGACACAACCTCAAAAACTTGTAAAAGCGTGAGTACCCTCTTAAAACCTTCGGCGTCGGCCGAAAGGAAGAGGATCGTATCATCGGCAAACTGCAGGTGGGAAACACAAACCCTTTCCCACCCCACCCGGAATCCTTCAACAAGCCCCCGCTCCACTCCCCTATCCAACATTCGGCCAAGAACATCAACGACTAGAGTGAAGAGGAAAGGGGACAGGGAATCCCCCTGTCGCAAACCACGTGACGAAGGGAACCAGTCACGAGCCGCCCCATTAACAAGGACAGAAAAACTAGCGTTGGACAAACAACCCCTTACCCAGGAGCGCCAACGCCCCCCAAAGCCCTTCCTATCTAGTACGCGATCCAAGAAGCCCCAACTAACCCGGTCATAAGCTTTCTCAAAGTCCAACTTAAAAACAATCCCCGAGTCGTTATTCCGGCGAGCGCCATCAACCACCTCATTAGCAACCAAAGCTGCATCAATGATCTGGCGACCCTCCACAAAAGCACCAAGTCAAAACCGCCCCAAGTCTAATAGACAGGACCTTCGTCAGAATCTTATAGACGCTGGTGACTAAACTAATAGGCCTAAAATCCCTCACCTTAATCGACCGGTCCTTCTTAGGGACGAGGGTGATAAAGTTAGAGTTCATACTCTTCCCGACCACCCCTGTGTCATGAAACTCAGTAAAAACCCCCAGCAGATCCTCCTTGATGACCTCCCAGCAGTCCTGGTAATAGGCCATAGTAAATCCATCCGGCCCCGGGGATTTCTCACGATCCATCCCAAACACCGCAGCCCGTATCTCCTCTAACTCAAAAGGGCGCTTAAGCCAATCCCGAAGCAATGGCGTAATAGGTGACCACTCAACTCCCTCCAACATCGGTCTATCAATCACTTCTTCCTCAAAAAGACCCTTGTAGAAAGCTGTAATCTCGTCACTAATCCTATCCACGTCAGTCACACGCTCACCATCATCAGTCTCCAACTCCCGAATAAAACTCCTCCTCCGCTTCCCATTAACCACTTTATTCCTTGTTCTTGGGTGAAAAAAAGATTCTTTTAGCTCCTTTGTTACCATGTGATATTGTTAATGATGAAAATGCTAAGCATGGGAAGGGCTTGTTCATGAGTATGTCCGAGGTTGAAAAGGAGTTGTGTGATAATGTTATTGTGTGTGCTTTGCTTGTTGTTGAAGAAGGAGAGTCCTTGGTTGGTTGTGATGTTCCCATGTTGGTGAAACCTTTGCTTGAGTCTTATTGTGATGAACTTGAGTGTGAAGCAAGTGGAATTGGCATTGGGGCTGTTTTGATTCTAGAGAAGAGGCCGATTGCTTTCTTTAGTGAGAAACTGAGTGGTCCTAAGCTCAATTACAGACCTATGACAAAGAATTCTATGCTCTTGTTCGTGCTATTGATCATTGGGCGCACTACCTCAAGCCCAAACAACTTGTGCTCTATTCCGATCATGAGACCTTGAAGTACATCAATGGCCAACTTAATCCACGGCATGCCAAGTGGGTAGAGTTCTTGCAATCATTCTCCTTTGTGTCCAAACACAAGGAAGGTAAGACTAACGTAGTGGCCGATGCTTTATCAAGAAGGTACTCAATGCTCTCTATCTTGGAGGCTGGTTTTTCTTTCATCAAAGACCTCTACCTAGAGGAAGACTTCTTTGCTCCTATCGTCAAACGAGAGGCCCCTAATCCTAAGAAGCAATACACCATGCAAGAAGGGTTCTTATTTAAGAATAACAAGCTTTGTGTCCCTAAGAACTCTATAAGGGACTTGTTGATCAAGGAGGCACATGGAGGTGGTCTAGCTGGTCATTTTGGTTACACCAAGACTTATGAGATCTTATGTGAGCATTTCTATTGACCGTGCATGCTTGGTGATGTTCAAGCGTTTGTGGCTCGTTGCTCTTCTTGCCATCAAGCCAAGACTCATTTTCACAAAGGCCTTTACACACCTCTCCTGGTTCCTAATGGTTCTTGGGAAGATTTGAGCATGGATTTCATTATGGCTCTTCCTAGGACACAAGGCAAAGATTCTATCATGGTGGTGGTTGATCGTTTCTCTAAGATGTCCCATTTTGTCCCATGTAATCAAACAAATGATGCTAGCAAAGTTGCTGATTTATTCTTCAAGGAGATAGTGAGACTTCATGGTGTTCCTAGGACCATTGTCTCGGATAGGGACACTAAGTTCTTGAGTTACTTTTGGAAAACTTTATGGAGATTGCTTGGTACTCGTTTGCTCTTTAGTACCTCTCATCATCCTCAAACGGATGGTCCATCCAAGGTGCTTGAACGAATTGGAGACAATGCCTACAAGGTTAGATTCAAGCGTTTCTAGTACTTTCAATGCTGGAGATCTTATTCCATACTTGGAAGATGAGTACTTGGACAACTTGAGGACAAGTCCAAATCAAGAAGGGGAGGATGATACGAGTGTAACAAGCAACTCAACTGAGCACAAGGAAGAAAGCATGGACGATAATCAACTCTTTGCAAGCATTAGCACCATTGGTTATGTAGAGGCTCTTAAGGATAATCCTAGCTGTTCTAAGGGTTATACCTTAATTACTTTGCTTAATTAGTTCTTAATTATGCTTGTAATAATGCTTAGGCGTAGCTCTAATTTCTGCATTTTGTTTTGTTAAATATGCGTACTAATTAGGCCGTACAAAAGGAGTTTGTTCCTTGGCTTAGTAGTTGATAAAAATAGCTTGAAAATAGCATGGAGTGGGCAGCAAGGCAGCAGCATATGAAGATAAAAGGTACAACAGCACCCCCTAGTGGATTCGTACAAAGGAGGCGCTCCAAATTGTACTATCCGAGTATGCTTATGAGCTGGCACCAGGACCACAAAAACGGCTCCTTTTGAGAGCCTTATCTCATTGTGCCACCTTAGCTTGCTTCTAGAAAGACCTCTAGGGTTCTTGGTCTATAAATAGCTTACTTCTCATTGTAAGAAATCAGATTTGATGAATGAAAACACATGATAGAGCACTGCCTCTGTTCACAAGCTATGCTTGGATATTTACGCTTCTACTAATTTTTTCTTAGTGCTTAATTGCTTGGGAGAGATTAGCAAGGGTGGGGATCCTCTTAGGCGACTAAACTTGTGCTTAATTGCTGGGTTTTGGAGTTAAGAGTTAATTGCTTTCTTTATCTAAACACAAAAACACAAAAAGAAGTCACTCTGTTTCATTCCGACGAGCTTGCTGTTTGTTTCGTATCAATATTTTAGCACCACATCGCACGGAAGGCCCCTAGAGGACATAGGAGGCCTTCGGGGTCGCCTATCCAGTCCCTGATAGCCATGGAAGAGCGTTTTACGGGACACTGGTGTAAGAGCCAGAACATCAAAGGCATGGGTGATATCGAGGTTCCAAGATCCGGATGTCCCTCCTCGGGCACCGAGGGTACTCTATGGTCAAGATAGACCTCCCGGAGAAGTTTGGTCAAAAATGACGCCCGAGCCCTGAGAAGCCGAAAACGAAGGCTATTATCCACATTTTTTTGGCTTCCGGAAGGCCCCGGAACGAAGGTGGATATTTTAACACCACAAAGCACGGAACACTCCTAGAGGACATAGGAGGCCCTCGGGTCGCTTATCTAGTCCATAATAGGCTTGGAAGAGCGTTTTACGGGACACTAGTGTAAGAGCAAGAACACCAAAGGCATTGGTGATATTGAAGTTCGGGGATCCGGATGTCCCTCCGGAGTATCGAGGGTACTCTATGGTCATGATAGACCTCCCGGAGAAGTTTGGTAAAAAATGACGGCTGAGCCCCTGGAAGCCGAAAACGAATGCCATAATCCCCCTTTTTTTTGGCTTCCAGGAGGCCCCGGAATGAAAGTGGATATTTTTGCACCACATCGCACGAAACACCCCTAGAAGACATAGGAGGCCCTAGGGGTCGCTTATGTGGTTTCTGATAGGTTTGGAAGGGCGTTTGACGGGGCATTGGTGTAAGAATCAAAACACCAAAGGCATGGGTGATATCGATGTTCGGGGATCCAGATGTCCCTCACGAGGCGCCGAGGATACTCTATGTTCATGATAGACTTCCTGGAGAAGTTTGGTAAAAAATGACGCCCGAGTCCCGGGAAGCCGAAAACGAAGGCTATAATCCATGTTTTTGGGGCTTTCGGGATGCCCCGGAACGAAGGTGGATATTTTCGCACATCGCACGGAACACGCCTAGAGGACATAGGTGGTCCTCGGGGTCACCTATCCGGTCCCTGATAGGCTTGAAAGAGCGTTTTACGGGAGACTGGTGTAAGAGCCAAAACACCTAAGGCATGGGTGATATCGAAGTTCGAGGATCCGGATGTCCCTCCCCGGGCACCGAGTGTACTCTATGGTCATGATAGACCTCCTAGAGAAGTTTGGTCAAAAATAACGCCGAGCCCAGGAAGCCGAAACGAAGTCTATTATCCTCTTTTTTGGGCTTCCGGAAGGCCCCGGAACGAAAATTGATAATTTCGCACCACATAGCACGAAACGCCCCTAGAGGACATAAGAGGCTCTCGGGCTCGATTATCCGGTCCCTGATAGGCTTGGAAGAGCGTTTTACGGGACACTAGTTATGAGGCAGAACACCAAAGGCATGGGTGATATTGAAGTTCGGGGATTCGGATGTCACTCTGGGGGTATCGAAGGTACTCTATGATCATGATAGACCTCTCGAAGAAGTTTGGTAAAAAATGACGCCCGAGCCTCGGGAAGCCAAAAACGAAGGCCTAAATCCACGTTTTTTGGCTTTACAGGAGGCTCCGGAATGAAGGTGGATATTTTCGCACCATATCGCACGAAACACCCCTAGTGGACATAGGAGGTCCTCGGGGTTCCTTATCTAGTCCCTGATAGGCTTGGAAGGGCGTTTTACAAGGCACAGGTGTAAGAGCCAAAACACAAAAGCCATGAGTGATATCGAAGTCCGGGGATCCAGATGTTCCTCCCAGGGCACCGAGGATACTCTAGGGTCATGATAGACCTCCGGGAGAAGTTTGGTAAAAATGACGCCCGGGAAGCCGAAAACGAAGTCTAATCCACGTTTTTTGGCTTCCAGGAGGCCCCGGAAGGAAGGTGGATATTTTCCCATCACATCACACGAAACACCCCTAGAGGACATAGGAGGCCCTCGGGGTCGCTTATCCGGTCCCTGATAGGCTTGGAAGAGCGTTTTACAGGACAGTAGTGTAACTCCAACTAGAGTAGACCTTGGCTCTAGGATAACTTCAAAAAGTTAATACAATAAGGAAATATTGGTATAACCCAGATCAGTTTCCAGGCATCAATAAGGTATTGCCTTAAGAACATAGCATGTTGACTCACTATTGAGAAGTATGACAATTAAGATACAGAATGCAAACTGTTGAGCCAACAAAAAAAACAGAGAAGAAGAAAAAAGCAAGATATGAGGGTACATACCCGTCTACTTGTCTCTTAATCCAGACATTACAGGCTTCTGGCACCTTGTAAGAATAGCCAATGTCGTTGCAAATGGAGCTATGAACGATGCGTATCTTGGTAAGTAAATCAGAGAGTTGAGGAAGAGTCAAACTGTAAACCCAATTTCTCTTCATTTCTGAAGTAAAGTCAGGTTCTTCATCTTCATCTTTATCCCCATTTGGTTGAGAATCATCTCTGCCACGGTTAATGCCTTTTTGGTAGTAAGGTTGAAGAGACAAAGTCTGAGCTTGTTTCAATAGTGGACATCTCTTAATGTGTCCCTCCAGATTCTCTTCAAGCACACAACTTTGACAAACTATCGATCATCAAAATTAAAAATTCCAAATAAGTACTGCTTAATTACTCCCTACTTTGATAATGAATACAAGAATTAATAATGAGAAAAAAGGAGGGAGTTTGAAGTGATTGCTTACTGAGAAGGATCAATTGGGCAAGGAACCCACTTGTCATCTGACCTTGTGGTATGATTCCCGCAAAACCTACCCGAGTTAGCAATTTAGATTAATTAAAGATAAATAAATTAGCTGGATTGAAATTTGAAAGTAACATAGCATTTGCAAAACACACGAGAAAGAGAAAGTGGATTGAGGATACAAACAAGGAGTTGATGAAGGGAGGGTTAGAGCAGAATCTGTTCTTCTCGGGCAGCCAAAACTGGCACTGACTGCGTTTCTCCATCTACCCCTCTCTCTCTCTCTCCCCCCCTCTCTCTCTCTCCCCTCTCGGTATCAGCTTCTCGCCGGCACCCGACGGGATTCAGCTTCTCCGGACATGGGTTGGTCGCCCCGGTTTTCTCATATTTCAGCCATCTCTCTCATCCATTGTCAGGCCCAAACCCCAACTTTGCATATATCCCAGCGTGAAGGCCCATAATGGTTTTTTTTTTTTTTTTTTTTTTTTTTTTTTTTTTTTTTTGAGATCATGCCCATAATGGATATTATATATTACTCCTACTGTGTACTACGTATTATTTATTTTGTTACAATTTGACATGAGGGAATACATCTATATTAATAAAATACTACTACTCCATTATTTATTTTAACTAGATTTCATGCCCGTGCGATGCACGGGTTCTTGTTTATCATACATACTATGTTATTAGAAGAAATATAATAAAATTTTTAATCATATCAATATGTAAAGTTGAATAATAGGAGTAGCAAAGAACAATAATAATATTTTTATCAACAAAAAAAAAAAACAAATTTAACAAAGAGATTAGATTTTTAGTGAATGTATAATAATTTTTTTTTTTGGATAATAAATATAATAATACTTATGTTACTTATTTCTTATTAAAACAAAACAAAAATTATTTTTAATTTCTTTTTAATCACCCATGCATTTATGGCTATTTATTACCTATTCAATTCTTGGTGAGAACTCAATTTTACATATATACTAGATTTCGTGCCCGTGCGATGCACGGGTTCTTGTTTATCATGCATACTCCGTTATTAGAAGAAATATAATAAAAAAATTTTAATCATATCAATGTGTAAAGTTGAATAATAGGAGTAGCAAAGAACAATAATAATAATATTTTTATCAACAAAAAAAATACATTTAAGAAAGAAATTAAATTTTTAGTGAATGTATAATATAATTCTTTTTTGGATAATAAATATAATACTTATGTTACTTATTTCTTATTAAAATAAAATAAAACTATTTTTAATTTTTTTTAATCACCCATGCGTTTATGACTATTTATTACCTATTCAATGCTTGGTGAGAACTCAATTTTACATATATAATATTGATTGGATCCATACTACTGTATGATTTCAGGCCTATATTGAGATTTTTGTGATATCAAATTTATGGTTGTTAGAGCATTTCCAATGCTACAAAACTTTAGAGAGGTTTTTTTTCTATGCTCCCAAAAACCCATTTATATAAACCTCTTGTACACTATGCCATAAATCTCTAATAGGTTTATTGTCTATGCCACATCATAACCCCAAAACTAGGTTTGTTTAGACAAATCGGTTTGTGTAAAAGTTGAGTTTTTAGGTTTATCACTATGAAAATGAGGTTTTTTTGAGAGGTTTTTCTCCCCACAAACCTTCATACAAACCTTGCATTGGAGATGCTCTTAGAAAAGTAAATACAAGTGAGAAAGTAAATACTTGATTCTCTTTTTTGCTCAACAATACTGGATTCTCTTAAAAATAAGGAATAATCTCATAAAGGCCTAAAGGGTACCTAAGGTTTGAGCTAATTACAAAAAGGTACCCGTGTTGTCACTAGTTTCAATTAGGGTACATGTGAATTGAAATCCATCTCATTTCCAGTCTTTTGGTAGACAGAATTAACTTTTCCGTCCAAATTTTCACGTGCAGTTGATCAAAAAAAATGGAAAAACAATCAATTGAACAACAACACGTGGAATTTTGGATGGAAAAGTTTTAACGTCGTCTGTCAAAAGACTGCTAATGAGAACAATTACATATACCCTAATTGAAATTAGTAAAAACACAGATATCTCTTTTTTAATTAGCTCAAACTTCATATACCTTTTTTGAAAATTTTCCAAAAAATAAATGTCATATTTGAGTTTTGCAATATGTACTATTTTGTTGCAATAATTTATGCTGGGCGAATCTAGATGCTTCAAACACGAGTAATTGATATGTGTTACTTGAAATAAGCTTCATTTGAAGCAAGTGTGAAAAAAAAAAAAAGTATTTTAACTTCTCTCTTCCGTTTCTTCTCCCTCCTTTCTGAGATCCTAACTTTTACTAGAAGAAATTTTAAGTCAAAAAGGCTGATTTAGGCTGTTCCCGCCTCATAATTGATAGCACTAAACTTACATTGGATTATATTATTGCTAATCCTAATCTAGTTTTGTTGAAGAAATTGTACCTGGGTTGGGGAATTTATTTAAACTAGTTTGGAATTGCACGCATTATACTTTATTTTACCCTATTTGAAAAGGAAAATGTTTGGTTGACCGAATGGGTGAGCAATCCACATTCTCTTTGTATATATCTCTCTCCTACCTTAAATGTCATTTTTTGGAAATAGAGGAGAGAGAATTTAAAAATAGAGGAGATAGATAAATACAAATGAGAGGTAAGTTGCCAACTCAATGAGTGAGTGTATCATTATCCATTTGAAAATAAAAGTGCATTTCACTATCCCGCAATTATATTGTTCAATTTTCAAACACTACAAAAGTAATTTCAATTGACAAGTGTTCAACTCTACATTGTGTAAATTTCGTCCACGACGTGTCCTTCAAAATCCAGAACAAAAAAGTAAACTAATACGGAGTACTTAGGTGGTGTTTGGCCTAGCTTGTGAGGAGCTTCTACTTTCCTCCCTATTTTTCCTTACAAACCACCCCCTCCACCTCTCCTCACCCCCATTTTCAGCTTCTAAGAAGCTCAAAACACCCATTGGGAGGCCCAAAAGTAGAAGCTCCAATTTGTTACTTCTACTTTTGGGGCTTCTAGAGGGTCCTAGTGGGTGTTTTGAGCTTTTTGGAAGTTGAAATTGGGAGTAAGGAGGAGGTGGAGGAGGTGGAGGAGGTGGAAGGGGTGGTTTGTAAGAAAAAATAGGGGGAAAAGGAGAAGCTACCTACAAGCTAGGCCAAACATGCTCTTATATAGGAAGAAAATCATCCCCATAATATAGTCGTTAGATAGGTAAGCAATAACATGTAGGATCTGTACGGTGGCGGTAGGGCAGATTGTTGTTTCCTATTCTCTTGATCGAACCTCTTACCTTGTACTCCCTTCGTTTCCAAAAAATGATAATATTTACTTTTTAAATGTCAAACTTTACAAACTTTGACCATTGATTTCGGAAAAAATATAAGGATTTACAATGTAAAAATACTATCGTTGGATTCGTTTTAATTAGTACTTTCGGAAAATCTATTTTTTATCGGAAAATCTATTTTTTATAGTTTATGTATTCATATAAACACAAATATCTATGGTCAAAGTAGTGCATTGGAGACCGTGCAAAAATAAATGTTACCAGAAACGGAGGGAGTAATTTGTAAACCGGGTGGAAGTAGATTTATATCTGGGTAAACAGTTGATTTAAGCTACCAACTAGCCAGTAAGAAATCATGCCAAAGTTGGACTCTGGACACTGATGTCATTCATTGAGAGCGTTGTGCGAGAGTGAAACATGACGCAAGTAATAAATTGTCATGCAACATTCATATATGAAGGAGATTGTAGAGATAACAAATAAGCAGACTCAAAAAACAAAGGGGTTGACTTAAGATGGGTAGAGATCTGCTTCTGCTGCTTATAATTTCTTTGACAATTATGCTCCCTCTGGGGACTGCAATCTGGTTCCAAATTCAGCAAAGAATATATGTTGCTGCTGTTCTGCTTTTACTGTTAGCTCAAGCTCTTTTGTGGTGCCATTTCTGTTGGTGTGATCTGTAAAATGCGAGCTGTTTATAGACCAGATTGTAAACAAATAAAATGTGGTAGACTGACAAGAGGTGAGCTTTTTAATGCTTAACCATGAACCAGTAATAAAGTAGCGTATTATAAGCAATCAGGGAATCTGGCATGACCTTACAAATGCTTGTGGGAAAAGTTTAGAGAAGATTGAGTTCTTGATTTTCACGAGCAGTATGTATGCTCCATAACAGGGGACGTGTATCACAGCCAACCCCAAATACCTGCATTCCAATACCTCCCATGAGATTAAATCATTTGAAATTGCAGGCATAGATAACATAACATAAATACATATACCATAAAGGTGCCCACGGGGTAAAGAAACTTAATCTTCTATTAATAATACAAGTGGTGAACAAGTTCTGTATCAGATATAATCAGATATAATTACCAAGTAAAGCCACAGGCATGAAGAATCCACTGGAATGTCACGTATGTAGCGCTCCATATTATGAAATAAGTAAACCCGAACCATTCAAATGTCTGAAAGATACAAGCAGTGAAACTACTTTAGTTAATCTGCCTCCCAAAACATATAAGGTTATCTGTCATGACGAGTTGAGGGCTGGATAAGTTCAGTTCTTATACTTACAAGTTTATTAAGAACAGAATCAATGATCAGGAAGACAGCATTTAGCGAATGGATGCTTCCTATCAACTGCCAAGTATAATAAACAATATGAGCACGACAAACTGAACAGAGTCTACATGCTAGAGCTCATCACACGTAAGAAACAATTAAGGGCTAAAATGGATATTGGACGTTCAGAACTTAGTTATCAGGTACTGTAACTTAAAGGGTTGCAGAAAGCCAAGCAGAGCATACTTCTAATCGGCATTGCCAAGACGAAAGGTGTTTATTGGGGATGGGGTTCACATTTCACAATCAAAGCAGGTTGAATGAGCAAGGTATGTAAAGTAGAAAAATTAATGCTGCGTTCTGCGAAATTGCACAGGCTTCGCCTTGCAATGTAGTCATGTAGATGCTCCGGGCTATATGGGTCTCTGCACTTACAAGGTACTAGACATGGAGCTAGCATTTAAATAGAGGGTGATAACAAATTAGCGCATAAAAGGGCTCGGATGGTATTGTATTTTTGCGGACTGCAGTATTGAGTTGAGAATAAGGGAATACTCACCAAGGTGACCTCAAACTGTGTTCCTGACAACATTGGTACTAGAATACACCAAAATACCAAGTCTGGTAAGTATAGAAGCACCAGCAGAAGTCTGATGGAAGGATGATGAAAAACAAAATCAGTTCAAGACAGATAAAAATGAAACCTTATTACTGAAGAGTTAAGGCCTCAGTGTATTAACCTCGGATATTATTTGCATGATATATCCCAATAGTCGTGTTTTTTGAGTGGTTTGAACATCATCATTATTAGTATTATGTTTCTGCAAGTTGGTTGTGTTAGTTTCGTTTCTGTCTTGTACTCCAATTTTCAGAAACTTGTCTTTCTCTCTGTCTCCGATTTCAAATTGACCTTTCTGAGAAGGCATCAAGCATCCTTGGGCAGATATGATGGTCCCAACCTACAAAAAGCACGCACGGATAAATCATAATATTTCATTCAATCCAATTATACATGTTTGAGTTGCATGGTCTTGAAATTCCTGATCGATCGAATACTAAGAACCTCATAGGTAGCATGACAACCTCTAAATGGTAATTGTAGATAGTGAATTTTGGTGGACGTACCGCAAAATAGATCATTAACCAATGAAAAAGTCCACCTGCAAATCAGTGACAGGAATCCATTACTACTCTTGTGTACAACATCAATAACAATATGACCAGAAGGTCATAACTTTTGGATATTCAACAGATACCAAATAAAAGTAGTCTTTTGGTAAGGGCTAACAACTAATGAAGGGAAACTGAACATAACTCATATAGAGTATATATTAGCAACTCTTTTGTCCACAAGAGTTGAGTTACCTAATACTGTACAGTGTACATACTAATTGAGTTATTCTCATAGTCCTCCAATTATTTGGGCAGCATCTCAGATCAGATCAGAAAGCTAAATATCTTCCCCAATATATAGGGGCTGGCTAGGAACTGCAAACTGACTCTTACAAATTAAAATTGTGGTTCAATTTTGTATGTATGGCAGATACTCCTATTAGATTATGAGACAAATTAAAGAAGGTAACTGTGAAATTGAAAATTGAAAGGAGTTTAGGTTAGGCTTACAGCTTACTTACTGGGTATAGAAATAAAAAGCGAAAAGGCCAGAAAAAAGAATCATCTGGTAGAGAAGCCAAGCCATAGTGAGGAAAGCCAAGGCTCTGTAAAGGAGAAGCCATCTGGGATGAAGATTTTTCCAGCAAGGAACCCATAAATAATCCTGCTCCAAATTTAAGGCACCATTATTCCTAATCCTTTTCTTGATCAAATTCATCGAAATTGCAACTGGGATTGCTATGATCAAACCACAAACTGGAACTTGCCATTTTAACCAGTAATCCAAACCCAATACCTCCTCCTCTGATTTTACCATACTCTTTTCTGTTCTGGGAATTCCTTCTAGTCCGTTATCTGGCTTATGCAAACACACATACGCAACCCCTGTGGTTGGTGGGTTTTATTTTTATTGTTAAATAAATCATTATCAATCCTAGTCCCCACACTCCCCAAAATTGTAGTTGCCTTGCGAGTTGTACTTGTAGTAGGTGAGGACTGAGAAAGTCGTAGACAAAAGTAATACAGGATACAACATGTCTTGTGTGGACTTAGTCCATCATGAACCAAGTATTTTTAAAGGTTGGTTCCAGATGAAGTAAGGTGTGGCTCCAGGTAAAGTAGGGGGTGACTTCAGGTAAAGTAATTTTGAGGGGTGGCTCCAGGTGAAGTAAGGGGTGACACCAGGTAAAGTAATGGGCGACTCCAGGTGAAGTAGGGGTGGTGCCAAGTATAAATTTGAGTGGTGACTCCAAGTGAAGTAGAGGTGGCTCCACTTTTAAATGGGTGGCTCCAGGTAAAGTAGGGGGTGACTCCAAATATTGGTCCACCATGGACTAAGTCCACACAAGTTTTTGTATATAGGATAGAACGAATAGCTAGGGTGAAACTTTGGACTGGATTTGGGCTAATCCAAAAAATTTTGGACTCGAACTTTGAGTTCAAATTCAATCCAACTTAATTTTGGACTTAGATTTAATCCAATCTGATCCGAATTGCTCAAACTTTACTGATTTTTTTATAAGAGCGCCCATTACTTAATAAAAAGAAAAAAAGGTTCATCGACAAGATATTAGTACAAATGATAAACAGACAACAATGTCCAAGACAACTAAATGTCTAAATTGTAGCTGATGTATTTTGTCTCTTGCTTTATAAATGTCTTTTAGTTTGGGCTTTAATTAGTAGCTTAGATATTTATTTGGGATATATTAGATATCTATTTAATTTGGATTGGATTTTTTGGACTCTGAAAAGTTGAAATCGAATCCAATCCTTTTTTTTTTTTTTTTTTTTTTGAGATTGAATCTAATTTGAAGTCCGAAAAGTCCAATCCAAATTACCTTATTTGAATTAAATTGGATTAAATTTTGGATTGAAGCCGAATAAGCGAAAAATGTTGAGCAAGGACTTAAACCCGTGACTACTTTGTTGGAAGTCTTTATTACGTGGACGAACTATCACTACGCTACTAATTGCTACCGTGCTTAATTGGCATAAACCCTTTTCATAAACCTGACAGGGGTCATGAACTCATGATGGCCTACCCCGACCATCCAATAGCGCCGGTCTTGCATATTTTGTACACTTGTACTAGCGTATTGTGCCAAAAAACGGGATGACACCAAGTAAATTCGTCAAAAGAATAATTATACAGTAAATCTCTATAAAATAATAATATTCGGACTGCGTAATTTTGTTAATTTAGATAGATATTTTTTAATCGATAAATTAATAATTTATAAATTTAAAGAGATATTTCTCGATTCAATGAACTTGTATTATTCTTAATAAATAAAAGATATAATAAGGAACTAATGAAGAATTACATTTAGGAACTCAAACAAAGATTAATGATCTTGGGCATTGTAAAAAAAAATGGATGTCAATCAGCTATTGGATTATCCGGATGAAAATGATACATGTTTAGAGTCCAAAATTTAGATGAAATTGTCACTGTGGTCGACGGTGGATACTCTTGGTTGTGAAACCCCCCAAAAAAGGGTACGTTGTGAATATTATAGTATTGATCATAGAGTTATGAGCAGAGCGGTAGTTATAGAGTAGTATTAGATATATGAGGTGCAATGAATTGGATATCGGGCCATGTGCAATGAAGGGGCGCCAGGGACGATTGACACCAGAAATGAGAAAGGAAGGCTTACACATTTCAATTTAATAAGAAAGAATCCATGTTTTCTTCCCATACGAGTCTGCAATAGAGGAATATATTATACGTACTCTGTAATTTGCAATTGAAGAAGTCATAGAATTAAGAGATGAGTGAACAATAATAATTTACAATGGGGGATCGGAGTATTACAGTATTTATGTAACGAACTTGACTATTCAGTAATGCGAAAGGGGAAGGAAAAAAAATGAACAAGATTGTAAGTGAAGGAAGGAGCAACATATATAGATCGAGTACTCCGAGTACTCTACTGGTAATAATAATAGCAATACGCCATAGTAAGTGATGGAGTACTTAATTAGTGAAATTAGAATATCTTTGATAACAAGAAACAGATGGATCGGAGGGGGGGGGGGACAAATAACAAATTGTAGTAGACACAATCACATGGACATGGAGTAGAGAATAATTAATTAAATAAGTAACTAAGAGTATATAGATCGAGTAGATGGAGATGGGGATGGAGCAGGAGATGGAAGTTGATTGAATTGAAACAAAACATATGAGTATACATTGATCATTACTACTATTGATAATAGAGGAGCAATGCAAGGGTAGCACTGGATCAGATCCAACCCCATTATTCATTACGCCATTAACACAACGGCATATATATATATATATATATATATATATATATATATATATATATATATATATATATATATATATATATATATATATATATATATATATATATATATATATATATATATATATATATATATATATATTACTAGTAGTAGAGTAATTCATATTGTCTGATAATAAGGCAGCAATAAGTAGCAGGATGCAGAGATTGGAAGGCAAGGTTGCTTTGATCACCGGAGGTGCGAGTGGGATCGGCGAGGAGACGGCCAGACTATTCGCTGAAAACGGAGCCCTTGTAGTCATTGCTGATATACAAGACGATTTAGGACAACAGGTAGCTGACTCTATAGCAGCAGCAGCAGTAGGAGGCAGCAACAAAGGCACAGCCAGCTACCATCACTGTGATGTTAGAGATGAGAAGCAAGTTGAAGCCACCGTCAACCACGCCTTGCTAACATTTGGCAGCCTTGACATCCTTTTCAGCAACGCCGGTGTCATTGGCTCTTTGAACGGCATCCTCGACTTGGATCTCGGTAGCTTCGACGACACCTTCGCAACCAACGTCCGAGGGATGGCTGCTACCCTCAAGCACGCTGGACGGGCCATGGTTGCTCGTAATATCCGTGGGTCCATCATTTGCACCGCCAGCGTGTCAGGGTGCGTTGGTGGAGTGGGACCCGCCGCTTATTCAACCTCCAAGCACGCAGTCGTGGGCCTGGTCCGAGCAGCCAGCAGTGAGCTGGGTCAGCATGGCATTCGAGTCAATTGCATATCTCCCTTTGGGGTGGCTACTCCCTTGCCTTGCAATGCTTATCAATTGGAACCAACTCAATTAGAAGCTAGCAGTTGTGCCTTGGCTACCTTGAAAGGGGTAGTCTTGAAGGCTAATCACATTGCCCACACTGCTCTCTTCTTCGCCTCCGATGAGTCTGCCTTCATCACTGGCCACAACCTCGTCGTCGACGGAGGTTTCACCGTTGGAACTCATACTCTTAAATAATAGGTAGGACTACTTCAATCGTAGTACTAGCTACATACTCTCTACTACCAAGAGTACCAACCACAGTATAACCACTTAGCCACTAGTAATTATTCATTTCTGCGGTTGTTAATTAATTTTTTATAGTATTATTAGAGTATCATTTTTTTTTAATGGTAGATTTCAAATACTTGCTTGTATCAAGTGTAAGTTCAATTTTTTTGGGGGAAGAAAGTTCATTTTAATTTGAGTATTACTCAGTACTCGTAGTATTAAATTTGATGCAGCTAGTAGCAGTATGAAATCTATGAATATGATGATGGATGTCCCTGGCCTGGGCAAGCTAAGGTAACGTTATTGATGCCTAAAAAAAGGGATCTAAATTCCAAATGAATGTCAGCAAAAGTCAAACATTGCCACCTTTCTGAGCAGTTGTCCATTTGTTTTCTCCCTCCATTGCTAATATTTAATATATATGCACCGGCAGTGGCACCATAAATTATTAGCAATTCATACTGCTCCCATTTGTTTGTTTATTTATTCCCGATCTTTGTTTTTTTTTTTTTTTTTTTTTGGGTGCGAAAGAGCCATTACATAATACTCGTAATCAGTTTAGAAGAAGAATGAATTCATGATCGATTTGCCACCTAAATGCCAATTGGACTGGACCTTAAAGTCGGGTCGGGTAAGACTTGACCACCTCTAATTTGGACTCCCATGTGGCCATGTCTAAAAAAATAATAAGAAAAAAATAAAAATGGTGGGTGGGGCAAACGGCTGAGTGACAACCAAAGAGTTGAGCAACTAGTCTTGTGGGGACTCACTACGCTGTGAACCAAGTAAGTTTGAGGTGTGGTTTCAGGTAAAGTAGAGGGTGATTCCAAGTAAAGTTGAGATGACTCTAAGTGAAGTAAGGATGGTATCAAATATAAATTTAAGGAGTGGCTCTAAATAAAGTAAGGGTATCAAGTAAAGTAGAATGAGAGAGAAGACTTCAAAAATTGATCCACTATAAACTAAGTCCACACGAGTTTTTGTAAGGGTTGAAGGATCATCATCTTTGAGTTTGGTGGACTGGAGAAACACGAACACAAGAGCACAGTACAACCAGAAATACATAATACTCATCGATCTCTCTTTTTTTCATAATTTGATTTGGAGTCCAAATATCTGGGGAAATTATGAATTCAAGTGCCATTATTAGAGTTACTCCTCCGCCAAATTCAGCATCGGTTTCTCAAGTTTCTCTCTCTAATTCTACCCAGCTGTGCTTCATCTGGGCAGCATCAAATTCAAACCGTCAATCCAATTTCAAATTTTGCAGAAACTCAAAATCAATGGCTAATGTGGTTTTCAAAGTCCCCAATAGCCGTCGCCCTCATTCAATCTACACTTCCAACTCCAAACCCTTTTCCCCGCCTCTCATGGAAATGCAAGATTGCACGTTAGTATATTACTCCCTTCACCTCTCTTTCTCTCTCTCTCTCTCTCTCTCTCTCTCTCTCTCTATATATATATATATATATATATATATATATTCATTTTTGTCTCTTTAATTAACTTACACACCTATTGCCCGCGTATTGCTTTGTTTTCATGTTCATTTCTTAATTACTACTCCTCCGTATGAACCAATCTTTGAGATGGGATGGATGTTTGTCATTCAACTTCGCCTTCTGTAATTCAGATACTGTCCAGTAATGACTAATGAGAGAGAGAGACACTTTCCGCTAATTGGGTGTAGTATTTGTCATTTGAGTGGGATAATTGGGTTTGTCATTTTACTGGGATTAGGCTTTCCTCCATTCAGTTTTAGGATTTGGCTCTTGATAGTTTCATGTCCTTCCCTTCTGTAATCGTCTCATCATCTAATTCTGACATTGATCACATAGCTCACGCACACTTCACGGGGATGCAATGCAAATGCAATTGGCGTATAAATAAGCTTCACCAATATTTGTTTGAACAATACATCTTATAGAGCACATACTTATGCCCAATTGAAATGCTAAATGATAGTCCTTTTTGTCCTTCAATTTTGGTCCTTGCTAATATGTGATCTGATACTTAATTACTCCTCTAGTGCCCACTGCCCTCAATACAGTCATTCACATACCACCTACAATAACCTGCACTCAATATACATTAATCAATTAAAATTTCATATTATGAGCATGAGTGATTGCAGGATCAAGAAGGAAGTTGACGTGCCTATTTCTGTAGCCTACAAGTGTTACTCTGATCGTGAAGCCATGGCCCAATGGATGCCTTTCATTTCATCCGTAAAGGTTTACCATCAACATTTACCACCCTTCCTTCTACATTTCCTACAGTGTTTATGCTATGCATCTTAGTTCTTATATTGTCAATGTTCTGATTTTCTGTCATTTGGTTGTATTGCTTTATCATGTATTGGAGTCGACATTGTTTGTGCCTCTATTGGAGTATACTTGAATTAGCTCTATTCTATTTCGTGCCCACAAGATGCCATATTCAGAGAGATCAGTTGTTAAGTTACATTCCTTTTCCATGTTTCGTTCTCTGTTGAACATGCAAACTTGATCTGGCATCATATGACCTATATTATCACGTTTCTCAAGAGACATAATGTTGCTTCCCTTGTATCTGATTTTTGTTGCTGAATGGTGAGTAGTACGTAACGCACACATTCCCAATTTGGAATTTGTGGCCAGGTCCTAGAAGATAAGCCAGATCTATCAAGATGGACACTGAAATATAAAGCATTTGGTCGTAATATTGAGTTCTCGTGGCTTGCTCGAAATCTTCAGGTATCCAGTTTTCTGAAGTCTTTGTATGGGTTCTCTTCTGTCATCTTGAGAGTTTTCCGTGGGACTTGAATTCTACTTGTGCTAATTTTGGTGTCATTGCAGCCAATTCCGAATCAGAAAATTCATTGGAGATCTCTGGAAGGTCTTCCAAACAGGTAAATAATTGCTTGTGGCAGTAGCGTTGAACAACCATCTGATAGCCTAACTACTTCAGCATATAAAGTTTTTCCTTTCATAATTTTGTGTTTGACAACCTTCATCCCTTTCATTACAAGTGCATGTATTGGAGCAGCGCTGTTCAGAATTTTTTGGTTACTTTCTTCCAAGTCCTGAAGTATTTTGTACTTTGATGTTATCCTGATGAATTAAAATTTCACATTGCAGTGGTGCTGTTCGATTTTACCCCAAAGGTCCTTCATCATGTATTATAGAAGTAAGGGCCTTTTCTTTTAGTACATCCAATTTAGTTTTTCAATTTCTTTCCCTCCTTCATTAGTGCTCCTTTTGCGTCATAGTTCTTCACTTTTTTCCATTGCCCTTCAGTATAATCAAAAACATCCTAGCAATTTAAAGAACCATTTCATGAGTTATTATGGTAGTCAATTTTGCCCAGCCAATTCCCTGCCCTAGGCGGGGAGAAAAGTGGGTTCCACTTATTTTGTGAGAGGAGGGAGCAATAGTCCCAGACCACACAATAATTTCTCCTAGGCGGGAGCCTCCTAAGTGGCTCTTAGTTGATGGTATAATGGGTATCAATTCTATTGGTAGAAGAAGAGGTGTTGGTGATTGAATGAGCTCTTTTTAGATGAAAATAAACAATGCTTTCTTTTGGGGTTTGGAATATGATTTGTTGACGACCTTTTCTGTGTTCTTTCTCTCTGCTTGGCAAACTGCTCGTTTGAACTAACAGTTTTTCCTCCTTTTTCTTCTGTTTCAGCTGACCGTATCCTATGAAGTTCCTCAGCTTTTAGTGCCAGTTGCTTCGGTAAACATTCGTCCTTTAGAATAGATCATTTTGTGCTTTTGTTATGGATGTATTAGAGGAAAATATAACAGCTTAGTTCTTTGATTTTGTAATAGGTCACTGGGTAAATGTTTTACGAATGCAAAATTATAGCTGTTCAGTGTACACATTTCGATTGAGAAGGTGGACATTCTTGGCATGCACATAAGATCTCTGATTCTCTTGTACTTCATCCTTGTAGGCACTTCAACCTTTTCTGCAGAGCCTTCTTCTACGGGGTTTGGAAAGGTTTTCAAGTTTTGCTAAAAGCTACCAACCAGACTCGACGGCCTAACCCCATCTATGAGTGCCTGAACCTAAAAACCTTTCTGCACAAATTTTGCTTCTGGCTGGAATACAAATAGTTACCTTTCCTAATTGGTCCGGTGAATATTCTTGCAGGCAGTACATATTACTATTGAAATTATTCAAGTTGGGGTCAACAAGATTCAACAACCTGCTCTGCCAATTATTGAAACTGTATGTTGACGTCCATAGACCATATATGCTGCCCCATTTTTCCCGATTTTAGATGATTGTTCTTATATGGCACGTTTCATTGATGTAATTGGTGAAAAGTGATGATCGGGGGGCGTTCCGCAACTTACCTATTTGCCCTCAGTATCTATCTTCTTGCTTGTACCTCTCTTTCCTTTCTTTTCAGGAGTATGCAGCATGTCCATATTTAGTACCATATACTCTACTTCTCTGCATTGAATTATTAATCTTTCGAATTGAAGGAAATACAGCGGTTTCATATCATTATACACATCCAATCGTCGTAATAAGCAGGCATCAAGGGGTTTAAACTTTAAACTAAACAGCAGAAAGCACGTAAGAAAGGGCTTAATAACATTTGTGAGTGAACTATTTCTTTTCTTGATCATTGTGACACACAAAGGTAATGTGACAGAAAAGAATACTGACTGCGGATTTGTTTATACACCTCCGTTCAACCCCCTCCCCAAATCATATACACATCAACCAGCCCTGACCACAACCGCTAACAAACACAGATAAATATCAAACGGGAACCCTAACAAAACTGCAAGCTGCTTTTTCTATCAATTGAACTGAAGCAGCTACAAACAGTAAACATGTGTTTGTGACAATCACACACATAATTTGGCACTCACTTCTAAATAGATCTTATTTACACTCAAAAATAGGGGTAACAATCAGCGAGACTCGTTGCCCTCTAGCAGGCTCCTCAGGCTAGACAAAGCCTGGCTGCAGCTGAATATCCGTGGCCTCTGTTCTCGCTGGTGATCCGTAGAATAAAAGCACACAATGATGACAGTGAGATTGTCAATCGTGTTGAGCCTCATGGCCTCCCTGACAAGATCCTTGGCGGATTTCTCCGGGTCATCATGCTGCCTCAATCCACGACGCACGATGCTCACTGCTTGTTGGCTTGACATTACATCCCAGATACCGTCACATCCAATGATGAGGAACTCGTCATCTTCAGTCAAGATTATCTGTCTCAGTTCTGGCTCTGAGATGAGGGGTGAGGCTGAACCCTTGGGAAGCTTCATGTCCCAATCCCCAAGGGCCCTTGTAACTGACAATACTCCATTTAGATATCCATCATCTACATATCCGCCTAATTCTTCCACTCGTTTCCTTTCTGATGGATATGTAGGCCTGTGGTCTTGAGACATATCAATGGCATCCCCTTTCCGACAAAGTACAGCACGACAATCACCAGCATTAGCAACCAGCAAGAGCCTGAAGTGAACAACAAGCCGACCACCAGAGACAACTGTTAGAAAGATGCTAGATCCTCAAACAAACAGACACAGACAACAAAATAGGCTTTCAAACAACCAAGACGGACATTAAACAAAAACACAAGACTGCAAACACAACTTGAACAGTGCAGTTATGAATCCTTCAATTATACAGAAGTCATGATCTAGAAAATTAGCTCAGTAGGTTGTTATTCAGCTTTCTAGAAATATATTCCCTCTACTGTCCTACATGGTGAGCAAACCATCAATCAACACGAAAATCCCAGCACTAAAGACCAAGTGGTGCAGAAAGCAGAAACAGATCTCAAGAAAGGTAAACAAGCTTTTTCACTTATGATTCAGCATACCTTCCCAAAACTAAAGCTGTAAGAGCAGTTGTTCCTGAAGAGGTACTGATGCTGCAGTCATCAGCCAGAGCCAAGTCTGCAAGAAGGAAAGCTCTCCGGAGGCAATTCTCCACGCCTTCAAGATAATACTCATCCAACTCAGAGGCTTCAGGAAAATCGACATCCTTGAAAAAGTCTCATAACATTTGTCCTGACATAAGCAGCTGCTTCAGGTCCTCCATGGCCATCAAAGACCCCATAGAATGCACTTGGCTTGGGACATCTAAAGAGTGAGCCCAGCTGCATGGAAAGATCATCAATCCTTATATGCTCATCTTCCATATATCTACGTAGCCCAATATCAGCGAAGCTTCCCGAGCGAATATTTGGGACAAACTGCAGCATTGTAGAAGCAAGAGAGCTATCTGGCACTGCACTTGGGGTCTTTATATCCTGAAACAAGAAGTTAATAGTTCAGACCTTCAATGAATAACCCTCCTATCAGACAATTCAGCTAGCTTACACAACAGGGAAAGGATCATAAAATTGTGCAATTCAGCTTAATGTTAAAAAAAGAAAAAAAAATTACCATCAGTATCCCCAAATTACATTCACAGGCCAACATTAGATAGGTCACACACTATTTGATTTCTTTTCTCTTTGTCTCTGGTAATATATCATATGACGCAACAAACTCAAGTCTCAAGCAAATGCATCTCACTATTGAAAACTTGAGGTTGATACCTAAGAAAACCCAAGGCATATCACTGGGGGGACCCCGTCTCCTTTTTTTCTCTTTCACCCATGTCCTTTTTCCCACTCAGTTCAAACCATCAGTTCAAACTTCAAACGATTATTTCTATTTCAACCAAACTTCACTCACAATTACAATGCCTCAAAGCCTTAAAACTAGTGAAAAGCTCTTGAAAAGCCACAACTGTCTTTTTATGGCAGGTAGATAGAAGCATCAACTAATCAGGTCTTCCTAGTTCCTATAACCTAAAAGACATCAAGCTCAATTCCTTAGAAAAGAACGCAGTACCATGTGGACTAAGTATCTCTATAGGGATACCCTCAATCTTGAGCTCTAAATACATGCAATTTTTCTGTACAACCAATTCACCACCACATAGCTAGATATATTGTACTTAGCCGTATGGAATACAAGTACTCTGGGGCTGACCTAGGCTCTAGGGTTGGGTCCTTTGTCCATGCAAGACCAGCAACCCACAAAGACAATTGTTACCCACTAATCACTATAAATATATGGCTAATTTATATATGTATGTAAAAGATAGATAGATTGATAGAGGAGCATCATGGGGAAAACAGGGTTGAATCAATCCATAACCAAAATCCCTAACTAGTAATTCCGTCCAAGAACCCAAGGAATAGGCAAAAATAACACCTTTTTCAGAGATCCTAAAAAGCCTCCTATGTTTCTCAAATTCCCAATTTTCCAATAATATCAGAATTCTCATAATCGTAATTACATCACCAAATAAACAATTGAATAAGTCAAAACTTCGATCGAAACAAATTACAAGTTACGGATATTAAGATCTAAACCCATCAACAAATCACAGAAATATTGACATAGAAAATACTAAAGAAAATTGATAATAATTATTAAAAAGAAAAAGAAAAAGAAAAAGAAAAGGAAAAAAAGATACCAGTTGGGAACAAGAGAGAACGGCATCCAAATTAGGGACCCTTTTAGGGCAAACAAATTCAGCTTCTGCACCCATGTTGTTTTACCATCAATCAATTGAATTCAGAAAACCAAGATTTGGGGTCGAAATTTGAAAAAGAAAATCGGAAATCAAAAATCAGGTAGATGAGGTGTGAGATGATTGAATCTGGGATAAAATCTTAGGAGTAATTTGATACAGTGTATTTCCTCGTATTGTCAGAGCTTGTATGTATGGAAAATTCTGGGAGTTTGAGTTTAATTGCGATATCGTCGTTGATGTGATGAGAGAGAAAGAGAGGAAAAAATTCGGAAAGCCGCGAGCCCAGCACTGATTTATATTTATATATACGGACGGAGAGAGAGAGAGAGAGAGAGAGAGAGAGAGAGAGTATGGTAAAATCGTAAGGGGACGGAGGCGGCGAGGTAGGGACACGTGTCGAAAAAGAGATAATGATGAGTTATAAAATAGAGTAGTTGGATTATTAGTTGGGACTTCCGTAGGTCGGTTGGGTCAGACGGAACACGGCAATCCAGCAGGTACTAGAAAGAACGGGGGTATTCCTGGAATTTAACTTGAATTCTCAATCTTCTTTCTCTTTTCATATTGATATTGATATTGATATTGATATTGATACGCGGGGACTGTTTTTACTTTAGTGCGTTGACTCTACGCAGTTGTATTCATCTGGGGAATTATTACCTGTATTTACCTTTCCGTTAATTTACCGCTTAGTTTGTTTCTAGAGGTTCACAAAAACAGTGTTGTGGCGTAGTCGATGCCACGTTGAAGAGGGGTTGCATAGTTTCCCTAACAGTTGGCGCGCCCAACTTAGTTGCTTTTGTCGATCGAGCAAAAGACACTTACCAGAAACAACTAAATAAAATTAGGGATGGACTTCATCAACATCAACATTACCCCAGTGCCTTCAAAGAGGCTCCCGTCTAGGCAGGATAAGAGGAGGTCGGTTGTACAAATAAATAAATAATTAATTAATTAATTAAATAATTAAATAATTAAATAATTAGGGATAGGGAATGCACAGCAGCTATTAAGTATTAACCCTCATATAGTTACTAATAATATCTCAACCTACATCTGCAGAAGTGCGTACGAATCTGTCATGATGCACAAGCTGACCCAGATGTCCATTAGTTGAAGGGATAGTATTATTTCTTTAGATTATATATATAGGGCGTAGGGGGCGTAGAAATGTTCAACTTTTGGACAATTATTACTCTATTTATTATATGACCTGTTTAGAGAGGTCAACCATTTCTCATGTTTTGTTTTTCTTTTCAAATTCCACACGTTATGTACTGGCGTAACCCAGGTTGTGCCGTGCAGTCGTGTTCGTGTCTGTGTCGTGTTGTGCTCGTGTCGTCGTTATCCTGAAGATAAGGGGATGGACGGCATCTATAATTGGACAAATCAACCCTCTACATTGATTTGACTCAAATTGAAGTAACAAATCGGGATCCATAATGTCACTGCCATTCAGGGACACACACACCGCAATTAGCTTGTTTCATTTTCATTCATTAACATGTACTTTGGGTGGCAAGTGTTAACCTATTTCTCACTAATTTATTGTTAATAACCCATTTAATTTCCATTCCTAGAACATGCAATTTTGTCTACCATTTTTATTTTTCCATGTCAACCCAAACAACTCTTTTTTTTGTTCTATAAACAAAACTAATTACTCACTCCTATATTTGTTCATAGTACTTATATTCAGAAAAGTCAACAGACGTTGGTCCATTATATTATGACACACTAGTAGATACTCCTTTTTTTTTAATCACATAAGTAGATACTCCTATATTGTATGTAAGACCCTTCTTTTTCTTCCTTTTTCAACCTAAGAGCACCACTGCTTAATTACTTGCTTAAAAAGAATAAAGGTATGCAGCGAATTTCTGAGAGAGTGGAGTGTAATTTGAGATATTCAACAAACGAAAAGGGCAATTTGCCCAAAACAAAGCATATGAATTCATTGAGGCATGTAATGGAAGTCATAACAATTAAGTACTGATCTAATTCACCAAAATCACAAACAAAAAAAGGGTTTTAATTATAACCCTAACGGGGACATGTAGCAGAAAGGAGATAATAGGATTTTACTGTATAAAATGAAATCATCCCCACTTACCAGAAGAAACCAGGGATGACTTTCACATCACTTCGGGAATGATCTTCAACTTCGACAAACTGTTTTAATGGCGGCTACCAAATTTTTAGAAATTAAGAGATCTCTCTCTCTCTCTCTCTCTCTCTCTCTCTCTCTCTCTTCTCTCTCTCTCTCTCTCTCTCTTCCATTCGTATCTTTAAAACCCCCAGCTACAATGTGCCTCAACTTAATCCACCTGGTGTCAAATTGTCAATTGTCAATTGTCAAACGGTACCAACAAGAAGGACTACCTCATGTCAAATTGTCAATGTCATGGACTTCCAAATAGCTTGTGGGCCGCCTTCCAGTGTGGACCAACGGCCGAATTTTGTAAAGTGGACCACGATTAAAATGGCTTGCCCACTTGCTCCCAGTCCATAACTAATGCTTCTTTGAATTCTTCTTTTCTTTTTTTTTAAAGGTACTCCGTACTAAAAAGAGAAAGGAAAAAAAAAACTTAAGGAATTCATCCTCTCAACAAAATTTTACAAGTCCACCAAGTATCTTTGTTTCCTACTTTTCTTCCTGTAGATATGGGTCACGATCACCTGATTTATAGTTGACTTAATAATATTTTGATTCAGGAGTGATTTTGTGGATTTGCCATGGAGTTAACACATTTGCATCATAGGAGATCATTAGAGCACATGCACACACAAAGCTGCTAAGTTACTGTTACTCGAGTGGAATTGGTGACACTTGCTCTAATTTGCTTATTGAAAGGGGATACGGATTTTCGAGAGAACCATTCAAAATCTATTACTTACTCGAGTAAATTTGACACTTTTATTACAGGTTGAATATTTAAACACCCATTTACATCTAATTTTTTAAATGGACATGCTTAAAGAAAAGGGGATATGACATGCACAACATTAATAGCATATAATTAACCTTTTAAATTTATAATAACGATTATAATGTAGTATGCTCACATATGAGCTTGTAGTAATTTGAACTCTCACTAGCTTAAGACCCTTAGCTTGATAAATGAGTTCAAACTACAACTGAGCTAAACCTAAAACAGTTCTTCAAACTTTGGACAAGTTGTAAAAATGAAACTAATGAACGAACAGGTGCTACAAATCCTAATCCTAATCCTAAATGAATATGATTAGGAAAATGCGGAGATGGTTAGATCGAGGACATTGGAAATTGCAGTGGGGGAGCATAGGGAGCCTTGAGATAGCCGAGCAAATTGGATTGGTTATGCGGATTAGATGTCTGAATTGATTTTACAAGTAAGGGAACATGACACCTTGTACAGATCAGAGTAGATAAACCTATTAGTACAGGAGTACAGTATTAATATTACTACCAAACTACGTAACTAACTTCTACTTATAATACTACAACCTTATCTTTCATTGGAACCATTCATCAATTTTCTCTACCAAATACTAGAAGAAATAGTTGTACTCGCACAAGCTTAAAATACTCGACTGGTTGAGCAGAGCATCACCTGAATTTGATCTACAAGGCAACAAAAGTCGTGCCTGACTTAATTAACCGCTAAAATCCAACTAATCATCACCATTATCGCTCAAAAGGTCGGTTTGACCATGCTGCCTGGAATTGGATGCCTAATATGACACCTGTACCTTTGGTTGCAATTTGGTCCAACATAAAGCAAAGCCTTGATATTATACTGGCCTTGTTTGGTTGCTGGTTTTTTAGCCAGCTTGTTGGACAATTTGGATTGTTTGATCAATTGATCATCCAACCATTCAAATTTTGGTGTTTGGTTACCAGCTTTTTCATTGGCTTTTTGGATCCAACAATCTGAATTACAAAAAATTGGGTAAGGGTAACTTTTGGGATCAACTTGTTGGATTATTATGTAAATGTCAATCTTAACCCAATAATAATAATAATAATAATAATAATAATAATAATAATAATAATAATAATAATAATAATAATAATAATAATAATTATTATTATTATTATTATTATTATTATTATTATTATTATTATTACTACTACTACTACTACTACTACTACTATTATCATTATTATTATTATTATTACTATTATTATTATTATTATTACTTACTTACTTACTTAGAAACTAATGATAATTTAAATAATATAATTAATCAAATATAAATGATTAATTTACATAATAGATATTACTAAAATTTATAAATATTATTATTAATTTCATAAATACTATTAATATATTGATAATAATTATCAACTGTTTTTATCATTAACAATAGAAAGTTATCTCCATGTTCATAGTGGTAATTTTACATCTAATCAGTTACCAATAATCAGCTCACTTTACCAAACATCTTTTTACTATCAAATAGTCAAACCAGCTAGCACAACAAGTTGACGACAACCAGCTGACCAAACCAGCTACCTTCTACCAACTGCGTGCCAAACAAGGCCACTGTACTATAGGGCATATAACTTGACACTAAATGGCATTATACTACTTCATCCGTTTTATGAAAATATTTACATTTGTTTTTTCACGGTCTCTAATGCACCACTTTTACCTTAGATAATTGTAATTATATGCATATATAGATTATAAAATTATAAGTTTCCAAACGTATTCTTCAAAATGAATCTAATAATACCATTTTTACATTATAAATATTTGTATTTTTTCACTAATTCATGGTCAAAGTTTGTGAACTTTGACCTTAAAAAATGAAGTGTAAACATCTTGGTGAAACAGATTAAGTACAAGGCAACAAAAAAGAAATATAGAATGAAATGCAGCGCAAAAACAAAATAATGAGAGGCGAATTGGAACAGAAGCTGAAAAATAATATAATATGGAGAGATGATCGAAAGAAGCCGCACCGAAATAAAGAGAAAAAATGGCAAAAATCTTAGATGATGTTGGTTGATTCATACACACCACGAACATATTGCACCTTTCGAGTGTAGGCTCATATAGAGAAAATACACGTCTAGAGAGAAAATAGAGAAATAAACTGTCGAATATACATATGTGGAGACATGTAAATGAGGGTTTTCATTGCCAAAGTGTCCCCGGAATGATAGTTAGCTACAAATGAAAAGTTATCACGAGTAAATAATAAGAGAAAGTAATAATGCCAGAATTAGATAGTAAACATAAGATCTTATAAGATTTCCAACTACTGTACATTGATGGCAAGTGCAATATTTTGGAACAAACAATAAGGTTTTCATTCTCAAACCATCTATTTGAAAATTTCAGTGATCTCTTTGTTTAGCTCGTAAATACTTTAAGATGTTTAATGGATCCTTATTATAATCCCATAGAAAAATTGAAGAGCCCTAGGGTATAGACTCGTTTTTTGGAAGAAAAGAATTGATGGCAACACTCGGAGAGTCATAGTGTATGGTTTTTCCTTTTGAATGTATGGTAGAATAGTAAATACAATAGGCAAGATTGAAAAAGGAGGAGGGAAAAGAGTAAAGGGAAGGAGGGGATAGTAAAAGCGAAGCATGGGAAGTTTGAACGGTCAAAAAGTAGAGAGTGGGGGAAGAGAGAGAAAACGCAAGCATTAAAGTAATGAAAGGAGAAGCAGAGAACGAGACTTTCCTCGACTTTCCTGTTTCCTACCTTTGACTGTCACCAAACCCCATAACACAAGCTAATAGCTATCCTCTTCCCTTCCCTAAATTCAATCAACCCATTCTCTCTCTCTCTCTCTCTCTCTCTCTCTCTCTTAATCTCTCTTATTAATCTCTTCTCACCCCATTTTCCATTTGTTGTGTATTCTCCGATCCGCAAGCTACTCAACTCACCAATGTCCTCGCGCAACTGGTAACTCTCTCTCTCTCTTGTCTTACAGAATAAACAATCATGCTTTCTTTCTAATTAGGGTTTCCCTGCTTTGTCTGATCTCATCCTTTTCATTTTTATGTCCTTCCTTTGTTTTTTATTTTGTCACGCTAATTTTCCTTTCTGATTGAATTGGGTTTCCCCTAGTCTTTCTGTTTCAATTATTTTTGTTTTTCTTTGAGGGGGATGGGGTGAATGTGAAGTCGTCTCTGTCTCTATGTGCCCATTTTTGTGTCTGGGAATTCAATTTATTAAAGCCGATCCCCACTTCTGTATATTTACAAGGAAGTTATCGAAAAAGAAAAAGAAAAAGAAACGGAACGATTCTCATTTCTCCAGAATCACCATAAGCTCATAGTCAGGGGAAAACTTTGTCCCTCTATGCCCATTTATTATACAATATTGATTCATTTAGGATCTCGACAAGTTTAATTAGGTTATTTATGTTACACCACATAATTTGATCTACAATACAATGATTTACAAATTTATTTCTTTTTCAAATTTGAAAATGCATAAAATGTGTTTTTAATACCTTGGCAGTTCATTTAAGATCTGTCCTCTGCTCAATCTGGATCTTGTATTACCATTTCTGATGCTGCCTATATCCCTTTTCTACCCTTTATGAAATTTTCTCAATAATTGGATATTAAAAGTCATATTCATCTCTCACTATGTTTCTGATCAATGTAAATAACAATGGGAACTCTCAAATCTATGCTTTTAGACTAATGTTGTAAAGCTCAAAGTATGGTGGCACCTCTTTGGTTAAAATTGCGTTTATGCTAAACTAATATGTATTATGTAGCCTGTATGCTTTGTACTCTTCCTTTTCCCCTGTCTTGATTTGTCGTTGGAAGGAATTTTTCTTACTCCTACTCCTACTGCTAGTATATACTCTAGGATATTGCTCTTTCGTGTTTCTTGGTTGTTTGTGAAAGGTCAATCATTGCTAATGGATTTTTCTTTGCTCACAGATCATCAACTACTCCAGTTAGTATCTTAGATTCTGCTCTACATTTGTTTTGAGCAATTGATTGGTAATTTTCTCCATTTTGCTGAATCAATGGCTTCTGTGGGTATTGCGCCCACTTCCCGGCTTAGAGAGCCCACTGGGAACACTGGTGCTATTGATAAGTTACCCGATGAGATGAATGATATGAAAATCAGAGATGATAAGGTAATAATCTATCTACTCATTTGCTACCTTCGTGCCTTTCGCTCTATTGTAGCTTATTTGAAAGCTGACTTGGTGTTTTTAGGAGATGGAAGCTGCTATAGTTGATGGAAATGGTACTGAGACTGGTCACATCATTGTTACCACAATTGGTGGTAAAAATGGGCAGCCTAAGCAGGTGATTTAAAATTTTTATGTGTATTGTAGCAAATTTGTTTTTGTTTTTATGCTGATATGACCATAATTCTGAGTTGTGCTCCCTTGTGTTACCTGTTACCAGACTGTGAGTTATATGGCTGAGCGTATTGTTGGACAAGGATCTTTTGGAGTTGTTTTTCAGGTATTTTTGCGTATAACTAGTAGAAACACCGTCTTCTTTAATGTCAACAGTGCATCAATCAAGTTTCGACCTTAAAAATCCACCCAGCTGACCAAATTCTATGCTACATGAATATCCAGGCGAGGTGCTTGGAGACAGGCGAAACTGTGGCCATAAAAAAAGTCCTTCAGGACAAGAGATACAAGAATCGTGAGCTGCAAACGATGCGTCTCCTAGATCATCCAAATGTTGTCTCCCTGAAGCACTGTTTCTTCTCGACAACTGGAAAGGAGGAACTCTATCTTAATTTGGTGCTTGAGTACGTCCCTGAAACTGTTCATCGCGTCATTAGACATTACAATAAGATCAATCAGAGGATGCCATTGATATATGTAAAGCTTTACACGTACCAGGTATGGCGGGTTATTGTGATTTTTTTATATGTATAATCTTAAAATAGATGAAGAAATTCTATATTTCTAATGGATATTTGTGCTGACACCAGATATGTCGAGCTTTGGCCTACATTCATGGAACTATTGGAGTATGCCATAGGGACATAAAACCCCAAAACCTACTGGTATGATAGTTCAATTCTCAATGTCCAGTATTATATCTATGTGTAGGTCTATTTTGAGACATTCTTTGTACTAGTTTTACTGGATTCTGCATTTTAATACTTCTTAGAAGTTCCTTCTATTTAGTGGCGACTTGTAAAGGTAATATTATTCCGTAATTATCTCATGTTATCTTTGTTTGATGCAGGTCAACCCGCATACGCATCAGTTAAAGATTTGCGACTTTGGAAGTGCTAAAGTCTTGGTTAGTCCCTTTGTTCTTCCTATATCCGTTGACTGCTTGTGTTTTGTACATTACTGGTTATGTTTTGTATCTTTAATTTTATTTGTGGTCATGAATTGTTATTTACAATTGGCAGGTAAAAGGAGAGCCAAACATATCTTACATATGCTCTAGGTATTACCGTGCACCTGAACTCATTTTTGGAGCTACTGAGTACACTACAGCAATCGATATTTGGTCTGCTGGGTGTGTTCTTGCTGAACTATTGCTTGGACAAGTAAGTGGTCAATTTGATGGTTTTTGTTTTAATATTGAGATTTTTTTTTTATGTAAGTATGTGATAAAATTGTTTCTGTTCAATTGCAGCCTTTGTTCCCTGGTGAGAGTGGAGTCGATCAGCTTGTAGAGATTATTAAGGTGATTGCCAAAGTCTAAACTTTTTGTCTAATGATCTAATGACAATTGCTTCAAGTTTCTTTGGTATATTAAATAGCATTTTAAAGTGATTTTTATTAATTTAATGTTGCTGATAGATTTGATCATTTTGTACTGTTTACATATTTGTGTGCAATTGCTCTTATGAGTATTGATTGTTGCTTGATTTTCACCAAGCTAACTTGGTTTTCGCTTTTGCTACTTAATTCTGATTTCACGTCTGACCTTCATGCAGGTTTTGGGTACCCCAACAAGGGAGGAAATTAAATGTATGAATCCCAATTATACCGAGTTTAAGTTCCCCCAAATTAAAGCCCATCCGTGGCACAAGGTACATGCTTGTCATCATTTTAAATGAATACTACTGTATCATCTAGCTAGGTGTGACACCGAGACTTGTGATGTTGAAATTCAGATATTCCATAAGCGAATGCCTCCTGAGGCTGTGGATCTTGTCTCAAGACTCTTGCAATATTCTCCAAACCTCCGGCCCACAGCTGTGAGTGTCTTGGTTGATGTGAAATGACATGCTTGTTTTACACTAAAGTTTGTTACATTTGTTCTCTGGTGGATTAAAGTTCCTTATACTGTTGCTTTTTTAACCAATCTGAATGCAGTTAGATGCTCTGACTCACCCATTTTTCGATGAACTACGTGATCCAAACACTCGCTTGCCCAATAGCCGCATCCTTCCCCCTCTTTTCAACTTTAAGCCTCATGGTATGCATCCAGTGTTTTCAGGAATCCTTTTACAATATTCCCCCTTCCCCTTTTTGTGAGAACTTGCTCATGATTCTGCTGCTGTTTACCAGAACTAAAAGGAGTGCCAGCAGATACATTGGTGAAGCTAATCCCAGAGCATGCTAGAAAGCAATGTGCCTCTCTTGGTTCATGATGATGATGCGCAATTGCGAATATGCAGTCTGTGATAACAGCCAACAGGTCTGCTGCATAGAAGTAGATAGCTATGCTAAACTCAAAGGGGGAATATTTGGAGGTTATATTTGATCGATTAACATTATTTCTTTTTTCATTTTTCTTTTTCCTCTTCTAACGTGCTATATTGTTTGTACTATAACGGTAATATGTCATTTCACGCGGAAGTGTGTTGAGAAGGTTCTGTATATTGTACCCAGAATCTAACGAGCGATGAACCCTTTTCTGTAGATGACTGTAGGTTGTAACTATGTATCGAACGAAATGATCATTTTATTCTTTCATATGGTTAATTTGATTTTTCATTTAGCAGAAGATGGAAACCGTAATGTTTACAGTCTTATTTGTTTTTTGCGATCCTTATACAGTTCATATGCCCTTTTACGTTCAAAGTACTGTTTAAGCTCAGCTTCCTGCCAAGTTTTTTTTAACAGTACTCTTATGCGGGCATGATTAATTTACCTTGCAGGTATTACTATAAAAGACATTCTCGCCGACTCTTTTTGAAAAAACTTTTTGATTAATCTCGCAGTGGCCAATTTCTTTTACCACATTGTTTGTATTTTCTTCCAGATGTAATTTGAGATACATACAAGATGTTTAATTAGTGAGCAATGCTGGAAAATCTAACTACTCTAGTAAACTTAGTTACTTGCCCTAAATATGTGTTTAAGTGCGAAAGCGATGACTGAGGGAAAGAGTAGGTGGCATGGAATTAAATAGCGGCCGCTACGTAAAGGATTTTGAGCTCGCCGCGACGCGTTTTACCGCTTTGCAAAGTTGAGAAATTATTGACGCTGCAACAGTCGCTACGGCCGTTACATTACGCGAAAGCGACGCTTTTTACCGTTACTTTGTAGATATGCATTATTAAATTATTATCATTTTACTTTATAACTCTATTACTAGTTTATTTTAACTAATAGTTATCGACTTTATAATGAATTTGATTACATATTATGTTCGAATTATGATGGTAAAGCAAAGATTTCAAACTGCAATTAGAAGTGTAAATATTCCTTTATGTGAGTCATTCACGCCGCAATTGCCGCTATACGCTACGCGATACCCGCAACATTACATTAACTCGATGTCGCGACCGTTACCGCATTCACGATCGCGACCGCTATTTAATTCCTTGGTAGGTGGCCTAGCTCAAAATGACCAAATTTCCGCAACCCTCCCCTTCCAAACTTTTAATGGTTTTGTTTGTTATCTCAATTATACAGTAAAAAAAAAAATGGTTTGGTTAATGAACAAATTCCTCATTGTGGGATGTCCCAAAATGAAAAACGTAAACATGATTCTTGGATGGATGGAGTAACTGGAAGTTTATTGACCTCTTGGTCTGCGAGTGAATGATAGATGGACCCGTAGTCCTGTATCTTCCTGGTCTCAAGTCCCTTTGCACATGAAGAGCAGTTTTGGACACTCACCAGAGAAATTAGGCTCTGTTTGGTTGTCAAGGATTAAAGATTAGGCTTAGAGAACAAAGTTAAAGTAAATACTAGCACTCTGTAAGTAGTTGGTTCTGAAAAACAACCTTAAGAATCTTCTGCTGTTGCTTTTGGGTTCTGGAGAGAATAAAATAAAGAAAGGTTGGGGAGGACAAATGCAAAAGCGAAGGGGGGGGGGGGACCAATACATCATTCGAGCCATTTCGTTCATTGTTTCATCCTGCGGATTGCTGTGTATCTGTAGAATGCTTTCTCTCTAGGAGTGTAATTACTGATTTCACATTGTATGAATTTGGTTCTCATGAAATGACATATTTATCAGCCATGTTAGTTGATCGAACACGGTTTCCAGTATCAGGCATGTGTCTGCAGCTCAGACTTGGTTGTTCTTTGGAATTGCTTACAGTTACCTTACTTCCTTTGGCTGGTTTGGACTTTGGGGTGCCCAAAAGCCAAAACTATACAATTATGTATAGTCCTTGCTGAATATACCCTTTACTGAATATGGTGATGATGTTCCTTAATGAATGATCTAACTAAATAAAACTCTCGATCAGAATATGTTGATTAGATGATATTTTTCGTATGTTTGAAAGTGTATCCTATGCATGTCTGCGAGGATACTCTCGGCACTTGTGTAGCCAATCAGGAGTCTTATTTCGTGACAAGAGTTTCAGGTAAGTATAAGAAGGTTCCCGAAAATTGAGAAGGGGGACGAGTACTTATGGGTAGTGAGTAAAATATAACAGATTTGGGAAGGTAAGTAGGTAAACCCAGATTTGGGAAGGTGTGGAAGGACCATATGAAAAAGTGAAGGTAATGGGTAGAACATGGGGCGTTTTTATCTGCTTTGCCTTTGCCTTTGCCCACAACCCTCAATTCCAACATCTTCTGTTTCTTGTTATTCTGCCTTCTCCCTTTTTTTGCTTCAACCGTAGTTTCTGCAGCATCCACTAATTCTCAAAAGGACGCATGCCTATATAGAAATTGGTCGGTTTTGCGCCATTATTAAATTCTTCCCACTAAGCCAAGTTTTGTGCTAGCTAGGACATACATACATGACCTACGTCTGTATGTCTATATATACATATTGGTGGTGTGCTCAGCCTTTCAGCATTCTGCATGCTTTGCTCTTTTACCTAAATGCAGTCAAGCCTTGCAACTTGGTCACCTAGTTGTTTTAGAGTTCCTCCTTAAATTTGGCAAAATATTCATTGGTGAAACTTCTTTCTGTCACGCCATTGACAAGGATCACTCTAAAAGCCTGTTAGAAACCCGTCTTCCTAGGAACGAGAGAGCTAAGCTTCCTCATTCGGTTAGCAATTCCACTTCCACATTCAGGCCCAAATTTCTTGATTCGTTCACGTGCATTGTCATGAGGACTCTCCGTCTAATGAAATGGTCATTTCTGCACATCTTTTTGATCACCACTGCTTGCCTAACTTTTGGCTCCCAGGCTAGGCACCACAAACACACATTCAAACGACACAAGCATGGACATTCTTCCCCAAGTTCAGGGATTTCCCTGCCACCTTCCCCTCTTCCTGACGATCCTGCTGATTCGCCTACCTATGTTCCTAGCGGTGTTTTTGATGTCAGGAGTTTTGGGGCAGCGGGAGATGGAGTTGTAGATGATACAGAAGCTTTCAAGGAAGCTTGGGATGCGGCTTGTAGTTTTGCTGATGCCATGTCCGCTGCACTACATGCTCCTGGTGGATATACCTTCATGATTCAGTCTACCATCTTCACCGGGCCTTGTCAAAGTGAATTAGTTTTTCAGGTACTTTACACTTTCTTTAGGCAATTTTTCATACAGGTACAACCTACTATTCTTTCAGAACCTAAAAAGGAAATTCTGACCTACATTGGAACAGATTGATGGGTCTGTTGTGCCACCTGATGGGCCGGAATCATGGCCCCAGAACATGAGTAAACGGCAGTGGCTGGTTTTCTACAGAGTAGGGGGGATGTCACTCCAAGGGGGTGGCCGTATTGATGGAAGAGGACAGAAATGGTGGGATCTCCCCTGCAAACCCCACAAGGTAATGTCTTTGTCATCCATGTTATTTGTGCAAAACATAAATACTCTGCAGCATTTTCAAAGTTGTATAGGCTCTGACATATTTCACTCGTACAGAGCGGGAATGGAACAACAATGTCAGGTCCTTGTGATAGTCCAGTCGTAAGAATCTTCATTTGAACGTTTCCTCAGTATCAGGACATTCTTTTAGGAAGAAATTTGTCTCACTTTGTTTTTCTTGACGCAGGCTGTTAGATTCCTTGAGAGCTCCAATTTGACATTAAAAGGACTTCAAATCCAAAACAGTCCCCAGTTCAACTTCAGGTTCGATAGTTGTCACAATGTCCATGTAGAATCGATTCGTATAACAGCTCCAGCTTTAAGTCCCAACACAGATGGAATCCACATCGAGAACACCAACAACGTTGGAATATATAATTCTTTCATATCCAATGGTGAAGCTCCAAACAGAAAACCTTTTTGCCATCTTCACTTAGATATCATAAAGTACTTAGTCAGAAAAGCTCTTCAATTCCTTGTAATCAGAAGTTCAATTTTGTATGCAGGGGATGACTGTGTCTCAATTGGTTCTGGTTGCTATGATGTAGACATCAGAAACATTACTTGTGGGCATGGTCATGGTATCAGGTGTTGTCACCAATATTTGTTTTTCGAACCACATGGTAGACACCATTATTCTTCCTTGAGTCTGACCTTTTTCTTCCTCCACTTCCTTTCTTTTGTCTGTTGGAGCAGTATTGGGAGTCTTGGAAACCACAATTCAAGGGCGTGCGTTCACAATGTGACCGTGAGAGACTCCTTGATCAAGTTATCCAGCAACGGGGTGAGGATCAAGACATGGCAAGGGGGATCAGGGGCAGTGTCAGGGGTAACATTTGACAACATCCGTATGGACACTGTTAGGAACCCCATCATGATCGACCAATTCTATTGCCTTGGCAAGGGATGCAGCAACCAGAGTTCTGCGGTCTTTGTGACCGACATTCTGTATTCAAACCTCAAGGGCACCTATGATGTAAGGAGCCCTCCCATGCACTTTGCCTGCAGTGATGCCGTCCCATGTGCCAACATTACTCTAGCTGATATTGAGCTTCTCCCATCGGTTGGGGAAATGGTACTGGACCCCTTCTGCTGGAATGCTTATGGGAACTTGGAGTCAATGACAATTCCCCCTGTGTCCTGCTTATTGGAGGGCATCCCACCACAACCTATCTTAGATAACAGCATTGATCATTGCTAATTATATATCATCTAAATAGTTTGTGCTATTGCAGCTGAGTCTATCTTATATCCAGATGATGAATAGTATTGTACATACATTTAACAAGTGATTGTTGTGTTGCAGTAGTATTGAGGTTCTATTCAAGGAGCAGCATATTTTAGTCTTCTCCTGATGTAATAGTGATATACTGATACACTTTGAATTATGTATGCCAGTTGTGGGTTCGGAACCTCTCTTTGTTCTGTTCTGTATTACTTGTTAAGGGTATTCTAATTGACAATATTAAACTGAAGATACCAAGCTGATCGAGGAATTTGTCCTAAGTACTGGTTTATCCATGCAACATAGAGACTTGAAGAGCAGAGTAGAATGTTTATTGTTTTCCAGGCTTGACATTTGAATGCGCAAACTAGAAACAAGTCACTAAATGTTCCTCCCTTTTCTTAATGAGTGCATGTTAACACTTAGCAGTTGAGTATTTCTTTAATTTATAAGCATGTTATGTCATAGTGTTCCTGAAGTGAAATTCAAAGCACTTTGAAATAATCAAAATGGGAACCTCAAAACACAACCTAATCAACTTTCATGCTATGCTTGTTTCAGCAAAAAAACAGGTCTGGGCGAAAGGTTGGAGGGCAATAGTGTCTGGAGAATCACAAGATTCACTTTCTTGGGGTTATGAAATTCAGCAACTCTAATATAATAGGCTAAATTTCAACCATGTAGTATAAGATGCATGGTGGGGTGAGAATGTTTATTGTTTATATCATTATTATATGTTAATGTATATACGTACACCTAATTACTAGCTCTTTTAGAGAATAAATTAAGTGGTGGAAATTTTGGTAAAGTGTACAGGAGGGATTGTTTGTGAGAAAGTAACTTTAATTTGAGGAAACTCAGAAGTCAGTAATTAAATATTGATCATATAATGAAGATGGAATAGTGAGAATAAAGGGGCTTTTGATTGTAGGAAAGATGAATAATGTAGTTTTTTCATTATCTGTAATCTGTATGAACAATAATAAAGTTGCTTTGTCCTTTGTAAGTTCACCATCACCTTCTTAGCACTTATTCAATAAAGTGAATAAGCTCAGTCAAGACTAGCAGAGAAAGGCTGTAGAAGTTAACCTCGAGCTTATTCATTTATTACGGAGTTCGTATATACTCCTATGTCTATATACTCCGATCCCATACATCGATGCATGTATCAGTATCACCAAGGTGGGCAAGGTCACAACATCAACAAGCTAAGTGAAACCCTGACCATGGTCTATGAGAATGAGACTATGAACTACTACTACTACTTATAAACTTTACAATGTGCATGCATTTTATGTGTATAGGCCGGGTGTTAAGAAGTTTCAAAGGTTAGATTTAGGGGAATGTAAATCCATTTTCTTGCTACCAAACTTTATATTAATTAACCATGTACATGGTCTCATATTCATATTAAATAATGGCATGCTAGTATAATACTCCGTAACGTGTACAAGGAGTACATTAAAGGTATGTCGTTGCGAATTTATAAAGCAATTGCAAAGAGAGAAACAAGCAAAAAAGAGAAAGAAAGAAATGAAAAGTAGTTGGTGTAAAATGTTTAGAAGTTTTAGATAATGATAAAAAATAACTGGTTAAAATGTTTAGGAGTCTTAGCATCCTTGTTGTTTAAGATTTTTGAGAGGTTAATTTTCGTCAAATATTATAAATCATATATAATATTTTTCATACAACAAAAATTACACAATCAGATTCGGATCGAAAAATACTTCGCAGTGAGATGCACTTACAATATGTTTAGAACATATAAGTAAAAGTGTTAAGTTATGATGACACATCATCAAAGAGCATAGAGTGATACCATAATTGAAATGAGATGTGCCACCTAAGTAAAGAGCATAGGACGAGACACCTAAGCAAACCAAATAAAACAAAAAGTTAATCAAAATTTTCATAAAAGATAATTAAATCACCCATGCCTTTGGTGTACTGGCTCTTACACAAGTGTCCCGTAAAACGCCCTTCTAAGCCTACCAAAGACTCGATAACCTACTCGGGGGCCGCTCATATCCCCTAGGGGTGCCCCGAGCAATGTGGTACGAAAATATCCACCTTCGTTTCGGGGCCTCCGGGAAGCTCAATAAATGTGGACTATAGCCTTCGCTTTCGGCTTCCCGACGCTCGGGTGTCATTTTTGCCCAAACTTCTCATTTGGTGTTCTACCGTAACTCTAGAGGATCCTTAGTGCTACGGGAGGGAGATCTGGATCCCTAAACTTCAATATCACTCATGTATTTGGTGTTCTAGCTCTTACCAATGTCGTGTAAAACGCCCTTCCAAGCCTTTCAGGGACCGGATAAGCGATCCCATGGGCCTCCCATTTCCCCTAGGGGTGTTTAGTATGATGTGGTGTGAAAATATCCACCTTCGTTCCGAGGCCTCGCGGAAGCACAAAAAACGTGAATTATAGCCTTCATTTTCGAATTCTTCGCGGGGGGGAGGGGGCTATTGTGACCCTAAAGGACTCTCGGTACCCTCGGAGGATCATTCGAATCCCCGAACTTCGATATCACCCATGCCTTTAGTGTTCTAGCTCTTACACCAGTGTCCGCTATGCTCTTCCAAGCCTATTAGGGAGCGGATAAGCGACCCCCCCATATCCTCTATGGGTATTCCGTGTAATGTGGTACGAAAATTTCTTCTTCGTTACGGGGCCTCTCGGAAGCTCAAAAAACGTGGATTTACACCCTTAGTTTTTGGCTTCCCGGGCCACGGGTGATATTTCTGCCCAAACTTCTCCAGGGGGTCTATCATGACCCTAGAGGACCCTTGGTGTCTCGGAAGGGACTTCTGGATCCCTGAACTTTGATATCACCCATTACTTTAATTTGGTGTTCCAGCTCTCACACTAGTGTTCCGTAGAACGCCCTCCTAAGCCTATCAGGGACCGGAGAATCAACCATGAGGGCCTCCCATATCCTCTAGGGTGTTCCGTGCGATGTGGTGTTAAAATATATATCCATCTTCGTTTCAGGGCCTCCCGGAAGCCCAAATAACGTGGATTATAGCATTTGTTTTTGGCTTCCCAGGCCCCGGTGTCTTGTTTGCCCAAACTTCTCTGCGTGGTCTATCATGACCCTAGAGTACTCTGTTGCCCCGGGAGTGACATCCGGATCACCAAACATCAATATCACCAATGCCTTTGGTCTTCTGGCTCTTACACTAGTGTCCCATAAAACGCCCTTCCAAGCCTACCAGGGACCGGATATGCGACCCCTAGTGATTCTCATGTCTTATAGAGAGGTTCCGTGCAATGTGGTGCGAAAATATCCACCTTAGTTCTGGGGCCTCCCGCAAGCCCAAAAAACGTGAAGTATAGCCTTCGTTTTCGGCTTCCCTGGCCCTGGTTGTCATTATTGTCCAAACTTCTTTGGGGGATCTATCATGCACCTAGAGGACCCTCGGTGCTCCAGAAGGAACTTTCAAATCCTCGAACTGTCATATCCCCCATGCCTTTGTGGTTTCGGCTCTTACACACTAGTGTCCTGTAAAACACCCTTACAAGCATATCAGGGACGGGATAAGCGACCCTGAGGGCCTCCCATGTCCCTTAGGAATATTCCGTGCAATGTGGTGTAAAATTATCCACCTTTGTTAAGGGCCCTCCCTGAAGCCCAAAAAAAGTGGATTATAACCTTCTTTTCGGCTTCCAGGGGCCCGGGTGTTATTTTTGCCCAAACTTCTCCGCGGGGTCGATTATGACCCTAGAGTATCCTCGGTTCCCTGGGAGGGACATCCGGATCCCCGAACTACTATATCACTCATGCCTTTGGTGTTCTAACTCATACACTAGTGTCCTGTAAAACGCCATTTCAAGCCTACCAGGGACCGGATAAGCGACCCCCAGAGTCTCACATGTCTTCTAGGGGTGTTCGTGCAATGTGGTGCAAAAATATCCACATTCGTTCTGGGACCTCCTGGAAGCCCAAAAAACGTGGATTATAGCCTTCGTTTTCGGCTTCCCAGCCCTTGGTGTCATTTTTGCCCAAAATTCTCCGGTGTGTTTGTCATGACCCTAGAGTACCCTTGGTGCTTTGGAAGGGACTTCCGAATCCCCGAACTTTGATATCCCCCATGTCTTTGGTGTTTCGGTTCTTACACTAGTGTCCCGTAAAACGCCCTTCCAAGCATATCAGTGACCGGATGAGCGACCCGAGGGCCTCCCATGTCCACTAGGGGTGTTCCGTGTGATGTGGTGTGAAAATATCCACCTTCGTTCCAGGGTCTCCCGGTAGCCAAAAAAAGGTGGATTATAGCCTTCGTTTTCGGCTTCCCAGGGCCCAGGGTGTTATTTTTGTTCAAACTTCTCCGCGGGGTCGTTCATGGCACTAGGGTATCCTCGTTGCTGCGGGAAGGACATCCGGATCCCCGAACTACTATATCACCCTTACCTTTGGTAGCTCTTACACCAGTGTCCCGTAAAACGCCATTCCAAGCTTATCAGGGTCCGGATGAGCGACCCTGAGATCCTCCCATGTCTTCCAGGGGTGTTCCGTGCGATGTGGTGTAAAAATTTCCACCTTCGTTGCGGGGCCTCCCGTTAGCCCAAAAAACATGGATTATAGCCTTCGTTTTCGGCTTTCCGGGTCTAGGGTATCATTTTTGCCCAAACTATTCGGTGGGTCCATCATGACCCTAGAGGACCCTCGGTGCCCGGGGAGCGACATCCGAATCCCCGAACTCTGATATCCTTCATGCCTTTGGTGTTTCACCTCTTATACCAGTGTTCCGTAAAACTAACGCCCTTCCAAGCATATCCGGGAATGGATAAGTGACCACGACGGCCTTCCATGTCCTCTAGGCGTGTTTCGTGTGATGTGGTGCGAAAATATCCAATTCGTTCCGGAACCTCCCGAAATCCAAAAAAACGTAGATTATAGCCTTCGTTTTCGGCTTCCCGGTTCCTGGCTGTCATTTTTTCCCAAACTTCTTTGGGGGCCTCTATCATAACCCTAGAGGACCTTCGGTGCTCTGGAAGGGACATCCGGATCCCCAAAATTTGATATTCCCCATGCTTTTGGTGTTTTGGCTTTTACACTAGTCACCCGTAAAACGCCCCCTAAGCCTATCAGGGATTGGATATGCGACCCCGAGTGCCTCCCATGTCCCCTACGGGGTGTTCCGTGCGATGTGGTGTGGAAATATCTACCTTCGTTCCACGGCGCCCCGAAGCCCAAAAAACGTGGATTAACTTTCGTTTTCGGCTTTCTAGGCCCCTGGTGTCATTTTTACCCAAACTTTTGTGTGTGTGTGTGTTGGGGGGGTGTTCTATCATGACCCTAGAGGACGATCGATGCCCCATGAGTGACATCCGGATCCCCGAACTTCGATATCACCCATGTCTTTGGTGTTCTCACTCTTACACCAGTGTCCCGTAAAACGCCCTTCCAAGCCTATCAGGGAACATATAAGCGACCCCGAAGGCCTTTCATGTCCCCTAGGCGAGTTCCAGAGCCTTCGTTTTCGGCTTACGGAGGCATGGGTATCAGCTTTACCCAAACTTCTTCGGGGGGAAGGGGTCTATCATGGCCTTAGAGGACTCTCGGTGCCTCTAGGAGGGTCATCCGGATCCTCGAACTTCTATATCACTCATGCCTTCGACATTCCGGCCCTTACATTGGTGTCCCGCAAAATCTCCCTTAAAAGACTACGAGGGACCTGATAACGAACCCCGGGGGCAATTGTGTTACCTAAGTGTGCCCGTGCGATGTAGTGCAAGAATATCCACCTTCGTTCCGGGGTTTCTCAGAAACTCAAAAAACGTGTATTAGCGTTTGATTTTCGGCTTCTCGGGGCCCGATTTTCGTTTATGCTCAAACTTTATAACAGAGTATTCTCAAGTTTGTTAATAAAAGACTAATAATCGTTCTCTAAGCACTGGGTTAAATATAGATCAATGTTTACATTATGACTAATCATAATAAGTAGAACTATTAAGGGTAGGTACCCATATCTTTTATAGAGGCACCTCCAAGCCAATGAAATGACTTCTTTTCTTTTTTTTTTTTTTTTGTCAAAAAGGCTAATACACGACCAGTGAATGACTATTTCCATGACTTGAGGGCATCCCTCCTCCTAAAATTTTAAAATTTTCTCTAATCAAATTAAGAGTCAGGATGCGTATGAACCTCTCCAAATCCTGCCTTGGTGTTGTTTTAGTTTTATTTACCGGTTAATCACAAAATTAGCATTAAAGAAGAAAAAAAGAAAATTATTACAACAAAATGAGAAACGAGGACCCCAATCAAAAAGAATTTAAACATCCGGGTACACGAACATGCACACTAGTTTAAAAAAAAAAAAAAAAAGGAAGCAAAATACTAATAGGTAGTAGGACTGTAGTAGTAGTAAATTAGAGAAGCTTTTAGATTGGTCGGTAAAGGCGAAGAAAGTAGGGGATAAAGTAGCAACTTTAGATTGTCCCATGCGGAGAGTGAGACTGTATGTGAGGGTGAGAGGAGGCGCTATTATAATCATAATCATATTCATGGGCTTCTCTTCTTTCAGTCACAAAAAAAAAAAAAAAAAAAAGATGACAAGGAAAAATAAGAACGAGTACTGGAGAAGAAGTGGAAGAGAAGGGGGTAGGCGCGGCGTTAGTGGGAAAAAAGGACAGGTTTAAAAGTGGGGTTGGCTAACTTCCAAACCCCAACTACCTTAACTTACCTTTTCAACTTGTGTTTTTCCATTATCAATAATCTTGCTTAAGTGGTCGTATGCGATTTAATTCAGTTCCTGGTGCTCAAACTGAAACCCGTAGGCATAGCTACACCATGCCCGCAAAAAAGCCCAACTTAATTAAACAAAACTTAATTAATTAAGCAGATGGCGGAGCGTATAGTGGGTCATAGCTTTAGGTAGAGAGAAACTGAGAAAGGTTGGTGTGCGGTTGAGTGATGAGTGGTGACTCTGATTGCCTTTTGTTTTTGAAAAGTGAAATGAAAAAGGTTCGCCTGCAACTGCAACTGCAACTGCAACGGTAAAGGAAGCAACACTAAAACACAGAATTGCGCTCAAAGCAAAAGAAATATTACTTACTCAATAGTATAAGACTTTAAGAAACCAAGGGGCGATAGGCATTTTAGGCATTTACTCATTCCCCGCCCCAAAAAGCTAAAGATCCAGGAATCGAAACGGAATCTTTAATCCACTAGTAGTAGCTAATAAACTCGATCAATTCTGAATTCCCTCACCATCCCACCCACTACACTACATCTCTACATGTTAGAGTAGTCATCATTTTTATGTGGACTTAGTCCATCGTGAACCAAGTAAATTTTAGGGGTGACTCCAGATGAAGTAGGGAGTGACTTCACTATAAGGTGATTCTAGATGAAGTACAGAGTGACGTCAAGTATAAATTTGAGGGGTGGCGTTAACTGAATTAGGGGGTGACTCCAGGTGAAGTAGGGGGTGACTCCACTATTAGAGGAATGACTTCAAATAAAGTATTGATCCACCATAAACTAAGCCGATATGTAACGCAATTTGTGTCTTTATTTGTATAATTAACCCTTTCAGACCCACACCTTTTTTACAAGCCATGAGAGATGTAATTACTATTTACTATCATTCGGAACTGATTTTCGGCCCAACCCTCTATTATTGAAAGGCAGGCCTTACGAAAAGCAGCATCTCAGTTACGTTGTTGGTTGGGCCAAAGCCCAAAGATGTTTCATGGTCGCCCACCATGAATGTGGGCCTTTTCGTCACAATGATCCGCTGCTCTAGTCTAGGCATTGAAGGATGAAATCCTCCTCATACCCATTAGGCTATTACCATTAGGAGCCTCCAGCCAGCCCTCCACAGGCCTAGTACACTGCAATGGTCTTGCATTTATCTCCCACAGGAACTAACGAACTGTGCAAGTGCAACCCCAATTTTTCAGCAAGCATAAAGTTTTTTCAACATGTTTGAAAATCTCCCAACATTACAATTTAAACTTATGCGTTTTTTCTAACAAAGAGTTACAGTATGAACTTTGTATAACACAACTCCTGAAATGTTGATTATAGCAAATGTCCCAGTAGCTTTCCTTAAGTATACATTGCAAATTATGTATGTCCTACTAGTAGATAGGTATGCCAAAACATTAGTAAAGTGAGATGGGTTTCATTCAATTAAATTAACTTGAATTGTTTCTCTGCAAATCAAATTTAATTAAATGGAAAATGTTAATGAATAGCAACCTTTATTGGATCAACAATTGAATTAGTATGTGATAGATTTTTTTTATTTTTTTGGGCTATAAGGACGCATGCAATAGCCTGCAAATCATATGCGATGGGTAAGCCAATTCATTTTTGATGGGCTGATGAGCTCAAGTAGAGAAGATCAAAAGAAGACCCTTCCTACAAAGAAAGGTATATATCGAACAAAAACTTGTGTGGACTTAGTCCATGGTAGACCAATACTTGGAGTCACCCCCTACTTTACCTGGAGCCACCCATACTTCACTTAGAGCCACCCCTCAAATTTACACTTGGCATCCCCCCTACTTCATCTGGAGCCACCTCGTACTTTACCTGGAGCCACCCCTTACTTCACCTGGAGCCACCCCTTTAAATTACTCAAAATTACTTCACCTGGAACCACCCCCTACTTTATCTGCAGTCACCCCCTACTTCATCTGGAGTCACCTCTCAAAATTACTTGGTCCACGGTGGACTAAGTCCACACAAGACATGCTGCGAAGACTTTATTCTCCCTACATAAATAAGGATTTGAACCCTTAACCACTGGGTTATGAGAGTGAAATACTTATCACTTAAACTTCCACCTCATCTTAACGGTAGTGCGATGAACCGATGATCTAGGTACGTGGTAGTAATTAGGTGAGGGTGGAGACGGTGGAAGAAGAATAAAAATGATGTCATAGGCATGTTGCAAAGATGACATCATGGCATATATGTCAGTCTCAGCCAAGATGAATATGAAACCTGGGTGGATGTAACATGCAGTGGTCCTATATATCCTAGCTAGTCTAAACTAAACAACATGCGTATATAATAGAGTAAAGAGAAAAAAACGATGGGAGTAGTTAAAGATGGCTTCGTGCGGTGCTCGGGTCGTGCTTTTGTGCTTTGTAACAGTGTCGTGTCGTGCAGTGTTTATAACTGTCGTGCTTCGTGACATGGCGTGCCGTGCCGTGTCTGCTCTTCTAAAAGGTAGGCTCAGGTCGTGACCGTGTTCATGCTTGTGTCGTGTCGTGCTCATGACGTGCCGTGCCCATGCTTTTTTCAAATAATATTAAAATTTTCGTCGTGACTTGTCGTGCCGTGCCGTGTCTAACCGTGTTTTTTTTTCAAAATTCAGGCCCGGGCCCAGCCTAGGCCCTGACATTCGTGCTCGTGCTTGTGCCTGTGCTTCCTCTGTGCCCGTGCTTGTGCCCGTGCTTCCTCCGTGCCCGTGCCATGCCGTGTAAAAGGCGTGCTCAGTCATGCCATACCTCGCGCTAATCATGCCCAGTGCCATCTCTAAAAATAGTACAACTACAAACCCAGTAGAACAGGGTACAGGTAGAGTAATAGATACTCTATTAATTTATATTCCCATGGGTTTAGAATTAAGATTTAAGATTGACTGTGGAGTCTTCCCTTCTCTTGGACTTGTGCGCATCCGTTTTAAAGGAGTATGTATTGTATACTTGAAAATTATGTCCGTCCCCAACTAGCTAGTCAATCACCAAACCCGGCCAATTGCCAATTGCCAATTGCCAAATCAAATTTATTCATTCCAATCATTCAATTAAGAGTATTTCTAATGCTATAAATTTTAAAGGGGATTTTTATTATTGACACATTATTGAAATCAAAATTTCATTTACACAAACCTTTATGTTGTAATGCTAAAAGCCTTTAAGAAGGTTTTTGTATGTGACACATCACAACCTATAAACAAACAAGGTTTATTTAGACAAACCAATTTATACAAACTTGAGATTTATAGGTTCATCACTATAGAAAAGAGATTTCTATAAAAGGTTTTTTTCTCCACAAACCTTCCATATGAACCTTGCATTGGAAATGCTCTAATCCCATAGGCCATAACACTCTCTCTCTATAAATATCTCTCAACGTACGTATGAGTATGACGTCAACCCCCCAAAAAATTATGACATCAGTGTAGCTAGCTAAGGTAGGTTTTCCGATCCCGTGAGACTATATATTTATATATTGTTATATATATTCCTATATAAATGTTTTTGTTGTACGATCGAGTATGTAAGTAATACCGAGGCTGATTAGCTAGGGTTGAATAATAGTTTGATTCAATTAATGGTGATAACAAAAAAGGAAGAAATAGTTGTTGTTGATGATACAGATACAGATCCAAGAAATAGAGGATCGGATGATAAGGATGATTTAGATGAAGAAGAAGAAGAAAAGAAGATGGAAAAGTTTTATGAGCTGATCAGGCAATTAACACAACTTCGACAATATAATCATCACCGCCTGCGCCAGATTGATGTTCATCTCAAATTAGCTACTGCTGGTAGTAAACGTGGTCATGATCATATTGATGATCATCCGCATCCGCATCCGCATCCGCAGCCGCAGCCGCAGCCGCAAGCGCAGCCCAGATCGTACTATGAGTATGAGTATTATGGCAATCCAAACAAGATTCCTAAAATGATGATCATCGACGGTGACAGAGGAGACCTTTCCCAATCCCAGGTCAATTACCGACGTCCAGCTACCGGGGGGTTCGACCTCAATCTCGCCCTTTGAACTTAATTTCATGATCATTTATCCATAGGCTTCGATTAATTATTAATACTAATATGATCTCTTTGAATCTCTGATCTTCTGCTTGCTTGCTTGGCCTCCTTATTAATTGTCAGAGATATATTGATATGGGAAAAATATTATGAGAATATATTTTCCCTATCTATATAGTAAATAAGATATATATGATATTATAGGTTTAGGATCTTATACTAGTGATCTAATGTATTTAGGAAACTAGTATATTTAGGATATATTAATTGTGCTTAGAGAATAAGTTATTGTACTCTATAAATATGGGGTCTCCCCAGTTCAATATTAAGGATCAATTTTATGAGCCTATTATAAGCCCAACATGATATCAGAGCTTGTTCGATCCTGAGAACCTAAACACAAAAGCTTCCGCTATGCCGATGGCGGACTGTTGTCTGTCCGCCACCGGACAACCCCAAACATCCAAGACCAACCTACTTGATTTAAAGTTTTTTTTTTTTTCCCTTTGGTATGATGGCCTTCCACGGCACTATTGATGGATCTAAAGTGATCCAATATGACATTAATTAATGGTTATGATGAATGAAGATATGTGATATACAAGATCACCGATGATAATGAAATTGATCGACGACCATAAATGGCGCCGATTTGAAAGTATTGGAGGTAGCGACAAGAAGTTGACTTCTCCCTACTTGATGATATGTCACTACAAGAAATGTGAACATTAATACCATTAATTAACGAGGAGACGCGTTTCTCGTCGTAATTGAGTGTCAATCGCGACCAGATACCAGAACTCGTCGTAATTGTATATCTTTTTTACGACGAGGCGCTTTTCTCGTCGTTAATGTATCAAAACTCGTCGTAGTTGTATAAACCCGCATAAGAAAAATGGTTTTAGAAATAAAAGAAAACGAAAAGCCTTGTGACAATCAGATTGAAAACACGAGCAACGGGTTTTATTTTGCAAAACACTTTCTCTCTCCTTAGAACACCCACATGACCACATCCCATCTCTCTCTCTCTCTCCATTGAAGTAGAATGGGTTTAGAAGCTTTCTCTCCCTATTAAAGTTAGGGTTTTTAGTTTTTACCTTGGCTCCAAATTGAAAATAAAAAAACTAGACTCCAAAATCATTTTTCAAGCTTTCTCGCACCTTCTTCATCAGATATCTCTCACTATTGAAGTTAGAGTTTTTGCTCTCTCTCCAAATCGAATTGCTCTCACTCCAGATCGCAGTGCTCTTGCTCCAAATTGCACAATCTTGTACTGGTATGCTCTTCTTTCATCCTAATTCTTTATTTTTGGCCCTGATTTTGCATTTTTTGATCTAAATAATGCGATTTTGTGTATGAGGAAACTCAGATCTGATTTTCGCCATGCTCTGTGTATCAGGTACGTTTGCACAACGTCTCTCCGTCTCTTGATTTGTTTTCTTTCTAATACTACAAGTTCACCAATTTCTTGAAAAATTACATGATATAAATTATAGTGGATTTTTCAGTCTATTAATTGCCATTTTTGGGTTGCAATTGATGTTATGAGTTGTTGGTTGGTTTTGTTTATTTCTCTGGTGTTTGATCTATGATTCTATTAATTAGATCGATTTTTAAGCTCTGGATTGACTAGTATTTAGCTTCTAACTTGGGTGAAGTTTTTTTTATAGCATTATTCTATCAATGTGTTTCAGCTATTAGTATTTGGGTGGTTGTATAATGCTGCTTGGTTTAGCCAATTTTCTGATTTGGTTGTTGTTTTGGATTTTGTTGCTGTTTTGGCTCTTAATCTGTGGGCTTAATTTCTTTAATGTATTCAATTATCTGCACACCGAAACTTGTATTATCTCAACCTGTTGGTTTTGGGTACGCAATACAACTTTATTTGTTCTTCAATTTTATTTTTCCTTATGTGTGGATTGTAGAATGAAATATCAAAGTGTTGTAAAATTGGTAGTTGTAGTGATATTTATAGTTGCTCATTGTGTAGAACATGGCTTTTTAATTGGATTTTTCTTAGGTGGTATGGATTTGTCATATATACTTGTTATTATCTCAATAAACTAATATCACTACTGAGTATATATATATATATATATATATATATATATATATATATATATATATATATAGAGAGAGAGAGAGAGAGAGAGAGAGAGAGAGATTATTTTCTCTAATTTACATGGTTATATACCTGGCTGTGATGAAATAAGAGTGTTCATTTTCTAACAGTTTTAAACTCTTCACCATGTCAGAATTAGACTAATTGTTTTTAATAATGTTGCATTTGTTGCATTCTTGTTTAATTTTGAGTTGTGGTTTGTCTTTCTGTTTTGATTCTTAGCGTGCCTTGAACTAAATAATGTTAAGCTTGTCTTGGAAGGTTGACAAACTTGACAGCTCAAAGTTTCATAAAATTTTTCTTGAGCACTAAGAGCTGATTGCAATTATTTGGGTTGTGGTACTTATATTCAGAACTTGCCTAGTAGGATAATCTAATTATGTACATGTTATGGTCGAGTTTGAGAGTTTAGATATGGAGTCTCTAACGATAGGAGATAGAGGAGAAGTGAATAGAGAGAAGATGATTGAGGAGAGAGAGGACGTGCGTTTGGTTTGTTGCATGATTGTTTTGTAGTTAAATGATAGGTTTAAAGCTAAGTTCATGTTAAGCCTCTTTGTTATGATATTCTTGGACCGTATTTGTATAGTTTAATTTAAAGCTACTTGTTTATTTTTTTAAGCAAATGAAATAGAACTCGTCTTAATATATGCATAGCTTATAATAATCTTATATATTTTGTATCTTAATGTGCAGATAGGTGACTAATTAATAGACTTGAAGAACAAGAGTAGAAGATACTTCTGGGACATGAAGTGAACTTTTGCGGGTAGAAAATTAGTGCACAAGAGTTGAAGACACTTTTGGGGAGATGAAGCTTTTGTATTTTTAGTTTTTAGGGACCTTAGTTCTGAATCAATTAAAACATGTCAATCCATAGAGCTTGGTAGGTGATGTATGTAATCATTGACTACGTTGATTTTAAAAACTATTAATGAAATATAACATGTATTCATATATTTGAAGCACTTACTATATGCTCTTCATGATCCATTAATGTTCCTAATTGTAGTGTGGAAATGATGAACCAAATATGAGTCTACAGGTAATTAGATCAAGAATAAATCATTGTAAATGTCATCCAAATAAGTGCTTTTTTTTGTGGTAGCAAAGAAATACCTACGACGAGTTATTTTAACAATTGCGACGAGATATTCATCGTAAGAAATGAACTCTAAGCAATCAAATATTAACAATTACGACCAGAAGTTGGTCGCAAATGCATTACATTTACGACGAGATTCAAAACTCGTCGCTAAAAATTATTTACAACGGCTGACCAAAACCAGTCGTAATATTATTTACGACCAAGCCTTTTACGACTGGTCACGACCGTGCGCGTTTCTCGTCGTAAATGACCATTTGCGACGAGATTTGAGGCATTTACAACGAGAAATCCGGTCGTAAATGTTGTATTTTCTTGTAGTATGTGAAGATTCGACGGACAGATCGAAGATTCACCAACTCGTGAAGACTCGATCGCGCAGATCGAGTACTCACCGACCAATGAATTGTGAAGACTCGATCGTGGAGATTGAGGACTCACCGAAGACAAGGACACTACGTATTGTATTGTTCCAATCGTAGCGTTCGTAATGCCCTGCCGCTACGATTGCGGAAGGGTGTTAGAGATATGATATCGGAAAAATATTATGAGAATATATTTTCCCCATCTATTTAGGAAACAATATATATATATGATATTATATGTTTAGGATCTTATACTAGTGATCTAATGTATTTAGGAAACTAGTATATTTAGGATATATTAATTGTGCTTGAAGAATAAGTTATTATACTGTATAAAAATGGGGTCTTCCCAATTCAATATTAAGGATCAATTTTATGAGCCTATTATAAGCCCAACATTAATTGATACCACTAATTATTACTAATGCATACGGCGATCCAGTACTACTATTCATTATGCAAATTGCAATGCATGGGTCCCTCTCACGTTCCTATGTTATGTGCTACTTATATTCTACATTTGCACACTCTTACTCATACTCATAGTCACACTCACAGTCCCCCCCCCCTCTCTCTCTCTCTCTCTCTCTCTCTTTGTCCTTTTTTCGACGATGCACATCCAACTTTTCTGATCTTTACTCTACAAACTGTAACCAATGATTGGTCAAGTTATTCTCCCTGCTAATTATTAATTATTAATATGTCGAATATGATGCTAATCATGAATTATTAACATCTAGCTTGAGAGGAGAAACTTTATTGGTCTCATTTACTTTATAAAACGAATTTTGAGGAGATGAATTTCCAACAACTCTCCAATATCAATAATATGAATTACACACAATTGCTTGATTTATTAATGAGATAAAGGACTATATATGGTAATACAAGATACAAGATCATAAGATATTATTCTAGAATAATTTAGATATTATCACAATCTTCTAATATATATCTAGAATATTCCCAACTAATATTATTTCCTAACATATTCTCCAATACCCAAAACCCCAACCTAGAGAGGAGAGTTTTTTTTTGGTTCAAGGGAGGCACAGAGGTCAGTACAATAAATTTACATACAACGGGGGAGAGAAGATTCGAACCTGGAACCTAATGTACCCAGAGCCTCAGTCTTTACCACTAGTCCAAGACCTCATTGGCACCTAGAGAGGAGAGATTAGTCATTGGATTGGATAACGAGTCTGCTCCCAGGCCCCAGCAATCTATGACTAATGGAGAGAGCCTGCTTAGCTAAGACGCCTTGGGCCCAATATGGATTTTACACTCTTTAGCTGGGCTGGCATGGGCTGGACCCTGTTAACAGAAAGGAATATCTCTACTTCTAGTCATCCCGTCTACCTCATTAGACCTTTATCACTTCAACGTCATCGATATAGCGGACCATTAAGTTTTGGGCCCATCTTATACAAGTTTATTGTTTCACACTCCCTTGGGCCATTTCCAGGTTTTCCCCAACTCGTCTTGTGTGGACTTAATTCATCGTGGACCAAAGGATGAATTAATGATATAGTCCAAACCTTTTTGGAATATGGGAGTTATTTTTTTAAAAAATTTAATCTTTGGTCCACCGTGAACTAAGTCCACATAAGATATTATAGGTTTCTCCATTTCCGTAATGGGCTAAGAATTTGGTCCTATCACTTATGCCATCCATAAATAAACATGTTATAAGAAGATAAGTACTTTTTTATTGGGGATAGGATAGATTAGAAACCCAAACATAAATGACAAAATGCTCGTTTGGCCTAACTCCCACAAATTCAACTTCTCCTCCCAAATTTGTTCTTGTCCACTCCCTTTTCATCCACTCCCACCTCCACCTCCAACTTCTAGAGCTTGAAATAAAGCTAGAAGTGGAAGGAGAAGGAGAAGTGGAGGAGAAGGAGAAGTTGGGAGAAGGTAGGCCAAACGGGCACAAAGTTAGATAGGTTCAAATATGGTCAGTCTTTTTCATGGCATAATAATCAAAGCAGACATGGAATAAATAAGTGTGGTCAACTAGTATGTCAAATCCTTAATAATCCACTCCAATTTTACATAAAAAAAATAATACATAATTAGCGTGTTTGTCAGTCACAATCTATATAAATATATATATGATGCATCAATTCTATATTGATTGTTGGGAGTCTTACAAGCAAGTGTTATATATAGTGAGTTACATGAAGAAAGTGAGACGCAGTAAGGACAAAGATTGCGAATGAAAGAATCATTGAAGAAGTCACAGGCTATGAATGAATGCATGACGGAGACAAGAAGAAGTGATTTTTCTTTTTAGTAATTGACAAGAAGAAGTGATGATATCCACCAAACTCATCAACCACAAAAAAAAAAAAACCATTTGTATGAGTCGAAATCACCTCGATCACATTCTTGGCTTCAATTGAGAATGTACGTAGGACCCTGAACTTATTGAACATTGTTTGCCTGAATAAATTCGGGCCACTGCTTTTTCCACAAATAAAACTGAAAATTATGTGTGCGTGCTATTGGTGGGTAGAAATCATAATTACTTTTGGATCTCGTTCTCGTGTATTGTAATGATCACAATGACTGCACCTCTATCTTTGTGGTAGAGTATCGTAGATGGCTATTGGGCTAGCTAGCTAGTGAAGGGACTGGAAAGAAGGGTGGCAGCTAGGCATATATATGATCGATCTGGTTGGTGTACGTCGTAACCAAATATAAATCATGGACGACATTTGCATCTTAATTAACAAAGAATCTTGAATTTTTTTTTTACTTCTTTTTGACAAAATCGATGATGTTAACCATTTGCAAACTGTATAGTCACTAATATTGAATGATGTTGTTTTTGACATTTGTATACATAAGTGATGGCTCTTGCATTTTGTAATGTTTTCAATGTGCAAGTACTTCTACAGTTGTACTAAGTAGGGGTGGTATTAGCTAGGAGATGCTACATACTCTTTGCATGCATGATTCTAATCTTGCTTGCGGTTGCGGCACCAGTAATAATGCTATGGTCGTAATAAGATTTGAATTAAGGAGGTAGAAAAGCTTAAGAGTTTATTTCATGACGAATTAAGGAGAGCCATTTACATGTATGTGAAGTAGACCACTAGGGTGTATGGCCGTGCAATTTAGCGGATGTTTCAACTCTTTTTGATTTTAATATTTTTTGATGGGTTGCCTTACTTCTAACTTTGTTGCAATAAAAGTAGACAATGACATTGTTTGTTGCATTATAGTTCTACTTATTATGATTAGTCATACTGTAAACCTTGATCTATATTTGCTTGAGTGCATAGGAAATGATTATTAGCCTTTTATTAACAAACTTGAGAATACTCTGTTATAAAGTTCTTCTACCAAATATTATCAAAGTAGACAATGGATTGAAATTAACTAAGTACATCAAAAATTTATTGAAACAAATCTGGGTGGCCCATATCCCATGTCTTAGCGCCCTGCGAGCGCCATGTCCCATGTCCCGTGTCCGATGGGTGAAATAGGAGTTTTGGGACCCGGATGACCGTCCCGAGGAACCTAAGATCCTATAGGGTGACGATACACCCCCCGGAGAAATTTGGGCAAAAACGAAAATCGGGTCCTGGAAAGCCGAAATCAAGGCTATAATCCACGCTTGTTAGGCTTCCGGTAGGCCGCGGAACAAAGGTGAATATTTTTGCACCACATTGCACCGGACACCCTTGGGGAACATAAGAGGCCCCAGAGGTCCGTTATCGAGCCCCTGATAGGCTTGTAAGGGTGTTTTTACGGGACACCAATGTAAGGGCCGAAACACCGAAGGCATGGGTGATATCGAAATTCGGGAAAGCAGATGGTCATCCCGGGGCATCGAGGGTTCTTGAGGATCATGATAGACACCCAGGAGAAGTTTGGGCAAAAATGACACCGGCCCCTGGAAGCCGAAAACGAAGGTTATAATACACGTTTTTCGGGCTTCCAGGAAGCCCCGAAATGAAGGTGGATATTTCCGCACCACATTGCATGGAACACCCCTAGGAGACATGGAAGGACATTTGGGTCGCTTATCTGGTCCTGATAAGCTTGGAAGGCGCTTTACGGGATACTGGTGTAAGAGAGTTGGAACACCAAAGGCATGGGTGATATCAAAGTTTATGGATCCGTATGACCCTTCCAGGGCACCGAGGGTTTTCTAGGGTCACAATAGACCTCCCGGAAAAGTTTGGGCAAAAATGACACCCAGGCCCCGGGAAGCCGAAAACGAAGGCTATAATCCACGTTTTTTGGCTTACAAGAGGCCCGGGAACGAAGGTGGATATTTTCACACCACATCGCTTAGAACACCCTTAGGGGACATGAGAGGCCCACGGGATTGCTTATCTAGTCCCTGATTGGCTTCGAAGGGCGTTTTATGGGACAATGATGTAAGGGTGGGAACACCAAAGGCATGGGTGATATCAAAGTTTGGGGATCTGGGTGATGCTCCTGCGGGCACCGAGGGTCCTCTAGTGTCATGATAGACCCTACGGAGAAGTTTGGGAAAAAATGACACCCGAGCCCGGGGAAGCCGAAAAAGAAGGCTATAATCCACATGTTTTGAGCTTCCGGGAGGACCAGGAAAGAAGGTGGATATTTTTGCACCACATCGCACGGGACACCCCTAGGGAACATGTGAGGCCCCCAGGGTTAGTTATCGGGTCCTTGGTAGGCTTGAAGGGCCTCTTACTGGACATGGAAGGCTAATCCAAGGTTTTTGGCTACTAAGTATGACTCCCCACCACCCCGTGCCGCTGAACCTACCCCCAAGTCTATTATAGTGAGGTCTCATAATTTTTCTCAATTTTTTTTGAAAATTTTCTATCGGCGTATTTTTTTAATTAAAAATTAAATTAAATAGCTACAATCTTTTTCCGTAACTTAATAATATATTTGAAAAGTTTGAGGTGGAACTTTGGAAAATAATTCTCCAAACTTTCAAAACCTCACTATGAAAGTTATGCACTAGGCATGTGTACTCATGTTAAAACCACTAAACCTAATAAGACTCTTTAGTGGGTAGTTGCATGAGAGAGGGCTTGTGGGTGAAGGAAGGCAAGGGACAACATGAACCGCCTACCATTATGAAAGTTATGATGAGCATGTCTACTCCACGATTATTGGGTACCGAGCATGACTCCCCACCACCACGTGCCACCAAACCCACTGGAAGCCCTCTCTAATATTATAGTAAGATCTCATATTTTTTCCCAATTTTTTTGAAGCGATTTCTATTTTATTTTTTTTGATATTTTTCAGCGTAAGTTTAATTAAAAATTAAATTAAATTAAATAGTTTTAAACATTCAATTTGGTAAAACTGTTCAGAGAAAATATTGTAAAGCAATATATGTGGTACTAAGGTTAACGAAGTTGGAGGGTTATCTTGCAAAGAGATGAGCTATAAATACCAAATGCCTATTAGCAATCACAAAAAGAATTAAGAAGAACCTTACCAAAATGGGGATTGGTTGTACATGATGCTGGAAAGATGACAGACGACGACGATGAGATCCAAATACGAACGTTGAACATTTGGGAATGTAGGAGATGAATTGATGGTGTCTGGTTCCATCATCTATTCATGAGAGAGGAATTATCCCCTTTTTTTTGGCTCATCAATATGTGAGAGAAATTTCTATTACTCAATTTCTTGGATTTGTAACGTCTGATAACTTGTGAGAATGAAGGGAAGGGGATGAATGAGTCATTAAACTCCATTATGCTTTTGTAACGTCTGATTGTTGCTACTTTCTCTCTTCTTATTTTTTCCCCTTTTTTTACTAGCCATGAGTCACAAGATACTTTATAAGTAAATTGACCCGTCATTCAGCAATTCAGCTGATGATGTGGTGATCTCTGGTTTAATCATTGCCAAGTGGCTCTACTTTCTTTAAAGTCAAAGCCAAGGCATAATCATAATACGTACTCACAAATACAAATCCGCAGACAATGGATAGTGGAGGATCGCCTTGGAGCAAAACAAGTGACAATAGATCCCCAATGGACTTTAATTAGCACTAGTGCTGATCTCATCTGATACAGCTACTTCAGAAATCAGAACGATTTTAAAAATGAGTTCATAAAGCTGGTTTTTTCTGACGAGCGATTTGCTATTCAGGATCCTGGAATTGTTATTGCTAGGCTAAAGGTGTCACTGAATGCAACTTATAGGATCAATTCATAGCACTGAATGTCAAAATCTTCACTTCTGAATGGTACTTACTGATAAATAAAAAAAGGGTCACTGGAACATAGAGTAAGCATTCATATTGGAGTATACCGGTCAATAACTATTGCCCACATTTGCTACATACAATTCATGTATTATCATCAAGTTGACGAAGAAATACAGGCCTTATGCCTGCTAGGAGAGCAGAAGGAAGATTATACATTCTAATTAACACCAAACAAATCTAACAGCTATGCAACAAGCCAAACCATAATGAAAAAAAAGAAATATATCTTCGAGCTAGTATTAGTTTCTAGTCGAGTCACTGAGAAGGTCCAGGACTTTTGCCTAGACTAGATGACCGTATTACTGCAACCCTCGGACTATGTGGTCCAGTCCTGCCTGATCGCGGACTTAACTCTCCTCTCAATCCGCTCACTCGTGGACTGTATGCTGAGAAACGAGGGCTTTCAAATCCTCTGATTTCTCTTCCTGGTGTTGCTGTTGAGCTTGTTATCTTAGGACTACAAATATGTCTAACCTCACCTCGGCTTCTAATCACTATTTCATCCAATATTTCTGCATCCCCAGCACGTATAGGCCCTGATGCTAACTCCAACTCCTGTTTCAGACAACATGAATCTATATCATTTTGGAATTCAAAAATCTATCAAATAAAACAAAAATATAGATACTTATCAATGGAGAATCTGATGAGTAATGTTAACTAAGCGAGGTGTCAAGGGATAGTACCGCTGCAAGATTGAAGGGTAGAGCGGGTGATTCTTCGAATTCCGCTGCATCTAAATCTTGAAGGTGTGCTCCTTTGAAGAACTTGGGCAGAATGTATTGTCTTACAGGAACTAGAAGCATAATCATAAGAGGAAACAAAACCCCTGCAATTGGAATCCATGTAATTCCAAAGCAGATGCCTAAATACCCTGCTTGGAAAATGGTGAAAAGTGCAATGGTTTTGAAAGGAACGGTTTCTACAAAGGTGGCGTGATAATCCTCAAGAACTCTGCCGTTAGAACGTAATAATAATTAGCAACAAATGATGTATTTTTAAAAATACAAAAATAAATATTTAGAAGCACAAGAACTGACTTGTATCTTCTGCTTGGTGCTGTGAATAGAAGCAGGATCCGTTCCCAGAACTGGTTGCCTGGTAAGCTTTCAATGGCCATGAAAGCAAAGTAGCCCCAAAGTACTGAGGTCGGTATCATTTTGAGGATAGGCATGGCAGCAACACATCCGCCAACCATCACGGATTGAAACAGATTGCTGACGCGCTGCTCTTTGACCTCCACAGGCAACAACTCATCAATCTCCTTATCCACATCAAAGACACTCTCATCTATAGGGGCATCGATATGTCCCATACTTGCGGCTGCTTGAATTGTTGATTCTTTCAACTCCTTAAGCCCCTGGTCAACAACGAATTGTCACTGTGATGAGTTTCACTAGGGATATATGTACTAATAGTATATGGAACGCTTTAACTACAACATCACACTAAAAAACTGAGAGATCGTACTTGAGCTGATGAAGGCTCCTGATAGATCAGAGGGGTCTGCATTTGCTGATACGCTTCTTGCATATTACCATACAGTTGCCCTAAACTTGCATTCTCTTTTATGGCTTTTCGAGCTGTTGAAACAAGCCGGTTCCGAAGAAGCTGGATACAAAGTAGTTAAGCCGTAATCAGTGCAGCCGGAAAAAAAGAGCAAATTAGCATGAAGAAAAAAGAGAACCAGTGAGTTACAACTTCACTTGATCTTAGCCAAAAGGCCAAGAATGGTACAAGTGAGTTACAACTCCTGACAAGGCCCTATGCGGATATTAATTTTATAATGTCGGCTTACACAAGTTCAGCGAGAGGTACCTGGTGTTTAAGGGTAGCCAGACTCTTTGTATGCATAGGAGACTGGGGGATGACACCATTTGATGGAGGAATACCAATAAGACCACACAATAATGTCTGTACAGTGGAAAAAAAAAAAGGTACGAGAATTCCTAAGCTTAAAACTTTAAATACCATAACTAAAACGTAAGGACTCAAAGATGGGAACATGAAATTTGTATACCATGAACCCCAAAAGGAGCAAATCATAGTGGAAAGAAGGTGGTTTCCTCAAATTGAACTCTTTCTGCTGAGCGAGTTGAGATGCTACGCTGTGGTCAAAGTAGTAGAGCACTGCAATCATAGTCGCTGGAACAAAAGCTCCAATTATGTAGACAACAGGAACATTGAGCATATCCTGTCAGAGGGAAGCACTACTAATGTTAGCTTCATACAGTTAGCAGTTTATGAGAGAAAATAATCATGAAATCTTAATTTGCACTTGCCTTTACAACAGTCCAATTCTCATATGCACCAGGCGACCATGGGTTTGGGCTGAGGAGGCGTCTTGGTATACCATGAGGAACACTACCAGATGGTATGTAGGAAACAGCTGTCCATACTAGAACCATCAGTGGAACTCCATAATCAGCTACCAGGCTACGGAGCCAACCTGAAAGGAGCATAGTCATGAAAGTATTTGTCAAGTCCGGTTTTCATTCAAATTGTAACATAGCAACGATGAGGAAAACACATTTCACGATTGGTTTTAATATTTAACCTGATCCATATCGCCATGACCTTGCTTTTCTGCTCCTTAATCCTGTGAGCATGAGCCCAAAAGATAAGACTAAAGCGAACATTCCATTTGCAAATCTCCATGAAGCCATATACTCTATCAACTTTGGATTTTCACGCTCAGGAGTGCGGAACTCATCCACTAGCCCCTAAACAATTAAAATAAAGTGATAACAAGGCATAAAGCTATCAGTAAACGGTTGAACACCATGCTTTCCACAAATTACAGCTTAACATAAATTAATTTGAATTTCACTTTCCATTTAAAGAAAAGGAATTATTAATTATCACTCAGTTGATTAAGGTAAAATTTCTTTAATATTGATTTTGTTTAGGGACAGGAGTACAGAGCAGAAGTGAATGGAGCATGCAACTTTTTGTTACCTTAATAGCTTCCTGCATGAAGAGCATTGCTATAAGAAGACCAAACAACTCTCCAGCCAAACGGGTGAATCGATTGATAATGGAGCAAGCCCCTAAGATTGCCATGAAGAACAGCAAGGCTGCAGTCCATACACATACCCTGACACATATTTGAAATGGTTTTCAGAAACAATTTACAAGCAAACTTTCCACGAGTAGAGACGCAAAATGCTATCAGATAGCTCACCATCCAGCCCAAGCTAAGAATAGATTCCGACCCAAATCTGCCCGGTCTTTTGCAAAATTAAACATGAATGTGTACATAATCACAGTGGGTTCAGCAACTCCTAGGATCAGCAAAGGTTGACCTCCAATAATAGAGTGTATAATTCCACAAAGTGCAGTTGATGCTAATGTTTGTACTGCTGTTAAAACTCCATCTGCAGTACAAGACGAATCTTAGAGGCTATCCAGGGTATTAGATGTTATTGATGCTGTCATCATAATTTCAATTTCTCCCCATGTATCAACTATCAACCCTGTGGTTTGATGATCTAGATGCTAATTTGGTCTGGAGACTAGCATTCTACTATAATATGACCAAAGTTTAGGAGATTATACTACTAACTACATAAAGCGCATATGCTCAAAGTTCATAGATTAATACCTGTACTTCTCTCAAGCTGTTCCCCAAAGGAAATTACTGGAATTGCAGAAGCAAAGAAAATATAGGTGGTGGGAGCCAAAATCCTGAAAATGAGTTAAAAAGACAATTGTTTTAAGTCAAACTCACTTTCAATATAAATCATAGGAGTATCAACAACAAAAGTAGGAATCTTGCAGACAGTATATGGAAAGTGGTGAGACCTGAATCCTGCTTTAAATCCACCAGTCCAGTCCTGCTTGTAACACATCAACCTTCCTTTGAGGTCATTCTTGATTCCCTGAAATGGTATAAATGTCTCCTCCATTGTTGAAGATCTAACTTTGCAGAAATTCCCACTTGGTCAACTGTGGATTACAACTCCTCAGTAGATCCAGTAATGTGCCCAAAAGAGGAGCAGATCACATTAATAAAATGCCACTCAATTACATGACTTTCCAAGATTTAATTTGCAAGAAAGAATCTTTAGGAGCAGCAGCAATGAGTGATCAGTCAAGATCAACTGAATTTGGGAAGCAAAATGAGAGAATATGCAAGAAACCCAGATGCAGGGAGTTGTAGATAATCTGCAAATTAAGGAAGAGAGTAAAAGTCACAAAATTTAATGACTTAGAAAGGCTACAGATACTAGCTGGATTTGCTGGTATTTTTAAATATACTTTGTATCTTTTGAAATAGAGGGAATATGGAGTTCTTTAGATGCTAGTTATTGCCACCAAACAGAAACTCCCACTCTCTCACCTTTTGAGCTTAAGTTCTGGCGGGGTTCTGGGCATACCAATGTGATTGTGAACTTGAAGGTAGCCAGGAAAGCTCCAAATATTTATAGCTCCAAAAGAAAGAAAGAAAAAAAGATGAAGTTGAAATTGAAAAGGTGACAGGGGATTTGATGCAGAGAACAAGCAAAATGCTGGTCAAAAGCGAATGATACTAACATCCCTGTCATTATTCAGAGCTGCTGTTACATTATACAATACACATGCATGATTTTCTGTTAGGCGTATTAATTAAAACAAAACAGGTAGTAAGAGAGGAGAGAGGTATTAGGAGGAATTAACAATATGAAATGATGCATTGGAAAGAGGCCAATTTGCGAACACATGATATGCATAAAAATATTTGGCAGGTGACGCCAACATTTAGGAGAAAAGAGAAGACATGTTACATAAAGAATTGTAACAATACTTGCAATTTAATACACTATAACATAGCATTAATAATAGTACGAGTAGTATTTTTCTGACTTAAAGACTTTGTGGAATCTTACAATATGCTAGCTTCATGATTCATGACAATAATTACTCGGCTAATGAACCAGTTTTAGGAAAATGTGCAAAATAAACAGATAATTTGGGTAATGTAATGATATCCAAGACCCATAGATTGCTAATGATCTGCATTTTGCAGCATTGACCCATGCATAAAATCCCTTTACAAATATTGATTAGTGTTTCAAGACAGTAGAATAATTGTCTGCTTCGAGCCATTGGGTCATGGGTGTCTCTGTCTACTATTGATTTACTAGTATTTTCACAATTTTCTCCGTGCTAATAATATTGAGCAAATTTTATTACAGAAACACATCTTAATCTTTGTAGTACTCAAAAATTATGGGTTGATAAGAGCAGTTACTGTTAGGGTAGCTATAATACAACTGAAAAAGTAGGAATAAAAGAAAATTAGGATACTTTTACGTTAGAGCCTAAGAATCTGGGCCATTGCCAGTTCGAGACAGCCTTGAACCTAAATAAGTGCAAAAACAAGCATCCTAGGAGAAACAATACCCAAGTCCCAAAGTGTGTAGTTTAGGTACTCTTTAAATAATTTTTGTTTAATTTTGAGTGTTCACACAATCATACAGTACTTAAGTGTTGTTTTAGTGCTGAAAGAACTTACCCCCTATAGCTCTGGGAGTAAATACCCTGTAGAGACTAGGATTCTTCATCCGGTACACTTTGCTTCTTGTTGTGCAAATTGCAATATAATCACTGACTGAATTTGCAGAAATTTGGTGTTACAATTTTCTTTTCTTTTTTTCCTTCTTTTTTTTTTTTTTTGTTTCATTTTTGGCTCTATATGAAAAGTTATGGAGACCAATGGCATGATTAAAGAAGAAAGTCAAATATTGCATTAAGCCACAAAGTAAAGTCTTATGATTATGTCCTGCACCAGTAGTTATGTTTGCAGGTAGTCTAGGCACGAGCATGTATGTATAATGTATAATGTATAATGTATGTGAAGTCAAATTATCAAATCTAGAGTATGTATGTTAGCATAAAAGATAACTGCAAAGCATTTTCTTAGTTCCATTGCCTTTGGTCTCAGCTCTCAGGCCCTCAAGCATCATCATAGATGCACTTAAGCAATTTTTGGTGGCCAGAACTCAAAGATCAGAGACCTGCATGCAATGCAAAGCATCTTCCAGCAGATTCTCAATTGTCCGTCCAGTAAGAGTGAATGGTGGGTTTATTCATTATTGGTCGGTGAGGACTAAAACCAATATTAATAAGATGGTGTTTTGCAAATTAAAACTCTTACTTTTAGGTTCTGTGTCAAGAGAGATGCGCTTCTTTCCAGTCCAGGAAATTAAAGATTATTAGTTTTTGCAAAGTAAGTTTCTTTACTTACCAACTCCATTTATTTATATAAATCTTCCACATCATTTTTGGTAGTTCCAGTTAACAAAGACAACAAACTACCACTACCCTGAAAACAAAATGGAAAAGAGGAACCTTAATTATGCTGAAACCACCAAAAGATATCATATACAACACTAATTCTCGTACCTCATGTCCTCATCCTATATTTTATAAGGCAAGTGGTGACTAAACCATAAATTTAACTTCAACTTTAACTTAATGTGCCACGTTAATACTCTTTACTTGCTTGGAGTACTCCAAAAGGATTTCATCGACATCGAACAATCCAAATTCTCTTTTGCTAAAATCAATCAATATACAATTTTCTGATGCAGCTTTCCTCAATTGTTTGCCAAAAATATACTACTAATATTTTGAACAAACCTCCTTAAACCCATAATAAGTAGTAAAGCCAATATAATCATATATAGCACTTAGCAGCTATGAACATTTACTCTGTTGGTTTGATCAATATACATATATATACCTCCCCCAGGTACTCTTAGTTAAAAGGAGAAATGACCCACAAAATCGCAATCATATTATTGTGCAGACACAAACATATATTACTTACTCAGTCATTCAGAATATGTGTCTATAATGCATCTTCAAGTGATAGTGAGTTGCATAGTTTTAAATTTGGCTTGCTTGGATCATCAGTACAGCTTGACCTCTTGATGACAAGTAACTTCTAAAGATGGAAACAGCCTATCAGTCTACTTCCACATATGAGGCCTTTGAGTATTAGTTTGTGGCTGCTTTACCCTTTATCAGACTCATCACTTTCAATATTGTCTCGAGCTTGCATTATTATTATTTTGGCAACCAAGTATAGATTAGATTCTCTTACATGCTTGTCAATCTCTGCTTTCATCTTATGACAAAAATAATCAAGTATGGAGTATATAATAATATATATATATATATATATATATATATACAAAAACTTAAATCCTATATAGTAGCTAGTGTTTTCTCATGTTTTTGTTATTTATAATGTATTTAGGAGCTGGTGATGTAATAATAGTAAGGTACATGGTAGACCCATATAAATGTCCCCTTTGGAATTTTGCCTGTTCTTCCAAATTTTCCTTGATCTCACTCGATCTCAGTATATATGTATAACTTGCCTCTATATGTAGTTGAAAGCTAGTAGAAAACTCAGAACTTCTAGCTAGGCATCGGATCCCTCTCGATCAGTATGTGACAGAGAATCTATGTAACCTACGGAGGAGTATACGTACTGTTTACTGTATAAATCAACACATAATTTGGTCTGCTTTGGAGTGTTTACATACAATATGTACGTGAACCTCTTGCTCATGTTCACGGCATTCCCTTTCCAACTGTGTTGTCATCAATTCCTTATGACTTTCCTTTTCGGAGTTGCCATCCAATGATTTTGTCTTTAACATTTACTTTGCTTTTGGACATTATAGTATGAACGAACCTAATTAACTAAGTATGTTATTGAGGAATTAAGGTCACATTTAAGAAAGAAAGTTCCATCAATATTGCCTGTGTGATCATCAGAGATCGACTTATTTTAGATCAAGAAGATGGCTGCTAGTTCTAATTTCATGCTCCAAAGTTTCCTATACCTTGATGAATTAGACAGTGGTCTTGTATTTATACCTAATGTAAGAGTAAACTCCTTGTTAAAGGTTTCTGCTAACACCTAACAAGCTCCGATCCGTAATTTGGATCAAAGCTATGGAACTTAAAGAGTAGAAGAATTTTTTTGTTGAAACAAAGCCATTGAAGCTGAAGTAGTTAAGTGGAGTACCTTAACTCCCTACGATATACAAGTCAACTTTGAATAGTGTAACAACGAATGTAGACGCTCTCGTGAGTCATGACATGAGGTGTTATGGAATATATATTAACAAGAAGACAATTCTAGATGGAGCTTTTGACCTTTAGATGGTTTAATACTAGTATAGTACCACTACATACATCACATATGTTGGGCAAGGTGTTGAAGTGAATTTGCAGATGTATTCTGGCTATGTAACTACTGAGCAGATACTTATTCTCTAGACTTTTCAGGAACTCCACGTTTTAGATGGATCCTGACGTAATTTAATTTAACTGCACAATTTCAATAAAAAAAAAAAAACTTACTGAGCAGATAGATCCCATGACATTGACAGTGATGAATTTAACCACATTTATTTAAGTAAAGCTAAGAAATAGACTAACCTGTTTTCTGGCATTTTAATATCATCATGTGAGCAAAATGAGAATGCGGTGAGCGTGGATCGAACACGCGACCTTCAGATCTTCAGTCTGACGCTCTCCCAACTGAGCTATCCCCGCTACATACTACATTATATGTAAACCTTTCAAAAATAATAATTAACATGACCTCACAAACCAAGTGAAAAAAACTTGCCTTTGTGAAACAGGTGCAAGTAAGTAAAGTAAAATAAACACAGGGCAAGACACGTACATACCTCTGAACTTTTCTAGCTTTATCTCAGTAGTTGAGAACAGACAAAAGTAGCAATTAGCATTATATTGGTCAATATTTCAGGTGTGACAATTACTACTTGAATACACTCAAACTAATGCTTAGGAGTCAGACATGATTCCCATGTATTCGATCACTACTATTTACTGAGAAAAATACACTTTTATAATGTACTAACTGTTATAAGGTCTACTTTTTACTGAAGAACAATGGCTCTTCTCGTGGGAAAAGCAAGGCAAACAGATGCAGATCAGCAGAATCCTACACTTGATCGGTACTCTTTGCTGCGTTACACAAATACAACTATATTGACCTGTTAAAATACGAAATCAACTTCACTTCTTTGCGTAGCAAAAAAAACTTCACTTCTTTAGTTTACATTTGGCGCGTACTTCCTACTGTAACCAAAGTTCATCTTCTCATTCTATTCTAGGTCCTAATCAAAAAGGTAAAAACTTTTTTGTCATTGTAGAGGCAAAATTAAAGTCACATAATAGTACTGCTGCTGCATTAAGCGACCAATATTGTCTTACAGCTATATCCCGCATCAGCCACTGAGTTAAGATGAGAACCTACTTGGCGACTCAAGAGAAGCCATCAGCATATGGAGGTTTAGTGTTGCGTAGATCATTAACGAGTCCATGGCAAGATATGCTTTAGAACGACCTTAACCATCGCCAGCTACTAAAATGTGTCTGAATTGTCAGATAACACTTAACAGCTATACTTTTTGAGCTACTAGGTGTAATGTTTAGGTAACAACCTAGTGTCTGGGGTTAGATACAGCCCTACAGGTATGTAGCTAGTAGCCTTGTATCGAAGTTGGAAGACTCTGAATGTATATACTACAGCACATCATAAATATAATAATCACAAATAAAAACGCATCAGCAATTTGGTGACAGCAGAACTTAAGTAAAGATGGTCAATAGATAGAACTTAGTTAAAAACACAAATTAGTTTGGTTATCCGTTTGAGTTTAGCCAAAAAAATTATATCCGTTTGAGCCAAAAACACAAATTAGTTTACTTAGTCATTCATATATTTAGTAAAATATTATGTGTGTAATACTCACTTGACTAGTGAACTGGGATCACAATTCCATCTCATCTAGCTTGTTTGGCTCACTTACCAGATTGTCTGGTTCAGTTTCCATTATTTTGGCTAGGAAGTCTAGATTTCCCTATACCGACTTGACTGTGTTGCTCTTTAACTTGTCTTGTGACAAAAGTAGAAGAGAATGCTTGCATGCATGATTATTATCCCACATTCTTTTTTTTTTTTTGATAATTATTATCCCACTTTCTTAAATTAGAAGGATGGCGACTGATGATTGTTACTAGTCATATTTTGTATTAGAATGATATACATCATATCCATCACCTAGCTAGCTAGGGACTACGACATCCTTGGATTATTTGCTTTCTTTTCAGTTTTCAATTAGGTTTTGCTGATACCTACAACAAGGGGCCTGAGGGCCAATAACCAACAAGGGTCTACATAAAAATCCCTGTTTTTCTGTTTTTTGGAAAGTGAAATAAATGTCCAAGGCATTTTATTGTTGGTGTTTCTTTGTAATAGGTTAATAACGAATAAAAGCCTCCAACTTTGTTTGATGAGACTTGAATAGTTGAACCCAAGTCATTGTCGAGAACAAGCTCATTTGACCTCTTATTGAATTTTCCGAGCTTTTACGTATTACAAGTAGTTGTGTGGAGTACTATTTACTCAAGTTTTGCAATATATCCCTTTTTCTTGTGTTGTCCATCCGTTAATTTGCTTTACTTGTAGAGAGTCGGCCACATGCAATGATTTTGTCTCATGACTTTGTTTTTGGACTACATGAATAATACAGGATTACAGTACAGGTGATGGAGAAATTCAAAGGGACAATGAAAACCACGCGTTGCAACTTCAAACTACCTGATCTAGCTATATGATTGCTATGCTAGTACTCCTATATGTTGGTGCCTAACCAGTGAACCAATAATAAAACTTCAGGCTTGGAAAACTTCAGGCTTCTCTGCTTTGCACCCTAATCTGCCCAGATTTTAAATGCCAAAAAGATGGGGTTGTAGCCGAGAGCAGACAGATCAAGGGAAAGGATTTGAGGCTCAACTCAGCTTATCTCTCTGATAGCCTCAGAAAAACGAGCTTTATAAAAATCAAGCAAAGATAATCCATTTGGGAGAGTACAGCTACTGCTCACGGCTGGGCACGGTGCATCAGTTTTCAAGCTTCTCACAGAAAGAACTAGACCAAACTTTGCGCAGTGTTTTGGCTGGACAAAAAAACATTCCAAGATAATTGATTGATTTAAACTTTCCACATATTTATGAGATATCAGAAAGATGTTCGATATTTGACTCATTTGAAAGTATGTTTTAAAATCTTTCCAGCAATAACAAGTATCATCATGAATTTATTTTGGAATAATAAATTATTTTAGTGATAAGTTCACATCAACTCATCTAAAAATAAGTTGAAAAGAACATGGCCAAGTTCGTAACAACATATTCTTGAGTTGGAATAGAGAGTGTACTTGATAGCATAAAGGGCAAGCTTGATCCTCTTTCAAGCAACTTGTTGGCATTTAGATTAAGCTGACGCATAAATCGCAAGCAAAAGTACGAACCCCATTCCAAACCCATCTTTTATCGATCGAACAAATTCAACAATCCTGTATGAGAAGTATGCATCAGTTCCCATAGCAGATTGTATTCAGTGACAAAGCTCATTTATCAGAAGGAAAGAGAAAGGTTAGTTGTATATAAAATGTAATCATATTTTGATAGTCTTGTAGACGGCCAAAGTCACATACATGTATCATCAATCATGTAATACGAAACCGTCACGCAAGAGAGATCTTCAAGTCTTTTAGGGGGAGTATAAAATTGTGGTACACCGGTAGTAGATTTTCAAGTCTTTTGGGGAGGAAGGGAGGGAGCGATGTGATCCCAGATTTTGCAGATTGCAAACGCAGTATGGGCCGGCTGATAGACCGTTTAAAAAGAGAATCGAATGAGAGTGCGGTGAGCGTGGATCGAACACGCGACCTTCAGATCTTTAGTCTGACGCTCTCCCAACTGAGTATCCCCGCTAGATGAGCTTTTTCTGTAGCAAATCCCGAGAATCACAGGTCAGCAAAAACAACTAACAAAAACAGGTTGGTAGAACTTTAATACTACTATAAAACAAGCAAGGCATAACAATCAGTAAAATTCAAGTCAAGTCACCATTGTAGCATAAATTGTTTCCTGAACGCAAATTACAATGTGTTGGTTTTCAGAATTCAAAAGACATTCCTCAGGCCTCAACATATCCAATGTCAGCATTGCTACTTCTATACTTGCTGCCTTAACCAGTACACTACAATGTTACACAGTCATCCTCATAACAAATAACAAATATTCTGCCAAGTTGATTCCATTTTTATAAAAAGGAAGGTAATTTGCTATTTTGAGATCAACCCGTTGGACAGAAGACACTGATCAGAGAGCTGAAACAAGTAGAGTATTTCCTTCGCAGCACTTTTTAGTCAAGCAAACTGCAACTGAACTTCCCATTTGAGAGTTTGAGCTTGTCTGCTTTTGTGACAGCATCCACAGGAAGAGGAGCAAAGCTACGAGATGGCCCATAGAAATGTGGGAACCAATGAGTTCCCTCTACAAGTTCATATATCAATCCATCCCCAAGCTGCAAAAGGATACTCAAACTATCAGACAGTGACTACTGACTTGCAAAGACAGGAAGGCATTGGGGCCAATCACTGATATATAAACAGCTTGTTATTGTTAATGCTTCATAATAGAATCATGGATTCTTTAATGTAATGCCTCATTAGCAGACACATCATCTCTGTCCAGTTGATGCTTGATTGTAATGACTTCAAGCTCATTGGCCAAAGTCTCCCACTTGCATTACATGCAGCAAAATACCTTTTTTTTTTTCAAGCTTACTTATTTCACCTTTCATCTTCCTTGAATGGCCACGCAAAGGGAAAGGGGAAAACAGTAGAAAATACAGCCCATGAAGTTAAGTTCCAAATAACAACCTCAAGCCCTTACAAACTTTGTTTAAAGCTACTTCAAAACAAAAAGAGAACATCGAAGATGGGTCCTTTTCATCTCGAAGATCTAAAGAAGCTATTTAGCAAAGCAAAAGAGATAAGGAGCTCCAACCGGCAAATTGGGAGTCCCTATCTAATCAGATCCAAAATCATCACCTTTGCTTAGGAACCTCCCGGACCCCCGTTTTCATGGGTTACAGACTTATAGCTTTTGGATGGGGCACATATAGACTACCCCAAGGGCTGATTGAATTTTCTGGCACGGAGGCTCTCGTGGACTAAGGGAGACCTAAGAGGACCCCGCAATGCCCCAAGAATCCAAGATGCCTTCCCAACACCCTAACATCACATTCACCCATGGCATAGTTGGCAGAACCTTAAATGACTATCATAGTCTCAAAAGGCTATTGGGGACTCAACAATCTACCCTGGGGCCTGGGCCCATCCACATCCCATTGGGGTTCCTCATCGCGTACAATTCAAAAATAACCAATTTCGCCCCCCGAACCTCCTAGACGCCCAAGGTGACTAGTGAAAGGAGGCTACTGGAGACTTAATAACCAACCCAGGGCCTGGGGGCATCCCACGTACCCTTGAAAGTCCTTGTCAAATATAATCCAAAATAACCACCTTTGCCTCAGGACCTCCACGAGGCTCCATTTTCATGGATTAGCCTTTGGATGGGGTAAATCCGAACTATGCCAAGGGGCGTTTGAATTTTTCTACACCGAGGCTACGGAGGACCAAGGGGGACCCTAGAGGCTCCCTGAGTATCTCGGGAGGCTTCCCACACGCTCTAACATCATATCCACCCATGGTTGAGCCTTATAAGTAAGTAGTAAATGATTTTTTAGATAAAACAAAACTTGCATTAGTAAGGCTGTTAAAACAGCAACAGAGGACAAGCTGTCCTTACAAAATTACAATCAAACTATGCCAATTTTTCTGAAGCTGCGTAATCAGAAAAACATCTAAAAGTCCCTAGCCCACATTGAAGCTAAATAAGTCACTCTATCAAGTCTTTAGTAAATTATGAGATCATCAAAGGCTATTGGAACTCAAAAAGTGACCAGCGGTCACCATAAGAGGCAATAATATTTTGGACAAGGGCGACCTAAGAGGCAAGAATATATTGGACATTTGACACATTCAATTTGAAAATAGTTACTATAGCTGGTGGCTTCAGAGAAGTGAAACTGGAACATTATGGTTAAAGTTAATCCGAAAAGGGGAAGATAAAACTGGAAATATGCATATGTTTCATTGTTTAGTGGCATACCTGAAACATCCGTACATTCAAATTTCATTCACTTATCCCGCTATAAACTGAAAGCAGAAATAATTAGTAAACAAAAATAGCATCTTAATTACATACCTTATTAGAGTCAAGTTGGAGCAAGTACAACTCCTGCGTGTGAAAAATCTTTGCAAAGTTGGGTGAACCTGAAAATACACAGGCCAGGCCCCAATACACCAAGTTACTACATCTATATAATTAGATTAAAACGCAATGATCAAACCAGAGCTCGCCACATCAGCCGCTAAATTGCTGAATGACGTGTCAATTTACTTATGACGTGTCATGTGATTCATGGCCAGTAAAAAAAGAAAGAAAGAAAAAGAGAGAAAGTACCAACAATCGGACGTTATAAAAACATAATAGAATTTAACGACTCCATCCCCTTCCCTTCATTCTCACCAGTTGTCAGACGTTACAAATCCAAGAAATTGAGTATTTAGCTAATTTCTCTCACATATTAATGAGCCAAAAAAAAGAAGCTAATTCCTCTCTCATGAATAGATGATGGAACCACAGACCATCAATTCATCTCCTACATTCTCATATGTTCATCGTTCGTATCTGGATCTCATCGCCGTCGCCCGCCGTCTTTCCGGCATCGTGTACAACCAATCCCAATTTTGGTAAGGTTCTTCGTATTTCTCTTTGTGCTTGCTAATAGGCATTTGGTATCTACACCTCTTCTCTTTCCAAGATAACCCCTCCAACTTCATTAAGATTATTTCATATATTGTTTTACATTGTTTTTTCTGAACAGTTATACCAACTTGAATGTTTAAAACTTTTTAAATAAATTTTTAATTTAAAAGTTTCGCTGAAAAATATCAAAAAATAAATAAATTGGAAATCGCTTCAAAAAAAATTGGGAAAATTTTTGAGACCTCATTATACTAGTAGAGAGGGCTTGATGGTACGTTTGGTGGCACTGGAGGTGGGGAGCCATGCTCGATACCAAAAACCGTGGAGTAGACATGCCCAGTGCATAACTTTCATAATGTAGACGATTCATGTCGGGTTGCTTGCCTTCTTTAGCCCACAAGCCCTCTTTCAAACAACTACCCACTAAGGAGTCTTATAAGATTTAGTGGTTCTAACGGGAGTAGACATGGATAGTGCATAACTTTCATATTGGGGTTTTGAGAGTTTGGAGAATTATTTTCCAAAAGTTCCACGTCAAACTTCTCAAGTATATTATTAAGTTACGGAAAACATTTTTCATTTTTATTTTTCACAAATTGTAGCTATTTAATTTATTTTAAATTAAAAAGTACGTTGAAAAATAGAAAAAGTATTTTAAAAAATTATAAATCACTTCAAAAATGGAAAAATTTAAATCATGAGACCTCACTATTATAGCAGAGAGGGCTTGGGGGTAGGTCTGGCGGCGACGAGTGGTCGGTAGTCATGCTCGGTACCCAAAAACCGTGGATTAGCCTCGGATGTCCAGTTAGAAGCCTTTCTAGCCTACCAAGGACCCGATAACCTACAAACCGGGTGCGATGGAGTGCGAATATATCCACCATCGTTCCGGGGCCTTCCGGAAGCTCAAAAACGTGGATTATAATAGCCTTCTGTTTTCGGCTTCCCGGGCCCCGAGTGTCATGTTGCCCCGAACTTTGATATCACCAATGCCTTTGATGTTCCAACTCTTACACCATTGTCCCGTAAAACGCTCTTCCAAGCCTATCAGAGCGAACCTTAGGTCCTCCCATGTCCCCTAGGTGTTGCGTGCGATGTGGTACGAAAATATCCACCTTCGTTCCTGGCCCTCCCGAAAGCCAAAAAAACGTGGATTATAGGCTTCAATTTTGACTTTCAGGGGCCCTGGTGTCATTTTTGTCCAAACTTTTTCGGGGTGTCTATCATGACCCTAGAAGACCCTCGGTACCCGGGAGGGTCATCTGGATCCCCGAACTTCGATATCACCCAAGCCTTCGGAGTTCCGACCATTACATTGGTCACCCGTAAAAACGTCCTTACAAGCCTATTAGGGACCCGATAACGGACCCGGGGGCCTCTTATGTTCCATAAGGGTGTCCTGTGCGATGTGGTGCGAAAATATCCACCTTTGTTTCAAAGCCTCCAGGAAGCCCAGAAAACGTGTATTATAGCCTTTGATTTTCGGATTCCTGGGGCCCGATTTCCGATTATGCCCAAACTTCTTCAAGGGGTCAATAGTCACCCTAAAGGTCCTCCGGTGCCTCGGGACGATCATCTGAATCCCTGAACTTTGATTTCACCCATGGGACATGAGACTTGGGACATTGAAATTGGGACATGAGACATGGGCGTTGGGTTATGGGAAATGGACCACCCAGATTTTGTTTCGATAAGATTTTGATTTACTTAGTTCATTTCGATCCATTGTTTAATATAATAATATTTGGTAGAAGAACTTTATAACAGAATATTCTCAAATTTGTTAATAAAAGGCTAACAATCGTTTCCTGAGCAATCTGTCAAATATAGATGGAAATCACTTCAAAAATGGAAAAAATCATGAGACCTCACTAAAAAAAATAGAGAGGGATTGGGGGTAGGTTTGGCGCGAGGGGTGGTGGGTAGTCATGGTCGGTACCCAAAAACCGTGGATTAGCCTCAGATGTCCAGTTAGAGGCTTTTCTAGCCTACCAAGGACACGATAACCTTCCCCGGGGGCCTCCCATGACCCCTCGGGGTGTCCCGTGCGATGAAGTGCGAAAATATCCCACGTTCATTCTGGGGCCTTCCGGATGCTCAAAAAACCTTCTGTTTTCGGCTTCCCGGGCCCCGACTTGTCATTTTTGCCCAAACTTCTCAGGGGGGTCTACTATGACCCTAGAGGAACCTTGTTGCCCCGGGAGGGTCATCTGGATCCCAGAACATCGATATCATCCATCCCTTTGGTGTTCCGACTCTTAAACTAGTGTCCCGTAAAAAGCCCTTCCAAACCTATCAAGGACCGGATAAGCAACACCAAGGGCCTTCCATGTCCCACATGGGTGTTCCGTGCGATGTGGTGCAAAAATATACACATTCGTTCCGACGTCTCGCGAAAGCTAAAAAAACGTGGATTATAGCATTCGTTTTTGGTTTCCTGAGGTCGGGTGTAATTTTTTACAAACTTTTCCATGACTGTAGAGCACCTTCGGTGTCCTGGAAGAGTCATCTGAATCCCCAAACTTTGATATCAACCATGCCTTTGGTGTTCCAACTCTTACACCATTGTCCTGTAAAACGCTCTTCCAGGGCTATCAGGGACCGCATAAGCGAACCTTAGGTCCTCACATGTCCCCTAGGGGTTTTCTGTGCGATGTGGTACGAAAATATCCACCTTCGTTCCGGGGCCTCCCAAAAGCCCAAAAAACGTGGATTATAGGCTTCGTTTTCGGCTTCCGTGCCATTTTTTGTCCAAACTTCTCTGGGGGGTCTATCATGACCCTAGAGGACCCTCGGTGCCTCGGGAGGGTCATCCGGATGCCGGAACTTTGATATCACCCATGCATTCGGTGTTCAGACCAATACATTGGTGACCCGTAAAAACGCCTTAGAAGCCTTCCGGATGCTCAAAAAACGTAGATTATAACAACCTTCTGTTTTCGGCTCCCGGGCCCCGAGTGTTATTTTTGCCCAAACTTCTAGGAGGGGTCTACCATGACCCTAGAGGACCCTCGTTGCCTCGGGAGGGTCATTTGGATCCCAGAACATCGATATCATCCATCCCTTTGGTGTTCCGACTCTTAAACTAGTGTCCCGTAAAACGCCCTTCCAAACTTATCAAGGACCGGATAAGCAACGCCAAGGGTCTCCCATGTCCCACATGGGTGTTCTGTGCAATGTGGTGCAAAAATATACACATTCGTTCCGACGTCTTGCGAAAGCTAAAAAAACATGGAGTATAGCATTCGTTTTCGGCTTCCCTGGGTCCGGTTGACCAAACTTTTCCAGGGGTATCATGACTGTAGAGCACCTTTGGTGCCCTGGAAGAGTCATCTGAATCCCCAAACTTTGATATCAACCATGCCTTTAGTGTTCCAACTCTTACACCATTGTCATGTAAAACGCTCTTCCATATCAGGGACCGCATAAGCGAACCTTAGGTCCTCCCATGTCCCCTAGGGGTTTTCTGTGCGATGTGGTACGAAATATCCACCTTTGTTCCGGGCCCTCCCAAATGCCCAAAAAACGTGGATTATAGGCTTCGTTTTCGGCTTCAAGGGGGCCTGGTGTCATTTTTTGTCCAAACTTCTCCGGGGGTCTATCATGACCCTAGAGGACCCTCAGTGCCTCGGGAGGGTCATCCGGATCCCCTAACTTTGATATCACCCATGCATTCGGTGTTCCGACCAATACATTGGTGACACGTAAAAACGCCTTAGAAGCCTATCAGGGACCCGATAACGGACCCAGGGGCCACTTATGTTCCACAAGGGTGTCTCGTGCGATATGGTGCGAAAATATCCACCTTCGTTTCAGACCCTCCTGAAAGCCCAAAAAACGTGGATTATACACTTCGTTTTCGGCTTCCCGGGGCCGGGTGTAATTTTTGACCAAACTTTTCCGGGGTGTCTATCATGACTGTAGAGGACCTTCGGTGCCCCGGAAGAGTCATCCGGATACCCGAACTTTGATATCAACCATGCCTTTGATGTTCCAACTCTTACACCACTGTCCCGTAAAACGCTCTTCCAAGCCTATCAGAGCGACCCTTAGGTCCTCCCATGTCCCCTAGGGGTGTTACCGTGCGATGTGGTGTGAAAATATACACCTTCGTTCCGGGGCCTCCCGAAAGCCCAAAAAAACGTGGATTATAGGCTTCGTTTTTGACTTTCAGGGGCCCTTGTGTCATTTTTATCCAAACGGGGTGTCTATCATGACCCTAGAGGACCCTCGGTGCCCCGGGAGGGGTCATCTGGATCCCCGAACTTCGATATCACCCATGCCTTCGGAGTTCCGACCATTACATTGGTCACCCGTAAAAACGCCCTTACAAGCCTATTAGGGACCCGATAACGGACCCGGGGCCTCTTATGTTCCATAAGGATGTCCTGTGCGATGTGGTACGAAAATATCAACCTTTGTTTCAAAGCCTCCTGGAAGCCCAGAAAACGTGGATTATAGCCTTTGATTTTCGGATTCCTGGGGCCCGGTTTCCGATTATGTCCAAACTTCTTCAAGGGGTCTATAGTCATCCTAGAGGTCCTCCGGTGCCTCGGAACGGTCATCCGGGTCCCTGAACTTTGATTTCACCCATGGGAAATGGGACTTGGGACACGGAACTTGGGACATGAGACATGGGCGTTGGGATATGGGACATGGGCGTTGGGATATGGGACATGGGCCACCCAGATTTTGTTTCGATAAGATTTTGATGTACTTAGTTCATTTCGATCCATTGTTTAATATAATAATCTTTGGTAGAAGAACTTTGTAACAGAGTATTCTCAAATTTGTTAATAAAAGGCTAACAATCGTTTCCTAAGCAATCTGTCAAATATAGATGGAAATCACTTCAAAAATGGAAAAAATCATGAGACTACACTATAATAACAGAGAGGGATTGGGGGTAGGTTTGGCGCGAGGGGTGGTGGGTAGTCATGGTCGGTACCCAAAAACCGTGGATTAGCCTTGGATGTCCAGTTAGAGGCCTTTCTAGCCTACCAAGGACCCGATAACCTTCCCCGGGGGTCTCCCATGACCCCTCGGGGTGTCCCGTGCGATGGAGTGCGAAAATATCCGCTTTCGTTCTGGGGCCTTCCGGATGCTCAAAAAACGTAGATTATAACAACCTTCTGTTTTCGGCTTCTCGGGCCCCGAGTGTCATTTTTGCCCAAACTTCTCAGAGGGGTCTACCATGACCCTAGAGGACCCTCGTTGCCCCGGGAGGGTCATCTGGATCCCAGTTAATCGATATCATCCATGCCTTTGGTGTTCCGACTCTTAAACTAGTGTCCCATAAAACGCCCTTCCAAACCTATCAAGGACCGGATAAGCAACGCCAAGGGCCTCCCATGTCCCATATGGGTGTTCTGTGCGATGTGGTGCAAAAATATACACATTCGTTCCAAGGTCTCCCGAAGGCCAAAAAACGTGGATTATAGCCTTCGTTTTCGGCTTCCCGGGGTCGGGTGAAATTTTTGACCAAACTTTTCCGGGGGGTCTATCATGACTGTAGAGCACCTTCGGTGCCCTGGAAGAGTCATCCGAATCCCCGAACTTTAATATCAACAATGCCTTTAGTATTCCAACTCTTACACCATTGTCCCGTAAAACGCTCTTCCAAGGCTATCAGGGACCGCATAAGCGACCCTTAGGTCTTCCCATGTCCCTTAGGGGTGTTCCGTGCAATGTGGTACGAAAATATCCACCTTCGTTCTGGGCCAAAAGCCCAAAAAACGTGGATTATAGGCTTCGTTTTCGGCTTCCAGGGGCCAGGTGTCATTTTTTGTCGAAACTTCTCCGGGGGTTCTATCATGACCCTAGAGGAGACCCTCTATGCCCCGGGAGGTTCATCCGAATCCCCGAACTTTGATATCACCCATGCATTCGGTGTTCCGACCATTACATTGGTGACCCGTAAAAACGCCTTACAAGCCTATCAGGGACCCGATAACGGACCTCAGGGGCCTCTTATGTTCCATAAGGGTGTCTCGTGCGATGTGGTGCGAAAATATCCATTATCGTTTCAGACCAAAAAATGTGGATTATAGCCTTTGATTTTCGGATTTCGGGGGCCAATTTCCGTTTGTGTCCAAACTTCTTCAAGGGGTCTATAGTGATCCTAGAGGTCCTCCGGTGCCTCGGGACGGTCATCCGGGTCCATGAATTTTGATTTCACCCATGGGACATGGGACTTGGGACATGAGACATGGACGTTGGGATATAGGACATGGGCGCTGGGACTTGGGCCACCAAGATTTTGTTTCGATAAATTTTTGATGTACTTAGTTCATTTCGATCTATTGTTTAATATGATAATCTTTGGTAGAAGAATTTTATAACAGAGTATTCTCAAATTTGTTAATAAAAGGCTAACAATCGTTTCCTAAGCGCTCGGTCAAATATAGATGGAAATCACTTCGAAAATGGAAAAAATCATGAGACCTCACTATAATAATAGAGAGGGCTTGGGGGTAGGTTTGGCGGCGGAGGGTGGTGGACTGGTAGAGAGTCATGCTCGGTACCCAAAAACCGTGGATCAGCCTCGGATGTCCAGTAGGAGGCCCTTCTAGCCTTCCAAGGACCCGATAACCTACCTCGGGGCCTCCCATGACCCCTCGGGGTGTCCCGTGAGATGGAGTGCGAAAATATCTACCTTCGTTCAGGGGCCTTCCGGAAGCTCAAAAAACGTGGATTATAGTAGCCTTCTATTTTCGGCTTCTTGGTCCTCGAGTGTCATTGGTACCCAAACTTCTTTAGGGGGTCTACCATGGCCCTAGAGAACCCTCGGTGCCCCGGGAGGGTCATCTGGATCCCCGAACATCGATATCATCCATGCCTTTGGTGATCGAGTCTTAAACAAGTGTCCCGTAAAACGCCCTTCCAAACCTATCAAGGACCGACCCCAAGGGCCTCCCATGTCCCATATGGGTGTTCTCGTGCGATGTGGTGCAAAAAATATACACATTCGTTCCGAGGTCTCCCGAAAGCCCAAAAAACGTAAATTAGCCTTCATTTTCAGATTCCCGGGGCCGGGTGTAAATTTTTTACCAAACTTTTTCAGGGGGTCTATCATGACTGTAGAGGACCTTCGGTGCCGCGGAAGAGTCATTCGGATCCCCGAACTTTGATATCAACCATGCCTTTGGTGTTCCAACTCTTAAACCATTGTTCCGTAAAACGCTCTTCCAACCCTAACAAGGTCCGCATAAGCGACCCTTAGATCCTCCCGTGTCCCCTAGGAGTGTTTCGTGCGATGTGGTGCGAAAATATCCACCTTCATTCCGGGGCCTCCCGAGAGCCAGAAAAACTTAGATTATAGGCTTCGTTTTCGGCTTCCGAAGACCGGGTGTCATTTTTGTCCAAACTTGTGCAGGGGTCTATCATGACCCTAAAGGACCCTCGCTGCCCCGGGAGGGTCACCCGGATCCCCTAACTTCGATATCACCCATGCCTTCGGTGTTCCAACCATTACATTGGTGACCCGTAAAAACGCCCTTACAAGCCTATGAGAGACCCGATAACGGACCCCGGGGGCCTCTCATTTTCCATAAGGGTGTCCTGTGCGATGTGGTGCGAAAATATCCACCTTCGTTTCAGAGCCTCCTGGAAGCCCAAAAAACGTGAATTAGCCTACCAAGGACGTGAATTAGCCTTTGATTTTCGAATTCCCTGGGCCTGATTTCCGTTTATGTCCAAACTTCTTCAGGGGGTCTATAGTCACCCAAGAGGTCCTCCGGTGCCTCGGGACGGTTATCCGGGTCCTTGAACTTTGATTTCACCCATGGGACATGAGATTTAAGACATGAGACATGGGCATTGGGATATGGAACATGGGTACTGGGACATGGGCCACCCAGATTTTGTTTCGACAAATTTTTGATGTACTTAGTTCATTTTGATCCATTATGTAATATGATAATCTTTGGTAGAAGAACTTTATAACAGTATTCTCAAATTTGTTAATAAAAGGCTAACAATCGTTTCCTAAGCACTCGATCAAATATATATGGAAATTACTTCAAAAATGGAAAAAATCATGAGACCTCAATATAATAATAGAGAGGCCTTTGGGGTAGGTTTGGCGGCGGAGGGTGGTGGCCCTGGTGGGTAGTCATAAAAACCGTGGATTAGCCTCGGATTTCTAGTTAGAGGCATTTCTAGCCTACCAAGGACCCGATAACCTACCCAGGGGGCCTCTCATGACCCCTGGGTGTATCTCGTGCGATGGACTGCGAAAATAACCACCTTCGTTCTGGGGCCTTCTGGAAGCTCAAAAGTTGGATTTTAGCCTTCTGTTTTCGGCTTCCTAGGCCCCGAGTCTCATTTTTGCCCAAACTTCTCGGGGGGACTACCATGACCCTAGAGGACCCTCGGTGCCCCGAGAGGGTCATCTGGATCCCGAACATCGATATGATCCATGCATTTGGTGTCCCGACTCTTACACTAGTGTCCTGTAAAACGCCCTTCCAAACCTATCAATGATCGGATAAGTGACCACAAGGGCCTCCCATGTCCCATATGAGTGTTTTGTGCGATGTGGTGCGAAAATATACAGATTCGTTCTGAAGTCTCCCGAAAGCCAAACAAACGTGGATTACAGCTTTCGTTTTCGGCTTCCTGGGGCTGGGTGTAATTTTTATCCAAACTTTTCCAGGGGATCATGATCTATCATGACTGTAAAGGACCTTCGGTGCCCTGGAAGAGTCATCCGGATCCCAGAACTTTGATATCAACCATGCCTTTGGTGTTCCAACTCCTACACCATTGTCCTGTAAAACGCTCTTCCAAGCCTATCAGGAACCGCATAAGCGACCCTTAGGTCCTCCCATGTCCCCTAGGGGTGTTTCGCTTCAGGGGGTCTATGGTCACCTTAGAGGTCCTTCGTTGCTTCGGGACGGTTATCTGGGCCCATGAACTTTGATTTCACCCATGGGACATGGGACTTCGGACATGAGACATGGGCGTTGGGATTTGGGATATGGGATATGGGATATGGGACATGGGCCACCCAGATTTTGTTTCGATAAATTTTTGATGTACTTAGTTCATTTCGATCCATTATTTGATATGATAATCTTTGGTAGAAAAACTATATGACAAAGTATTCTCAAATTTGTTAATAAAATGCTAACAATCGTTTCCTAAGTACTCGATGAAATATAGATGGAAATCACTTCAAAAATGGAAAAAATCATGAGACCTCACTATAATAATAGAGAGGGCTTGGGGGTAGGTTTGGCGGCGGGGGGTGGTGGACTGGTAGAGAGTCATGCTCGGTACCCAAAAACCGTGGATCAGTCTCGGATGTCCAGTAGGAGGCCTTTCTAGCCTTCTAAGGACCCGATAACCTACCTCGGGGGCCTCCCATGACCCCTCGGGATATCCCGTGCGATGGAGTGCGAAAATATCCACCTTCATTTCCGGCCTTCCGGAAGCTTAAAAAACGTAGATTATAGCCTTCTGTTTTCGGCATTCCAAGTCCCCTAGGGACCGCATAAGCGACCCTTAGGGCCTCCCATGTCCCCTAGGGGTGTTTCGTGAGATGTTGTGCGAAAATATCCACCTTCGTTCCGTGGCCTCCCGAAAGCCCAAAAAACGTGGATATAGGCTTCGTTTTCGGCTTTCGGGGGCCCGGGTGTCATTTTGTTCCAAACTTCTCCGGGGGGTCTATCATGACCCTAGAGGACCCTCGGTGCCCCGGGAGGGTCATCCGGATCTCCGAACTTCGATATCATTTATGCCTTCGGTGTTCCGACCCTTACATTGGTATACTGTAAAAACGCCCTTACAAGCCTATCAGGGACCCGATAACGGACCCCATGGGCCTCTTATGTTCCCCAAGGGTGTCCCGTGCAATGTGGTGCGACAATATTCACCTTTGTTCTAGAGCCTCCTTGAAGCCCAAAAAACATGGATTATAGCCTTTGATTTTCGGATTCCGGGCCCGGTTTCCTTTTTTGTCCAAACTTCTCCAGGGGGTCTATAGTCACCCTAGAGGTCCTCCGGTGCTTCGGGACGGTCTTCCGGGTCGCTGAACTTTGATTTCACCCATGGGACATGGGACATGGGACATGGGACATGGGACTTGGGACATGGTACTTGGGACATGGGACATGGGACTTAGGACTTGAGACTTGGGCGTTGGGATATGGGATATGGGATATGGGATATGGGCCACCCAGATTTTGTTTCAATAAATTTTCGATGTACTTAGTTCATTTCGATCCATTGTTTACTATGATAATCTTTGGTAGAAGAATCTTATAACAAAGTATTCTCAAGTTTGTTAATAAAAGGCTAACAATCGTTTCCTAAGCACTTGGTCAAATATAGATCAATGTTTACAATATGACGAATCATAATAAGTAGAACTATAATGCAACAAACAATGTCACTTAGGGTAGATACTACTAGTTTTTATAGAGGCACCACAAGCCAATGAATGACCTTTTTTTTTGTCAAAGGCTAATACACGGGCAGTGAATGACTATTATCATGACTTGAGGGCATCCGTCTCCCCAACAATTTAATATTTGCCCTAAACAAATTAAGAGACAAGTTGCTAATGAACGTCTCTAAATGCTGCATTGGTATAGATTTGTTGAATTTAGACATTAATTTGCAAACAACTACCACAAAATCAGTTTCTAACCTGATGAAGGTTGCTGAGGTGAAAACAAGCAGTGGATTTGTCAAGATCGCCACCAAAAGTGAAACCGGTGGACTGCAATTCTTGCCACTCTTTAGCTGTGCTTATTCTGTACACGTATTTTTCCGATTGCCTTTCGCCGGTAATGTCATCTGCCATTCTCAGGGGCTTTTCAGTTTTTCTTCATAGTCCTCGCAAGCCTTTTTGATAACTTAAAAAAGGAAAACAGTCCTACTCTACCCTCTCTTTTTTTAGCAAGGCTTGTGGGGTAGGACGATTTAGAAATATATGGATCACATGGGTCAGTTATTAATGTGGATTGCTATTTACCGCCCAAAATTACTACCTACCGCCCTTAGAAATTACCCATTTGCCCATCACTCATCCTCACTCATCACTCATCCTCACTCATCACTCATCCTCACTCATACTCATCCTCACTCAAAGCAAAACCACATCCTCACTCATCACTCATCCCCACTCATCACTCATCCTCACTCAAAGCAAAACCACCACCACCACCACTCACGGCAAAACCACCACCACTCACGGCAAAACCACCACCACACCATCACAACGGAAATGTCAGGGGCTAGCGGCAGCGGCAGAGGCGGCGACGGGGACGGAGGCGGCGAGCATAGCGGCGCGGGGGTATACATTCGAATTTTTTTTGCTTTATTTACTCTAATTTGCTTTGATTTTTACGAAATGTGTTGATATAGGAGTGTTTTTATTCGCGGTTTATAGACAATTGAATTGAATTTGTGTTGTTTGAAGTTGTGTTGATTGATTTGTGAATTTTCGAGTTCGGAGTAGAGTCGGGCGTCTGCAATAGACGACTAACTTATGGGTGAGTCGAGATCGGCAGACGCCTCGCCCATGGGTGAGGCGCCTGTCGCAGACGACTCACCCATGGGTGAGTCGAGATCGGCAGACGCCTCACCCATGGGTGAGGCGCCAACCGCAGACGACTCACCCATGGGTGAGTCGAGATCGGCAGACGCCTCACCCATGGGTGAGGCGCCAGTCGCAGACGACTCACCCATGGGTGAGTCGTCTATTGCAGACACCCGAGACAAATATTATTATTATTATTATTATTATTATTATTATTGTTATTATTATTATTATTATTATTATTATTATTATTATTATTATTATTATTATTATTATTATTGTTTATTATTATTATTATTATTATTATTATTATTATTATTATTATTATTATTTATTGTTATTATTATTAATATTATTATTGTTATTATTATTTGTTATTACAATTATTATTAGTTGTCAATTATTATTTTAATTGTTTATTACTGATTATTGTTTAATTAATTAAAAATGTGAAATGATAGAGGGGAGGAGCCGGTAAATCGGTGCCGAGGTTATTCAGTGAACTAGCTGGTTCAGGACCGCGTCACACGAGGATGCGCGGGATTGATGCCTCTGTACGGAGACAGAGAGAGGCAGTTCAGATGAGGGAGATGACTGCTGAGCAACACGATTACGAAACTAGCGATTTCTACTCCGGGGATCAGTCTATGGACGATGATCAGATTGGCGTCGAATCATCCTCAGATTGGCGCGTGGTGAAGGGCAGAGGCAGTAGGTTTGTTAGTACTGGGTCGTCCAGTACTAGCAAACGATCTAGAGCGGAGGACGACACTACGTGGCTTGTTACGGGGGCTGTGCCCGGTGGGCCGGCGGATGATAGCGTCATACAGAGCTTCCTGGGCCACGTAGCGTCTCGTATGTGGATGGGAGAGACGAGGGGTCTCTTGAAGTGTCAGAACCGATTCAGTGTCTGTCAGTGGCTGAGTGAGTGGCGAGCGGAGATGTCGGCCGAGGGGAGGGCCCAGATCGAGGGGACTGGGTTATCACACCAGACAGACATTATGTTCAGACATATTGACTTCCTCCTGATATCTGCATTCGTTGAAAGGTGGCAGCCGGATACGAACTCGTTCCACATGCCGTTCGGAGAGATGACGATCATGTTGCACGATGTATGGCATATTCTTCGGATTCCTGTAGAGGGACAGCTTGTTTCCAGTGAGGGACGGGATGGGCAGCTGCAGGCGACGGCCATGGAGGTTCTCGGGGTCACCCTAGATGAACTGATGTTTAGCTACTGGCAGGGCGGTGAGGACAGGGTCCTCACGGAGTCGATTTTTGACCTTTGCCGAGTGGATGACCGAATGGAGGACATCCAGGCGATAGCTTGGATGTGGTTACTTATTGGATCCACCTTGTTTGTCGACAAGAGTGGTAACCGTATTAGACCCTCCTGCGTGATGGAGGTGAGGGACGGTGTCGGAACGGCGCATGAGTTCTCTTGGGGATCTGCTGCCCTCGCCTTCCTATATCGCCAGCTCAGTATAGCTAGTCGGGGGGATTCTCAGGGCATCTGCGGATGCCTAACTCTCCTCCAGGCATGGATATACGAGTACTTTCCCTGCTTCCGACCTCATCGGGAGCGGATGGTTGTCGGGGACGGCGAGGCTCCCCGTGCGTGCGTATGGAGTGCCCAGGCTGAGGGCAAGGACGTTGGTCGACTGTGCTCCTTACGTAGACGCTTGGATCAGCTGCGAGCGTCAGAGGTACGTCATGCAGTTATCGGTGTTCATGATTTATTTCGTCGTTTGCTATGTTTTTTTTACTTCACCATAACTTGAACATTTCTACGTAGAGGGTGTGGCTGCCGTACGGTTCTGACCCGGTTGCATCTGTACCGAGGACTGTATTCATGGGGTGGCTACGGTATCGGGATATTATCGAACCGTACATGCCTGGTCGTTGTTTACGACAAATCGGGTACGTACAGAGTATCCCTTTCCCGATCACTAGGCCAGAGAAAGCGATCAGGTCATGGAGCAGTCGTTCGTACAAGGTTGTCTACCCCGTACGAGTATCATCTGATGCCTGGCGTATGTTCCCGGGATGTTACATTCTTGGTCTCCATGGGTTTCAGGCATCCACGTCAGATCCCACAGCATGTACGGATGACTACCTCGCATGGTACTACCGTCACTCCCACCCTCTGCTGATACGTGACGATGCAGCACCTGGATTTGTGATTCCTCCACGATCCAACAGCGATTATGTAAGTGATTAACTAAAATATATATTTTTTTACGTATTACATATCTCTGAACTCACACTCATTGTTACTTTTTTGCAGTGGGTGAATCGTCTAGCCGTCGCAGCTGAGTCTTTCATTAGTTTGATTCCTCCAGAGCAAGCGGAAGGTTTTCGATCGATTATGGAGGAGTATATCAGAGATTGGCGAGCTGCCAAATGATGTATTGACCCTAGATGAATTTGTTATATATTTATATAAGAGTTTCATTGTTATTGTTATTTATTTGTGTTATTGTAATTTGTTGTTTCTTATTCACCTTTTTTGTTTTATTGTAATTTGTTGTTTTATTTACCTCCAATAATCACGAAAAAATATAACATGCAAAATATAACAATCACACAAAAATGTGACAATGATATAAGTACATTCAATTACGTCGACCTCGCTAAACGATCCCAATGTGCTCTTCGCCTAACATACATTTGCTCCCAACCAGCGACACTATCAGAACGGGAAGTAAACCATGCTGCGCATATCGGAGGAACAGGGAAATCTGAGGCTAAATTCAGACGGATATAATGCATGTACGAATCACCTAAATGACCTATGACAATTTCCCTACTTGGACGTGTAGCAGTCGAAGGTGCTTGCAACGGTAGCACTGTGTAACAAGCATATAACCCCCTTCCGCTGCCGTATCCGAATAACATAATCGCTGCATTGAAGAGGTTGGCAATCGGGAACAAATCCTCAAGTACTATCATCCAGTGATCATCGTTACACGCACCTCCGTCCCACATAATACGGCGGTAACCAGCGTCGACCCCGTCAACGTATATGTTTTCGTACAATGCTCGGTTAGCTAAGAGTTCGTTTGCAATGCAAACTCTCGTCAATCGCCATTGCTCTTGGTCTCCGAAAACGTAGTCCACAATGACACGGAAACCGCAATTACCATCCCCAACCACATCGAGATATCCTTCAATGAAAGGTATGATGATTCCCGGAATTTTGTTAACATGATAGAATTCAGTGATATCTATTCCGTGTCCAGCTGCAAGACAATATAATAGAAAGTCATTAATAGTACTTATCAAAAAGTAATTAACAACATTATGGGTTTTCATACCAGTACTCCGCACGACGTTACTCGATGAGGATGAGGTACGACCACGCCCGCGGCTCGAACTGGATGACCTAGGGCGACCACGACCCCTCTTGGAGTACTCCCATGAACTAGGATCACGTCTGGTAGAGGAACTCCCTCTCGGTCAACCTCTGACTGTCGTGTTCGCTTCCGGCTCGACGTAACTCGCTTCCTTAGGATGAAGCTGCTCATTCATAAGGACAGATATGTTGCGCACAACTGCCCGGTCGCTTGAGTTAACCTCGTCGACCAGAGAGTGAAAGTATCGATGGTCCTCAGATGGATGCTCAGTCATGTCAAGCGTAGCTATCTCCACTGCATCACTAATAACGAGTGTTCGCCAAAATTTGTGGACACTATTCAAGCTAATTGGCGTGCCCGTATCCGTGGCCGTTTTCAACTCACACGCACACGGGATCTGATGAGTGGATCTCAATACACAACCGCAACGATCAAATACTTGGTGACTCAATTCTCTCATCCTCTTCAGCTCATTCGATAATATTTCTAAGCAGTATTGGGAAACATACCCGGTCAGATAGTTGAATGGGAAACCCGAGTACATCACACTTCTTCGTCTTCTGCACTCTTCAAGTGTGTACTTGATCTCAGTTATTTGTGACTCGATTGACTTGTTGACCTTGTTCCAAACATTGTCCAAAGCTCCAGTTGAGGAGTTCAACCACTGTTTTAGCGCGGCATGTGCACTCTCCACCCTGCAAGTCGTAGTGTTGCCAAGGTGTAGCACCTTATTCGTCCACGCAGCTACAAACATCTCTTTGTATCTCAACCAGGTCTCCTCTACATAGGATATCACGTGAGGGTAATTCTTCCAACTATCCTTCATCATACGCACTGCTCTATCGTACTCAGCTTCTGTGGAAGCTTCCATGATAAATTTCCACCTCCCGTTCTTGAACCTCTGCGCGGCAAGCTTATCTTTTCCACAAAGTCTGTACACTTTGTCTTCAACGACTTTGTTAATGTGCCATGTACAGAGCAAATGGGCACTCTCGGAAAATATCTCTCTAATAGGTGTCATCAACCCTAGCTCACGATCGGTCAAAATTGTTGTTGGGTGTACATCATTTCCAATAAGCATCCTCAACTTATCTAAGACCCACACATAGCTTGCCTCAGTCTCATCCTTCATAATGGCATAAGCTATGAGGAAGTTCTTATTGCTTGGAGTCATCCCCACTATCTCAAGAAACGGCATCTTATACTTGTTTGTTTTGTACGTGGAATCTAAGCCAATCAACCAAGGAAAAGACCGAAGTAACTGAATTGATGTAGGGTGTGCCATGAACACGTGAGTTACCTTATTAGTAGCTCGGTCGGCTCTTTTCCAATGTACGTACTTATTCTCCACAGCTAAATAATGAAACTGACCAATGACATATCTCTCTTCAAAATCAAATTTCCTTATATGATCTCTGTAGTTGTACACATGTCGTCTAGTTGCATTGTCCTCGGGAAATTTTTCCTTAATAGCGGCCAAGATAGCACATGGCTTTGTTTGTGCCGAAGTCATGTCACGAACGAGTTGCTTTGACCCAGGACTAAGACCACTCATCTGACAATATCCCTCAGGAAACACAGCAAAGTCATGGTTGTGCGTACCCCTAATCCCAGGCAATGTGACAATCATCCAACTACTGGACCCATACACTTGCTGAGCTCTTAACTGGAACGTACATTTACAAGCCTTTGTTTTCGAATTCTTCCGAGCAGCAGTATCTAAGTCTCTTAATTCCCCTCTGTAGCGTTCACCTCGATTGCATCTTAACAATTTTACGCTTCCATTCTTCTTGTGTGACGAAATTATCAACTCAAACCCGATAGTAAGGGCAATTTGTTTTGCCCAATTAATTGCATCTGTATCACTATCAAATAACTCATCAGTGACGAAATGCGTACTGTAATCAACACCATCACCACCGAACCGCTCCAAAGGAACCTAACGAAAACAACGAAAACAATGTTAGCTTAATCTTAAATTCAAACGTCTATCAAAACCGACTGAACCAAGGGACAGGCGTCTGAAATTTACGCGTGGACCATGGAAGAGACGGAAATCACGGACGCCTCGGCCATGGTCGAGGCGTAAATCTCAGACGCCTGAACCATGGTCTAAGCGTCCGTGATTTACGCCTAAACCATGGTGAAGACGTCCGTGATTTACGATCCGTCCATGGTCTAGGCGGAAATTTCGGACGCCTCGTCCATGGACTGGTTGTAAAACACGGACGCCCGTGCAAAAAAAATGCGCAAAAAAAAAATTTACCTCCGCCACCGTCGACGGCACTTCCTGGTCGCCGGCAGACATCCGCGACCGTTGCTTGAGTGAATGTTGATGAAGGTTGGGTATGAGAGTGGGTGGTAGAGAGGGAGAATTGGTGTGAGAGTTAGAGAGGGAGAGGATGAGTGAAAATGTGAAAAAGGGCAAAATTGGAATTTCTAGGGGCGGTAGGTAGTAATTTTGTGGCGGTAAATAGTAACACCCTAAAATTTAGAGCTGGCAAAATTTTATCCGATCTGAGAATCCGACCTATACCGACCCGAAGAGTTTGGGTCTTGAACAAAGAAGTCCAACCCGAAATCCAATACTTTACAAACCCGAAAAATCAACATTTATTGGGTCAAACCCGAACCCGCTCTGGGTCGACCTGTTGGGTTGAGGCTTTCAAAACAAGACATATCAGCATGAGAAAAGTGAATGACAAAAAGCTTAATCATATCAGAATTTCTTACATATCAACCAATTTTGACATATGTAGTTTCAGATTTCTCTTTAATAAGGGTTTTTCTAATCCTTGTGGAACGGTCTTAACTAATTATTACATAGGTAGCGGTTTGATACTTCGTATGCATTAGTAAAAACATAATAACTTGTAAAAATTTTACGAAATAGTTTGCAAGTAGATTAAAACCACATATATTATGTTTAATAACATTATAGTGTGCAACTTTTTTAGTTTAAAGTTGAAAATAGAATTAATTATGCAATTATAACCTAATTAAAAAATAAATACACAACCTGTTGGGTCGACCCGAACCCGAACGCTCTGGGTCATGAACAAGCATTTCCCAACCCGAAATCGAACGACCCGACCGAAACTGACCCGACCTGAACCCGACCTGACCGACCCGTTTGCCACCTCTAGTTATTATGGACTGTGAGCCCGTCACCTTTGTTTTGACCCTCGTCTTACCAAAAGTTACGGAAAATCCGTGCTAAAAAAGGTTATTTATTTATTTAACCACAGGTTAACTTTAAATATTTGGATCAAAACTAATCATGTTCGTACCTGACCAACTCATTAAAAAAAAAAATCAATGGGTTTCTTATAAGAGGCCATCTTTATAAATAAGCATGACGTTATGCTTGTTTGAGCCGTCTCACATTAATTCCACCTCATATGAATTTTGTGCTAAAAAAATACATACTTTAATAGCGGCAGCCTTCAATAAAAAGTTCAACAAACTAATAAAGAAAAAAAGCAAGTTCTACTTTAGAATTGAGTTTGGCTTAGTGTAGGGTGTAATGTGTATCAATGATTCAATTCCAAGATGGGATGACAATTACTAAACTAATTATGTTAATTTATTTTTTTTTGTTTTTTTGAAAAAGCAAGACAACCAGGTTAACCTAAGATGTCTTTATTAACATTAGTGAATGACTTGAGGAATCAAATACAACTAAGAACAAATAAAAAGAAGCCTAAAAATGATACAAAATAGACATATCTAAAATTGAACCATCTTCATCTTTCACCTTCATCTTGTTCACAGCTCCACAAACCAAGAAACAAAGAGGAACAAGCCTCTAATCACCACCAGAAACAGACTTTTTTCTTCTTCTTTTTTTTTGTGCTTTTGGTTTTTCAGATTTAGGATATGAAAAACCCCAAATTCTAAAAAGAAAAATTCAAAATATTCATACAAAATCAAACCCTCTGGTCACTGGCTACTGAGCTTCAATTGGCAACACCAGAAGATCTTAAAAAGCAAACAATTTATTCAAAACAAACAAGCTGAAAGTTGCACAAACAACAAATCGAGAAAGATATCCTCAATCTAAGCAACCTGTCCTACCACGAATCACAAAAAAGGGACCAAACCATCGACTTCATCAGTGGATGAGGAACTGCCTCGATCTGAATTTTCAAGGCTCAGCAAGATTGAGTTGGGAAACAAATTCCCAACCAAAGTCAAGAAACACTCTCCTCTAATCTCCCCCAAAGAAAGAGAGAAACCAGAAAAAGATTTGAAACTTTTTTTTTGTTTGTTTTTTTTCCTCTTTTCAGATATGAAAATAATAGCAACTAGTTAGAAGCTAGATCCATAGAGGGATATATAAGGTCTTAAGGATGAAGATGGCTAAAAATGGCTTGAGGAGGGAGTTTGAAGGAGGAAGAGACGGCTGAAAGGAAAGGCTTTGGAGACTAGGGTTCCTAGAGAGAAAAACTCTCTAGAAAAACCCCTTTTCCTTTTAAAACTAATTATGTTAATACTATTATTTGATATTTATTGTTCAACAAAATAATAGTAATTAGAAAAATAAAAAAAAGACATAATAATTCTATATTTACCTCATCGTACAAGAAGAACCCTATATTTCACCTTTTTGACAAAATTAATTCTAAATATTATTTTTGTGTCTATTATTGGGTTAAATAAATACGGTGTTAACCTCCAATTGATACCATTGGTGACATGTCCTATTTTATTCATTACACAAGTTATGCAGTGTCGTCCTTGACTTACTATTCTTCACAGATACACTGAGACACTCTTTAATTTTGGTGTTCTTGCTGAATTGAAACATCGGGCGTGTTGTTTTACACCGGTTTGATATAATTCGATAAAGTTGTGTCATTGACTTGCACTAATTCGGTAAGGTCTTGGTACTTCCATTAATTTCCACTGATTCAGTAAGAACATGCCACTGATGTAAGTGTCTACCACTAATTTAGTAAGGGCCAATAAGTAAAATAACTCACCCTTCGAAAGAGGTAAAATTTCAATGAATTTTGAATTTTGATTTTTGTTTTGTTTTGATGACAATATAGGTTATGACTGCTTGCACTCACTTTAGTGGAGGTCAAAATTAATCAAATTGGGGTGATTGATTCAATTTGATTTTATTTAGATGTATTTTAAAGTTGTTTTTTCCTTTTTAAACCGCACCCAAAATGTTGAGGTTTTACCCCCTCAACGGACATTGAACACGTCATCAACGCATTCAACGGTGCTAATGGAAGGTTAATACCTTCTCCATCTAATCCAACGAGTAGACTTAAATAATATTTGGGATTATTTTTCACCAATGTGAAATATGAGATTATTCTAATATTGTAATACGACGAGACAAATGTGGGAATATTGTATCCAATTTTTTCTAAAAAAAAAATACTCTTCTAAAACACCACTAAATCTAGATTTATTAACTACGTTTTTTATTTTATTTTATTTTTTTTTTGTGGATTCGGATAAAGAGAAAAGAAAAATTGAAAAAAAATATCAATTCAACCAAAGAAACCTCCCCAAACCAAAAAGAGAAAGGAAAAACCCAAAAGTAGGAGGCAATACTTTGCCAAAAATTGGGATTCGAACTTGGAAGATCCAAATTAGGATTGCAATTGCAAGAGCTCAGGGCTTTGAGCTTTCAATTAACATTAGAACTACAAGTGGCGTTCATGCGCCATTGCACAGCCAAAGGTCTTGTGTTTGTTCAAGTTCAACCTAAAACCCTCTGCTCTCTCCTCAGCAGCTCCTTTCAGTTCAACCCCCATTTTTGATCGGAACTGAAAAACCCTACAACAAATGGCTGTACATGTAAATGTAATAGCAAGAGCAAATTCAAGCGCTGCTGCTTTATCCCCCTTTCATCATTCTCTCTCCTCCAGGGACTTCTTACCCAACTTAATTCCTTCCAAATTTGGATTCATTCAACCGTTCCACTTCAATGTCTCTTTGAAACGCTCCAGCAAGTCGCCTCCTTTACCTCAAATCAGAGCTCAGAGTATTCCAGGTATCCTTTTTTGTCCAAATCGCTTCTTGGGTTTTGCGTTTCTTTGTTGTAGGATTGAAACGGGCAGTATCAAAGTTCATGCTTTTCTTTTATTTGGTGTCAATAGATTATGTCCCAGATTCCAAGTTCTACAAAGTGGAGGCCATTCTGAGGTAAAAACTGCATTCTATCTAAACTAAAACAATGTTAATGGGGCATTAATGTTTGAGTCTTCAAATTGAATTTTCATGTGCAATTGAAGCATGTGAATATCAAATTGGAGAAACTTGTCTTTCTGAACTTTAAATGATGTTGCATCTGGCTACAGCAAAACGTTGGAATTTAATTTTGCAATGGAAACTTTTTGTTCATCCATTGGTTGAGTTTCCATTCCATTTATCTATTTAATGGAACTTTTTTGTTTGTTTTTCACATTTTGAGATATCTTATGCCTTTTTTTTCCACCTCCTTTCTTTTATTTGGTGCTGTGCTGGTGAATCTTTATGCGGAAAGACCCTGGAGAATCCCCAAGGTTTCTTCGGTGAGTGCATATTCTGCATACATCGATTTCGCTTATTGCTCCGGGATTTGTCTTCACTGCTTTTTCTTCAAATTGTATCATTTCACTTGCTCTTGTGCTGGATTTACTGTTGCTTAACGCCTCTATAACTTTGATGGTCAAATCATAAAAAAGTTGACTGTAAAAAGTAAATGAGCAAACCAGTGAAAAGCTCAAAATATTAAGCATTAAAGAAAAGGGCTTCCACTGGTTTCTTGCCTCTGAGCGATGCTTTGGTGGAGAGAGTCTGCGTGTTAGGCGAACCACGTATATTCTAAACACAGAAAAGATTGATAACTCAATTGTTTAAAGTTCATGTACACCATCATGGGAGAAGTACGTGGATGTTGGGATGACAAATGCCTAAATTAAGCAGTTTGGGTTCTCGACTTCTATGGTTATTCTTTACAAATCACTGTGTCTGCGTAGAGGTCATTCTTACCGTAAAAGAAGCTTAAATCAATTCAATGCAAATGTAACGTCAGTTTGAGCCTCAAAATTACCATCTCTCAAAGGCATATAATCAATTAATATGTTATTAAAGATCAGGAAGAAGAGCCCATTGTCATATTTCTCCAGAATGTGCTCTTGCCATATTGGCATATAAGGTTGCTGACGCTGCTGCCAGCTCTGTGCCAGCTCTGTGCCTAAGGTTATTGTCAGTAACAAATGATCCTCTGTGTTTCCTCATGGATTTGTTGTTCTTGTTTACCTGTTTCTTGGTGCATGCCCGTCTGGTTGCTAGTTGCATGCTGTCCTAAGTCAAAGTTGGATGTTCCATGCTGAAGGTTCTGTTCCAGTCAACATGAGAGTAGCCAGTAATGTTTGACTAAATGAAGAGATTACCGTATTTGTCAATGTCTCCTTTGTTCATATATTTACAAAGATATTAATAATCAGCAGACAATGTTCTCAGAGATGCCAGCTCGACATTTTGATACATCATCTTGAATTCATTCTCTCTTCACTATCCATATGTTTATATTAAACTGCTCATATGTTTAATCTCTAAAGCTTATTTTTGTCATTAGTTACAAGCATCCATCTCTTTAAAAAGTACGGAAAGAACAATTGACTGATTTTCTAGTGAATAATCGGCTAGGGAGCCTATTGAAATTGGTGTAAATAGTCAGTTAAGGCTTAAGGCTTATGGCTGGACATTGCAGGCTTTGTGGGGTCTGTTGTTCATATGTATCCTCACTGCAAAATTCTAGACAGCTGTTTTTGGATTTCAACCCCTCACTGTACACATGTTGTTAGAACTTTTGTGACAGCACATCTCAATTGCGAATGTCACTCTAATAATTGAGGAAAGTGTAAACACATGTATGGGAATTTACCACTATGATTGATGGGTTATCTAGTTTTTCGACCTTGTCTTCTACTCCTAAAACTTCATCAAGCATAACCAGTTGATCAAAAACTCAAAATGTGTTTCATGATTCAAATTTTATTTGGGGATAAAGTTACTGTCACTGTGGACTAAATCACCTTTTCTATTAAATATAGGCTTTGGTAAAGATGGGCATTCGTGGTGTCACCGTTTCTGATGTTCGAGGTTTTGGAGCACAAGGTGGATCTGCAGAAAGACATGCTGGTCAGTACTTGTGCTATCATTCTACTTTAGTTTCATTTAGTATGTCCTAGTTATATGCATGATTAATGCCCTATGTCTCTTAGATTGGCCTGCCAGGACCTAGTGAAAGATAGCTTATAACATATGTCCCGGTTCGTCTTCCTGGTCTTCTGTGTGCCCTTCTTTGAATAGGCTGAGAATGGATATGGAGAGCTATCTTTATGCTCTATTTTGCCTGTCTACCTGTCTTTGCAAAATTTTAGTTGTCATCGCTTGCTTTTTTCTGTAATATTCTCTTTTCTTTTTCTTGTATATATGTCTTGCCATCAGGTGCTAGTTTGATATGTTATTTTTTGGTCTTATGTTTTCCAGGATCTGAATTTTCCGAGGATAAGTTTGTGTCCAAGGTTAAGATGGAGATTGTTGTCAGCAAAGATCAGGTGCTTAAAAGGATTTCCTACTAATTCTTTTAGTTCAAGCATTATATTGTTTTCTCTCTGTCATGTGTGTTCAACTGTGCATTCAAGTCTGCTGGTTTTCATTCTAAGTACCATTATGATGTCCTCAATGTAACTGCAACTCCATATTGTTTCAGGTGGAAGCAGTAATAGACTTGATTATTCAGGAGGCAAGAACTGGTGAAATAGGTGATGGAAAAATTTTCGGTAAGATGGCTTCAGAAAAGCTTCCACTGATTACTAGTTTGTTGCAGAGTGATCAAGTTTTGAAATACTAAATTTGGAGATTACTGGTGACTTCCTGATGAATCATCTCATTCATTTGCACCATTTGCCTCCTACCGCCTCAGGCTCAACAAAAAGAAAAAATATGGGAAATGAATAAAAAGGGAAAAGAGAAGTAAAATGTTATCCTCAGTTTCCCCACTTTCCCTTATCTGCTTTTATTTAGAAGTCTAAGTTTCCATTGAAGGTACGCGCTTTTGTGTGGACTTTGGTGCTAGGTAGGGTGAACACTTATGATATGCTGTAGCGTAGGAGAGCTAGTTGGTCCCTTTTACCGGGGTTCTGTGTGATGTGTTCGCATAGTGGGGAGGATTGTCTGCATTTTTTGTGCTCTGTGACTTTGCGAGGAGTTTGTGGGCTAGATTGCTGTGTGGGGAGAGTTTTGTGTGTCCAGCCACGGTGGGTGAACTCTTACAGTTACGTTTTGCGGCGATGAGGAGGAGTAAGGAGGGGAGGTTGTTGTGGCGTTGTGCTTGTATGGCTTTACTTTGGTGTATTTGGCTGGAAAGAAATTCTAGGATTTTTTCGGGGACTGCGAAGACTATTGATTATGTTTGGGATCACATAGTTTACTTGGCTTCTCTTTGGGCTAAGGCGGCGGGGGCCTTTAAGGGTGTTCCATTGACTTTAGTTCAACGCCATTGGCGTGATGTGTAGATAGTTTTCATTTTATACCGAGGATACTTTATCCTCCACATTTTTGTATTCTTTACCATTTGATTAATAAAATTTTCTCTTATCTAAAAAAGAAAATGTTATTCGTACTAAAAAAAAGGGGTCATTGAAATATCTTGTGCTTATTTATTGTGAAACTGAAAATAATTAATGGACTTCCAGCAAAAGGGTCTAACTCAAACAGTCTCTTTGTAGTTACATGTCTATGGCTGCCGTACATATGATCCCTTTATCGCGGTCCTAGGTCACTAGGTGGGGTTCTTGTGAGAAGTCTTGGAGTAATGGTGTTAGTTAGATCTCTTGCCTATTCCCATCTTTAGGAAGAATGCAGCACTTTCTACTTTCTAACATTTGGAGAGGAATGTGAATAAATGTGGAGACTCCTACAGCCCCTTAGCCCTATCCTTCCTAAAAGGGGAAAAACACAACGTTGAGCGTTAATGTGATGTAAGAAAGTTGTACTCAAATGTATGTAAAAGAAATGGAGGTGTACAACTGGTGTACAAGTTTTCTGGGGAAGTTTTATGTGAAAGTCCTCACAATTTAGCCTTTTCTTTTCATTTATGAGCTAAATAGTCATTTCAGCATTGCTGCCCTTGTCCTTCCATGTGTATGACAAGTTGTCATTGCCCTTGAGTTCCTTTCCCTTTCTGTATGACCTGCAGTTCGAAATTTTCTGCAAGGTTTTGTGCTTATCAAAGCTGGTGTAGTTGCTGAGTAGTGCTTGTAGTTCATTGTTATTTGGTTAACAATAGCAAGTAAACACTCAAAAGTACTTGCAGCCATTTGATTCTTACTAATACTATCTATACTATGTTACAGACTATCTATTATTGGTCATGCATCACAGATGTCCTGGACGTGTTCAGTGTAATTAGCATTGTGCAGTAGGTGACAATCGATATTTGATAAATTGTACACTAACTTATGATGTTTTGTACGTGAATGTGACTTCATTGATAACATGTAACCTAGAATTTAGTGGGGTTTTTTTTGTTGTTGCTAAAACTAAGATTTTAGTTGGTGAGCTTAATCTTTTGATGGAATTTGATCTTTTGTGCAGTGCTGCCAGTTGCTGACATCATAAGGGTGCGAACTGGTAATTTGTTATTTTATGAGCCAGCTTGAAAACGCTTTTCTACAGATTTTCCATTTTAAGCTTAAGTCTCTTACTTAACTGCTTATTCCTGTATGCTTTATCTGTAGGTGAGCGGGCAGAGTTAGGGGAGAGGATGTTTGGTGGGCGACATGACATGTCCAATGTGAGTTCACTCCCTTGAGTAGCAATGTGGAGCGTATAGTATTCTCTGGTTGATCCAACTTTTGGGAAATATTCCTCACACAGAATTAGGTGATCAAATAATTAAGCCATGGGAAATTTATAATGTAATTTTGCGGCCTTTGTGCAAGCTGTTGTAACTTGTAACATCTAGTGGGTTCGCTCATCTCATGCAAATCGATTTGAAGGGCGTTTCTTGCAAGTTGATTGAATCATTATGGCATGTCCAACTTCAATACCATTGTGCATGCATTGTGCCACATTTCTGCAAAACTCACAATGATACGGAATGACTGAATAAGCCCTTAACAGTTACTAGCATTCAAGGGTTTCACACACCCAAGATATACTACGGTTTTCCTTCAAACTGTACTACACAATCTCAGTTTGAAGGCCGTCTTTCAATAAATATGGAGGTATAAGATAATTTTTGACGTTAACATCTGACTTCATCGCTTCATACAAAAGGTGAAAGCTTTGGATTTGGCCCTTCAGCCAATTCACAAAACTGTAATAGACTAGCCGCTGTCCCAAAAAAAAAACAATCGACAGAAAATGAAGAGGGGGGAGGGGGAGGGGGAGGGGGAGGTTAACACATTTTCCAGCTCCAATTCTTTCACCAAGCTTTTCAGTAGGCTCTTCTCGAAGAAGGAGATGCGTATACTCATGGTCGGCCTCGATGCTGCTGGTAAGACCACCATCTTGTACAAGCTCAAGTTGGGAGAAATTGTCACCACCATACCGACCATCGGTAAGCCCTTCCTCATGACATGTCGAGTTAATGATGCATCTAGCTTCCTCCCTGTGGAGCTGGGGCCCTATGAGCGAAATCTTCTAGGAATTATTGCTGACTCTTTCCCCCTAAACAGGATTTAATGTTGAGACTGTTGAATACAAGAACATCAGCTTTACTGTGGGATGTTGGAGGCCAGGACAAGGTAAGCAGATGTGGCTAACTGATGCATGTTAATTCCTGTTATTTATCTTGTACTTGGTATTCCTCGAAGTAAAAACTGTTAACACATGAAAAAACAAGGATATTCGAGCAAGTTTTGTTATGTCTGCTAGTGAATCTATTGCAGGTGCCAGAACAACAACCTGAAGTAGGATCCAGTCCCTTTGATCACCCTTGTTTGCGAACCTAGAAAACATAGAGATATTACTTCTGCCATTCATGAAGAAGCGATTTTGGGATTGTATTTTCCCTCGCATACATTTTCTTAAAACTTTGGATTCCAGATCCGTCCCTTGCGGAGACATTATTTCCAGAACACACAAGGACTTATCTTTCTGATTGACAGTAATGATCGTGACCGTGTAGTTGAAGCACGAGATGAGCTCCATACAAATGTTGAATGAGGTATTTTCTCTCTATTGTGAGTCGGGTTATGTTGACGATCATTATCTCCTCAAGTAGCTTAATGGATTTTTCATGCAATCACATTACTGATTTTGTTTCGCATCACAGGATGAGTTGAGGGATGCTGTTCTGCTCGTTTTTGCTAACAAACAGGTTCTGCCCAATGCAATGAATGCTGCAGAGATCACAGACAAGCTTGGCCTCCAATCTCTTCGTCAACGACACTGGTAAAATAATATGTGCTAGCCTCTTCAGCATTCCTCCTAGTCCTATTCCCTCTTCTTCCACCAAATGCGCCGACTTGTTTTCATTCTTCCTCACCTGGTAAAATTCAACTGCTACTGCAGGTATATTTAGAGTACATGTGCTACATCAGGTGAAGGGCTGTATGAGGGTCTGGACTGGCTCTCAAATAACATAGCCAGCAAGGTAAACTAGGGCAGATGCAATTAATCCATTTGTACTGTATTCATTACTAAATTAAGGCTTACATCGTTTCATTGACTAATTATCAATCTCTTGCAATTTTGCAACTGCAAATTCCATAGAGCTTTCATAAAGAGAGAATTATACAATAGTGTCTGTCTTTCGTCAGCATACCACCTAGGAATAACTAGGTATTCTTGCTAATCATTGTGGTACCATCAAAGGGCCCTGCAGTTCAACTATGCCCATATTGGCACATTTCAAGGCATACTTGGTAACAATGTAGAAATCCCGTCAACTCAACGTGCAACTGATTGTAAAGATGTTGCATCATCGAAGTAGTCGTTCGGTCTGCGGACATTTATTGGTGGTCCAAAGATAGCCATTTTCTCCGACAGATTCTTTAGTGATTCAAGCTTGTTAGCCAATTCCATTAGCACTTTAATTCTCCTAAAAGAAACATTGCTTGGTCTCTGGCCTTTCTCTATCATCTGCAAGAAGCACTCCTCCGCCTCCACCAACCTGCCCATGTTACAAAGCAAATCAAACAGCACATCCGAAACCAATATATACGACCCAAAACCCTTTTCCACCATGTCATTCCATAACTCAAGCGCCATATCCACCTTCTCCTGCCTCTTGAACAGCCTAATCAGAAACATGCAAGACTGAGTGTTTGGCAAGCAACCAGCAGCCTTCATCCTCTTGTACAAGGTCCAAGCGCTTTTCAGGTCATTCGACCAATAAAACACCCTAAAGAAGAGGTTATAAGTAGTGGGGTTGGGATTCAACCCGGTGGCCGTCATATCATCCATCAGCTTATTAGCATCATTAAGCCTCTTTGCAATGCAGAAGTTCCTAGTGACAGCATTGTAAGCTGCCACATCTGGCTGACATCCATGCTCCTTCATTTCCTTCAACAAATTCTTAGCTTTATCTGGCTGACCCGCTAAACCCAGACCCCCAATCAAAGTCGTAAACGTGATCACATCCGGGGGTACATCCTCCTCCTGCATTTTGTCAAACACTTGGTAGGCCTTGTCCATTTCTTTGTTCTTGCAATAAACATCAATTAAGCTGTTATAGGAAACAATATCAGGCTTCACACCCATTTCCTTCATCTCCTCAAAAAACCCTTGAGCCTCTTCAGATGACTTCCACCCAGATAACAAGATATTGAAAGTTTGCAAATTTGGGTGAAATTGAGCCTTTAAACTATGATAAACATTGCGGGCATCAGCCATAGACTTCTCTTGACACAAAGTCCTCAACAAAGAATTAAAACAATTAGTATCAAATTCAGGAACAAGCCTCCTAAACCTCTTAAACCCTTCCACAGTTTGCCTAACAGAACAAACCTTAGCAATTCTAGCTAAGACAACCTGCAAAGTCCTAGGTGAAATCAAGGAGCGATCTTTCCTCTTGGTCTCAATCAAAAGCTCCCAGATTTGATCGAATTTCCGGGTTCTTCCCAAAACGTAAAGCATAGTATCAAGTGAAAATGGGGTGTGATGAAAACCCTTTAATCTCCCAATGTAAAGGAAGAAATCAAGGGCTTGAACAGGGTTGGAGTGGCTAAATCGAACCCTTTTTAAAACCTTATCTACCAAATCAGTTGATATGGATACCCCACTTGATTTGAGGGATTGTTTCAAGTTTTGAGATGACGAGGCATCGTTGATGATGCGGAAAACTCTGTCCACATCTTCGTCTAAAGGGGAGGTTTCTGAAGAGAGTAATCGAAGTTGGAGAGAGGAGAGAGAAAAAGGGAAATGGTGATACCTTGAAGTTGAAGTTGTTAGGGTTTGGAAATGTATGAGCTTGAGAGCCATTTTCCAGCTTCAGTTGGAGATAGATGACAAGAATCAGTGTATGTTGTTTTGCGAAAGCGGAAGTGGGAGGGCAGGGGGCACTATGCCGAGGGAGAATGCTTTCGATTTTTGAAAACGCTGCGCTTTTAGCGAACCTTGTTCGTTTTTTGTCTGAAACGCACGTTAGCTCGGTTGATTTTATTTGACACATCAGGTCCAGGTCCAGGTCCAGGTCCAGGTCCATTCCAAGGAGTTCTCAAGCTCTCGCTCTACCCAAATCACCCCTCTTGTCAAATGTAAAGAAATGGTAGTGTACAACAATTGTAGTAAGGTGAGAAGACAAATACAGGATACATTAAAGTTCTTATAACCATTAAGGAAATTTACCAAGGATTAATTAGTTCAAACTCAAGCTCACAAAAACCTCCCCATTGATAGAGGAGGAAAACAAACAACAAATAAATAAAGTAGAAAATTATTAACAAGAATCCTGATCGATCAATAAACTAGCAAAATTTAAGGATCCTTTAACTGATGATCAGTAGTTAATTATTCAATGGTCAAGCAGCAGAAGGTGCAGTGACATAATAATTAACAGCAGTAGCCTTAGAGAGAGCTTCTCTAAACGGCTTCATGTCAACTGCTACTTGGGTGGGGGTTTTGTAGTTGTAGTCCAAACAAGGATCGTTGTAAATGTCCCACCACTTGTTGATGAGCATCTTTATGTCTTCTCTTTCCATGTTCTCCTCCTTTCCAGTGTACCTCCACGGCTTAGACCTGGCGGCACAGTAGTGAACCACCTTCACCTTATTCAAGTCCACCTTATCTGGGTGGCGCCACAGAAACGCCAACACTAGGTTATACTCAATTGGAAGTGGCTTGAATTTGTCCTTGAAGTACATGTTCAAAAAGTCCTGCTCCGCAAAGGATGTAGGACTGGTGACTTTGAGGGTGTCAAGGAGATCATTACAAGTAGCAATGCTAGGTTCGTACACAGAGAAACCTGCATTGAAGTATAGGGAAGGCAAGGGCCCTAACGACTCATCATCAGCTGGCCACTGGACCTTCTCAGGACATTGTTGGCAGTAACCTATCTTGTATTGAGGTGTCTTGCTCCACGACGGCTCACAGAAACAGTCCATCACACCATATAAATACCCATTTGGTACATCAGATAGGTGGTCTATGTTTTCATACACTTGGATCTCCCCATCTACGTATATCATCTTCTCGTACTCCACAAACTGCAAATTCACCAATCAATAATCAACATTAATACCCGATCACAACAAACTAATACACAAAGACTTGAAATTATTAATTACAGTACTAAGTATTTACCTCCCACCACACCTTTTACGTAGTCACCATTTCCCGCCAGGAACGTCACGTATGCCCGCTTCGGCCCGCTCACCTCAGCCCGACTGCTTCAACGACTCCGCTTTTCATTAGCTCAGGGGACATCAGATAATACAACTGGATTAAGAGTTAGTAATACGGAAGAGAGATTAATAAATTAATAAGAGGGGTTTATACCACAAAGAAATAGCAGGATCACTACTACTACTAATACTCTTGCTGCTCATGACTCGAAACCTGCTGCTGCTGCTGCAGGATCACTACTAGATGTGAAACTGGAATATGCTGAGATGCACCAAATGAGGATTGTTGTCAATCAAAATGGTTCAGGGGATTACACAACCATATCACACGCCCTCAATACTATTCCACTACACAACACTAGGAGAGTCATCATACATATCTGCCCTGGTGTCTACAGGTACATATCTACATCATCATTACTTCATAACTACAACTGCCAGCCACAGCCTGCTTTAATCCTGCTGTTTATGTCAATTTATATGTCAACTTGATGAATTTATGTCAACTGGAAGAGTCCCTTGGGCTCGAGCACTTACTGACCAACAGGCTCAGCCTTTTATTGGCCCGCATTTTGTGGAAGGCGACACGTGGCTCATCAAACCCATCCACATAATAAAAACAACCAGCCCGCCAAACACAACAAGCCCAACTCATTCCCAAAAACAATCTTGATTTGTATTCAGATTTGCCATACTCCACCGGCCCGGTCCACGCTGTCAGCCCAAATTTATATTTATGTTACAGATTCGTTTCCTGTAGATTCAAGTTGGATTATAATCTCAATAATTTTCTAGTAAAAAAGCACATCAATAATACAAGTGGTAAATGAAAAAGTTTGAATTAAGTGTAAAGCCCGGAACCCTTTATTGACTAGAACATGCCCAAATTGATACTCCTGTTTCATACTAGCTACTTATTGTATACTAGTTGTTTAATGGAACACAATCACGGGGCTAGCATTGGTATAATATACGCCTTAGGTTAAGGTGCGAGAGGAATAAACAATGAGAGATTCTCATAATGCCTTGAGCTGCTCTTTCTGGCGTGTCGGGTCCTATTCTCTCTTGTCAAATACTACGAGTAGTATGTATATATTCCACCCAGGGTCAATAAAGCTAGTCTGACTGTGATCCAGTGCGCGGAACCCAACCTATAAATATATCCAGTAAACCCCTATTTATTTATTTATTTATTTATTTATTTATTTATTTATTTATTTATTTATGCTTCTTGACAGAATATTTGTTTAATTTGATGAAATTACTGTATGTACTGTGTTTGGTCATTCATTCACATAATAAGCAAATTGGCTAATTTCTGTGATTAATTGGTACGATTTTCAACCCAAAAACACACCTACAGTAGTCAAGCTGAAGCGGCCTTTTCCTAGTTCCTTGATTGAGACCAATAACCAACAAGCTAAGAGACGCGCACGATAATAGAATAACTAATTATGATTTATTTTTCAAAGGAAGGTCATTACGTACGTTGATATTAGTGGAGTACTCCTATTGATTAATGTATCATTATTATTATTATTATTATTATTATTATTATTATTATTATTATTATTATTATTATTATTATTATTATGATATAATATGAAATGAGTCATGACTAATGTGATTATGAGAGACGAGTGTCTTCCTTTTTCTGGGATTAGGTGTTTCGAGTCTTGTACCATCCAGACACTCCTTGACCCGTACAATTTTTTACTACTTTCAAACATGAACATAGTACATATAGCCAAGTCAATTGCACGTGCATGTGTGGTAAATGTACAGCTAAACTGTCTAAGCTTCCTTCGCCCATCTTATAATTATATTATCCAAAAGCAATATAAACACCTACGAGTACTATTTAATACATTCATTAGCCTCTAAGTCAACTCAATCATCTTGTTAACTATATTTTAACTTGTTTATTATTCATACTTTTGATTACCGGCATCTTTTCTTCCTACTTACATTGTTGTTTACAAAATCAACACTTCTTTAGTACTATTTAATAAGTATGATAAATAGAACAACTGGATGGATATAAACGGGCTTAGTAACTAGTACAGACGTACAGTAACAACACTAATCACATTCGGTGCGTTCTTTAATTCTGAATTTATCTGAGTTGAACTAAATTCAAGACCACTTAACTAATCAATTGGACAGAGTAAAATTTTAAATTTAGCACTACTGAATTAAACTGACAGTGTAAATTCTAAAGAATAATGTAACATATATGTTTTGTTGTTAAATTGAGGGACTGAAAGTACGTTGAGTTGGGCATGAATGCGGAACAATCAAAGGGATAAAAGAGAGCCACGTTAGATGTGATGTGGGGGAAGAGGAAGGCGAGATTAAGGGAGGAGGATGGGGCACCAGGGAGATGCGTTGCGACACCCAACCTGCAACTATCGGCTGTTTGTCCCCCTTTTATTCTTTTCTCATTCACTATTTATTATTTAGCTTAATTAGAGTACTTGAATAATAATGGAGTATATTCTTTTTCTCATTTCTTTCTTGCGTCACTTACGTGACAAACTAGCAATAAGCAATACTTTGTTCAAATACGTGTGGGCCCTCCCAATAAAACAATTAAATACGTATGGGCGTTACGTAAGTAAGCTCCGTCCTAGTGGACCTTAATCCCCCTTTACATTTATTTTTTGAGAGAGACATTTGTTTTGACTTTTTTTTGCATGTTGACTACACGTTATTACCTTCACTTTGCTTTTGAGAGAGGCATAAAATAACACAGCCATAAAACAACTAAACTTTTATATATAGCTCAATTGTACATAGGTACATTGATCTTGAACGTTTAATATGAAACCATATAGAGTACTATATTGGAATGAAAGTGAGGAGGACATGTATGTTAATAGAGTATTATTGAATGATTAGATTTAAATTAAAGGCTGCCTAAATTAAATCCTAAAACGTATGTAGACATGATGGGTTAATTCCGTCCTGAATATTAGGGTTTGGTTTCAGTGAGGCACAAATGTTGGGTTTCATGTGGGAGAAGCCGGCTAATCCAGTGATTATTAAGAAGAGATTAGTAGATAATGATAGCAATAATTAGAGGGTTAATAATAATTAGTAGTTAATTAGAGACAGGACAGGAGGCGGCAATCGAAATCCAAAAAGTTCAGAATGATCTGGAGGAGCAGGGGGCAGGGGGGGTGGCTATTGGATATTGGATATTGGATATTGGATATTGGAGTTCCCTTGCTCGCCACATGGCATTACGGCGAAGGAAACTTTTAATTTGCCCCACGGCACGCTGACGCTGTGCTCAAACACATACACATACACATACACATACACATACACATACACATAGACATACACAAACACAAACAGGAAGGAACCCCTTTTGACTAATGTAAATGAGTGATGATTACCCCAATGCAATTATAACCCGTTGCTCTAATTTTAAATTAATCTTTGTTCTTTATTTGTTGTTCTGTTTCGGGGTTCTAAACTTGTACATGCTTTACATTATTCACATTTGTCCCCTGCCCCTCACCCCTCTATCATGCAAATTGCAAACCCTTCCTTTTTTAAGTAATAAGTTTTGTGACTAATATTCCATAAGTTTTTTTTTTTTTGGTCAAAAATTTTCATTAGTTAATCAAAGTTATAGAGTGTGTTCTTTATAGCTAAAATGAATAGGATTGAATATCACTGAATTGAACACTACCATTTGACATGTACGTGAGACAAAATTGTGGATGTTGTTTATTACTAATGAGTACCGTGTTGATGAGAATTTTAAAAACAAACAAAAACAATACGTATTAAATGAAACTTAAGTATGCTAGCTGGCTAGATTAGAAATTATTATATATCTATATATATAAATATAGAGAGAGTATTAGAAGTGCATATATGTTTAATCACAAAATAGTATTATGAATATTCTCACCCTATGAGTTTCAAACTAGTCATACTTGATGTTTTATCAATTACTACTATTTATATTAAAAAAATGTCTCTATCATGAAATTATTAGATGCACATGTAATCTGCTCCATCATATATACCACTCATGCACATAAATACTAATTAATCACCTTTTTATTATTTATAATTATGCATTTCCATTTTCAAGATTGACGTTGACACCAATACAAGCTATGTAGGTCGTAGTAGCTAAAATGTAAATGATGTAACTGATTTGGGTGGAAGATTATATTACTTCAAGTATATGATATTGTGATAATAGCTTAACTGGTTCATACTCATCTAATAATTATTAAGGCGCGGCATATAAATAAATGTAAGTTATTATGTATGTTTATATTAGTTTTACGTGTCTATCTTTCCTTTTAGCGTCTGTAATGCATGACTTGTAACTTAAAGTGTTTCGTAGACGAAATGTATATGGGGGGCACAGATGGGATCATGTCCATAACTTGTTAATCCTTGGTGTTAATTTCACAATAGAAAATTAAAATAAATAAAATTTAAAAAAAAGAAAAAGTGAAAGGCCGGGGGAATGAACAATAATAATGTTTCATACTATATCATAGGTTAAAAAATAAAGAAAAGGGGCCCTACCATCCTCCATCAGAGCATTAGCCCAAAACCTCTTGCCTCCAGTGCTCATACTACGTGCTTATTTATATTTGACCACGCTACCCACCCCTTCCCCCTCACCCCCCTGCCTATATATATATATATATATATATATATATATCTCCTTTGAAACAAACCAAACCATATTATTCCCATCTCATTTATTTCTCAAAGCATCCATTTTCATTCTATTGATCGTCGATTCTTATATATAATTATTATTCTTTAGCAAGTTAAATTAAAATTAAAATTAAAATAATCGGATCGATCGATCAGTATGGTAGTTGCTTCTCCAAACCCTCTAAAGAGGAGCAAGAAGATAAAGGCTGTTGGTGTGCCAACCATTGATCTCTCTCTTAAACATCAAGACACCGCCGCATTATCACACCTCATTGTTGAGGCTTGTGAAGAATTTGGTATCTTCAAAGTTATCAACCACGGTATCTCCCACGACACCGTTTTGGGGCTCGAGAAACATGGGCTCGACTTCTTCGGACAGCCATTGTCTGAGAAGCAACGGGCCGGGCCTGCAAGTCCGTTTGGTTATGGTTCAAGGAACATTGGGCTCAATGGGGACATGGGTGAGCTTGAATATCTTCTCCTTCACGCTAACATCACATCCACTCATCTACCAAATTTCAGGTACATACATATGTAATTCAATTCAATTCAATTCAATATTCCTTTCAATTTAATTTAATTTAATTTAATTTAATTTTAAGAGTAGCTATTAGTCCTTTCACATTATTATTATTTCACATGTATCATGTTATGTACTCCGTAATCCCTATGTATGAGTATGTTGTTGCCATTTCACGTTATCCACAAGTATTAGAGTACATAATAAAAGACCTATATATACCAAGAATTGGTAGTACTGGGGAGAGAGAGAGAGAGAGAGAGTAGTCCCGCCTTTTGCCGAGAAATAATCCTTGGAAACTTTATTTTACTCTGATATTTATCTCCATATTCAAATGCTACTACTCATAAATTATATTGTTGTCTGCAAACACGTATATAGTAGGAGTACACCGTTGGATTAATTAGTCGATTTATTAGTAGTTTACTTTCTGGTAGCAGGAGGAAACTAGATGATTTGTTTATTGACATTGACTTAATTGTGTTGTCAATTTAATTAATAATGGAATATTTAAGTATGTGTTTAAGGTTTGGTACATGTCATATACTTTACTATCTATACGTAACTCGCATAATATTATTAACAGCTTGCTTACTGGATCAAAATTACAAATCCTAAATTGTTTAGATATTATTATCATCCATATATATGTATGTATGTTGACGTAATTTTACTTTGACTTTATACATGTTATATATGCAATCTATCTTTTAGTAATTCTTTATTAGCTGATCGAGAAGCATATACTTAAAATAATGCATCCATCCATCCATCCATCCATGTGTATTATTGAATAAAGTTTTCTTTAATTTGTACCTGAAAGAAAATTTAAAAGGAATGGTTTACAAATTTATTACTGTACTACTTATTAGAGAGTATTGTATGTGAAAGTGCAAACCCCTTAGCTATGGAGTATATCGTATGGTAGCTAGGATGTACACATTGCTTCTCTATCACATTATTAGTTGTTTGGTGATCATCAATAAATATTGAATAATGTGGTGCAACGTAAACCAATTATTAACTAAAAAAAAAAAAAAAACCCAAAATCTCAAATGTGAATACACGATATGGATTAGATGGATATAGATATTGAATAATGTGGTGCAACGTGATCCAGTGTTGGTGATCCACGTGCAGTGGTAAAAAAAAAAAAGAGATGAGAGAAAATGAAATGGGTGCTGGTGATTGTAAGGGTGGTACAGGGGCTACATGGAGATGATCTTTTAGACCAGAGCAATGCTAGGCCTACATAATGTGTAATATACACAAATATGTTTTGTATCTATCTCTCTCCTCTCCTCCCACACATATACTACCCCTTAAAAAGGATGAGAGAGATAGATATTATACGTGTTTGTGTATATTACAACAAAGTGTATACTAATCATATGGTCGTTTAGGCCAACTTGATATCATCAAATATTCACTGCAAGAAATCTTATAGGATGGATGCAGAAATTGGTGAAGAGTGAGATTTGGGAAAATCGATTTCTCAGTAAATAAGTGAATTTTACTGATCTGATATTTCTATCTCAAGTATATCATATCAAATCAAATCAAGTCACACAGGCCAAGGCCATGGCCATTTGCCAGCAGCATTTATTATATTTGGTGAGAAGAAAATAAAAAAGTGAAAAAATAGTAGTAGTAAAAAAGTTAAGGGGGCCGGGCCTTAAAAGTGAAAAGAGAGAGAGAGAGAGAGAGAGAGAGAGAGAGAGAGAGAGTGTAGGTGTGTACTTCCTATAACGAGGGTCATAATCAGTGTCAGTCCTCCAGGTAACCCGGCCAATTACATAGTGAGACTTCCATTTTTAGGGTAAGGTACCACCACTTTATATCTTTCCAGTTACAGCACCTTCTTGCCTTTTTCCTCAAGCACCCTGATTCCCTCTCATCCTGATCAATGCAATATCTCACTGGCCATGCTTTTCTCGTTCTTTCTCTTTTTTTCATTCAGAAGAAAGAATATAAAAAATCTGAGGTTATTTCTATATCCAAGTGGATACTTGTTTGAGACGTCTTAAGTTAAAGTTATCTTGCTCATACGAATTTTTTTGGTATAATAATAATAATAATAATAATACGCCCCTCAAACAATTAAACTTTATTGGCACACTAAAAATGAAAGTAAATTAGTAGTATAGTTGAAATTGAGATGAATAATAATGTTGAAAGTGGTAAATGGAGTTGCAGGGTGGATGATTACGTGGGGGCGGTGGGTGACTTGTCATGTGAACTATTGGAACTGATGGCTGAGGGATTGTGGGTCCCAGATAAGACGATATTCAGCAGGCTAATCAGAGACGTCCAAAGCGATTCTCTGTTGAGGTTAAATCACTACCCCCCACTTAAGAATGAAAGCAGGGACCCACACCCACCACTAGTTGCTGTTGCTGTTGCTGCTGCTGCTGCTGCTGCTGCTGCTGCTGCTGCTGCTGCTAGTAGTAGTAGTCCTTCTGGGGAACGGATTGGATTTGGGGAGCATTCAGACCCTCAGATCTTGACCATTCTCAGATCCAACGACGTCGCTGGACTTCAAATTCGCATGCCTGATGGACTCTGGGTCCCAGTGGCCCCTGACCCCACTGCCTTTTATGTCATGGTTGGGGATGCTCTTCAGGTAAATTACCATTACTCCTTTTTCTAGTAATACTTACTGTAGTCAGTAATTGTCGTGACTTGTGAGTGCCCTACATATACTGCTATAGTAATAGTATACAGAATAGCTGATTAATTGATTGATTGATTGATTAGTCTTAAATAAAACTGATGATGTATTTAATTAAATTGCAGGTATTAACAAATGGAAGATTCGTGAGTGTAAAGCACAGGGCAATGGCAAATAACTCAAGGAGCAAAGGAAGAATGTCAGTAATGTATTTTGGAGCACCGCCATTGAATGCAGTTATATCACCAATAAAGGAAATGGTATCTCCTCTAAATCCAAGGCTTTACAAGGCATTCACTTGGGGAGAATATAAGAGAGCTATGCGTACCTCCAGATTAAGTGATTGTCGTCTCAATCTCTTCAAGACCCGCTCCCTTTCCTAGTTTTATTTAGTACTCCTTTTATTAGTCCCTAAGCTTTCTTTTTTAATGGGATAGTTTTAGAATGAAAAGAAAAGAAAAAAGAAAAAAGAAAAAAGAAAAAAGAAAAAAGAAAGCCAATTTTGCCTTATAGTCGATCGATCAGTGAGGTCACATGCATTATTATGTGCATATGATATTGATGAGCTTATGGGGTATTTGCTAAATAGATGGATAGAGACACTTCGGAGAGGATGGAGGTATTCATGTACATAATCAAATTCGTGGGTGTTTTAGGACTTAGTCATATTATTGGTGGTGATCTTTTTTTATTTTATATATAAGCTCCAATTTTGTTTTGTTTATTACAAGACACACCACCTTCCATTATTTCTTTGTAATACCAGTGTATAATATACTCAATTAACTTAAGGATGCTATATCTACTTGTTATATTCCATCAACATCATATGGGTTTCAATGTAATACAAGCTTTATATTTGAATTGCACATCATATAGCTAGCTAGGGTAGTACGCTATCCACGGAAAAGTTACGTAGCTAGTTGGTCCATTAATAAGATGGGCTAAAGATGGCTTCTGTGCTCAGGCCGTGCCTTCGTGCTTCGTAACAGTGTCGTGTCGTGTTGTGCCATGCCGTGTTTATAGTTGTCGTGTTTCGTGCCGTGCCGTGCCTACTCTTCCAAAAGGTAGGCCCAGATCGTGCCCATGCGCGTGCTTGTATCGTGCCGTGCTCGTGTTATTTTTTTAAGTAATATTTAAATTTTCATCGTGCCATGTCGTGCCGTGTTGTGCCTGACCGTGCTCTATCGTGCTTTCTTTTCAAAATTTAGGCCCGGGCCCATCATAATAGTACTTGTAGATTCTCATTTCTTGATTGGATTTTTGGCCTCTCCTTCTCTGCAATTTAACTAGACATTTAATTAATATTAGGTAATCTGATCATTTCATGTCTCATTTTATAATAATTATAATCATCATCACTAACTTTTATGTTCTATATGTCTCACATAGCCTATACATACACATTCAATGTATATACATATATTTCCCAGCATCCATATGCATATATAACCAACATATAGGACTGTTTTTAGAGTTATTATCAACTGTGGAAGAAGCTAAATAAGTAAGGCACATTTGATTATTATTATTAGCAAACAAGCCAAGGTTATGCTAGGTCTTGTGACCAAAACACGTACTTCAAATGGCTTCATTGGTGTTGTTAGTGAAAGCACTGATGAAATGCCACCAGGAGAAGATGCTTTTGATACCAATGGATCAGTTTCTCTGCCATGAGCTGCCCACCCAAATCTCCTCATGAAATGGAACTAATGTCTTCCTAGCCAAGTACTCTATCATGTTATGATTTCTGTCGTAAGTATTACTATTAATTAACTACGTACTTTATTAGTTCTCTAATTCTCAAATGTCAAAAATATATTTACTTTGTGGAATGTCTGTGGCATGAATTGATTAATTTTACTCCATCTACCAACTTGTTTTTATAGTTAATTCAGTTCAGTGACCTATTTTTTTTGCTCTCACATATTACTACGAGTACTATTTAGTTTAATTCAGGGGAAAAAAAACACTCTTACTATTAAATCAACATCTTGGAGTGAGCACTTGAATATAGTAGGCCAAAAACCATGTCGCGGTATCGGAGCTGCCAAGTCCGTGTAGTCTGTAGGTGGAAGAGGATTGTGTAATAGGAACATTAGCAATTTGAGCATTATTTTCACGTTTATATACGTCAATCCTCATCCAATCCAAGCAGTTGTATAATTAAGGTCGAGGATGGTCCTGCAAGATTATCCAAAAGGGAACTCTATCAAGTAGAATTAATTGGCAAGGCAGATCAGACAAGTCTAACAAGTAGACGTATAATTTAAACATAGATTATGAAAACATAAAACTCTCTACTCGCCTACAAAGTCCACTGCCCTTTAGCATCAGCAAATGGTTTACAAAAGTAGAAGCAAAACTCTCCTTATCATGTCAGCTCATGGAATAATTTTTTAACATATCAACATCAAATACATCACATAATTAATTAATTGATTAACAGATAATCATTGTCGGAGCTTTCTCATATAAATTACATAAAGCTCTAACGTCAATTCGCCTAACCAACCCTTTTTTAAGTTATTATAGAATATAGATACTCCTACAATATACCCTTGCCTTGCCTTGGGTAGTTGGGTTATACGGAGTATGCTTTATTTATCTATAAAGTTCATTAATCATTATGGGCTTTCAACTCTGTTAAAGACTGTAAAGCCATAAAGATTGAAGTATCTATTGGTTTGTGAGGAAAGTAGTAAGAATATAAGATTGAGTACAAGTTACAAGTATCACCAATTTCATCGTCTCAATCACAGTCTCACAGAGCAGGAGAGGAGGAATTCGACTACAATAACAAATTCATAAGTTGTACATGCGGGAACAGACCACCACGCAGCACATATATTAACTATACTGTAATTCCGTATTTTCTATCAAAATTGTCTGTTTCAGTTAGATAAATGAAGAAAGAAAAGAAAAGAAAAGAAAAGAAAAGAAAGATAAGACACCCAAAACGGGTGGAGCTGGCTCATCAAACCATGCCTCACATTAACAGATCATGGTGTATTGGTGTTACAAGTGCATTGCTTCTCATGGACCTCTTCCGAACATTAGTTGTCTCAGAGCCGGAAATGTTGGCCAAATATCTAGCTCCAGAATACTTCTAGATCATCCATCTAGAAATCTTTCCGCCAACAATGAATATCTTTCAGCAGGAAAGCACTTGCTGTCATCTATCCTAAAATACCAAAAAAAAACTCTTGCTATAATCACAACTCGTCGTGAGTAACCTCAGATTCTGCACCGTCAGATGCAGAGCCATCAGATTTTTCTGAACTCTCCTTGTTGGAAGAATCTTCCACGTCAGGGCCGGGAGTAAAACTGGAGTCATTTTCTGCTTTGTAGTCTGTGTCGTTTTTCACGGGCTTCTCTACTTTGGGCTTTGGTTTTGAGATTCTATTCACGCTGCCAACCTAGATTGAGATCAAACAATCACTGAAAAATCTTATGCAGAAAGCAGCCACGAATTATTTTGTGACCTTAAAATCACATCAGACAACTACTGAAGAATATTTTGCAGAAATTTGGCCGTATATTTTATGAAAATCCCATTTTACCTTTGCCTGAAGATCAACTAACTTCTCATAGACTTCTTCAGATGTAAAAACAGGCGTACTTGAAGCAGGAGTCCTGCAAAAGTAATTAGTTTGAAGGGAATTTGCGTGAGTGACAAGTGGTGAAAAGGAGCAGTAGTACAGCATTGATAATATTACTTGCATAACCCAAGGCCAAACACTACATTTGTTTCTTTGTCAAAACCTAACTTTTGCCAAAATCAGATCACTGATATCAATCTATGACGGAAAAATAGTTCCTTCAGAATATGCAAGCTAAATATCTATCTGTCACAAGTCATAACTGACAAGCATATCATAATACTGAAGAGTAAAGTTAATGCTTCAATCTTTATTTCTCCCCCCTTTAATTTCCAAGGACCAGGGTGGAGGAAGAGCAAAAGAGACATCATAGATTGGACAGACACTTTCTTTCAATTCTGCTTACTCTAATCAAATAAAACTCTACAGCATGATACATGGATAGTCAAATAACACTTTACAACATGATACTCCATCAAACCTGAGATTATTGTAACCCGTTGCAACATTGTTAGACAATGAAGTTCTTTTTGCAAAGGGTCCCAACCTCAAGGCCACTGGAGGTTTTCCTGGTCGTTAACTTCAGGGCCCATGGGAATAGTCAAGCAGAAAAAAAACAAGAAGCTTGGATACCCATGTTATCTAAAAAATAAAAATAAATAAATAAATAAATTCTTTTGCAAAGGGAGGACGAGGAAGTCAAGGAAAATGTTAATTACCACTGAAGTAAGGTTGAAATCTATATATTCTAGGACGTAGTATAATAACTTCCCCGAAACAATCAGAAGCATAGAGGAAAGTAGTCAATAACAGTTAAGAAGAAAATGAAGTGTCAGTTACAAATCTTACTTGTCCTGCTCAGTCTGCTTCTCGTCCAACCACTTCCGTAACTTTTCACCAAGACTCAAAACCTGAAACCTCAGATAAACTATTAGTTAGTGCTGCCACTTAATACATACTACAGTAAAGATGAAGTGTAAATCGACCCAATAAAAGCATGGAATGATGCAAAAATGCCAACTTAGAGTCCGAAGACAACCTCATCAATTCTATCTTTTGGTATCCATGATTTATTTTTTTCCCAACCACGTCCAATCTGCAGGGTGGAAGAACAATGTCAGTAAGGCTTTTCTCATCCCCAACTAAAAAGAAAATTCCACTATATATCATGTGTGATGTAAATTTGAAAGTACATGCACCATTAAAACCAAGACCAGGGAGAGGGAAAAGATAAGCTTTCAAATCGCAACTGAAAACTGGATGAGCAGTATATACCTCTGGTAGCTCACTAAGATATCTTCTAGCTTGCTCAATCGCTGCTGGGCGAGCAGTGAGTTCAACCAATCTAACAGGCAGTTGTCAGATATAATTTTTTTTCTAGCTACACGAAAATCCAAGTTTTTGGGTTCGGATACCTAACCTACCTGAAAAATATAGGATCACCAATAGCTTTTAACATATTAAGACGTTCTTCAAACTCTCCAGCATTAGCATCTTCCCCATCCATATACAGCCAATCTTGGACCTGGAAAATCATAGGAGCTTTTTGTTTTTTGTATCGAAGGAAGATAGAATAACTACCACAAAAGCAGAGTGCCGTCCTACCTCCTCAAGCTTTCCAATGAAGGATTGTCGCTCTTCACTGGTTGAAACTTTTTCAACCTCTTCTGACGATTCAATCTGATAAAGATAGACAGTGAAAAGCATGTAAGCAGCTCAAAATTTATAGGGAAGATAAGCATACAGAAAAAATTATCTTCAAAGGTCTCCCCCACCCAACTCCCCAACCCCGAGAATTCTGCAACATCAGCATCACATTCAGTGGTATGTCACACTTCCTACACCAAATCACCTGTCACTTAACAATTTAAACTGCACAAATGTGATATCATTTTTACAGTACTAACTAGAGCAAAAACCAAGACACCAAAATTTGAAACTGAAACGAGAAAGGGGATGACATCAAAAAATTTCAGGTCGGAAGGCAACATCAGGACCCATAATTCATAGAAAGCTCCTCGATTTATTAACCACCTAACCCAAACTACAATTTAATAGAACGGGAAGTATTTCAGAGTTCAGACTGAGACAACGTTTTCAGATTACTAACATATTTGTACAGCATAACAAATGAAGATAATAATGAAATTGTTTGTCATAAGACTGAGTGGTCGTTTGGTTGATAAGAAAACATAGGGAGTGAAACTTCCAAGCAATTTAAAGTAAACTCAAAATTTAGTTTAGTTAAGAAAAAAGGAAGTAGAAGTTTCCAGAAAATTCTACCTCCCCCAAAATGGAGGAAGTAACTTATCTAACCACACCCGCACCCGCATCCCAACCCCGAGTAACTGGAATTTCCTGTTGTCAACGAAATAGTTTAGACTTATAAAACACCCTAAAGTGAACCAAATGACCACTGAAACTTAAAGATAAAGAATATAATAACTGGGACGGATACTATTACTATGGCGTGATATAATCTTCATGGTTAATCCGAGTTGGTTGCTTCAGAGAGCCCCAAACATGGTGTATGAAAATTGATAGGGACTGGGGCCAAAATGTTACGGAGATAATGCAGCTTCTTCGTGTAACCAAAGGAAAATGCTAAATTGGCCAGAGCAAGCTTCAAGTAAACAATTATGCCAAGGTAGCAGTTCTAAAACGTCAACTAAAAAGCTATCTTTCTCAACAACAGGATCAAGATTCAAGGGTAAGGACACAAACCTTCTCTCTAGTTGCATAAATGTATCCTTCCAAATTATTTTTCAACTCTGCAGTCCTCTTTCGCTCTGTATCTTTCCTGTTCAGTTCTGCCAGCTTGTGCTTTGCATTAGTTAGAGCTTCATCCGAAAGAGACATCCCTGGTCCTATAGTCTTCTCAACTACCTGCATATAAGCAAACCAACATGGTGACAAACAGAGAACAGGATCACTTTCAGACAGTCACACCTATTTCTGCACCCATGATTTACCTTCAGTGGAACCTTGAAAGTCCGCTTCTTCAATTTCTTTTCTGTAACCTGTGCAATGTTTTCTTCCTTCGCACTGGAATTGGAGGTATTGGTTACACTGCCATTTCCTTCGTCAGCAGTATCTCCAGAGCCAGTTTCAGCCGATAAGACAGCAGGAGCGGAAGCTTCAGCTGATAAGTTGGCATAGGAAGTTGAGTTCTCCACAGTCAAATTCTTTTTAGGAACATCTACCCACTCAGATATCTCAATAAGGGCATCTGCACGGTCTAAAGTCAACACGCCACTTCTACTCAAAGAGAAATGAAGGTTTGCCTTAATGGGGGCAGAGAGATTCCGGGATGAATATCTACAAAAGCGAAAAGCAGACAACTGAATCAGATCTCGAGAAAATAGTTTCGAGAACAATAAGAAGTGAAGGGGGACAGAAATCAGAACCAACTCAAATCTTCAGATGTCACATTAGGGTATAACATCTCACCTCTCAGTGGCATTGGCCAAGCCAGAGACTGCATACTGAGCAAACACAGAAGAAGACACACTAGGTGGCAATAACTCCGCACTCTCATAGGCTAGAGACACTGCAAAATCTTTGTCATATGTAATTGATCGGAACATCTGTATAAAGTAAGAAAAAGAACATGGCGAATAAGAGCATTGATTAGTGATCATCATCCCAGAAGAGTTGAACGTGTCATGCCAATTACCTTACTGGGGACCTTCTTCATACGCTGTACAAGGACTTGGTTTGTGCTTTCATCTTTCACGAGATCAATACCATCCAACTCCATCACATAGCCATATGTAGAACCATCAATCATCCCTAGTTTTCTATTTAATTTTATCCCATCACTTAAATTGGCAGCATGTAATGCTGCACCAAGAACTATAGCCTCATCAGCATCCAGATGTTTATCCAGCTCGCTCCTTCCAAGAAATTCTTGAAGCTTAGCCTGGAAATTTTAGAGGTCAAATCGTTAAACAAATGCAGCGCGCACACACACACACACACCCCTAAAAAAAACAGACCTCACGTCACTTTTCTAAAACAGTTTTCCTGCCTGGAGAGGGCATAAAGTAGGGATATTGACCTGTAACTTGGGCACTCGGGTTGCCCCTCCAATTAATTCCACTGCATATAGCTCATCAGCTTTCAAACCTGAACTCTGAAGCACTTCTTTGAGAGGGATGAGAGCTTTCTCCCATAGGTCCACACAGAGCTCCTCAAACTTCTCGCGGGTTATAGAGCTCCTAAAAGGGTTTTTAGAAGGGAAAAAAAGGAAAATCTTAAACAACTAATCAACTGAACTTCTCAAGTGTTTTTTTATTGGAATGCTAATGAGGAGAAGAACACAGGACAAGAAACTTAGATAACTGGGAAGTTAATTTCAATCTCCATATAATAGCATTTATGAAATGGAAACCATAATACCATATAGCATAAAAATGGATGGTGTGTGTCGCCAACCTAAATTGAACCGGGTAGAGAGTTAAGAGTTCAATACTTAAGAGTTAGGTTCACATCAAAAGAGGCTTTACTAAATCACTACAAGATCATTGCAGTCTGTGATGTTCCCTCTTTGATTAGATCAATGGAACTAGGATGAACAACATGTTTCTTCAGATATACAGGTTTACTTATTGAGTTAAAAGTAACCCTGAGTGGGTAGCTTGGTTGGGAAGACCTCTGAGATCTATTCTAGAGGTCCCTAGCTCGAGCCCCTGAGGGCCACTGGAGGTTTTCCTGACCGTTAACTTCAGGGCCCATGGGATTATGTACAATTTGTATATCAATCATCTGATTATAGCTCATACACCAAAAAATTAATACTGTATAATATTGCTACTTGATGAACCTCTTACTTGCCTATAGCTTCCATCTGCAAAAAAAAACCGTCAACATCAACTTGAAAAACAGAGAGAACAGATTAGTAAAAGTATGAATTTGTATGAGTTAGTAAAACAGTTTTCTTTTTTTTTTTTATGTGAAAATTTGTATGAATTGTATCCTCTCATAGTCACATTAGTAAAAGTTGCATTTCACAATGATCAATACTTCCTTCGTCCCATGAAAATGTTCACACTAGTTTTATCAAGGTCAAACTTTACATACTTTGACCATAAATATGTCAAAACATATAAAGATTTATAATGTAAAAATACTTTTGTTGGATTCATTTTAAATAGCACTTTCGAGAAATCATAATTTTATAATTCATATATTCATATAATTGTAATTATTTGCGGTCAAAGTAGTGCATTGGAGACCGTGAAAAAACTAGTGTGAACATTTTCATGGGACGGAGGAAGTATATAATTGCAGGTCAGGTAGATGCATTTTGTCATAAAACCAAAAGAGTTAAAGGACTTCCAAAATAAAGCAATAACAACGGTTTGCCCAATCATGAATTCACAAACCTGAAATCACGATCCTCATATATAGACTCCACAGATATTGGAGCTACTGTGTTTGCACTCAAGATTTCTTTTGTGCGCTTGACTTGCTTCTTCAATTTAGCCATTGATTTTGGAGACTTCCTCACATCAACCCCATTTCCAAGTTGCTTGTTGAATTCGTCAGCGAAGTACTCCACCAACCTCAGTTCCATATCTTGACCCCCAAGTTCAGAGTTCCATCTTACATCCTTAACCTGCACCAATGTTCACATTTTATAACACTGAGTCACTGAAAGTATGACTAAAAAATGCTCTCTCGTTATCTTATTTCTCCACTCCAATTCCTATTTAACTTTGTGGTTCAAGGGTCAATTCACTCCTTTTTTTGTGACATGAGAAAAACTCTGCAGTATCATCCTTCATGAAACTGCAACTACTCATTCTCCCCCTCCCCTAGGTGCCCCAGAAACTAATGCCATCCAATAAGTAATTTTTAGCACAATATTAGATTGATTAGGGTTACAAAGTATGAAGAGAAAACACATTGCCACACTGCGATTTGGTAGGACATGACAAAAATACCATATATTGAGAAGCAACGCATCGACACTTGCACTCCTAGAAATGAGTCCATCGATTCCAATTACTGTCCTACCCTTCTATCATAAAACACTTCAAGCTTCATAAGGTAATAGATGAAAACTCCAATGCACACACTCTACCATTCCGTTTTTCTTTAGTTTTGCTTTAAGATAACAAGCAAAAGCACCAGCATTAGGATTTCACATCAATTAGGCTACAATGCTTACTACAACATCACAATTCACATTGATTACTTGATTAGGCAACAATGAACAAAATGAAACACCTTGTCACACCATAATCCATGAGCATGATTGTGTAGGACCGGTGTGACATAAATAAAGTCTATTGCTAACCAAAGCATTAACACTCCTACGTAACAACGAGTCAATTGCCTTCAATTACAATCCTACCCTACTATCATCACACATTTTAAGCTTCCAACACAATAGATAAGTGTTGCAATGCACGCATCCCACCATGATAAGAAAAGCATACCTGGAACTGATTGATGGAAACAGTCTTGCCATACTCCTTGGCATTATAAGCAGAGAAATACACAAGAGCAGCATAAGTACTACTAGAACCCATGTCGTAAAACACGACGTTCCTCGACTCATTAGCGAACTTCTTATCGATCCCATACTGCAAGGCGGCCCCCGAGTGCTCATTGATCAAGGAAAGCACATTAACACCAGCCAATTGGGCTGCCTGAATCAACCCCTTCCTCTCAGCTTGCCCAAAGTATGGCGGTACACTAATCACAGCATCTCTAACCACAACCTTGGAATGAAACTCTGCCAAATCCAAACTATAACTAAAAATCATCGCCAAGAGCTCCTCAAGTGAATAAACAGCCCCATCATCAACCTTAATCGCAGCTACACCTCTAGGATCCTCGACTATTTGATAAGGCAAGTAGAATAAATCTGTTTTGCGCTTCGTGTAATCGTAGGGTTTCGAAATTAGGTCACGAATATGGGCGTAAACCTTATCAGGATACCTAGCGATCAAACCAGCGGCTTCTTCACCGATCAATCGATTACCAGATTGAAATGCGATCAAAAATGGAGATTTACGCTTCGACATTTCGTTGATTGCGACCGAAATTGGGGCTTGGCCAGGCTTCAAGTTGACAACAGCTACTTTGAGCCATTCGGAACCTAGATCTATGCTTAATACAGCCGATTGAGATTGAATTGGAATCACTGAGAGTATACACAGTATTAACCCTAATCTGAGTATCATAGCTAATTTATGCAAATTGAATGATCCAATTTGAATAAATTAGGGTTTGATCGGGTTGAGTTGATTTGGTTTTGGTGGGAAATGTGAAGTTCAGGATTTCTCCAGAGATGGAGAGAGTGTGTTGCAGTGCAGGGGAAAATTCCGTGTTTTAAGAGGAGTTTTGTGAAATGGAAAGTGCAAGGTAATGCTAACCAATGACGGTGTGCCAACTGGGACACTTGACACGTGGCAACATTTGAGTCGGCCAGTGCGTTGTTTAGTTCTGTTATTTTTGTTGTTACGTGATGACACAATTCGAAATTAAGACTTCACCCAGTACTGCAGCCCACGGCCCAGGTATTCCTGCCCCACGGCCCAGGTATTGCCAGGTCGTCGGATCAGTTTTCGTGTCAAAAAACTCCGTATTCTATTTGAGTTATAGACAATAGTTCTTAATGAGCATTTATGTTGGATGCTTCCAACCCAAGTCTAAAAAAATATGGGTTAGGCTTACTTTTTGTAAAAGGCCCACAACAGTTATTTAACGGCCCGATGTATTGGGTTAATAAGGTTGTGTTTCTATCCATTTGTGCTATCTTCTCTTTAACGAATTTGTACAAAGCAGTGCGGAACGGAATGCAGCGTGAATACGACTCGAATGAAGAATCGGGCCTTACTCAATAATTGGTTCAATTCAGTTTAGTTCAACTCAACTCATTTTACTATAGTTCATTTTAGCTCAGTGCAGTACAGTACAACTCAATTTAGTTTAGATACTTTTTCTCTTACATATTACTATTCATTTCAATTGAAAAAAAAAACAACACTCTAACTATTTGTAGCCAAGTATTTGCCCAAATCAGTACAAAAAAGTTTAGTTCACTTTCGATCAACGTATTGCATTAATTGAGTTATTCAGTCCTGCACAGTTTTCCCAAGTTCTCGAACCCAACACCCCCTTATTTATAGAGAGATATTTGTTTTCTTCATACTAAAGATACCAATAAAATTCCAAACTTATTTAAAGAGGAATATGTATGGATGTACTTTAACTGAATTGAGTAATAACAAATGAACTAAATTTGATCTCAAGTGAATATGTATGGATATACTTTAACTGAATTGAATTAGATCAAAAATTGAATGGTCATGTTAAAAAGTAAAATACCATCATCAAACAATACAAAACAACAACACAACAAGGAAACCCATTCTTAAACACTTATTTAATTTCCCAATGCAAGTAGCCTTGTTTTACTGAAGGCCCAAGAGATGAATGCCAAATACTTGTTCTTTATTTCAAATGAAATTGTTCTTTATGATTTGAAGTCTTGAACAAACCTTTTGGTCAAGGACACCATGATTTATGTAAAGAGTTGTTCTTTATGACTTGAACAAGCCCTTATGAGTTATGACCTTATAAGAAGAGAATCTATAGGACTTATCAACATGCTTTGGGGTCCACAAAACTATTAGAAGAATTAGTGGAACGCTCGAAAACCAATATTTTCCAAAATATTCTCATTTTCATATATAATTTCAACATATACACGCGAATAAGCATATATCAAAACCAAAAAAAGAAACTCAAAACATTGCTTATTGTATATTTTATTTTTACAAAAAAGGAAACTCAAAACATTGCTTTTTGTGTATTTTATTTTATATATATATTTTTGATAATTTAATTGGAAATTTAGTTTTTAATAGGATGAAATGTTTGCAATCAAGCAATGTATATACACCTTACTTAGCAGCGCGCTATGGCGTCTGCAACACTACCACATGCATTTGAATAACGCCTAAAACGTGTATTAGCTTGTGAATCCAGATACATAAGCAAGGTTGTATGACTTGCAGCACGAAAACCTAGCATAACATAATATTTGTTGTTATTTGACTTGATTTATATATGGAGTTCCTGCTAGGTAGAGATGAGATGTGATAGTAGTAGCCTAGTTAGTAGGCATAATGGCGGAAAATGGGGGTGGAGTGGAGCACCACATGGCATTATTATTAGTAGACAAATATGTGTAGTAGTGCAGGTCCAGGTTCAGGTCCAGGTCCAGTTTAGACGGGAAATGAAGGCCAGGGATAGGTTATCAACTCAACTTTATGCAAAATTGAAAATGAAACTAGAAGTAAAATGAAAGCAGGAGCATATATAGAAGTAGAAATGAAAAGGGTGTCAAAAACTAAAACCAGGCATGTGGGTAGTGTTACCTAAAAGATGGAAAATTGGTATAAAGGATGCGGTGAATGCGCTCCACACTCAGTCTTCGCTAGTCCCCACAAACAAAGAAATAATAGATCAGGAGCAAGGTACCTCCACGGCTCCATTATCATATTTAACGGGTTTATAACCAATATGGGTTGGTGTAGTAATTCAACACTTCATCCTTTAAACAAGTAGATGGGGATTCGAATCTCAATTCTTGCGAATGAAAAAAATCCCTTAACTAGCCCCCTACCGCTTAGTGCGCTGACAATTGATGGATCGAGGGGATTAGTCATTGTGGTCGACTGTGGAATACCCTTAGCAAAGAGCCAAAAAAAAAATAAAAAATTTCACGGGTTAATTCCGATCCACAAAACACAATAACTCCAGTAGCAGCACGTATTCCAGTGTCCAGTCAAGGACACCATCATTGTCTTGCTTAAATATGTCAACTTGGCATCTTTCTATCTATTCTCTATATTTGAATTGCTAGCTAATGCAGTTAGTGGTGGCACTGGCAGTAGGACAACGTACTACGTACTAGTTGTTCGTAGACTAGTTTTTACTTTTTACCATCATCCATCAGTATAGTACGTACCCATTAATTAAGCTGCTGCTCATATACCATTGTATATACTTCACTTGGAAGTTAAGGATTGAACTGGCAGTACGTACGTACTGCTCCCAATGCAATAACTAGGAGTAGTAATATAATTTTTAGTTGGCCTGGCCTGTACGCAGTACGCGTACATGTGCATCCTTTTTTGATGTATAGATCCAGTACAGAATAACCCTCGATACTACAAGTTGCAATATAATCTTATATTATAGGCATATAAGCAAAGCTAAAAGACAAATAATACTATACTATATGCATGGGGGTCTCATTTTGTGTACCATGCCCAGCACTAATAAGTAGGGAGTAATAAGGTCAATTAATTATTATAATTTATAAGTAGCCGGCCTCAACTGAATTATATATGCTCTCCACAAGGAGCAGGCCAGTTACATACAGTAGTATGTATATGAAAATGAAATACTCCTGTCATATATATAGAGAGAGTAACTGGCCAATTTGATTATTGCTTATAACACAACATACATACACATTTATATACGTATATGGATAATTCAACGAACGGGAAATATCACAAGCTGAAATAAAGAAGAAGATCAAGAAGCTAGTAGTATATATGTTCGTTCGGATATTCATGACTGTTGGTACAAAGGAGGTTTAGTGCAGGGAGAAATAGAGAGAAATCTGACCTGATGTATTTTGTTATTGATCTTCTGGATTTTGTTGTGTTACAGCAATACCTTGTCAACAGCCTTTATATAAGGAAATACAGAAAATTCTAGAGAGAAATGATCTAGAAACTAGTTAGTTTAATGTTGCATTAATGAGTAGGGTAATGGAAATTCTCAAAAGACTTTTCATCTTCAACTTCATTAACTTCTTAATTGCTGGACACTTCTAGATTATTTTCCAGATTTTTTGGGTAAAACTCTCATATTCTAACACTCCTCCTTGAGAGTTTTTGCCACCACACCAAGCTTGAATCTTAGGAACTCGAACCTGCCTTTTGGTAAGGCCTTAGTAAAGATGTCAGCAAGCTGAAATTCAGTTGGACAGTAGATTAGCTTCACTTCGTTTTCTTGTTCTGCATCTCGAACAACATGAAACTTCACATTCATATGCTTGGTCTTGCTGTGACACACCGGATTCTTTGCAATAGCAATCGCGGATTTGTTGTCCACTAAGACTTCAGTGGCTTGGCTTTGCTTGCAGCCCATGTCTGCAAGTATCTTCCTCAACCATACTGATTGGTTGACAGTTGCCGATGCAGCAACATATTCAACTTCTGCGGTGGATTGAGCTACCACCTCTTGTTTCTTTGAAATCCATGAAAATACTCCCGAGCCTAGTAAGAAAGCATAGCCAAGAGTGCTCTTCATGTCGTCAACGGAGCCTCCCCAATCGCTGTCAGAGTAGGCTATCATCTTAGGGTCGGAACAAGGTTGAAACAGAATACCGAAATCAGAGGTGCCTCTCAAATATCTTAGTACTCTCTTGGCAGCGCCCATGTGAACTTCACTAGGATCGCCCATAAATCTGGACAGCAAGCTTGCAGCGAACATTAAGTCGGGCCTTGTTGTTGTGAGGTATAACAGGCTTCCGACTAAGCTTCTATATAGCCTTGCATCCACTTTCTTCTGACCATCAAACTTGGACAATTTTTCATTCACAACGAGGGGTGTTGCCACTGGCTTGCAGTGCTGCATCTTGAACTTCTTTAGAATGTCCTGAGCATACTTTGTTTGAGCAAGAAAAATCCCTTCTTCTAATTGATGTACTTCCATGCCTAGGAAGTAGTTCATTAAGCCCAAATCAGTCATCTCAAATCTCCTTTTCATCTCCTCCTTAAATGCAAAGATCATTTCCGGGTTATTTCCCGTGACAAGGAGATCGTCCACATAGAGCGATACCAGAAGAATATCACTCTTTCCACACTTTTTTATGTAAAGTGTGTGCTCATTCTTACTTCGCTCAAATCCTTGCTCAAGAAAGTATGAGTCGATCTTGTTATACCATGCTCTCGGGGCTTGTTTTAGTCCGTATAAAGCTTTCTTCAGTTTGTATACTTTATCTTCTTGACCTTCCACAACGAACCCGAGAGGTTGCTCAATATAAATCTCCTCCTCGAGCTCTCCGCTGAGGAAGGCAAATTTAACATCAAGCTGGAATATTTTCCACTTCTCTTGTGCAGCCAAAGCGATAAGAGTTCTTACCGTGTCATGTCTTGCCACTGGAGCAAAGGTATCTCCATAATCGATTCCAGCTTGTTGTGAGTAACCTTTGACGACTAATCTGGCCTTGTATTTGTTGATGGAGCCATCTGGATTAAGCTTGATTTTGAAAACCCATTTTACACCTATCACCTTTCGGTCTCTAGGTCTGTCAACAAGCTCCCATGTTCCATTCTTCTCAATCATGTTTATTTCAATTTCCATAGCTTGCTCTCATTCTTCATGAGCTAATGCTTCTTCATAGTTTCCGGGCTCATCAAGGGCAAAATGACAGCTCTCACACAATTCGGGATCCAAATGAACAACTGGACATTCATCATATATTTGTGAGAGTGGTCTTTTACCTCGAGGGCCAGTTGCATTTGCCCTTGGAGATGGAGTTTCAGCTTCTACTGGAGATGAAATAGGTGTACAAGGAGCTGAATCCAAATCATCATTGTCACGATCAGGTTCTGGTTCCTCTTGTGCATGATCAGGGGGCTGCATGACATGAATCATTCTCCTTTCAACCTTCTTCTCTCCCCAATTCCATGAGGCGTCTTCATCAAATTGGACATCTCTGTTGATCATGATCTTCTATGTGCTGAGGTTGAAAATTCTGTACCCCTTAGACCGTGAGTCATAGCCAAGGAAGATACATTTTTCACTTTTGGCATCCAGCTTGCTTCTTTTTTGAGCTGGTATGTGAGCATAACAGATTGAACCAAACACTTTTAAGTGCTTGGCTGTTGGCTTCTTACCACTCCATGCTTCGATAGGAGTTCTCCCTTGAACCGCCTTTGTAAGCAACCTGTTCAGAAGGTATACAGTTGTATATACAGCCTCCGCCCAAAATTTTCTCGGCATTTTCTTTTCCTCTAGCATGCATTTTGCCATCTCAATAACAGTTCTGTTTTTTCTTTCAGAAACGCCATTTTGTTGTGGCGTGTACTCGACAGTGAGCTGATGTTCTATGCTCTCTTCTTCACAAAATTGATCAAATTGTGACGAGGTGTATTCTTTCCCTCTGTCGGATCTGATTTTCTTCAGTTTGCAGGCACTTTGAGTTTCTGCAAGAGCTTTAAACTTCTTGAAAATGCCAAAAACTTCAGACCTCTCCTTCATAAAATATACCACGTCATCCGGCTAAAATCATCAATGAAAAGGATAAAATACTTGTTTCCGGAAAGAGAGATAGTTTTGTGCGGTCCACAAACATCAGTATGGACCAGCTGTAGCTTTTCTTTTGCTCTCCAAACTTTCTCCTTCGGGAAAGGCAACCTATGTTGCTTGCCTAGTTGACAAGGCTCACATAGGTCTTTGGTGAGAAAAATAGAAGGAAAGTCTCTTACCAAACCCTTCTTGTGAAGTTCAGCAAGGGCACGCAAATTGAAATGCCCGTACCGTCTATGCCATAACCAAGTGTCTTCAACACGAGCTTTATTTGCCACCTCCCCTACATAATTCCACTTCAAAGGAAAACTTTTCTTTTCCATTGTGACTTTTGCAATTTCTTTCATGTCCGGATCAAAAATGGTACAATGATTATTCTTAAAAAGAACTGCGTAACCATTTATCATCATTTGCGGAACACTTAGCAAATTTTCATCAAGATCCGGAACTAGAAGAACATCATTTATCTACTTCGTACCTTTCTTTGTTTGGACTGCAATAGTGCCCTTGCCACTAGACTGAACAACAACCCCGTTTCCCATCCGAACTGGAATTTTGACAGATGAGTCGAGTTTGCAAAAAATGTCTGAATTGTTTGTCATGTGAGACGTGCAACCACTATCAATTAACCATCTGTCATCACTGTTGTGAGTTGATGCTTGTCGTGCGAAGAACAGACGGTCATCTTCTTGATTGCTATAAGAATAATGAGCCTCTAAAGTGGACTGTTGCTGCTGGTTTTGCCTTTGTTTTTGTGTGCATTCCTTCTCGGTGTGGCCAATTCGCTTGCAATAGTGACACTTAGGCTTCCCTTTGTGAAAACAATATTGTTCAAGATGATTTGTCTTGCTGCAAATGCTGCAAGGAAGGAATTTCCCTCTTGATTGTGGCTGCTCCTTGTCCTTCCTTTGATATTTTCCAGCACCTTTGCCCTTCCAGGAATTGGATGCCTTTGGCTGGTGTTTTAACTGGAAAGCATCTTCAGAAGCATTTGTCATTTTTCTGAATTTTTGTTCATGTGCCAGCAAGGAACCCATCAACTCAGTTACACTGAGTTTTGATAAGTCTTTTGATTCTTCAATAATAGTGACAATGGTGTTGAACCTATCTGTCAAGGTTCCCAAAATTTTTTGCACGATTCTCGCATCGGAGATGTCTTCCCCATAAATTTTCATTTGATTTACACCTTCCATGAATCTGGAAGTGTAATCTTTTAAAGCTTCGTTCTCCTTCATCTTCATATTTTCAAAATCTGGAACTCCTCCTGGAGAATACTCCATGCCTCTTTCGCAGTGGAAGCTCTCATTATTCTAGGAAAGATGGTGTCCGTGACAACACCGAGTATGAAGGACAAAGCCTTGGCATCCTTCAAGTCATCGTCATTCAACTTCTTTAGTTGAGCTTCAGTGTATTCAGCTTCTTCTTTTCTTTCTTCGACTCCATTTTCCAGTATCTCCCATAGTGCATTAGCTCTTAAAAAGAGTTTCATTTTTATGCACCAATAGTCATAGTTCTCTCCACCAAACGATGGAGGTGCTGGCATAGATATGGTAGATGTAGAGGATGTTGAAGTCATACTTCAACCTGACAGAAACTTTTTTTGTTTTTGTTTTTCTTTGTATTTCTGGCCCCTTAAGATCTAAGGTGCTCTGATACCACTTGTTGGTGCAAAGGAGGTTTAGTGCAGGGAGAAATGGAGAGAAATCTGACCTGATGTATTTTGTTATTGATCTTCTGGATTTTGTTGTGTTACAACAATACCTTGTCAACAGCCTTTATATAAGGAGATACAGAAAATTCTAGAGAAAAATGATCTAGAAACTAGTTAGTTTAATGTTGCATTAATGAGTAGGGTAATGGAAAGTCTCAAAAGACTTTTCATCTTCAACTTCATTAACTTCTTAGTTGCTGAATATTGCTGGACACTTCTAGATTATTTTCCAGATTTTTCTGGTAAAACTCTCATATTCTAACAATGACAAATAAAACTCAAAAAACTTGCTTAGCTTAGCTTGTTGGTGTCCGTGTTTGATTACTGTGCACGGCGGAGCAGCATAAATTTCCGCACAAGGCCAGGTTTTCTGTACCCCTTTTGTAAAACACAAACAAATAAATACTCCTACAAAAGAAAAGAATATATATAATTACAGTAAAATTCTGCGTGCCTGTCCTGTTACGTTGTTTATCTCTGTTTCTGGCATCTTGATCGAATTCTGCGTTTTGGTCAACAGTCACACGTGGCTGGAGCGGTCATCATTTTAATTAAATTAAAATTATAATAAATATAATAATAATAATAATAATAATAATAATAATAATAATAATAATAATATGGTGTAGATAGGTAGGTAGGTAGCTCAATGAGGAGGGATAGACAGAAAGGGGGATGATGAGTTGGAAGGAGATTGTAAAGAGTAATAGGGTATATGAATCCTTGGGTTCTGCTGGTAACCTCATATCCTGGATGGGAATTAGGTCTTACAAGGTCAAGAAAAGGTCTTACAAGGTCAAGAAAATTATTATATTGATGAGAGAATGGAGATGATGGGGAGTATAATAATAATAATAATAATTAATAATGAATAATAATTAAGGTAATAAGCTCAGGTAAGATAGCACCCAAAAATGGTCAGATGATGATGATAGCAGCAGCAGATGATATTGATACGCTTATAATTATAATTAGCTGCTTAATGATCGTTGATGGGAATAAGAGATTATTGTTGATCTGCTGGAGTTGCCCTGCTTGTTGTTCCAATTCAGATGAAATTGATGCCCCCAATCCCATCATTGATTATTTGATTTTGCAGCATGCGCTAATTAATCGTCGTCGTCGTCGTCGTCTATCTGTCATCGGCCATGAATGAGTAATCATTACATTATTAAAGAGTAAGAGTATAAATATATATATATATATATATATATATATATATATATATATATATATATATATATATATATATATATATATATATATATATATATATATATATATATATAGCTAGCAATAAGATATAGCCAAAGAGTAGCATACCTCATAAATAGCTTCAACACCATGACTAAGACTAAGACTAAGACTTCTCCTCCTTCAATCCCCCCACCCAAAGGTAAAAGGTAAAGGTAAAGGTAAAGGTAAAGGTAAAGGTAAAGGTAAGGGATCACCAATTATATTCACAAGGTGGGAGTTTCACTCTTTACTACGAGTAGGAGGAGACTGCTCTGCAACTTGGGACCTTACATGTATATATATAGACCCACAACAAGCTAGGGACTCCACTACAATAATAACAATTAGGACAAGTAAAATATTTGTATTTAATTCTATATCACCCATTTAAGGGCCCCTTTTTCCATTTGAAAAATATTCAACTCAACTTAATCTTTCTCTTTTTAAGACTTGTCCAAATTTTAGAGTATTTAATATTAGACTCATTTAAAATCATGTATTCAACATCTCAACAAAACAATACAAAAAGTTGTCTTAAGATTTTTCAAATGTCAGATGTATCTTCATGAATCTATTTTTGATCGAATAAAAGTGAGAAGTTGATGCATGAACTAAATTGAATTGAATTGGATTAAACTGAACCAAATATACTTAAAACTAAACTATGTTTTATGTTTTTTTCTAATGGGAAACTATCAAAAGAAAATATATGTTACTCAATTCACTGCTATATCAGTTCCATATTGATATTTATTTTCTCCGTCCTTGTTGGTCCGCCTTGTATATTAACCATATAAACCATTACATTTTATATAGCGATTTTGGGCCATGATATTAGTATACTACCTAAAATCGTATGCTAGGACTGTACTAGGTGAATGTGTGTACTCTCAATTAGGTCTGGCAAAAGTTGACCCGACCTGAACCTAACCCGAAAAAAGTGGGTTAGGGTTGAGATTTTCAACCCGTTTATTAAATGGGTTAGGTTAAGGTTGAAAATTTCAACCCGAAAACGACCTGTTCAACCCGTTCACTTACATATGTCAATTTTATTTTTGAAATTCAGTAAATATTTATGAGCCAAATAATTAATAATCACTGAAAAATATAAATTTTCCTTAATCCAATTATTTGTTTTGTATATATCTACTTACTATAGAAATTTGAGGGTATATATCCCCTTTAAATCAAGTTTTTACCATTTTTTACCTATAATAAAATTAGTTAAATAGGTTAAACGGGTCGACCTGATTAACCTGTTTATTAAATAAATTGGGTTAGGGTTGGATTTTTCGACCCATTTAAAAAACAGGTCAATTAGGTTGAACCCGAATTCGACCCGACCCGATCTGTTTGCGAGGCTTACTCTCAATCCTCTCTTTAAGTCCACACAATAGAGGCGGAAAAAAATTTTGGGAAAAGAGATGGAACCACGGGAGATTGGGTCGGTGTTGGAGATGCAACAAAAGCCCAATCTGCAATCCATATTCCCTCCACTCCACTCGGGTCATCTAAACGTCTGAATTCCACTCCCACCACTTCCGTTTCGATCTAGTCTTTCCTTTCGCGCTCGAAACTCGAAAGAATAAAAAAAAAAAAAAAGCCCTAATTTTATCAATCGAGAACCAAGAACCCTAAAATTTCGCAATTCTTCCTATATCCTCTCCAAATTCACTCGTATACATCCACAACACTATATCAGTCTATGTTTGTTATGTTAAATCTCTAAACTAGCGGGAAACCCTAGGTTACATTAATCGAATAATGGACGCCAAAGACATTCTGGGATTGCCCAAAAATGCGCTTCCAATATCGCAAGAGAAGAAATCCAGGCCTCTCAAGGAACCTCAGAGGAAACCCGATGGCATTTCCAGGGAGGTAATTTTCTCTCTCCACATTTTTCTTTCCTTTTAATTTTCCTCCCTAGTTTTTGTTTTTGTTTTTTATTTTTTATTATTTTTTTTATTTTTAATTTTAATAATTTGGTGTTTACTTGTTGGATGATGTTGAATTTGTAGGTGTACATGCTCACTGGTGGTGTGGCACCTCTGATGCCTTCACTTGATGCCTCTCAACTTAAGAAGCGCCCACCATCAAACGAAAAGGTCGGTATTTCATCTACTGTTCCCACAATGTTCCTGAATTTTGTTGCAATTGCAACTAACATATACTCGTACTTCGTATTTTCAACTGGTTGAATTTCGAGTTACATTGCTTTCGCTTGAGAACTATTTGTTAGGTCACATTGTAGTTTTGTACTGTCAAGTGCAATCACTAGCCATTTGTTGAATGCATTATGTACTGTTTATGTTTAATCTCCAATTTCCTTTCATATTAGGTTACCTGGCAATGGCTTTCTTTCACAAATTCAGCTCGCAAAGATAACCTGCAGCTCTACCATTGGGTATTTTCTCCCTTTTCAATTTATCTGGGATGAAAATGATGATGGTATATGAAATATTGGGTTTTGTTTATGAGTTATTGGTATAAATTTTTTTTTTCCTTATCCGTGTGCTCTGTAGGTGAGAGTTGTGAATGGTGTGCCGCCAACAGGTGATTACCCCTTCGCCAAGTATAATAAGGTATGCACATCCCTGAGTGGTTGTTTTGCAAAGTGTTTTCTTTAGGTGATTTTATTCCCGTTGATGCGATAGTGGTTCACTTAAGTGTTTCTTGATATAGAATGTTGGTCTTCTTTTATGTTGCAGTCAGTGGATGTTTTCAAGTACACGGATGAAGAGTATGAGAAGTACTTGACAGATCCTGTAGGTATCACTTCATCAGCTAAGATAATGTAACTTTTAATTTTGAATGTGTATGAAAGCATTGCTTGTATGAAATGTCTCACACTGGCCCATTATCAGCTTTGGATCTCATAAAGATATTTTCTATTTTACCCTATGTTTATATGTGAGTTCTTTGACTTGGTTGGCTTATCTAGTGAGTTGGACATGCTAATATTTATTGTCCATCATCTTAAATCTTGGATCAATCCTTTTTTTTCTTTCTTTCTTTCTTTCTTTCTTGTTAACTAGTATCACATATGTAGTAGGAGTAATATGCATGACATACCATCATATTGACAATTCGTATTTTCTGCTAATTTATTAGAAATGGACTAAAGAGGAGACAGATACCTTATTTGAATTGTGCGAAAGGTTCGATCTCCGTTTCGTTATAATAGCAGACAGGTTTCCATCACCTCGGACTGTGGAAGAGTTAAAGGATCGATATTATAGTGGTAATATCTCTATCTGTTCTCATCACTTATATTTTAAGGCATGTTGTCTCTATGTCTCTCTATTTCTCTCTTCCCTCCCCTTAACTCGTTGCAGTCATTTGGATCTTTCCAGAACTTTGACTGTGCTTCTAACCATTGAATTTCTTCAATACAGTGTCTCGAGCAATAATGATTGCTAGAGCTCCAGCCCCTGCTGATGTTTCAGGGCATCCACTGGTAAAGGTATGGTAGTGTTATTGATGAGTCATTGTATCTCTGCAATATGCATTTTTACAACATAAGATTCGTCTAAATATGTGCTGATATGCTTGTAAGTTAGTTCAAAGTAGTACGCTTGTGCATTATTTTTCATAGTTTGCTTGTTTTGTATGGATATTATAGGAACCGTACAATGCACAACACGAGACTGATCGCAAGCGTGCATTGTCGATGATCCTCTCTCAGTCAAAGCACCAAGAACGCAAGGATGCTGAGGTGTGAACTTTACATTGACATCAGAGTTATATTATTAAGCCCAGTGGCAATATTCATTAGACTTATAGAATAGGATACCTTATGAATGTGACTTCATGTGTGTGTTATTTGTAGGTTCTTGCTGAAGCTAAAAGAATCCAAGAGTCTCGTCTGTTAGCTAAGGTATGTTATGAGTTCCCAAAAGTCCATCTACATAATTTTCTGCTTAAATTAATAACAATGCTACTCGCTTTGAGGAGTAGGAATTCAATTAGTGATTTCACTTGGGTTAGATGGTAGGATTAGGAACCTCCACCTGATTTGGTACTTTTGTAATAATCATCTACTCCATATTATCTAAAAGTAAAAAAAGTAAAGAGAAAAATGTAGAGTTAACACCTCAGAAGAGGACTAAACTTTGCAAAAATTTGGCTTTTTAGGACTGAATTTTTTTTTTTATTTGCCCTTTAGGACTTTGTGAAACTCTGTTATAACTTCCGTCACAACCCAAGAGTTGTGAACGCAATAATCTGGCGATAAAAAAACTCATCTCATTTTTTCCTCATTTTCAATTTCAGAGCAATTTTCCCCCGAAACAAAAGCCCTCCCGTCGGGTCATTTCCAATCCACAACCCCTCTCTTTTCCTCTTCACCGACTCAATCCTCCATCGACTCCTCCACCATCTTCAGTTTGACACACAACCCACTTCTCCATATATACTCTATAAGAATTCTCTATTGATTTATATGGTTAGCAATTACAAACTCAAAATCAGATTAATGAATAAATAATCATTATTGCAACAAATGAGGAGGTGCTCTACTTGAAAGGAATGGAATTTATTGAACCAGTGCTGATGATGGGTGTTGAACTGTTGTTGTGTTGGTAGATCAAACCCCTATGTTGGTGTAAGTGAATGTCATATGTGGATTAGAAAAATAGAATAGTAAATGGCAATGAAATGGGTTAAATCTCCAAGGTTTTATTGCCCACCATCTGCACCAATCATGCATTCATGTCCCTCTCAAAAATCACTCGAGGAAGGTGATTTTATCTAAACCTTTCAAAGCACCTCTCATTTTTCTCTCTCCTGAAATAATCCTTCCTCAATATCCCTCTCTGCCATTTTCTTACGGCTATGAAGTTGTTTGATTCTGTTTTTTTGGTGGCTCGGTGCATATTGTATCTGAGATAAAGGGCTTAATTGAGAAGAGGAAGAGAAAGGTGAATCTGAAACAGAGTTTTGATGGGGTGTTTTTTGGGACGGTGACTGTGAGAAGGGGAGGGGAGATGAAGAGAGGAGAGGGATCAATTTGTTTTGCCACGCCAGCAAATTCTTTCCCTATCTGTTGGTGATAACGGCGTTATGACTGAGTCCTAAAATCCCAAATAAAATAGGTCAGTCCTAAAAAGCCAAATTCATGCAAAGTTTAGTCCTCTAGTGAGGTGTTAACTTATATTACAAATTTTATAAAGCAATCACCACACCTCAACCTTCAAAAAGAGGTAGGAAGATAGAAGCAATGAGCATTTGATGCTTGCTTGTTGTTTCCTAGGGTGCAGAGGAGCCCGAGTTACCGTCAGGATCAGATGCTGGCGCAGATAGTCTTAACCGCCCTGTTCCTCCTTCTGATGCACTATCACCCTCTACAGCAGCTGCGCCTGCTGGTACAGCAGATAATGCAACTACCCCAGCCTCTCTTCGGATGGTAAGCTCCATAGCTACTGCTTCACTGTGGTTTTACCTTAAATTGTTTCTTATTTTGTTGACTGAGACTTGGTTTTTATGAAAGGCTGGACAAATGATTGTATTTTTCACCTTGGCCGATTAATCTCTCTTTACTTGCTCTTCAACATCAGTGCTCTACCCGACTATCATTTATTTAACTATTTTGCCGTTGTTTTCTGTCAAAGTGATTTTGTAATTCTGGTTGTTGTTAAATTGGCATATAGAGTTTCTATCAGTGGAAGGGGGAAATATTGACGTGTGAACTATTTGCAGCTGCGCGTGTACTTGAGGACGTATGCTCTTGAGCAAATGGTGCAGGCTGCAAGTTCAACTGCTGGTCTTAGAACCATCAAGCGGGTTGAGCACATATTGCAAGAGCTCGGGGTTTGTTCTTACTCCTTCTCTTAAGTTGTTGCACAGTTTTCTGTGGAGTTTATTGGTTTATTTGTGAATTATGGGATTTGTGACCTTTGGGGCACCTTCCAATAAACTTAAGCGAGCATATTCAGTAGATTTGGCCATTTGGGTTAACTGCTTATTCACTTAAATGGTTCTCATTATCCAGTAGCTTTAGAAAAGTAATGTAATGCATCTTTTCAATAGGGTACCAATCCCAATGTAATTTCAACGTCTCTGTCTGTTATCCTGTGCATGCATGTGCGGGTATAAATGAGTGAGCGTTTGTGTGGTTGGATGTTTCTGTTTTTGTGAATAGAGTGTGCTCTAAGTCATCTAGATGCAGCTGGATATTGGGAGCTCGTTTTAGGTATTTGTTTTCTGATGACTTTAAATCTTTTGCTTAAAGCTGAGTTGATTCTGCAAAGGTAATAAACTAACAACAACCGAGCCTGAAATTTATGTAGTTTTGGCTACATAGGTTCCTTCCTCTCAGGTCTCATAGTTCTGAAACTGATTCATGTGGGGAAAACTTGACTAAGGTTTACCTGTCGGCTGTGGTCCAATATGCAAGATAGCAGAATTGCTTTGGGCTAAGGTCTCAACAAAAACAACAACCCAGTATGTAATTTATCCCGCCTAGGACGGGATCTGGGGAGATCCAGATGTATGCGGACTGTTTCTTGTGTCACTAAACTGGACTAGAGTATGTTTCTTATATTACCTTTTTTTCTCTAAAGTAGTAGATCTATGCTTCCTTTCTAAATGACAGTCTGACAAAGGCTATCTCACTGCAATTGTAGGGGTAAGAGTTAAGACTCACCCCTACCACCTCCCGCTAAAAGACTATTCGAATGGTATTCTGAGCCCTATCCTACTAGGTTTGGATTTAGGGAGTAGAAAGATGATTAGAGTGGGTTTAGATGATTATGATTTCTGGAAACAAGAAATTTAATCCATCTTTGTATGATGGTTTGTTTAACTGATGTGAGTGACAGATCATCATTTTGTTTCTCATCTTTTTTAGTTTCCTTTGTAAGGAATGTTTTAAAATAAGGTTTAATAGCCTGTTCTTTTCAGGTAAATTTGAAACCAAAGGTCCCTACAAAAGCTGTATGTGCAGAGCATCTTGAATTAAGAAAGGAGATTCTGACTTTGCTGAATCTTCAAAAACAGGTACACATCTATCTATGACAATACCTTGGGATTCACTTCATCTTATTCTCTTGACTCATGTACGCTTCCAAACATTAGGTGCAATACAAGGAGGCAGAGGGTTCATCTTATCGTGATGGTTCATATGCTGATACACCAGGAACACCTAAGGTTTGGATTTAATCCTTCAACTTAGTTAGAATTCTTTTTGCATTCACTGCATCCCAAATTGTTGCCTTATTTCTCTTGCCGTATGTTTTGTTACCTTTCTTTGGGGTTGTCCTAAAAAATGTTGGAAGAAGGGGTTATTCTCAACAATCTCCTTTTCCGAAAGGAGACGTTTGGGTGGGTAGAGAAAGGAGTTTGTATGTAGCTATATGTTTTGGATACTTTCAAAGAATGAAGATCACACACAATCTTTGAGAAGAAAGGTAGCTTTGCTATGTATAAACTAGGTTCAGAAGTTATGATATGAAGACAGAAACTTATTTCTTACTTGTAGGTTTAATATTAGAAATTTGGTTTATTTTGAATCTCTCCCCACCCCTTCGCTCCTCCCTTTTTTCTTGGAAAGCAAGCAAAAAAAAAATTCTTATTTGTTTGATCAACAGCGCTCCCATCGTGCTGGGGATCAGGATCGCCCTTTCATTCCAGAGCCACTAAGTTTTGGAGGTAATGATTCAAGTGTATTTGCAGTTTGGTTGCAGATATCTTTTAGTTTTAGTCTTTTAGAGTTAATTTGATAGATTTGATGGCTCTTAGTGTGCTAAAACTTGTTAACATAACTGTGATTTCAGGGGATAGAATTGGAAAGAGGGACCAGAAACGAAAGGTAATGCTGTATCATTTTGTGTTTGTTTTAGCTTTCCTAAATCTGTTCGAAATTTGAGTTGCTGATCATTTTCTAATTTTGTGATTGTGGCTTTAAGGGACCTGGAAGAGTATCAGAAGCTCCATCATCACCAGCAACTAAAAGGGCCCGAAAGATGAAATCAGATGGATGATTGAGAATTTCAGATAAGCTGTTGGAGTTAGCTAAATGTGAGATCTTCGACACATGCTGAGTGTCTCTGTGGATCAGTAAAAGCTTTGAAGGTATAAAAACGTCATAACTGACCTTCGGGGCTGTTGATATTGGGGGTCTACTTGCACCAACTTTATAGCTTGATGGTGTAGCCGCTGAAGTTGGCATTGCTCTTATCCAAGTGTTAATGTCATTAACAGGGAAATGACTCGATAAGCTTTTCTCCTGTAATTCAACTTTCATCGTAGTTGATATAATTTTGTATAGTTTTCTTCAGTTAGTGAGTAGATTTGAGCTTGGTTGTCAGTTGTCACGGTTTGAATTAAGCACAAGGTGTTGAAGTCCTCGTCATCTGTGTAGTGTGATGGGTCGCTACTCGCTTGTATTATGGTTATCCCTGGGTGTATTTTGAAACTTCTGCTTTTGGGTCTGTAGGATACTTTTTATTTATTTATTTTTGTATTTGTCAGGAGGAGTATCTTGAACTTCCACAGTTACCCAATTATAGATTTCATCGGCGTTGTTCTGTTTATCTTGTTAAATTTTCTTTTGATCACCGGTTCTCTACTTCTCTTTCTATACTAAGCTAGTCGTAATAAAGAAAATAAATAAATTTAGCCAGCGATGCTCTTTCTTTACTATAAGTTAGTAATGTTTCTTAATAAAACAAGTATTGTAAATAATACTACTACTCGTAATAGTAGCAGACTTACCCGTTTGGCCTAGCTCCCACAAATTCAACTTCTCCTCCCAAATTTGTTCTTGTTCACCCTCTTTTATCCACTCCCCCCTTCATTTCCAACTTCTAAGAAGTTAAAATAATGCTAGAAGTGGAAGGGAAGGAGAAATTACAATTTGTAACTTCTCCTTCTAGTCTAATTGTAGCTTTATTTCAACTTCTTAGAAGCTGCAAATAAAGGGGAGAGTGGATAAAAAGGGAGTGAGCTAGAACAAATTTGGGAGGAGAAGGAGAAGTTGGTAGAAGGTAGGCCAAACGGGCACTTAGACTAGTAGTTGCCTGGTTGTCTCTCATTCTAGAGTGGTCCAACACACGAGCATGACGATGCAAACATCTCATTAGTTACCGTCCATTTGGGAGATCAAAAAAAAAGAAGAAAAAAAAGAGGTATTCTATTCATTTATTCATCCATAAGTTATGTGATGTACTGATGTGTGGCTCAGAACTCCTGAATCTTGATGCGCTTTGGGCTACGAGACACTAAGACAGTATTGGGGAACAACGACTTCATCTAAATGGGATTACAGTTATGAAAACTGGAATCAAAGGTAAGCAGCAGAAATGCGGTATTATCAACTTGCTCTTTGTTCGCATGGCAGCTTGCCTCCTCTAAGTGTCCACAGAAGGAGATCAGACTCGTACTCGGTCCGTGTTGCAAGCAAACCGCAGTGCAGTCTAAAGAAGCAGAGCAAAACATATCTAAAGACCACATGGCCATCAGTTTCGCTCTCCTTATTTGTTTCAGGCTTCATCTTGGGTCCCCTCATCGATGGTCTCCATTCCAAGGTTAACCTCGTCGTTTACCAGAATGGTTCAATCAACATTGGTCCTCTGCACACCAACATATGGGTCAGTCTGGTTATCTTCTTTTTCGATCTCTTAGCTTCTTCATTTTGCTGTCTTTCTCAAAGTGCTTCAACTGACTCAGGTTCCTTGCCTACTGGGATTGTTCTATTGCACTGTTGGATTGTTACAACTCTACTTAGATGAAAGAGCATCTGCTAATGCAAACATACAAGGAAGCCTTCCGAAAACAGCTGTCTCACTTATGTTAGTAATTCTACCAACCCTGAGTCCCTGACAATGGATACACATGTAACCAAAGTTATCAAACTCATGATAGACTATAATCACCAACTTGATTACCTTGCACGCATGGGATGATCCAACAGTTACCACACATCTCAGTCTAATGTTCACTAACAAGGATATTTACACCTAATTTCCATTTCTTACCTGCTTTTGCTTGTGGCACAGATCACTGATCCTATTCATCGAATTGAGTGCCCAGATGTACAAATCGGGTGTGTCTCCCAATATTGAGGCCTATGCGTTATTTGCAGCAGCAGAATTCATATGGTTTCTAACAGATAGGACGTGGTTTGGGTTTGCCTTAGCCTGCATTATAGGCCTTGCTTGCCCATTGGCAGAGATTCCACTCATGAAGTAAGGCTACATATCAAAAAGGTATTTTCCACGACAGTGTAGCAGTGCTCATTATTCTGACAATATATTTGCCTATCAATTAACAGGTATTTCCATTTATGGTACTATCCCCAAGCAAATGTACAAGTTTTCGGTCAGGTAACTGAAAACAAATTCTACTTTCATTGTCAATCCCCCGCCTCCCACCCCCAATATAAAGAGTTTGGATTGTAATGTGCAGGGCCTCATCAGCTGGACCATCACTTGCTATTTCGTCTACACACCGTTCTTGATCAATTTTTCACGATGGCTCAAATCAATTGTTCCTGCTTCTGTGGCTGATATGGAGGACAAAACGTAAATCTTCACGCCGACATCATAGACTGCTAGTGCATCTGGCAGAAACCGTTAGGGTGCCACTAGGCCATGATTCACTCCTGTTTGAGGACACAAGTGTATCAATATGATGAACTAGAAAACATCAGTCTACAAGATGTACTCTAGTATATGTCGCACAGATGTTCAAATGCTTGATTGGAAAAATTATTAAATCACAAAATAGTGAAATTTAACACAACTTATTATGCATATTATAAGTGTTGTGGATATCATACAACAACGATGTGCCCATTCACAATGTGCCCTAAAACTAAGGATTGTATATACCAAATTTGAATAGGTGATCCTCACCTAGCTAGTGAAGATCACATTCACAATGTCTGGAAATCTCTCCTTGATAGCTGCTTTGATTCCTGAGCCAATGGTCTCTGGTCCCTTATACCTGACAGTGCAGTCCCCACCTTCAATGGCTATTACATCCACCTCTCCACCATAGTTCTTAATAGCAGGTCTTAGTATATCCAGATGACTATTCACCGTCTGCAACAACAGAGCACCATTAAACTGATACCCAACGAAGCAGGTTCATCAAGACTGTACATTGAAAGATATATACCTCAACTGTTGTTTCATTCACTTCTGGTTCATTGACTTGCCTAATGTCCTTCACTGCATCACCAAATTTTTCCTTGATCACTCGTTCAATACCCATTTTCATGGTGGTTGTTGAGCTAGGACAACTCCCACATGCTCCTGCCATGGATTATGAAACATTTAAATAAAAAGCCTCACCATATGAATTATACTACTTAAATTTAGAGTAAATAACAGAACTAATACCTAGTATCTGTTGTATCAACATATTTCATCTCATGCCAAAGTAAAATTTCAATTTTTTGGACAATTAATCTCCATGAAGTAATTGATCAGAACAGAAGTACAAATAGATGCAGTAGACAACAAATTACCTCTTACTGATGCCAAAGGACGGCATAGAACTGGAGGGTGTAAAACGAAAAACTCCTATGCCTTCAGTCTCCAACTCTCCACAAATGCCTTTCTAGTTTTGACAAGAAAATATAATCTAGAACATGAAGAGGTGATTTTCAATTTTGTGAATTAGATGGATTTATAAACTTCACAGTGAGTATCCAGTTTAATTTGATTTCTTTCGGCACAGACCAACAAGACAAATTGTTACTGCCTAAACTAATCACTTATCATGCACTGAGTAAACCCATTCATTTACACAAAAGACAGGATGTATTCTTACACCATTTTTGCTGCCGATGTGTTTTCTAATAAGCATAGACATAGCGGAAATATTAAGTGCATACTCTCTGAGATAGATTATTTCAAATTCTTAATCTTTCCTATCCCATCCTTGATAAAAATCTTGTTCTTCACTATGTAAGAAGAAATATTTTCCCCAACTGTATAAGTTGTGAAGGCAGGATTTGAATCTTAATAGATTGGATAAGATGGAACTTTGTGAATATAGGTTGTGAAGTGATTTTCACTAACTAGCCGTAAGCACAATGCAAATGAAGACAGGTATGGTTTACTGTATCAAATCACATGAGATATATTGTTGCTCTATAGAAAAGTGTTTCTAGCATAATATGAGTTGATGCATTTGGCCAAGAAACAACTGTAGTGAAGTTGAAGATCTAAATTCTGATCCATACACGAGTATACTCTTTCTTCTTTCATATGACTCAAACAACGAACAGAAATCAGCAGAAATCTTGGGTTCACTGGAAGGGACTATAGATGCCTGTTTTAAGGAACTAGAAAGTACCAATAACGATGTTCTAGCCGGCATCAAAGCCAACAACTATTATCATACCCCCTCCTTATTCAACTATTTGTTAAATGTTTGAATTTACTTTCACTCTTACACTTTCCATCTATGGAAAATATTGTGTTTTTCTTTTGAAACAAACTATCTACTTTTGAGTAATTGTTATTATTGTATTGTGAGCAGCACCACTACCACATAACCCAAATAAATGGACGTAAGAGTAAAAACTAACAAGCACATATATTCAACAATCCAGATGCTAAAAAAGAAAATCCCAACCAAATAATTTTTTTTTTAAAAAAAAGAACTTTTGCGTTCTGCCTTGTGCAATCCTACATGCACTCTTGCATTGCCTTTTTTGTTAATCCTCTGCCAATGCCTTTTGCCAATGAAATATTGCACAGATTAGACTACAAGGAGGGGAGTTCATGAACATCTAACATCAATAACAATAAGTTCCTCTCTTAATCAACTCAATTCTATGAGAAGTGATCCCCAATAAGGCCATAATCCACACAACAGTTGTCCTTTAGAAGCACTGTGGATTTGGAAGAAGTTCAAACATCTTTACACAAAGAAACCTATGCAGCAACCATAACATTATACCAATACAATACTTCTATAAGGCAAATACAGAACAAGAGTAATTTAACAGAACCCATATATTAGTGAACTACAGCTAAAATTGAAAAATAATCTTATAAAAGGAAAAAATAACAAAAGCCCAAAAAAGGTAAAAAGTGTTTGAGTTTCATCAAAGACAAATGGGAGAATAGAAAAAAGAAACAGTACCTTGAAGTTGAAGGGATATAACACCATCTTCAACAGATACAACATCAACATTTCCACCATCAGCGATAAGATAAGGCCGTACATCTTCAAGAACCAAGTCAACATTCTTCACTGTCAGCTCGAATTGCTTCGCAGAGTACAGCCCTGATGGTGACTCATCTGAGACTATGCTGGATGCTCTAATTGCCCTATTGTTGTTTACCCTCTTCACAAAATTCAGTTTTTTGTCTCCAAAACTAAACAAGGATTGAGATTTGTGGGGCTTATATGCGATTTTGGAGAGAGAAACTGATGGGGTATTGACCAACCCAGCTGAGATTAAAAAAGCCATGGCTACAGAAGCTCTCTCAACGACGCGGATTCCTACGCTGGTAAATCTTGTGCCCTCCTCCGCAGTTCCGCACAAAAGATTAAAATAATTGAATAGAAAAGAAAAAGAAAAAAAAAGAAACTACATTTTAAGTGGACCTGATCAAGGGCGGGCCAGCCCATGGTGCCGGCTTATCCAGCCCAAAAAAACGAACGGGAATAGACAAGTTATTTGTTTAAATTTATAGGGATCCGGCCTGTTAGCCTGATCCAAACCTGCTTGTCGAATCTGATCATGGACCTAAAAACATGTCAGGCCCGGTCGGCCCGACCAAAGCTATTTTTCATCATCTCTAATTTAAAATCACCTTTTGATATGTTTGTGGCACTCTTAGCCTGTTTGGAAGTTTTTGGTAAGAATGAGTGGAAAAAGAATGAGAAATTATTAGATGGTTCCGGACCATGATTCCTCCTCTCATAGTTACCACATTTTTAGGTAGTGATTTTAAGTGGGTTCCACTAGTTTTGTAAGAGGTAAGAGCATTGGTCCAAAACCATGTAATAAATTCTCAAAGAAAATGGAGTGAGGAGGAAGGGAAGAGAAAAATAATTTTATTTTATTTTCCTCTCATTCATCTCCATTCTTCAACTTTCAAACAAGCTCTTAACGCATGAAAAAAAAAAAAGGTATAAAATTGTTACATTCCACAATCAAATATTTAACAGGTGGTTCTAATAACATTTTATGTTATTTGTCTGATGGCTACTCTTTGACAAAACTGAGCACAATTTTGTTGGTCATTTCATGTTTCATCTTCAAATCCATCATCTCTAGATTGCTCTTGATGGTCTTTATTTCCTATATATAAAAACATGTTGGTAACATTTTTAGATCACTTATGGATGGAACTTTGCAAGGTTTTTAAAATTGTGAAGATCTCAATCAAATTGTCGACATTCTAGGGGCATTAGTATTTAGGAATTTAAATTCATTTATATAAAAAAAATGACAAGTATGATCGAATGCAAACAGAAGAGGAGTTATTTTCATAATTGTTGTACTAATGTTTTGATGTCAGTATTATTACACCCAAAGAATAAACTCAATTAGTTTAAGTTTTCAATAGGGAAAACATAAACAAATGTACACACTTCATTTTGTTTTGCTTTAATGGATTACTTTCATAGATGCAACTTTTAGAGTTGGAGGTGAAATAATTATAACAGGACATGAATTTGCAACTTTGTGAAGAATTTTATTTCTAATAATCATCTTAATGATACAATTTTATTTTTGATAATCATCTTAATGATACAATTAAGGTAGGAGATGTAGCACACTTAAAGTTAGATCAAGCTTAAAATAGCACATTCATTGTTTAAATCAAATTAAATTAGTGGGTTGATAATTTGATCTATCCATAATATTTTTTTTCCATGTATGTCCATTTTCAAAAATGTAAAAAACTAATGATAAAAAGTCACTTACGCTAAATTTTCAGCAAATCTTGTGTGAGACCAACTCATAAAAAATTGGGGTCACTTTTCATCAATGTAGGGGTCACTTATGATGAGCAGTGATCTTGTTTTCATTGAAAAGTGACCCCCGTCTCACCAAAAGTTATAAAAAAAACCGTCTTATAGAAATTTTTTCCCTAAATTTTAATGTAAATATTGTGTTGAACATATATACTTTAAAAAACCAAAACATAAACAAGATTATAATCCATCAAAATGGGATTAATCCCGCCAAAATCCAAGAAAAATGCGTAAACATATGAGTACCACATGAAATGAGATTTGAGATGACATCCCCCCAAAATCTAATCGCATCGTGCGTTGGGTGTCCGAAAAAAGAAAGGAGAAAAGACGAACCCTAAAGAGCTAAAAATCAGTAAAAATCCCTAGGGAGTCCCAAACCAAAAATGCAACCCAAAACCGAAAGAGGACTCGAAAACCCAAAACAATCGAGCATTTTCTCATCTCAACATTCTCAAGAGCCTCAACAGCAACAAAAGTTGCAACTTTTCTCTCTCTTCCCAGTTGGATCGGAGGTCGAAGTTAGCTCTGACGAGGAAGGTTTCAAAGGCGCTTGGTACCTCGCCACTGTTATTAAACCTCCTCATTATTCCCTTTCTCTCTCCTCAAACAACAACAAGCAGGTGTTCGTTGAATACAAGAATTTGCTGTCAGATGAAAATGGGTCTACCCTTTTGAAAGAATTCGTTGATGCTTCTTTTATAAGACCTAAACCCCCACTTGATGTTCACGATGATAAAGAGGATGTTTCCTTCGATGTAAACGACGTCGTTGATGCGTTTTTCCAAGATGGGTGGTGGACTGGGGTCGTCACTCAGGTTCTCGGCTCTTCTAGTTCTAGTCACACCTGCCTTTACCGAGTTTTCTTCTCCAACCCTCCAGATGAGATGGAATTTCGACCGTCTGATTTGCGTGTTCACAGAAATTGGGTTGATGGCAAATGGGTTCTCCCCGAAAAGCAGGTTTAGCTTTTATACTCTCTCTCTCTCTGCTGGGTCTTTTCTTTTCTAGGGTTTCATTCAGGGTTTTATTTGCTTTTGTGGGTTTTGCTTTCTTCTAGCTTTGGAATCGTTTGCTCTATAGTTGTTATTATGGTTTTGTTGATATGGGTTCCTTTTCTTAAAGGGTTTGGCTAAGAAAGTTGTGTTCTTTATCAATAGCCGCTGAATTGTTCATTTTGTTGCAATTCTTGTTGAGTCTCAGCTCAATTTCCCGTTTAAAGCTTTGCTTTAGTTATTTGGTATTTAGAGAACTAATTCCCATACTAGTTGTGAACTTTGAGGAATTTGAACCATTATAGTTTGGCACTGTTCCGTAAAGCTCTACTGACAACGTTTTTTTGTCTCCCCTTATGTTACTTGTACTTGGATAGTAACCTCTAGGGATCTCTGTATGTCTTTAATCTAATTCGGACTCTTTTCCTCTAATTGTGTACCCATGTTGTCCCCGTACTTTGTTGTAATGAAAATGCAAGTGATGTGTTTGATTTGCTTCTCTTTTCTGGGGAGGGTGAGGATTGTTTCCCTAAATGTTCTGTTTGGCTATATGCTTGCAAATACAACTAACCCGCTCCATTGCTTTTAAGGTTAACTGGGTATGGAGATTGTTTCCAGGTTCTCACCAACTTGAGAGAGGGGATTGCTCATTGTAATTAACATTTGAATGCATAGTATTTGTTTGGGCTTCCCTTATACTCAATTAATTTTCATTTCACCCTTGTCTCATAGAGTTGTTCATTTCTCAAACAGCTCTCACTTCTTATATAAATGATCAGGTCATTTGTAATCTCCCCTTTTTAAGCATTGGAATATTGGGCGTTACACTTTAGTTATTACGATAATACATTCGGCTGTTAATAGTGATTTCTTATAGCTTAATGTGACAGGATTTTAGTTTATAAACTTTAGTTATGATTTCAGAATTGTTGATATTATCGCAGCAAGAAATTGAATTTAACTTCCCTACGAGCTCTAGGGCCCTGAGCTCGTTTTCTTTGATATGTCATTAGTTTGTTATCTAGCATGTGGCTTTTTCTGCAGTATTAGTGACTTCAAGGTTTTTTCTTTTACAAGTCTTCTCCTTCTGTGCAGCTTTTTTGAGTTATGATTCCTCCTATCCATACATCTACAAGCTTGGTGGTTGATCTGGCGTTTTAATTCTTATTCTTGACAGAGAATGAAGGTATTGAATTTTAGTCCAGGAACAGCTGTAGAAGTGAACATCGATCCAGATAATTCTTGTGATGTTTGGTTCCCCGCAAAGTTCATTAAGCAAGTGACTTATAACTCTTTCTTGGTGGAGTATCAAAGCACAAGGGAGGCAGGACTCCAGAAAGTGCCTGTAGATTCTCTGCATATTAGACCCTCACCTCCTCGTTCAACTAACGAAGTTTTTCATTTGTTGGAAAAAGTGGACGCCTTCTATGATTTCCGTTGGTTGAGTGGGGTAGTGACCAAAATTCTCGCAGACGGAAGGTACATAGTCTACTTTAAGCGCACCAAAAAGGAAAAAGAGCTGTCTCATTCTGATCTGAGGCTGCACATGGAGTGGACTAATGGTAAATGGGTTCATTATTCGCAGGTAAGGTTTGCTAGTTGTTATCTTTATTTAAGGTCGCATCTATGTTTATTTTGACTATGAGGTTAAATTGTGACCATTACATCTTTAAGCAAACCAATTCTTTTTTTCCCCCTGGAGTTTCTATCTGATAGATTCAAACTATTGTTTTTCTTTCTAGGACACCTCAACACCGTCAAATTCGGACAAGAAGTCAGAACATTCTATTAATGGAGATCGCAAAGAAAAGAAGCGCGCGCTGGCTGGAAGTACTGGTGTTGTGAACGAAAATGTTGGAGAAGAAAGGAATGCTGCAACTCTAAAGAGCTGTCAAAAAGTGCTACAAACACCCGGTAGTGAGAAGGCAAATCATAATAGCACAACATGCATCAACAAAAGAGTTAGGCTGACAAGCATCCATGGCGATTCTACTAATTTGAAGCCTTTGAAAAGATTGATTGAAAAGACCGCAATGGATATGGGATTATCGCCTGAAACATGTAAATCAAAGATGAAGCAAACTGAGGGATCAATGAATGAGACGTTACCAGATCTTGACATCCAGACACCTAATATCCCTGAAAAATCTAGTTTCAAACAATCTGAAAACAGCGATCAGCCTTCTGCGTGTACAGAAATTAAGGTAGTCTTTCCTTCCTTTTTGTTGTCCATGAGTGGTTTGATAATTGGAGGATGAGGCAAGGATTTGTATGCTCAAATTTGGGGTGTTGGGACTTGGGAGGAATAGCGGGTTTCACTGTTGATACCTGCAGTCATGAGCTACTATGTGTGGGTTTTTGTTTACACTGTCCCTGCATTCATCTGCAGATTAAAAGTTTGTGTTTTTAATATATAAATTTGCTTTTCCTGTCTCTACTTAAATGCTGAAGGGGTTCCCAGTTGGGGAGATTTAAGTTGTGATCTGTGATACTTGTACGCTTGTGGAAAGCTGGAAATAGTTGCCAAGAGTTATTTGTCTCTCAGCAGAATCTTAAAGCTGAATGATTCGTGCTAGGTCTTTGAGATGTCAAGTAACCTCCAAGGCTTATGTATCAACTCTCACAAAAGAGGAAGGGTAGAGTGGAGATTTCTAGTGCTATTGTAACACCACGTGATAAGGTGTTTACCCTCTTGATGGACCTTAAATTAAGGAAGGGGTTTACAATTTACATGGTAGAGCAAGTCTTGTGTGAGACCAATTCATAGAAAATGGGATCACTATTTAGTGATGTAGGGGTCACTTATCATGAGTCGTGACCCTTGTTTAACTAAAAAGTAACCCTTGTCTTGCCGAAAGTTACGAAAAGACCGTCTTAAACAAAATTTTGTATTCATGGTAGGAAAATATTAAAAAAAGGAAATACATTTTCCATTGCCTACAATATTCAGAGTGACACCACTTCTGCGGTGTCAGAGTAACACCTGATTCTGGGTTCTTTTTTTGTGCAGACCTCCAGGAGGGGGGGGGGCAGCTTATACTGAATGTGATATTTACTTTTTATGGGCTTGAATTGGAAGTTTATACTCTTTATTACATTTGTAATCCCTTGATGCTGCAAGAGACAAATAGTCTTACAGATGTCTGATCTTGCTCATTAGGGGGATGATGAGAATGATGCAGTTACGCGAAGGAGGGGAAGACCACGGAAACAACGAGGGTTAGCACCAGGTACATAACTGTTCTGTTGAAGGTAGTTCAAACCCTGGTTAGCACATGTAGTCCATGATATAATCCAGTTTTGAATGGTAAAGTTGATTGAATATACATGCAGTAGCTGTTCATGGAACACCGAATCGAAAGGACGTGGTTTCACCATTTGGACCTATAGTCATAGGGTTGACACATGATGGAAAGATGATTCCCTCACTAGCTGGGAGCTCTGGCCAGTATATGAATGAGGACCCTAAGAAGACTGTCGAAGATGAAGAGAAACTTTGCGAAACTTCAGCAGATCATGAAAGCGTAGTAAGCGATGTAATTGGATTCTCATTTTGGTTTATCGTATCTAAATTGAAACATCCACTCCCCGCGTTCCTTAATATAGGTCGTTTGAGGTTAATGTACACGAATTGAGAAAGTTATTAGATAGTCTCAAATCTAGCAAAAAAAAGTCATATTTGAGTAGGACTTTAGATTTAGCAAAGAAGGTGGGCAATTTAAGGTGATGTGAAGCAAGGGTAGAATGTGTGTGTGTGTGTGTTTGTGTGTGTGTGTGTGTGTGTGTGTGTGTGTGTGGTGATGTGAAGCAAGGGTAGAATGTAAAGAATGCTGTGTGTGTGTGTGTATATATAGATATATATAGTTTGAAAGTTTCTAATCTGGCTGCTGTTTTTTATTCTTTTTGCCTTTAAATTTCTGTAAAGAATGCTAAAAACCAGGATGATTTTCTCTTGTAGGGCGGTGAGCAACAGAAAGACGGTGAAGTCACTAATCTGAAGAGAAAGAGAGGCAGGCCTCCTAAGGTACTCTTTCGGGTTGGTAATTCAAAGACTAAAGAAGCAGGTATACTGTGATTTAAGTTACGATATTCTGCTATTCTAATGCCAGTCTGATGTCCATGCTATTCTCATGAACTTTCTCTTATTGGATGTGAATTGTTATGCGTGCCAGGGTCTGTGGAGGAGAGCAAGGATGCTGCTTCTGATGCCAAAGACACCCCTCAAGGTCAGTCTTTATCTAAGGAAACTGAGAAGCTTGTGGCTGTTGTTGAGCCTGCTGGGATCAGCGACTCGACACCTTCTACTGATCCTCCTAAAAGAAGTGTGAGGATAATTAGTGATCAGATCAAGCGTCTGAGTGACATTAACAAGCTGAATATGAGAAGTAAGAGGGCTGTGAGACCAGTTAATCGGAAGACTAAAGAAGCAGGTATACTGTGATACAAGTTATGGTAGTCTGCTATTTAATAATGCTGGGTGATGCCCTTGCAGTTCTCTTGACCTTTCTCCTCTTGGGTGTGAATTCTCATTAGGGCCAGAATTTGTGGAGGAGAGCAAGCTCGCTGTTTTCGATGCCAAAGGCACCCCTGAAAGACATTCTCCAATTAGTGAAGTTGGAAAGCCCATGGCTATCGTTGAGCCTACTGGCGGCAGCGACTCAACACCTTCTACTGATTCTCGTAAAAGAAGTATGAGGATAATTACTGATCAGATCAAGCGTCTGAGTGACATTAGCAAGCTGGATGTGAGAAGTAAGAGGTCTGTGAGACCAAATAAACGGAAGAAGGGAAGGATAGATAGATCATACAAACAGGTCGAACCTCCGCCTGAAGGTATTGATTCTCTTTTGTGCAAGTGAGATTTGACCAACATTCTTGCTGGATTTCTTTCTGAATGTGCTTTGTTAGAATGCTGTGCAGCAAACAGTGCCCTTTTTAAATGTTTATACCACATGCTATTTTAGAGACACTAGAGTAAGTCCTTCCTCACCCCCACACCTCCCCACAAAAAAATGCCATTACATGATTGGGTTTGTACACTCATTAAGCGAGTAGAAATAGTTTGCTCCCAATAATTTAGCCAATAATTTAGCTCACTGAAGTTTGAATGTTACTAGTAGTAAATGTTGGGATGTTAATTGCTTTTTGCTTTCCCCTGCAACGGATGGACATAGACTTTCTTATAGCTCCGTGTCTCATTAAGCAAGTAGTCATTTAGTAATTAGGCGGACCGAACCTTAGTGGTAAAATTTTGGGATGCCTAATTGTTTATCCCTGCAAAGGATGGAAAGACACTATTTTATAGTTCCCAGTCGGTTAAGGTCAACATGCAGAGTAGCCAGTGCCTATAGTTCCCCGTCACTCCAAGAAAGTCCTTTCTGAAATGCATAGTAGCCAGTGCTTAGTATAGGGCTGCATTCTTTCTTAGCTCTTGGATTCCTGTTGTCATCCTACCCCTTTTATCTGTTATTGCATCATTGTTGGGTCTGTGTCTGGTGTAAAGTTATTTGTGGTAGGCTGAAAATTCTGTGGAATTCGCAGATATTGTAGATGGCTCGAGAGAGGGAACAGCTGAAGTTTTTGACAACGGAGTAGCAAAAGATGTTGATACAATTGTCGCAAGAACCTCCAGCAATGTGTCTGATGATGACAGGCCCTTATCAGCTTGGTTTGAAGGAACACACTCTCCCTTAACAACTGATGGAAGTAAGCAATAGTTTTGAGGGACACCTTATGTGTATATTGGCTTTTAGACCTAACTTGTTTTTGATAATTCTGTAGGGGTGCCTCTGGCTGGGACTGGAGGTCAGTATGACGAGACTGGAGAGAGACGAGATCAGAACAAAATGCAACCCGGTGATCAACTTAAAGACAAGGGACAAGAGAAAAAGGATGAGGGAGCTGTGGCGGAATCTGTCAGCCAAGACAACAATACCCCGGAAAGACAAGATGAGATGCCAACACAATCTACTGCAATTGTTCCCATGAGCAATCATGACTTGCCCTTTGTGAAGAACTCTCTTATTTGGGAAATGATTGAATCCATGGAAATTTTGAAACGCATTCCCCAAAAGCCACATTTCCGTCCATTATATAACGTCAAGGAGGAATGTCGAGAAGGATTAGCCATCGGAAATATGGTAACGTTTACCAGTTTGGTTGAGAAAGTATCCAGGCTCCGATTTGATGACCCGAAAAGTCTCATAGATGGGTATCTGGAAGCTCTGGTTGACTTGGAAGAACTGGGATTTACTGTGGCACCTGTGAGAGATCAGTTAAATACACTGTTATCCATTAAAGGCAGGTATGAACACGCACGTAATACATCCACAGAGATTGAAAGCCAGATCATGGAGCGAAACAGTGAGAAATCAAAAATCAATGAGGATATTGCGGAGCTAGACAAGAAAATAGCGGAGCTAAATGAGAAACGGGCTCTGGCTTTGTCAAAGAAAGAACTGAAGGATGCTGAGATTGCATTGCTCCAGTCAAGTGTAGATGCTGTCAAAGGGTCCCTTGACAGCGCAGAGGAGGAGTTTGAGAAAGCAACAGCTTCACTTTGGTGACTGTTCTGCTATCTGTTTTACTTGTATACTTGTCTGTAACTCATGCTATGTACAGAGCATTAGCGGGGTGAGATACATGTATCTAACTGTTGGTGTAGTGCTAATGAGAGAGTAGGTTTAGACGATGAGTGACTGGAACAATGAGCTGTTCCAGAAATCCGATGCTGCCACTTTTCTCTATTCTAAGCTTGTGGCGGCTTATTCATCTGAATATCTCTGCTGCATGTGAGCTTCCTTTAGGCCATTGGATTAGTAGTGTTGTAGTAGATTAGTAGTTGTAAACTTGTGTAATTGATTGGCTTGAGGAATTTTCTTTATTGAATTATTACCCTTGATTCGAAGGCATGGTGGTCAAAGTCAAAGGCCCTCTTCTGGGTCTTTTGCCCAGAAGTCAAAGGCATGGTGCGATGAGACTTGGTAGTTTGTTGCTCTTTTACCCGTGTCTGGGTCAAGTTGTATCATGTATGAGAAAATAGGCACTATCCCAGTTTCCCTAACCTTTTTTTATATAAGAAAAAGAAAAAAAAAAAAAAAAAAGAGAAGAAGAAACCCTGACCATTGTTTATTACTGTAGTAACTTTGTACAAATTAGCTAGGGAAATGACGCTTCAATTATTCGCACCCAAAACAAATTGCTCGCAATGCCAAAGTAGAGTTCCTTTTCTTTCTGTAGTAGTACTTCTTTTCTCGCACTTCATCATTATTTTGAGTAGAGTATATAAGTCATCAAAATTCAAGATCGTTTTTCTTAGCTTTCCAATAAAAGGGAAAAAAACAATCCCCTGCCACATATGAAGAGAATTTTTAAATTTTGGAAATAATGAGAACATTATTTACTTACCTTCCTAATTATTTTTGAGAACCCACATTGCACATATCACAAGATTGAGTAGAATTGACAAATTGAAATATTTTTAACTATATTTGGAATACGAGCTTCTAGTATTGTAAAGTATTGAATTCCAACATTATAAAAACAAGGATTATTTTTAAAATGATTAGTCAAATATTTAGGAAGGGAAGCAAGGAAATGGACAAAAGTATTGAGTAGGTTGTATGAAGATGTGAATCTTAGATGAGATTTGATTTTCCCGTTTTTGTAATATTGTACTAGTCTGGGTGCCTTTCTTAGACCCAAAAAAACAAAAAAAAGAGAATTTATGAAGCCTTTGATGAACCAAAAGGTGAAGTTAAGTATTGGTAACTAACCAACATGGTGACTAGCAAAAAAAAAAAAAAAAAACTAACCAACATGATGGTGGTTTACTGGTTTCAACTTTTAAGTTTACTCCCAAGTGGTTGGTAAGGTAAGGTTATGGGTTCAAATCTTCATTCCCTTTATGCTGGAGGGTGAGATCTCTTTCTCCCAAATGAAGAGAAAAGAAATGGAGAGAATCCAAATTCTTATTCAACTAGTCTAATATGTTCACTATTACAGGTCTCCATTTTCTAAATGGAGGGTGAGATCTCTTTCTCCCAAATAAAGAGAAAAGAAATGGAGAGAATCCAAATTCTTATTCAACTAGTCTAATATGTTCACTATTAAACACAACAGACGTTAGTTATTATGAATATGTAGGTTGGTAATTGCGGCGAAATACAGGGAATGTGGTCTGAAGTGAATTAAGTCCAAATTGACATTGCTTTACAGCTTTCAACTTATTTTCTAAACAAAAAATCCCTCTCTCTCTCTCTCTCTCTCTCCCTCTCTCCCACATACACAACCTGAAACAAATTGAATCATCATCTCTCTCTCTGAGTCTGTCTCTCTCTCTCTCTCTCTCACCTTGACAAGAGCATCGCAAAAGAAATGGGTAATAGCAGTGGTGAGGCAAACGAAAAAGAAAAAGAAAAGATGGAGATATTCAAGAAAGGAACCATAGTAGAAGTAAGCTCAGAAGACTCAGGTCTAAGAGGTTCCTGGTACACAGCCACTGTGATTCGAACCATATCTGTCAAGACTAACAAGATGCTTGTCGAGTACCACAACCTCATGGCTAACGAAGCCGGTACCAAACCCCTCCGTGAGTTCGTTAATGGCGTGTTGGTTCGACCCATCCCTCCTCGCGAACCCCCAACTCAGCAGCAGTTCAGGCTCATGGACGATGTCGATGCTTTTCACAACGACGGCTGGTGGGAGGGCGTCGTCACTCAACTAATTCATGTTTCATCTGATTCTCTCTCTCCTACCAAGACCAACACCAAAACCACTAGATATGCGGTGTTTTTCCGGTGCTCTCGTGAACAGATCGAGTTCTCGCCTTCTGACCTCCGTCTACATCGCGAGTGGGTCGGTGCTAATAATTGGGTTCCACCCTTGGATAGAGATATCAACAACATTTCCACTCTCTCTCCTCGGTCAGTACACTATTTCTCTCTCTCTCTCTCTATCCAATTTAGATATAGTTAGATTTAGGTCTAGTAGTATTGGTTATTTGGAACTCATTTTCTTGTTTTGTTTCTCTGATCCCGTGATTGGAGGTTTCGTTTTCCTTGTTTTCCCTTTTTTTTTTTTGCGAGTCATTGATAATGTAAGGTTATTAATTAGGTTTTAGTTCTGTATGTTTATTGTTGGCTGCATTATCCTTTGGATTAGGGAGTTGAACAACACAAGTTTGTTCTAGAACACGAATTAATGCATAGTGATACTTAGCCGTGCTTTGCATTGCATATTTTTTTTGGAGGATTAATTAGAACTCGTAATTTTGAAATGCATACTGTGTAGAATAAGGTTGATACGACTTTGGCTTGTGGTCTTCCTTAAGTCATGGAGATCGATCAATGCATTATCAGAATTACTACTTAACTAGTTGGTATGGGAATCCAGTATCTAGGACCTTTGGGATTAATATCTGGAATCTTGAGCTACGGCCCAAATATAAAAGAAAGAAAAGAAAGAAACATTAACTGTGTTGCTGTTGCTGTTGCTGTGCACAGCCACAAGAAAAAGAACAAAGATGACAGAGAGGAAAGGAGGAATGACAATCATTCAGGTGATAAAGTTGGAGTTACAATGAACGGACACGAGAAAGATGTAGGAATAAAGAGAAGTCATAGTGTTTCAACTACACAAGATGTCACAGTCACCACAAATGGAAACCACAAAGGAGAAAGGAGGACTACCAATTGTATGGGTAATAACGAAGCCGTGACACAAAAAAGAATGCTTAGGGCTAGGGGGCAGAGAGGAGGGAGCATAAGTACTGGTAACAAACTTGGAGTCAGAAGAAGTGGAAACCTGAAAGAACCGAGAAAAAGCACTGCAGGTAAACCAGGGTTGCTCTTTCTTTTCCTTTGCTTACAGGTAGTGCATACACGAATACCATACGTAAACATGCTGTTAAGGGATTTCTCTATTTTGCCGAATGAATTTCAGTTTTCTCCAATATTTTTCTCCCACAGCAAGCATATAAGCCAATACAATATACCTAGTGTACATTTTAATGGTATATTATGATTGCTTACGTTAGTGTTCATAATTATTCCTGCCTGGAGTGTCACTCTCTGTAACTATCAGATGTTGATAAATGTCATTGGAAGAGGATAGGGTGGCAAAGTGCATATGATTGAGCGGATGTTTAATTGAGGATGGCTTAAGAGTTTAGTAAGAGTTTACTTCTACCGGAATTCTGTAACAGTACACACAACTCCAATCTGTTAACTTCTTCAGTCTAGTAGTATACTCTTTTCATCTGCTTTTTAGGCTTTCCTTATCCTTCTATATTTCCAGATTTGTCCTTCTAAATTCTTCGCTTTTGTTATCTTGTATTATGTTGAACTGGGTCACCTTAGTTAACGAGATCTAGAAGTGAAACGACTAGTGCAATTCACACAATCCTTAGGAGGATCAGTACAGTGAGCTTTATATTACCAGGCTGCTGGGAGTAGCCTCCATCACCTTTAGGTCACTGCATATTGTGTCAGAATACAAATGTATAAGATGATATGAGATTTTTCTTTGCTGCTAATATTTGTTCTATATCAGGTCACCGAGAATCAAAAAAATGATGGATGATGGCGTATAGATGATGTTTCTTCCATTACAAGAATCAAGAGCTTATTAAGGGTATAATTATTATTGCCTCACCAAGTCATTGTGCATTTTCTGGAACTTTTGAAGTTTTGGTATTGCCGCAAGCAATAGTGGTAAGTACTTCAATTCTTTTTATTTTTATTTTTGTAAGATAAAAGTAAGTACTCCAATTCTTAAGTATGTGCTGTTGGCTTTTGGGTGATTGACCTCCTTAATTGGACTTAGTATGTGACCCTCTATAATCTAGTGTCCATATTTTGTTTCGCTTGATTCAGTTGTCTTTCTGCATATCATGTTGCGTCCTAGCTGCAGTTTTCTTCTTTATGTGCTGCTATCCCTCTTGTATTCCGATCAACTCCTCTTATAGCAGTGAACCATACCTTCTGCTACCTGTGGGTTTTAAAAGCCGATGCAGACTCCTAATTGTGTCCTGTAGAGGTCATTTACCTAGTCTCCTGTAGAATACTGAAAGCAGTGTTATATAATTCGCTCTGCAGTAACTGAAAGGATAGGCTTCATCGTGGGAGAACTATATATAATCTGTTTGCATCATAAGTCCCTGCTATTTTTGAGTTGTTTTAGTTTATAGACGATGTGCAGTTTTCTTTCCTTTTTTCTTTCGAGAATGCTTTTGAAGTGAAAGTTGGTTTGGCTTTTGTAACAGAGGTTAATTTTGGAGATTTCAGCAGAAGATTAGATGGGGATGGAGAATAGTATTCGATTTTGAAACATGCTGGAAGTACCAAGACGTGGGTTGGCAGCGAATTTTTGAAGCACCTATGGCCCCAATCAGTCAGAAGATATACAAGCAGCTTCTGTTTTCATTGTTAAAGATATGTACGTGCTATTATCTTTCTCCATGTTATTATGTTTGTCAGAAGTTAGAGGAGCTATTAGTCAAACACGACATGTTTGATGTTTCAGAAGTGATAGCAATCCAGAGATTACTACTAAAATTATTTTGTCATATTTCGTAGAGGTAAACCGCAACCCTCTGATGCTCCCTGTTTTACTTTGTAGTGTTACGCCCGTTTCTGACTGCTTTCGGTCCTTTTGTATTCTTTCCGGTCCTTTTGTATTACTATCGGCTGGATCAACTATGTTGTCAAAGTGTCTTTCACTTAGTTCATCCCCTTTGCACACGAGAGCATCATAAACAAATTTTGAGGTCGTTGCCTCACTAAGCCAAGGGGTCTGAGTGTCTGACTATGGCTGGTTGAAGTCATGAAGTGAGGTCATGGAAATATCTGCCTAGCTAGCCCAGAGCTTCCCAACATGATTCTGCTCTTCCTTTCGCCCTCGTGAGTCCTGATTGAACCACTGGCTTTGTACGAGTATATTCGATTTCAATACTACTGTGAGTCATTGGGCCGCAGAATGAGGTGCGCAGACTCCACATACTAACGTACTTGCTCGTGTTCGGTATTCCTGCTGGAAAAGTTGTTTGAAGCTAAATGTGTGACCACACCACACCAGACGTCCACATTATGATCATATCGGCTTGTCTATAATCAGCCATACAACATAATCTGTGTCCATAAATGAAGCGCACCAACCTCTAACTGTAGTCATGAATGGGGATTATATTCATGGCCTACATCATTTGGTAAGTTTTAATTCGTACCTCATGCTTCATGGATCTGAATTGACTTCCCCAGCTATATTTGCAACAACTAATTAAGTAGTTTTAGAGGAAAGGAGTGATCATTTAATTCTCTCTCTCAGAGCTGATTTTTCAAAGTAAAATATCTCCCTCTCTTGTTAAATTGAGAAAGATTAGTTTTCATTAAAGTGAGGAGTTGCAACTTGCAAGACCCTGCGGCAATGGTAAGGACAAGTCAGTATGGCAACGTAGCATTTTGGCGACAACATACATTGACTACAATTTCAGCACCCACCCAACCCAACCCAACCCAACCACTGAAATTGAAAGAGAAAAAGTTGCATTTATTATGAGTATGCCCTCCCTCGTCCCTCGTCCCTCGTATTGTATTAGGTTACACTATACTACTCCATATGAATCAAATATCTTCCTTCAAATTGATGATCACTGCATTTGTGTCTATCTGTGTGGAACTGTGGATCGGATTCGGAGGTGATTGGCACATTGTATGTTATATACTCCTAGTACGCAAAGTAATTATAGTTATAACTAATACACAAAACTGAAATACTACTCTCTAAATAAAGAAACAAACAAACATGAAATGGTGGCAAAATACCGGCTGAAATCAAGATAGGGCAACAGGGGACTGGGAGACACAACCATTCGACGAAATCAAGCAGCTCTCACACAATCATCAATCTGACTACTTACACAAAAATCTCAATCTTTTTAGGAAAGGTTTGCACAAATTTGACATTGTCAAATGAAGTTTGTAAAACACACTTAATGCTTTATGTGTTGGGGGGGAAATTGGTAGTTGTGTTTTTTAATGGAGGAATTCATTATTGGGATTGTTGTTTGGGAAACTGGTTAGTTGCTCCACGTCTAGTGAATATATATGAAACTTGGAGGCAGGCAATTGGTGGATTTGGTACGTCCTCCTACATTATTATTTATGACACAAAATGGTTTGAGGCGCCAAATTAAGGATAGTTTTGGTCTCTCTTGCAATGTGGTGCTTGTACAGTACTCTCTTATTAACAGTTGAGTGTATGCAAGCTTGAGATAGCTAATTAGCTATACATATATGGGAAATGTATGAGTATGACTAGCTTAGCTAACCAAGGCCGAAGCCCATCCGACTGAATTGTTGGGTACATTAGATCTAAGTTCGATTTCCGTAACTTTTATGCCTTGTAAGTACTCTATATATGAAATCGAAAGTAATGCATGTAACTAACTACCTCCCCAGTTGCAGTGGCTGCGCTGCTATTTCTCAATTCTCAATACAATAATTCAATGGACAGGCAGGAGAAGATGGTATTGTATTTATTACTCGTAGCACTACTTGAAATAATGTTGATGGAAATATATACTCTCCTACTTACTGTATGTAATTGATGATGTACCTCAATACCTCAACTAACTTTGTCCTTTTCACATTTCCAAATTTCATTAACTGCCTTTCCCTAAAATATCAAAAGTGTAGAGCATTCATTTCCAACTACTTCAATCTTCAATTTGATACTTGTTTCTTCATTTTGATAATCCAGTAGTTTTATTTTATTTACTACTTAAATCAAATAATATCGATATCAAGGCCACTCACCTATCCTCTATCTGCATCTGCAACTCATCACCTTCAATTGGTAATATCTCTCTCTCTCTCTCTCTCTCTCTCTCTCTGCTTTATTTCAAGTGTCGTAATCGTGATGAGCTCTCTGTTTTCTTAAACTTCTGCTCACGCAATTGTTCTGCTCTCTGTTTTCATGGTTTTTAGTTAGTGCCCACTACCCAATTTCATGGCTTGTTATAAGGTTCCATGCAACCTTTGTTGCTTCTTATCCTCTTCTTCTTGCTCTTTTCTTTCATGTCGATTTTTATCATTTATGGTTGACCAAAACAGCCAACACAAGAAAAAGAGAGGACCTTTTTTGTTCAATAAACGCCTACTTTTCTAAGTATTGATTGAAAATCAGCTCAGTAAAATGCTTTCTTTTTCAAGTTTACTTATTTACACTGCTTCTTCTTTTTTTTTTTTTTTTTTTTTTTGGGGGTTTCAGATTTTAAAGGAGAATTATTGAGCGGAAAGAATGGCTAAGATGTTCTCGGTACAAGTAGGGAGTGGAAAAGAAGGGAAGGATGAGCAGCCAGCCGTGGGTCCCATATACCGGAATTGTCTCTCCGAGTATGAGTTCCCGCCACCTGATCATGATTTGTCTACAGCTTGGGATTCCTTCAGGTACAAAATAATGGGAATGAGGAATAATATTTCTATCATTATTTATTATTATACTACGTATTATTATTATTACCTGCTACATTTTCATTGAAGTGTGTAATGTTTTTGTAAAACCAATTTGGCTATCTATTCTACTTTTCTTTTTCTTATAAATGTGTAGGCTCTCTGTTGAGAAGTATCCAGGGAATAACATGTTGGGATGGAGAGAACTCGTTCATGGAAAGGTAATTAAAAATAACCATTTTAAAAATCAGGGAGCAAAAAAAAAACTAAATTTGCAGCTCTAGGATGAGCGATTTGATCCAAGATATTTATTGTTTCTTGTGTGAGGAATATATATATATATATATATAGCAATCATATACTTATAAGATAATAAAATTTCCTGATATATGGTTGTTTTTATTATTTGGAAAATAATCAGTGGGGACCTTATGTGTGGAAAACATACAAGCAAGTGTATGAGGAGGTTCTACATATTGGTTCTGGGCTACGGGAATGTGGGGCTCAGCCTGTAAGTCTTTACTACTGTACTTTCCTCTTCGCAATTCAGGATGTTCTGAATTATTTATGAACCGAGATTCATGATCATATCTTTTCTGTTTAATTTCTTTTCCTTTTGCATTAGGGTGCGCGGGTTGGTATATATGGTGCTAATTGCCCTCAATGGATTATTGCAATGGAGGTTTGATCAACATATATATTATCACTAGCCAGAATGTCCTCACTTGCTATTTATTTTTTTTATATTTTACTGCTTTTATTTTAATTAGTATTTGGTGTAGGCTTGCAATGCTCACAGTTTGATATGCGTCCCTCTTTATGATACCCTTGGTAGGAAATTTTGTCCTCCTCCCTTCTAGATTCCCTTTTAAATTTTATCAACCAATTCATTTGAACTCCTTATTTTGGCTGCAGGTCCTGGTGCTGTAAATTACGTACTCGAACATGCAGAGATTGATTTTGTGTTTGTCCATCATAACAAATTGGGGGAAGTAAGAACTATGCATATCAATAATTTCATATTTCTTTGTTTTCACCTTTTGATATGGTTTTCTTAGGTAACTGTAAATGTTTGTGTGATTCTTACAGCTACTCAACCCTGATTGCACCTCTGCTCGCCGGCTAAGATGTGAGATTGTATACAAATGAGCTTATATATCTATCCTTACGTTCGTGATTTGGTAAATTATAGCGTAATCTAATGAGGGTGGATCAATGGATTTGCAGCGGTCATTTCCTTCTCATCTATCACTGACGAAGAATATCAAAAGACTCGTGGTGCAGGAATACTGGCATACTCATGGAACGAGTTCCTTTCCATGGTCAGGCTATTAGTGTCTCTCTTGATTATGTCACCTATCATATGACATGCGAAATCTTAGCTGAAGTCATAAAGAAGAGGGGGGGGGGGGGCGATGGAAGGAATGAGGAGAAGAGGCCTTCTTTGCAAGACTAAGACGCTAATATAGCAAAGCCACTAATATGCCATGATTAAATTTTCCTAATGGTCGCACTTCGTTCTCATCTTGGAGGCATAACTAGATCATACTACATGCAGCAGTTTCTGATTAAGCAGCATTTTTTATAAGAGAATGTGATGTAGATAGAACATCTTGTTTAACGCCATATAAAGGTTTTATACAAGACTACAAGTCCAATCTCTCACAAATTAATTATAGTGACGAATGTAGAACTATTCATAATGTCAGTTGCAAAAAAACAAAAAGCAGCTGTATCATTTGCTTAAACCTTTGGCTGCCTCCTAATTGTTCTGCAACCTCCACTAGCAACCATGTAGCATTCTGTGTTTTTGCTCTGTTTCTGACGTCTTTTCACTTGCCAATGCCCGGAACAGGGGAAGGAACATCCATTTGAGCCCCTACCTCCCCAATCAATCAACATCTGTACAATAATGTACACGAGTGGCACCAGTGGAGATCCAAAGGGAGTTGTCATAACACATGAAAATGTAGCGATGTTCATAAGAGGACTGGATCTTTTTATGGAACAGTTTGAAGACAAGGTTGAATAATACTTAAACAATTTTAGTGTTTTGAATCTCTCAATGATGTGATAATGTAGTTAACTACTAACACAGATACTTTTAAGTTTCTTCTGCTAAATGTAAGGTTTAAGACGTTTGCAGTCAACCTGCATTCAGTTATGCTTTATCCTTTACTGATTCATTCTAATACAGTCTTTTGGTACTTTGATTAGATGACAATGGACGATGTGTATCTATCTTTCCTGCCCCTTGCTCATATATTAGACCGTGTAATAGAGGAGTACTTTTTCCGTAAGGGTGCTTCCGTTGGATACTATCATGGGGTATTCTTCTCTTAACTCTCTTTACCTTATACACCAATTTGTCTTTTGTGCTCATCATACACCAATTTGTCAACCAGTAAAAGGGTTTAGGTTTTTTCCATCAACTCTTCCAGGAAACCTGCAATTTTCATTAGCTTTTTTCTTTGTCCTTTCTGAATATTGTTGTTGACTTACGCAATGCAGAATATAAATGAACTCAACGATGATCTCATGGAGTTGAAGCCAACTTTTTTCGCTGGTGTACCTAGAGTTTTTGAACGAGTATATGAAGGCATGTCTTTCTTCTTGTTCTGTATAGCAAAAATCACTTATCTTAGGTTTCTCCTAACATTCTGAACTGAACAACCATCCCAAAGTTACTATTTTTACCAGGTATTCAGAAGGCAATTGAAGCTCTTATTCCTCGGAGGAGGAAGATTTTTCACTTTTTATACAAATAGTAAGTTCCTATTCTGTTTATATTATTGGTTCCCTGGATTGTGTTCTTAATCTTACTGATAGAGTAGTGTAAAAGAAAAACACCATGTCTATGATGCTAACAACCTCTTTTTGAAATACAGTAAACTGTACTGGATGAATTTAGGGTACAAGCAGAAGAATGCATCCCCATTGGCAGATTTAATAGCATTCAGAAAGGTTTTTACTCAGCAATCCCTGAAATCACCTTCTAATTTTAATTTACATTGAAGAAAATAGACAAGCTTGGTGTTGGATTTTAATACTACCCATATGTCGAGGTTTGCTATGTGATTTTGTCAGTTAAGACGCTCCCGTTGTTGATAACCTACCTGCTTCATGTGTTTGAGTCCAAAATTATGGCACTGACTAAATAATTAGTTCTCAATACATTGTGAAGCTTCTCACACATTCATACATTCTCTCACTCGTACACAATGCTGGATATACAGGTGAAGAATAAGTTAGGTGGTCGTGTTCGACTTATTGTTTCTGGAGCAGCACCTTGGAGCAGAGAAATTGAAGAATTTTTGCGGGTTACTTGCGGTTGTTTTGTACTTCAAGGCTATGGTAAAGGGAATTCTGCTTTCTTATCATTTCCTATATAAAGGAAATCATGTTGTGTGCATGATTCAGCAGCTATTAGTTTGATTTTTAGACAAAAATCGCATGACTCGGGATCCTGGGCTTCATGCAGGACTGACAGAGACCTGTGGCTTGTCCACTGTGGGCTTCCCTGATGAAATGTCAATGGTAGGGACTGTAGGTGCTCCGTCCGTGTATACAGAACTGCGGCTGGAAGAGGTCCCAGAGATGGGTTACCATCCACTTGCTGATCCCCCTCAAGGAGAGATATGCGTGAGGGGTAAAACGGTATTTTCCGGATACTACAAGAACCCTGAGTTGACCAAAGAATCCATCAAAGATGGATGGTTTCATACAGGTTCAGCTCTCTTAATTACCTGATTTAAGCAATCGAGTTACTTTTTTTTTTTTTGGGGGGGGGGGGGGGGGGAGGAGGGAGTGATAAAATGCTGGTCTGATTGCTTTGCTTTCCTGTTGTTAGGTGACATAGGGGAGATGCTTCCGAATGGAACAATAAAGATCATTGATAGGAAGAAGAATCTGATAAAACTCTCACAAGGAGAGTATGTTGCGCTTGAGTATCTGGAGAAAGTATATGGTATTAGCCCCATCATTGAAGACGTGAGCCCTCTTCACAGAAACTTCAATCTTCACATGCATTTAGCAGTTTAATTCGTTTTTGTTGGTTACATGGAAGAAGGATCATGAGGGCCTGGGTAGGGCCACCCACGGCCCTCATGCCTTCCCCTTACAGAATGAAAGGATGGAAAATATTTTACGCAGTTGTATATTGTTTTTTTATTATTGTGGCCCCCTTTGAGGTCATGTTGATCCCTGGTTTGTTATATACTGATCTTAGGAGCTGATTTAACTGCCTTTTTTCTCTTGGAAGATTTGGGTCTATGGAGACAGCTTTAAGTCGATGCTGGTTGCTGTGGTCGTGCCAAATGAAGATAATACGAAGAATTGGGCAGATAAAAATCAATACAAGGGCACCTTCTCTGAGTTGTGCTGTCTCGTTGAGCTGAGAACATACATCCTCTCCGAGCTAAGGTCTGTTGGTGAAAGAAACAAGGTATGCAATACAATTTAATGCTTTGTACAATCTCGCTTAGCTTACTTTAGGCTTCAGATCCATATCCCCTCTTCAAATCCCTGTCTTTACATTTATATCTTCTTCGAATTCAGCTTAGAGGCTTCGAACATGTCAAGGGAGTCATTATAGAACCTCAAACCTTCGAAGTGATACCAGGTCTGCTGACACCAACCATGAAAAAGAGGAGGGATAAGATGCTGAAGCATTACCAGGTGACTAGAACTCTCTTTATTCCATATTTTGCAGTACTTAGAGACACAGTGCAGTGAAGAGAGTACTATATTAATATGCTCTGCTTTTCATTGCTCTTATGCAGGCGGAACTCGATGAGTTATACCGCAACTCGGCTAAAGGGAAGTACTGAGATTCCATTACTCCCCAGCTACAATAAGAATGAAGTTGTTATTGCGAACATCGATCTGATGTAATAATTAATGATTATTGGTACTGTGAAGTATTATTCTGTTGTGGAGATGGTGGTTGTCAAGCTTCCTTTTAAAAAAATCTGCTTACACGGGGTTATTTGCTTGTTAGCCTCCACCCTGCATGTTATGTCTTTGTACTATAGTATGGTACTAATGTTATTTACAAAACTGCTTTAGTTGTTTACAATAACTGCTTCAATGTATTATTTGTATAAATAATGTTGACTGACATGACAAGAGGTGAGTTTTTAATGCTTCACCATGAATTTGTATCAAAATAGTGTAGTACACTACTCACAAGCAATCGGGAAATCTGGTACAACCTCACAAATGCTTGTGTTTGTGTCATTGTGTGTCCCTCCTTAGGGCTGCCTTTGCCTAGGTGGTGTGCTCACTAATTTTATTAGTGAGGTTACACTGGATAGGGGCATTTGAGGAAGCCCAAAAGGTACAGAAAACGTATTTGCTACCTGCCTTAATCCTTAATCCCTTTAGAGTTAGGATTAGAAATCAGGAAGGACACACTTTTTCTTATCAAAAGAAGGACGCAGTTTTAGGAAGTATCCACTTTCCTTTTCTTTTGATAGAATCTCATTGATATTCTTAGTATTTGTTTCCTTTCCAATTTCTAAAAGAATTTTTTTTCTATTTAAACACAGTACTCTCCCTTTCCACAATCACACTGTCACCGGTTACCCTGTCTTTTCTCTGTTAGAAATACACACACCCAGCCACCCCCTGTCTTTTCTCTGTACAAATACACACACCCAGCCACCCCCTGTCTTTTCTCTGTACAAATACACAAACAACCAACCACCCGTCTTTTACAATGAATGCTAGTGCTAGTGATCTGGTTGGCTACCTCATCAATAACGTGGACCACGACTTTGTCAACCGCAACTTTTTCAGCATATTGTCCGGCTGCCTTGGCCGGTTGAAGGTGAAGGTGAAAGTGAAGGCAAAGTCCAGGAAAGAGATTCAACTTTCCCTCCGAGCCCTAGGGTTGCTAGCGATGAATCTAAAAGGCAATAAGAACAACTCCCACGAGGTTTACGAGGAGTCTCTTCCTGTCTTGGCTCGAGTCCTGGTAGAAAGATTTGATGACGATGAGGAAACCATGGTCATGGTTATGGATTGCTTAGCCTTGTGGCTTTGTTTGGTTGCATCCATCCTGAAGAGAGTCAAACAACCATGCGCTTAATTTGGGACAAACTTATTGCTAATAAAAGTACTAACGTGAGCAATAATTATTTAGTCACTAGTAGGGCAATTTCAGCTTGGTCCTTCCTTCTCAGCGGCATGCAGAGGTCACACGTCAGCAACAAGTACTGGAAACATGTGATTTCTGATTTGATGGATATGCTAACTAGCCTCGACGATAATGATAATGATAATGAAATATCGATGGTTATATTGGCAGTGGCCGATGCCGTGAGTTTGATCTTTGAGGGAGGTTGCTCAACTAAGTTCTCACATGACGAAGGAGGGATGATGATGAATTTGATTAAGGAGAAAATTAGAGACAAGTTATGGTGGGACAACCTTGAAAGAAAGGAGGAGGATAATCGTCATCACGAAGCATTGGACCAATTTAAGCTGATTACTAGTTTGGTGCAGTTGAAATTCTTGAAAGGTTTCCTAGGGGCAGAAGGTCTGGCCAAGCACATACTACAAGAGAATGATAGTTTAATCAATTTGAGGCAGACAGATGATGATCACGTCAATAACGATGACAACATGCCGGAGAGGGTAAAGACCGTAGTTGTTAATCACGAGACTAAAATATATAAATCTGATGTTTTGCCAAGCATGATGACCACCAAGGATAAGCAGGTGCGAAAAAGAATGCTTAAGTCTCCATCTTCAAACTTGAACAGGGCTCAGTCTATATTGCGCAAGAAACAACAGCAACTCAAATATGATGAATCTCATGTTTCCTTTTAACTGATTACTTACCTGTTAAACTGAAACCTGTACCTACACTCATAGAATATTATTATCGACCACTGGTCTGAACGTAAAGCCTATGAGAGCTTGTATCAAAAATTGGCCACTAAGGAGGGAGAACAGGACGTGTACAGGTTGGCGAGAGCTAGGGAGAGGAAGACTAGAGACCTGGATCAAGTTCGTTGTATTAAGGATGAGGCGGGACGAGTTCTTGTGGACGACGCGAACATCAAGAGGAGGTGGCATGGGTATTTCAATGAGCTTTTTAACAATGTTGGAGACGTAGCCATTTCGTTGGGAGATCTTACCACATCTGAGCAACACCGTAACTACAGCTTTTGTCGTCGCGTTACGAAGGAAGAAATCAAAGGGGCCATGCGGACGATGAAGAGTGGAAAGGCAGTAGGACCAGATGAGATACCCATAGAGGTATGGAAGAGTTTGGGGGAAGAAGGTTTATTGTGGTTAGTTAGGCTTTTCAACATGATCCTCAAATCTGCAAGGATGCCGGAGGAGTGGCGGCTTAGCACATTGATTCCTCTATACAAGAACAAAGGAGATATTCAAAGCTGCAACAACTATAGAGGTATTAAGCTACTCAGTCACACCATGAAGCTATGGGAGAGAGTGATTGAGAAGAGACTAAGGAAGAGTACTCTTATCTCGGAGAACCAATTCGGTTTCATGCCAGGGAGGTCAACAACATAAGCGATTCATCTGATTAGACGTTCTATGGAGTACTACAGAGATAGACAAAGGGACTTGCACATGGTTTTCATCGATTTGGAGAAGGCGTATGACAGGGTACCCAGAGAAGTTATGTGGAGGTGCTTGGAATCCAAGGGGGTTCCAGTCGCCTATATCCGAGTGATTAAGGATATGTATGAAGGAGTGAGGACTAGGGTCAGAACTACAGGAGGGAAAACTGAGCAATTTTCTATAGATATTGGGTTACATCAAGGGTCATCGTTGAGTCCCTTCTTATTCGCAACCGTTATGGATGAGCTCACTAAGACTATCCAAGGGGATGTGCCTTGGTGTATGTTGTTTGCCGACGACATTGTTTTGATAGACGAGACTAGAGAAGGTGTTAATGCCAAACTAGAACTTTGGCGGGATACACTAGAGTCAAAGGGATTTAAGTTAAGTAGGACAAAGACCGAGTACTTGGAAGGCAAATTTACAAGAGATGGGGTTGCCTCGGATATGGAGATTAAGATTGGTACTGAAGTGGTACCGAAGAGGGATTGTTTCAAATATCTCGGTTCAATCATACAGGGCAACGGCGAGATTGATGATGACGTGACTCATCGTATCAGAACAGGGTGGCTAAAGTGGAGGAGTGCAACAGGAGTTCTATGTGACAGAAAAATTCCACTAAAACTTAAAGGCAAATTTTATTGTACAGCCATCAGGCCAGCTATGCTATATGGGGTGGAGTGTTGGCCGGTGAGGCAGGTGCATGTGCAGAAGATGCGGGTGACCGAGATGAGGATGCTTCGATGGATGTGCAACTCTACAAGAAGAGATAGAATTAGGAACGAAGTGTTGAGAGGCAAGGTGGGAGTGACCGATATTGACAACAAGATGCGAGAAACAAGGCTTAGGTGGCTTGGGCATGTGAGGAGGAGACATCGAGATGCACCGGTGAGAAGGTGTGAGAGAATTACACTTAGAGACTGTAAACGAAGAAGAGGACGCCCGAAGAAGACTTGGGGAGAGGTAATCAGGCAGGATTTGACCCTTCTAGATCTTACCGAGGACTTGGTCCTAGATAGGAAATTATGGCGTAGCAGGATTCGTGTAGCGGATCCTCGTTAGATTATGGTTGTGCATTGGCTAGTAGTAGAGGTTGATTCATTTTGTTTATAGCCTGTAGCGTCTCCTTCACTTTATGATTGTTCAATTAGTAATATCTTGTGTTAGTATGTTTACTGCTTTACTTCTCTTACCCTTTTGATCATTGTCTATTGCTTTTTATTACAACAACAAAAAAAAAAAAAAAAAAAAAAAAAAAAAAACCTTTTTGAAAATGTATTTAAAAAAAAAAAAAAGTTTTTGTGGGTCTTTCGGAAACAGTCTCTCTTTTAGGCGACTAGTTAGGGGTAAGACTGCGTACATCTGAACCTCCCCAGACCCCGCCCTAGGCGGGATATTTACTGGGTTGTTGTTGTTGTTGTTGTGGTCTGAACGAAATAAAGTAAATTGTTGGTATTGGTTGCTGTTGTAAATATGACGAAAGTTTGCTTAATAACTTGTTAATTCTTCTGAGTTTCTGAAAGATAATTCATTATTTTACGGATTTGCATATTTCTCTCTTGCCATAAACACCAGAAAATCATCATAGATTTCTTATGTACTGTATATGAACGATAATATTGAAGCCCAACTGCATTAATTAATTAATTAATTAATTAATTAAGCACCTACCAGGCCAGCTTGGTTCCCATGAATAATGAATCACCCATAATGATAAGCAGACCCCATAGAATTAGCAAGTCTAGCAAGAAGCATGACTAGATTATAATTCACTGATTTTCCTATTAGTATTTAGTAGCCACGCACATGTGAAAAGGTCCCTGTCAAAGATAAAAATAATAATCCTTGAAAACTGAGAAGAAGAAAAATTGATTTATACGAAGATAGGTTTAATTTTTTTTGGCGGAAAAAAGATCTAAAACAATCGTACGCCGAGTCATTATTGAGTCGCAGAAGTTGCCTTGGATACAAATTACAATAGAGGACCCTTTTGTACTGTCCATATAAATCCGAAAACATACTACTCCACCACTCCAATCCATATAGTGCGTGGTATATATATTAGTAGTACTTGCTACTCGTAGCATTCTGTCTTTATCCGAGCCATTAAATCCCTCGCTACCAGGCCATAAGCAAAAGAATGAACAAATTAAACTACCAAAAAAATGCATGGTACTCGTATGCATGTGTTGTAACATTGACAATGCAGTCTGTTATGCAGTACGTACAATATCCAAGTGAGGCACTAAAATATGTGTCGAAATTTCTTTTGATCTTGTTTAATTTTCTTTTCTAACTCGTCCTTGTTCTTTCTTTTTTCTTTCGTCGTTTTCTTGAAATCCCACTCAATCCTTTTTTTAGGGTTTTGACAAAATTTTCTCGATCCGAGCCCGTTTACAACCCGATAAAATGAACTAAAAAATGGTTTCGACCCAAAAACCAACCCGAACCTGAAGTCACTCGACCGTAACCTGCTGGGTCAACCCGTTTGACAGGTCTATATAATACATTTTTTTGGGCTTCCGAAAGGCCCCAGAACGAACGTGCATAAATATTTTCGCACCACATCGCACGGGACACTCTTAGGGAAAATAATAGGCCCCTGAAACCCGTTATCAGGTCCCTGATAGGCTTGTAAGGGCGTTTTTACGGGACACCAATGTAAGGGCTGGAGCACCGAATGAAGGGTTCATATCGATGTTCGGGGATCCGGATAATCCTCCCGGAGGACCGAGGGTTCTCTAGGGACATGATAGACCCCATGAAGAATTTTGGCAAAAAAACACTCGGACCCCCGAAAGCCGAAAAGAAGGTTATAATCCACGTTTTTTGGCCTTCCGCAAGGCTCCGAAACAAAGGTGGATATTTTTGCACCACATCGCATGGAACACCCCTATGGGACATGGGAAGCCCTCAGGGTCGCTTATGATGCCCCTAATATGCTTGGAAGGACGTTTTACATGACACTAGTGTAAGGACCGGAACACCGAATGCATGGGTGATATCAAAGTTCGGGGATCTGGATGACCCTCCCGGGGCACCGATGGTCCTCTAGGGTCATCATAGACCCTCCGGAAAACTTTGGGCAAAAATGACACCCGGGCTCTCGGAAGCCAAAAACGAAGGTTATAATCCACGTTTTTTGGGCTTCCGAGAGGCTCCGAAAGGAAGGTGTATATTTTTGCACCACATTGCACGGAACACCTTTAGGAGACATGGGAGACCCTCGGGGTCGCTTATCCCGTCCCAGATAGGTTTGGAAGGGCGTTTTACATGACATTGGTTAAGAGTTGGAACACCAAAGGCATGAATATTATCAAAAGTTCGGGGATCCAGATGACCCTCCCGGGGCACCGAGGGTCCTCTAGGGTCATCATAGACCCCCCGGAAAATTTTGGGCAAAATTGACACTCGGGCCCTAGGAAGCCGAAAACAAAGGCTATAATACACATTTTTTGGGCTTCTGAGAGGCCCCGAAACGAAGGTGTATATTTTTGCACTACATTGCACAGAACACCCTTAGGGGACGTGGGAGGCCATCGGGATCGCTTATCCGGTCCCTGATAGGCTTGGAAGGACGTTTTACGGAACACTGGTGTAAGAGTTGGAACACCAAAGGCATGGGTGACATCAAAAGTTCGGGGATCCAGATGACCCTCCCAGGACACCGAGTGTCCTCTAGGGTCATCATAGACCCCCTCGGATTAGTTTGGGCAAAAATGACACCCGGGCCCTGGGAAGCCGAAAACGAAGGCTATAATCCACGTTTTTTGGGGCTTCCGACAGGCCTCGAAAGCAAGGTGTATATTTTTGCACCACGTCGCATGGAACACCCTTAGGGGACATGGGAGACCCTTGGGGTCGCTTATGAGGTCCCTGATAGGCTTGGAAGGGCATTTTACGGAACACTGGTGTAAGAGTCGAACACCAAAGGCATGGGTGTTATCGAAGTTCGGCAATCCGTATGTCTCTCACGGGGCACCGAGACTCCTCTATGGTTATGGTAGGAACCCTGGAGAAGTTTGGACAAAATGACACCCTAGCTCGGGAAGCCGTAAACGAAGGCTAATTCATGTTTTTGAGCTTCCAGGAGACCTCGAAATGAAGGTGGATATTTTCCCACTACATCGCACGGGACACCCCTAGGGGACATGGGGGAGGCTCGGGATAGGTTATTGGGTCCTTGGTAGGCTTGAAGGGCCTCTTACTGGACGTCGGAGGCTAATCCGGGTACTGAGCATGGCTCCCCAGTACCCCGTGGTGCCAAACCTACCCCAAGCCCTCTCTACTATTATAGTGAGGTGTCATAATTTATTATTTCAATTTTTCTGAAGTGATTTCTATTTTTTTTTTTTTGATATTTTTTCTATGTATTTTTTTTATTAAAAATTAAATTAAATAGCTACAATCTGTGAAAAGTTGAAAAGTTTGAGATGGAGCTTTTGGAAAATACTTATCCAAACTATCGGAACCCAGTATGAAAGTTATGCATTGGGCATGTCTACTCCTGTTATAATCACTAAACTTTATAAAACTCTTTAGTGGATAGTTGCTTGAGAGATGCCATATGTGAATAGCCTGCCATTATGAAAACTATACACTTGGCATGTCTACTCCACATTTTTTGGGTACCGAGCATGACTCCCCACCCCGTGTCACCAAACCTACCCCAAGCCCTCTCTATTATTATAGTGAGGTCTCATAATTTTTCTCATTTTTTTTGAAGCGATTTCTAATTTTTTTTTGATATATTTTCTATTTTTCAACGTAACTTTTTAATTAAAAATTAAATTAAATAGTTTTAAACATTCAAGTTGGTATAATTGTTCAGAGAAAACGATGTAAAGCAATATATGATACTAAGTTTAATGAAGTTGGAGGGGTTATCTTGCGAAGAGAGGAATTATAGATACCAAATGCCTATTAGCAATCGCAAAGAGAAATACGATAAACTTAGCATAATGGAGATAGGTTGTACACGATGCCGGAAAGGTGGCGGACGACGATGAGATCCAGATACGAACGTTGAACATATAAGTAGGAGATGAATTGATGCCTGATGGTGTGTGGTTCCATCATCTATTCAAAATAGAGGAATTAGAGTTTTTTTTTTTTTTTTTTTGCTCATCAATATGTGAGAAATTAGCTACTACTCAATTTCTTGGATTTGAAATGTCTGACAACTTGTGAGAAGGAAGGAAAGGGGTTGAAGGAGTCAATAAACTCCATTATGGTTTTGTAACTTCTGATTGTTGCTACTTTCTCCCTCTTTTTTCTTTTTTTTTTTACTGGCCATGAGGCACATAAAGCGTCATAAATAAATTGACACGTCATTCGCCAATTCAGCGGCTGTTGTAGCGAGCTCTGGTTTAATCAATGAGTTATAATCTAGGAAAATTCGATGCCAATAATCCCAAGTTTCATCTGTCTCACAAAATAATCCCAAGTTGCAACCTATACAATAATAATTCCAAGTGGTTACTTTGATCACAATATTTGACCCTTGGTAAACACCGTTTAAACGACCTTAACCTTTTTTTTTTTTTTTTTTTTTGTGGAGCGACGTTAGTAGGCAATAGGTATTGGACTTCTTTTTTCTTTATACTCTGATTAAACATTATTTTTACTTCTTTCTCTTTTACCTAAACCAAAACCCATTCAATTCTTCAAGTTATTTTACTTCTCTCCTTCTCTTTCACTCTGGCAATTGAGGAATTTCGTCATCATCACTTTTGTTATAAAAGAAGAGGCCATAAAAGGTAAGTGATGACTTCAAATCTTGTTGAAATTGATATGTAGGGTAAAATAATTTTGGTCATTTAACTGTAGATAACATTTTGTGATGATTGAATTGAAGAAACATGGTCGATTTAGGCTTAGTTAATTAATGTAGTACATAATTTGAACTAAGAAATTATTTGTTTCAATTAAGAAATTATTTGGCTCACAAAAAAAAAAGAAGTGAGAAGTAAAAGGAATAACGTGTAAATAGAGTAGAAAAAAAAAAAGAAAAAAAAGAGGAAGTCCAATACCGGTTGCTGCTAACATCATTCCACCCCAAAAAACAGAAAATTAACGTCTTTAAACGACATTTGTCAAGGGTCTAGTATTGTAACAAAAGTAACCACTTGTCCACTTGAAATTATTATTGTATAAATTTCAACTTAGAATTAATATTGTGAGACGGATAAAATTTGGGATTATTTGCATCGAATTTTCCAATAATCTAATGAAAACAAGTGCTCGAAATAAAGCAATGAAATTGTCCATTACCGCTCAACTCGAACTAGCTAGGTGGGACGAACGGCAAAGTTGGCCAACCAATTGGGCTATTGCTATTTGCTACGGCTACTGCCAAATGGCTTATGTTCCAGCACAGTCATAAAAATGTCACACATTATAATCAGTCTCAGAGGATCACACTTGAGAATTTGCCGCCAAATCTGTACCCATCAAACGGCTACATTAAACCAGATGATTAAAAATTTCTTTCAAGAGGGACAACTAGATAATGCTCTCAAGCTATTTAATCAAAACCCCTCGTCTCGAAATGTCGTCTCATGGAACATCGTCATTGCTGGATGCATTAAAAGCAATGAGATTCAGCTCGCCCACCAGTTGTTTGATGAAATGCCTGAAAGAGACATCGTCTCTTGGAATACTTGGTTATCCGGTTTGCAAAACAGTAGAGACCAACAAGGGACTTTCCACTCCTATGTCCAGTTACAAAGAGCTGGCCTGCGACCAAATAGCTACACATTCTCAATAGTTATTAGCTCCATTTTGGGTAGTATTTTCAATGTTTTGATGCCACAGCTACATGCCCAAATTGTGTATCTGGGTCATACATCTAGTGTCTTTGTGGGGTCAGCACTGATGAGAGGGTATACAAATATGAGAAATCATTCTGCTTTTTGTTGTGTGTTTGAGGATGTATTAGTGAAAGATGTCAGCCTATGGAACGCCTTAATTTTGGGTTATATGGATTTGGGTTTAACCCACGAGGCTCAGAGCGCTTTTAACAGGATGCCTCAGAAGAATGTGGTCTCTTGGACTACTATGGTTGATGGGTATTTGAAGAATAAACAGGTTACCAGGGCTCGAAATACATTCAATAGAATGGACGAAAAGAATGTGGTTTCTTGGACTGCGATGATTTCTGGGTATGTAAGAACAGCCAAGTATTTGGATGCATTAGCTTTATTTATTCTGATGACCAGATCAAGGACACTGGCAAATCACCATACATTCTCAAGCATTTTAGCTGCCTGTGCAGGGCATTCTGAGCTTCTTACGGGAGAGCAAGTTCATGCTAGTATACTAAAACATGGTATACCTACTGACATCATATTGTCAACTGCTCTTGTCGATATGTATGCCAAATGCGGAGACATTGAAGCAGCATATTACATCTTTGAGACAATGCCTAATAAATCTCTGGCATCTTGGAATTCAATAATTGGCGGTCATGCAAGACATGGGCTCGCTAGAAGAGCTTTGGATGAGTTTGAGAAAATGATTAGTAGTGGTTTAAGGCCTGACCACATAACCTTTGTCAATGTTTTATCAGCATGTGGTCATGGAGGTCTAGTTGAAGAAGGTGAAAAGATCTTTTGTTGCATGCATACAACTTACTGCGTACGCCCAGAAAAGGAGCACTATGCTTGCATGGTGGATCTATATGGAAGAGCAAGTCATCTAGACAAGGCTAAGCGCCTGATTAAAAGTATGCCCTTCATGCCAGATGTGGTTGTGTGGGGCGCATTGCTCGGGGCATGTGGCTTGCATTTAGATTCTGAATTCAGCAGTGATGCTGCAGATGCAATGAAGAACTTGGAAAAGGATAACCCAGCAGCATACTCAGTACTGTCAAAAATCCTCGGTGAAAAAGGTCTGTGGAGCTCTCTGGCTGAATTGAAAATTATGATGAAAGATAAATGCATAAAGAGACAAGAAGCTGGTAGTTGGATCAGTTAAGAGCTCGAAACTCTGATACAGAAAGGCCTCACAATTTAGACCTTGGTGCTCCTATCTCTGTGCTCAAACATTACCTTAGACATATGATCAACCACCGAAGAGCGTGCTACAGCTAAAAATTGAAGCGTGAAATTTCATCTCTAAGATAAGATGTTATTACCTGATTCCATTGTTCTAGGAGGTAAGTTTATGAGAATAACCCCTTGGCAAGATGGCTATTGAAATCCAACCAGCGCTTGCTGTTTTCTCCTCTTGAAATCGATATATAGAGTCCATGCTGTTTTCTCCACTTGAAATCGATAGTCCAAGATCCAAGATTTGTGATTCAGAAAGCAGAGAGCAGGTGGAGGAATTTCAAGCAACCTTGAAATCTTGCATGAGAAACAATTACTTTGTGGAAGTATGGACCTGCATTAACCTTGAAAAGCTATAGGCTGCAGTTACAGCGCATAAAGCCTTGTATCAACTCTGTACTTAAGGTGTTCAGCCTGTATAGCTTACAAGTATAGGACACAACACACATTGTTCAGAGCTCAGAATTATATTGTACACAATGCCTGCTTTACGAATGCTTTTAATAAGCGACTCCAAAGAACTTCATGGATCAGGTTGAAATGACTTTCAGAAGCCTCCTTACTATGACCGCCAGAGGCTTCCTCCTTGAGAATTTTACATAACTCAGCAGCTTTCTAGTTACAGGTTACTGATTTAAATTCTCCATATACCAAAGGTCTTTCATTTCTTTTTACATAGGGTTTGCCATGTCTAGTATCTGGTTTATCGTCTTCATCTACTTTCTTGTATATTGTAATTGATTGAGAACTTCAATTGAGTTGGAATATCTGTGGTTGAGTTCGATGTTCAATTACGAACTGCAATTCATGAGCTATGATTTCAACTAATTTTAGCACCCACACCTAGCCAACGGGTCGGACGGGTCGAATTTGGGTCAAATACGGTTTCAGGTGACCCAACGGATTTGAGAAATGTTGACTCACAACTTTCAGGTTCTGGTCGGGTCATTTTGGTCTCGAGTCATTTCGGATTTGAACCTTTTCAGGTCAGGCTTCAATCGGGTCTATATCGAGCTGGGTTCGGGACGGATCAGTTTTTACCAACTCTACCCACATCTGTTGAATTCCCAAGTCGGTGGGTCGGTTCAAAAGTACTGTCAAGAGTGTCAACGGAGTAAGTTATTTCTCTTTTATTAATTAATTACTCAAGTCATGAAGGGGGCAAGGGCAAGTGAACCTAAACCTTCTCTTGAAAGAAAGTCACCTTCGTCTCATCTAGTTTTTTTAATATTTCGAGCATGTGTCCCTCTGCTCTTAATGTGAGAATATAAATCATATACAGATACAGACTACAGTACCTTGGCCGCAGGCAACAATAAAAAGAAATGAAGAGACACCATCCTGTTTAAGTATATACATGAATACATCACTATCAGCCCAGAATCCAGATGTGAGATGACATCATAGGAAGAATAATCCACTAGCAATTTTGAAAAAAAAAATAGAGCTTCAGAAACATTAAACCGGCAAGGTCCAATTTACCATTAATGAAAGCTACAAACACATATGAGACCTCCAGATAACACATCCCCAGAAATTTCTTCAAGATACATTGAAATTTATACGGAACATATATGCATTCACCTCCTTTAGAAGAAGCCAAACTGATGTAAAACTTCTCAAAACCATGCTTAATTTACGAAGCTTAATTTACCAAGCTTAAGCATAGAAATACTGCTACGGTCTTCAGGGGTCTAGCATTTCACTGGGACTTGCTCCACAACAAACTGAAAGCCTTTAAGGTATCATGGATGACTTTTTTTTTTTTTTTTGCTCTTCTTAGGAATCATGGATGACTCTGACAAGGTGTATATGATCAGATATCTTGCATTTTCTTCTACCTCTTAGTCTTACTCTCTTCTTTGTCCTTCTCACGCTTCTTGTAAAGCTTCTCTAGAACACGTTTTGCTTCACAGTTGGGAAAGTTTGTGAGATCGTAGTAATGAGGTGCTATATCAATAATCCTGCATCATAAGACAACAAGAGAGCACATTATCACATATTACAATTAGCAAATCAAGCTGGCTGCTATTGCAACGCATAAGGTGCTGTAACATAACTGCTACTGCAACGAGGGAAGAAGATCTAACCATTCTCCACGGATATCAGAGACTGTACGAATAAAATTCCTGCTAGTCAGCACATATTCATTGTAGATGACCCATTCTGGCTTGTGGTCCAGGCAATTTGAAGGATGCAAGTGAACTACCTAAAGGAGGTAATCATTGAGCACAAGAAGTTAGGGCCACAAAATAACAAGGGCAGGCACAATCAAGTATTAACTGTTAGTTGAGCTGCTGTTTGAAGGGAATTGTGCAAATAATTTTTCATTATCCAACTCACTTGATTATCTTTCACAGTCAAATAATGCCCTGTTTTTTCCAGATGAGCTACTTGCATAAAATATCCAGCTAGCATTGCTTTCCGTATGTTGACATAGTAATCCCTGCTGCTGAAATCAGTGCTACATTGCTTTAGCTTGAACCTTTCCATGATGCGCTGGAGCTGCTGCCTCACATTATCTGCAGACTTCAATGCCCTGTTGTTGACAAAATTCTCGTAACACCAATTTGGGTCTTCGTCTGTCAAAAACACGCAGAAGAAATAGTGTGAAGACCAGGGCCCATCCATGAGATGAAGAACACAAAAAGAAGAAGAAAAAAAAGGATGAAGAAAGGAGAAAAAGAAAAACGAAAGTGTACTCACTGTTCTGCTTGTAAGCATGGTATACGTTCAACAGCGTCAGGTGATCCCCGTCAATGTGCCCAAACCTGGCTTTTGCTTCATCTGCAGCTTTCTGGGCCTCCCTAGGCCTCACAAAGCAATTGGGTACTAAATAAAGTAATTGATATCACAGACGAGGCCCACGGAAGGTCAGCAGATGCATAGAGGCGAGACGAGACCATTTGCTTCATGAGAAAATACTGAGAAACTGGATCTATCTGCATCAGCACTTACTTAGAAATTCTATGGTACATGCCAACCAGCGGCATGGAACCCAGACTAGACAGTTGCTGATGACGACCTACTTAGACACACACATGCATAATGCAGATGCACATGCATAATGCAGATGCACATGCATACAACTGTTTGCATGAAAAATCCAACAATTTATCCACAGACATAGTCTATGAATATATAGAGATGTTGGATCATGCACTATACCGACATGCTATCAGGGACAAGGGCTAGCCCCTTGCAGCCAGCATAGTGACAAGCATCTAAACCTGACAGACTCAAATAAAAAATATGCAAAGAGATGTTAGATTAAATTACCTGAAAGCATTGCTGAAATGGAAAGTATCTCATTTGAACAGTTGAACTCAGGACTCACGACAAGCATCTTTCCCATCTGAGGATCCAGTGGAAATTCGCTCATGATCTCTCCAAGTCTGGTCAAGTTACCCTCATCGTCTAAAGCTCCAAGATAATTCAGCACCTCCAATGCCCGCATCAATGTCTCTGGGGCTGGGGGATCCATAAAGTCGAAATGTACCAGATCATCAATACCTAATTTCTTCAGAGTAAGAACGGTATTCGCAAGATTCGACCGGAGAATTTCTGGATAAGTCTGTGGCTGAAGATCATTATTAAAACTTTTCTCCGTGTATAGCCTAAAGCATTTACCCGGCTGTGTTCGTCCAGCACGACCAGCTCTCTGGTGTGCACTTGCCTTTGATATAGGAGAGACCAACAGGGATTCAACTCGAACTCGTGGATTGTAGACTTTTTGTTTAGCAAATCCTGGGTCAATAACATAGACTATACCATCAATAGTCAAAGATGTTTCCGCAATGTTGGTAGACACCACAATTTTCCTTCCAGGAGGACCACCCTCTTTCGAGGGTGGTGGAGCAGCTTCAAAAATCTTTTGTTGCATAAGAGGAGGCAGAGTGGAATACAACGGAACTGCTTTCACAGGGCCAACTTGGTCCCCCAAGTTTGCAACTTCTTTTGCAATCTTACGGCAAGCATCCTCTATCTCCTCCTCTCCCGTGAGAAAAACCAGTATGTCACCTTGTGGCTCACACATGTGTATTTGCACTACGGTCCGAATAGCTGCCTCCAAATAGTCTCTTTCAGGCTCCTGGGTGTAAAAAATTTCCACAGGATGAAGCCTTCCAGGCACTTTCATAAGAGGTGCGCCATAAAAATACTCCTGGAATTTTTCTGCCTCGAGGGTTGCACTCATAACAACCAACTTCAAATCTGGTCTGTTTTTCAACACTTCCTTCAAAAGCCCAAAGAGCACATCTGTCGCCAAAGTTCTCTCATGAGCTTCATCAAGAACTATAACTTGGTACCTCTCCAGAAGGGGATCTGTCATTGCTTCTCTCAAAAGCATACCATCCGTCAGATACCTAAAATAAATAAATAAAAAACACAAAGACAATCAAAAATTACAGAATATCACAATTCACATCAACATATCCGAATGAACATGAGAAGTTATATTGCCAAATGAGGGAACACGCATACTTCAAAATTGTTTTCGAACTGCTACAGTCCTCAAAACGAATGCTGTAACCAACTTCTTCTCCTAGAGTTACATCCATCTCCTCAGCAACTCTACGGGACACTGACATGGCTGCCACCCTACGTGGCTGCGTACAGGCAACCATCATCTTCCGTTGTTTCTGTGGAGAATTAATATCAACGGCTTCCAAGACGAATTGCGGAATCTGTGAAGGCATACATCCCAAGTCAGAATGAGGTTTAACCATTGAGCAAGCAACCAACGATTCAAATCTAAACCAGAAGTCACTAAACAACTGATTTTCTCACCAAAAAAAAAAAAAGTAAAAAGAAACTGTAATGTTCCCTAGGCTCCATGGGCCTAACCGCCAAACAATATCAGATCACCTTAGTTATTGGGTGCCCAGTGTTAGCCACCTTTTACTAAAATCCTATAATGGAATAAGAAGAAACCACCACATTCTACCATTTATTTCAAATTCCACCCAAGGGTGTAGGCTCATTACGGACAAGTAAAATGACAAGCTACTTCTCCTATCCAATTAACCTATCCAAGAGGGACATGGATAGTTACAAATTCATCACTGGAGTGAATTATTTATCAATGTCTTAGGGTAATTTAGCTCCAGAGCCAACATTGCAAACTAAGAATATTGGGGCTTCATTATTTAATGCAGGAAACTCATAATCAGATCATAAATAACTCACGCTAAAGGGTGAATTATAATACTCATATTGACATGGGACAGCAACCAGAAGCAAGCCAAAAATATATTGCCAAACACATAACCAGAAACAGATGATGTGTAACTTCCATTTGTTATTAGATCCCCTTAGAGTATTCTTAGCATATTAAGCATCAAAATTCCACCAAGATTAAAACATCACACGATATAAATGACTTACAAATATTAGAAGTTTGAGGAAAAAAAGCCTTTTTAAGATATAAAAGAAACATTCTAAGAAAACAGCACAACACCAATTACTCATGCGAAACATTCAATGGCAGTTCTTAACAAGGTTCCATAAGTACATTATTCCCACAAATTAACCTCTTAGAAACAAAAACTCCAACAAATAACTACTGTAAAGGTTCAAAATTTGCAGTCTTAAACAGGGCACATATACTACTTCCATACATCAGCGCACCATTCACATATATATCAACTATTAAAAAAAGCTTAGCTTCTTATAAGGGACGACAAATTCGAATAAAAAGAAACACTTTATCCTTTATCAAAGAGATTAGAGCACTAACCTGAGTTGTTTTACCACTACCAGTTTCACCGACCAAAATAATAATCTGATTATTTTTGAGAACTTGCAAAAAATCCTCTTTCTGTTGCCAAACAGGCAAAGATTTTCGCTTCTCCAAAATCTCAAAAAACCGCTGACTGTAGGGTTTTCCATTCCACCGATTAATCGTGACATTGCCGCCATTCATAGCACCGTTGGATTTCGGCGCTTTACCGGGAAAAGCGGCGTTTTCGTCAACAACGTCGAACAAGCTCACTTTCCTCTTTCTCTCAGTCCCCATCTTAATTCGAAAACCCTAATTTGTTCCCAGATTTTCGGATCCCTAAGAAGAAAGAACCCCCAATTTATTTTTGGGGTTTCAGTGAGTAATTTCGACTCGATAAAACCCTAGGAGAGAGAGAAGGGAACGAAGGAGAAGGAAGAGGTTTCAGCCTGGCTTTTATATACGGGGGAAAGAAGAGGTGGAAATAAAGAGAGAAGATTCACGATTTTACTTTTATGTCCCTATTATTACCGCCTATTAACCGACTAAGAATGAAAAACTGGACCAGGCCCATGTCAAGAAACTAGCCCAATTATTTATTTATATTGGTCAACTATTCGCACACTGGACTTAGAAGTGCTACAAGCCTACAACTAGACCAGGCAAACGGGTCGGTCAGGTCGGGTCGGGTTAAATACGGGTCGGGTCAATATATCAGCCAAATACGAGTTCGGTTTTGGATTACCCAACGGGTTTGACAAATGTTGTTTCACAACTTTTTGATCTAGTTCGAGTAGGGTCATTTCGGTCTCGGGTCAAAACAGGTCGGGTCGTTTCGGGTTTGAATCTTTTCGGTTCGGGTCTGTGACTGATCGGGGTAGGGTCGGGTCAGTTTTTGCCAGCTCTACCTACAACCTACCATAATTCACTTTATTTTCTCTCTTTTTTTTTTTGAAACAACACTTTATTTTCTTTACAAGATAAGGATTATATTGGTAGACGGATTAGGGTTGGATTAGTTTGAGTGTGAGTTAGGACTTAATTTGGGATTTGGATCGGATCAAATCGATAATATGGAAATTTAATTTTATGTGAATCAAGGTAATTTAAATAAATAAATACATGAGTTCCAAAAAAATTAAAATACATATTTACGCTACATAAAGATTTGGTAAGTTCAAATTCTACATCATTACGGAGTGCTTAATAAACTTAAATATCAATATTTTCATTTATGTTAACTTGGTACTTTCCCAACCATTTGGGTTGAATATTTGCATGTTTTTAGGTAGAATTTTGTTCAATTCATTTCGATTTCGTGTTAGGAGTTATATGGTTTTGATTACTTTGAATTGATACATTCAAGTATGGTTATTTTCATTATTTTTATATGTTTTCGAATTCAAACCGAATAATTACTGAGTTATTATACTATTATTCGGATCAATTTTCTCAGGTTGCTTGAATGGTTCGACATAACTATATAAGAACCTAAACATACGAGTCGGCCAGAATTTATCTGAATATTGGTAGTTAGATTCGACAAAAGAAGAATACGATATCTTTACAAGTTCCACCTCCCTTCCTTGCAAATAAGTAGATAACTGAGCTCTATATAAGTAAATAACCATATAAACATATAGAACAAGCTCTATTATTCTCCTTTTGATAGCGAATATTTCAAATTACATGATTCAAATAACAAGCTCTAAAAAAATATCAAGTCTTGTATAAGACCGTCCCATGATAGAACGTGGTGATTTGTTGGTGTGTAAGAGGCAATGGGATGATTTTTGTGAAAAATTAACGGTGACATGTTATTATCCACGTACAAGTCACCCTTAAATTCCATAAAATCACCCGTTTGATCATAATTCGGTCTTATATAAGTTTTTGTGATTATTAAAATTTGTAGGACGGAAAAGATCTAAAATGAGCGGTTTAAAACACACGTTTCCTATTTAATTGCATAGGTAGAGACCGTGGCGTCACCTAAATTGACTCCTTTTATTGGAGTCTTAGGTAGGTCGAGTCATGGTTAAGTAATCAAATATTGGCATAAGCCCATAAGCAGACGGGCGTACCGACCTATTGCGTAGGTTCTTTCGTGTTTGCATTGAATCACAGGAAATCCAGATATACGTACATAGATCGACCATATGCATATGGCTAGTGCGTGCATTAAATAAAGTGAAATTGAGAATTAAATGATGATCGAGAAGATATGGGTTGAGAATGATGATTCATATACAGGCAGCAACAAGAAATGTGTTCTCCTTATGTTCTGGATACTCCAATTCGTATCCTCGGAACTGAACATTATTGTTGTATGAGTTGAATAATATAAAGCCAATGCATTCAATGCCGTAAAACGGCCGGTATCCCTGACGAAAGAAAGATTTGTATGTGCCCAAGCAAGCAAAATATTAATACATACCTCGTAGTTATGTATCAAAATGTATCATGTTGTGGTTGTCATCCACGAGCAGTAGTCCGTTATAAGCCTGTCTAAGCTACGGAAAATGTTTGGTTGACCCAATGGGTGGGCAACCCACCTTTACATTGTATCTATCTCTCTCCTACCTTAAATGTCATTTTTTGAAATAGAGGAGAGAGAATTTGAAAATAGAGGAGAGAGATAGACACAAAGGTGGCGTTTACTAGATTGCAATCAAATACAATGCAATGTAATCATTTTATAGGGTAGATTGAGAGTGGAAAAGAAAAAAGGGGAGGAAGGAGATGGAAAAAGCCAGTAAGATTGATTACACCATCCAAAGTAATCATCATTACATGGGAAAAATTGAGCAATTGTGATTACAATGGATAATGCAATCAACCCCACTTTTTCTATCCCTCTCCTCCCACTCCTTCACTTTTCATCTCCCATTTACCCTATAAAATAATTGCATTGCATTTGCATTTCATTGCAACCTAGTAAATGACTAAACGAGGCCAAAAGATAAGTGGGTTGCCAACCCAGTGGGTGGATGTATCATTCTCCAAGCTACTACGTAAAAGTATATTAACTACCAATCATACATGCTTCTTAATACTCACCATCAACATGATGAATAATGATTAATGATGACGATACCAATATACCTTCTTATCAACTGTGTACTCGTATAGTCGTATGCAAGTAAAAGTATGATGAACTGAGTAAATACAGAAAATACTCGATCTTTATGAGACTTTTAACATTCAATATTTTACATGTATGAAAATCAAAGAAAAAAAAAAAAGAAAAAGTATCCGTTTGTCCAGAATTAATAGTCACAATAAATGATTGATGACCATTATTTCCATACAAAATGAGTAGTAAAAATTGGCGGATGAAGAATTGTTAGTGTTAGAGATCAGATTACACAACTCCATGGTTGCCCGCCAAAATTAAGTACTTATCCTTCCTGGTAAGTCTAGTGCACTGAAATCCAAGTGCCTCCCCAATGTCCCCCTGCACCTGATTGGCCACATCGAACCTCGACTGGCTACGATCTTGACACGTGTCCGCGGACATTAGGCCGTGGACGGGATCAAGCAATCGGACGGCATAGCTAGGGCGGGGGTTCATGAGGAAGAAAAGAGGGTCCAAGCATTTGAGTCCACTAGCAGTAGTTCCATAAAACATGGTAACATAAGAGTCCAAAGCCACAGGAACAATGTGTTGACTCATCTCAGCAAACAAAGGACTAAACCTTAAGAGAAATGGTTCCCTACAAGTTGTTCCTTCAGGGCATACCACAAGGTCACCTTGGTTGAGTAGCTTCTCCATCATGATCCCATCTTGATCGCGGTCTCGCCTCAATCGGACGGTCCTGATTGGCGTCAAGATCTCTGACAATCTGCTTAGGCTGTAGGTTACAGCAGTGAGTGGCTTGCTAAGGGCATAAGAAATATAAAGTGGGTCAGAGTCCTATGATTACAAACATAGAGCTGACCCTTCTTGGTTGAGGATTTTGCAGGGTGGGGATGATCAGTTAATTTTGTGGGGTTATTGACTAATAATCGCAAGCCTTTGAATGCTAAAATGGGTCGAGCAATATATTGGGGCAACAACAGAACAAGAAGGGCTCTAAAGATGGCTAAGAGAATCCCAAAGGGTAACCACATAAATAGACCCAAAGTGGCCGTTGGTGTTGGTCTTAAGCCCAATCTCCCATCATGAAAGATTAACGGTTTTGGGTAGTTGTTCCTTGGTAGATATTCCCACTTCCTCTTCATTCCCTCACTTGTTAGGAAAACTTCCTGCATATCATATAATATGGGACTCACAGTCAGCATAACCATACATTATTGTTGATGATGTGAACAGAACAAAGTTTCATGGAGTATATGTCTTTAGGATTCAAGATATGGACAAAAACAAAAACAGAAAAATAAGAAATTTACTCAATCAATAATATGGTAACAGACTAACAGCAGTCTTAGTCGGTTAGTTTTTTTTTTTTTTTTTTTTTTGTCTTTGCCAAGGATATTCACCGTCGACCACAGTGACTAATCCTCTCGCCCCAACTGTCAGCACGCTAAGCGGTAGGGGGTCTTAGTCGGTTAGTTAGTATTATTAATGGCATACCTACCGCTTTCTCTAAGTACTTTTCTTTTGGGCATTATCAAAAGGTAGTGCTAGCTATTTTTACTCTGTTACATCAACATTGAACAACCATTAGGCGCATTTCTTGTTTGGCGAGCTAATTCTAATGATGACTAATGACTGCATATGATTAACAATCTACAACTCATCATGATTAACGACTAAATTACTCTATATTGGCTCATAAGTTGTAAACATTTTGAAGAATTACAAGATAAGACCAAGAAAAAGCTCATAATCCCTTATTACCACTTGCGTACTTAAATAAGTACGGTAACAATATAAGGATTAGTTTGCCATTTTGTTTTTGAAAAGTTAAAAGAAAAAACAATACTTCGTATGAGTTTTTATTTATTTATTTTTATGTTTTGTGTTTTCCCATCATAAAAAACAAAGCCTTTTGGCCTTCCTAACCAATATTTTCATGATCGATTTTATGAATCGCATAATTATTTAATCGGACAGTATAGAGTAGTATATGATTATGTACAATATATAGAGATGACTGCCATGCAGGAAACCGGCCTTCAACAAGACACAGAAGTGAAGTGATGAAGTAAAGTTGTGGGAAAATGTTGAACTAATTACCTTGCAAAAAGTAAAGAGTGGATGAACTAGAGATGCCTTGGTGCTAGTTATTCCAACAACATCGGAACTCATCATTTCTGGCTTTTCTAAGATATCCTTAACGTGAATCAAATCTTTGTTGTTATCTTGCATTAGACCAATAAAATACCCATGAAATACTTTAAGCTCCTTTGCAACCACATGGTCAACTTCCAAATACTCTGTCAAGAAACTCTCAACCATCACTTGAGGTAACTCACTAATACCCACTTTTCTCTTACACTTGTGTACAACCTCAAATCCTTCCAATCCAACATCTTCAAGGAAAAACTTTGGCAAAACTGCTCTTCCCATCCCACCATAAAGCTCTCTTTTTTGATCCCTAGAAAGCAAACCATGGCCATCATCTTCAAGCGAAGTTTTCGGGTAAACAAGCACATAAAAGGGTAGAGAACAAGGAGGAGAAATGCCCTGAAAGGGCTGCCGGCTTCGAAGGCAACAAGCATGAAGTAAGGAAACAAGGAAGAAGATTTCAACAATGTTTCTTCGACATTGAAGATCACAGTTTGATCATCACTACTAGAGAATTGATCCTGTGATCCTAGTAAATAAGAGTGATTAAGATCAGGGTTAAAGTCAGGGGGATTAAAGGCATTGCTGACTTGGCGATGGAGGTACCTAGGGGTTTTGAAGTGTTTTGTAGATTACGGGAGAAAAAGAAGATAACGGCTCTAAAAAGGGAGATATATGTAGCCATGACTATGAGATGATGATAGTTTGTGTTCCTTTGCTAATGAAAGTGTAGATATGCCCTGTATTTATAGGTGTGAAAATTGGGAATTGCCCTTAGATTTGGGGGTTATTTACCAAAAAAAACGAAATACTCGTAGAGTATTAATTGCGAAGACCTTGTCAGCGAGAGAAGGCAATAACACTAACATATCCAGCTATATATGTCTTGTAGATCCAGTATTGTGGAGTTGCATTTAATTTAAGTAAATTAATTTGGGAAGCAAGTAGTCAAGTACACGGTTTTGGTCAGCCTTTTACCTCTCTGACTCTCCCACAGACACACAGTCCTCTTCCGTCTGCCCTCCAATACATAGACCTCGCTTCCCCCTCCTCAAAGGTCCGTAGTATCATACAGAGTACTCCATATATAGTCCTTATGGCTATGTCAGTGTCACTACGTGACATCTATTGGGCTTTTCACTGCTTGCACATACAACTTTCATGAGCAAAGGAAGATAACACAGATAATTCACGAAGGTAGATATTTTCGCACCACATCGCACAGAACACTCTTAGAGAACATATGAGGCCATCAGTGTCGCCTATCCGGTCCCAGATAGGCTTAGAAAAACATTTTACGATACACTGGTGTAAGACCAAAACACCAAAAGCATGGGTGATATCGAAGTTCGGGGATCCATATGTCCCACGCGGGACACCGAGGGTACTCCATGGTCATGATAGACCTCCCGTAGAAATTTGGTCAAAAATGACGCCCGAACCTCGGGAAGCCGAAAACGAAGGCTATTATCTAGGTTTTTTTGGGCTTCCCAGAGGCCTCGCAACTAAGGTGGATATTTTCGCACCACATATCATGGAACACACCTAGAGGACATAAAAGGCCCTCGGGATCGCCTTTCTGGTCTCTGATATGCTTGGAAGAGCGTTTTACGTGTCACTAATGTAAGACCTAGACACCAAAGTCATGGGTGATATCGAAGTTCGGGGATCCGAATGTCCCTCCCGGGGCACCGAGAGTGATCTATGGTCATGATAGACCTCTCGGAGAAGTTTGGTCAAAAATGACGCCCGAGCCCCGATAAGCCGAAAATGAAGGCTATAATCCACTTTTTTGGGCTTCCGGGAGGCCACGAAAAGAAGGTGCATATTTTCGCACCACATCGCACGGAACACCCCTAGAGCCTAGAGGACATAGGATGCCCTCGGGTTCGCTTATCCGGTCACTGATAAGCTTGGAAGAGCGTTTTATACGGGCCACTAGTGTTAGAGCCAGAACACAAAAGGCATGGGTGATATCGATGTTCGGGGATCCGGATGTCCCTCCCGGGACACTGCGGGTACTCTAAGGTCATGATAGACCTCCCGATGAAGTTTGGTCAAAAATAATGCCCGAGCCCGGGGAAGCCGAAAACGAAGGCTATTATCCACGCTTTTTGGGCTTCCGATAGGCCCCGAAACGAAGGTGGATATTTGCGCACCACATATCACTAAACACCCCTAGAGGACATAGGAGGCCCTCGGAGTCGCCTTTCCGGTCCCTGATATGCTTGGAATAGCGTTTTACAGGCCACTAATGTAAGAGCTAGAACACCAAAGTCATGGGTGATATTGAAGTTCGAAGATTCGGATGTCCCTCCCGGGGCACCGAGGGTACTCTATGGTCATGATAGATCTCCAGAGAAGTTTGGTAAAAAATAACGCTGAGCCCCGGAAAGCCGAAAACGAAGGTTATAATCCACTTTTTTTGGGCTTGCGGGTGTCCACGGAACGAAGGTGGATATTTTCACACCACATCGCACGGAACACCACTAGAGGAGATAGGAGGTCATCGGGGTCGCTTCCGGTCCCTGATAGGCTTGAAAGAGCGTTTTACGGGACGCTAGTGTAAGAGTCAGAACACCAAAGGCATGGGTGATATCGAAGTTCGGGGATCTGGATGTCCCTCCGGGGGTACCGAGGGTACTCTATGGTCATGGTAGACCTCTCGGAGAAGTTTGGTAAAAAATGATGCCCGAGCCCCGTGAAGCCGAAACAAAGGCTATAATCCACGTTTTTGTGGCTTCCGGGAGGCCCCGAAATGAAGGTGGATATTTTCGCACCACATCGCACTAAACACCTCTAGAGGAGATAGGAGGCCGTCGGGTCGCTTATCCGGTCCCTAATAGGCTTAGAAGAGCGTTTTACAAGACACTAGTGTAAGAGTCAGAACACCAAAGGCATGGGTGATATCGAAGTTTGGGGATCCGGATGTCCCTCCGGGGGTACCGAGGGTACTCTATGGTCATGATAGACCTCCCGGAGAAGTTGGTAAAAAATGACGCCCGAGCCCCGGGAAGCGGAAAGCGGAAAGCGAAGGCTATAATAATCCACGTTTTTTGGGCATCCGGGAGGCCCCAAAATATAGGTGGATAAATTCGCATCACATCGCACGGAACACCCTTAGAGGACATAGGAGGCCCTCAGGGCCGCTTATCTTGTCCCTGATAAGCTTGGAAGGGCATTTTACAGGGAATTGGTGTAAGAGCCAAAACACCAAAGACATGGGTGATATCGAAGTTCGGGGATCCAGATGTCTCTCTCGGGGCACCGAAGATACTCTAGGGTCATGATAAATCCCCCGGAGATGTTTGGGGGAAAATGACATCAAGGCGCCGGGAAGCCGAAAATAAATGCTATAATTCACGTTAAAATTTGCATGTGCTGGCTAAGCCCTAGCTAGGACCAATAGCATTGGTAAGGCATGCATGCATGTTCATGAGGGTAACTTAATCGATTTCTTAAGATGGTTCGGATGAATATTTTAGTTGTTGGAAGCCTCAATATCGAGATAGATCCATCTTATTGTGGAAGCATTAATTCCATATCCCATATCCTTCCCACAAGCTATCTAGCTACAAATACGCCTTTATTTGCCATTCACATGCATGCAAAAGCAAGCTAAGGATTTTGATCTGATTAGCCTACCAAGTCAACTGAGCCTTGTCGCGCGAATAATTTCCCTTTATATATATATACTATCTCCTTAAACGAAATACTACTTTGGAAATTGAAATGTAAACTATACGTATTCCTACCATACAAAATTAGCTTCAAGTTTTCGATCGAGCAACTTCTTAGATGTATATGTCTTTCTTGTTGATGAGTTGATGGTTACAAGCATATATAATGTACTTATGGAAATTTAATTGTATGAATTAATGAATATATATATTCTCATGTCTGCTGGCCATTAATTTGTTTACTTCCATCAACAAATTTAGATCTATATTTTTGATGTGCATCATAAAAAATTCTTTTGTACTAAGTTTTATTTGTATAAACTAACGCATCACTCGCTCCCTATTTAGTAACCACTATAACTAGTAGTAAGACTTTTTCATAAACAAATCAGATTTCCTCGTCATAGGCAAATATATTATACTTAGGGGCCATTTGGTTGGGGGTAATTATTAAGGGGGTAATGGAATGGGCTAAAATGGGAGGTATGTGAGGTAGTGGGGGTTAGATTTTGTGGGAAGGAGGGTAATGATTACCTCCATTGGAGGGATAATTGAAACTCACCTCTCCATAGGGTAATGATATTCCCCCATTTTTCTTCCTTTTCTCCATTACCCCCTTAATCATTGCCCCTCATCATCACTTCACATAACAATTAATTAAAGAAGAAAAATAAATGTACTCCGTAGATGATAATCTGATCTCATTGTAATTTAAAGGCGTTGAACATTTCTGGTAAACCTAGACATTTATGTTAATTATAGTCTTTTGATGGGGGAGGGAATGCTTTAAGCACGAGTATGGGGAGAGTTGTTAGATGCAAAATAGCATTGCAACAAAATGCTCGCTTTATTCAAGTTCATGAACGTCGATCCATCATATATATACCCGATAGCCCGGCCCGGTGCGGTGATTATCTTAACTTTTGTTATTCCCTTTTGCTCGATTTCTGGAGATGGGTCATATTGCAGGTTTTTATGTCATGACATAACAATGTAACACGACCATATTCCTCGCTTTTATCAAATTTTGCTTGCTTCTCGATCTTTTTAATTAATATGGGGACATGTGCATACTATTAATATACAGGCCGGTATGTGCATACGACTATTGATTGTGCATTGCATTTGCATCCATCAATTGCACTTGGGGTTCTCAAGGTCGCATCGTCAAATGATAATAAGGCGGTGCTGCTTTTGCTTTGAGTGAAGGTTATCATGTTGCTGAACTAATCATATCATCATATGGGTGTGAGACATGCATGCATGTTAAAGATATATATTGGCATGCAATGTCTTACCTCGAACCCCCCCAAAAAAAAGGATAAAGGAAAAAAATATAGATCAATCAAAAGGATTATTCTATTTTCTATATGAACTGAATTGATTTTGATTTTTTTTTCAAAACTTGACCTATAACCATTTGAAACTCCTCCAAACATATTTAATATTGGACTGATCATTTAAAAGTATCTTTTGAAATCTTTCTAATGACATAATTTTCATCGTGAATTATATATTTATTTTTAATTAAAAAATTATCAGATTAATAAAGTTATACAAGAATTAAAACTAAACTGAATTTAGGTGAAATTAAGTTGAAGATAACATACATAACCTTTTTGTATTTTTGGCTTTAAGTTGGCGAGAATAATAGGTAGGTCATCATGAATTAAACAAACCATGCTAAGAAGTGGAGTAATAGTAGTACATCACTCCTTTCAGGATCTTGTAGCTAGTTGGAGACAGCGACTGTGTTCAAACGATAATACAACAACCGCAATCTTGCACAAGCAAGTAGGAGTGAGGCAAATTAGGAGTTAAAGACTTAAAACATGTTTTATTACAAATCAGGAAAGAAGAAAAATTCTTCTCATAGACGCACGCATACGCACACACACGCACACACACGCAATGAATCAGGGCAAGAAAAGAGTGTTTCCCTTTCGAAATAAGAGGCCGCGAGTGGGGAATAACTCTTAATCAAACATGGTCAGATGTACGATTCTACTACCACAACTCTTAATCAAACATATAAGCATTCATTTCTGATCTCTACTCTGTCTCTGTTAACCCATTTGCATTTTTCGGCCAAGTCAACGCGTCCTACCTTTAATCACACTAGGTCCCATTTATTTATGCATGGTCGACATCAAAAATACTCCCATTCGTTTTATTTTTTATTTCATCTAAACTAATCGAAAAACAGAGTTCCCTTCATTTAGAAATAACAATCACTCTTTTTTAGTGATGATGATCGATGAGTGTTTTAATTGTTTTGAACAAGTACCCAATTGTAGAGTATCAAAATACATGTGGATGCATTTTTGGTGCGAACAGAAAAGCTTTAAATTATCAAAGAGAAAAGCTTTAGATGATAATACTAAAAAAAGCCCATTGCAAATTTGGAATTAGGAGGTTAATAGTACTTTGTATGGTTGCATAAAGATAATTTTCCTGGAATATTAATTTTTTTTTTTTAGATAATCTTGAATTACTAAGGCCTCGTTTACTTGGTTGCAATCAAATTCAATGTATTGCAATCATTTTATAAAGTAAATGTAGGGTGAAAAGTGAAGGAGTGGGAGGAGAGGGATAGGAAAAGTGGGGTTGATTGCATTATCCATTGTAATCACAATTGCTCAACTTTTCCCATGTAATGATGATTACTTTGGATGGTGTAATCAATCTTACTTTTTCCATCTCCTTCCTCCCCTTTTTTCCTTTTCCACCTCCCATTTACCCAATAAAATGATTGCATTGCATTGCATTTGATTGCAAGGAAGTAAACACCATCTAAGTGTATCACATAGCTAGATCAAGAAGCATGCATGGTTGAGAGTTCAGACTTGGAAGAAGTTCCTGCGACAACTGGTCCGTGGGCCTTAGTACTGTACCGAGGCTTGTTAGGACTTTGGAGAATGGGCCAAGCCTTTTGTACTAAAGTTAGTACAGTACATGATTCCTTGTGTTGAACCAATTCTAGACTTTCCAAGAAAAAAAAAAAAAACAATTCTAGACGACTCATCTATTGTTCACTTAAAGAATTAAAAATTTCCAACCTCTCTTCACCCCCCCCCCAAAAAAAAAGTTGGACAGCTATAATATAAGTGGAGGAAGAGAGGAGTAAGGAGGGTAAGAGGGAGAAGTTGGAATTCTTAGAAAGTAAAGATGCAGTCGGGAATCAGTTTCAAAGATCTTGACATCAAAGACATAAATACTGATCTATTAAACTTCAGGGCGGGGAGGATTCAGGGAAGGGAACTAAGATAGGAGAACTTTGGAATGAAGGACAAAAGAATTGCTCCCCGAACGGGAGTTTTGACAAGATGCTGTTCAATAGCTGCAGTCCCTATCGGCACAAAGAAAGGAACCAACATATCTACAGAACCTCTCAGAGACAAGAACTCTGCATATATATACAAACGAAGCTGCCGTTCGCGAAATCAGTTTCAAGCAGCAAAATGTTGATCACATTTATCAATCAGAGGTTAGAAACTCCCATCTACCAAAATAACAAAGGGTCAGGTTAAGGTTCCTCATGATATGATGAAGATTTCTATCCAGTGTCCCTTCCCTCTTGCTCCCGGGAACTTGAACTGGAAGCCCGTTCAACAGAACTGCATCAACAAGAAACAGTAAGGCAACCCGACATTCCATCATATAATCATATCACTTAGTGGTAATCCAAGCAAACATGTGAAAAACAGAAACAAACTCACTAGGGAGATAGTGAAACAGGTCCGTTTATCTCATTTGTAGGAGCATTATTGAAGAGTTGAATTGAAATCAAACCCTCATTTGCTACAGCTGGTGCAGGAGAGCCCTGAGATTCCCTACTCACGTTGCCTCTGGAAAATACGCCTGCAAGAGCAAATCCCAATAACGTTTAAGAGCGCCTTTCAGCTGCCGTGCTCAGCCGATAGACTGAACATGGTGGGCATGTGAAGAGTTCGTTAGGATATGCACTTGGAAAATTAGGAATGATGACCTAAGATAAGTTAACGTCAGGTCAGCATCAGTCTTACCAAAAAACCTTTATAATTTTACAATCAATTAAAAAGTCAATAGTTTAGAACCAGTAATAGCCACTCTCAGCTACAGGATTGTGGAAGAAAATAGAGAATAAGAAGAAGAAACTACACATAGAGTTGGTGAGCATATACAGGATCATCTGTCACATAGACGCGTCTACGACATCATATATGAGAACTCAGATAACCTGAAAATTGAAAAAAAAATTACCAATGTTTTAAAGCTTAACTGATTTGTATAGAGATGTGCAAAAGAGTTGAAATGGCAAACCAAAGGCAGAAGAAAGATATTTCCTTTGTCCCAAAACAGGTGACTCATTTTCTGTTTCGGGACAATGGGAGTATATGTCAGTTCCGAGGATTTGGAATTTTGGATGAACTCACATGCTATCGTGGAGCGTCTCTCAGAAATTTCATATGACAGAGAACAAGGAAATGGACCTAAAAGGAACTTTCTACTAAGAAAGTTTCAACTCCCATGAAAAATTGTCTAAACAGTAGCAGTACGTATAACAGGAAATGCCTGTCCAATCATATTTACAAGTAATCTATCCGGTGGTGCAAAAACAAAATTTCCACAATTAAGATGGATGGACAAAGTTCACTATTTTCTGATGTCAATTGAAAGCTTCAACACATTCCTCCATGTCCAAAGCAAATCTCCGTATGACCAAAACAACAAAAAATTTCTGGTGAATCATGAAAGTATTGGTGCTCAATTGGTCCAGCTAATACGTATAATTAGTCAGGGGCGGATCTGGTTTGGTGCATTAGTGTCCCAGGCCACCATGTTTTTTAATTTAGGACAATAATAGGAAAAAAAATGGTTTTACCAAAAAGGCAACTAAAAACACCCTAAATTTTAATTGTGCCACCACAATTTTGCTTTTCTACATCCGCCACTGATTGTAGCAGAGACATCTCAACGTGTTCGGTCTCAAGTGGCCACCACGGGAGGGAATTAGGCGGCCCACTCTACATTTTTTGAAACGGATGAGACCATGACGAAGAACAAGATGCAGTTGGTTTCACTTGGAATGTTCGGTAGAGAGAAAATAAATGAAGACTACCCCCCTCCCCCACCCAATCAAAGATGTTATCTCCTTCATAATCATCCTGCAAATGAAGGAAGTTAAGGGAAGCCAAGGGCCCAAGGCTTCAGATTGGAGCCTGTTCTAGTTCCCAAAATTGCCTTGGTATATGTGTGTCTGTCTTTAGATCTCAATCCCGCTAGCAATACATAGTATAGTTGATATGCTGAAATGATTTCTAATCATTGGTTGATTATTTGAAAACAGAGGTTCCAACATCATGTCTATATTTCTGTACTAAATGCCTTGGAAAATATAAGTTTCAGATAAAACCAACATAGCCAATAAGATATTACAAAACTTTGCAATTGGTATGCCTTGATGAAGTTTATACCCTAGCCAGTTGGCATAAATATAAAAATAGAAGATAACATGCCATGAAAAATGAGCAATATAAGATAAAAATAAAAGGCTGAAATCTGCAACCAGCATACCTTGAAATATGATGATAAGGAAGAAAAGAATGGTAATGACCATGGCAGTCAGGTTGCTGCTTGGAGATGTCCGCTTTGTCTCTTTCATCTTCCTCAATGCTTTCATCCTTTCAATCCTTGCCCGCTTCCTTGCAGCAAGCTCTGAAAGCTCCCTCACCAACTTTAAGTCAGCAGCATTCAATAAGGGACCTTTAGGAGGTCGTGGTGGCTTGGCGGCCTTTTTCAAGCTCGGCTTTTTACGTTGGTCACTCGGGCTCCGCTTATCTAAAAGCGCCACAAGGTCTCGACATTCTTCACCTCCTGAGCTCCGTTCAATGAGTAACTCCAGTCTTTGGCCAGAAACACTTGATTTTGAGAAGCTGTCACTTGAGTCAGTATCACTTTCACTGCTTATCGATCCGTTGTAATTTAAAGCACCACTACGGCCCCTATTCAACTTTTTTCTACCTCTGTTAGTTCCAGAACCAGACACAGAATCCTTACTTCCCTCATCCTCTGAGGTAGTCCCACCACATTCAATATCATCAGACAAAAACTCTCCTTCTTGGGAACCCATATATAAGGTTTTTCCACACCTACAATCTTGCCCTTGTATATCAAAATCTAGAAGTACTTAAATTTAATGGTTATTGTTCCAAGCAACTCACGTGTGGAAACCCAATTTGCTTCACAGAACCACGGATAGTTAACTACAACAGGTAATTGAAATTTTCTTTAATTAGAGTTATGGAGATGGCAATGCTCGCACAAAACGTCCAAGCCTAATGCATTTTCAAGTAACGAAATGCGTAAAATTTATCAAAAGACAGATAATAGAACCTAGAAGAAAATGATATCAACCTCAAAGTTGGACTCTCAAAATTGGAAGAAGTCTTTGCACCTCTGGCCACCCACAATACCCTGCATTATCCAAAATACCATTAAACAGACAGTCTTAATAAGATCATAAAGTGGGGGAGATAAAAGTTTCAAACTTTGAACAAACAGGAAAAGGATATGAAAATCACAAATCACAAAATTACATAAAGATTACCCAAAAACAACAAAACAAAAAAGGAACCATGAAATGCTGCATAAAAAGTTCCGAATGAGAATAAGGAAAAGCATACAGAAAACATCCAAGAGCCCAAATTCGAGAACAATAAAATGAATCATCTGAAAATAAACCATACCCAGGATTTTGTTTCAAGAGCATATGATGATTAAACAGCTTCACATTTTCATAACACCCAAATGAATATTACTGAGAAGGCAAATGAAGGAAATCCCAGAAACGAAAACATGAACCTCCCCCACCCACCCCTCCCTCCCTCCCTCCCTACAGAAATTAATTAGAAGGGAAAATTTAGATATGAGAATTGGGAATCCACCCACCTGGAAGAGAGGAGGGAATAAAAACCCTAGATCACAGGGAAATGGCAGAGAAACCTAAGATTTTATTACTTAAAAAGGCACACCGATAATTAAGGATCAAATTATTGGACATGGGATTAGCATCTTCCAAATTTAGCTCCTACCAACTTTATCTCTCTCTCTCTCTCTCTCTCTCTCTCCTTTGCATATATGATATATCCCAGCTTAGCAAAATGCAAACTTTCAAGGAATCATCAAATGGCAAAGAACCCAAAATACAAAAAGGTAAAACTGTAAGGATAAATGAGCACAACATAAGAGGACAAATAAATTTGAAAATGTTGTACCTCCAGCTAGAGATAGAGACCCAATAAAAGGGTAACAAAGAGACAAGAAAAAGCTGTGGGTTTTGCCCGTTTCTTTTTTTGGTGGTCATTGGGTTTTCAGAGAGAACGTGTCTGGATTAATCTTATTTCGGAGACGGCCACAATTCTGCCTTGTGGAAATAATTAATTTAATAAAATACTCCGTATCAGTTAACGTGTCAAGAGGTAACCATGAGAGAGAAAATGGACCTAAAATGTTTTTAATGTTGTCAGATACGTGCACCAACGCCGGTCGCCGGCTAAACAATGCACTTAGTAATAGTATGACTTAACTAATTGTTTAAGGGTTATGTTTAACGATGTTTCAACGGTAATTAAATGTGGAAACCAGACAACCTTGGACGAATATATGCGCTCAAACGTGGGCTAGTGGGCTTAATTGCTACGACATTTGACGACCACTTATCGTTAAAAATGGAATAATTGACGAATGACCTACACGCTTTGGTTCCATAAAGTATGGATTTTTAGTACTTTATTTCAAAAATCAATTTCCATTATATCCGCGGTTTACACGTTTTGTAAAATTGACTAGTTAACAACTTTTGCTACTAAGTCATACAGACATACAGTATTTTTCAGATTGATACTCCAAATGATTGGCCAATGTTAAAGTCATACGGAGTATAAAATGTTTAGTGAGGTCTAAGATTATGTGAAGAGATCAAGGATATACAATGTTTGGAGGTTCGGTTATGTGATTCTCCCATATATATTGATTGTACAGACCTTTATAACTTTCATCGAGGAAATCTATAATCCATAAAATGTAATTAAAAAAAAAAGAAATTTTGCTACGTAATACCCATCAAAGTGGCATCTAAGTTATTAGACAATAGACAAGAAGATGATGTATGGCATGCCGATTGCCAAGCACAAGGATGGTACCCTTTGGAAGACGGCTAGGCAGATGCGAATGTAGTTACATGGAAACTGTGGACCTTCGCTGAAGGGACAGAAGGTGTGAAAGCGAAGCATGCCGCAAATGACCTAAAATACTCGCTTGCATGAAGTGAAGTGAAGTCTTATATGTTAAGGACCACAGAAAGCGAAGTCAAGTTGAGGAAAGAAAATAGGGAGTCCTCTGTATTCTTGTTGTTCCAATATGCTGGAAAGAGACCTTGAAAGAAACCTAGCTTATCAATAACAAGACGAGACTACCTAGTGAGTCATCTAGGACAAGACAAATCCAGCAAACCATAGTTTTGGCCGTTTAATTACACTGGATAAGATTCAAATCTTTGCCAAAACAGCTTGCTCATTATGAAATTCTAGTAGATAGAACACTGAGCAATTTCGTCGCCATCGGAGGCCAACTTTTGAAACCTACCCTACCCAAACTGCATTAGCAAACTGTGAAACCAACCCAAGCTACACCCGGTGTACCATTTCACAAGATGTTCAAAGGACTACTGCCCTGAAAATTCATGTTCTCACATACTTAGTCAGGTCTATCATGTCTGTTTCTGCGCAACATGTATGATAGGAAGATTCCAGGGCAGGAAATGGTAATCATCAAACTTTCTAGAGTACATATTTACTGAGTCTCTCGTCCCCTAGCTAGTTCCGCCCTACCAAAACTCTACGAGGGATCAAATAAGTATTATTGCCATTACTGTCAGGTAGCTAATGAAGTTCCTCATAAAAACAGATACACATGAGAATCCCAGAGACAAAATGATGCTTGGTATTCTGAAATATCCCAAAATGTAAGGTGGTGAAAATATCATCTTGAACCGCAAATAGAAATTGCATAACAGTTTTGAAATGACCCATTGGGGAGGGATGTTCGCAAATTGGTAAAACTGGAACTGACTAGAAATTGAACACAAGCAGCAAAATCTTGCACTCAAACATGTAGTGCAAGCATATATAGCCATATACCTGAAAAAATTCTAGTATTTATAGTCACAAACAAATGCACAACATTGCACGTTTATCAAGTTATTCAAGTTACAAGCTGTGTCCAAGCAATGAAACCATAGTTTTCATATATGCACAATAACACACACTGCAAATTTCACATCATACCTGCACGTGAAATAGTCGAGAATAAAATTCTCACAGGACACAAAGCACGTCCTGGACAAGCTCGCGCTTTTGAAGCAGTATCCCAAATCCTCCACAGAAACTCGTTCTCAATCAAGTCAACAAATTATAAAAACCCAGTAAAAAAGAGGCAATTTTTTTTTTTTTTGGCTGACAGTGTCACGTGCTCTGGTGCCTAATATCTGGCAGCAAATTTTCATACATACCTAAAGGCTAGTATATCCAGACTTTCAATGCGTGAAGATGCACACAAATGGATAGAGAATTATGCTCCCTAATCAGCCTTGAAGATGCACACAAATGGATAGAGAACGTGATGATATAAAGACCACCTATAATAGTGAAGTAAACACTGATCTAAGAGATTGATGAATCCTCATACCAAACTAGAAAGAGGATGATCAATGAACAGTAAAATACTTCCAATGTAATGGAGAAGGCAAGGCATTACAACAACCTTGAATAAAAATCACCATATGCCTCTAAAAGACCAGATGGAAGGTCAAGTGTACTTACTCTCTAGAAGCTTTGGATCACAGTCTTTTTGGAACAGATATAGTCCACTTATGAAACAACAGGCTTTACAGGCATGAAACTCCATAAATGCTAATGAGCAGGAATCAAGCTCATCCAGTCTATGAATCAAAGTCCTTAAATCAAGGTTAGCCCAAAGATGAATTCCATAACCATAATAGCAAATCGAACTCCTTAGTACTCATTATTTAAGGCAAGCCTAGAAGCTGAATGTGGGATAAGAAAGAAGGGAGCAAACAGAAAGGGGGAAGAAATGCTGCTCAAAGAATCCAATAGCTATCACCATAATGAACTAACTGAAAGATTTTAGTAACCCTATACAAGTGTGTAGATCTGCTTTCCTTTTCACGAATCCTTATTTCTTTTTCCTTCAGCTCTTCAAGTAGCAAGATATAAGGATAATAAAGAAGGGGCATATCCAAAATTTTTGGAGATCCTTGTGTTCTGAACAAGAGAATCATCCTGAAAGAAGCATGCCCATCAAAACTACAACTGCCCATAGCATGGCCTAATAAAAGATGAAATAAGAAGGCTATGAGAAAGGTCATGTTCTCACTAAGATAACGAAACAGATAGTCCTAGATTACAATCCCTTGACTGGAAGAACACTTCACAACATATGCTATCAAAGTCTCGAACAACATCTAGTGACTGTCCTAGCCACACTCGAAACTTTCTATGCAGTAAATAGGTTGTTTCAAGCACAAAGTTTCCTATGTATTTGACGTCCATTTTCTGCATTCCCCTCCACCCCATTTACTGACTGGTTGACCGTTGAAGGACTATGTACTGACTTGAAAGGCAACTCTGGTGTGTGCGCATACAAGAAATATTTTCTACAGTAGCACAGGAAGTACATGCATAGAATGACTTTTCAGCACCCAATCCATCTCTCTCTTGTTCCCATTCATCATTCCCTTGGTCTAATGAGGACAAGAAAAAGCAGCATTTGAAAAAAAGAACTGCTTAGCCACAGGGTGCACCCACTCCTCGGGACACAAACATGAATTGAATAAGATGTATATGAAAAGCGGATAGAATGTACGTGCTTTTTTGTGTGGACTTTGGTACTAGGTAGGGTGAACACATATGACATGCTGCAGCGCCAGAGACCAAGTTGTCACTTTTACCGGGGTTTTGCGTGATGTGTCGTCATAGTGAGGAGAATTACTTGCATTTGTTTGTGCTATGTGATTTCGCAAGGAGTTTATGGGATAGGTTGCTGTGTGGGGAGAGTTTTGTGTGCCTAGCCACAGTGGGCGGTTTCTTGCAGTTACGATTTGCTGCGATGAGAAGAAACAAGGAGGGGCGGTTGTTGTGGAGGTGTGCTTGCATGGCTATACTTTGGTGCATTTGGTTGGAGAGGAACTCGAGGATCTTTTCCGAGGCTAAGACTATAGATAATATCAGGGATCACATAGTTTACTTGGCTTCTCTTTGGGCTAAGGCGGTGGGGGCCTTTAAGGGTGTCCCGCTCACTATAGTTCAGCGCCATTGGCGAGATGTATAGTTACTTACATTTTTTGTTGCTGAGGATGCCTCATCCTCCTTTATCTTTTTTGTATTCTTAACATTTGATTAATAAAATTTTTCTTATCTAAAAAGAAAGAAAAGCGGATAGAATGTCTCCTGTCCGAACATGGAGTAGGATTACAAGCAGTGGGAAATTAGGAAAGAAACAGGGTGCAGAAAGGATCCAAAAGAAGGTATAGGCGCAACCTATAGTGTAAAGTAAAGGTCAACATCTTAAGAGCACAATTTACTTGCGCAAAACTCGCACCCTGATTAAGCAGAGGAAAGAACCTAGTATCCAAGAAGTAAATCAAAAACTATTAATGTGCAAAAAAAATGATATAGTGGTCCTTTTCCCGAAAATTGACAAACTCTTGTTTACCTATCAAGGAAAGGAAGAAGAGACGTGACAGCAAAACGTAGGATCCTACATGGTAACTGCCTCACAGATGATCACTTTGAAACAACCAAGTGAAATCTACTACAGCACATCAGAATGCAATGTCAAGAAAAAGGGGCCAAAGATTTCAGGTTGCTAACACTGATCACAGTGCCAAAACTTGAGATCCTAAGATTTATTGCAGATATATAGATTATTGAAAGAAGATTCCTAAGTCAGTCATTTCAGAGGCGGGCAGATACAAAGAATGTTTCAGAATCCCAGAGCAGCAAAATGGGACAACTATCCAGTTATTCTAAGACATGAACACTATCAGGGAAGATAGATGTTTTCAAGCAGCGATACATTCCCAAATCATGCACTACAACATGGCCACATGGGTCAAGCTTAAGGAATAGAAAAGGGGAACTTCATCTTCCCACAGCATTTGAACACTTTATACTCAGAGTAACATCTCAGCTTTTAAGCTAATATCTTAACATTTGACTACATGGAAGAATACAAAGGAAGGCACAAAAGCAGTTTCTTTTTTCTGAGCACCACAGCATAAATAGATCAAAGAAGCTGCATAGCAGCAGGAATGGAAGGACGAACATGAGCGTCATACCACACAACATTGGTTTGATAATTATGGTCAGTAAGAAGGACACGCTTCCAGACAGGAACATTATGTAGTTTAAGGAACAATGAGAATTATGATGGATACCACGTAGTCAAATGGAAGAAACTGCAAGAAGTAGAACATCATGAAAGGAAAGAAGGATCCTAGTAAAATTCTACGGCAGCCACAGAAGATGGATAGATTAAGCAAAACAGCGAGACCTAAGCTCCACTTTATAGACCCATGTGCGAATCTTTTGGCAAGATCTTGATTTCTGTTTAGATCAAAGGCATACCATCATCTGGCAGAAATACCCTAGGTAGAGCTCGGCTAAATGAAACCTAGAGGAAGTATAGCGAATATCATTGATGAGAGAGCCATGAAAGTCCAGTTTCACCTTTCCTTTCCAGAGAACTTCAAAAGCTAAGTTGCCATGATGAAGGCTTGAATCAAGTTTTCTGCTGAACGCTTCTGCTCAGGTGTGCCAGATATAAGTGCCAAACGATCTCCACGAGCAGACCTCGGCTCAGAAATCTCTATAACAGCTCCAGATATCTGAAAAACAAAAATTAAAAAGATTTCCAAACAATGTCAGATGCCCAGATCCTCTACAGTTCACAGAAAAGAAACAATACTAAGGCAAGTATCAAACAGCAAGCACCAAAACAAATATTCTACTGTTTAACACTATGCACTTGTTAGTTATCAGGGTACTTGCATGCCGGAAAGTATAAGATAATTATAGTACTCTGTATGAAGAATGATATGAACTTAGCCTCACTTGCAAAAAGGTCACTCAAGCTTCAGCTCGAATGGGCAGCCTTGGAGCTTAACTTTAGTCAAGCAGCACAACTTCAGCAGTGGGAAACGAAGATCCGCATATGTTTTTTTTTAAGATAAGACCAACTCCCTTTGGTCATGAATTACTAGGATTACAAATAGGCTTTTGCGAAGCTAATCACTCTGTCAACTGTTATTTAGAAAAGAAAATATGTATGAATAAAGCACAAATAATTACAGACTAGATAATGACTAGGACAAGTCCTCAAAACCATCCAATTACAAATCACTCCACTGAGGCACTGACATCGAATGACAGTAAGAGACACCTTCCTAAATCTTTCTCAGAAAAGTAGTAGTCAGTTGAGCTTGGCTTACATAGTGCTAAATGAGTTAAAGCTCAATCAACATGCCTAAAAGATAACCAAGCAATGATCAGCTGTGTAGCAGGAGCAACCTGCTTGAATCAAGCTTGCTAGAAGTCAGCTTGACTTCTTCTACTATCAGTCAAAAAAACAGATTGAGTGACAAACTGGACGAGGGAGAATCGAAAAGAAGAGAAAAGGAATTTCACCCGAACTTCCCTCTAGAACCCCTATTCCTTTCCTCTCCTGATTCTTCCCTCTAAACTTCACTCTCAAATCTCCCTCCTGTCCCCTTGTCAATCTGTATCAAATTGGTATCAAAGCCAAGAACTTCCCTACCCAATACCAAGAAAAAGGAAGGATTTTCCAAAAACATGAGCAATACCTTAATCCCAAAACTTAAGAACATTTTTTCTCTTCTTTGATTCCCTATCAATGGGTAACCATTAACCAACAATAACTACATCAAGGAGTCTATCACAGTAATCTACTATCTATAAACCTCTTAGAGGAATGTGAACGGTGAATGTGGTTATTGTGTTTAAGCACTCAAAATCAGTCTCTACTGTCTAACATAATAATAAGCCAAAGCAAGACACATTGTAGAGTGTACACCAACAGATGTTTCAGACATCCACGCTGACAGGAAGCCAACTTGAAGTTCTAAGCTTCAACGAAGAAATCTGAAAATACCTGGCGAATATTGGAAATATTAGCGCCGTTTTTCCCTATCACTTTACCAACTGCGTTAGCAGGAATCAATATTTCAACAGTTGAGGATGGTAGCAATCTGCTTAATAGCATAAGCACAATAAAAAGTTAGCTGACCTGTTTAGTAACAAAATGAGAAACATTACTAAAAGAGAATCCCGTGGAACAATTGCATACCCTCCATAGTGCTTGGATGAATATGAGGATCCATAAACATCATCTCCCATCTGGAAAAAGGTTAAACAAGATTAATCACGGAATTTCTACCAATAATTGCATTTTTTTTCTTCTAGAAACCTTAACACCAGAACTCCAGCAGTTAAATCTAGACAAAATATATCTAGCAAAACTTGCACATATAAGTACCAGTCAGCCAAAATATCACCTTAGACAAGCTATAAAATAACTAATAATAATAAATGAAAAATAAAGCAAGGGCATAAGAGAATGAGGTAAGAAGAGGGAAGAGGCCAGGTTAATCATATTGTATACAAAATTTATATGGACAACAGAAATCTACTAAAGCTGCCAGGGAAATACACCAAGAAATCCAAATGCTTTCCTTCCACAAACAAAAGCCTGAGAGGCTGAGAATATTCGAGTGCAGAAAAAAGGGGGAGGAATTTTTTCTTTTGTGTGTAGGGAGGCGGTTACAATATTAAGAGAACCCCAGGAGTACAACTACAATAAAAACCATGAGAGGAATCAGTGGGCAGTATGGACTAGGCCAATAAAACTCAATGTTCTTGTACTTAAAGGAGTAAATCTCATATGCTTCAGATGGTGTATGCATATAACCAGGGAATATGCTCAAAATAAAACAGGGTATCACCAATATATACAATTGATAACAAAAGCAAAACAACTGCAGAATTGCCGGCAGGTACAACTATTTATACACTACAAGTTGAAGTCAACATACCGACAAAGATCCATATTTGTAAAGACCACTTGACGAAAGCATACTCGCCCCATTCCCAGTCTCAGCTCTCGGTTCATACCCCACATGTGTTACCGGAGGAACAGTTGACAAAACAGGGGGTACTGAAAGACCACTTCCACCAGAATATAAAGGATCAGCAGCGACGGAAGGGTTAGTAGAACCATCCTTGTCTTTAAGGGCATCATCACGGAGCCTCAAAACAATTTGTATAAGTGCATCTCTGACATTTTTAACTTCTCCAGACACCTAAAACCACAACAGTGTAAGTGACAACAAAGTTTCTAGATTAAAAAATAAGGGTACATGTACCACAAATTCACAAAGATCCAAAGATTAATACCTCAACAAATTCATCACCAGCATCTACAGACTTTGGCTTCTCTCCTTTAGAGATCCTAATATCAGCCCTAGATCTTTTCCGAATCTCATTGATAATTGAGCCACTTTTCCCTATTATGCACCCAATATTCCTAGACGGAATGAGAAGCCGAAAGTTAACATTTTCAGCATCTTCATTGATCTTTTCTTGAAGCAATAGAACAGCTTCAACAGCCCTTGATTGCACATCATCCAATGACTGCAAGGAACGGAGACGTTCAAATCAGTAAATGGTTTAAGAGAATATATATATAATTGCCAAACTAGTCAGTGCCTAAAGAACACTTCAATAAAGGTCGTGCAAAAGAAAATTGTAACTCAATAGACCAAACATGATGACAGAATAAAACAGAGCAAGAACCAAGCCTTCGTCAAGAACAAGGAGAAAAGCTAATGCACAAAATCACGCATATCCTACAAGGAACACATAACAATTTCGACAATGCATGCTCTTTACTTAAAATCTAAAATTTCACAGTGGAAGCATGGAGCATGAAGTCTTTGATTAACCAGAGTAGCAACATGAAATGCAGAAAAGAAAATTAAAGAACATCCACTTACAATAGCAGGGATCATCAAACTGCAGCTTGATGATGGTATTTCCTCATAAATACGAGTAGCAAGTAAAACATAAAGAATAGAAGAAACTTTATTTGAGTAGCCATAAGAGGAGCACAGCAGAAAATAGAACTAATTTACTACTTATTGTATACCTCAGTCGAAGAAATGGTAATCACACATTCATTGAACTTGTCTTTGGTAACCTTAGTATCATCAACTTCAATATGTGCACCACTAGTCTGTCTGACGCTTTTGATAGTGCTCCCTCCCTTCCCAATAACACGCCCTATTTTATCAGATGGACATAACACCCTAATAGTCAACTCCTCCGATCGAGACAACCCACCATAGCTAGGAACAACAACTGGCCACATGCTCCCTGTATCGGCATAACCAGGAACAGCAAATTCTGGGCCATGACCATCGATTAGAGGAGGTGCAGACCTAGAAGGAACCATGGGATCAGCACCACCATAAAATCCACTGGCAGGATAGATAGGCATGTCAGTGGGAATTATGATGCTTGGTGGGACCTCCGGTACGGTAGTATCCAAAGGAATTTCTTCTTTAGGGGCAAATTTGTAAATGATTGCAGAAACAGCAAACAGTGCTTTCTTCACAGCCTCTGAATCACCAGTTATCTGTATACAAGAAAATATCAGATTTAAGAGAAGGTTCCACATGAGAAGAAAGAAATGATAAACATTTTCCCACTTCATAGTGAAATGCCTTACACATCATATCTAGACACCAGTGGTTACTCCGGTGGTCGCCTCTTAAGGGTTTTTTCACAGGGGGGAAGGAGGTCCTGGTAAATTTGTTGATGTCCTCTCATGAACCTTGGTGCTCAGTTTCATGTCACAGAAATGACCTCTACAGACAAAGGGCGTGAAATTACGTAATTTCAAAACCCCTACAATACAGCACTTTGGAGGAGCTCCCACACTAGCCCTATTTGTTGAAAAATCTTAAGTGGGATGGGCAACCAGACTAACCCTTATTCCCAGAAACCCACAGCAGTCGACCAACACAAGGGAGGGGGTAAATATGGGGGCAAAGGAGAAAGAAGAAGGGGATATTTTCCAGATGGAAGTACCCTATTGATGTTTCTTTCTTTATTGATTTTTGTTGTCGGGATTAGTTTCATTGTGCCAAAACTGAGATGTTTGGCATAAGACACTAACTATTGTTTATAAGGCAGACTGGACATTTCGCATTTCAAAAATCAGAGACTTCATTTTCATTTCTTATGAGTTATGACAATAAACATCACTCAAATTTATGAAATATTATGCCTATAAAGTTTCACTAAAACTTGGTACCTCAAACTCACTAATATAAGACCTGATATTGACAATACACATAATCCTAAGGATGCGCTCCATTTCTTTTAAAGTGCACATAAATAAGTCGAACACACACCACAAGTTAAGCTGCAGGATTCAAAGTCTTTGATTGAGGGAAGTAAATTCAAATGCTGCTTGACAACAATAGGTTTAATTTCAGAAATTACATGAAGCACACAGAATCAAGAAAAGCTACTTGGTAATGATAAGCTAAGCTGATAACTTTACAAGTGCATGAACAAGATCATAAACCAAACAAAATACATGTTGTAAAGCTCTGCTGAGAGAAAATACTGACCTGAACAAAGTTGTCAAAGTCCATAGCACATGAATGAGCAGGGTCGGCAGCATCCTTAGGGATGACCTTAATATTAGCCCGTGTGTTGCTTCTCAATTTCTTTATAGTGGCCCCAGACTTGCCAATTACATTGGCAGACTGACTAGCTGGGACAAGAAGGTTGCACTCCTCTTTATTGCGCTGCTTCCTCTCGCACTCGCCCAAGGTTGCCACCGCATTTGCAATGGCGGCGTGCATCCTAAGAAGAGCATCTTGAGCAGGGCAAACAGGTTCTTTATCATCATACTCATCATCAATTTCGACTTCTACCTTCTCCTTTACATAACAATATATAGTGATAACTCTCTCCTTAGCACCAGGAAAAGGATCTACTACCTTAACCTTTGCCCTAGACTCTTGTCTTATGGAATTTATCACTTTGCCAGCTTTACCAATCACACTACCAATTACTGTGTCCGGACATAAAATCCTATACGCAATTACATCGTCGCCACCCTTATTATCATCTCCTCTATCAATGCGTCTCTTTTGATTCTTGTTATCCCCATTGTTCACTTTCTGAGGCCGGTGTCGCTTGCCTGTGTCACCCATTGCCAACTATTTCCTACAGATTAATGAAATAATTTCAATTTTAACTATAGCCATTACCCACCCGCATCTCAATTAGCAAGACCAATGATAAACACACCCAAAACAAACACACCCAAAACAAACACACATACACGCACACGCACACGCACAAAAAGGCCCGGAAATAAAAATAAAAAGTTTTGATTGTTATAGGTATTGGAAAGGACACCAGCAATCGGAATTTATCAAGCCCACAACTATATCTCAACTGCGAACGCCCACCCCCAGAAAAATAATTTTTCTTTACAGTTTTCATGTTTATATATAAAGACTTGAGGCACAAAAGAAAGCCAAATCAAATGATATACACCCAGAAAAAGTCAATTCAAGAGAGAGAGAGAGAGAGAGAGAGAGAACTAACCAAAAAGGAAAAGACTTTGAGAAGCAGAGAGACGAGAACGAAGGAGGGGCTCAAAGATTTGCAAGGACCTCCGAGGAGCACAAGTGAACACAAGATGCGTCTCTATCTATCGAAGTCCAAGACACACTAGTTCTCCGTTTTCTTTTTCTTTTTTTTTCTCATGCGATTATAATAATTGGGCCCGGCATCTGGATATGATTTAATCATGTGGGCTTTAAGATAACAAATTCGGCCCAAATTTGACAAAGTGAAGTCCACACAAATCAAAACAATCACCCTCTCGCTCTGACTTCCCCGCCAAACACCCTCACTATCATCGTCTTGGTCAAACCACTTTTGAAAACCCTGTGGAACGTACTAACCATGGAAGATAGGAGAAATATAGAGAAGGAGAGGCATATAAATGTACTCTCTTTTGAGTAGATGTAGATAAATTGTGTAAAAAGCTGTGGCAATCTTATCCGCTGAATACTAAAATACCCCAAGTTTCGTTCATTACCAAAATGAATACTCGTATGGTCGAACGAAGAAGGATGGCCCATGGGTGCCAAAAACTGTGGAATTTCGTCATCTTGATGGGATCAATATAACCTCATGGGAGATGATATACGTGACCCCTGATGATATTATTAAGCGCCCTATATCCACTACAATTCAGCCCGATTATTATGTGCCTGTGCCCTACTGCCCTGTGGTGACCCCTCAATTTGAGCATGTTGAAGGTGGTACCCGTACTGAGCCTGAGGTGGTATCTTCTTCTACCCCTCCCTACAACAATTCGAACATTCCTGGCGTCACTAAGACTGAGGCATGTGTCGTGATTGGCCATCGCATCTTTGTCACCACTTCTGCGTATATGGACGTGCTTACCGGCCTTGACACCAAGCTAGCCTGCTGGTTTGATCTTGCTGGCAAAAACAGTTTGTGGTTCGCAGGTTCGGCTTCCCATGTTCCTTCAACAAGTCTATGCCTTATTTCTTCGACTAGAGACGACAACATTCATCTCCTCATGCTCCATAACTCGTGGAACCCTTAAAACATCAGCTTCATATTGTGGGTTACCAATCAATATTGACAATGCCCTCATTTCCATAATTAGGGATACTGACATGTGAAATATCAGAAAGATAAACTTGCCACTGAATCCTCAGAGGTTTCCCTGACCATGTTCAAGAATAATTACCTCACAACAACCAGATGTGTTTTTTTTATCGCTGTCATCAACAACCAGATGCGCTTGTATCTCCGTTGTATCTTCCTCCAGCACTCCATACTGTTCCTTTTCATTGACCTTCTCACTGATCTTGAGTCATAAATCCCTCTTACAACAAGTAGAGCACTTTTTTAGATATCAACCTAACATCAATTCATAACATTGTTATACATGTTAATCAAGTGCAAAACAATATGAGTAATTCTGCATAAGAAAAATGAGACATTTTTGGGGAGGTGTACCGAGGACAGAGAATAGTTTGACTAAGAAGTAACCTTGATCTCGCATCATATGCTTCAAAGTTCAAACAAATCCAAACATAACCTATTACCTTCATCCATGCCTCTAGTAATCCACGTGTATTGAATACAGGGAAGAAACATCGCCCAAAGTCTTCTGCTAGACTAAGGAGCTGAATTTTGTAAATTCTTTGAGTGAACCTGTTTCTAGAATCAGATGGAAGCATATGAGCAGAATCAAGTCCCATGATCCAGATAGTATATTGAATGCACGGAAGAAACGTTGCCCAATGTCTTCAACTAGACTAAGCAGATGATGTTTGTAAGCTCCTTGCGAACCTGTTTCTAGAATCAGAGGGAAGCATATGAGTGCTAAAAGGACTCTTTTTAATGGAAATAGCTTAAGATATATTCTTTGAATAGAAGTGCTTAAAAGCTAAAATAGCATACCTAGCTCAAAGAGATTCACCCTTGCATGCACGTCAAATGTTAGATTTTCAGAAAGCCACAGAACTGCTCTTCCAAACTCTATGGTTTCCCAATATGAGAAGACTGAAACAGAACATGATTCCCACAGTAAAAAGATAAAGCCAGAACCAATAACCACATGAACAAATTATTCTCAACAACCATAAGAATACTTGGATAATGACTCTAGAAGTGTGAGGGCACAACCACTAGTACTGGGGCAAGCGGTAAAACCAAAAACAGAACAATTATCAGTGATTGCAAGAGTTATTAAAGGTCTGGGCAGTGTGGAAGTTTCTGGAAGCACCCAGCCAGTCAACTGAGATTAGAGGAATGAAAACAGATTACATACATGTAATAAGGGTAGTGTTGATCCAATAAAAGAAAATTTTGGGGGTGAGACCAGCTAAGTAATTAACCCAGCTTTGGTTGCCCGATATAGGTAGAATCTAGATTCTGCCAACTCCAGCACAATGGATAATATTCTTTTGTAGGATGCAGCATTTCATGGTCAAGCAAACACCTGAAACAAACTAAGTTACTCAGTTTTCATAAAAACATTATTAAGAAAAATACGTGGCAGAACTATAAACCTCGAAAGAATAAGTAACATGGAGACTTGACTTTTACAGGTCATACCTTTTTGACAGTGCCCCAAATGTCTACCAAACCGTGAAAAAATTGTGGTGGGAGAAATTGGCAATTAGTTTTGATATCACCAACAATAACCTATATATCATGGAAGAAGAAAATACATCATATAAGTTTACAGGCCATACTCCAGACACTAACAACATTTGGAACTTGCCTGTAGCCCTGGCCAAAATGCTTGGAGGCCCGTAAGTTGCATGCCGTTTTTCATTTCAGCTTCATGATACAGTGATACCTACAGAATAAATAAGAGTTCAAGCAACCATCACTTTTCTGCTACTTTTTTCCAGTACATCCCATGCATTTTAAACCAAATAAACAAAAGGGCTACTCCGTATTCAACTAAGAAACACCAGGAAAAACGAAGTAATATACAAACTTACCAAGCACCACGTCTGAAATATTTATGGAAAGCAACATAAGCAGAGTGAAACATCCTCCGGTACACCTTGTTCCCAAGAGAATATAAGCTTCCATTAAATAAAAATAGAACAAATCAATCCTACATAGCATCAAAATATTTAAGTAAGCGTCGAATCCTCAACACATGCAAATGGAAATCACTACTCAACAATGACCACTCACCAGCTCTGATGCCAGCAGAATATTCGATCCAATTCCCAGTCGGTATGTTCCTAGTAGATTCAATGAATCCTCATGCTCCATGACTTTCGCAGAGCACGAGAAGTTGTAGCTTTGTTCTGTGAGTTACCAGTGATCTCGACAATGCTCTCATTTCTAGAATTAGGGATCCTGTCCAGTGAATACATCAGCAAGATCAACTTGTCACTGAATCCTCAGAGGTTTCCATGACCATGACCAAGAATATTCTCCTCTCCACAATTAGATGTGCTTGTTACCATTATCTCTTTCTCATCACTCAGTCCATGCTGTTTATATAATTTTTCAGTGATCCTGAGTCATAGTTTCCTCTTACAACAAACCAACTAACCATCTTATTCAGCCAAGTATACTATCAAGCTAACAACATGCACACTTCCATAACATTAATTGTTAAGTCAATCAAATGCAGAATAATATGAGCGATTCTGCATCAGATAAATGAGACCCTTTTTTTCTTTGGTGGGGGGAGGGGGGACAAAGAATTGCTTGACTAAGAAGTACTTGATCTGATGTATATACTATGCTTCAAAGTTCAAAAAAAATCCCAGGCATTACCTATTATCCTTTAGGTTGTTCAACGCATGTGGTAATCCATATGTTGTATTGAATGCAGGTTGAAAACGTCACCCCAGGTCTTCAGCTTGACTACGCAGCTGATTCTTGCAAGTTCCTCGAGTGAACCTGTTTCTAGGATCAGATGCAAGCATGCATGTCAAATGTTAGATTTTCAGAAAGCCATAAAACTTCCCATTCAAACTCTGTAATCTGTCATATTACCCACTATGAGTAGACTGGAAGATAAAATGATTACTACAGTAGAAAGAGAAAGCAAATACACCACAACCAACAACTATATGAACTAAACTATTCTCAAATCCATAACAATACCTTGATGATGACAGTATAAGTGTGAGTGCAAAACCATTTAGTCCTGGGGCAAGCATTCTACCTAAAAACAGAACAATAATCAGTGCTGGCAAGAGGGATTATTGGAGTTTTACTAGAACTCTTGACAAAGAATCTCACCTTCAGATTTCCCACCAGCGAAATTTTTGGAAGAGGCTTCGGCTCATCACGCTGCAAGGAAAGTCGTTAGGGGGAAAGTTAATAAAATAAACTTGCTCTTGTACTGAGTAGAATAACTCAATAATCAACAGAAATGCATATAAGGCAGCACATAGGAACCCGAAAACCATATACATGTAGTTGTCAAATGCATGATAGAACCACACCTACTCTTGATATTTGCTATAATTACATATATGCATTATCTAACTCTAATGTCCAGGGCCGAGGCTGTGAGAGATGAACAACGTATGCACGAATCATTGAATTGAATTCATGGGGTAAAATAGTGGGAGATTAAGATGAATATGTTGTCCTAAAACAAAATTTGAAACGTGAACAATAAGATAACTACTTATATACTGAAACTTACGCACCAGTCAAACCTAATTCGATGATTAGGTTTCTTTGATTTGATGGCCAATTTAATCATTTACAATTATAACTTAAATTAAATTGGTCATAAAATTGCTACATTCTGAAGGTCGATTGAACGGAAGAATTACAAAATTACCTACCACATAAGTTCCCCTTAATAAAGGATTCAATAGAAATCAAACAACATATATTAATTCCATCAAGAAAATGCAATCGATTAATAAACAAACAAACACCCATAAACTTCAATTGAAAATGCAATAAACATGAATTCCCAAAAGAAAAGCATTAAAGTTTTTACTTACCTTGGAGGTTCTGGCTCATCTCGTTATTGTTGAACATCAATGACTTGTTCCCTTCAGAATTAGGGTTAGGGTTTCGGATTTATTGGTTTGTGAATATGGGCGCGCAGAGAATCATTATTATATAGGATGCGGCTGGGTGTTGTGTTTATGGCGGTGGAGTTTCTGCAACGGCTCTATTTTGTGTACTCGCTTTCTCAATTTTGACTGAATTCAACAAATTTCGCCTGACTGGTACAAAGGTCGGTTCACAGTCAACACGTTTTCTATGTAATTTTCTGGGCCTTCTGGGCCGGGTCGCGATTCGATTAGTACATTACGACTTGACCTGCGTCCAGGCCCATGTTAATAACGCTTTGGAAGGCCATTAGTCCAAATTCTCCATTCAATTGGACTTTTTATTATCTCCAAAATGACACTTTGACCATAGATAATTATATTTCTATAATTATAAAATGTGATATGTTGAAAATATAATTAAAAATAAATCTAATAATAAGTGTGTATATATATATATATATATATATATACATATATATATATATATATATATATATATATATATATACTTTTATTAAATTTATGGTCAAAGTTTGTAAACTTTAACCTCAAAAACTCAAATGAAAAGAGATTTTAGAACAGAGGGAGTAGTATATTACTAGTATTTACATAAAATTAAAATGGTTTCAAGACTTTGCACCAAAAAAAAAAAAAAAAAGAAAGAATGGTTTCAGGACTTATAAGTTAGAAATCACACTCAAAATTAAATTTAAAAAAATGTAATCCCTCTTATCTTATATTTATGTGAGTCCGATAACACACAAACCCAAGTCGTAAAATTACGATTAAATGGACATTCATGTTTGGATGACAAAAACAACATTGAAAGTACTATTTCTTAAAAAGTATTGTATTAAACCCAGTGACGGATTCAGAAAATTCAGATTGAGGATGCAAAAAGTCTCAAAGAAAATCACCCAAATTTTACAAAATGAGTAAACGTTAATTTTATGGACAACAAGTTATTGCCCCAAATTTCTTCTCATAAATCACATCTACTATCCATTGATGTTTTTATAAACCTCCCCCCCCCCCCCCACACACAACGATTACATAACAAACTCAAGTAAACACAACTTAATTTAGATTAAAATTTGAGAAGTTTTTTTTTTTTGGTTCACGACCAAGGGTATCCACCGTCGACTACAATGACTATTTCCCCGTGCTAGCTTGTAGGCACCTCAAAGGGTGGGACAGCTGGTCAAGGAATTTAAACTGCTCCATGCCCAAGAAGAGATTCGAACCCACGACTTTGGTTAAGGATGAATGAGTCCCTACCACTCAACCACACCTCCTTGGTTTAAAATTTGAGAAGTTAACCACAATTAAAATACTAAAACTAGGGGTGAGCAGAAATTCCCGGTACCCAGTACTGGAATCGAAATTGGTTTGGAACCGGTGGTTTTGGAACCGGAATCGGTCTAACCAATTCCAATTCCCAAAAATAGAAATCGGTACCAACCAATTCCAATTTGCTAGTCAGGCCACAGAGAGCTTCTTCGCAGCGGGGTTTTCGGCAGGTACCCCCATGCGCGCACCAGCATATGATAGGCGAGACATTTGTGGTGTTCCTAACTTTTGGGAACCGGAACTGGCTGGGTACCCAGTGTAAAAAAAAGTTTTAAGACTTTTTTTCTTTTTTAGAAATAAAGTAGAGTGATTTTCTAGTAAGGTTAGTGGTTTAAAAGTTCTATTTGTAATTTTAATATTTTTAATGATTGTATTTGTAATATTAATAATTAAATAGTTATAATACATCATTTAAATTTTGATTTATAATGTTAAATATTTTTATTGTAGTATTTGATTTTATGTTTGCGGTATTTTTGGAAACTAAATTTGTTAGTGCAATATTATTATTGATGTTTTTTATTATTAAAATATACATTTATTTGATTTAAAAAATAAGAAAATTTGGATTTATTGCGGAGTTGGGTACCCACCGGTGCAACCAATTCTAATTTCAATTACTACGAATTAGGAACCGGTGGGGTCCAATTCCAATTCCGGGTAGTGCAATATCCGGTGGGTACCCGGTTACGCTCACCCCTAACTAAAACTTAAAAAATATTGCATATTTTTTTGTTAGAATACTTTGTCTTTATCTATAAATTTAGTTAGACTTAACTTATCAAATTCTAGGGATAAAACTAGTTCTAACTGTAAAGTCAACTTATAGGAGCAAAAAAAAAAATAATAGGAGCAAAAAAACTACAAAGAACAATTGTATTCTTTTATTTAGACTAGGGGTCAGGCCTACAAACCAACACAGTATACTTTAGTTGCATTTACCAATTCTACCCTCTGTTTTACCACTCCTTTAATTTTTTATGGGGATGCAAAAGTAATGCCAGGTTCTTTGTTTCCCCCCCAAATCAAACTAGGCATAGTGAACTTTTTGCTGTTTGGGGCAGCAACTGCATCCCCAGTGGTATGGTTACGTCCGCCACTGATTAAACCGTTAAGTTGTTTGATTTACGGTCATAAAAAAATCACATACTGGAAAATAAAATGGTTACTTAAGATCAAAAGTTATAATTTTGAGCCTTTTTTCCTTTGGAAAAATTATAGGCATGGTATAAGTTATCGGTTTTTGAGTATCACATAAATCGGCATTGAATCTTAAACACATCAGCGGATAACATATAGGTCAATCTAATTAGTGTATATTTCATTAGATAAATATACTCTTATAAATTTTGATGATTGCGAGCTTGGAGTAGATAGTATACTGATGCACTCTCTCCCCTCCCCCCCCCTCCGGGTTCAAGTTTCATTTCCAAAAAAGTTTGAGGTTACTTTGTCGTTCAGAAACAAATATGAATGATTGCAAAACTTATATTTTGTTTTTTAGGAAAACCTTACATTGAGACTTAGTGAAAGAATATTTTTCACTCGTAAAGCACTATTTACCTTTTCACAATAACTTGTATAGAACGGCCTTTTTATAACTTTTTGTGAGACGAGGGTTACTTTTCAGTGAAACAATGGTCACTACTTGTGATAATTGATAAGTGACCCCTACATTTTTAAATAGTTACCCCATTTTTCTGTGAGATGGTCTAGATTTGCTCTCATCTTTTTGTGAAATTATTTTTATAAGACTACTTGTATTGTTTGAAAAATAATATTGATCAACCTATGAGAAATCTGACCCAAGAGGTATTGGATATTGATTTGGATGATTATACGTTTATAGACTATAGTAGCATTGTTTCGGAAAATCGTGGGTCTTTCGGAAACAGTCTCCCTGCCAGGTGACTAGTTAGGGGTAGGCTGCGTACATTTGGACCTCGTCAAACCCCGTCCTCGACGGAACATTTACTGGATTGTTGTTGTTGTTGTTGTAGTAGTAGTAGCAGCAACAACAGTAGTAGTAGTAGACGACTATAGTAGGATTAGTAGCATTGATTGTTTGATTAGTGTTTGAGTTTGAATGTTCCCCCTTTGTTCCCAGTCTCAAAACAGCTGGAGTGAGCAAGCAAGCAAGCAGACTGCGCTCCCCCGACTGTGAGTCGGTGACCGTCCTGATCGCAATCCGCAGACGAAGTACCTTAGCAGTTATTATTACCGCTTGCTGTTTTAAGTGTGTGTGAACTCTGTAACTAAGAGAGACCTCTCAAAGCTTTGGAAAATGGAGGCACAACAACAACAACAAGGCAACCCTCACCTTCCTCCACCACCACCACCACCACCAATAAACCACACACCTTGGGACTGGGACCACCACAACCCTCCTCCTCCTCCCAACCCCAACTTCGAGTGGCCGGGACCAGGTTTCGCCGGCGACCCTTTCCACCACCACCACCACCACCACCATCATAATCGCCACCGTGATTTCCATAACGGTGGCGCTGACCACCAACAATTCCATCACCTCAACCCTCCAATCAATGACCCCAACGACGTCTCTACGTCTCACTTTCCCCGCAAAAGAAACTTCGGTAATCTCTCTCTCTCTCTCTCTCTCTCTCTTGGCGGAACTTAGGGTTTTCCTATAGCAATTTTCGACTATGACTTGAATGCAGTTTTAATGAATTTGAATTGAACTGATTGTTTACTAAACTAATTAGTAGAGACACTTCTAGGTTTGCTAAAACTACCTGATTTTGATTCTATATGCTCACCAGTTTTTGAATGAATCAAGTTTTATGCTTGTGATCTTGGAATTTGTGAGTGTCTTCACTTGTTGTTTTCTTCTGGGAGATATAGTTACTTTACTCATGTTCTTCTATCCTGTTTGGTAGATTGTATTGATGGTGCCAATTATGCAAAGCTCTACGTCGCCGGGATTACATAGAACTGTGCCTGAAGATGAGGTAAAATTTGATACTTATATGCTCTACTTATTTCACTCATCTTGCACTTGCACACCATCCCAATATAAAACTTAGAGAGAGACAAATGATTCACTTGTCTCACCTCACCTCTTAAGTTGTACTTATATTAGATTTGAAACCTCTGACCTTAGAATGATCCCCTTATTCTTTATCATGTCAATAATTTGATCATTTGCTTATCAAGTTCACTCCCACGCTCACTTTCTCAATTCTAGTATTTTATCTAACCATCTGGTACTTGTCCTTTGCACCTTAGATTCGTCGCTTGTTTGAAGAGTATGGGAATGTTGTTGAGGTTGTTCTCCTCAGTGACAAATGGACTGGTGAAGATCATGGTATTGAAACATCTATACAATCATCCTCTCATGACCTTAATTATGTAAAGAAAGCAAGTAAGTTCATGTTTGCCGAAGCGGTATATTTTTAGATTGTGATTGCACACACTCTTGAATTGACTTGTTATGTTTGTTTCTAAAAAAGGTTGGTGTTTAACTGTTTATGCTTATGACTTTGACAAGTACACGTTTTGGAGGCTATATTTCAAGGATTATAATTGTAAGAATCTCTTTTAGCTTTCAAGTTGTTCACTTGCATAATAATTTCTCCTAGTGGTTGCCATCTTTAAGATGCATCCTTCTCTTAACTTGAAGACAATATTGCCAGTAGAATGCTGTATCACTGCCGTGCCTTAATATCATTTATGGGCTTCACATTTGGCTCATGTGGCTTCTGTTTTTCGTCTGAGTTATTTTGTTAGATTTGCAGCATGTTGGCATGTGATCTTGTAAATATGATAGTTGAGGAAGGACCTCTTGTCCTCTAGAATTTTCTTCTATGAAATATTCTTCTTATCTAAAGATACCAGTCATCATTTTTAAGCTAACATTTTTTCCCTATATATGGCAGAATATTGTTTTGTGAAGTATGCATCAACAGAGGAGGCTGACAGGGCAATATCAGCCTTAAACGATCAATTTACTTTACCTGGAGTATGTTGATGTAATTTATAATTAAGATTCTCTTCATTTTCTTGTTGCATGTAGGACCCTTATTTCTGAAACACTTGTTATACAGGCAATGCTTCCCATAAAAGTAAGGTATGCAGAAAGGGGACGCTTAGGTATTTTCCTAAGTCGATATTCTGATTGCTCCTTCTTTTTGCATGCATTGTTAAATATATCAAGCCAATCTCAGTAGCCTTTGAAGTGCAATCTGCCAATATTAAGATTTTTTCAGTTCAAATTGATCCTACTTTTGAGACAGCGACAGCAATCACCCAGTGCGGGCAGCATGGTCTGGGTAGGTCCATATGTACACAGCCGCACCCTTATCCAGTGAAAGACCTGCAAACTAAAACATGTGTAATAGTTGGTGAAATTAGTAATAGGGAAGTACTAATTTATTAAATATCAGTAGAACAAATTCAAAGACCAGTAATAGTACTAATTGCGGACTTGTGATTCATTAAATAACAAAAATAAAGATGATACAACAGAAAGCGTAAAGTAATGCTTCGTTGTAGAACAATAATAGAATACGGCATATGATGACGATAACAATAGTAATGTCGAGGAAATAAGGATAGGCAAAGTGGATAGAAGACATATGCTGAACAAAACAGAGTCGCGAAAAAACAACACACAAAAGAAGGGTACTTGGGGGAGGGGGGATGACACATAAAGAAGAGGACTTGAGTGAGGGGAAATGACACAAATTTTCTCCTACTTTAGTTAATCATTTTGGTGACTTGAGAGTTTGAGACACAGATTAATTCCAATCCGGAAATTGCTTCAGATTAGGGAGGTGGAAATTGCAAAGAATAAACAAGTAGGAATGATATTGGCACAAAAGGTTCCATGGAATTGTAAAATTGTGCAAGTTTGCAGTATAACTACTCTTCCGCTCATTGGGTTTCACCCATATGCTCTAAGCCATCAGGTCATGTTTTGCCTGCTCAAGGAACAAAATGTGAGCTATTTATTTAGCTATTCTTTATTCTGTTACCCCTTTGTTCTCCAGGTTTGATGCAACATGATCGATCGCTTTCTAGATCAGGTACCTTCATTTTAAAAGCTGAAGATTCATGCTAGCTACATAAGATGATATCTACTTAATTTCCTTTTTCTCTTATGTGTTCCTTTTTTGGGGCACATTGTCTAGGCGTCGTACAACAAAATCCAACCTTTTCTGGACCAGGTACCGTCTTTTCAAGAGCAGTATGCATAGGTTGCTGGATACTCATCTTTGTCAACCTGTCTCTTACTGCTTCTCCCCGAATAATGATGATATATTGTACTGATATCTTGCTGTGTGGATTAATCCAAGTAGTTGTTTTTTACAGCAAATGGAGGAGCGGTGCAGAAGGTGTATGTAAATTTCCTGAACAAAGAAGCTTCAGAACAGGAAGTTATGGAAGTACTGTCCTTGTCTTCTTCACTAGGTAATCAGATATTATAATCTTTGTTTGATGCAATATTGTAAGCTCAAGTCCATTTCATAGCTGCATGATAATAATTGAATGTCTTTTGTGGCAAAGTCTTATCTTGTGAAATGTTGGATATCTCACCATTTCATGACAAGATTTGTTTCCAGTCCATATGAATGGTTTTTATCTTGCCAAATTGAATTTTTATACTGGATTTATTGGAAGGTCTACTCCTTTGATGATTTTCCCTTTGGCAGATATTTTCTTCCTACGGAGTTATTGCTGATATGTACATAATGCGTGACAGCCTCAAGATAAGCCGTGGTTTGTATCGTGTCTTTTTCTGCTTGTATTCTTTCCATTGCTTTAGAACAAGGTTTTCCTGATTTATGTCATGACTTGTTCAGTTATTTGTGCTGTGGTTCTCCCTCTCTAGTTTGGGAAAAAAAATCTTCTTCTTCTTCCAATTAACCCCTAATGCATGAGACTTGTTTTGTAACACAGCACATCATCATAATGAAGATTGTGAGCTAGTTCTTTTTTTTTTTATAGATAAAGAAGATTGTGAGCTAGTTATCTATTCGACCCGCGTTCCAATGTCAAATAGCTGTTCTTTTTATTGTCTAGCGCAGACTGCATAGTAGAACTATATATATGACCTTGTGGTGTACCATATTACACGAACTTGGCTGCAAGCATCTAGAATCTAGATAGGTATGTGTTCAGGTTTAGGACTTAGCAATTTTCCGAAAGTTTAACATGTTATGTGCCTAAAATGTTCAAGTAACATAGGTGGTGAAGTTGCTCTCTTTATAATCTATCTTTATAATAATTTTAAGTTTTCTTTTATTGTTTCTCACCTTTTTAAGTTCTTGCGCTTTTGGATATTGTTTAGATTTTATAGTTACTTATTGGTAACCACGATTAAAACCTGGTGTAGGATGTGGTTTTGTGGGCTTTACTCATAAATATATGGCGGTGGCAGCTATCAATGGGTTAAATGGAACTTACGTCATGAGAGTAAATCTGCTTGCTTTACTTTCCTCAGTTGTTTTCTGATTTTCTTCGTTGACAATTTTAATTAACTCTTCTACATTATTTTCCTCAGGGCTGTGATCGACCATTAGTAGTTCGTTTTGCTGATCCTAAGAAGCCAAAGAATGGAGAGCTAAGGTGATCTTTGCCTTCATTTCTTCGCTTCTCTTGAAATTTTGAAGATTTTTGGTGATTGGTGAAATTTGAAATTATTGTCCTCAGGGATGTGATCGGCCATCAGTAGTTCGTTTTGTTTTGTTTTGTTTATAATAATAATAATAAAGTTCTAATGGAAAGTGGTTTTGCAAGGGGATTCAGCTAACCTAGCAATAACTATTAGTGGTAGATCTGTAGATTGAGCCATTAATTGATGTATCCCCATATCTTTACTGCCTGGTCCTCATAACATGTAATTTTGCAACCTAAGGATCCGATACACGGATCTGCTATCCCCATATCTTTACTGCCTGGTCCTCATATCATGTAATTTTGCAACCTAAGGATCCGATACACGGATCTGCACCTGTGTTGTATCTGTATCCATGAGTCTGAGAAGCATAAGTTTCTTTAATGGCAGTTATGGAGGTCGTTTGCCTTATCTAAGATGCTTACTTTCATCCTCCTCCCTTACTCAACTTAGTGTGTCTCTGTCTAGTTTTTATGTTATTAAGAATGATGAAAATGGGCCGTTATGTGAAGAGGTCCTTGCATCTAGGCTAAAGTCGGAAGAGCAATCCTAGCCTTTAAACATTTCCCCCCCTCCCCCCCTCCCTCAGTTTCAGATCTACAAGTAGTTGGCTGATTGTCTAATTTTTTTCATGGAAACATGTCTGATTATAGCCCTTTAATCCTTAGTTTCAGGAAGAAGGTTTTCCCAATTTTCCTCATGGAAACATGTCTAATCATAGCCCTTTAATCCTTAGGAAGCGGTGAAAATGTAACAACAGTTGTTCTGTCTTCCATGTTAGCTATGCCTAGCCTTTCCAGTTAGCTAGTTTTGCTTTAGGTTAATTGATTAGCCAGCCGTTGCACCCTATTGCCCTGCATTCTGCACTAAAGAGTAAAGAGTAGCTGTTTTTGAGTTAAAGTATTATTAATTGGGACTTATAAATGACATAGAGATTGTTCGAGTTCTGACAGATCCTGGTTCTGTCACTGCTATGTAGTTGATGCATTCTTTAATATTGCTCATCAGCTCATGGCTCCAGATACTATCAAAATGTTAGAGAATATCTATCGATTGTAACAGTGTCTATTGGATACCTTCATTCTATATTGATTATCTTTCCATTCCTACCAGGGACTGCTTTGATATAAATTGCTTTTGATTAAAATTGCTTACTTTTTTTTCCCTGTGAAGTTGGGTATATGTTCAATTTAATTTATGGTTTTCAACAAGTTAATCTTCGCCATGCCCCTTGTATCTAAATCTTACTTCTGTTGCATCTGCTGTGAGATTCTGCAGGCCAGGTCCAAATTCTCTGGACACACGAGGGAGTAATCTGCCAAACATTTCACGTCCGGTGAGTGCAACCTTAGTAACGTAACAGCTTGCAATTCTGCACCTCTGATTATTCTAGTTAAATTAAAGATATGTTCTATAATCTTGAATTCATTAGAAGCCATATTGTGTAAGCACATGAGAAAATTGCTGGCAAGGACTTATATCACCCTCCCTCCCCCCAATAAAAACATCTGATCATAGTATTTTAATACGCCAATGATCTTCTAGTAAAAGTTTCTGTTGAAGTCTGTTTGCTAAATTGGATGCTAGTTACCGTTGTCACTAGCACACCTCAATTTGAGTGTAACATACTGATGTAAAAGCAAAGTTATGTAACCTAACTAATACTCCCTCTTTCCCACTAAGGCTGTCTTAGTTGTTCATGCGTATTAGTAAACGATGAATATGTGGTGGAAATTGCATCTAAAGGAATAAAGCCAATCAGAACTGGACATCCAAAAATAGAAAGTGAGACCATTTTAGTGAGACGGAGGGTGTAATGCAATTATTGAGATTATTTTGAAATTTTAGGCTTGAGGATGAGGATTGAGGAGGGAAAATAAAGGAATTCTGTTGGTTGAGGAGACAGGAAGTGGCAATTCATCTAGCTATGATGAGCAAGGCATTAATTGTCTCGCTGCCATCGGAAGTTCGGAACACTGAGTGTCCATGATCCATCTTTCCATATGGAATCCAATTGAGAGAGATTAGAGAGCAGGGGGGATGATTAGCGAAAAAAGGAAAGAAAAAAAAAAGAGGCAAGGGGTAAAAGAAAGGGGGATGGTGGCCAAAAAGCATTGCTGTTGGTGGAATGTGGAGGAGGTGGTGTTGAACGTTGATGGTGTATGCCCGCTAGAGAGACTAGTCGTTTGAAGAGAGAAAGAGGGGGAGATAGAGACAGAGGAGTGGCTGTGCTGGTTTGTGAATGAGGAGAGAGAGTGAGGGAATTGGGTAATATGTTAAAGGAAGTTGTTATTAAGTGATCCATGTAGTACGTGAAACATAAGCAGAAGCACCAATTTTGCTCATTTGAGCTTTTCACCGCACCTATCTGTGTCCAAGTTTCAACTTTGAAGACTAAAAGTTAACACTCTTGGAAGCAAGGCCAAAGCTGCCAAACAGCTACAACATGACATTCAGATTAATTGAAGGCATTTCTATTATTGTTGCTGGTTGATCTGAATGCTCAATTGCTCACTACTGGGTGGTCACTGCCAGTCTTTGTCATTCTTAGAGGTGTCCTGCATGTAATCGTCCAGTGGAGTTTTTGCATGGATGCCTGCACTTTCTACTTTGATTTTTTTTTTCCCACTTTTTACACAACTTGCCTTTAAACTTCTAGACTTCGACCTTCATACAAATGATTCCCATCCTAAGACTTATCACTTATCAGACAATAGCCCTAAGTTCTTATAACTTGTATTAAGGCCCTTAGGCTAATTAAAATAATAGTATGAGGGAAATGCTAACACATTTGTGTGTGTGAATATAGCATAGTTAGGAAAGTATCAGCGAAATGTCATTTTTGTGCTAGCTTCAATTTCAATGATATACTGTTTGCAGTCAGAATTATTTGTTTGACTACCTAAAATTTGCTCAAGTTAAAACTAAGTGAGGAATATGTGTTTGTTTTATCTGTGTCCTCGGCCAATACAGGAAAATACCATATTTGTAAAAGCTCCTCCAGTAGCAGATCAGTTGCAGTGTCCTGCTTCTAGTGAAATGCAGCAACCACCTCGTCAGCAGCCATTTTCGCCTTCACAGTTTTCTCAGATGTCATTGCAACAATCACAGACTTTTCTGGTTGGCTGCCAATCCTCCAGACAAATAGACAATCAGCCGCAAACATCGTCTCATTTGGATCGGACGTCAAATGGTAACATAGAGCAGCAGCATGATTGTCAGGTTTGCTGGAAATCAGTTGCCTTCTTTCTAACTATCTGTTGTGGAAGCTCAATTGGTCAATGTCCTACTTTTACGAAACTAGTTGTAGCAGTAGTCTTGTGAACTGTGGTTGTAGGCCTTTACTAGTGTCCGAAGTGAGGGATGGGGAGGAGAGGCATCACTTTCATCCTTATTTCCATCTGTAATCAGCTAAAGCTTCGAGAGGCCAATGTTTGTCTTAGGGTTTTTTCCCTTCTCGCATTTAAGGTGAAAGATGCTCTGCTAGTGGCAAGGTCCTTGATTAGATTTTTTGTTATTGTTGGTAAGAAAGAAGGTAAATGGTAACGAATTAACTGGTCTTCTACCCCAGCTTCCCCCCACCTCCAAAAAAAAGGAGAAAAAAAGGAAGTAAGGTTTCTAGTCTTTGATCAAACTTTGATAGTTAATGAATACCAAACTGCCAACACGTGGATTTTTTGCTGCTCCAAACATTGTAGATGCCTTTATGCAGCATTTTCATAAGACATAAGAGATCCAGATACAGATGAAGCATAAGCTGCATATATCATTTTCGTTTTGTTTTCATTAGGACTTGTAATAGGGATGAATGATTTTTTCCTGCTTGGTGTATTAGTGTTCTCCCACTTAAATCTTTCAACTTTTGATTTATATTTATATTTTCAGTCCCACATCCTCAGAGTTGTTCAGACAAATTCGGCGATGCGTTCCTCTGAACCTGCTGCTCATGCCTTGTCTGGAAGTGATTTATCAGAAGCATCTGTTGACTGTGATTGGAGTGAACACATCTGCCCAGATGGCCATAAGTACTATTTTAATTGTGTAACCTGTGAAAGCAAGGTAATGTCTTACTTTTGTATCTTTACCATGTTTAGTCGTGGATTACAACTTTTCTTCATTAGTTTAACTTCTGTCAAAACTTTGTAGTGGGAAAAACCAGAGGAGTTGGTTCTCTATGAGCAACAGTTGCGGAGTCAGCAGTTGCAAAATCAACCAAGTCAAGAACCCCATCCATCTTTAGTTACTGAGGCTCCTACTGAAGAAGAGTGTCAAATTCAAGCAGCAGAACTAAAGAGGCAATCCAGTGATTATGAGAAGCCCCAGTTACCAATGCCGTGTGCTGTGGTTAGTGTTAATTTCGGGACCCTTATGTTTTTAATATTGCATCTCAACTTTTGCTCTTAAATGTACCCACCCTTTCCGTGTGTCTTCCATATTTTGTTGCCTGCTAAGGAGAATGTGCAAGGCTTAGGTTAGGATGCTAATATGCTAAAACCTTCAGGTGCCAGAAGTAAGTTGTTTGTTGTCATTTGATCGAGAGTAGTTTGCAATTACAGAGTAATGCAATCGAGGACACACATCTAATGACTTTGCACTATTTTTGACCTTGAAGAGGCTTTGGTGGTAAAAGAGGATTCATGTAACTAATGCTACTTTTTCAGAATGAGTGCCTGTAAAAGTTCAGAGTTCCATCATTTGATGCTATATTGCCCTCTTGTTCTGAAAAGATAGGAAACATGGAAATGCTGAGACAAAATATAAATAAAAAAACCTTGTTTTATTTATGTATTTATTGATCTACTGGTGTAGGTGGTCGTGATTATGGGTCATCTCTGCTGGCCTCTGTTGTCTGATAGAAATTTCACCGTTGTAATTTTACCTTATTTTCACTTTCTCGAGACAAGGTGGACTTCCCCTGTCTCCTCCCCCCCCCCCCCCCACACACACACAAAAAAGAAAAAATAAAATCGCTTTTCCTATTTGACTAGTTAGTGTCATTTTTATGCTCGGCAGGAACACGGTCATGACCAAGTTCAAGCGGAAACAAGTCCACTCGGCGGGGCAGCTTCTGTCAAATAGGTAAGATGTCTAAGAAATTGTATACATTCCTGCCTCTGTTTTTTTTTTTGGTTGGACAGTCATTCCTACCAACTTTCTTTCTGCTGTTACTGTTATTTCCCTGTGTTTGCAGGTAGTATATATCAGCTCTTGTTCGCTGGGTTTCTCAGCTGGTGTGCTGGTTTTTTATAAACCTCTGACTATATTTGGTTCCTTTTGCCTGTGGATTCCTTAATTTAGTATGATGATCTTTGCTTCTGAGGTGGTCCTGGCCTAAACTGTCTAGCTGCAGATATTTGTCTGCTGTAGCCAGACAGGCCAGCCCTTGGATATTGTGCTGAACAACTGACAGATGCTCTGATCTGCAAGCATTCTCCGTATATCTTGGTCATTCTTCTTCCATGGAAAGTGGAATGGGTATAACTAGAGCCATTGGTACAGGCATATGTTTGTTAGTGAACATTTGCACTTTCTGAGGGCCAATGGTTAAATCACTGTTTACCATAAGGTGGGAACTGATGTTCTGTCAAAGTGCAATGTATGCAATACAATGATCACTACCTACAGATGAAGACAGTGGCATCTGGCACGACATTTATCTTAAAATAGGGTTTTGGTGATATTTCAGTTCACCTTACATGGAATTTCACCATCCAAATCCACTGGTACGTTTTCTCTCGGCATGAATTACCGACTTATAAAGGGTGATTGTTATCCGGAAACCTGATACGTGTATAAAAAAGAACTCCATTTCTCCAGTTATTCTCTTTACAAATGGAGCTGTTGCCATCAAAGCTTACTGAATCCTGCCCCCTTTGCTGCTGGATGTGAATATAGGAACAGGTTGCATAGATGTGCTTGGTCTTGGTGAGCTAAAGAATGAAGCTTCAGGTCACCCCAGTGTGCTACGGTGGCCAGTATAGTATAGGCATGGATGACCTGCCTGCCACTTGACGATGATAGGGATCCCACACCTTGGCATCTTGGGTTCAATTTGAATGCCCACTTCAAACGTCGTGCTTGTTCTAAAGGTGTGACTTGTGAGTCATTCATTTTGTTGAAGGAAAGCGCTATAATTCGACCATATTTCCTTGAGAAGTCGGAGGTTTTAAAAACTGCCTTAGCTACTAGTAGTTACTTGAGGCTTGAGCTACATGGGGAGCAATAAGAACTGAATTTCCCTAGCCCCCAGAGTATCCCCCAACTCCCAAGACCAATGTACCGAATATTCCTTAGATTCGCTTGATAATGTATGTATCTGCGGTTCTATCGAACTTCTTGCAAATGGAGCGTTGGCTACTAAGGTATTTGAAGCATTATAATTATAGCTATCACTTAGGTCTCGTTTACTTGGTTGCAATTAAATTCAATGCATTCCAATCATTTTATAAAGTAAATGTAAGGTGAAAAGTGAAGGAGTAAAGGAGAATGATAGGAAAAGTGGGGTTGATTATTTTGGATGGTGTAATCAATCTTTTACTTTTTCTATCTTTTTCCTCTCCTTTTTCCTTTTCCACTTCATTTACGCTATAAAATGATTGCATTGCATTGTAAGCAAGTAAACACCACTTTACTTGCGTGGGTGCTGCAAATGACTAATAGTATGTTGTAACATGTGAAAAATGTACATATGGTGGAAAATATAGGTAAGTCACCACGCAACCTCCTCTCTCTATATTCATTAATACAATTAGTAATTTGTAGCAACATGTCATGTACTGTAGTATACTCACTTTTTACCTTCACACGACCAGACCAATAAATCTCTACTTAAATGATATCCTTTGCGATTGTTTCTGCATCCACGTCTTACGCGTTGGATCAAAAAGCCCGTTTGAGGTTGGGGAAGTAGGCAGCGTGCACAGAAGTGGCAATACTCTATTTTGCATTTAAGTCAGCGTGACGAATGTGGGACACTGCTTGTTAAACTTATTCTTCTCTCTACCACTTTTACCCATCAATTACGTTACTCTGCGGTTCCTCCATGGAGTATAAGAGATGTTTTTTCTTCCTACCTTTTGAATCTTCAATATTTCCATCATTTCAAATGATATTTCACTATCTGGATTGCTAATTTACAATTTTATTGTATCTATTCCTCTTATTTATTTTTACAATTTCTCTTTTTTATTTTCAAGAGTAGCAATTAAAGTAGGAGAGAGATACACACAACATTCAATTGGGTTGGTCACCCACTGAGTCAATAAAATATTTTTTTTTCTTCTTTTACTCGTAAATGTTGTATGAGACCAATGAGTGAATCACCCCTTTAAAGGTGGACGTAACTCTACTAAAAGTAAGAGTACCACTTTGGAGTGTAAATTTCACCCCTTAGAAATTGGTTTATAAGTTAGACCACGTCCACAGATCAGAAGATTTAGTTATTATTTGAAAGAGAGTACTGAAGGTGCACTTGTTGCGCATAAAGTGATTGTATTGTATAATAAGATTTACAAAAACTTGTATGAGGCGGCCTCAAGGTAAAACCCTTTCTAACAAGAATGAAGTCATGCTTATTTCATGTTTGTCTATAGAAAGGGCATCACCTTGATGTGGTCTTATAGGAGACCTTTTGAACAAGATTTAAGTGACATGTAAAGTGATTTTGATATTAATGTTGAACATTATTTAGAAGACCTTTCCTGAAACAATACTTCAAAAACTTTTAATACTGCTTATATTATTTTTTTTGACCTTCTAAGAAATGATTTGGCAATTTAATTAAAGAAGGATTTTGCTACTAAAGAATTAAAATCACGAATCATTATGTCCCTTTGAGTACTTCTTTATGGACCATATATATAACTTTATAAGTATATGAAGCTCAAGTCCCCAGGTAAACAATGCAAAACCGAAAGGTTCTCTGTCTTTACATACTTTGTTGCATCTCCTTGTGGAAAACAAAGCCCTAAGGCCTACCCCCATAAAAGGAACTGATTCATCTGACTGCTGCGCTATTACTCTTACAGTCTTACTACTCTACTCCTACCCTCCAAATGAATTCAATGCACATTCCTTTAAATACACTAACAAAGATTCGAGACCCATCTACATTACTCCCATTTTTAGGCTTCCTTCTCTACTCTTACCTTCCCCCACAGAACTTTCCTTAGATAAGTAAATAACCAGAAGCTATGTCATCTTTACAGACAAGTATTCATGGGATGGATGGGACTTGGGAGTCATGAAGTTTGGCTTAGCTAGCCCATTTTAAAACCTTTACCCATAATAATGTGGATGTGGTATATATTGGATATACAATATCTATCAAAATTGAGCAATGACAAACTTAATAAATCAACAACAAAAGAACAGAGAAAATAGTCACTGTGGTCGACGGTAGATATCATGTTTATACGCTAACTGAACTTAATATAGTCTCAATTTATGAGAGTCAAGTACGATGAAGGATCTTCTACAAGAAAATACACTAATAACTAATAGCTAGAATCAGTGAGAGAGGGTGAAATTACAGACCAGGTCAGCAAAATAATAATAAATAAAAAAAAGGAATTAACAAAAATTACACAGCAAAAGGAGGATCATCTACATAATCTTGAGTATTGATAATTAATGGGCAGGACCTAATTATTATAATATCTACTGATCTTCTGTCTTCATAATGGAAGGAACAATCATGTCCTGGAGGAGCCCATTGTCTCTGAGCAAAGCAGCACTAGCAGAAGGAACACTACCACCACAAAACCGCTTATTATCTTGAGCAGCTAACAAACCACTACTAGTACTAGTAGAACTAGTTGGTGTTGAAATATTACCAAAATGGTTAAGGTGATTATGATGAGAACTCAAGCTATTGACATAACTGGTTTGGAGGTGATTGGAGAGATTATTATTAGTACTACTACCCATTTGCATTGGCATGGCGAAGGGGGAGGAGGCGGTTGCACCGGCACCGGCACCGGACCCGAACCCGAACCCGGGGCTCGGCATCATGCCACGTGGAAGAATGGTACAGGGGTGGGTGTGCTGACCTTCATAAGTAGTCACAACAATGGAAGGATCACTGAAGGATCTCTCCACTCTCTTCTTCACATTACATGATGCACTGGTGCAACGATAGTAACTCCTAATAAAATGAAAGAAAAAGGAATGCCAAAAAAATTAAAAATAAGAAATAAAAAATAAAATAAATTGTGAGATCAATTGAAAATTAATAATGATATGATTAGTTGATTACACACTGAAATTTACCAAAGGGAGAAATTTAGGACAACACTGAAATTGATGGGCTTGATTAATTGGTGTAATAATGAAATACTAACCTTGGGAAAGGGCTGTTCTTGACAGCTTTTTGGCCATACTTTCTCCATCGGTACCCATCTTCTAGATGATCAACCTCGCTCTTTGTCATGAATGCAAATCTTGGTTCTCTCTGCCGCTTCTGATTTGTCTTTTTGGCCTTTGTCAGCCTTTATTTATCCCCCAAAAGAACATGATTTAATTTATTAGTCTATACTAAATTTTCAATCAATTATGCACAAAGCACAAACATTATAGTAGTATAAAGAGTTGGGACCAACAAATCAAAATAGAAATCAGAGTAAGAAAGAAGAAGAATTCAAAATTTAAAAAAAATCCCTCATTTTTTTTTTGTTCTCATATTATCAAACACCTGGTAATCTCAAACCTAACCCCAATCAAAATCAATAAGAGCAGGACTCAAAATCACAAAATAAAAAGTACCCATTTGGCCTTTCATCCTCTTCTCAAATGGGTACCCTTCAAAATCTCCAAAAACAAACGAAAAAAACAAAAAAAACAAACACTTACTGTAGTTTGTTAGCGTTTTGCTGCTCTTCCTCTTGGTCTTCCTCATGATCAACAGACTTGCTGTTCTGGTGCTGCTCATCATTGATAGCTTCATTAGATGCAGAGGATATGGAAGAATTAGAGTTTGGTGTTGTGGGCTGATTATTATTATTGACCACCTCAGATGATTCTGGGTTCACATTATTTGAAGAACCTGGTGGGGTGGGATCAGGTGGGGTAGGGTCCAGAGAATCAGGCAACACTTGATTATTGTTTATATTATTATAGCCATTAATCACCATATCAAGCAAAGAAGGGCTGATGTTTATCATATCCTGCATACCCAACAACTCCATAAACCCAAAAGATGTTGCTGTTGTTGTTGTAGCTGATGATGAGCAGCTGATTTTCTCAAACACTTGAGAGTCAAAAGCTAGACTTGATGATGATGATGATGGTGATAGAGAAGAAGAAGGATGATGATGATTTTTTGTCAAATAGTGGTAACTGATGGAACTGCTATTGTTATTAAATGGAGCTTCTCCCATCAAACTCTCCATCTTCACTGCTTCTTTTTCCTCCATTTTTAGCTAGAACAAGCTTGTATAGCTTTTCTCCTTTCACACACACACACACATACACATACACATACAATTCTCTCTCTAGCTACTACTTCCTTAAACTAGAGATGAGAGAGAGATGAAAAATGAAAGAGACTAGAGAGATAAAAAGGGATTAAAGAGGGAGTACTTTTGGGTTCTTACGACTACAACGCAAATAAACTATTTGGGACCAGTACCCGTGATATTAGCTAATTAGAGTAATTACTCCCCTCCCCCAGCAAGTAAGGTTTTTTTCTTCTATCAAAAAACAAAAAATTAACAAGTCAGGTTATTTTGATCAAACTTTTCATAGAAACGTCATAAGATTTTACTCATAGTAACTTTCTACCAATATTATTTTTTGTCTGTCAAATAGAAGAAAAGTAAATGTTAACATTTTTCTAAAACAGAGGGAGTATATAGGAGTACTATACAGGTCAAAGATAATTTGGTTTGACTAAAATTACAAATCATCATTTACTTTTTTGAGTTTATAAATGCTCAATTATTCAATTTGTTCTTTTTTATTTATTTAAAAATACCTAATTTTTTCTAACTTACTAGATTTATTGTATCCAATATTGTGTATGTTATTAAATTGATCTTTTCTTTTACCCAACAAAATGGTACTCTAAAGCTAGAAAATAGTCATTTGAACTCATTTCTCAACGAAAATGTAATTTAATTAGAAATAAAGTGGACTTAAATAAATGATTATCTATATCTTCAAAAATATCATTTTGAGAACAAATAAAACGGGGAGAAACTAAATAAGTAAAAGGATTTTTATATTAGTTTTACTAAGTTTTATTGTAGATAATATTATTACGAAATTATTTTAATTACGGGGGATAGGATAAAATACCGTAGTATGTTATTTGTTAAAGTATTATATATAACGTAATTATTTATGCATCTGATTATGTGTGTCCTAGTGATTTGGATTCAATCTGGGTGTTGATAATGTTTTTTTTTTATTTTTTTATTTTTATCCTTTTCAGTAATAATTTTTATAAGTTTTTCTTCCTCTAATAAAGTTTTTTTTTTTTTTTTTTGGGAGTGATTGTGTAAAAATTAGGTAGCTTGGGGAAAAAGAAAGTTGACTGGCACGTGGCGGTAGATGATGGGGCTACGGACACATACGTGTGGGGGATCATTATTAAATGCGATGGAGAGAGTTGGGTCGCCCGGAGCTGATACCTGATGGTCGCCGATGGTGTTTGATTACTGTTTGAGGTTTGACCGGATGGATGAAGACTGAACAGGTTTTTTGAGTGTGAATGTGTTTTTGATGTTTGGGGGTCGGTGGAGCTTTTCCTTTTGGCAGCACGTGAGTTTGGCTTGGGGCTAACATCATCCTAAAGGGAAATAAGGGGAGGGGCTACAATTAGTAAAATTAAATCTTGGCTCGTGTGCATCTCAATGATCAAGAAATGTAGGGGTCATATTGAAAATTATATTGATCCTGTTTTCATTAAAAAGTGACATCCGTTTCACCAAAAGTTGCAAAAAAAACCGTCTTATAGAAATTTTGCTCTCAATCATCTAATAGACAATATTTTTTTTTACTTTTTATTTTGAGATATATCCAATAGGGTTTTTCAAAAAAAAATTAACCAAGCTGCACCCTTCCACTCACTCAATATAAAAATAAACCCAGGTTTAACATACACTTATCCAGTATTCACAAGCGTATAATAACGTGTAAATGCGGAAAATAATATATTGGAGAGGACGATAATTCTCATCGTGACATTGGACATCATATATAAGTTAAGTGAGGATTCATACTAAAATCAATTAACAATAGGTAGAGTCACCAGTATTGATCATACTCAATAATGCTTAGTAATAAGTTTTTTCATGTGGGCCACAACAAGTATTATATGTACTAGCTAGTATTAGCAAGAGATCATCCACCTTCATGCATGCATGGATCACCAACATGATCAAATTAAAGCACTTTGAGAAAGTGTATGTGTTCTCCATATACCTATGCAAAATAACTTTTTGAGGACAGCAATATGCATGATCATGATCTCTAAATAAAATCCTTGCTTTTCTAGAAGGTTAGATTCTTTTCTCACGCATTTGTTAAAAAGACAAGATCGAGCAACTTAATTTAAAGAAGGAATTGGCACCGATCGAAGGTTGAAAAGGCCTTTTTCAATTTTGTTAAAATGTTGAATAATTAGAAAAGAAAAAGGAAACTAATAAGGTTCATCATCATGCTACATTGCTACATGCTTAATAAAGACAGTAATAAATAGACCAAATGCATGGCAAAAAAAATTAGCAGGCAGATAAAAAAAAAGGACAAAAGTGAAATTTGCAACGCTTATTAAAGAAGCAAACAATAATGGGAAATGGTTGGCTTCTTTTTCTCACCATCCACCCTTTTTTATTTCCTGATTGGAAAGTAGAAATAGGACATAAAACTATTTACCATATTTTTTTCTGTTTGTACGTTTGACATAATTTAATGTTCAGGCCTGAGTTCATAACATGATTGCTTGCTGATCCAGGCCTATAATGTTTTACGTGCGCGCGTACGTATTAGCTTCTTCGACATCTTTAATGAGCATATACTTATGTTGTTCTACATGCATACATATACTGTACTATTTTTTGAAAATATATATGAACGTTGTTTCTTAAACAAATGAATTTTGCATTAATTTCATTCAAAATTTTGTTATTTACAGCCCCTCAAACAGAGCTATTTAGTAGTTTATGATTAATCCCATGTGTGACAAGTCAATGAATCCATATAATATATATGGTGTAGCCTTAAATCCCTTAGCTTGGCCAATTGTTCCATCATTTAAGGTGCCTGGCTACAAGTCAATACTATATACAAAAATATAACAGCTAACAGGGGAGAGGGTGTAGTTGGGTGGTAATAAGGACTTATTAACTACCCTTAATCAAGGTTGAGGGTTCGAATATTACATTATGAATGGAGTACTCTTAAATCCCTTAGTCAATTGTCTCACTTTTTGAAATGTCTACAAATCAGTGCAGATAAATAGTCATTGTGGACTTGTAGTCAACGATGGATAACACTAGTTAGTGTGAACCAAGCTCACAAAATATACACAAAAATGTGAGTGTAGATGAGATAAATTTAATATTTAATAATAATGTTAAGCCAGAAGTGAATGATCGATCTGATACGAAGAACTAAACAACATAAAGAAATGAAAACACAAAAAAAGAATAAGAAACAAAGAAAGGCGCACTATTGATTTTCGATCTTTAAGTTGTGAATTGTGATCAACCTATCACATACTCGTATCAGCATCAAATACTATATCCTAAACCTCCTTTTCTTTCGAGGATCCATAATTAGAGTGCTAAAGTAAATCTCATGATGGTCTAAATTCATCAAAGCAAATAACACCTTGATTAGCTTTTCCGATCCATGATAAGATGGACCATCGTCCAATGGATGGCACCAAATCTAACAGAGGGGCCAATGATATATTATATATACTGGCCCAATTCTTCAAAAAGGTTGAATATGCTTCCAATCAATTTTGTTAATCGGAGATGATCAGATTTAACTGCACACATTTGAATTTTTATTGATTAATGTACCGGAAAATAAACAAATATATTACCTCCGGGTATACGTCCTTTCCACTTAAGGCCTGTTCTCCTCAACTTCCCATTGAAGTATTCAGTAAAATTTAGTTCAGTTCAGTAAAATTCAGTTCAGTTCAGTAAAATTTAGTTCAGTTCAGAAAAATTCAGTAGAGTTTGGTAAATCAAAGAATAAATTTATTCTTTGTAATTGTAGATTCAGTAAAAATAAGTTCAGTTCAGAAAAATTCAGTTCAATTCAGTAAATTTCAGTTCAGTTCAGTATTGTGCAGATAAATTCAGTAAAAAGAAGGCGAAGAGAACATGGTCTTACTCTACTTAATAGAGTAATTGTTTTAGCTCAATTATTCACTTCAGTTTAATAATTTATTTTTTATCTTACATATCACTTTTTCTGTACCACAATCTTTTATATACTTGTTTATATTGTTATTTTGGCACAAGATTTAAAGCAAGGGGGAGTCCTTTTTTTTTTTCCACATGATGGTGAAATAATTTAAGGATGAGAATGTCATTGACAACCCGATTATTATTTATTATTATTATTTTAATGTATGACATGAATATGTAGAGAATTAAATGTGAAATTAGAATCAAGTGCTTTGAATTTTGATGGGATATATTATATAGGTAGAGAAACAAAATGGGCCATGCCCAAATTGAGTCGCCATCGCATCGCGATTCGATGCTAAAAAACTGGTGGGCTACGCCCTCTCACTACTTCCCACGTGTACTATCTACGTCGAGCCCCACAATTCATCCTGTCCGTCCAAGTTCTTGACTAACGGCCGTGGTTCCTCCGAGTGACATCAGTCGAACGTGCCAATTCACGCGTTTTTTGGATTATTCTTCTGAGGCTACTTCTTGCGTGTGCACATGCTCTCTTGTTTTTGTAGTTGCTCTTTCCTAGTCTGTTTCATATTTTAAGGTGCGTTATTATTCACTAATTGAATAGGAGGGATGCTATGTGTAGTCTTAGGGTGTGTTTTTTTTCATTTATTTCTACTGATTGTCATTGATTGAGTAAGGTCCTGTAACTGATTTCCACTGATTCAGTAAGGTCCTTCCACTGATTCTCACTGATTCAATAAGGTCATGCCACTGATTTTGTGAGTAGGAATGTGGGTCCTACTACTGATTTCTACTGATTGAGTAAAGTCCTACCACTGATTCTCACTGATTCAATAAGGTCTAGCCACTGATTCTCACTGATTGAGTAAGGTTTTGCCAATTATTTTCACCGATTGAGTAAGGTCCAATAAGTGGAAAAGGACACACCCTTACTCCGAGGCTACAATTTGCATCCTCTAATTTGCACCCCCAACCGCTTAGTGTGCTGATAGTTAGGGCGAGAGAATTAGTCACTGTAGTCGACGGTAAATATCCTTGACAAAGACCAAAAAAAAAAAAAAAAAAAGGTTTGTCACAGATTTGCTAGAGTTAGATTAGCTCTTAATTAGCTTTGTATATAAGCCCTCATGTAATTAACCAATTCATTAATTCACAATTAATAAGATGCTCCACTATTATTTATCATTTTATCTCTCTCTAGATTTTCATGTATTTATTTATTTATACCTAAATTCTGATCAAAATTAACACTTTTTTATGTGGACTAAAAGTTCTCTTCAATTACTTGTTAGTTTGTGCAGAACTGTCATCATACTTAAATAAAATAACGAATTTCATGTGGATCTCGGTCAAATACTTGTAGAAAAATCAAACTAATTATTATTATTATTATAGCAATTCGAAAAACTTTTATCAACTATAGATTTTTTTTGTGCTAATTATCAACTTTAGAAATTGGTCAAAAGAATTTTTTTTCCTATAATTTCATTTGGGATCAGATAAATTCATTTTTTGGGTTCATTACATTATCTCTCTTTTTATGATTCCATTTGAGATCATGCTCTTAGCACATCAATGGGTTATGTGATCGATGAACAAAATTGTATACGTAATTTATTGTGAGGGAGCAATCATAATCAAATATCCTGAACCGCAAGTGGGGGTATAGATATAGCCCATGTATATAGGCTATAGGGTATTGATTATAAGGAGGAAACATCAAAAAACGAGGGGACTCTGTTTGACTGGGTTTGAGGGTTTAATTGTTTGTTTGCTTATTGGGTACGTTTGACAGCCCAAAAAAAAAAGAACAAACATTGCAACACATATATAATAATTAATTTAAAAGATCTTTTGTTTTTGTTCTGTTCTAAGAAGTCGTCTTCTCTCAAAATCCCCCGAAATGAATTGACTAATGTCACCATAGTCATCGGGTTTGTCTTTTATTCATTTGCGACCACCAACAAATTAGAGTAGGTTGCTTGTGCCCATCTTCAATTACTGAATAATGTGACATTGTCCTAGTTTCCGATGATTGAATAACAATCGCATTACTATTTGAATTCATCATAGCTAGGTTTAACAGAGACACAGATGGATATTGATACGGATGCCTTATTTATTTTTATTTTTTTATAAATACTATAGACGCGATTAAACATGAAAAAAAATAATTAATATATACATGTGACATGTCGTCAGATTTTCAGACTTGTCTTATGTAGTTGTGTTTAATACGTGGAGACAATAATAAATAACCCAATTCTATAGTATGTGGGATTGATGGTTCATTTGTCAATTTGTTGTTATCTTTTCTACCTCTTTAAAAAATAATTTGCGTAGAGATAACAATATAAGAATATTAATCTCGTATAGATGTTAATAAAAAAAAAAGTACAAAAATATATATAGTATAGCAACATTTTGAACTAAGAGAGTGTTTAGTTATTCATCGTCTTAATATAAATGAAATGGAACTAAGGGAGTATTTGGTTTATGTATATAATTCAGTAACTAGTTTAACTAGAAAAGTGCTAGTATTATCTTAATTTGCATACATGTGAGCAACAGATGTCAGCATGATCGGTAATCGAAATCTTAATTATTGTGCGTAAAACATAGTACTTGCTCCTGGAAGATTAATACTCTGTTTTATTTGAACTTTCTTATTAGCATATACTTTACTAGTTACAATCGGCCTAATTGTTGGCTAATTTCTGTATAATAAATCATCAAGGGCCGTTATCAGTTAGGTTTGGGTATGGGTCCCCTTCTCTCTCACAAATCCTTTATCTTACTAGGGATATGTAGCTGACAATCCTCCACCATTAGAGGGCTGGTCTTACAAGCAATGTAAACCTTTCATTATTAGCTTGCAATTGATCGTAACATGCTGATTTTTACCTTACACAGTACAACTAGCTTACTTAACTATGATACATTTTTAAACAATAATATCATGCCTTTGTCACTATGTTATTGTACACAACGGATTAAAGATGAATTGTACTATTAGTACTGATATGAGTCACAAATTTTCAAAGTTGTCATATAATTTGGGATGGAGGGAGATATTAATTGGAGAATTACTACTCCAAGTAATTTGCTACAAACACTTGTTCTAGAAGGTTGACATGTAGTTTATTCTATGGTTCCTTTGACTGAGCATATTGTGCATTAATTATTCTAGGTATAGACTTAATTAAATTCATCTTAATAATTAATTGTCGGTCGCAGTGACTCGATCATTGCTCGTAATAATCCCTTGCTTTCTAATAACGCAATGTGTTATATACTGTAAGAGCTAGCACATGCACAACAATTTATTTTTTTAAACCATCAAGTTGGGTGTCATGGGGACACAAACCAATAAAAGAGACAAAACCATACTAGTATTAGTTATTGCTTTGTCTTATATGATCGTGGATAATAACAATTTTGGGACAAGAGGTGATCAATTTAAATTAGACAAATAATACGAATGTGCTTAATCGCATAAGTATTGTCATCTTCTTTCAGAAGACATAAAGTAGTAGGAGTACTACTTTCTTCAAAATCGCATAAGTAAATACTCCATCCGTCCCATAAAATTCCAAATGTTTACTTTTTTACGGTCTTCAAGACGCCACTTTGATCATAAATAACTACAATTATATGAGTATAAAAATTATAAAAATATGAGTTTGTGAAAGTATTTTTAAAAATGAATCAAACAAAAGTATTTTCATATTGTGAATGTTTATGCATTTTCATATATTAATGGTCAAAGTTTGACCTTCAAAAAGTAAACGTTTAGAATTTTATGGGACGAAGGGAGTACTATACCGCACATATATATAGATAAAATGTACTTGAACATTGTGAGATGAGAAATCCTTTGAATTTTAACCCATATAGGAGTATATAACAATTATACAACTACAAGTTCCCCTTTGGTAACTATTGTTGATTTCACTTACTATTTTTTTTTTCTTCTTTGGGTGACATTTAAAAGAAAAAAAAAAAAACTTTGGTAGGGTGGGCAGGGAGGAGAAAATGAAGTTGGCATAGATATTGGATAGCGTAAGCAAGTAGAAATAGGTACATGTACACGGATGAGGCTAAAGAATCCATATTGCGGTCCAACGGCTAAGCTAGAGCCTAGAAAGGTCTATATATACTAGCTATCTTCTAATTTCATCAATCAATTTCTGGAGTGGGGCGATTTATTTATGAATTATGATCGTGAAAGCCCCATTTTTTAAATGTTTATGATGGAGCCCACGCCTCCTCCTTTTAAGGCCGACGCCGTATAGTGATTCAATTTTGACGGGAGCTAACTCTCGTGAGGAAGTTCCTTTTTTATATTATTCCCTATCAAATATCTATTCGATTTAGATTTTAACAAAAAAAACTTGTATAAACTGATATTATTGTAATTTTTATTGAGATGAGAATTACTTTTTAGTGAAACATATAAGATACTACTTATAACAAATTATCGATTTGATCTCATGCAAAATTTGCTTATTTCAATTAAGAAAAATTCAATTTTACTCAAGTCCGTTGAGCTGAAAGAGTGAAAGGAACATATCCTTGATAATTGATGTGATGAGAATTGAGAAGTCCATGACATTCAGATTTCAGAGTACTATTGAGTAAACTTGGGCCCCCACATGAAGATTTTAATGGGCTCTTATGAAAGCCCAGCCATAAGCAAAGTATGCCTAAGGCCCAACCTGATTGGGGTATGATCAAGGTTGAACCAGAAGTGGTTGTAGAAGGCAGATAAGTTTGATGAACAAACAAACAAAACTGGTGTTGATAAATTTCAATAATTAGGCCTTAACAAGTGAACACACGTACAAGATAAGTGAGGTTTCAACACAAAACCAATTGACAATGGATGGAGTAACCCACTTCCTTATATGTATGTTCAAGACCACTTAATCTTTCCATGTGGGACACAAACCCACTTCAATAGATGTTTCTTCAAAATTTTGAAAGCCGATAGTATTTCCATAATTCTGGGCCTTCAGGGCGATATTGAAACTCGATTAAAATCCAACAGAATGTACAGTTCTGGATGTACCCTGTCAGTAAAGAGTAAAGGCTGCTCAGATAAGTCAGGTCATGTTCTGTTGGTGTTGGGGAAATGTCTGGCCCAAAATAGACTCGGAGCATATGAAGCCCAATGAAAGTGGGCATGAGCACTTCTCTTTTTTTTGTCAACAGTGGCCCATATTCGGTGCCCATTTCAGATACATACATGTCCTTTTGGAACAATCTGAAGGACCCACCCAACTTTGTTCTTGGTTTTCATTTACATCTTACATAATTAACTCATAAGAGAGATGATTGAAGTATGGTAGAATAGCATTAGCAGGCCAGTAATCAAAATCAAAATGAAATAAAACTGGTCCATCTCGCTCAGAGCCATTTCGATCCGATCCACTACACAAATAAATTTAACAGTAAATACTAATTTTAATACTATCCAATTGTCCCTAGTTCCCTACCAAATAGAGTGGAGTAATACCTACTAGGAGTATATAGGACCTTCCATCCTCTTGTCTCATCAACAGCAACACTTACGATACCTAATTAAGGGTCCGGCTTTCCAGTAACCAGCCAGATCATCATTCTCTACAAACCAATTTTAAAAATTTAAAAAAAAAAGAAGGTAGGTGATGCTTGCTTGCTTGCTTGCTTTACAGAATGAAATAAAAGGAAGAGTATTAATTAAAGTGACATCAACATTCAGCAGTGATGAAGATGATTCTTCATGTGTTGAGAAGCATCCAAATCGAAATCGAAATCGAAATCGAAATCGAAATCGAAATTGAAAGCATGAACCATAAATTGCATGACCCTAACCCTCATCTGCAAAGACATAATGTAGGCAGCCGTATCTCTAAACAATCCATCCAAGCCGCCTTCTTGTTGGGTTGACGTTGGGACCAGCCTCTTAAGGGTTCGAACCCTTTTCTCAATCCCACCCCCGCCATTATTACTTGATCTTCTATTACCACCTTCTCGACGTTGAACCAGCAGCATTCGTCGTCCCTGCTTCCTCTTCTTCTTCATTACAAACCCCCTTCTCTTATTTCTTCTTCTTATGCTATTCATTTGTGATGATGATGATGATGATGATGAACATCTTTTAATCCTACTATCACTTGACGTTTGGCTTTCCAATATGTTGTTCCATAATGACCCATTATTATTCATCATATTTGACGATAATGGGTTATTATTAGGACTACTATTTATTGATAATGACGACTTTCCCTTTTTATTATGTAGGATCATGCCCTTCACTTTAAGGCTATCAAACACAGATTGTGTAGGAGCTCCCATCAATACGTACCCACTCAAAGAATTGAATGAATTTACTCTTACTTTGCTTATTTATTTGGGGTTGTTTTCTTCAAAATCGAACTAGAATAATGTATGTATATACTGATCAATTCAACCCAATAAGGAAGCAATGCAAGCTAAATATGACTATGAGAGCAATAACAAATTAAGCTCGCTCGCTCCTCTTTTATAAGTTTGATAGGAAGCTAAGGAGGGTGGGGGTTAGTTGATGATGATATGAGAGGACAGGATGATGAGTTGGTGAGCAATAATAATATTTGAGGATAAACCATGAGAGTATGAGTATGAGTATGAGTATGAGTATGAGTATGAGTATGAGTATGTATGGGATATATAATTGATCCAAAAGAGAGAGTGGACCCACAAAGTGACCATTTTTTCATGGGCAGGCTTTCAAAGGAATGGGATAAATCAATCAAATCAAAATAAGTCATGTGTATAATTTTAATTTCCCCATCCATCATTTTTATTATTTATTATATATTATTTAGTATTTTATATTTTGATTAACTTGTAGGCGGGTAAGAGATTATATTGGGGTTAATTGGGGGGGGTGCTTTTTATTTTGAGCATGCATGCATGTTCTGCCACTTAAAGCACATGGGGGTTCCACATGATGAATTGAGTTCAGCACGCACCACCGCTACCTACAACTCTAATAAAAACCTCCATGAGCCACCATTATACTGCTGCGCATGCATGCATCCAATCCTCTTTTTAGCATGCACCTTCCATGCACCCCCCATCCTTCTAATAACTTCTAACCTCATCAACACACTCTGGATGATTCCCTATCCCCATCACCAAATTCATTGCATTTTCCATTTTCGAATTCAAGGGGAAATGAATTCTCCAATAAAGGAAAACTAAATAATTAATAATAACTAAAGCGCTTTTCTTTTGTGTGTGTGTGTGTGTGTGTTTTAGAGTACATTTACATGGGATGCATGGGAGAGGATGTTTTTGGATAAGATGATGGATCATGATCTTCTTCTGACATTCATGAAACCCCCCCCCCCCCTCTTCCATCACTTGTACTTTCGCTACATATTTGATATTTGTTCGCCCCACTTTTTGAAATCCACCATAATGTCCAATTATTTTTCCCCTTCTTATATATTCCAAACAAGATAATTCATCATGTCCTTGTTCTGTCTCAGAATATCTTACAAACAGATGAGTAAATACTACTCCCTTCGGTCCACGGAAATCTTTACGCTTTCCACTTATGTATGGACCATGAAAATCTTTACGTTTCCTTATATAGTAATGTATTGGAGCACCCTTTACTATTTTACCCCTCCCACATTCTCAACTTAAAATTAAATTTAATCTTTAATTTATTTATTTTCTCCCAAAATTATTATATACTCCGATCCGTATCAAATCTTTTGCTTCAAGTCTCAAACATGCATGTATGCCAATTGCCACCCATCAAGCAAATTTACAAGGTTAGTTTTGGGCCACAGAACATGAATGCACATGTGTAGCTAGCAAGGTGTATGATCATTAATTCATTAATTAGGCAATGCTATGTATGAAGCATATGGCTCTAAATCATGTAACCACGTAGCTAATTAATTTTAGGCTTTAAAGCTACCTAAATAATAGACGCATAATTACCTTTTCACCCCAACGTAACCTAACAAGTATGTAATGGCATATGTCGCTAGGACCTAAAAATTTATGTAGACTTTTTCTACGGATGAGCATTAGATAATTGCTATTGCACCCAAAAAAAAAAAATCATAAAAACTTTTATAATAAGACGACCTCTCTGTATTAGATATAGTAATAATCGGAATAGTATGATTGATAAAGTAGTTTTTAGGAGAACAAAATTAGATGAGGGCGCCTTTAATTTGCACATGATCCTTCTTTTAAGGTCTGATTTTACGGACTGATTTGATTGATTCTTCTAATTGATTTGCCTGATTAGTTTGCGCATGATCTTAAGATGAATGAATCCAATAAAAATGAATGAATCAAATGAAAAACATCTTTTTATACTCAATTTTATTGATGAGTAGTGTGTCATCTCCAAATACTATGACTATGACTATGACTATGACTATGACTATGACTATGACTATATTCTAGATGGCTAGTATTATGCAATTTAATTAGTTGGCTATATGTTTGATTAAGTAGTGGACTAATTAGGCATAATGATTATTGAACCACCTCGCAATACTCATCAAATAAATATACATAAAAGATGTAGCTAGAACACCTAATGAACAGAAAGGGGGTCCACAAATTATGAGAAGAAAAGGTTGATGTTTTCGAATGGTAGCCGTTTATGGGACAAGGAAATGGAAAGTCCGATCCACAACAGCAAATTAATTTTGTTGAACTTGAACCTCATCATCTCTGATATGCATGCATGGCCCAAATTAAAGCCAGAGTGATCGAGCAAATCATTTGGAGATAGTTGGAAAGCCATGTTCTTCATGCATGTGATTGTTCACAAACAACTAAAGAAGAAGATGCCACCCACCCACCCATCTTCCCTTTTCCTTGCTTTTTCTCTCAAAAATTGGAAACTTATTTTTCCTAAGCACAATAAGCACTTGTTTTAAACTTATGCAGGGTACTTAAACATATTAATTAAAGGGGAGACGGTTTGAGTTTTTGAGAAGCATAGATATAGATCAGATAGGAGACGTGTCATATGCTGGGCTTGGGCTTACCAACTTGGATTGTAGGATTCGCATGTGCTTAATGACGTGGTCACATGGACCTAATTATTTTGTGCATGCTATGAGCGAGCTTATACATACAACATATATATGTTGCTATGAGCGAGCTTATACATACAACATATATGAGCGAGCTTATACATACAACATATATATGTTGCTATGGCTTATGAGAATAGTGATAATAAATTCTCATCCAGGCCAATTTATTAAGGCAAATATCTTATCCATATGTCCACTGGACATTGTTTACTAATGTTTAGGCTTTCTAGTTAGACTCTGTTTGATTCACCTTAATTTTACTTAAATTCAGTTCAGTTCAGTCCAGTTTAGTTCATGTGTAACTTTAGCACTCATATAACTTTTTGTTTCAAAATAATTTCATGATGATAATTATGTCATCGGAAAGATCTCAAAGCATACTTTCAAATGAGTCCAATATTGACTATGTTTGGACAAATTTTAAATGGTTAACGATCAAGTTTAAAAAATCAATTCACTTCAGTTCAGTTCAGTTCAGTTCAGTTCAATTTAGTTCAGTTCAGATCAGTTTTATCCAGGTGAATCAAGCGGAGCCTTAATATATATATATAATTATGATTATAAGAAGCATCGCGGCCAATTGCATTGCTAATGGTTTGCAAGGATTACAAAGCGTATTTGCTATGCATGCTCAATTGGTCAATCGTCAATGTGTGTTATAACCATTAATTAAGTGGCAATGTTTATAATTGGTAAAAAATGGATTTGGTGTAATGGTACTGACAACATTTCGCAAGTGACAATTCTATCAATTTGATAAGTAAAAGATTAATTAGTGTATCTATCTGCATAATCAATACGTGTTATAACCAACAATAAAATGACACCATGCATAATCAGAAAAAAAGGATTTGCTGTAAGATCTCAAAAGCCAAAATGGAAAGAAGAAAAAAAACTAGGAAAACACAATCACAAATTCACACGACGTATTGTAAGATCTCAAACGCTAAAAAAGGAAAAAGTCCTATAAAAAAAAAAAAAAAGAAAAAACAAAAGGATGCAGAGTATAGATTTTAAAGGAGACAGAAGTGCGAAGGATTCGGTGACCCGAACCGGGGGGGGGGGGGGGGGTTAGCTTCTACAGGGATAGGGTTCGTTATTTGTAGTTAAAACCAAGAATCCCCTGTCTGTACGTCACTCGAATTTGGGGTGCGTCATTCTCCATATATAATCACCACAGATTTATAGGGTTTCTGCTATGGCCGTAAATTCCCCTTTCTCTCTCTCTCTCTCTCTCTCTCTCTCTAAGGCGATTATACAGAGGAAGCAAATTTCGGTTTTGTGCGTAAATCTAACGCCTTCAATCACAAAGTTGTATGTGTTCATCATCAGATCTGTGATGGTTTTCGTGTTAGATTCACGCACAAACTCGTAATCTGTCTTCTCTTTGGCGAATTCATCTCTTTTCTCAATTACTTTGTTTCTCCTGGCTGGCTCGATTAATTATATTCAAATTGGTCTCCCCCTTTTGTTCTTTAACAAATTAAAGATTGAGCATTGTTGATGAATGTTTGGCGCTTCTTTTTAACTGTAATTTTTGTTTGTTTGTTTACGGGCTTTGATTGATTTCAATTACTGCTATTCATCAATTGATTTCAATTACATGTAGGGCTTTGATTTTCATGTACTGTATGATTGGTTTACTCTTGTGCTTCTTTTTTAGTTAGATTGGTGATGTGAATTGTGATCTAGTGTTATGTAATAGTTGGACTATGGTTAATATTGTAGTGAATGGAAGTTAATATGCTACTTGAATTTCACCTGCTATTTTAATTATAGACATATATGCATGCATATAGAGAGTAGTTAGTTTTTGTTACCTCTTTTGACTAAATTGAATCAGTTACTGTTATTGATGAGTGTTTGATCTGTTTATGTAATTATGTTGTGTTTGGACTTCACTTCAGAAAGTCAGTATTATATGGTACTCCTAATGTCAGAAACATTCTACAATTGATACCCCGGTTCTTTGTCTTTTGAAATCGATGCATATGCCTAAACTGAATTTGAGCTTTGTCAAATACATGAATCTGTTGCATGAACTCTCTAGCATCAGCAGCAGCAGCAGCAGTTTCTCTTCTGACGATTATCATCGTATCATATCATATCTGGCTTATGCCAGTGTGACAACATACCTATGTATGTATAGCAAGCATGATGCAATAATATGACTACCTTATTTGATTTTTAGATACAGTTGTCTCCCTGCCTCTTTGTATCACTTGAAAATCAGAATTCATCTTATACCTCCTAGAATTACATTGGAAATTCAAAGGTTTTAAGAATCAGGATGTGCAACAGGTGCAGAGAATCGGAGATCTTTCGAGTTTGGCATGAAAACTGAAAGCTCCCGTAACAGTATTTGTCTGTGATAGAGCGAATAAGAGCCATAGAGCGAATTGTGTTATGTACTGTATTAAAGTAAGATGAGCAATAACGTGAATATCGCTGTTTCCCTAATCCCTTTGATGGTTTTCAATTCTTTCCCTCTCTTCTTTGCTTACCGTTACCGATCCTTTGTTAGTTTCTCAAACATTCTCTGCTCCTTCACCAAATGGTTATATTTCGACTTCGGTTTTCTTGTAATGAAAATGATTTCTCTAGTTGTTCCAATTGCCAAACTACTTGTTTTAATCGTTTCTTTCCTCCAAACAACATTCTTCTCCACAGATGATTTGCGACCATGTAATGAAATTGATTTAATGACTGAGCTGATTATATCTACTAGTACTATCTTAGGATTAGTATTTATTTCAACAAAGGTCATATACACCCTCAACGTTATGCGTTTGGGCTATGTACGCCACCGACGTTGTAAATAGGTCACATAGAATCCTAACGTTTTATTTTTGGTCATGTAGGTCATTAGGTTGCCGGAAAAGTAGGAGAGTGAAAATCACTCTCCGTTATTGCAAGTGAGCAAAGACAAAAAACCGAAAAACAAGAAGGAAAAGCTTAAATAAATAAAACCATGTGAACACCTACCTATAGTAAAATTAATTTGGATTGTGCATATTGCTCAGGAGTCAGGACTCCTCCCCCTTTCCCGACCTCCCCCAGCCCAATATATATTGCAATTTGATGATATATGCAGATTTGATTAGTTTCAAATGAAGAATTCAAATGAAGCTTGAATAAATGTGTGAATGACCAATTTCATAGCTATTTCATGCATGATGCTATTCGTTTTATGTCATTGTTATGAACTCTTTTTTTGAAGTGATCTGTAGTAAATCACTAACTCATCACTAATCCTATTCCTATACAATTTTCCTATTTAATTTCACTAAACATAGTAGCAACAGAGCACAAAGTAAGAAATTGACATAGAAAAAATCCGTGCAAAGCGAATTCGCAATTTGAATTCTACGAGATTTTTTTTCTTTTTTTTTTGCTAATCATGAATTCTCCAAGAATCGGGTAGAAGAATACTACTAAAAATGAGTAAAAGATCAGAATACACTACAATTATGTAACAGATCGCATAATAAACAATAAGCAATAAACTGTATGTGCCTGGACTGCCTGCATACGCACTGAAGTAAGTACTATTAGCCAAGTTGTATAAGGTAGGGACGAGAACGCTTAGTATTTTTATTTTCTCATTTTCTTTGTTTCTTTTTTTTGGCTTTGCCATCATGAAATGATGGAAAGTGATGTAGACACTTCTAGTTTCCGGCAACCTAATGTCCTACATGACCAAAAATACAACGGCAGGGGTCTATATGACCTATTTTCAACGTCAATGGCGTACATAACCAAAATGCGCAACGTCGAGGGCCTATTTGATTATTAGATACAGTTGTCTCCCCACATTCGACCCCCATATTGCCTCTTTGTTTCACTAGAATATCATTGGCAATTCAAAGGTTTAAGAATCAGGATGTGCAACAGGTGCTGAGAGTGTGAATCTTTTGTTGACAACAGGTGCTGACAACTTTTGTTGACAATAGGTTCAATTGTGTTGAGGGCCTGTTTGGTTGGGCTAAATGTAATGAAATGGAATCAGTAAATCCATTTCCAGTGTTTGGTACACGCATTTGGGCAAGGAACTCGAATCCCTCAGAATTCAACCCCCCCCCAATTTATTGTGAATATCCCTGTTTCCCTAATCCCTTTGATGCTTTTCAACTCGTTCCCTATCTTCTTTGCTAACGGTGTTGAGGTAACGCCCCAAATACCAAATAATATTTAGTTGTGTTTTATTTTATTTTAGTTTTGTAAAGAAAATAAAATAGAACAAAAAGAAAAAGAAAAGAAAAACAAAAACAGAAAAAAAAAAGGAAAGAAGTGAAACCAACCGAATTGCATTCGGTTTGGTCGTGGGTGTGCTAGCCCATTTATGGGCTACACTTGCTATTTTGTTTGTTAGGCCCATATGTCATTTAATGGGTGATGTGTGGCTTCTTACGCAAGATAAGTGATGATAGAAATAAAAGGCTCACAAGCCTTTTGTTGGCTGATATAAGCCGTGTGACAGAGAGCACAGCCGGAAAACAAAAGGAAAAGGGAGAGCCAGTGAGAGAGAGACAAACAAAGAGTGAGAGAAATTGAGTATTTTTCCAAAGAGGTTTGTTCTAGTTCACGGTTGATTCGGTTTGTTCGGGTGAAGATAATCAGAGTATTCGGATCGGTCATCGACAGGTATTTGTGGGTGTATCTTTGGTTTTGTGGGAGTACCAAATTGAGTTAGAGTTTGTCAATTTGTACTAATACCAAAGATAGTTTGTTTACTTGTTGCTTGATCTTGTGATTGTTGCCGATTGTAATCTTGATTATCATAGTGGATTATTGTTTAGTGCGTGGAGATCCGAACCGTGGTTTTTCCCCTAATTGAGAGGGGTTTTCCACGTAAAAATTGTCTGTATTGTTTTTGGGTTCTTGCACTTTATTTTTCCGATTATCTGTTGTTGTGATTGTGGGTAAATACCGTAGTTTTCCCCAACAGTGGTATCAGAACTTTTGGTTGTAGGATCGGTGGTGGGAAAATTACTGTATTTGTTGAAGGAGGAATTATTTTGTGCAAGTAACATGTCTGGTAGTGTGCCCAAATTTGAAATTCCTTTGTTTGATGGTAAAATTAATTTTACTGTGTGGAAGAGTACGGTTGAGGATTTGTTGGTTCAACAAAATTTAGATGAGGCTTTAGATGAGACAAAGCCTAGTGGGGTGACCGATGCCCAATGGACATCGAAGAAGAAGAAAGCTGTCAGTACTATTAGATTAGCTATGGCTCCGGAGATCAAGTATAATTACTTGACTGAGACAGATCCAAAGAAGTTGTTGGATAAGCTCCAGAGTGTATATGCATCAAAGTCACTGACTAACAAGCTTTGTTTGAGATATGAGTTGTACCAGCTAAAGATGGATCAAGGTACAGCGTTGCAGGACCACATTAACAGTTTTAACCAGCTAGTATGTCAGTTAAGAAATGCAGATGAGAAGATCTTCGATCAGGAGGAGGCATTGTTATTGTTGGCTTCACTACCTAAGTCCTACAGGCCAATTGTGCAGACATTACTTGTAGGGAGGACAGAGATTACACTAGATGAAGCAATGATAGTGTTGAGAGAAAATGATCGGATGATGTTGCAGGTTGATGGTATCTCTTCAAGTGATGGAGGAGATAGAGTACTAGCTGCGGAGGTGTCCGAAAGAGGGAGGAATCATGAGAGAAGAGGTGGTGGCCCGAGAAGTAGGTCGAAGTCGCGCGCGAGAGACTTTAGTAACGTGGAGTGTTACTATTGTGGTGAGAAGGGTCATATTCAGAGTCGTTGCCCAAAGATGAGAGATGATTTGAAGAGTTTCAAGCAGCTGCAAGAGAAGATGGGTAAGACCAAAATTGATGATGATAGGGGTTCCTCTAATGTAATTATGTCTTGTGATGGTAATAAGGAGTTGTTCTTGGCTAGTAACAATGAGGGGAATGAAAGCAAAGAGAGTTGGGTGTTGGACTCCGGCGCTTCGGTTCACATTTGTAGAGACCATGCTATGTTTGATACTTTGTGCCAAGATGGAGAGTATGGTGACATCAACATGGGGAGTGGTAAGTTGAAGGCCAAAGGGATGGGAAGCATCCGCATTGAGCTCCATGGTGGTGTGACTAGAACCTTCCACAATGTGAGGTATGTACCCGATGCTCGTGTTAACGTGATTTCGTTGGGTGAGTTGACATCGCAAGGGTGTAGATACATTGGTACGGGAAGGTGGTGCAAAGTGTATCGTGGTGCTACTTTGATTGTGCACGGAAAGAAGGCGGAGAACAACTTGTGCTATGTTGAGGGTCATTGCGTAGGGAGGAGCAAGGCCAAGAAGAAGGTCCGTTTCTCGGACAAGGTGGAAGTATTTGGTGATTTGGGTCGAGGGAGGATTTGTTGAGGTAACGCCCCAAATACCAAATAATATTTAGTTGTGTTTTATTTTATTTTAGTTTTGTAAAGAAAATAAAATAGAACAAAAAGAAAAAGAAAAGAAAAACAAAAACAGAAAAAAAAGGAAAGAAGTGAAACCAACCGAATTGCATTCGGTTTGGTCGTGGGTGTGCTAGCCCATTTATGGGCTACACTTGCTATTTTGTTTGTTAGGCCCATATGTCATTTAATGGGTGATGTGTGGCTTCTTACGCAAGATAAGTGATGATAGAAATAAAAGGCTCACAAGCCTTTTGTTGGCTGATATAAGCCGTGTGACAGAGAGCACAGCCGGAAAACAAAAGGAAAAGGGAGAGCCAGTGAGAGAGAGACAAACAAAGAGTGAGAGAAATTGAGTATTTCTCCAAAGAGGTTTGTTCTAGTTTACGGTTGATTCGGTTTGTTCGGGTGAAGATAATCAGAGTATTCGGATCGGTCATCGACAGGTATTTGTGGGTGTATCTTTGGTTTTATGGGAGTACCAAATTGAGTTAGAGTTTGTCAATTTGTCCTAATACCAAAGATAGTTTGTTTACTTGTTGCTTGATCTTGTGATTGTTGCCGATTGTAATCTTGATTATCATAGTGGATTATTGTTTAGTGCATGGAGATCCGCACCGTGGTTTTTCCCCTAATTGAGAGGGGTTTTCTACGTAAAAATTGTCTGTGTTGTTTTTGGGTTCTTGCACTTTATTTTTCCGATTATCTGTTGTTGTGATTGTGGGTAAATACCGTAGTTTTCCCCAACAAATGGTTATATTTCGACTTCAGTTTTCTTGTAATGAAAATGATTTCTCTAGTTGTGCCAATTGCCAAACAGACTTCTCTACTTGTTTTTAATCGTTTCTTTCCTCCAAACCACATTCTTCTCCGCAGATGATTTGCGACTAGGAATGACAATGGGGCGGGTACAAGTGGATACCGCCTCGCATTCGCTCCAGTTGGGGCGGGGATGGGGGGTGTGCTAGTGGGGATGGGGCGGAGGTGGTTTGCCTTCTTCCCTCAGTGGATACCCGTTGGAGTCGTGCCCCACCTTATACCCGCCCGTCTCATACCTATCTGCCCCGCCTCATTCCCACATAAAAATAAAAAATATAAATATATAAAATCTTATTTTACCAAATATATAAAATTGTTTAATGCTATTGTTTATTGTTTATCAAAAGGCTCAAATTTTTCCTTGCAAATTATCTTAGGGTGAATTTGAGGTAGATCCAGATGTGGGCTTCGTTTCTTTTTGGGTGGGTATAAAGCGGATATGGATATCCTCCAGATAAACGAAGCGGAGGTGGATACCCGCCGGGTAAGTGAGGCGGGGGTGGATTTGAGATCTCCAACCCGTGGTGGGGATGGGGCGGGTGGCGGAATCAAAATATCCAGGTGGGTATGGAGATAGATCTACCTATATCCACTACCGCCCCGCCCCATTGCCATCCCTATTTGTGACCATGTAATGAAATTGATTTAATGACTGAGCTGATTATATCTACTAGTACTACCTTAGGATTAGTATTTATTTCTATTTTTTGGATGCCAATAAAAAACTTAAGACACAATTGAAAGTGTAAATCCATTAAGTACTAAAAAAAAATAAGTCATTGATTGATCTATAAATGCATATGCCAACTACTAATCTTTCCCAGAAACCGGTTGAGGCCATTCATCTTGCATAATCGACCCTTTCTTTGAGTATTATCGATTAAAGTCATAGAATCAGAAAGCTTGCTCTCTTGAGGGCTTCTTATTATTTCTCTTTTTCTTTCGACCCCGTGAACAAGATGTTGGCAGTAGGAACCGTTAGCTTCAAAGGCCTCGAGCAGCTCGAAAAACAAGCCAGGCATCACCTGGTGCTGGTGTTGGCTCCCATTTAAATTGAATGTTTCTTTGAATTGCATCAATATCTCATGAGAATATCTCCGGAAATATCCCTTCACAAAATCCTCAAATCCCTTAGGAGGCGAGGAAAGAATGCTAAGCATTGTTCTTTGCGATTGAAAGAAAACCTTGTCACCATCTTCTATAGTCATTAAAACATACCTTTCAATAATCCTTAGCATTTGTAACATATTGGATGTTTGAGGGTTCCACTTGAACTTCAAACCTCTTAAACGTGACAAATTGGCATTCAAATTAGGACCACCATAATCACAATGATGATAAATCATAGGAGGCTCGGTAGGATAATCTTTAGGGAATACAATGTCAAAGAAGAATAGGCCATAACTACAAGGGGAATACTCTAGGGATATCATAACTATCCTCATAAGATCCCACTTATTCTCATATGCCTTAACATATATAGAGCTGGGGAGATTGGCCTTAAGTATCTCCCATTCTTGCTCAACTCGCGCTCTTAACTTCATGTCACCTTTGGATTTTGTCAAACACCATAAGAATGGCCGATCCGTTGGCTTGTTGACCTTCAGGAAGTGGTGATCATAGGGAGCAGATGTTGCAACATCAAAATTCTTCAAGCTTTTGAACTTTTCATCAACTGAGTCTAGTACTTCCTCTATCTCTGATATTTTCCCTGTAAAGATCGAGTTTGTTTCCATTGTGTTAGCTTTAGTCTTCTTAATACTGTAATTGAACAATGTATATATATTCTCTGTACAGTACAATTTGACTTGCTTGAATAGAAGCTGTTTACTCATTGTCAAAAATAAATGTCAAGATAACATAACTAATATAAATAGAAGTATATAACACTTAATCCAGTAATAAATAAAAGAGGAGCCATGAAACTAACCTTGATTCATACTCTCAGACATTGATGAAGAAATTTATTAACTTTATGTGTCTTCTTCCTATTCACAGCGGTTCGATGAGAATTTGATGAGGATTCTCTCACGCCAATCGCGAATATGGACTTAACTGTTTGTGTATTTGTCATGCATGGTAGATAGACTCCTATATGTAATTATGTATCCAACTTCCAGGTTTAAGCTTAGCCAAACCAAAAGTGAATTATACTAGGACTCGAATACAAATTGCCGTTAATTATTAATAATATGAAAAGTAAGTTTATAAATCAATATTTGATTTTTTTTTTTCTTTTCGTAGTGGCTGTAATTGCTATACTCCAGAATAGAAGTTAGCAATTGGTGGAGAGTTCGTATTTGTTTAAGGTGTCATTATTTTTGTATTAAGACTCCACTTTTTTTCTTCTTAAAAGCGTCAATTTGTTTCTTTTTGCCGTGATGTACCATATTTATTCTTCACAAATGTCCTTTGATATTTGCTTAAGGTGTGTTTTTTTTCCTTATATAAAGAGTTTTTCCTTCATACTAGAGGTGTAATATCTTGGAAGTATTTTCCTTAATTATCACGGGGTGTTTTTTTCCCCTCTTATTGTACTAGCTCTCGCCATGGAGTACATCATTAAAACAAAGGAAAAGAATGCATAAAACAGAGGCTGGAAGGTGCCAGAAAAGCTTTGAACTGACGTACATAAAAATACTTATTGGATACATTCTTGTTCCGTAGATCACATGATGGAGGAACATCATTTGCAGAAGAGGCAGTATTCAATAATTTCCACCTCATTCTATCTGCCTCGGTGCCTCCCACCGAACCCCTTATGGGCGTGGCTTCATGGAGATGTAACATAAACTAGGGATTGGAAGGGAAAAGAAAGGGCAAGGACGCCTTAATCAAAATCAAGGAAGAACCATCTTGGAGTTAACAGGGACAGAGGATCAAGAAAATGGCTGCCAACTGAGTGTTTCCCCTGCGGACATTGGAACAATTTCTCCTGCTGTGAAACTTATACGTTCTGGCACCTTCCATGGCTCTTTGGCCAACTTGATCTTTGATGTATTCCGTGGGAGCCCATAGAAATCAGGTCCATTAAAGCTCGTAAACGCCTCTAGCTTGTCGAGCGCACCAGCCTAAGGTACCAAAGAAAGCAGCAGAACCAACTGTCAGGAAAAGCAAACAGATATGCCAATCCACACAACACTTGTAGCAGCAGCAGCAGCAGGTAACAAAAGTTCCCTTCATTTCATCTTATATTATTGTGGTATTACTACTAACAATGAAAAGCTAATAAGTACGAGTAATAATTGAACAGGCGGCACAAATAGCACAAGTTTGCATCAAAGGTGTTCACCTATCTGATAAACTCACTTAGGCAGAATAGTAACTCTAAATACCCAATGATAGCGATCTTATCAGAACAGGCAAAAAGAGAAAGGTAAACAAAGGTATACCTCTTCAAATATTTTGGCATATAACGATAGGGCAACAGGAGCATTAAATATGCCAGCACATCCGCAGGAACATTCTTTCCGCCCCCTCTCATGAGGAGCACTATCAGTCCCAAGAAAATATCTTCTACTCCCGCTGGTCACTGCTGAAACAATTGTTTGTCCTGCATAAGCAATTAAGGGTACAATTATAATATGCAGAAACCAAAATCTCAACAATGTGATGATTTTCAAAGCTCCTGTTCTCTTGATAGGTCGATGAATACTACAGAAACCAACCCAAACTTATCCACAGGTAATATAGTCATTGATGATGGGAAATTGGTAATGAAAACTTTGAAACAAGACTTACTATGGATTTCTCTTTTGAGCACTGGAAGACAGTAGTTATGTGGTTGCAACCCTCCTTGAAAGAGAGAGTTCCTATTGAGGAGGAGGTGTTGCGGTGTCACTGTTGCCGCAACCTTTCCTGACATATCAGAAAGAGCTAGATCAATCAACCAGTCAAAGTCGACTCTGAAGGATATTCCTGACAGATGGATTACTAAAGAGTAAGTTTCAAGCGTCTCTGAGATAAGTAAACCCACCATCATTGCATGATTCAATAAACCTGACAGCGTCTGCTGTAGTGATATGCTCCATCACAACTTTCCGTTGCGGTAACTTATATATTAGAGGTCTTAAAAATTGTCTCAATAAATACTTTTTCACGATCAAATATATCTACAGCAGGGTCAGTGACCTCCCCATGGACCTGTTGCCACACAAAGATGAGTTCAGATAAGGTGGCTTACACTGCAGCAGGCAAAGAGAGAGGGGGGCAAAAAAATTATTGGCACAATTCAAACCACAAGTCAATCAAAGCTTATTTGGTTAGGCACAAGAGTAGTCAATAACCATTAAAAATGTGGACAGTGACCACTAAGCTTTTGAATGCATCCCACGACCCATGTCGCAATGCTTTGTCCCAGCGCCCATGAACCATGTCGCAGCGCCCTGTCCCACTGTCCATGACCCATGTCGCAGAGCCTTGTCCCAGCGCCCATGTCACAGTGCCCATGTCCTATAGGTGAAATCGGAGTTCAGGGACCGGATAACCTTCCCGGGGCACCGGATGTTCTCTAGGGTCATGATAGACCCCGCGAAAAAGTTTGGGCAAAAATCACAACCGGACCCCATGAAGCCGAAATCGAAGTCTATAATCCACGTTTTTCGGGCTCCAGAACGAAAGTGGATATTTTACACCACATTGCACGGGACACCCCTAGTGGACATGGTAGGTCACCGGGGTCCGCTACCGGGTCCCTAGTAGGCTTGCACAGTCGATTTACAGGATACCACTCTGAGTCCCGGAACACCGATAACATGGGCAAAATCAGAGTTCAGGGACCTGAATGATCTTCCCGACGCACAGGGGGTCCTCAAGGGTCATGATAGAACCCCCGGAGAAGTTTGGGCATAACTCACAACTGAGCCAAGAAAGCCGAAATCGAAGGCTATAATCCACGTTTTTTGGACTTCCGGGAGGCCCCCAAAACGAAAGGTGGATATTATGGCACCACATCGCAAGGCGACATCCCTAGGGGACATGGGAGCCCCCCAGGGTTGGTTATCGGGTCCCTGGTAGGCTTGGACAGGTCACCAATCTAAGGGCCCGAACACGGAAAACATGGAAATCAGAGTTCGGGACCCGGATGACCTTCTTGGGGCACCGGAGGTGCTCTTGGGTCATGATGGACCCCATGGAGAAGGTTGGACAAAAATTTCAACAGGGCCCCGGAAAGCCGAAAATTGAAAGCTATAATCCACGTTTTTTGGGCTTCCGGGAGGGTCCGTAACGAAGGTGAATATTTTGCACCATATCGCACGGGACACACATAGGGGACATGGGAGACCTTTGGGGTCGGCTATCGGGCCCCTACTAGGCTTGGACGGTCGATTCACGATACACCACCTCTAAGGCCCAGAACAACGTAAGCTTGGGTGAAATCGGAGTTCATGGACCCGGATGACCTTTCCGGAGCAATGGGGGTCCTCTAGGTTCACGATAGACCCCCTGGGAAGTTTGGGCAAAAATCACAGCCGGACCTCGGGAAGCCGAAAATCGAAGTATTACACAATGTTTTTGGGCTTCTGGGAGGCTCCGGAACGAAAGTGGATATTTTGCACGGGACACCCCTAGTGGGCAAGGTAGGCCCACGGGTTAGGCTACCGGGACCCTGGTAGGTTTGGACAGTCGATTTACAAGATATCACTCTAAAAACATGGGCGAAATCGGAATTCGTGGACCCAGATGATCTTCCCGGGGCACAGGGGATCCTCTAGGGTCACAATAGACCCCCCGGAGAAGTTTGGGCAAAAATCACAACCGGACCCGGGAAGCCGAAAATCGAAGGCTATAATCCACGATTTTTGGGCTTTCGGGAGGCCCCAAAACGAAGGTGGATATTTTGGCACCACATCGCACGGGGACATCCCTAGGGGACATGGGAGAACCCCAGGGATGGTTATCGTCCCTGGTACGCTTGGACAGGACCCCACGCAACACCCCTCTAAGGACCGGAACATGAAAAGCAAGGAATCAGAGTTCGGGACTCAGATGACCTTCCCAGGGTACTGGAGGTCCTCTTGGGTCACAATGGACCCCAAGGAGAAGGTTGGACGAAAATTTCAAAGGAACCGGAAAGCCGAAAATTGAAGGCTATATTATCCACCTTTTTTGGGCTTCTGCGAGGGTCCGCAACGAAGGTGGATATTTTGCACCATATTGCACGAGACACACTTAGGAGACATGGAAGACCTTTGGGGTCGGTTATTGGTCCCTGCTAGGCTTGGACGGTCGATTTACAATACACAACTCTAAGGCCCTAAACAACGAAAGCATGGATGAAATCGGAGTTCTAGGACTGGATGACCTTTCCGGCGCACTGGGGGTCCTCTAGGGTCATGATAGACCCCATGGAGAAGTTTGGGAAAAAGTCACAACCGGACCCCGGGAAGCCGAAAATCGAAGTATTTTATACACTGTTTTTGGGCTTCTGAGGCACCCCGGAACGAGTGGAAATTTTCCGCACCACATCGCATAGAACACCCCTTGGGGACATGGGAGGCATGCGGGATCAAATCGGGTCCCTTGTAGGCTTGGATGGGACACCACTTTAAGGGTCTAAACACGAAGAGCATGGAAGTTAGTGTTCGGGGACCCGGATGACCTTCTCGGGGCATCGAGGGTCCTCTTGGTTCATAGGCCGCCGGAGAATGGTTGGACAAATCTCAATCAGGCTACATGAAGCCGAAAATCAAAGGCTATACTCCACGTTTCTGAGGCTTCTCTAAGCCTCAGAATGAAAGTCGATATTTTTGCACCACATCGCACGGGCCATCTCTAGAGGACATGTGAGGCCCCAGGGTCGGCTATCGGGTCCTCGGTTTGCTTGGACAGTCGATTTTCAGGAGACCAATCTAAGGGTTGGAACACCGAAAGAATGAGTGAAATCGGAGTTTAGGGCCCGAATGAACTTCCTAGGGCACTAGGGGTCTTCTAGGGTCACAATAGACCCCCAGAGAAGTTTTGGCAAAAATCACCATCGGGGCTAGAGAAGCCGAAAATCGAAGACTATAATCCACGATTTTTGGGCTTCCAGGAGGCCCCGGAACGAAGGTAGAAAGTTTCCCACGACATCGCATGGGACACCCTTAGGGGACATAGGAGGCCCTCGGGGTTGGTTATCGGGTCCCTCAAAGGCTTGGACGGGACACTACTCTAAGGCCCAGAACAAGAAAAGCATGAAAATTAGAGCTTGAGGACCCGGATGACCTTTCTGGGGCACCGGGGGGGCTCCTGGGGGCACGAATAAATAGGGGTGACAATGGGTCGAATTCGGGTCGGGTGGAGCATCACCTGCATCCATCCGTATAATTTTGAAGCTTCATCCGTCCACCCATCACCCGCGAAACACTCCACCCAAATCCAATTCGTCCATCATCCGCGGGTGAAACGGGTGGATCAGGTGGCTAACGAGTGATATACTAAATTTAGATTAATTAGTAATCAATTTTTGCAAATCTGATTGAATCATAATGAACAAATAATAAAATAGTACAAACTTTATCATGGAAGTCATTGAAAGCAAGTCTATACTACACAGAGGCTACATCAGCTAAAAGGATCAAAAGAGACAACTTAGTTAGATAAAACAGAGGCTATAACAACCAATATAAAATCAAAACTCTTATCAGTTATCACAATGAGTATATAGACTTGGTGGACTATTTACTTCCAAAGGTAGAAGTAGAAAAAGTGACTAACAGACATAAAAGATTATGAGAAAGAGAGAGAAGAGAAGAAGGAAATGACAGAAGAAGTGGAAAATTGGGCCAAAGCCCAAAATATTGTTGGTAATAATATGTATACACATATTATATTATATTTATAAAAAAAAATATACGGGTGGTAGGTGGGTGAATGGGTCGGGTTCGCGGTTGAAAAATCATCACCCGCTCCACCCGTCACCCGATTCACCCATCACTCGCTAATTCACTCGTTTAGTCAGGTTTTCACCCATTTATTTGGGGCGGGTGGAGCGGGTATCCGTGGATGCGGGTGACATTGCCAGCCCTAGGCACGATGGACCCCCCCCCCCCGGAGAAGGTTGGACAAAACTCTCAACTGGGCCCGGGATGCCATCCTGTTTAACCAAGCCTTCCCCCAAGTGGCAATATTCCATAAAGAATCATAAAGAAGCAGAAACTAATTTTACGATTTGAAACCAAAAAGACACAAATAAGCCCCCGGGGTCAGCTATCACTCTAGTAGGCTTGGACGGGACAACACTCTAAGGGCCAGAACACGAGAAGCATGGAAATCAGAGTACAGGGACCCAAATGGCCTTCACTCGGGCATTGATGGGTCCTCTTGGATCACGATGGACCCCTGAATAAGGTTGCACAAAAATCTCAATTGGACCACAGGAAGCCGCAAATGAAAGGCTATAATCCATGTTTTTGGGGCTTCTGGGAGGCCTCGGAATGAAGGTTGATGTTTTGCACTACATCGCACGGGACATCCCTAGGGGATATGGGAGACCACTGGGGTCGGCTATCGTGTCCTTGGTAGGCTTGGACGGTCGATTTACAGAACACCACTCTAAGGGCCTGAACACCGAAAGCATGCGTGAAATCAGAGTTTGGGGACCGAAATGAACTTACAAGGGCACCGGGGTCCTCTAGGGTCACGATAGACCCCCAAGAGAAGTTTGGTAAAAAATCATAATCGAGCCCCAGGAAGCTCAAAATCGAAGGGTATAATCCACGAATTTGGGTTTCTGGGAGGCCTCGGAATGAAGGTGGATATTTTTGCCCCACAACGCACGGGACACCTCTAGAGGACATGGGAGGGCCCAAGGGTCGGTTATCGGGTCCTTGATAGGCTGGGACAGGACACCACTCTAAGGGTCGGAGCACGGAAAGCATGGAAATCGAGGACCCGGATGACCACCCCGGGGCATTGGGGGCCCTCTTGATGGAACCCCCGGAGAAGGTTGGACAAAAATCTCAACCGGGCTCCAAAATGCTGGAAATCGAAGTTTATAATCCACGGTTTTTGCGCGACTCCCCACCATCCCGTCCCGTGCCACCAAACCTTGCCCCCAAGCAGCAATATTCCATAAAGAACTATAAACAAGCAGAAACTAATTTTACGATTTGAAACCAAAAAACACAGATAAGCCCCATGATAGGCAAATTACCAGAAGCGGCATATTTTGCTCAACCATCTCTTGAAGCACAGGGAGACACTTCCCAACAAGATCAGTTACACCATCCTGTGAATTAGTGGTAGCACCAGCGGGGTACAACTTGACACCATAAACAATCCCGCTCTCCCCTGTCAAAGAATTAGATAAACCAGATAAAGTTTTGATAATACATGGGACTCCGGAAGCTAGAGACAATTGCATGAACTGGATAGTAGTTAAACCAAGAGGAACTGCTGGCTGCATGGATATGAGTTGGAAGATGTTTCTCATTTGAATGGAATTCCTAATGGAAAATTGGCAAAGACAACTCTTCCCGTGATTAAACCCTAGAAGGCTAGAACCATAGTAAGCAACTGTGCTAGAAAGCACACATATGATATGTTTGATCCTATTACCAGAAACATAAGGGGCGGGAATAGCAAGAAATAGAGAAGGAGAACTGAAAACCAAATGGTAGAGTTGACTGAATCAAAAGCACTGGAAGTACAGAAAAATCTACAAAGAAAGGTACCGCTAATCTAGGCCCTGCCAGGGATAGGTTTCGCAACAGTAAGGGTCCTTGGATAGTTGGATTATGCTTGTGGTCTACCCCCATACCAGTCCACTCCCCACTGCCCAGGAAAGTAAAGATATAATTATAGAAGTACTGAGCACAAGCTCACCCACAAGCATGCATACAGAACTAAAATGCCAAACATATATTCTTAGCTTAAAGTAATGATTGAACTTACTGGCGCGCTTGATCTCGTCAGAAAAAATACCACACCTTTGAATTTTTTTTTTTTTTTTTAAATCCGTACATCGTTTTTCGAATTTTCTCCCCTTCTATACCTGGATTTAAGTTTATTAGACCATTGAATTTGATTTGTTGGATGATGATTTACTTTTATCTTGCTCCAAGTCAAAAACCGACAAGGCTTTAGTAGCACCGGGTATTAGATTTATTTACTGTTACTGAAAGCTGAAGTACTTCAGAGTTGAGACTGTGCTTTGGAGGGATCAGAGCAAACTGCAAACATCCCTTATTTACAACAGCTTCATGACACAATTGGCAAAGATAAAAAGAATCTTAAGAATGAAATAAGTTCATCTTTTATTGGAGCATTAGTATGTAAAAGGCCAAAGAGAAGATCATCATCTAGCTCTTAGTCACCCTTTTTGTACTACTAGCTGGTACGAAAGAAGAAGAAAACAAGCCACTTTGTCCGCAGGTTTTGCCCTGGATTGTATTCGACACTCAGGTTGACATAATTTACAGCACATTGGAAATTCGAGGTACATGACAGACATTTCATGAATACAGAAAACATTTCTGCTTACAGTAATTTCTGTGCTCACTGCTCCATATTACCTGTAACTTTATTGACAACTCTAATTACAATGACAAGTCACAAATGAACCCCAATTCAGAAGTTTGCATTAGCCAGCAAAACCGGCTTAGAGCAGAAAAAAAAGCATTGATCAATAATACAGGACAATAATGCATTCAAATTCAATATTGGCTCCTAATGAATTCAATAATGAATCATAACTTCAGAAACACCACCAGCTTCTTCATTCCAGGAAATATTGATTTCCAGCTTGCTTTGAGCTACCCACTTGAAGCCTACTTCCTCATCATTCACTAGACATTTCTTAGGATACTTGTTCGAGTATGCCATAAAACTCCCACCACCTTTGATTTTCATCCTGACACTCGAGTCCTTGTACTCCAGTTCTTGGATACTTCCTCCACTGTTCATCATATTTGTCAGCCCAACAGGCCCGAATTTGACACTGTCACTTAGCTCCTTCAGTGGCACATAGGTGAATAATTCAAATGATGAAGGCTTTAGAACGATGCCAATGGGATCTGATTTAGGAGTCATCAACTGCAATGAATCAGCTTGGTTAAGATAAACCACATACTCTTCAGCATAGCCCATTTTTACTGCGTCCATTTTTTGGTCCCACTCTATGTCATTGACATGTACTGAGCCTTTCATAGTTTTGTAGCACTCTTTGTAGCCCCTGATCCTTCTCACTTTCGGATCCCATCCTGCTCCTTGGCAATTAAAAGCTCCAACCACGCCTCCATGCTGCAGAAAATAATGTAAGAAGTGTTAATTTGCAAAAAATCATGTAAAATAAGCATCATTATCGCAGAATGAGGGAATGAAGAAATATGTATACCTTATTCAAGTTCCAAATCTTAAGAATGGTTTTTTGGTCGAAAAGAGGGTTCGTAAAGAGGCAGTCTCTTGTTGGCAGGGCAAAGTACTGGCAGATGGGGATGGTACCATCCGGATACACAAGTCTCTTTAAGAGATCAAAATCATGGCACCCTAGTGAATCGCTCACGTAGATAGGCCCTCCACTGATAGCACGAGAACCAGCATGGAATTTAGCACAAATGTGATCAGTGTGGAACATATCCCAATCAGGGTGAATCATCTGACCCATCCACAAGCTATTGTAGGAACAATGAATCATATGAGCCCCTTGTAGCCAGAGTACACCTTCTGGGTCCCCATTTGGATCTTGGAACCAAAAATCATCCCCTGAAAATGATAGAACTCTTCAGCTTTCACCTATCTCACTTTCAAAAAACAGTAACAAAAAAGAGAGAAAAAAAATAGAGAACCTAGAATTATCATGAAGTTGAAACTTGCTTACCTACTCTACCAATAGATATCTGCTTAGTTCCAAGGAAGAAGAAGTCATTGCATTGTTGCATGCTGGAAATAAGGTTGGTGCCATTCAAGTTCTTCTTCAGGGATCTTGTCAAACCATCATAGTAACGCTTTGCGAGTTCTACTCTGCCTCCAAATTCCTCACATACATACTCAAGTGCCTACAGTAGAAGTGACTATTCACTGTTAATGAGAGCTGAACATCAGAAGCAACAGAGATCAGAGAGTAAATGATAATACTTCAATGTTAGCTCTAATGTACACCAGTAATTTTATGTGTTCAGCTGTTTTTGTTTATTCGGACCCAGACAACTTCCATTAAATGATCACATCAGTGATGATAATTGCATGTTTCTTGTAAATGCAAGATTACCAAGTTTCAGAGCCAAAACGACCTGATTTCTAATACTTACCAAATTTCAGTAACTACTCATGAGAGAAACTAGAGACAGTAAATAAGGTGAACCATAAAATTATGAAGCCAAGTTTGACTTTGCTAATACAACTAGTAATTTGAAACCAAATTTAACTAGTCTAAAGAGTTACTGATATTAAGATGGTGGGAATGTGACAATAGCAGGGCGCAGAAGGAGAAAGATGGTTCAAGAAGACAGCTTACAAGCATAACATCCACTTTAACACCTGTCACTCCGACGCTTGCAAGATATGAATGCATTGAATCGTAAAATTCATCAGCTTGGTCAGGATGTACGAGCCCAATTCCTCCTTCAAGAACTTTAACCACTGCAAGGTCCTCCATTGTCCCATCAAGTCCAGGCGAGGATTTGCATGGTACTACTTTGGAATTGAGATGAGTGGCTCCAGGCCTAACACCACCCCATGTGCCGCAAAGAGCTTGCCAAACAAAAATATCATCTAATCCCTTGAAGTTTGTTCTGAGATCATCAATGAAGGATTTCATCCCACATCCTCCAGTGTGCAAACTGTTATCGAGGCTTGCAGTTGAGGTGCTATCTATCTCTTCCCCCAACATTTTGCTTATCTCTTGCTTCAACCCCTGGATTTTCTTTTGGAGCACACTCGGATCAGTGATGTCTGATTTGACCCCTGCATTGAACATTGCCAATTCATGCTTAGCTGCCAAAGCCTCTGCCATGAGAGAGCCTCGGAGAGCAGGATTATATGATTTGGCATTTGAGGAAAATACCGATCCTTGCTTATACCTATTGCCAAAAGAAACAGAAAAATAAAGGTCCAAACGAAAGGAGGGATTATATTGAGCACAGAATGATTAGAGTATATTCAGAGTTACATCTATGTTCCTCGGACTCTTCATTTCAACTTAAGTACTTAGATACCGAACACTCAAACACTCAACGTATACTCTTGACACTTAACACTTGACACTTAACACTTGGACACAAACCCAAGTTGGATACTCTAAGTGGAATAACAAGACCAATATTTCACCAAGGCATATGTAGTTTATGAAGTAACAGCAATCCTTATGATTCTGGTCATAGCTACATAAGGTTCGTACAGGTAACAGCAATCCTTATGATTCTGGTCATCGCTACATAAGGCTCGTACAGATATCTGTCGTAGTTGATAAATTATCAGCAAAAGAATGAAAGACAGTTTTATAAAGAATGGGCCTGTTCCAAACATAGGTGAACAATAATATAACTGGTTACATACCTTCTAAACCTTTCTCTTTCTTCGAACCGGTAAAGCCTAGCAAGCATTTGCTCCCCAGGGAAGACAAGCTTCTTTGCGTCTTGATTTGGCTCATTTTCATCTAAATTGACACTTTGCCAACCATCATCAATGACAAGAAAACGAAGCGGGAGACCACCCTCAGAAAATTGGTTCACCCCATGCCATACACCAAGAGGATCAACGGTCAAGTAAAATGCATCCCAGGTACACCAGCCAAATTTGTCCACCAAAGGAGGGGCAACCTTCTCTTCAAGAAGCCTAAACGTATCAAGATGAACTCTAATAGCACTAAATGCCTCTTTCATCACATTGTACGGGTTCTCAGAGACATGAACATAGGCTATTGCTTTAAAAAATGATTCCTTAACTTGGGTAGACCCACTCTCAGCACTGAGCATGACATGCCCATCATTGCCTGGGTGAAGGGCAGCCCTGAAGCTCCCCTCAATCAAGGGCACAATAACAACATATGACCCTATTTCAGGGACATCAAGGAGCACCCATTGGGTCTCCATTTGCAAATCGGACCCGGAAGTCCCAACCCATTGGGTAGACCACCATGTTTTGAACCTGAATATGCTAAGGAAATTCCTATTAGTGAACTTCCCCAGTGAGCTCATAATCCAATCAGATGGCTCGTCTGCCTTGAACCCCAAGAACCCGCCCCGGTGTGACAGGGATCGGACTTTCTTGATCAGGGATGGAGGAGCACTAGAGGACTTGCAGATTGAAGAGAAGTGATCAAACCTGACATTGCTTGGGACTTGAGAAAGCAATGGGACACCTCTTACGCTCAACTTCCCATGTGACAAATCAAAGCTCTCCTCCAAGCTCATGTCTTTTGGGCAAGGTGCCATGATCAAAGGCAAAAGCAAAGAACCTAATCTTAATCCTTAGTTTTCCCTGTCTGTTGTTGTCTGACCTCTAAAAGTGTAGACTCCACATATACATATGAAGATTGAAGAAGATTCAAAGATGAAAAATACGGAACTGGACCGGTAACTTATATTAAGAATTAAGACAAAGACACAGTCCCAATCACATACAGCAATCACTTAGGATAACTATTTTATCTTATCCAATACCACAAATAAACTATTACCTTAAACCTTAATCAGTGCAAAAGATGCTTCTGGGCCTCTTAGGTTTAAGGATGAACCTGAAAACTACCTGCTAAAATGTTATTGTGTACATATTGTGTTTCTACGCAACTCCAGACAGCTTGAAGTCTGACCTATACAGTCATAGCCTTATACAATGAAAAGGACTTTCTCCAATCCAGAGCAAATATGTAGGTTCTCAAAGCTTCAAAATTGTTTTCTTCAATACCCATCTCAGATAGAACAAGATAACACAATAACTATAGAATAAGGCACAGTAAGTATCAGGCATATTTTTCACTGCATATAATGCCTTATTGCCTACTATCACGGCATGGTTTGTCTTAGCTTCAGACTCTGCTGTGGGAGCAGAGAGACTGTGAGAATACTTACACGTATACGTGTCAACGAGTTACCTCGTCTTTCCACACGAAGATCGCCACGTGTATGCATGGCTCTTTTCTACTACTTACACGTAATTTGTATAGAGAGAGAGAAAAAACAAAAAGAAATCAGAGTTTGGTGCTTCAACAACCTCTACCATGAGGTCCATTACCATGTAATCGGTGAAGTCCACACTTGCTGGCAGATTAACAATATTTATAATAACAGGGAATGAGGGAGCTATTGTCTAGCAAAATTAAGGAGCTACTGCTGCAAATCTTGTTTATCATCTTTTTCACCCTAAAAGCTGAAAGGGACTTACAAGGTGGTGAGTGTTTCTAGTACTTTTCTCTCACCTCAGTCTCTCCTAGCTACTCTCTGCTATTGTTTCTGGTAATTTAGTAGAATGATCCCTTGGAATTGGAATTGGAATTGGAATTGGAATTGGTGAGAATGTTATTTGGGTATATAGCTAGGTGCCTCAAGATGGGTGATTTCAGCTTTGTGGACATTATCTCACTAGGACATGCTTATTATGCCCATGATTCACCTCATTCCAGTGGGGTAAAATGTCGAACACCAAGCAGGCAAACAGCAATGAACTTTAAACCCCCACCATTTTTCAAGGAAATTGAAATCAATTAACAACCCCAGAAAATGGGCTCGGTTAAAAATGGAATGATTTGCACATAATCACTATAATCAGAGGTATTTAATGTATAAATGATAGGAAAGAAATAGTGTTTCTCTGACATGCAGCAAAGTAATGACCATATACTCACCTCTGAAGTCTGAACTCGCTGTCAAGTGTTGGTACATAGAGGGAATGCCCAATTTTACTGAAATCACTCATCTTTTGAGGCCTACTTCTTTGATTACTACGACCACACCCAAGTCCTTATAATAGATTCAAATCCTTATGCAGTTGCATTTTGCTTTCCAATTGACCTAAAGTAGACTTTAATAAAGAAAATAACACTATTAATTAAAGGGAAACGATGAGAATAGTTGAAAGCAAATCAAATATTGAGATTACTCTCTCCGTCCCATATTATAGGTCGTTTAAGGTTTTTGCACACGAATTAAGAAAGCTATTAAATAGTCTCAATTCTAGCAAAAATAATTAGACTTACTGGTTTACTCTTTGACTTTAGATTTAGCAAAGAAAGAGAGCAATTAATGAAGTAATGTGAGGCAATGGTAGAATGGGTAACAAATAATAAATGCTTTGTTGAAACTCTAAAACGACTTATAATATGGGAAAAAATCAATTTTCTAAAACGACTTATATTATGAGACGGAGGGAGTACTATTTAAAAGCAAGAGGAAAACACCACAATCTTCTCTCCACAATCAATCCCATTTTCCATATCTTGGAGGTTATTAGAAACAAACATACCAAAACAAATACTTTAATAATTAGAAGCTTTATTGGCAGTCACACCTTTAGTATTCTACAATGACTTCAGAAACACCACCAACCTCTTCAAGCCATGGTAAACTGAATACCAACTTGTTCTGATCATCATCATCAGACCACTCATATTTCACTACCTCACCATTCACAACACACTTCTTAGGCATTTGATTTGAGTAAGCCAAGAAGCTTCCTGCACCTTTGATCTTCATCTTAGCATTTGAGCCCTCGTACTCCAAGCTCTGGATAGTTCCACCACTATTGAACATGTTTGTCAGCCCAATGGGTGCAAACTTGGCAACGTTTCCCAAGTTCTTGATCGGAACGAAGCTGAACAACTCGAACGAAGACGGGTTGAGTACAACGTGGATCTGCTCAGATTTGGGTGTCATCAACACAAGTGTGCCGGCTTGGTTGAGGTAAACAGCATATTCTTCAGCACAATTCATTTCAATGCCTTGCATATTTTGGTCCCATTCTATGTCATTTACATGTACTGAACCTTCCATGGTCTTGTAACATTGCTTGTAACCTTTGATCCTTCTCTCCTTTCTGTTCCACCCTGCTCCTTGGCAGTTAAATGCTCCTATAACGCCACCAAACTTCAAGCAGAAAAGTAAAAAATGAGTCTTCACTCTTGGTGGTTTAACTTGCAATATGTGACAATAATGTTTTAGGCCTAAGATTTAATCTTTAATACCTTATTGAAGTTCCATATCTTAAGAATGGATTTTTGGTCAAAGAGAGGATTCTTGAAGAGGACATCCCTGGTAGGGAGGGCAAAGTGCTGGCATTTGGGGATTGTTCCATCAGGGTATACCAGTTTCTTGAGGAGATCAAAGTCATGCCCCCCTAGTGAGTCGCTAACGTAGATGGGCCCACCGCAGATTATGAAATTTGGCACAGATGTGATCACTCTGGAACATGTCCCAATCAGGGTGGAAGATCTGACCCATCCACAAGCTGTTGTATGAGCAATGGATCATATGAACCCCTTGTAGCCAAAACACTCCATTTGGGTCCCCGTTTGGGTCTTGGAACCAAAAATCATCACCTGATAATGTGATGACAATATTATTACAGTACTTAGTTAGCATTAGACCAAGGAATTAGTACAAGAAAGCAATCACAATAAAATTCAGGATATTAAAACAATAAGATAGATTTGTCATGGCTTTAAGTTTATTTTTACCTACTCTACCCATTGAAATCTGTTTGGTTCCAAGGAAGAGGAAGTCATTGCATTGTTGCATACTAGAAAGAAGGTTGCAACCATTGAAATTCTTCTTCAGAGCTTTTGTCAGCCCATCATAATACCTCTTTGCAAGCTCTACCCTGCCTCCAAATTGCTCTGACACATATTCAAGTGTCTGTATTTTCAAAACAAATTCCAGATATACAAATTATTATATCTCCATGGACAAAAATCAGACAAAATTTAAGTTAAAGGATAATAAATAATGATACTTAGAGTTAATAGTTACTTGTATAACATCCACTTTAACCCCAGTGATTCCGGCATTGGCAAGGTAGGAATGCATAGAATCATAAAAATCGGCAGCTTGATCAGGATGAACAAGCCCAATTCCACCTTCAACAATTTTATCCACTGCAAGGTCATCCATTGTCCCAGCAAGAGCAGGTGACAATTTGCAGGGCATCACACTAGAATCAAGATGGGTTGCACCAGGCCTAACACCGCCCCAAGCGCCACAAAGGGCATGCCACACCCAAATATCTTCCAAACCCTTGAACTTGGTTCTAAGATGCCTAGTGAAAGCTTTCATACCATATTCTTCAGCTTTGCAACTACAGCTTCCACAGCTTTGAGTTGGCTTACTCTCACTTTCATTTTCTCCCTCCCCCCCCATCAACTCATTCAGCTCTTGCTTCAACTTCTGAATCTTTTCATCAAGAGCAGACACATTAGCGGCTTCAGCAGATTCAATCACCCTCTTCCGATCCTTCTCAGCATGCTCAATCTCAATAGCCTTAGAGATGAGTAATTTTGGCTTCATGGGGTCACAAGGTGGGGAATTAGGCCTAACAATAAACCACTTTTGTATTTTCTAAACTTTTCCCCCTCATCAAACCTATGTAGCCTGGCTGTCATTTGCTCCCCACCAAGAACAAGGTTCTTCCTATCTTGGTGTGGGTCATCCTCATCTAAATTGATACTTTGCCACCCATCATCAATGATGAGAAACCTAAGGGACAAACCACCCTCAGAAAACTCATTCACTCCATGCCATACACCATTAGGCTCCACTGACAAGTAAAATGCATCCCAAGTACACCAACCAAATTTGTCCATAAGAGTTGGGATCTCTTTCTCCTCTAACAGCCTAAATGTGTTAAGATGAACCCTAATAGCAGTAAATGCCTCTTTCATTATATTATAAGGGTTGTCACACACATGGACATAAGCTATGGCCTTAAAGGTTGATTCTTTCACTTGGGAAGAACCGCTCTCGGCGCAAATCATGACATGCCCTTCATCTCCAGGATGAAGAGAAGACCTAAAGCTCCCTTCAATTATGGGCACAATGAGGGCATATGACTTAATCTCAGGGACATCAAGGAGCACCCATTGGGTCTCCATTTGCAAATCTGACCCACAAGTTCCCACCCATTGGGTAGACCACCATGTCTTGAACCTAAATATGCTAAGGAAATTCCTATCTGTGAACTTCCCCAATGAATTGACTACCCTATCAGAGGGCTGCTCCACTTGGAACCCAAAGAACCCACCCCTGTGCGAGGCGGACTCTAAGCGTCTAAGCAAGTTAGGGGGAGCATCAGATTCAGAGGGTTTGCAGATGGAGGAGAAGTCAGTGAAAGAGACATTGTGAGGGACTTCATTGAGTAATGTCACTCCTTTGACACTTAACTTTCTGTCCTCAGACAAATTTATATATTTGTCCAAGGACTTGGATTTGACGGGGCTCTGAATTGGAAGAACTAGATCATTTGGAGGTGCCATTGGCAAAGAAAAAAAAAACAGAGGGAAACAGGGGATGAATTACAGGGCAAATGAAACAAGAATTTACCAATAAGAGTATCAAACAAAATGCAGGAAAATTTGGGGTTCTTAGTGTTAGTAGAATATTTTTTATAGGATTACAGTGTAATTACTTATGTGTGATAATGATATATACACTTGTGGTACTATATGACAAAAATGAATGAGACTGACATCAAGAAAAACCAGAACTGGTATGTATGTACAAAATGTAATGTAATCTTTATCACAATTCACAAATAGGGCTGCTCAAAAAAGGAGGGAAAAAGATGAAGGGAAAGCTTCAATAAGACAATTGGTCTAAACAATTCTCTACTTAAATGGCAAACTACTGCACTGTATATATAGACGATAGTGGAAGGGCGGCATTTAGTTTAGTTTAAAAAATGCAATTGTTGTAGAAGAATAGGATTCAAGAGTGTAGAAGTTTCTGCATAATGAATTATTAATAAATGGTTAATTAATGAGATATTACTCAAATTAGATACAGGGTGCTAGAATATGCTTTTTTTTTTTTTTTGATAGGAGGGTGCTAGAATATGCTAATGCTACTGTGTTCTTCTTTTCTTATTATTTTGGTAGAGATGGTGGGACCTCATGGAACATGCTACCAAGTCCCAGTATGTTCTTTTCTTTTTGGTGCAAATGCATAGTTCAAGCTTAAAGTCCCAGTATGTTCTAACTTCTATCCATCATCCTTGGTAATCGTCAACCACGTATCATGGTATGCCATTGTCATGGATCGCCATTCGTACATGTCGAATACCTTCACACTTCAGAGTGTTATCTAATTTCATTTTTGTGTGTGACATTATTTCTAATATCAAGGACCAGTCATTTTGTCTCCATTTGCAAATCTCACCCACAAGTCAATAACAATCTCAGAACCTAAGGCCATTTCAACACCAAGTCAACATTTATTTTAGATAACAACAAATTGCAGCACAAATTACTGAATTAGTACCAGACACTGTCAAACTAACCCAGCCCATGCATTTTGACTTAATGTGATTTCTGTAGACCTAACTAAAAGTGAAACAACGTTTTCAACTCTGTCGTAAGTATCAGGATCATCGGACACAAGGAGATCAAGCTTCTACACGGTTATGGGATCACAATCTTTTAAATAAAAATAAATAATAAAAAAACAATATGACAAATCATCCCAAAACTCAACTTACCATTACATTTGGAAGATGAACCATTTCACCAGATCTTGTGGTTGGTATTAGCAATCCTCTTGAAGTTTATTGGAGTCGAGGAATACATTTTTTAATAGTAGGTGTAGGCCTCTCATTGGGAGTGCAAAACAATTAGGCATGTTTTGTCCAAAGATTAGTTCTTCTTTGTTTGAGAAAACCAATGGAATCAGAGAAATCCTATTCGCAGAACCGGTGATTTTGACTATGATGATTTATGTGATTTAGAATCCGGATTGAACCTCAAGAGTGCATGTGTTTTTGAAAAAACAAATCTTGAAGGAGGTCAATTTGATATTCTGGGTGCTCAAGAAAATGATGATCAACTTCAATTGAGCAACGATAAAGAATCTTCCATGGCTTCCAATTCGGCTACTGATCCTTCTTCGCCATCACTCTTTTATGGATCAACATAAGAAGAGGACTTTTATTAGGATACAAGTTATATTCCTTTGTTATATATATTAGGTTATGTTATAACTTGTTACGGTAGGTTATGTTAGGATACGATTGATTATGAATACTAGGCCTATATAAGGAGGGATATAGGCTTGAGTTTAGTGAACCAAGAGAAAATGTGCTAAGAGGTATAGTGTATTAGAGGGGTTCTCATATTCTAAGAAGGATAGAGAGAGAGAGTCAAGAGTTCGTGTTATTAGTTATGTGGTTGATTAATTAATAATACAAATATATGAGGATTGTGGATGTAGGCCATTGAGTTGGGGCCGAACCACGTTAAACATCAAAGAAGTACTAGAAGCCATGGAAGAAGAACCGGAAGATCTGGAATCGATGGAAGAATTTTGATTGTTTACCGTTGCTCACTTGCTCTCTGGTAATGATATATTTAAAATAACAAAAATGACATACATTGAAAAATAAAAGAGGGTATTCCATATATATATATATATATATATATATATATATATATATATATATATATATATATATATATATATATATTGTACTCAGAAACAAGATTTCCTCATCCTTATTTATGGAATTTGTTTGAACTAATATTGTAGATGGCGAACAAGGATGAGTAGAAGTCATGGAAGAAGATGTGGACTCCATGAAATTTGTTTACCGTTACTCACCCTCTGTAGTGAGAAAAGGCCTATTAACTTGGGGCCTAAACGTAGTTCTAATTGTGAAATTGTGCTCGGATGTCTAGTTAGAAAATGGTATGTTTGCTTGGTGTGATCTAAACTTTTAATCTTATTGCTGGTGGTGGGTTCCTTCTTATCTCCAATATTAGATTGTCGTTGTTATGCTTCCTTGCCTTTTCCTTTTTTTTTTTTTTTTTTTTTTTTTTTGTAAATCTGATCAAAAAAACCCGGGCCCGATGGCTTGGCCCGAACCCGTCCGCATTTGGGACGGGTTTGGGATGAAGGTCAAACCCGCAAACCCGGCGAGAAATTTTAGTTTTTTTATTTTATTTTATTTTTTTACATTTTTTCTATTAATTTGTTTGTTGTAATTTTAACTTAACTTTCTTCAAAAATATTATTTTGCAAATCTGATGTCATGGTTGCGTAGACCTTGAAAAGTTGTATGGATTCAAAAAAAAAATCAACTCAAGCGCATATCGGGATCAAAAGTTATGCTTAAATAAAGAAAATTAACGATATAGCGAAATTGGCCTGAAAAGCCCGTAGGCCCGCCCGAAGCCCGATAGGGCCTCGTATGGACATGAGTTTTTTGCCCGAAAACCCGGTGGCCCGGCCCGATGATCACCTCTACCTGAAAGAAGGATAATTTCATTAGTCAACTAAACAACATAGGTCCAAGGATACAAACTCATCTACAACACTAGGTCCCTCCCCCATCCAAATTTTATCATAAAAACTAAAGGGCTATAACTGTGCAAGGTAGTGAGCCACCTGGTTACCGGCCCTAAGTACATGTGACCATTTACATAATCTAAAAGATCGACTAAGCAGCAAAATATCGTCAATAAGCAGACCCAGATCATTTGAAAGAACTTTTCCTTGCGGGAGAATTGATATCATCCTGAGCGAATCGCCTTCGACCACGATGTCGATGAAGCCCTTGTCAAGAGCTATCAGCATGCCAAATCTGATTGCAAGAGCTTCAGCAATATCTATGGGATAAGAGGTAGCAATCTGTCGTACACTTGAGGCTAATAAGTCACCATACTCATCCCGTATTGCAATACCCAAGCCAACACCCCAGTCCCCAAAAGTTGCGGCATCACAATTTAATTTAACCACACCCACTGGACAGTGGCGGATCTAGAAAATTAAAAATATGGGTGCCAAAACTGATTTATTAAATAATATGAGTGACAAAACTAAATTGGTAGGGTATTTTAGCAATAATTTCCAAAAAAATTTCAAAAACTAGGCTATTTTAGCAAAATTTTCCGAAAAAACTGGTTGCCCGGGACCCTGGGCACCCGCACTGAATCTGCCCCTGCCACTGGAGGTGCAATCCATTTGTCAACCAACTGTATGGACTGCCTAGAATTTTGACGGTGCACCCGTGTAGCCTCTGATGCCTCACCCGTGTAGCCTCTGATGCCTCAATATATTGTCGATTAAACGAAGAGGCATGATCTATAAGTTGGGACAGTAGCTTAAATTCTTGTTTGAAAATTCGCCCATTGCGAAAAAACCACAAGTCCCATAAGATAGCCAGCACCCGACCCAATTCCTCACCTGTAAGAGCATTGCACATCCATATAAGCCAAGAACGAAAATTTCTTGCTCCCCTTTGGATACCAAACTCCTCCAGCCCCGATTCCTCCCATGTCACTCTAGCAAATGGACAAAAAAACAATACGTGCAGGGAGTCTTCTGGTAGACTTGGGCAAAGATCACAATCAGGGTCTCTACATTATAGTGTCGCTGCATAAGAGATGCTTTGACAGGAATTAAGTGCGCCGGTTGCCACTCGCCAAAGAAAATGCTTAACTCTAGGAGCGATGTTCAGCTTCCAAACTTTTTTCCACAAATGATCAGGCCCTGAAGAAGACGTGGCTCGAAAAGGATCAACTAAAGACCACCTGATAAAATCATATGCTGATTTGATTTTCTCACTTTTTGAGTTATTCTTGTTACTATTTTTTGGGTTCACAACCAAAGGTATTCACTGTCGACCACAATTGATATTTTTCCGCGCTGGCTTGTAGGCACCTCAAAGGGTGAGACAACAAGCCAATGAATTTAAAACTGCTCCATGACCATGACCATAACCAAGGCGAGATTCGAAACCTCGACCTTGGTTAATGATGGTTTCTTTCATCTTGGCTGTTCGTTATTCTGTTGCCTTTTTTTAGTGCTATTCTCTTGGTGTAGAGATGTTGTTGTGTTGCGGGGCTATTGCAATTTTCGTTGGCTACCATTTGAGTTGAAATTCTGGTAACTCTGTTTTTCTGTCTTTATAGGGTTATCAAAAAAGTTAAAATTTCCATCGAAGGTTGGTGAGAAAGAAGAGAATTTTGAAGATGAAGAAATGTTGTATTTCCAAAAAAAAAAAGAAAAAAGATTTCACTTTCGTGTTGGAGTTCTTTGAAAATGTTTGATTGATCAATTTATATAGTGCTTTATATTCAATTGTATCTAATTAGAAATCTGCTGCTATTGTTGTGGTCAAATTCACTCACACTAAGGCCTCGTTTACTAGGTTACAATAAAATCCAATGCAATGCAATTATTTATAGGATAAATGAAATGTGAAAAGTGAAGGAGTGGGAGGAGAGGGATAGGAAAAGTGGGGTTGATTGCATTATTCATTGTAATCACAATTGCTCAACTTTTCCCATGTAGTGATGATTACTTTGGATGGTGTAATCAATCTTACTTTTTCCATCTCCTTCCTCCCCTTTTTTCCTTTTCCACTTCCCATTTACCCTATAAAATGATTGCATTGCATTTGATTGCAACCTAGTAAACACTACCTAAGTTTCTTATAGCAACAAATAAAACAGTACTAATATTTTGGCCAAATCAATATTTTGCAAGTACTTTCTCTGTTGGTTTTACTATTGCCAACAGATTAACATGTCGGTATAAGTTGTTTACCAACTGACCGGGATCTGTTGGGATCATTGTTGCCAACACTTATTTAGCTGGGATTGCAAGGGGTAGGAATTATTTACAAATAAATATAGTGAAAAAATATAGGGAAGATTTGAATCATTGGTATCCCATGATTATGCCAATACTCATGTCATTGAAATCCCCTCATTATGCAAATTGAGATCCAACGAGTAGTATTGATCCGTCGGAGTCACTAAACATGGGTATCTATAGCAATCCTTGCCCTTTCGTTATCTTTTATTTCCCCTAATCTTGCGTGAAATATGTTGAAACTAAATTAATTAAGTTGATTGATGTGTTAAGAAAATGAATTGTCTTTTTTAATTTGGTGAGAATGAACAAAAAAAAAAAAATGGGTATAAAATGATAAGAAAATAAATATATAACAGATGCTTGACTTCTTTTTTATTTTTATTTTTATTATTGAAAAGGCATACTATGCTGACCATAATAGTCATGCAATAAATCAATCACCTATACATCATAATTTAAATAAAAATATACTACACGTTGAATTATAGTCAGGTGATGAACCAATAACCTCCTAAGTATCATATCAATAAAAGTAGACACTCTTTAATTATTACACGCTTGTCTATAATTTTTTCTTGAGCTCCTTGTGTATAGTGTGCCCTACGTATATGATATTGATACTCATAAAAATAGATACTATGTCTACTCTTGACTATATGTGGTCATGCCGAGAGTCTAAAATGTATGAATTTATTTTGCCTGATATTTTTTTATTATTATATCACTCATTAAACTCATTCTTACTTTTTTCTATATCTTATCAAACTCATTCTTACTTTTTTCTTCGATGTGGAACTCCCAATCTATTGAAAATGTATGATACAATAATCTTTAGTGCAACATAATTATAAAGGAAAAGAACACATAAATATACTATTCTTTTAAAAAATTTCCCCACGATATACATCACAAAGAGGGTTTTGAATTTGTTTTACACTGATCTTTTATTTGTCTAAAGCAAATCTTCCAATCCTTCTGTTCTTTAATTTTTTTATTACACTGATCGAGCGATATAAATAAATATGTTTGATATGCATCACAAACAAGATGAGCCAAGCAACCAAATCTATCTCGTAATAATAACGTTTACCGGTCTCATACTTGTTAAAAGGAAACCTACTGCTCAAAAGGCACAGTAGGTGATTTTATTACACGTACTGAGCTTCAATCACAAAATTATTTGCTAGTAGAACTTACTTCATTACTTAGGACGACAAGAGCTCATGCATTCACATGCTGCATGGCTTCCACAATACCAACTACGTACCTAATATTTGCCTAATAATAATGCTTGACATGATTCCATTCACTTCCGATCCGCCCGACCACTTGATCTTAGTTTTCAATTTCATCACCTCCATAACCACCACCTGCTCCACCTCCATAGCCGCCACCCGCTCCATATCCGCCGCCATGTCCACCACCAACTCCACCACCATAGCCGCCTCCTTGTCCTCCACCGAAGCCACCTCCGGATCCTCCTCCGTACCCACCACCTACACCGCCTCCATGACCTCCACCAAAGCCGCCACCACCACCTTCATGGCCTCCTCCGTATCCACCCCCAATGCCACCTCCATGACCGTACCCACCACCTGCACCTCCACCACTTCCTTCATGCCCTCCTCCGTATCCGCCACCAACACCTACCCCGCCTCCGTGGCCTCCTCCATATCCTCCACCAACACCTCCACCGCCAGTGCTACCTCCGTGTCCACTACCTGCACCATAGCCTCCACCAACACCACTTCCATGTCCTCCTCCGACTCCTCCACCTTCATGACCACCTTCATGACCACCTCCATAGCCCCCGCCAACACCTCCTCCATGGCCTCCTCCGTAGCCACCACCAACACCACCACCTTCATGGCCACCACCGACACCTCCTCCTACACCGCCTCCATGGCCACCACCAACACCACCACCGGCACCTCCTCCTACACCACCACCATGGCCTCCTCCGTAGCCACCGCCAATGCCACCACCTTCATGGCCTCCTCCATAGCCACCGCCAGCACCTCCTCCATGACCAACACCAACACCTCCTCCTACGCCACCTCCATGACCTCCTCCTACGCCTCCACCAATTCCTCCTCCGGAACCTCCTACACCACCACCATGGCCTCCTCCGTATCCACCACCAGCTCCACCGCCAACACCACCCCCTTCATGGCCTCCGCCATATCCACCACCAGTGCCTCCTCCAGCACCACCTCCATGACCACCACCAACACCTCCTCCTACACCGCCACCTTTTCCTCCTCCAGAACCTCCTCCTACACCACCACCATGGCCTCCTCCATATCCACCACCAGCACCTCCTCCTTGACCACCCCCAACACCACCTCCTACACCACCTCCATGGCCTCCACCTACACCACCACCATGACCACCTCCATAGCCACCACCGGTTCCACCTCCAATGCCACCGCCGCCTTCATGGCCACCACCAGTGCCTCCTGCGGCACCACCTCCATACCCACCGCCAGCACCTCCACCGGCGCCACCTCCAATGCCACCACCTTCATGGCCCCCACCATATCCACCGCCAGCACCTCCTCCATAGCCACCACCCAATCCTAGCCCTCCCTCCTTTCCTTCACAACCCTCCTTTTGATCCACATTGTTTTTTTCATCCAATCGCCTCCCCTCAGCTATCCCCACAAATACCACAGCAAGTGATAACACTAAAAATGAGACCCCTAAACCTCTCAAAAACCTCCCCATGACTTTCACTCACTTACAATTGCAATAATAATCTTTGCTTAATTTGCTTGATGTGTTGCATACAAGTTAGCGTTGCTATGCCTGCTATTTATAGGCAAATTAGCTAGGACTTGGAAAAGGACAGGGGACCCTACATGGTTTGGGCTTAGAGGGTTGTTCGATTATTGGGAATTGAAGGGCAGATCGATATCTACTTACTGTTCAGTGTTGTAGACACATGCATACGTGGTATTTGTTTGCGGCAAATAGGCAGTGAATTTCAAACTTGTTTGACCTTAGCTTGCGTTTAACCAAATCATTAAATGGACGGTCCTTATTTTTGTTAATAAGTTGATTAAGATGTATCACCTACATTACTAATCGATCTTTTACCTGCTAAGTGAACTCCAGTAGCTAGCTAACTAGTACACTACTCTTGATCCATTTCTTTTTAAACTTTCTATTTGCTTTTCTGAGGTCAAACTTTATAAACTTTGACCGTAAATATATAAAAATATCTCTATGAGTTATGATTTAAAAGTATACGCATTAGATTCCATTTGGAATGTATTTTTAAAATATCTATTTTTTATAAACTTTACTTGTATATTTTTAAAGATATTAATAGTTAAAGTATTGCATTGGAAATAGCGAAAAACAAGTAGGAAGTTTAAAGAGAAACGGAGAGAGTATAATCATGCGTAGTACGCAGGAATTGAAATTCAGAATAAACAAGCTAAGCAGCAGAAAATTGGTAAAATGAAAAAGTGGCATGTGTATTATTTGGTTTGGTTTTATTTCAAGTTGTCCCCTTCAAAATCATTCAATAGAGAAATTTATGCATGTGGAGAGGAAGAAAATAATGTATGTTAGTTGTAGTATCCCGTGTTATATTTTGCTGCTTGATAGAAAAATGACAGAGCTGAATTAAATGAGATGGATGTAGAAATTTTTGTCAGTTAGGAGACAATTTTACATTCCTTGGATGGAATTTAAGCCAAGTGTCTGCATTGCTTTATATAATCAATAATGTTTATTTTGATTGAGAAAATTATTCATCTGGCCGGTCATCTTAATTGTGAGTCTGAATCATTGCAACTACGATTATTAGGGAAGAATTAGGAAATGCACACATAAAATCACACACAACGACTTAACTAAATCTCCTTTCCTCATTACATCAGTGGTGTAAATTACATATATGATTTTACAACAATATGTCAATATGTATATCAGACCACTGCTTATATTAGTACAGTTTCGTCACCGACGGATTGGAAGAGAGAGAGAGGGGGGGGGGGGGGGAGGGACGCGGTGAGAGATAATTTCGATTAAGATCCCAAGCAAGTTTCTAATAAGTATTATTATGTGCGCAGATGGATCAGATTTGGTGGTAAAGATAAATCTCAACTACTCTCACTCTCAATTTTCCACACTATGTATATATGCCAGTTCATCCTTATCACCTAATCTTTGCTCTGTCCCAGAAATAGTACTAAGATTAGCATTAGCAAAATAACAATACCCAATTGGAATGCCACGTACTAGTAGTATATGGGCTTTGTCCACTAATCACTTTCTTTTAAGAATTATATATATATATAGTAGTACGTTCATAATTTCATATCCTTACAACGTTACAAGTGACTGATCGAGTGCTCAAGAAGTGGTTCACTATATAGTCAAATTTGTCGGGACTACTGATCCTTCTTTCTTGAAATTATCCTAATTAAATCATATCCTTACAATTAATTCATCTCACTTAGTGTTACGCAACAATCAATACTAGTAGTGATCGATTAGTACGGTCCCCCTAGCTAGCTACTGCACATTTTAAGGGTTTCTTAAATTAGTTACTCGATCTCTTTTACGACAAATTATTGCATACTTCGATCATTCTCATTATCATACTATAGGCATATACCGTAATGTGGATTACTAACTCACATAGTCACATGGTTAACCTATTATTTTTTAATTAAAGTAGTTTAAATTAGGAGATGGAGTGCATATAGTTTCTATTGCAATTGGTTGTGACTGTGATGAGGAAGGTATGCTTACAATTTGACTTCTCTAGATCTTTTTAACGATATATGGAAATCACAATAGTGATCATGCTATGATATGATGTTCTCAATGGTTAAATCATGATCTCAAGAGTTGGAACCTCCTTACTCTTTCTCTCCTTCCTCACCACTCTCTCTCATTCCCTCTCCCCCACTTGCACATTTAATGTCACCTCATGATAAGATTAGGATTCTTCCTAATCATGAGAGTAGGCAAGAATTTGTGCATATATATGATTGTAATACGCAGCCGTGTCTGGGTTCGAGGATGCTCATCCCCCTCCCACCCTAATGTAATAGACTATAAATTAGGGAGGCTTAGTCAACCACCCCCACCCAAAAAAGGAAAAGAGAAAAAAAAAAAGTACCCGGCCCGCCAAAGCCCATAGGCCCATATATAGTAGTTGAGACTTGAGAGTTGAGACCATGCATGTGATGGGAGATCGTGGAGTAGAGCTGAGGTTATTGTCAAATTGATGTTTTTATTTACCAAACCGAGCAGTGTCTTTAATTTTAGTTGAGGAGGATTTTGTTGGAGTATCCCTCCTACATGGAGGAAGAGCCCAATTAATTTGGGTTATATTTGCTTACCATATGGGTTATCCATATGATGTTTAAGTGAAGGGCAATTTCGTATATTCACTCACAAGTGGCTTCCCTTATAAGCCAAAAGGTTAGAAGGGCTGAGTGCAAGAGAGAGAAAGCCTAGACACTCAAAAAAAAAATCAGAAAAGTCTAGAAGAGAAGAGGAGAGAGAGAAGAGGAGCCACTCACGAATTTTGGTGCTGGCAGCCCAGAAATCCGCCCCGATCGACGACCAAACGAACTCCGATCGTCGCGAGATTTTAGCACGTTGTTCCTGACATCCCCCTCTTCAAATTCAACGGTCAGAATTTCATTTGGAGCTCTCTAAGTCAGTTTTCTAAATTCAGCTCTTATTTTATACGAAATTGTATTTCCACTCTTTTGGGTGATGATTTGGGAGACTTGTTGTGCCAAGGTTGATCCTTGATGATTGTGAATACCTCTAGTTGATCTAGGGAAGAACTATTGTTGTACCCACTTGTTAATTTGTTGATTAGTGGAGGTTTTGGCACCGTTTGTTAACGGTCCCATGGTTTTTTCCCCACATCGGGGTTTCCACGTAAATCCTTGCGTCTCCTTGTTTATTTACTGTTTTTTGGGCTGATTTATAGTTCCATTTGCTGCTGTCATTTTGGTTCAATATTGTTTGGTTGCTTGAATTGGTTATTGCTCATCTTTGCATCACACCCGGGGAAAAAGTGTTTGTTGCTTCCGCTTGTGTATTTGTGTGCTTTCCCCAACATAGTGGTATCAAAGCTTTGGTTAGAGTTATTGTGAATTTGTTGTGTTGTTAAAGATGGATGAAAAATCTGGTGTGCACGGAATGATTAGTTTGAATTCTGGAAATTACTCCGTGTGGAAAACTAAAATGGAGGATATCCTTTATGTGAAGGATTTGTATGAACCAATTTTAAATGCAACCATACCAACTGGTGTTGTTGAAAGTGAGTGGAAAATATTGAACCGTAAAGCCGTTGGAACAATTAGACAATTTGTTGATATGAGTGTCCTCCAACATATTGCCAATGACACGAATGCTTATACTCTTTGGAAGAAACTTGAGACCATGTATGAAAGGAAGAATGCCTTGAGTAAAGCGTCATTGATTAGAAAACTTGTGAAATTGGAATATAAAGATGGTGATAGCATAGTAGTTCACTTGAATGAATTTCAAAGTTTGATTAACAAGTTGTCTGCAATGAAGATGAATTTAGATGATGAGCTGCAGGCATTGCTACTACTTTGCTCATTGCCAGAAAGTTGGGACACTCTATTTGTATCACTTAGCAACTCCGCACCAGAGGGCACGCTGACAATGGAAATTGTCAAAGCTAGTTTGTTGAATGAAGAAACTAGAAGGAAGGAAATGAGTTCCTCCACACAACCAGAGGCTAATGTGACACAAGAATCAAGCAGGGGAAGAAGTAAGACTCGATATCCCCAGCATAGAGACAAGTCCAGGGGGAGATCAAAATCAAGGGGTAAGATCATTTGCCACTATTGTGATAAGCCAGGCCACATTCAAAAACATTGCAGGAAAATGAAGAGAGACAAGTCCAGAGAAAGGAAAGAAAAGGGTGAGACATTCGGGCAACAACAAGAAGAGAAAGATAACAACATCACTGCAATTGCAACAAGTGATGAATTATTTTTTATTGGTGACCATTGCCTAAATCTAGCTAGTGATGATTGTACTTGGGTGATTGACACGGGTGCTTCGTTTTATCTAACCTCGCACCAAGATTACTTCTCATCTTACACCAGCGGTGACTTTGGCTATGTAAAGATGGGGAATGATGGCTCATCCAAGATTGTAGGCATGGGTACAGTGTGTTTGGAGACATCCACAGGTTGCAGTTTGGTGTTGAGAGATGTCCGACATGTTCCAGACATTCGGCTGAATTTGATATCTCCTGGGTTGCTTGATGATGCTGGTTACTCCAGCAACTTTGGTGGTGGAAAGTGCAAGCTTATCAAAGGAAGTTTGATTGTGGCTCGTGGGAGCAAGCAGAGATCCTTGTATGTGATGCAAGCTAAGTTGTGCAAAGGAGAAGTACACATAGTTGATGATTCCTCCAGCGAGTTATGGCACAAGAGACTTGGTCACATGAGTGAAAGAGGTATGCAAATGCTTGCTAAGAAGCAACTCCTTCCTGATGTTCAAGGTATGTCCTTGAAACCCTGTGTTGATTGTTTAGCTGGAAAACAACATAGGGCAGCATTTCATACTCGTCCCCCATCTAGAAGAAAACATGCATTAGATCTTGTTCATACTGATGTATGTTCTATGGATACTAAGTCACATAGCGGTGCACTTTATTTTGTTACTTTTATTGATGATTATTCTAGAAAACTGTGGGCTTTTGTGTTGAAAACCAAAGACCAGGTGCTACAGTTTTTCAAGCAGTTCCAGGCCAGAGTTGAGAGAGAAACAGGCCGGAAGCTCAAGTGTGTTAGAGCTGACAATGGTGAAGAGTACAGGGGTCCATTTGAAGAGTATTGCAAAGTACAGGGCATCAGGCTTGAGAAGACAGTTCCCAAGACACCTCAGCTGAATGTACTTGCAGAGAGAATGAACAGAACAATTGAAGAAAGAATTCGATGTATGCTCTCTCATGCGAAGCTGCCTAGGATTTTTTGGGCCGAGGCAATGTTTACAGCAGTGTACCTCATCAACCGGTCACCTTCAGTTCCTCTTAATGGAGATGTTCCGCAGAGAGTATGGACTGGTAAAGAGGTATCATTCAGCCACCTGAGAGTCTTTGGGTGCCTTGCATATGTTCATATTCCCAGAGATGAGAGGTCCAAGCTTGATAGCAAGACAAAGCCATGCATCTTCCTAGGGTACTCAGAGGATGAGTTTGGGTACAGATTGTGGGATCCAGTTAGCAGGAAAGTGATTAGAAGCAGAGATGTGGTGTTCTTTGAAGACAAAACCTTTGCAGATTGTGAGAAGAAGAAACAACCAGAGCCTTCTCCTAGTGACAGCGCCAACACAGATCCAATATTTCCTGAAGTAACTCCTAGAGTTCAAGGGGGAGAACAACAGGAAGATGGCAATGATGATCATAACAGTGATGATGGTGATGATGTTCAGCCACCACCAGATCATACACATGAAGAAGAACCCCATGTACAACCAGAACCACAGTTGAGGAGATCCACCAGAGAGAGACAACCTACCTCTAAATATCCAGCAGATGAGTATGTGTTGATGACCGACGGGGGAGAACCTGAAAGCTACGAGGAGGCTATGTCACATGAGCACTGCAAGGAGTGGTATAATGCCATGCAAGATGAGATGAAATCCTTGCATGAGAACCACACATATGACTTAGTGGAGTTGCCTAAGGGCAAGAGAGCACTCAAGAACAAATGGGTGTACAGACTGAAAACTGGAGAAGATGGTTCACCACCTAGGTACAAGGCACGTTTGGTGGTGAAAGGCTCAGGTCAAAAGAAAGGCATAGACTTTGAAGAGATTTTCTCTCCAGTTGTGAAGATGTCTTCTGTTAGAGTTGTTCTTGGCTTAGCTGCTAGCATGGATTTGGAGGTGGAACAACTTGATGTGAAGACTGCTTTCCTCCATGGTGACTTAGAGGAGGAAATCTACAAGGAGCAACCAGAAGGTTTCCAAGAGAAGGGAAGTGAGAAGCTTGTATGCCGTTTGAAAAAGAGTTTATATGGCTTGAAACAAGCACCTCAACAATGGTACAAGAAGTTTGAGTCTTTCATGAAAGACCACAGTTTTCACAAGACACATGCAGATTCATGTGTGTTTGTGAAGCATTACGCCGGAGGTGATTTTCTCATTCTCTTACTTTATGTGGATGACATGTTGATTGTTGGACAGGATAAGGAGAAGATTGCCAACCTGAAGAGTGCCTTGAGCAAGTCCTTTGCAATGAAGGACCTTGGCCCTGCAAAGCAAATTTTGGGCATGCGTATCTCTCGTGATAGGAAGAACAAGAAGATATGGCTATCACAAGAGAGTTACATCCAGAAGCTGCTAGAAAAGTTCAAGATGGACAAAGCTAAACCCGTGAGCTCGCCACTTGCAGGTCACATGAAGCTAAGCTCCAGCCAGTGTCCTACAAGTGAGAATGACAAGAAAGAGATGATGACGGTGCCTTATGCATCCGCCGTGGGGAGTTTGATGTATGCCATGGTATGCACTAGGCCAGACATTGCACATGCCATTGGGGTTGTTAGCAGGTTCATGTCTAATCCTGGTAAGGAGCATTGGGCAGCAGTAAAGTGGATCATGCGGTATCTCAGAGGTACTTCTAGAGTGTGTTTATGCTTTGGTCCCGGACAACCTGTGTTAGATGGCTACACAGATGCTGATTTGTCGGGTGATATTGATGCTAGTAAGTCTACCTCCGGATACTTGATGACAATTGCAGGGGGAGGTGTTTCATGGCAATCAAAATTGCAAAAGTGTGTTGCTCTGTCTACCACAGAATCTGAGTATATGGCAGCAGTTGAAGCTGGCAAGGAGTTTATTTGGATGAGAGATTTTCTAGAGGAGTTGGGTTTGATACAAGACAAGTACCCTCTTTATTGTGATAGTCAAAGTGCCATCCACCTTGCCAAGAATGCAGCCTACCATTCCCGAACCAAACACATATGGAGGAGGTATCATTGGATTCGAGAAGCGGTAGAAGACAAGTCATTTGAGCTTGTGAAGATTCACACCGATCTCAACGGATCGGACATGTTGACGAAGGCCTTGCCTAAGGAGAAACTTCTTGTTTGTAGAAAGATTGCGGGCTTGGTCGAGCCCCCCATGTAGGAGTGAGGGGGAGATTTGTTGGAGTATCCCTCCTACATGGAGGAAGAGCCCAATTAATTTGGGTTATATTTGCTTACCATATGGGTTATCCATATGATGTTTAAGTGAAGGGCAATTTCGTATATTCACTCACAAGTGGCTTCCCTTATAAGCCAAAAGGTTAGAAGGGCTGAGTGCAAGAGAGAGAAAGCCTAGACACTCAAAAAAAAAATCAGGAGAAAAGTCTAGAAGAGAAGAGGAGAGAGAGAAGAGGAGTCACCCACGAATTTTGGTGTTGGCAGCCCAGAAATCCGCCCCGATCGACGACCAAACGAACTCCGATCGTCGCGAGATTTTAGCACGTTGTTCCTGACATCCCCCTCTTCAAATTCAACGGTCAGAATTTCATTTGGAGCTCTCTAAGTCAGTTTTCTAAATTCAGCTCTTATTTTATACGAAATTGTATTTCCACTCTTTTGGGTGATGATTTGGGAGACTTGTTGTGCCAAGTAGGGATGTAAATGGATACTCCATCCGCGGATATCCGCACCATCCGACCCGAATATATGGATCAAAACCCGAATAAACGGATCCTTAAGAGGGTGGTGGATGGAGCGGGTGACGGATCGGGTAGGATTCGGGTGGACAGTTTCCACCCGCAAACCCGACCCGCTAAAACCATCCATCACCCGTTTAATTAAAAAAAAAATATATATAAATACACTCAAATTCTCGATCAGACGGCCTAACCCTAAGTCCCTATTCTCCCTAACGCTACTTTCACTCTTTCTCTCTCTTCTTCTCTCGAGCCAGAGCCCAGCCAGAGCCAGACAGTCACTCCCATCTCCCACTCTCTAACTGTCGCCGGAGTTCAGCAGCCAGCCGACTCGCCGGAGCTACGGTATACTCTCTCGCCTCTTCCTATTTCTTTCTCTTCGGTTGTTCGAATCGTCTATTTTGTTGCGAAATTATAGATCGAAGGTTTTGGTTATAGATCGAAGGTTTTCTTAATTTTATGAGATATGCCCAGCTATTTTGTTGCGAAATTATAGATTGAAGGTTTCGTTTCTGAATTGTAAATTTGAGTTTGAATTATGGGTTTTTCTTCAGAGGTTAGGGTTTCTTAATCGCGACATTGAACAGCAAAAAGATTAAATAGCGAAACAAAGTGAAGTTTTGTTCGATTTCAAAGACCCATTACAAATTGCAAGGTATGGATTTTTGTAACCCTCACTATAGATCGATTGTAAGATTTTGAAATTTAGTTTCTTAGGGTTTTTACTATAGTATTGCGTGATACTGATACTGAGTTGAAGTTTTTTTGCTTTTTAGTGAATGCATATTCATACACACCACATGTTTGTTGAAAGTCTTCAATGACTTTTCTTATACTATTCTTTTTTATTCTTGTCTGTTAGAACTATTTGTTACAGTTTGGGTATTGTTGGTTGTTTCATTTGTGAGTTTTAATTACTATGAAAGGTTGATACTTGCTGGAACATTGTTTTACTATACTATTGGTTGGAGCAAATTGACATGGTATAGCAAGTTGGATGTTTAGTTTCCAGCAGACATTTAAATAGGATTTACAATTCAAGTTGAGTTCCCACAAGTGAAAATCGGAGTAAATAATTTAACATACAAAAAAGAATTCAAAGTACAGAAAAAGAATGTAGTGTACATTTTTAGAGTTGTGTTAAAGGATAAGTTTGGTTACTGTTGTGTTAATTTGCACTGGGTTGATAATTTTGGTTATTATGTATGCATTCTTTGTGTAATCTCTGACAGAATGATAAGTGAGTCTACAGTGTAGTTATTGTATTATATGAGTTGTGTTAAAGGATGTCAATTATGTCAAGTTGGGCTTTTGATTTGGAGAGACAGTTGGAAATTAGTTTGATTATGAATTGATTAGTTCTTAAGTTTTACTACTTTTTCTGAAACTGATACGTATGAGTTATCATGGGTCCTCTGTTTTGCTGGTTTGAGTGGAAAATGGATATTTTTTTAATGTTCACTACTTGATCATTACTTTTTGCACCATTAGGAATGGTTGGTAATGTTATAGATGTTGTAAGACCATTGTTGTTTGCTGTAAGTTGGTTTTACTGCAAGTTTCTGTTGCTGTAATCTTTTTTGCCATATTTGTTCTTGTTTTCTGTAAAATGCTGCTTATGTTGCTGTTTTTTGTAAACACTGCTGTTGTTTGCTGTAAATGATGTTGCTATTTGCTATAAATTTGCTGTTGTTTGCTAGTGCTGCTTGCTGCTTGTTCTGTCTCTTTGTTGTTGTTGCTGCTGGTTGCTACAACAGTTGTTGCCTTTGGTTGTTTTAGCAATTGTGGTGTTGGTTTTTTATTCTATGCGTTGCAGGAATTCAAAGTACCCAACATTGAGAGCCATTGCTAAAGATATCTTAGCAATCCCTGCATCAACCGTTGCTTCGGAGAGTGCTTTTAGTATGGGAGGTAGAGGTTTGAGTCCATTTTATGTATAATACCTTTTTCATATTTGATTTGTATGAAGCTTTAATTAAGCGAGCGAACCAGGGTGAGTCGAACATATGTAACCATTGTTCTTTTGTAGGCAAGCTCAAGTAAAGAAATCTGCCTACTGCCTTAGCTTGATACTGTTTTTATTTTGGATACTGTTTAATTTAGCATGCCAATGGAATCATGATCTTGCACTACATACTTCAAGTACTAGTATTTGTTGGTGGCTGTCAGGCTGTATAGACAATTAGACATGTTGCCAACAGTATGGGTCAGATGCTCAGTTTGCTCACCTTTACATTTATACATCACTAAACCGTTTATCACCCGATCCATCCATTTAAACCGCGGATGACGGATGGAGCGGATTAGGATTGGATGGTTCGCGGGTGATGGATGGAGCGGATGGAGCGGATGGATTTCGCGGATGGAGCGGATGATGGTCCACCCGACCCGAATCCGATCCATTTACATCCCTAGTGCCAAGGTTGATCCTTGATGATTGTGAATACCTCTAGTTGATCTAGGGAAGAACTATTGTTGTACCCACTTGTTAATTTGTTGATTAGTGGAGGTTTTGGCACCGTTTGTTAACGGTCCCGTGGTTTTTTCCCCACATCGGGGTTTCCACGTAAATCCTTGCGTCTCCTTGTTTATTTACTGTTTTTTGGGCTGATTTATAGTTTCATTTGCTGCTGTCATTTTGGTTCAATATTGTTTGGTTGCTTGAATTGGTTATTGCTCATCTTTGCATCACAACCGGGGAAAAAGTCTTTGTTGCTTCCGCTTGTGTATTTATGTGCTTTCCCCAACAGATTTTACTGGTGTTTTCTACTAAAGCATCAACAGGAAGATCATTTGTCAATTTTTCTCTGGTTTGTTAACTAATGAATCATAATGCATACTCGTATTAGATAACGAAAGGGTGCCCCAATGTAGAAATCTGCAATTACTAGTGTGTTCTGAGAAAATTTTCAGTTGTTTCTAAATGAGAACATGGTGGAGCCAATAAACTATTACAAATCTTATATCAATCTAACAGAGGAGTATTATTGAACAAGAAAATCAAAGGATTCTATAACTAGACATTTTTTTTGTACTAATCTGATTATCTAATTAGGGGGTAGGAGAGTTGGATGAAATGGAAACACAATCATTGTGTTAGGGTTTTCGTATGAGCTCTATTTTTTCAAATCTCTTGGCCTAGTAGGTGGATCTAAATACTTGACCTACCAACTTCTTTGTTTTTCTTAAGAAAAAACAGTTCTTTATTTTTCGAAATTAAGTTGGAAGATTTTCATCATTTTCAAAAGCCAACATTTTAGGTCAGATTTTGGTCGAATCAATTTTCAACATTTCTTCTTTGTGAGATTTTTGATCTTATGGACTTTCGCCTATCTAATTTTAAACTAAAATTGTTCTCATATCTCAAGTTATTATCGCAAGATCCTCTATTTCACTTTCATATACCATCGTATGTATCAATCTGTGCATTTGACGTGAACCTCCTTATTAATAACAAAGTAAGGTCCAACAATAGATGGTATATATTCTTTCGACTAGCAAAAAAAAAATAGATGGTATATATAATAAGATATAAGATATTTACAGTGTCTAAGTTCCTCAGTGGACTGATGACTTAATTATGACTCGTGTTTTTTTAATTAGGTTTAAATGTTTTAATGGATTTGAAGTTGTTGACTTTGTTATTTGCTTAGTTCATGGCTCCTTAGGCCCTTGTTTGAATGTTTGGGGTTCTAAATGTTCTTTTATGTTTTTTTTTTTTTTTGCCAAATTATCTAATTTAGAAATAATGTAAAAAAAGTAAAAGTACATTGGGTTGGTATTGTAGCAAACAGAAAGTGAAAAGTACACATTTACACAAAATTTTCATTTTTATTAAACTACATTTCATTTTTCATCCTTTCAAACCTTCATACCACTAGTACAAAAAAGAGATCTCCTCAAAACCTAATCACTTGCCCTCATCAAAGGCACAAAACCACCACAACTGGTGAAGCTAAGAGTAGCAATACCTAATGTCGCACCGCTTTGACACCAGCAACTCCATAGCGAAAAAAGCCCACACACTCGATAAAGGAGCAAGCAAGAGAAGAGCGGTAGATGGTCTCTAGATAAGTTACATAATTACAGGTTATAAACATGAAAGGAAGAGGGCAAAATGTACAGAATTAGTAGTTACAACAAAGGGAGGGGCTGTAGATTGGACCTTTGATCCAATCTTCCTTTCTCAGAATGCCTTCTATCATCCTGAAGCAGCAACACCTTCAGGGTACCAGACTTCTTCAACCAGGTTGTCACAGCAGCTCCTTGTGATATGAATCTTCCCAGGTTGGTCTCAGCCAAATGAAACGGTGACCCCATACCACTTAGGAGCCCCTCAATCGCTGGCCTCAGCGCCCCATCACCAACAACTTTGCTGTGCTTTCCCCAACCAGTCAGAATACTGGTCGGATAAAGTATATAGTGTGTATTAGCTCAACAGTTCATTGATCCAAGTTAGCAAAGATAAAAAATAATTTATGCAGACTTCAAGGGTACCTCAAAAGTTTTGGCAGCTCATGACCTTCTAAAACAATGGAGCGTATGTTTAGCAGCCAAGCATGTACCATTGCCCGAGCAGCCCCAGAAGACATCAAGTGTAAATCCAAGCAAGATGTGGACCAAACATTTTCCCACACATTCCTGTTCTTTCCTTCCAGGACCACCAGCTGGGCTCCTTGTTTCTGAGGAAATGAAAAACAGCAATAAACAGTAAGACATTTTTAATCCGGTGGAAATTTAATTAAGATCCAAAAACACCCAAAAGATGCCCATGAATACTAAGCGAAATGAGAACAATGAAGTTTTCTTTCTTTTGTCGATTAACTAAAACTGGGAGAAAAAAGGTAAGCTGCATTACTAACAGATGCTCGATGATTTGTTAAGTGAAGCCTATGCATAAGAATAACACCACAGATGACACAATGTTGAAACATGACTTATATCCCCTCATCCTGTGTTAAATGAACTCTTAGTTCACCTTAAAAGTACTTGAAAACGTACTAGTGTTAGATACTAGAAACTCAGACATATGCATGTCCAATTACAGTTATTAGTTAAACATTTCACTTGCCCCAAGAACAGGGAACTTTTGTAGAACCTTTCGATTAACGGCTGAGTCAAACACTTGATAGACGTACTATCAGGCACTCACTGTTGAGGGCTTTGGAACGGAAACATTTCCTGGTTCTTCAAAGTGGCAGTATCACAAAAAAGTTGCTGCTGAAGAAGAAATCTTTTTGACAGTTAAAACCCCACGAGGTACCTAGTATTCCAGAAAATATAAAGTCTTGCTGCTCTGAACATCCGTTATCAACTGTAATGCTACATATACCATCTACCAGAAAATAAGGATCCAAATCCAAGAGGCCACCAAGAAAACCAGAATTAAAGGCCACAATCTGTGCTGATTGTCCAGTAATTATAAATGCCTACCAAATAGCGTGTTACTTTTTCCTCCCCTTGTTTCCCCATTATTCACGATGAAACAGAATGAGGCAATTTAGTCATATGCATAATGAGCCAAACTTACTTGACCAAAGTGCCATAATACATCAGTAAGAGCATTATAGAAGGCAGATGCTGTTGATGTGTCCAACTGCTTAACTTCGTCAAACAAGGATAGGGCCTGACACCAGACATTATCCCCATATCCTGTAAGTAGTCCATGAGCAACACCATACACTCGATCATCAAACAGGCGAAGTTCTTCTAATAGCATAGAAGCATCCTCCAGTGAATTGCACCGGCTGCATAGTAGATTAATCAACACCTGAATCCTCATAAGTACAACACAAAGGTAGTCCAGATAATTTATGACAAACCAAAACATGAAGGGAGATTTCAACAAACTGAAGAAAGCATAACAAGGAACATCCACTATGAAGCGTAGAGTATCCCCACATAGCAGAGTATCATCACACAAATGTCAGCAAAACTATGGGTGTCCATTTCCTACAAGTACAAATACTCAAAGGATGGAGGGGGTCCATAGAAAGAAAGAGGATGCTACCTGCATGCATTTAAAATAGCCGAAAATGTCACCACGTTCGGCTTTATCTCCAGCTCATGCATTTTGTGAAAGACTCCCAAAATGCACAGCAGCTCCTGCCTGTTCTGGTTAAATTTCCTGAAACTATAAGATTTTTCAGCCGCTAGCTGCCCAAAAATCTCCATGACCCTATTATCCACTCCATCTACAAGACTGCTTGCAGCAGCAGCATTGAGAGCCCCCACCATAGAAGTTCCACCCTCTGTTGCTTGCTCTGGAGTGGAAGCATCAACCAAGTACTCTGCTCCAGCTGAACGACCAAATGCATCAATAATAGTGTTGTATGTAACCACATTAGGACGGATCCCTTCTTTTGTCATCTCATCAAGCAAAAGAACAGCTGACTTCACGAGCCCATTTTTGCACAATGCATCAATAAGACCGCTGTAAAGCACAACATCAGCCCTCAATCCAGCCCTCTTGAACTCCCTAAAAACCTCCATTGCCTCCCTGTACAAACCTCCCTTTGAGTACACGTCAATCAGCGTAGAATATGTTAGCACATTTGGCAAAACCCGTTCTGTTTTCATTTTCTCAAACACTTGTTTAACTTCATCATATTTGCCTTGTTTACCAAATCCACCCAACAAGGCATTATAAGTCACAACATCCTTCCTGATGCCACAACTTGCCATCTCCTTGCATACATTCAGAGCATCCTTGAACCTACCCAGCTTTAAATAAATAGACAACAAGGCATTATAACATATTCTATCAAGAGCAATACCCATGTACTTCATCTCATCAAACATAACCAGCGCATCCTGCAATCTACCCGCTTTCACGAAACCATCAATCACAGTACTATAAGTAACCACATTAGGCATCACATTCTTGGACGTCATTTCTGACATAATCTCGAAAGCCATATCAATCTTCCCTCCTTTACATATCGCGTCCAACAAAGTATTATAAGTAAATACATCTTGAGCAATCCCCCGATAACCCATCTCATCAAACAAATTCCTAGCCTCTTCCCACAACCCACCTTTACACACAGCAAGCATAGAATTGAAAGTAATTCGATCAGGAGACACCCCAAGGCTCAACATTTCATCAAAAATCCCAGAAACAACCTTGAAATTAACCCCAGCTTTAGCACAAGCATCAATGACAGCATTATAAGTAACCAAATTAGGTTTCAAACCCTGATTCTTCATCATCTCAAAGACCCCAATAGCTTCTTCATAATAACCACTTCGACCATAAGCACTAATCAAAGCAGAATAAGTATAAACAGTATTACCATAACCACCACTAAGAGCATTATCAAAGACATTTCTAGCTACATTAACTTTTCCTAACCTACCCATTACACTAATCATAGAGCTAGCCAACTTACCTCTCTCACTTAGCTTCTTCTCCCTTTTCAGAGCAAATTCATAGCAATGAATGGCCTTAGAAGACTCTCCTCTATTACCCAACTCTCTAAGCAAAAAGCAGTAATCTTCAGACCCAGAAACTCTACCTTCAAAACCCACCAACATAATTTCCAATTGCTGTTCATCAGGGCCAAATTGGGTAGCTTTTTCCAAGAGCTCTTCAGCAGCAGAAGAATGACGGGTAGAAAGGGATGACTTGGGTCTGTTAAAATGGAGTTTAGACACAAAACGGGTTGATTTTTTGCCACAAAATTCAGGGGAAAGATAGGTTTTGTTAGGGGTAGGTAAAGGAGAGAGAAAGTTGGGAACTTTAGAATGAGAATTGGGTTTAGGAGCAGCAGAGACTTTCTGAGAGGCAAAACGGCTTTGAGGGGGGCGATTAGGATTAGGAAGGGTTTTATGAGAAGAAGGGTAATGAGGAGGGTTTTGATGGGGTTTAGAGGCTGCTGTGATAGAGCAGTGAGGGGGAGTAGAAGAGGCCATTAAAAGACACACAGAGAGAGAGAGAGAGAGAGAGTTTTTATTTAGAGAGAGAAAATGAATATGAAGAAGAAAAACAAGGGGGGGATGAAGAAGCAGAAGAAACAGAAGAAGAAGATAAGAAATGAGGTGGGGATATGAGAGAGAGAGAGAGAGAGAGAGAGAGAGAGAGAGAGAGAGAGAGAGAGAAAGAGAGGCAGGTGAAAGAGAGTGAAGAGATAGAGAGAAAGAATGAAAGAGTCAAAAGAGTAGAGCTGAGTTGGGCTCTTTTGAGTGTTTGTTTGTTTGTTGGCAAAATGGTAGGTTCGGACACTCCGAAGTCTCCGTCAAACCCGCTATTGTTAAGGTTTGGTTAGACCTAAATATATCAGATTCCATTTCTCTTTATTTTTGGGGGGAAAGAAAGAAATGAGATTCCTTAACAATGCTCTTTTTTAGGATTTTTTTGCAACTTCAAATGTCTTTTTTTGTTTTTGGAAATTCTTTTTGCAAAATATCAGCTCTCGGCCCTTTGCTCTTTGGCAGCTAGCTAGGTCATACTCTAGGAAATAATTGGCATCGATAAATATTTTAAAGAGGGTTCACATTTTTAACCAAATGGTACACTTTTTTTTTTTTTTTCCTCCTCCTTCTCAAAAAAAAAATGAAGGTTTTTAAAAAAACAGAAAATTTCTCACCTAAGTGAGGCATCCTAAAGAGGGTTCACATTTTTAACCAAATGATTTTACATTCGCCACGGTTCAAAGGAGCTGACTTACTTGCCTATCGCAAAACACAATATTGTTGAACGAGTACTCGGTTTTTTCAGAATTTTAAGTATATTCAGAAAAAGGAAAAAAAATTAAAAAGTCCCTATTTTCATGAAGAAATAGCTAGTATATTCATCTTTTTAATTAACAAACTCCAAATTACTAATGTTAATGTTAAAACCATATTTGCAACTACATTATAGAAATTGTGGTTCTGGCTTAGTTAAAAAGAACCTTTTTACCAAAATTTTAGAGAAACCACCACAAAATTCAGAGGTGACAAAGAGAACAATGTAGAAACCATCAAACAAAATAATCAGTAGTTCCATATACTGCTGGCGTATGCCAAGTGGTGTGTAAATTTAAGAAAGATTTGCGCAAAAGCTGTATCAGATAGATAATACTCAAAACATTCTCGACCAAACCCAACTGCCAAACTGTGGTCGATAATTACGTGCATAGCATCTTCTGATGTACTTTTTGTCATCTTTAATGTGACATAATCGTACGGTAAACGGAGATAACATGCAAATACAGAATCTTGAAACTGTGACAATGAAATCTTAAGAGCACATAGGCTACCACCTTGATGGCACCACAATATCATGAAAGGCAGAGGCATGAAGTTTTTGTGGGATCGCGAATGAATTCATTAAACTGTCAAAAACGCTGGGCTACGTCATAAATTATAGTGCCTTCTAACCTGTATGCTTTCTGCAGTTAGCTTATAGCCGCCGGCAAAATAATTGGCACTGGCTAACTTGGCTAGAGTTATGTTACAAAGAATTTGTCTACAGAATCTATAACATTTTCTGTTGAGACCAAAATCTATGGTTGTTACAACCAAACCCTAGATGAGTGATTTTTCCTTGCAGAATGCCTTCTATGGACAGAAACACGTACTCATGCCAGAGAGCTTCTCTACATCTTCTCTCGACAAACTCATCTATCAATTTGGCATCACCAAGTCAGCTCTCGACCAAAGCAGAATACAAATTCTTGTGAAACGAAACCTGTTGTCTCTGACTGTGGTCCGTGGACAAGCAGAAAAAGTTCTCAAAATGTCTTCTTCCTTACGACAGGCTTCCTTACTTCTTTCTTTGACGTTGAAGTGAACCCAGACATGGAGATTCCTGATGCCAAATCCTTTAACCTGTACGAAAGAGAAGAAAACAACAAAAACGGAAGAATTTTATAAACTAGGATCTCAATGTCGAGCAGAGAGCACAGGAATTGGGTAAAGCATAAGCTACCTTGGAATACTTATGAAAATAAGTATTACTGAAACTCCAGCTATAAGAGGGAAGAGTGGGGCTGTCGTAATTTCCTGTAAACGGAAGAGATTCTTTTAAACTGATAATAGATATCCCACAGATTGGATAGCAGATACTAGAGTGCCAACATCTTTTAAACTGACCTGTTTTGCAATATCCTCTTCAGTTCTGTATCGGAGTGGACCAACATGTATTTGAGTATGCTTCTCCAAGTCAACCTCAATGATGTCCGACAAAAATTTGTGAGTGCTCAATGGGAGACGAGATCGGAGGTGCAGCAAGTGCTTACCCTTGGGCAAGTCTTTAATCTGGAAGAAGCGTGACAGTGGTAGAGGGAAGGAAGACACTACTTTAGAAGGCTCACTTGCTGACTTAACCTCCACCCAAAGATGTGAATCTAAATCCCCAATGTTTTCTCCCTCAACATGACAGCTCAAAATGCTCATCTCAGGCTCTTCAAAGACTACAAAGTCCACTCCCTTTATGTCCTCAGAACCAACCTAACAATAAATCGATATTGATCATAATTTATACCAAAATGATGATAGACAAGAGACTAATAGCTATCAAACATATCAACAAGGCAAGGGAATTCGTTAACAAATGTAACATATTTCCAAGCATTAATCTAGTGTAGACGAATCAAGAGCACTCCTTAACGGTTCATCAATTTACATGTATCCTGTGATTCCCTGCTCATGGTCATGTACTCATGTATCATACAAAGAGGAGAACAGCCAACAAAGCAATACTGTTGTCAAGCATGCTATACAGGTCGACGGTGAAAACAATTGAAATAAATTAAGGCACAGATGAATAGAAGACCATACACGGTGGATGGAGAGAATAATACTATTTAATGTCAGTTAATTTTTTTTTTTAGATAAAGAGAGTATATATTGATGTAGTAATTAAGAAATACAGTACAAGAGGACAAGTTGTCCTCCAAAACAGTATTTGTTTACAGATTTGTCCAGTTATACTGGATCTCAGTGATAGAACAATTCCTGAATGCTCCTGCAGCTCTAGCCCATAAGGTTGCTAGATAAGTGACCTTATCCCATATTAAGTCAACCGACAAGGCCACCCCGTTGAAAACACGGGCCTTCCTCTCCAACCAAAGACAGTAAGACACCAAAAGATCGCGAAACTCAGTTTAATGTCAGTTTAATACTTAGTAGCATATTCTCTTCAATATGAATATAAACTCAGGCTAGACACACAGTCAATAACAGCAAGAGAACTAATGTGTTTTCAGACACCATAAACAATGGGCTTTCAGCAAATAAAACTCGGCCTTCTTTCTTTAATAACCTGTTGGTACCAATAAAATCCCTTGCTCACCCAATTGATATGAGACTTACCTTCACAACTTTAGAATCTGGTGATGCACGTTCAATTCTAGCACCATCCAGATCATTCCTTTTTGCTACCTTGATTATATAAGTTGTGTCTGGAACAAGTCCTCTTAGTCGATAGAAACCGGATGAATCAGTAGTCGTCTCCTCATAATATCCTTTCGATTCAGCTCGTGCCTCAACAGGGATACCTTCCTTAGATTGGCCGGACAGCAAAGTGATCACCCCCATAGCACTGCAAGACAGCTCAATACTTGGATATTAGGATTTCGCTAGACAAAGATATGCAATCACATTTAATGAGTGCAAAACCAATGTATGTTTGATACAAGCACGGACAAAAAGCACCAGTTTGCTTTTCCTCGCCAAATGGTAAGACTATTTAGATTAAACTATGCAGTAACTGACACATCTACAATTACGCTCCAGACTTTAATTTATTATAAAATATATATATTATATATATAAAAAAAGGCCAGTCTTAAAGCACTCTACATGAAAGCATCTCCATGTTTTCATAACTTCTGTCCATCTGCTTTCACTTTGCAAAACCTCAGGAAACAGGATGGCAAATAATCTCATATATTTCCAGTCTTCCACCCATCATACGCTTGTAGAAGGTCTAAATCTCACAAGGCTTTTCATGCTTCATGCGAGCTCTCATTGCTGATGCTTGTTTTAATCATCCTCCTACAGCTATATTATTTCCCTATTGCATTGTTCTGATTAACTTCAGTTAAGTATGCAACGTGAGCCTGTGAAAAGGCCTACTACACTGACACTCCTAGTTAACTTTCCTTAGCATTATATACATTCACAATCAAGTAACAGTATTACGAAAAACAGAATGGACTGAAGTCATAGGAGGAAGTGTAATTTTTATTATTTTGGCGGACTCCTTGACGTCTATGGCTCTATGGTTGGAACTACACGATTCTTGGCTTTCTTGCTATTGATAAAAAAATCTTATCTAAAGAAAATTGAACGATGACATGTATGACATCACTTGACCACCAAAAAATATATATAAATAATAAATCTCAAACCTGTAAGCAACACGAGTGGCTTCGAATACCACTTCTTTAGACTCCCCAGAACCCAGTTCAATTGCCTGTGCACGAGGAGAAAAGGCATATTCCTGCAAGAGACATTTTCATCAGTAGACTGAAGCAGTGTGTCACAAACATACGAGTCTTCCTTGAAAACATAAATCAATGCCGCCACTTAAAACTGGCTCAAGAATCTAAAGTCCAGCTGGGAACAACCAACACAATTTACGTCATCTGCAGTAGGAGTATTTATGGGGTAAATGCTACGACAGTTATAATATCTAGATGGAAGAAGCAACATGAAAAACATCCTGTATTTGAAGACATAGATAAAATACATTTCATTATTTCAACAATGAGAACTTTGTTTGACCATCTAAGTCAATGACTGCTCGTAACAAGTGATCATACAAGCAAAATATTTATTGCCCTACAGGCTACAATGTCCAACAGCAGGTTTCCTTTAAGGAATAAGGAAGTACCTTCAGTAAAGGACGAAGATAGAAACTTCCAGGGAACAGATCCTTGAAAGTGAAACTTCCACCAACTCCTGTAATAGAATTATTCCTGTATCCATCATCTCCACTCAATGACAATAAAGCTGAAGGGAAAGGTTCGTTAGTGTCTTCTTTAGAATATATGCGGACGGAAATTTGTCCAAGCTTCTGGCAGGAGAAGGAATGAGGTCCAACAGCTTTCAAATGATATCCAGGCTGCAAGAGATAGAAAGCACATTATGATATGTAGAAATAGCAGATATTACTTGATAATCTACTGCTGGGAATAACACCATTACTCAATCTTCAAATCTCCATCATAAGATCATCATTTCAAATATCAGGAAGTTCTCCGAGACAAACAGAAAAACCTATGAGCACACTACTCCCTCTGGGAGATACGGCAAAAAATTCTCACAAACCAGATCCTATGTTTTCTAGCTTTTTTGGGGTGAGAGGGGGGGGGGGGAGGCAGAGACAACATAGAAAGTGGGGGAATAGGTGAAAGCAACCAGGTAGCAGGGAGAAGCTGTCATCATCAACCAGTGGTAGGAATAAAATGAAGGGGGGGGGGAAATAAGAAGATATTTCTGAACTCAGTGCCCTCTCCCCTTCTTCTGAAGTCTCACTCTCGCAGAACTTCTGTAAATAAGGAGCTGGAAAATAAGGCAAGCTACAATCTTGAAAAAAGGCATATGTTAGGCCCAGCTTTCTGAAGACATCACCCTCTCCCTTCTTCTAAAATCTCACTCTTGTAGAATTTCTGCAATAAGGAGCTGAAAAGAAGGAAAGCTATAATCTTGAAATGACATTTTACCCCAGATCCTAGAGGAACTCCAACACTCTATTCCGGATTAATTCAGAAGAAACCAGGGGAGATCCCCACAAGTCTATCCCCTTCTCCCACAATCCTACAGATTGAGAGCACCAAGCGCATTCCCTGTTTCTTTGACAATCAACAAGCCTACTCCAAATTCTTGATAGAATAGAGCATATTGGAAAAGAAATTCATAAGAACCTTCTACTTGAGCAATAATCGAGCTCCGAAGGATATAAGCATACTACTTGTGCACCTAATCAAAGACTTCAGGATTGGCAAATGAAACAGAGAAATTTGACTTGTTAAACCTCTGACTTCACATTGCAATTGAAAAAGAAGATCGAAGGGTCTCTTAAATAAAGCTTACACATCACTTGAACAAGGCTAAAAACAAGGAAAGTGGACAAACATGACCCACGTACACCACCCATGACACTACTACTAGCTAAACATTTTCCGACTAGAAAATTTACTTAGTAGACCACTAGTCCACTAATGACAGAAATTAGAAATTAGGAAGTAAAATAAACTAATTGATTTTGAAGCACAGACTTTAAGTGCCCCCCCAAAAAAGGCTCGAGATAGTGACCTACTGGCTACGACATAGAACTGAGAGTTCTGACCTGCTGAGCTACCCATTAAGGGTTAATTAGTTCATAAATGTCAACATGTATTTAAGAGGAAAGATACCAACCTTTGAAGCATCAATGGTGTAACTTATGTCATCATATAATGGACCAGCGAAAAAGGAACCATCAGGTTCAGTTGAAGTATCAAGAGCCACTTCACCTTCCTTAAGTGGAGCATTATGGCTGTCTCCTGCAGCCACAATCCTGACATTTACACCAGAAATAGGGGGAGAGACAGATCCTTCAATGTAAAGACCCAAGCGACCAGTAAATGAAGGAATCAACGCTTGGCAACCATCATTAGCCACTGAGATCTGACAATCAAGGTAAGGGAATTAGAATGTGATGACTGTCATAGAAAACATTCTACAAAGCAATAGACTCAGCTTACTTGATGATGTCTAGGATAAAACAAAATCTTCTTTACTCCATTGTTGCTCCAAACTGCTGTTGAAGTCAAAGTTCTCCAGAAGCAAGATAAGACCCAGATCAGAAATAAGATCAAAAGAGCACGATCACAGATACAAAGAAGGAAAAATGCTAAAAGTAAAACGAAATAACAATTAAACTAAATTTTCTTCTATCATGCTTATTATTGATTTATAAATAAAGGTCATAATATATGTTTGGTATGTTGACCTGACTCACAATCGAGTCGTAAATTTTTGTCACTAATACTTCAATACAGTAAGTTTCCAAATTTAAATATTCTGTTCTGTACCTTTGACCTGATTATAAATGGATATGAACACTCACAATATAAGAAAAGTTGAAATTCTGTTCTTCCTGAACCACAATCCAACCGCCATGATATCCCCACAAAGGACATGTTTGCTATGTTTTGTTGCTAATAATTCTACTACCACTGAGGACATGCTAATAAGCTGACAGAAAGTAACTATACATTTTTATTTGCTAACTAGGGGAGAGAAAATAACTATGCATGGGGGCATTTGCAGGAAGGGCCGGGGGGATCCTCTTAATAAAGCACTGTTTACATTCGAAAGGGGGAAACAGGTATGAATATAAGAAGAAACAAGAAAACAAGGACCTACTGTATACTTTCACACTCATAACTAAAGACAAGAAAACAATTCTTATTCATGACTTTCTCTTGTACGACAATTCATGAATTGTTGAAAAATAAGAATCCTGATCAAGTGTAAGTATAAGTTCAATTCCAGGAAAGCTTCCTACATTCAATTGAGTGTAGGCACTAGCATGACTACCCGGTGTACAAAAAATAAGATTCAAGAGACAAACAAGGGAAGTGATACATCTATTAAACACCGGGGCTTTAGAAGGCAAGTCCATGCTATAAGGGGAGCACATAAATTTTGAGGTACCAGTACCAGTTATCAAAATGTGGGCGACATTTGAAATGGTGTGTCTCAACTTCATGATTACATTTTAACAGACAGAAAACTAAATATCATAGTAGTTTCAAGAATCAAAAACACTCACTCCATGCCCTATCTTTCTATTTTGGCCTGTCCTAGATTCCTAGTTCCCAGGATGATTAGAGCCCCAACACATCCGTTGTGGGTCTTTTGGAAACAGCCTCTCTACAAGGCAACTAGTTAGGCATAAGGTTGCCTATATCTGGAACTCCCTAGACCCCGGTCTCGGCGGGAATTTCCTGGGTTGTTGAACATAAATAACCACCTTAATATAACAAAATTCTCCTCTTAACTTACTCTGCTACTCAAACTATCCCACTTTTAAGGCTAATTCTGAAAAGAAGAGCAGTGACAGATTGACAAGGCATCTTGAAGCACAAACATAATGGACAACATACAAAGGCCTCAGAAGTCAGAAAGGACAAGCTTAATGGTGTAGAGAAATACCTGGAGTCCCTTGGAACAAATTTAATTTTTTCACCAGGATTGGCCCACACTGAATACTCATATGCGGCAGCATTTGAACCATCATTCTGATCAGGTATAAGTGTCGCGATAGTACCATCGGCCCCATTCTCACCATTAAGGATATCAACAACAATGCTCTCTGGTAGCTCATGTTGACTGACTGAGGTACGATCAATATTTATTTGTCCTTTAAGGAGATATTTCTCTCCTCTTAGGTGGACAGGCTACAGAAGCAATACTAACATAATGAGAAGGGAAAAAAAATTAAGCATAGATCTGATCAGATCAGACAAGTCACTAGAATAATATATTAAAATAAACATACCGTGAGGTTTGCTGTATCAATTTTGATGTAAGGACTCCCAAAGAAAACGCACGAGTTAACAAACTCTAATTCATGTATTCCTGGAGATTCCACACACAGACGTCGCGAGCCTTTCTGTTGGGGAGGAGGAGGGGGAACAGAGTAGATGAGCATCTAATTAAGTTACATGTAGAGTTTTCTATCAAAGATACATGTGGAGGATCCTAGGCAATGGGGATATTTCTGGTGCTAGGAACCTTGCCTTTGTAGTTTGCATTTTTGCATTTAGTTTTGTGTCCTTCTCAGAGTTACTACTTGCCCCCCTTCTCATTTTCATGCTTCTGTCTTTTGCTAAATTTCTATATGTATTCAGTTACTTAGGTATCTATCTATTTATTTGCATTTATTTATTTTTTTCAATTTTCAAAATTATTTTGTGGGTCTATTGGAAAAAGCGTCTCTGCTAGCTAAGGGTAAGGCTGCGTACATCTAGACCTCCCAAGACCACATCCTAGGTGGGACCCTTCCTGGGATGTTGCTACAAATTTTGTTGCAATTTAAGTTACAATTATCATATGGTATAGAGCATATTTAACTCCAATAAAATTTTGGTGTAAGCATTTTAACTGAATGAAATTTTGGTGTAGGCATTTACACAAACCTTAATTTTCAAGAATACAGGCTCACTATCTGGCTGAATTAAGCGAGCATCTATATCATGTGAAGAAGTGACATCAATCCAGTAGCCTTTCTGAGAAAATAATATTCCCTCAACATCCTCAGTGCCAACATCAACATCAACGGAGCTCTGTTCCCAGCACCATCTATCTTCGCCTTTTGCGGAATCAGCTGAAGCGTGCTTGACCTGATGAACAGAAACATTGCACGAAAGGTAGAAGATTGAATATAATTTTAATAATGAAATAGCACTCAATTGCTTTAAAGGAACTCAAACTTTTCACGATTTTCATAGAACTAACATTCAACTAGTGCTCCACTCAAAAAAATAATAATAATAAATAAATAAAAATAAAAACATTCAACTAGTGCTTTGTGTGTTCACATCCAAATTCTGACCCATAAAGTCTCACATACAATTCTCACATACTTTCCACTTTGAGTTACCCCACAATGGTTGCCCAACTTCACATGATAAGAATACATATTGTGGCCAAGGGAAAATAAATAAATAAATAAAATTTTAGATAACATGGGTATCCGGGCTTTGCCCGATTAATCCCATGGGCACTGAAGTTAACGGTCAGCACCGCATCTTATCACCATCCCTTCAATTATATACTTAGACAGGCTCTCCAATGTTGCAAAGAGGGGTATATTTCATGTAATGATCTACTATGTAAATGGTAGTGAGTTTAGGAGATATTGAATTCTGATGCCAAATTTCCAGCACAAACGCATGAAATTTGACAAGTGCTTTTATGGCACAACAGTAATATGGATAATATCATTATTGCATATCCAGAAAGCAGCTCTTGTTATTAAGATTGCATATATCACAGTTTAGAAGTCAAACACAAATATCATATACATGGCGAAAAAGTGAATTGTCACTGAATTGAACACCAAAAAAATTGTATTGGCAGCAATGATAAACTGATAGTGTCTAGTTCAGCCTCTATAAGAAAATTGAAAATGACCAACAAAATTAAGGAAAGGTAATCGACTTGGAACATGTACCCCACCTCAAGCCTGTACTTTCCAGGGAAGACGTTAGGAAACAAGAAATCATTACGCTCATCAGTCAACCTGACCATCTTTCTCTCTTTGTTACTCTTTGCACCCAATCGTACAAGCGTGATGGAAACATCTGCGCTGCAAATCTCCTTGCATGCAACCCTGCCATAAATATTTACTTGTGCCTGAGGTTTGAACAGTGGTACATCAGAATGTGCTACTGAAACTTTCCTTTACATGAAAAATGCAGAGTTTCTGAAATTAAGCACGAGTTGAACGAAATGGTGAAAGCTAATACTTTTAAAATCCAAAGAACAAGAAGAATATAGGACCAACTTTCAATTGAATTTCAATTAATCCCTATGAATTCCCATCAGCAATCCCTTTAAATGGTCGCTTTACATGTTCATAAATTTACAATAGAGATAAGGACTAAAGAGCAACACGGACTTCAAACGGTAAAGCCTTTTGAGAAAGTTTAAGCTGGAAATCAAGGAAAAGTTACACCAATTCACAGATAATGTAAAGCTTTCCACCAACTCTATGTCAAAAGATATAAATAAAGGAAGGAAGCTTTGAACCGAAACTACCTGAGAAAATTCTACATTCAGCAGTGGACTTCTAACACTGACATCAGCATAAGGAGGCACAAACATGAGTTCTGGGGCATTCTCAGGAGTGGCTGCCAAGGCAGACAGACGATAGTCACCAGGTGGAACCTGAATCACGCATAAGTGAGTTAGGTGACCCAGTAAAGATTCACATTCCAGACCACCACATTTTTGCAAAATCCCATTTGCTTCTCAGTATGCAGTATGTCTGAAAGAAACAAGTAGTGCACTAAAACAGGAGATAGAAGCACTAAATTGTACTTTTAGCATACCTGAAAGCAGAAATGTCCATTTTCATCTGCCTGTTTCATTTGAGGTTTTACGTTCTCTGGTCCATGGGTCAAAGTTACCTAAAACCCAGAAGAAATTATTTAAATGAATAAAATACTGGACACAATGTAAGTCTAATGAAGGCATAATAACAAGGATGACCCCATTGACATCAACCAAAATAGTTAGGATCGATCAATTGACTTCTATTCTGAGGATGTAAGTTTTACTTCCTCAAGAAGCAAAGAAATAATTATTACTTAAATAAGTGATTCTTCTGTACAAACATCCCATAGAACCAAAGAATTAATGCTGACAACTATCTTAGTCAAAAGCAACACACTGATGTACAGAAAGTGGGAGAAAACTGATCAAAGAAAAGGATACCTGAGTAGGTATTATTGTTAATACAGCTTATGTAACAATAACCACAAGGCATCAAGAATTAGGCAAAGAGGGAAAACAAAAGATGACCCACCTTAGCCTTGTAACCAGCGTCAGCCGTCCGTGCAAAGCCACAAACATCATAAGATACTGCTTTGATATCTGGAATGGAAGCCATATTCGGCAACACCTAATGGTAAACTCAAATAATCAGATGCATCCATTATAATTGTTAAGTAATGAAAGGGACAACCGAAACAAACCTCCACTGCTATAGCAAAAGACATACAAAAAAGCTAAGAAATAGGTCAACTATAGAATCTACTTACCAAGATGTCCCTCAAAATGTCAAACTTGTAATGCTTTTTCCTGGCTTCTATTTTGTAACGCTTAGATGTAACCTACATATATTTACACAAGGGCAAAGAAAAATTAACACCTGAGACAGGATTGTGCCTTCCAGATACCAGAATGTCACACACATACATATATTTATACCACGTGCAAAGAAAATTTACCACCTGAGACAGGATTGTGCTTTCCAGACATTAGAGTGGGAGTAGCAGACACATTTTAGAAACAGCATTAACTAAACATCATACACGGTAGCCTGAGTAAATTATGGTTGTTGTGGTTAGCGATCCTTCCATTCATTGGTGAAACACTCATGGTTTTTAATGAAATTACGTACAATAATCGGAATAATCAAATGTTGCCTGCATAACATCATTAATACACCGACACACACCACAGCAAAATGAGGAATGACCAACAACTTTTTTAATGCTAGTAGCTACGAGAAAGCACTATTGGCGAGGAAGGTCAACATGATAACAATATTGTTATTAAAATAGTCATCAAGTTTCATAGCCAGTATCGACCTAATTAATAGACAAATTACAGACAGGATTATGAACAATCTATATAAAAAGAAACTCCGGAAGCTCTGGGACCAAAAGTTTCAACCAAACTCTAAAAGGACTGATCAGGCTAAGCACATACTAGTATACTACATACTAAAACACTTGCTAAGGATACCTGATCGAGCTTGTAATATCCATTTTCATCAGTGATAGACCTTTCCTGACTATCAACAAGAATTTTAGCACCATCAACTCCAGCACCATTGCCATCCACGATTCTGCCGCCAATAGAAAAGCCAGTAACCTACGGATTAAAAGAATGAGAGCGTATATCAGATACATTCTTCCTAACAGCAGAGAAAGGACACCAGGAACTAATTGGATTACTTTTGCCCTTGCACCAGAAAAAGGAGATTTAGAGGGACTATTGAGTCACACTGCACAGGACTTTCAAAAATATAAGAAAGTAGCCCAATAAATAAACATGACTACGCAAACAACTTTGATTTTGAGCCATAGTACTAAAAATGCATTAACAATACTGATCATTTTCAGTAGAAGTCTCTTATTTCTATAGTTCTATGCAGTTCATGCGCTATTTTTTTTTTTTTTGGGGGGGGGTGGTGGTTAGAGAGATGCATGGATATCATTGCTAAGAAAATTTAAAGAGAAAATGGGTTTCTTGTACTTTTAGGTTTCACATCAACTTCCATGCTATCAATACTTCTTTTTCGCCTCAATTACTTAACTTTAAGAAAGCAACAATCTGCACTCAAACAAAGAAGATACGAAACGTGAAGGTAGGCCTGCAGTTTACGCTCTTAATCTTCTAGTAATATGATAAGTTCGACAGAAACCAAAACAAAACAAAAAGAGCCACTATGGAACTGAGAATGAGAACTCTTTGCATCAGGATTCAAAGGACCGAAGTACATCAATTTTCATCATAGAAGAAACCTGATATGGTTGAACCCCAGAAAACTTTATTTTGTTTCTCTATTTCTCTTTCCTTTTCTTATTGGGCGGGGGTGTCAAATGTAGAGAAAATTACAATTGATATATAAAAAGTCATCATACCTGAAACTTCTGTGGTACTGTAACATGAGAGTGCTCAACAGCCACAGCAACAGTGGGAGGTGAAACATCGAAAACTGTGTTTTCCCCCTTATAGTAAGGGACAAGCTCGTAGGCCCCTGAAAACATGTAAAGCTTAGCAGAATAATTTAAGAGAGGATTGCATCCGTGATAGAAAAAACATATAGAATAATTTAAGAGAGGCAAAGCATTTTACCGCATGGTATAGACTTAAATATGAACTTCCCGTCTGCATCTGATACAGCACGACAGAGAGCTTTTCTTTCCCCAGGACCATGACTAGCACCCTGGGCACAGTCAACCTCCGAAACATCATCTGAATATAAATAAATGTGAACTCCCAATATCGGATTGCCCTACATGTAGACATCAGATCAATATAATATTATTGCTGAAGTCCATAAATACAAGGGAAAAAGATGAGAATAAAAGGTAAAACAGACATGTACAAAGGGAAAATCATGCCCCTGTTAGTCTATCACCCAAACACAAGTGTAGCAACAGTCTGAAGGTGAATATCAATAAAAAGCAGCTATGATCAAAAAAAAAAAGGAATATCTTGAGGAGACGTTGCAAGTGATGAAAGTATCTACCTGAGCTACAACAAGCCCACGAATTTCATACCCAGGAACAGAGAAAATATCATCAACGACACCATTAGCAAAACCCAATTCCACCTGCACATCAAAATATTAATGCTCTTTCAGATCCTTGCTCTTAAAGGCTACCAGGGAACAGGGAATTGTTAAACCAGCTAGAAAAATAATGGAGGGAGCCAACAACCTCAGTAGCACCTCTAGCTTCCACATACATATCAGGATGAGACGCTCGTAATTTATATTTCCCTGCAGCCAGAAAAAAGTTATTATGAGATATTCGAAAATTGGTCATGGACAAAGATCAATATGCAAGATAACATGTGAATTTAGAAACACCAATCTCCAACCACCAAAGAAAGAAGAATGGTATTCCCTCAGCGGAAATCAAATAGCATCTTTCCGGAATGACTGAAAATTCAACGTCTGTGACTTCACAAACCTTCTAGCTAACCACTTGCATGAGTAATGGAAGAGATAACCACGAAATTTTGGATAACCGAACACACAATCCAAGGCCAGATTCAATAAAAGAGGGATGATTACATTATAATCAAAATGCCAAATGAGTCCAGGCATCCCAAGAACAAAAATTGATTATCTATTATATGTGAAGACTTTTTTGGATTTTGACGAGAGTTATGATAAGGAGATAAATAGCTCTTAAGATGAAAAGTCATTGTTGCTTCAAAAGAAGCTGCAAAAGATAGCATCCTCGTTGGATGGACACTGCACACACCTGGCGTTACATTTTTGAAGAAATACTCTCCAGTAGATGATGTGAAAACAGATGAAACGACATCGCCTGTAGAAGATAGAAGCTCTACAACCACATCTGATGGACCTCCGTTTTTAGACTGACAGCTCTCTCCACCAACTGCCCCCAGAACTCTTCCGGATAGAGAAAACCTACAACATTAAATCCGCACAGAACTCTGAAGGCTAATGTAACATGTGATAGGACGAGGAAAAAAATAAATAATGTAACATGTGATAAGCAAAAGGTGGGAAAGGTCAACTAAACGAAAGTGACAAAACAAAACTACAACATCACCAAATGAGACCAACCCAGTGAATCGAAAATTGATGTCTTCATTGGCATTGCATCCCAAATGATCAATAACAACAGGAACCTACAAATATATGGTTTAGTTCAGGTGTTAAGAGCACGTACAACAGTTAAAGAAATTATAGAACCATAAAGGAACAAGAGAAAATTGCTTCAAGCACAAATCCATATCACTCAGAGAGAGCTATTAACCTTGGCTGGATTCCAAGACCATCCTTCTGGTCCTTTGACTTTGATTACAAAGGATCCCTGCATAAAAAGCGTGATATCAGAAGCAGAAAATACAAGTACTTAAAAGTGTAGCAAACATGCAGATGTAGAAACAATGTAAACCAGAAGTTCCCTCTGAGTTTAAAATTTATGACAACATCACATCAAGTGAACCAGATATTCTGAAAACCAGTAGTAGATTATTAAACCTCTTCCTTTAAGCAGTTTACACAAGGTAAGAGCTTTGAGACATGATTTGAACTCCGAATTTTGCAGCTAAACCTTATTAGTTAGAGCTTACATATCTTTAAAAGTCATGTCTAGAAGTATCTTTAGTGTTTATCCAAAATATACATATCATAGTTGACTAAACATGAGCTTCCTACTTCGATTTGCAGCCCCTCTATCTTTCTTTCTTTCTTTCATTCTATTTGTTATTCCAACAGTGTTATAAAAATACCTTGTCATAAACAGGAATGAAATAGTAACCATTAGGAGCGCATTGTGTTCTGTCCTTCACCAACCCATCCAAAGTTTGAAGCTCGACCTGAGACAGAAAAAGCATGCCTTCTAGATCATTTGTTCATCATGCATGTCGTAGAAATCAGATGACAATAAAGAAAGAACTTATACCATAAGACATGTACCTAAATATGCATTTTCTCGTCAAAACGAAGAAGCATACTTCAAGCAAAAGCATAGTTCAAATAGTGCACCACGAGAGTAAGATAAGTGTCGTGATTTTAAATTAGGCGATTGATATTTGTTCATAATCAACATATTACAAAAGAATGAAGCAGCCCACAGTATCAGCAGGAGCGGTAGTACATGAGGTTCATTTGACATGAATGATGAAAAATGAAACAAAGTAGATAACTTACAGTGCAGTACAAACCATAAACCAAATAAAACCAAACTAGAGTTTTTCCCCTGCAGTGAAAAACAAGGATTATCTATCACATTTTGCCGTTTGGGGGCGATAGCATCAGGAAAATCGCTGATGAAGTTATTTAAGAGAAAGAGCTGTTGGGAATGACTAATGAGTGTCTTTGAGGATAATGTGGGCAAGTGTCGGAGAGATTTGAGTAGATGAGTGAAGAAATTTTCAACAGTAGAACTTCCAAAGAGAACTGTTTTTTTCTCTACACCTAGTACTTCCCTAATACATAAATAAAAGTAGGGCTACTTCTCCACTAGAGGTAAAAGGCGAAGGCAATGATAAAATCTTTAGCCAAAAAGAACGAATGTAAACAACTAAATATCAATGGATTAACACACGTTCTTGTACATTTTTTTCTTTGACTCTATCCCCTTATTCCCCTATTCTACCCTAAGGTACATAAAAAAGCTATGACACATCACAGTTGTTCTTTTGTTTTCGAAAAAATGGAGCAAACAAGTTGCCTCCCCCTCCACTCTAATCTCAATTCCCCAACACAAAAAGTATGTCATCTTTGGAAATTGGCCATTTGTAATTCTGGCCTTCTGCACACTTTCTTCATATCAATGAATTCTGGTAAAACTAAGTGTGTACATCAAACTATTGTATATAGATAGATATAGAACAATATGTGGTAGGGTAGGCTACAGATCAAATGGGGTTACTTCTTCTATGTGCGTTTCTGTAAACAAACCCCATCACTTCCCTAATTCCATCCTTACATTTGTTTAGAGGCAATGCAATCAGTAGAACAACGGCAATTTCGCTATTGATGATTGCATCCCATTGCATTGACAATTATCCGCACCACAAACAAGTAAACAACAATCCTAGACATAATGTTCAAAACATACAGTTCGCCCTCGTTTGGTCAACTACTACTATAGTGTAAACTTTACAACTCCGGTCCATGTGCACACGAATTGATAATAAATTACATAACAAACTGATTAAGATCACCAACAAAAGCAACACAAAATTTATACCGTGATATGAGAATAATCCAATTTCGCATCACTCGGTTTCCTTGACTTGATCAAACTTGAACTTGCCTGCAACAACAAAACCAATTGAACACCACCAAATTCTACAATTAGCAAAATACTAAAACTTAAATAAATAACTGCACATTGCGCCTTAGATAACACACAAGCTCAAAACGAACTAAATTCGATGAATATATCAACTAATTATTGAAGTTCTTTCTAATTTAGTGTGAGTACCTCGACAAATCCGCCACATCCATCGATCGAATCGGCAAAAGTTGAGGCACTATAAGTGATAAGTAATAATAAAACAGTAAATAATCTCGAATTTTGAAGTGCCATACTTGTCGATCCAGCAGGTGCGCGAGGAAGAAGAAGATGGGAAAAGTGGAAAAATCAGAGATTAGATCTGGTGATTGACAAACATGGGAGCAAAGATGTGTTTGTCATTTGTCAATGACCAGCAGGGTTTAGAGGTTTTGCACTGCCCAGTATTAGTAATGCCATGTTAGTAGAAGAAACCTTATTTAACACCACTATTTCACCAAAAAATAATCCCCCTTTAGTTTTTCTTTTTTTTTCCCCTGTTCTCTGCCCCTCCCATTGACATTTCGCTTTTTAAAAATTTCAAGTGGTAAAAAGATTCTTCCTATACTAATTCTTTTTTTTTTTTCCATTCAAGAAATAAATAAAAACAACATAATTTTTTTTCTTTTCGGAAAAAAAAAATGGAGGGTTAAAGGTTCGATCACAATGGGGTAGAACAAAATTACTCGATGTTTATATCATTGTAACTTGTAAGTCACAAGAGAATTTCTATCGTCCTGAATAATAAATAATAACCCTTATTTCTCATATCATCCAATACAGGGTTAATTACAACTTTATGTGAGTAAACAAGTGAAAAGAGCACTTTTATCATCTCGATGTAGTCAAAATGAGCAACCTCATAATCTATTTATGCATGGTGAGTCAGTGACAACAGTTTAGATACTTGTGAGTTTATTTTGATATTTCGTATCTATCAAATCAAGTTATTAAATGACTAGCTATAGCTTAATGCTCAAACTAATATTCCGAAATATGGTTAAAATGACAATTTGGTTAATAATGAAGCAAAATATCAACACTAAGTGCTTGTTTGATTGACATACAAAAGTATGGAAATTGCAACTTTCTGGGAATTAGAAAATGATTAGTTGTTTGGTTGCCAAAACATGCAGGAACTTGCACTTCCCAAAAACTTATACGCCTCACTGAATGGGGAAAGTGGGTTACCTAGGTCCCCCTAGGTAAGTGCAACTTCTTGAAAGAAAGTTACTCCTTATGTTCAACCAAACAATATTTGGCACTTAAGAAAATCTTAATTCCTAGGAATTACAAGTTCATGGGAAGTGTTACTTTCCACATTGAACCAAACGACCACTAAATATTAGCCATTTGAGTTTGATTTGCCTTTTGATTTTTTCCCCTTTGGTATGTATGAATTATTTCAGATGTAATTATTGGTCCCTCAAGTTAACAAAATGCCTCTTATGTTTCACTATCAATTCAACTGGAAAATTATATGCTACAACTCACTATTTATATAGCTCTGTTCAGCGTATCTTAGAGTAAAAATAAAGATTAAAAGGTGAGATGACTATGTTTCGAAAATTAAGTGACAATCATACTATGAATGCCATATACATCACGGCTCCAGTTTACAAATCACTCACTAACTACTTACAAGAAACTATTATACACTAACTCAAAGAAGGAAGATGAGTTGCACACCAAATTTCCACGCTGCATTGTACGCGTTCTCAAACCATAGGCGGCTTTGCCATTTTGATTAGTAAAAGAGACAAAGCAGATTTTAACAATTAGGTATTTTTTATAGCTAATATATTTATACATGCAAAAAAAAAAAAAAAAAAAAAAAGTAGTGTTAATGTGTGTCATCCCACTCATTGAAGTATGTTTCGGAATATTTCTCATAATTGTTATAAAGGGGTATAACTTTTTGATTGAGGAGAATAGTTTATCGGTTACCACCTAGATTGTACGGACTTGGATACATATTGCATCTCTGACTTAAAAAATGAAGGATATATAAAGACCAAAACTATAATGTAAAATATATTTACAAAAATAATTTTAAAATATTTTCTGTAAATAAACCACCTAAATACAATTATTAAAAATACAAATCGTCCCTTGTCTCTTTCTCTCATATTAGTGATTAAGGGTATGTTCTCCCCAACTGAAAACGTTTATATTTATTACTGAAAATTTATTTTTGTTGAACTTTACTGAACTTCGTTGAACTTTGTTGAACTTTATTTAACTTTATTTAACTTTGTTGAATTTCGTTGAACTTTATTTATTTTTGTTGAATCTTGTTGATAGTTTGTATATTGGTTTGTTTAACTTTGTTTAACTTTATTTAACTTTGTTGAAGTTTGCTAAAATTTGCTGAAATAAACAAAAATAAGCTAGGGAGAATAAACACTAAATGTACATAAGCTCTCACCAAAAAAACCTCAAAAATAAATAAATGTACACAGAACTGTATATTACAGCCAAAAAAGTAAACGAAATATATAAACACCAGGTTGGCCAAAAAGAAAACGGTGTTACTCTAAAAAAAACAAAAGAAAACACAGAGAAAAAGAAAGAAAAGAAAGAAAACGGTGTTGCCATTAAAACCTCCATTGAAGCTTAGGGCAGGGCAGCAGTTCCATTACTCCATTTCTGGTACTCAAGTTCGTTCGTCACTCTCTCTCTCTCTCTCTCTCTCTCTCTCTCTCTCTCAGTCTCAGAAGCAAAACTCCCGCCAGCCATCGGCACCTCCTCATAGGTATGTCCAGATTTCCATTCCCATTCCCGTTGAATGTTCTTGGAAACTTCTAATTGTACATGAATTTGGCTTGTTTGACTACAGCTAGGTTTAAATTATGCTGTCTATGATTATCAATTTCTTTAAATTTCTTTGTCTACTTGATGATTGCAGTTTACTTGTTTTAAAGAAACTTATTCACTTGAATACATTTGAATGTTCTTGAGAACTTGTGATTGTATGAATGAATTTGTTTGCCTATTTGAGTATTTGTATGTTTTGTATTGTCTACATAGAAATGAAAATAACTCTGAATGCTAGCGGGTAGGGTTTAAGGGTTTAATTGAATAGTTTAATTTGAAACATTTGTTTCAGAAAAGTCTTGATTTTCTTTGTCTACTTGGAGATGGTAGGGTTTGTCCGTGAATCTGCTAAAGAGGAGGACAGTGGTGCCACTCAAGCAAAGTTCAAACCCTTTACAAACGACCCAGAAAGCTACAAGTTCGATTTCGACAGTTATTCACCTGAATTTGATGCATTCTCTCTTTCTTCTGTTCAACCCTTTCTAGATTTTGACGCCATTAACGACTGGGTTGAAGAGATGCAAGATTCTGATAGAGGAATAGCTGATGAAGTTAATATTGGAAGTGGGTTTGGGATAGAGAGCGGACTGAAGAACCGGATTGATAATTTCTCTGTTGATTCTGTCCAAGATACGAAAAACATGGACAAGTCTGGTCCTTCGAATGTTGAATGTGGTGGAATTGAGGAGACATCAGGGATTAATAAGAATGAGATTGGTCAAGATGGGGTGAAAGATTGCAGTAAGGCTAATTTTATGAATGCAGAATCAGCTAATGTTGAACCTGTTGAAAAAGGTGAAATAAAGACTTCACATGGAGTTATGATTGATGGAAATTGTGGGAAATTAGAGAGTTTGGGTTGTTCAATTGAAGAAGGGCTGGAGAAGGTTAGTTTGGTAGCTAGTGCCGGAAGCTTGGCTGTTACTGTGAGTGGCATGAAAGAAACTAAAATTGCATCTGTTGGTGACAAACATGTCTGTGACAGTGGTTCAGAGTCGGAATCAGGGTGTGAGACTTCTTCTTCATCATCTTCAGCAGCAGCCTCTAGTAGTGACAGTGATGATGATGATGATGACAACGAAAAAAAGGAGGAGAAATCAGGCAAGATTAAGAGCAAGAACACTAATCAGAAAGTTGATGTTGAAGAAGGTGAAATAGTGGGTTCTGATTTGGAACAGTTGGTTTCTTCGAGTGACAATGATAATGCCGATGATTGTAATAACAATGATATTGTTGATACGGATCTTGAAGATTTTGAACTTGGAGAAGGCGATGACTATGATGGTGATTTATCCAAGGGCCCCATCAAGTCAAGGAACGAAGTACAGGTAAATGCCTTTTTTCCCCCTGTTTTTTTGTTTGTTTAGTTTTGTTTATGTTGCTGGCTTACGCTGCATGCTCATGTTTGAATTTGTGTCTGTCTACCTCGTTCTGTTTCTTATTGCTTGCATGCTGATGTACTACTGACGCTTGCTCATTGGCAACGCTTGTAGAGTTCTTTCAAAACATCTTTTTATGTTTGTATATAACAGCAGAAGTTAGTATTCACTCTAATGGAAGAGCTCAGAGCTGCTTTCTAACTTGTAAATAATTTTCTTGTTGGGGTTCTGCTACTGAAATTATTTGGAGGTTGGGAAGCTGAGTCATTGTTCAATTCTCTGAATGGAAATCTAGATTATTGATTACCCTTGCATGTTGAGTGGTGCTTCTACAAGTGCCTTGGCTCATTGCCACCATGAATAACATACTCAATATTTTAGGAAGAAATGAAGAGTATGTACTGGATTCTGCAAATGCATTGGTTTTGATGTTGTCGCTGCATAGCATTTCACTAGTTAGAACTGGAGATGAGTTGCTATACAGCTGGAATACTTAAAATTCTGTAGCTTACACTTAACCAAAGACCTCTCTCTTTTGTTGGTGTTGTAAATGTGAATCCCTTTTCATTTCCCCTCTCTGTTTCTTGGTGTTAACTATTGCAGTTTTATTTTGTCGTAGAATGCTGTTGTTAGTCTTATTGCCTTGCAACTTACATCTTTTGTTAATTGGTGCCACCCCTAATTCTCAGGTCCTCCCTCCAGTGCCTCCTGTGAACGTCACACTGCAGCCATGCCATCAGATATCACCTGTGGGAGTTGTCTCATCTGTAAGATTTTATTAGTCGTGAAGTGATCTAGATTTTGCTAGTAATCTTATCTTTACTTTGTAACACTAAAAGGAATCTTAATGGGTGGGCTGTGCCTGTGGGCAACATATTATAAACAACTCTAACTGAAGCAAATTCGCTTGCTTCTGAATTTTCTTTTCCCTCCTAAATTTAATTTGTAATTCTGTTTACTATTTTGTCAGATGTTAGGTGCTCAAGTTATTGTTGAAGGGGCTGAGAAGCATAGTCCCTTGAGTGAAGGTTCAACCTTATGGATAGCTGAGTCAAGGTTGCCTCTAGGCTTAGTGGATGAAATATTTGGACCTGTTAAAGCCCCATACTACATCGTGAGATATAATTCAGAAAGTGAAGTCCCCTCTGGGATTCAAAATGGGACTGTGGTAGGCTTTGTTCAAGAATTCGTTGATCATGTCCTCAATGACAAGAGTATTTACCAGAAAGGATATGATGCTTCTGGTGATAATGACGAGGAGCTCTTTGATGAGACCGAGTTCTCTGATGACGAGAAGGAGGCCAAGTATGAAAAAATGTTAAAGATGTCGAAGAGAGGGAATAATAATCAGGGACCCGGAAACAAGAAGAATAAAAAGAACCTCAAAAGTAGAGAGAGGACATGGACAAAGGATCAACCAGCTCCCGCTCAAACTCCAACAATCCCACAACCACAGCCTAATCAAATGCAATACCATGTGAGGGCCCCTGTCACTGTGTCATCCTCGAATCAAGGCCACCCGTCAGGCCCATCTCTGAGTAGGCCAAATTTCCTTGCAGGGCCCACTGCATTTCCTCAGCCAGCACAACCAGCTGGATTCATGTTGAATGATTCGTGGGCAAATGCGATGCCATTTCAACCGCAGAACATGGTTTTGCCTAGTGGTTTTCAAGTTAATGGCATGCCATGGTTGCAACAGAACCCTCCTCAATCTCATCAGATGCCTTCAGTATCTCCTACACTGTTCCAGCAACAACAGCAGTTTTTTTCGCAGATTTCTCAAGCAAATTCAGCTTCACCTCAGCAACAACAGCTGTTTTCGCAGATGGCTCAAGCAAATTCAGGTCCATCTCCACAACAACAATTTTTTTCGCAGATTTCTCAAACGAATTCAGGCCCATCTCAGCAACCATTTGATCTTAGTCAGTTGATATCTGGAAGTAGTGTTTTACCATTTGGGCCAGTAAGCTTTGCTGGAGGGCCCACTAATTCACCTTGGCCAGGGATGTTGCCTCCAAATCTCTCCAACCAAGGTCCGCAATGTTTACCTGGTGTAAGTGGCCAGTTGCCCATGTACCCAGGACATCAGTACGGTGGGCCACAAGTGGGGCAGAGTTATAATTACCAACCAGCTCGTAGTTTCACTGAGAATGCAGGAGCTCGTCCTCAGTTCAATCGGGGTCTCTCTTCAGGTGCAGGCAGAGGAAATCCAAATCACCAAAGAGGTAGAGGTAGAGGTAGAGGTAGAGGTAGAGGTAGAGGTGGAGGTGGTCATTTTAGGGGTGGAAGAGGTCGTCAGCAGCAGCAGTGATGGTGAGGTTTTGTTTGTAGTATTCTGGTTCTCAGACGTCCCGGTGTAATGTAACTTTGCCAAACTTTGACTTGTAAATTCCTCTTTTGTAATTCATTGGAAGTAAATAGGTTGAGTGAGCCTTCGGTTTCACGCAAGAATTTTGTTCAGGTGGTAAGCTGTTCATATAGTTTTATTTTTCACGCATAATGAGTTTAATATCCAGTGGTGGGTACTGGGTAGTATTGTTTTTGTTGGCAGATGTACAAAATGTTGTTGTATTTCAGAACTTTGACAAAAACGACCTTGCAGACTCATCTTTCAAAATCATACAAGGCAAAATGATTTTTTTTTTAATTATTTAAGAAAGATATGTCGTAGCAGTCCATTTATTGTTGACCATTAGGCAACTAGCTAGAATCTCCTATGTGAAGCAAAATGGCTCATAAAACTGTCAGCACTTCTTATTTATTGTGAAGTTGCCGATGGTCGTCGCACTTCGAATCTCGGGTCATACGGAAACAGCCTCTCTGTGAGACCCTCACAGGGGTAAGGCTGCGTACAACCGGCCCCCCTTTACCCTGCCTAGGCGGGAGCCTCTTTGGAGACACTGGGGTAATGTTGTTGTTGTTGTATTAGGCAACTAGCTAGAGTAAGATAGATTTGAAAAATATCATGATAGGGGGTAATTTCAATAAAAAAAAGTTAAAAATGAATTTTGAGTATATTTTTTTTTATTTTTTTTTTATCACACCGATTATATTCTTAGAAATAAGCAAAAGTGGGGAATTTAGTTGGCAAAGCTTTCCCGTTACCAACGGAGAGATTAAGGGTGCGTTCCTTTTCATTTATTGGACCTTATTCAATCAGTGAAAATAAGTGGCAAGACCTTACTCAATCAGTGAGAATCAGTGGCTAGACCTTATTGAATCAGCGAGAATCAGTGGCAGGACCTTACTCAATCAGTGGAAATCAGTGGCAAGACCCACATTCCTACTCGCAGAATCAGTGGCAGGACCTTATTGAATCAGTGAGAATCAGTGGAAGGACCTTACTGAATCAGTGAAAATCAGTGGCAGGACCTTACTCAATCAGTGAAAATCAGTGGCAGAACCTTACTCAATCACTGAGAATAAGTGGAAATAAGTGGAAAAGAACGCACCCTAAGGGTGTGTTCTTTTCCACTTATTGGACTTTACTCAATCAGTAAAAATAAGTGGCAAGACCTTACCCAATCAGTGAGAATCAGTGGCTAGACCTTATTGAATCAGTGAGAATCAGTGGCAGGACCTTACTCAATCAGTGGAAATCAGTGGCAGGACCTACATTCCTACTCACAGAATCAGTGGAGGACCTTATTGAATCAGTGGAAGGACCTTACTGAATCAGTGGAAATCAATTGCAGGACCTTACTCAATCAGTGAAAATCAGTGAGATGACCTTACTCAATCAGTGAGAATCAGTGAAAATAAGTGAAAAAAAAACGTATCCTAAATCCCCTTCAATTTCATGATTGATCATCAATACCAACTACCAAGTAGCCCCTAATTTTACTACATGTCATTATAGACTAGAAATCAGAAGTGGAAACATATCTAAAAGTCTTTTGGTCTTTGGTCAGCAAATGTCTGCTTTCTTTTAAGTTAAGGCCATTCTAATCTCTTTCCACTGGGAGTGGGGTAGTGCCCCTTACATAATAGCCACCCAATAACAAAATCGTCACACATATTGAATAGAGACCCGATTTGTTCCCCGCAAAGACCACCCAAAGCCTTTTTTCATTTTTCAACCATAAAGATGGTTCGACCCTTTTTGGTTCTTGTACCATTTCTCGCGCTACTCTTTTCACTCGTCAACTCGCACAACGAGTCAGGTGAGTGGAGCTGCGAGTCCTCTGACTCGGGCACTCAACTCGTTGCCGAGTTCAGACCCGGTGTCATCACCCTTGATGGGCACCCTGACGATTGGCAGGAAACTGATGGGTTTGAATTCTCTCTCCTCCCTGCTCTTGACCCACATGAAGATGATGCCTATAAAGGCGGAAAAATGACTCTTAAGGTCTGTTTTCATTCAAAAGTTTTGACCTTTTTATGTTTTGATTTTCAAATTTGGCTTGAGCTTTGGTGCACTATGTATTGTTTTCTTTCTTCCTTTTTTTTTTTTTTGTTTTTTTTTTTTCTTTTGACATACTTTGGAGCTCAGAAGTTTGGGCTATATTGATTTATCTAGATTCTGGGATTGGTATTTAATTGATGTTTTTATTTTCCTCTGGCAGACACTCCATGATGGCAAAGATGTGTTCTTTTTGTTGCAAGTTGATGGAGATTATGTTTACTCCAAAGGGTAAATCAGATTGATTTTGACTATTTATCATTTCAAGAGCAATTCATGATTTTTGTGTTTCTAGCTGAACTAGTTGAACATGGAACAAGATAGACGTGCATTCCTTGATAGGAACTGTAGGATTTGTTCATAGTGATTGATAAGAATGTTAATTATTATGGGCCAAGTGTCCCAGAGGTCAAATGGATCTTCGCCAAATGTGTTATGTTGCTATAACTGCTTTAATATCTCTTTATTCTCATGATCTTTTGAGGGGTAAAAAGAAAAAACTTGGTATTTGGCTGTTTCACAAACATGGGACTTATTTTCTGGACTCCAAAGTCTTTGATTGATGATCAGAAGCAGATCTTATAAGTTTGTTATGCTATATGGCATTACCTGTAAACCTCTAGTGACCTCCACATGATGAGTTCAATTTTTGGGGTTGGGAAAGGGGGGCTTATGATTTTTATAGGGGCAATGAGATAGTTTGTAATTTTGTATCCACTTGAGCATTGAATTTGGTAAGCAGTAGCAATCAGCAACTAATTTTCCAAGTGTAATTCTGTCTGTCAGATTTGCTTACGGGCTTGAATTTGGTAGGGGCTCTTCAAAAAAGGGTCTTGTGTGGGGGGTTAGAAGAGGATTCCCGTGCTTCATTTGTCATCTTGAATGCGTTCCAGATTAATCTCCTCTTATGTTTCCGTAGCTTGGAACTCCAAGATTTAATTAGTAGTTTAGCAGAATTCCTGTCTTCCATTAAACTGCAATGTTTATTGAATTAGATCTTGGGCTGATTATTGCCTTATGTTAATGCAGCACTAGTGTCAAATGTCCTTCTGTTGCTCTCATGTTTCAGATTGGTGAGAATGCGACCTATCATAATGTGAGTATCTTTTGCTGTCATTCTCTGTACTTCTTTTTGCTTGATATATCTTATGTTTCTATCCGTTCTTTATTGTACTCCTTTGTTCTAGTAATCTTGACTCTTAGATATATGGTGCTTTCAGATGGGTGGCTGTAAGGAATCACCCGGCTCGTGCACCAACAAGACCTGTCGTGGCTATGAAGTTGACATTATGCACTTCTCATTAGGAAATGCCATTCCAGGACGATTATATGGAGGCAACCTTATAGACATTGGAACTGGTGGTGACAGGTGCTATATTTACATGTTGCCTTAACTGTTGTTCATTGATAGTAGTGGCTAATTTGTAGATTATTTGGCACGATAAACTATTTCTTGCTTATCTTTAATCTTTTATTCCTTTTTCTTTTATGCAGTTTTGGTCATTTGGTTGACGTTTATGCCTGGAGCCCACACTGCCGATACCTTGACGGGCGTGGGCCTTCAGGTAAGAAACATATGTTTATAAACTACCAGCATATGCTACTGCAAGTTGCCTTTCTGGATATGTTCATCCCAATCATGCTTACTCTGGGCTGTTACTTTATAGTAATCATCCTTTATTCTTCCTATGCCTTCTTGCCCCATCCGTAAATCTTATGTTCTTTCCCCCAAAATCTGTATTGGGAAATCTGCAGAATAATTTGACTTTCTCTCAGTAAAAATAGGCTGTATATCTGGAAAAACTGCATCTAACTGCATGTTTGTGCACCTCTTCCCCCCCCCCACCTCCAAAAAAATAAAATAAAATAGACTAGTCCACTCACCCCATAGGAGCTCCCTTCTAGTGTAGTAGATATTCATTAGGTTGTTCATAAAATATGGAAAAGGAGATGGCTATAATTCATGTTACTACATTCAGATCTTTCTCTTGTGATTTCATTTTACTAGGGTGGTAGATGTACTTCTGGCTGCATTTTAATGGAAAATTTTTACGCTCTTTGTGATTCACTAAGGTCGAATGAATTGCATTTGGCTGGAAATGTTGGTCTGCTCTATTCTATTCTTTTCATATTTCTTACCTACAGGCTACATCCCTTGATGTTCTGGTTGTTTTTGAGTTTTTTGACCATGTTGTTTCATGTTTCTATTAGGAAGCAATAACACTGCTCAGAATGACTGGAAAGGAGCCTGGTGGCACAGCAGCCTCAATGTTCATTCAGGTAGTTGACTTGTGGGATCTCCGTCACCCTTTTGTTCTCACTGATTCAAGCTAAAACTTTAAAAAGAAAAAGATATTTGTGGAGTCCCTGTCACCCTAAAAATTTTCAGCTTGGTATCGAGTATCGACAGACACATTCTTTTTTTGATGATACAGTTAATCCTTTTACCTATTGTCAATATCAACATTTTGAGCTGGCATGTTGACAGGTTTTGTGGACGAGGACAGCCCGTATGCGTCAGATGGAAAGAAGGGCACCTATTATTTTGAGTTTTCAAGGCCTTTGAGGACCATGGATCGGTTTCAGCAGGTGATTAATCAGCCTTATTGTTTTCTCTGCTACTAATTTTAATTCAAATGTAGAACCCTGACTAAACTTTCTCCATTGTCGTTTCACTTCATGAATTTTGTATATGTGGTTAAATGCTGACTTATATGTGGGGACCTACAACCAGCACCTTATCCTTTGTTACTCCCTTTTTTTTGGGTTGGGGGAAGAGGATTTGAAGGTCATTTACTGGTCAAGGAAGGCTTCAGTTTCTCTCCCTGTACAGCATGCACACTCTCTCCTGTCACTCCCTTTTATTGGTCCATGCTCGCAGACTATTATTGAATAGGAACAACGTCTTTTTTTTCTTGTTTTCCCCCTTAGAGCCCGTTTGAAAGTTATAGAGGGGATGGGAAGGGAAGGGAATCAGGGTCAATGGAAGGGAAGGGAGGAGAAGTATTTTAACACGTTTGGCAGATTCCCCTCCCCTTCATTACCCCCAATTTGGAGGGGGGGGGGGTGGGAACAAAAATTGGGTTAAATGGAGGGGAATTAAGGGGAATTGGTCCCTCCATTCCCCTTTTTTTAATTAAAAACTCATAAGCAATGTGAATTTTTTATTTCCCCCTCATTCCCCTCCCTTCTCCAACTCCCGTATAATCTCTTGCTTATGGGGATTATAAGCCAATGAGAGAGGGTTGATGGAGCAGACTGACTGACTTAAAAACTCCATCCCCTCCCAAATTTTGTTTCTAATGTAGATGACAATTGACAACCAATCAAACATATTCAAGTAGCTGTTTTACTTATTGTAATGTTATTGCCTCTTAGATTTGTGTACAGTGTACACCAAACAACATTTAGATATGGGTTGGCTCCTGTTTGCTGTAAACATAGGTTTGATTGTTGTTTCAGCACATTTGTGCAGAAGAAATGGTATCTCCTTCAATAGGCAGCCATGAATTTGGACCTGAGTCCTGACGTGCCGTCTCTTGTTGTTTTTTGCACCAGAATGCTAGTCCTAAATTGCGAATTAGGTGTAGACCTAGATATTAAGGCTGACACTTGTAGAGCTGTAGGTGCATTAGGTCTTCACTCCCTCCGTCCAGGATTTGGTAATCAAATCTCTAGTTTAAATTACAATCTAAGCTTGACTATTATTCCCTCTAGGGAGTATTTGTTTTGCGATTGCAGTGGCCTATGACTATGAGCCCCCTACATGTCCTAAAAAGAAAATCAAAATTGTTAGTCCCAAATCCATACACTTTCTAATTCACGATTTTAAATCCTGATAAAATACTGGATTTTGTGTAAAGCGGCAACATACAGAAAATTGTGTTATTGAAAAAGTATTGTAGTGTCAAAGGTTTTGCTTGCAATGGCAGGATGCTCAATTCAAGATTGGAGGTACAAGCAAGTTTTCAGCAGCCTTCTGGTATCCAGTTGATGGAAACCCATGGCATAGATCTGGGCACTATACAGTCAGTTGTGATTGGTTGCCATTGAATTTTATCTCGGGAGAGTCCACCCTTGCTGCTAGTAGGACCGCGCCAGCAAGCTCGTGGGACACTGCTGTTGGATTCTCTCTCCTACTATCTGTTGTTGCATTCTGTTTGTCTATTTTTGTGGGATATAGAGTCTCAATGCAAAAAGGCGTAGCTTTTACGCCTATGAATAGTTTATAGGTTGAAGGATGGCAATTTGTATGTTGTAATATAACAATTTTACCTCTGATTTTTCGTTTTTAGTTCCCATTGTTTCTTGTATCAAGTGTGTTGGTTAGTCATTCTGATTAAACTTCCTTAAAGTGAAATGGATGAAGTTTATTGAGATCAATTTCCATTACATATTATTCTCATTTTGATTGGTTCTTAAATCAGTTTTATCTAGTTTGTTCTCTTAGCATCCCCAAAAATCATGGAGATACTTAAACCAACCTCCAGCCGGGTTGAAGAAAGCAAAAGGAAAGATAACTCTGCATGTTATTATTATGTTGGAAATGGTATATCATCCAACATTCTACAGACTCCGCTCTGAAATTACTAGAATCCTATTCTTTTGCCCTGCAGGCCTTGATAGAAGAGCATGATCATAAGTCATGAAAACTAGACTCGATACTGTCAGGTTCTTGTTACATAGCAGTAAGGTAAAACAGATAAAAGGCCGGTGTAGAATACAAATCATGAAATCACAAAAAATGATGTTAAGGAAAATGAAAAGGAAGATCTGTTATCCATGTGATAGAAGAATGTAGATGTTTCATTGTTTTTCATATCACCAGTAGATGGTGAAACTGGAACTGTATTTGTTTGCTCTAGAAAAAAAAAATATACACCCTACTTTCAAACCATACTTGCCAAGTGAAATATACGCCAAAAAATGCAGATGTATTTACAAATTACATGAAAGGGAAGAAGACCCAACTCCCCCATTAACCAGCAGATCGCACTTCGCAATTGTCAAGAATAACCAGAGCAGACTCTTACATGATGGAGCCTTGCCCTGTATCAGAGGAAAGAGGATACGAAACAGCAACAAACTCACACTGATTGCAGCTGGTCTTATTGCAGCACGGTTGATACGGACTTTTAGAAGGGCAAGACCAGCTTTGCTGCTGATCACAGTAGGGCCTGCAGGAGCTGCAGTAGCAGTAGGGACCACATCTTTCTGGCCTCGGGGGTCCAACATTCACAATCTCTGGATTCTTGCCAATCTTCTTGAGTGCCTTAAAGATTGGCACTGGCTCAACCTCCCCTATAACTGTAAGGGTACCCTTGTTGGCATCGATTTCCAGCTTGCTTATACCTGTTTATAACCATATTAGAGATATAATCAGAAACTTATTAGAGATGTGATCAGAAATTTGTACTTCGAATCAGGATTCTTGATATTCAAACTTGAACTGCTGAAAATTAGGTGAAGGTTTTGTCTTTTAACCAGGAATTTTGCCCACTGCTCTGAATATTTCTTGCTGGCATTTCTTACCGCTGATACTCACTTTTAGAACAGTTCTCTGCATCATCATATGTTTCAAGATTCAACACGTAACCAGTAAAAAGGAAAAGAAAAAGAGGAGAAATACAGAACAAGATGAGATACTGCATAAAGATGGCGCATAAATGTCATCATGAATTTGTAATTGAGATACGATAGTAATCAGTAGGAGTATAAACGAATCTAAAAGTTAACATACCTTTTTCCCCATTCCTGCTCGGCAGCTCAAGCGAAAAATCAGCTGAAAGCTTGCCTTAATACTGTACAAATGTAGGACGAAGCACGGTTATTTGTACAAGCTCAAGGAAAGTAGGCAATTGTATCCCCTATTTATGTACTTCTAGTACTGAATCCCATGATGTCACTCTAGAAGGACTTCACCAAGAAAGAAAAGATAAAGAATGACTAGAGGTGTCAAACAGGTCGGTCAGGTCGGGTTTGGGTGGGATCACTTTCGGTCGGGTCATTTAACAGGTCGGGTCGTTTTATTTTCGGGTTTAAAAATGCTTGTTCATGACCCAATGTGTTCGGGTTCGGGTCGACCCAACGGGTTGAGCACTTATTTTTTTAATTTGGTTATAAATGCATAATTAATTCTATTTTCAACTTTAAAGTAAAAAATTTCCACACTATACTAATATCAGACATAATATATATGGTTATAATCTATTTGAAAAATTTGTCGTAAAGTTTTCACTTGTTATTGGGTTTTTACTAATGCAAACAAATATCAAAATCTATACCAATATAACAATTAGTCAAAATCGTTTTATTAGTATTAGAAAACCCCTTATTTAAGAGAAAAATAAAATTATAAATTTCAAAGTCAGTTGATATGTAAGAAAATTTTATATGATAAAGTCTTTTGCCATCCACTTTTCTCATGTTGAGCTGTTTTATTTTGAACGTCCCAACCTAACGGGTCGACCCAGAGTAGGTTCGGGTTTGACCCAATAAATGTCGATTTTTTCGGGTTCGGTATGCATCGGGTTTTGAGTTGGAATTCTTTGTTCATGACCCAGACTTTTCGGATCGGATCAAATTTTGACAGCTCCAAGAATGACTGTCGTGACTTTGACAGAGTGATTCCTCTTTGGGCTTGGGGGTGCCATACATGGTAAATCATTATTATTTCAGAGTGTGCAAGACATTTATACCTTAACATAATCTAGGACCAATGAGAGATATATATGATAGAAATCTACCAAGTGGAGTGTATAAGAATATAGCTCAATTGACTGTTTCTGGTCTGATGGAAGCCACTCAGAAATCGAAGTTGGCAGTATATGTTTAAATTTTGCCTAGTATCATGGTGGTGGTGGGTAGATATTTTTATTTTTAATAGTATGGCTTGGTGTCCAAGGGAGAATTTCTAACCATCTTGAAGACCATTAAAGAGAGTCATCTACTTTTTCCTTTTCCTCTATCAGAAAATTATATCGTACATTCGTACCAGATCTGAAAACAACTTGAGTTTGACTATTTTATGAAGATGATGTAAAGATAGGTAGAATGCTGACTGAATAGCAGTTAGAGAAGCATTGAAGATTTCAACTGATTTTTTTACTAATTCGGTTGGAGTATTTTCTTAATGGAGTGCACTTTGAAGAATTCAAACAACTCTGCCAGTTATTACTATCTAATATGTGCCCCTGTGGACAAAGAAATATGTCACCCCCTTCAAAGCAAAAGCATAAACTATCAAAGCAAAAGCATTAACTATCAGATACTTTAGAAGGCAGAGTGTCGACTCTAATTGAAAATGCAATAACAGAAGTTCCAAAAACAGTTGTTTAGTTTACTTACCTTTGGGGAATAGGCAGTTCTCCTATAACCTGGCGACAATCTCGTCTTCGCCATCCCCATTCACCTGCAGCTTCACCAACTCAAATTTCAAGGTCAGAAATCAATTCACCTCCTAATAACATTCACAGTATGTACTCAAACTCACTCTATACCTCCTACTTAATTTAAATAAGATTATAATTTTCGGAAAAAGGGATACATTCACATACAAGAACTTCCAATTTGAAAATTTAAGTGATCGTCAATCCCTCTAATCCAAATGGTCCAAATAAAAACTTTTTGCAATTCTTCATTATACAAGAAACCACATAATAGTAAATAATACTCCAGTGTCAAGAGCCAAGACGAACAACATAAGGAAAAGCTAAGCAGCAGCCAAGTCAAATTACACATAAATTATGACAACATATTTGAGCAACAAGAGGAGACAGCACAAATCCTTCCAGTGGCAAGATACTCACTGGATGTTGTTGCTGTTGTTGTGGGTTGTGGGTTGTGGGTTGTGGGTTGTGGGTTGTGGGTTGTTAATCAAGGAGACAACAATTAAGATATAGTAGCAAGATAACACGTAACAGCACACTAAATGGAAACTGGGAATCAAGGAACACAACATGCAAAGTATCATAGTTATTATAAGAACATGGTAATTTATGACAGCAAAAGAATAATCAAAAGCAAAGCTAAGTATGTCCCTTACAATTGGGTCAGGACATCATCCTGCTTGCAGATGACCCATGGGATTCCTCATTCCAGTGCCTAGCCCAGAACCATTTGAGCTGCCCATTCTGTGCATGCTTTACCAGGAGCGCCAATTTCAAACTCCATTGGCCTATATTCGTTTTCAATCTGCCATTAACGACAACCACAAATCAGTGAAAGCTCGAAATTGATTCATTTAGTTAGGCATCCCAAATCAAATGAAATGGATATGAACCAATTTTGGGTATACATATACCTTAGATGGAATAATTGAACACCCTTGAGATTCAAACAGAACTTTCTGCTCACATCATGTCAACAATCTTGTATGTAATCGTTCCATAGACGCCTTGAAACAACCAGAAATAAAATGGTAATTTCGAAAATTAAAGAGGGGAAAAAGAAAAAAATAAAAAAATAAATTAATCAACCATCTCACATTCTCACTGCTACAAGAAGTTGAATATATTTGAGAACTTAAAAAAGAATACCCACTAGGAGAATTTTAAGAAGCAAAATAAGTTTTGGAGGAAATAGTTAATCCTAAAATGGAGAGAAGGATATGATCAATTACCCAAAGTTCCACTCAGCACAAACTAAACAAGGAGAGGGTGACTATCATGTTCCTGAGATGAGTGACAAACGCAGCATCAGAGAAAAGCACATTAAATACAAAAGGCAAGGATATGCTTAATATGTATCCTTCGCTCATGTCATAGCAACAACGGATTTCAGGCCCAACACTTCACAAGTCACATGTTATTGGCTTCACCATCAACTTTCCAATGTCCAAAAATCAACAAGATGAGACTTTTTCGTTCTTCATTTCTTTGCTCTTCTAAAAAAGTTGATCCGTTTGTCAAAAATAGGGTTTTTCGACAACAGAAAATTGCAAAAAATTAATCATTACAAAGAAGAAAAAAAAGCATCACTATATATAATTGTGTTGATTAAGATAACGGAAATGTCAAAAATAAAATGCAAAATGGAATTGAAGTAGAGAAAACGGATAAGTAATTAGTACCTTCTTCGTCGTCCTAATTTGAGGGATGAAACTAGGGCACCGAACCGCAACCATTTTCGATCGCCAAGACCAAAATTAGGGTTTCAAAATACCAGAGCCATGGATTCGAAAACAGAGAAAATCAAACATATGAATCAAATGCAATGTAATTAAGGGGATGGAGAAAGAAAGAAACCAAACTAATGCGAATGAAATTAAAGAGACTTACAGTGATGATTGTGGAACGCCTGAAATTCTTCTTCAGAGAGGAGAGAGAGAGAGAGCGCTGCGAATTCGGATATCTGAACACAGGATTTCTGGAGTATATATACTTTACTAATGTCGGTTTGTTATCACGCGTTTTTCCTCTTGTTTTTGACTGAAACGCGTGTTTCCTTTTGCTTGACTAAAACGCATGTTTCCTTTTGTTTGACTAAAACGCGGTTTTATTTTTGAAATTTTGACTCATACACGTTTTATCATTTCGTAATTGACCTGTAACTCGTTTTTTTCTTTTCTTTTGACTTGAACGCGTTTTTTCCCTTTTTACTGCTTTTTTCTTTTTGTTTTGATTGAAATGCATTTTTCTTTCCTTCTAGTTTTCTTCATCTTCTTCTTCTTCTTCTTCTTCTTCTTATTTTTATTTTTTATTGGTGCCTATTATTATGGTGTGTACCACTTGTAAGTTGTAATTGTAACTTTACTAAATATTGTGGTAGACTTATACTAGTAATATCATATATAAGAGATTTATCGCTGATATTGTCCTATATGAGGCGGCCTCAACGTGAGACGTCTCATACACTATATTGTCATATTGACATCATGTTTGGCTATAGAGATAGTCTTATATTGATTTGGCCTTATAAGAGACATGTTGAATAATATTATACATTTGACATACTTACCAAGTAAATCCCTTTAATATTTATAAGCGTTCCTTTAACCTAATTAAATCTTATCCAGTAATTTTATATTGATAGTCAAAGTATCACATTGAAGATCATAAAATGAAATGGTATGAAGTATCCTTCAAGGCAAATGCTAATGACAGCCTTTAAGGCTGTCGTTAAGCATTAATGCTAGCCTATGAAAATAAATCAAAATAATAATAGTAATTGTTATATTTAATAATGTTCACACCATGAATTTTCTACTGTCAATTCTACCCCTTTAGCTCATTCAAGTCCCATGTGTCTCACCTTTTAATTTCCTAAACACACACTCTCTCTCTCGCTCTTTTTACGGCAACAATGGCGTGAACCCTTCGGTTCCACCGCCTGCAAGTCTGCAACACAACACGTCACTCGTCAGCAACAATAGCTAAATTGTCGTTTTACTTTTACATCTACATCGTTAAATTGTCGTCTAACCGCCGGCGAGGCCACCGAACACCTACCCCACCGGCCCATCTTCAAGGCTGTCAAATCAAACCTCATCCCCATCTGTGATGACATCATAGACATTGACTGTGGCCTCCAATAATCTCTCTCACATCAAGCTCAACTGCATGAAGGAAGTAGGAGGGATAGAGAAAAAAGAGGTGCCTGAAATAACGGTTAAACACCAAGGGGTTGTGGGGTTTTATTTTCCTCAGTTATGTTGTAAATTGTGATGGGCAATCTTATCAATTTGGTAATGCTATCATTAGCCCATTAATAATTCACCTAGGAAATATCATGATTTTAACCGTATTTGATGCAATTCAATGCACACACATTTAAATATTTACAATAATTAAACTTTAACAACAGCTCTTAGGACTGTCATTAGCCAAACCCATCATTTAATTATGCCCAATAAACACACATACTTTTTATTATTGTTACTAATATACTCATTTAATCATAAACCAAATACTAGTAATTCAAAAGCCAGTCATCAGCTAATTAGCTATACGTCCTCGTCTAATTAGCTGGAGGCAAATGCTGTACCAGAATTCTTAACAAATGCTATGGCAAAATATTATTGGCACCTATAGCTTTGATGCACCTCCTCGCCTCCCAATAAAATGTACATGAAAGAGTTGTTAAATAGAGGAAAAAACATAGTTCTCCTTTTTGGCCAACATTGTTAACTTTAAACTTGAGATAAATTGGAATTACAAACAGAAACCATGTCCCAAAATGGTGAACAGAGCCAAAGATAGAAAAGCTAAGCAAAATGGATGTCTTGTTGATTATGCTTAATCGTCAAATAAAATTTACTTGTACAGTGTGATGGCCCTACTGATGGCAAGCATCAGGATTCCTTGCGCAACATAACACACTACAAAAGCCACCCATGCTATCCCTCGTAAAACCAGACATTTTGTACATAGTTGATTCTATATTGCCGCAATGTACAATTGGTTGCAAAGGTAGAACTCAGTCTCATCATTTCAAGCACTTGAAGTAATATAACCAGTAAATAAACGAGCCCTAATACCATCAACCACTGCAGTAGAAAGGAGCACACAGACTTTGCTTATTCCCTTTGTTGCCACTTCATTTGTTTGTTGGCTTCTCGCAGGTACATAAGCAAAAATAGTAAGAAGAAACACAGCCCGGGAACTAGACTGTGGCTCTTATATTACTGTATTCTCAAAAGCTTTATGTCAAACCGGTTGTATTTCAATCAGACATAGCGTCTGACTCTAGCCAACTCAAACTAGGGGGTTTAGCCCTCTGGTGACCACTGACCTGGTGAATAGAAGAGTCGGCAAAATTTGGACTAGTAATACCAGTTACAAATTAACCACTTTCAAGGTAAGCAACACGAGGGGGAAAAAGGGATAATAAATAGCTTCAGAACTTAACGGGCAACATAAACAATGACTGAATAGACAGGATACTTGCCTCCCTAATCTGCAACCCTAACAGATACGGGAGAACCAAGATGGGAGGGACAAATAGGTTAGACAAACCTGGCAAGGCTGGAAGACCACAATATCTGGTCCCTCAACATCACTGTGAGCATAAGTGCATAACCATCATCATCTTGGCCACTATAAGTACTCGCGATCCCTCTCCATGCAGGAAATGATCTCCAAAATCATTATCATATTGCCATGAGCTGCTATCTGCAGGAAATAAAGAACAACTGAAAACTCAGTCACTGAAACTAACATTATGCAGCAAAACAGAAATCACAATTTCAAGTACCCATATATAAATAAGCTCAAAAACCGAAATCAATAGACAGAAAAACCTTAGCAACATACGTACATTCTGAATTTCCATTATAGGAATCTGACATCCACTTACCACCGGTTTCCATGTCTCAATAGGTATTCAGACATGCAGTTAATGACACATGCTGAAGGGAACATGCTTTAAGGATTTTTTCTTACAGTCAACGCCATCAACGTCTTGCATTTTTCTTGATGTGCATAAACCACATTCATGCCAAGACGGGGGGGGGGGGGGGACTCGCATGTGACATTGGAAATAACATACAGTCTCACAGATTTCAGCGAAAAGCTTTCAATATATTATTTAGATGAAGAAGGTATGGTTCAGATTCGATTCCACTGATTGACTACGCTCAGGACAATCATTCAATGAATCTCGAAGTACAAAAATACTCAAGATCTAGGGAACATACTAAAATGAGAATACTCAAAAATCTAGGGAACAATTTCCATGTTCGTCACATACCAAGAAAGTTTACAGCTTTGAACCCAAATCTTATTATACCCCTCAAAGCTCTGATATTTCAAATTCATCATCCCATCAAAGAAAATCCTAGTTTCTGTTCTGTATCTCTTCTAATCGTGGGTTTGACTTTGATCCCACGATCAATGATCGTCTCTTCTATCAACAGAGCACTGAAGAAACAGAGATTTCTGGGCAAAAGATTTCAACTTTCCTCAAATTGAAAGGATTTCCTAGGATGTGAAATCTGAACTTTGAAAGAAAGCAAAATAACTCCAAATAATAGTCTCTCCAAATGTGACCTAAGGCGGCGGGGGCCTTTAAGGGTGTACCATTGACCTTAGTTCAGCTACATTGGCGTGATGTGTAGATATGTTTTTCTTATTACCGAGGATGTCTTATCCTCCACTTTTTGTATTCTTTCATATTTGATTAATAAAATTTCTCTTATCTAAAAAAAAAGTAGTCTCTCCAAATGTGTCCCCTAAGCTAACATTGATGGACTCCGTGTGATGGCTATAACCCAAATTTTAACCTGCCAGAATCATAATATCAATGCACAAGCCGTTTAATTTGATATGCAAAGCACAATCCAGGACTGCATTATATCTAGCAGTTCCCATAGTATCCTATTCTTTAATAGTTACTCCCAAATATACAGCTACATATACACTATATATAGCAACTCAACCAAAAGATCGAAATTACGCATAGTCATGTCCTGACTCTCGAGTAGGGAGCTAGGGCAGTTATTTTAGCATCAGCAACAGCTGAATTTTAGTGAGGTAGTATTGCCAATACAGAAACCGTTATTTTAAAAGAAAAAGCCTTTTATACTAGCCTTAGCATTACATGTAGTGTAATGTAATGCTTCACTATGTATCCATTTATTTTTTTTCTCTACAATATACCTAGTCATATTGGATACTAGAGTACTACTCACAAAACATAAATTCAAAGGAAGCTGCTCAAATGGCAGAATTAATAGAGGAAAAGCCTGAAAATCAGATGTGGGAATATATAGATCTAGATGATACCTGATATGAATAGGGCAGGCAGGCATTTAAACCTTGGAGACAAGTCACCGGGTGTGAAGAGGTGAGCTTATGGGAAGGGTAGTATTGCTTCACATATCTAGTTTTCCAATTTCCAGGATCTACAAATGCATATCTGACAACTAACTCATGATAACAAACAAACAAACAAACAAACAAACAAAAATCATCAAAATAACTGGAAAACTAGACTCTTTCCATATCACGCGTAATCAAAATTGAAAACCCAATATTCTCAGTTATAAAACAGATAAACTTACCAGCAGGAAATGTAGGAAAGAGCAGACAGCATTTCCAGGCCTATAAGTGGCTGCAGAAGAAAGAATTCCAGACCAATTGAGTAAACAATAATATAGTAGTACACTATCCATGCTAATAAAAATAAAAAAAGAAAATCAATTTCAAGATAACCAACTTACAATATCGTTCCACAAGATAGGAGTGAGTGCATTGGATGTAATGTCTTAACCACTGCGAGACGCTTTTCCTTCGTCCTCACTAAGAGCCAGAAGACAATAAAAGTAAAACAGTCAACATTGTTGTAAATAATGCAGAAAGGAGAATAAATTCTGGAAAGATAAGCATATTAATGATGCAACCCAGGGTTTCAAGGCAAAGTTGATTAATCAAGGTCAGGAACAAGCCCAATGATGATGAATCATCCCAATTACAGGAGGAATTATGAGTAGAAAACTCAAAAAGGGAAATTTAGAGGATGAACCAAAAAGAAAGAAGAGAGAGAGAGTATCTATTCATTCTATGCATGTGGCTGCTCTTACATCAACAGTATTTATGTTGATAATTCCTCACTCTAACAGAATTCCTAACATTGGATTAGGCATAGAACATAGCAACGGCTAAAGAAAACAAAAGAAAAATTTGGCAAAAATTCCCTTAGGTTTGGCTACACTTGCCAAGAGCCCCCTTAAAACTTTAAGTTTGTTAGATACCCCCTTAAAAAAACAAAATGCCGGTTGTGACACCCTTTTTACCTTTTTCGACCAATTTAATAATAAATTGACCAAATTACCCTCACATGGGACTGCATGTGAGTCATTTAACTCTAATTTTAACCACAACCCCATAATTACCCCCTTGACTTTATTAACTAAATTTAAGTGAGTAATCAATTTAATACCAAAACTTCATTCTCTCTCCTCCAGACCTCGACCACCATCCACCGAGCCGCCACCTCTAACCTTCTGTTTATTCCAACCACCACACAGACCAGTGACGGTATTTGAGAGTAGTGAAGAAGAGAGACAACAAAGATGTTCTTGAGGAGGTTCGCAAGGCTTTAAATGGCAAAAGTGAAAGGAACCGTCTCACCCATCCACCGAATGACCGAGATCCTACTGCCGCCACCGAGCTCAGCCACGATGCACCACCCATATAAACCTATTCTCAGTAAATTATGAAATTGGGGTATGATTTGTTAATTAGGATTTGGGATTTGTTGGAAAGGGAGAAAAAAAGAGGATAATTCAAACTAAAAAAAATTAAAGCAAAAGAAACACGACAAGAGAGATCGGCGACGATGGACGACGGTCAGTGGTGATGTGGGTAGTGGTTGTGGTGTGGCTTATTTAATGGAGTTTTATTGTTTTAGGGATGAAAAAGAGGAAGAAAATATGTAATCTAAATCCCAAAAAAAAGGAACGATAAAAGCAAATAGATAGGGAACTGGGAACGGGAAGGTGCAACATCAGCAACACCAATATGTATTCGGTTTGTATTGTTCGTGAATTGATTTTGATTTGTGATTGAATTGGAGACTTTGTTGATTATTAAAAAATGTACTGATTATTTCTTTGAATTTAGTTAAGCAAGTCAAATGGGTAATTTATTTCCTAACGACTCAAGGGTGTAATTAAGGGGGGTTGGGTCTAAAATTAGACTTCTCATAAGGGTAATTTAGTCAGTTTACTTTTAAAATTGGTCGGAAAAAGTAGAAAGGGATGTCATGAGAGGCGTTCTATTTTTTAAAAGGGGTATCTAACAAACTTAAAATTTTAAGGGGGTTCTTGGCAAGTTGAACCAAACTTAAGGGGTTTTTCGCCAAATTTTCCAAAATAAAATGACAGCGAGGAACTAAAATAGCAAACCTCAACAGAATACTACCACCTCAGCTTGATAGCGATCTACCCATTTTACCCCTTACTCATGATGCTTTTTTATTTGAATAGTATCAATTAAACCCCAAAACCCTCTTCCCCACTCAAGTTTCAAAGAGAAAGGTAACATCCTGTAAGCAAATTCATCAGTTAGCATGGCTTACAATCAGGAATCGATGCATGCATTCTCATTATTTGGTGATCAAACACTAAAAAATAGCTCTAAAGAATTGGCATAGTCTCATCATCCTGAAGTTAAAGGCGAGGAAAAATCTACTTGAAGAAAATATAACAAACTATGATTCCACCTCTAGATGGGTCTGAGAATGTCCAAATGTATATAGCCTTTACCCTTACTCAAAATTGCTTGCAGATATAAATAGATAAAAAGTTTATATGTTTGAGTTGTATATAGGTAAGAAGACTTACAAACATCCAAACCCCAAACCCAGCCAGAGCCAAAACAATGTCATGGCTGCGTGCCTGAATCTGTAAACTTCCCTTTAAAAATTGTAAATGAACCAAAAACCTTTTCAATCTGCGTAAGAAGGCAGAATTTAGGAGCATCTCCACCCAAAGGCTGCGTGGATCCCCAGAAAAAGGCGTGATTCCATACCTGCACATCTTACATCATAATTTGACTTCCACAGATCATTACCTTTCATGGTTAACAGAGAAACACTAAAATGGATAACATAAAGGATGGACTACATTTATTTCTTTTTCCAAGTGATAACCCATGAAGAAATGTCTAAGCTATCACTTAAAACAAATTATATATTCACATCATAAGTGTTCGACTTCCATAATTTGAAAAAAATAACCATCACAAATATGTTATGCAGTAAACGCATTGCAAATTATAGGCTTATAGCCTACAAATTACTTAGGGCAACCATAGAGATCTTTTTGTGTCCCTGTGATCACATTTAGCAAGCTCCCCAGTGACTTCGCCACGAATAAGGAGCTGAGAGGAAAAAGGTTGTAAACAAGCTTACCAAATTGAAAGAAAAGGCAGAGAGAAGACAAAGGAGAAAAACAAATTGCATCTCAAACATTGAACCAGGATGGGTGAGACAGAAAAGACAAACCTGGCGAGGCTGACCACACTACCTGGTTCCTGGGAGACCACAATATCTAGTTCCTCAACATCAGTGTGAGCATAACCATCATCATCTAGACCAGACTAAGTAATTTGATTGTCTCCTGCAGGAAACGAACATCCAATATAATACTCTTTCCATGAGCCGCTCGCTACAGGAAATAAGTTGAACGTAAGGCAACAGTTACATCAGGAGTGTACACGCAGTAACCATCAAAGAAGACAACGAGCCTTTCAGAGGTCGATCTCCTACCTGCCCCTCTTCTTCTCTTCCCTGCAACAGACAAACAACTATTAGTAGGACAAATCATCCCAAAACTCAGTTTACCATGAAAATCCAAAATAGAAACCAATTCACGAGAACCTTTGATTGGTAGTGGCAATCTTCTGGAAGTTTGTTGGAGTAAGGATTTTTTTGGAACGAATAGCCTATATTTGAGATTTTTGTGGCACAAACATATCAGGAATGTCCGCGTCCAGAGATTTCATGAAATCAACATCTGCTTCAGACTTCCTTTTGGCTTAAAAAATAGAAGTGCTTCGTAAAATCAATACCTGCACGTTCATCACGGTTCATCACCATCTGCTCAATGCATTCTGTGAGAGAAAGAGAAAGAAAGCAGTTAATATCTGGAATATGAAATAAGAAACTCTAATGCTGAATAAGTGTTCATACTAACCTCCAGCAAAACAGATATCAATCGGGCAGGAAAAGTTATCATCAGTTGTGGAAAATATGCAGATCGCTGGCTCTTCTTGGGGATTAAAATGTTTGGCATCCTCCATACTCAAGGTTGTTCAAAAGCAAACACTTTGCCCCACCCTGATTAAATTGACAAGTTGTCTGATGATACGGGGTTCTACTGTAGAAGCAACAAGAAGACCATGGAAACGTAAATGGTAAAAATTCAAATTGGGGGAGGGGGGGTGGAGAGAAAGAGAAGGATAACAATCTGGGGCTACCATTTATAAATCCAAAGGAACTGCCTTAAGTCAAGGTGATCAAACATCTTGGACTGGTCCACACCAAGGTTGGGCAGACTGCAACTGATATCACCCTGGCTACGGGGCTTTCCTGATAACTAAAGCTAAATTTTGGAGTCTCATAATGTCCCATATAAAATTTTATTGTCCCTCGCGACCCCCAACAAGGGGGGGAAACAGCTGCAACATACTAAATTCTCTTGAGCTTACATTTGGGCACCACAAAAGATAAGGGGAAAACAAACACCCTTAAACAAATAGCCAACCCCCATCCATGTTCCAACAAATCAAAAAACAGGACTCAATCAAAACACGAAAAAAAAATCCCATGTTACACGATTTAATAAACAAAGGATACAAACACCAGCAGTTACATTCAATCAGATACAGCTGCATCCAACATCTAAATCGTTGAGGGGGGTTTAAAGATAATTAGATTCCAAGGAATTAGAAAAAAGGTTCGCAAGGTTTAAGATTTGTAACAAAAGAGTCAAGGGCTGGAAGGCACCGTACCTATAAGAACTGCAGGCTGAGGTAATCCCAATGATGAATTTGTGTAGTCATAAGTTATCTGCAACAGACGAAAGTCAAACATAAAAATTTACCACATGGTGCAACTAATACCACTCTCTTTTCATCCTCTTGACCCTCACCTAGTACATGAACCATAATTATTTTTAGGTCATTCATTATTTTTCTGATTAGCCCTTCTAATCTTGTATACAGAGTGGTATGAAATAGGAAGTAGCACAATCATCTCAAGAGGGAAAGCTTCATACCTGTGGAAGGGAAGAATCAACAATTTCCTTTTGAGCAGAGGCAAAAACTTGGTACAAAGCATAAGCAGAAGACAACTCTCCACAAGAAATCCTGATAAGACAAGGTTGGAAATACATGGTTCAACAGAACATCAAAGTGAAGCATATGCACCAGTTTGCAAAGAGATGGTGAAATCAAAATCAAAAATGAGATGGGAAAAGTGATCCTTACTGCATATTTCTTGTTTCTTGTTTCTTATTATTATTATTATTATTATTATTATTATTATTATTATTATTATTATTATTATTATTATTATTATTATTATTATTATTATTATTATTATTATTATTATTATTATTATTATTATTATTATGTTGGTCCGTTTGTGTAATTAGGGCGTTTTGACAACTGAAAATTGCAAAAAAAATGTATTCATAATACAACAACAACAACAACCTAGTAAATGTCCCGCCGAGGGCGGGGTTTGAGGAGGTCCAGATGTACGCAGCCTTACCCTAACTAGTCGCCTAGTAGAGAGGCTGTTTTCGAAAGACCCGCGAAAACAATTTGAGAAAAAAAAAAAAGTATCGATAATAGGAAGACAAAAACATCACTATATATAGTTGAATTGATTTAAGATAACAGAAAAGCAAAAGAAAAATGCAAGTCAATACTAACTAACTACAACGCAACAAACAGGAATTGGAACAGAAAAATGAAAATTAACAAATAACCATCGTCATTGGCATCGTCCTTCAACGGGGATGACACTAGGGCACGGAACAGCCCCAATTCTTCGATTGCCATCATACAACAGAACGATTGGCATGGAGAAATGTTGACATTTCGAATTATGACCAAAATTAGGGTTTCGACATTAGGGTTTCGAAATTAGGGTTTTTGAGTTAGCCATAAAGAATTGTGACCGATCGATGACGACGAGGAGGAGGTTTTTGAGGAGAGAGAAAGTATAAAGGTTTCGAAGGTGAATGAATGCCGATTAGGGATTTAAGAGGAAAATTATGAAATGGCGGTGAACTCATCGCAACGGCTCATTTTTTTCTGCCTCTCAGAGACTCAAGACAACAGTCATGAGACTCGTGACCTGGATTAGTAAATAGTGCTAGTACGTAAACGTCGGAAAATAAAATAACCTTCACGCGGTATTAAAATTTGGGCTATTGGATTACATTAAGCTTCGATCCATTGTAATTGGACTATTGGGTCCGACCCACGATATCGTGGCTTTTATTATATATTTTTCAAACGTTATTTTTTTTCCTTTTGATTGATTTAAATATGAATGAATAATTATAAACCTTGAACCCTTGTCAAAAAAAAATAAAAAAAAAAATGGTCTCAGATTATGGACTTCTATTTCTTTCTCTGCATAAAGTGATTGTAAGTTTTACACTCTTTGATGTCGATCAATAAGTTTCAAATACTGTTTATTGAAAATTCTAGTGTTATATTATGTATTAAGTTTCTACTACTCCCTCCATTGGAAAAGCCTTAACAATTTTTTTTGGTATGTCAAATTTCACAAATGTAGAAATACTACAATTCGATCTATTTAAATAATACTTTTGAAAAATTATGCTTTTTGTAATTTATATATTCTTATAAATATAATTATTTATGGTAAAAATGTTGTAATGAAAATCATAAGAAAATGCAAATAGTAAGGTGCTTCTGGAACGAATGAACTAGTTATTAATATTTTCATCTTTACAAGTTATTACTAGGGGTGAGCAGAAATTCCGGGCACCCAATACCGGAACCGGAATTGGTTTAGAATCGGTGGTTTCGAAAGCGAAACCGGTCTAACCAATTTCAATTCCTAAAAACAGTAACCGGTACCAACCAATTCCAATTCCAATTCCTAACTTTTGTGAACCGAAATCGGTTGGGTACCCGATGTAAAAAAATTATAAGACTTTTTTCCTTGGTTAGAAATAAAGAATGGTGATTTTCTAGTAAGGTTAGTGGTTTAAAAAATTAAATTTGTACCTTTAATGTTTTTAATGATTGTATTTGTAATATTAATAATTAAATGATTGTATACGTTATTTAAATTTTGATTTACAATGTTAAGTATTTTGATTGTAGTATTTGATTTTATGTTTGCGTATTTTTGGAAACTAATATTTGTTAGTGTAATATTATTATTGATGTTTTTTGTTATTAAATTATACATTTATTTGATTTAAAATATAAGAAAATTTTGATTTAATGCTGACCTGCGTACCTAGGAACCAGTGGGTACCCGGTGGATCGAATTCCTAAGATTTAGGAACTGGTGCAACCAATTCCAATTTCCACAAATTAGAAACCGGTAGATCCGATTCCAATTCCAAATAGTGCAATACCCGATGGGTACCCGATTGCGCTCACCCCTAGTTATTACGCTTACCATGACAATTATATTGTTTTTGTATTCCCCCCCCCCCCCTCCAATATCCATATTGCGTTAGGTGTCAGGTGTGTGCCAAAAGTTGCATAGCCTCAACCCTCTTCGCCTTGATTTTGTTTCAATTCAATTCAGATCATGTATAACTTTATAACTTCATTAATTTTTTATACTCAAATATATTCACAATAATGTATATCATTGGAAAGATGTGAACTCATCTGTTTAAAATGTGCATAATATTGAAAGAGTATTAGAGATTATGAAGGGGTAAGGTCACAAAGAAAGATCAACTCATTTTTGTACTATTCAGTTTTGATTATATCAAGTCCCCCCTAATTCCCAATAAAAAGAACCAACGGTTTATAATTACTTATCACATTACACGTTTTACGCATTAGTCTCATGAATATTGTTTTTCCTTATACGATGAAGAGCAAGAGCAAGTAAATTTATAAACCACATGATGCATCCCATTCGATATATATCGACAACCAAAAAAAAATAATATTATCACAATTTACAGATGCTTGAAATCTACTATAGTATCAAAGCCCTTAAAAAATTAGCATTTTGAATTTTTAGTGCATATCAGCTCTCGTCATCATTGACCATGGTGACTATTTTTTTTAGACCTTTCAAATTTTCACATAGCTTTTCACTAAAATAATAATATCACCATAATTCATACCGTTACGTTCTTTAGATTTTTGTTTTTTGTTATTCACTAGGAAAAATTTTGGTTTATTAATTTTACGAAAGGAAAAGCTATCTCAAAAACTAAAAATTTTCGGTAAATTTTTATATGCACTCACACATATATAGCTGCATATACCACACGTCCACACCCATACTCAACCCAAACTTTTATTCAGCCCAAATTTTCCAGCAACCCAAGCCAGCCCAAATTCCCCACCCGAACTTGGTATACATTTTTTTTTTGAACTTGGTATACATGAGTATACGTATACCGTTCGCGCATTGTCCTGTTTCCATCTCGTTTAAAGCTGTAATGAGTTGATTTTCGGACGCACCTCTCTCTCTCTCTCTCTCTCTCTCTCAGTTTCAATGGCTACCGACGGCGCTAAGCACCGGCGAACTCCAACTGTGGCTCCGCCGCCGCGAGGCATAGACGTCCGAAAATACGCCGAGTCACGCGCCGCCGAGCTTGAATCCCTCCATTCTATCGTTTCCAATCGCCTCAACGACGACTTCAGTACGCACCGCAACACGCGCCGCCGTACCACCAGCTTCAACAACAAGAAGCGCCGCCGTTCCTCGAAACCGTCGAAATCGAAGGGGGAAGAGGAGAGAGAAAATGATACGGAGAAGAAAAAGGTGCCGAGACGAGTTCGGAGAAGGATTGAACTGAAGAAGAATCTAGAATTAGGGTTTAGTGTCTCTGGAGATGGGACGAAAAGGTTGAGGACTCATGTGTGGTATGCTAAGCGCTTTACCATGGAGAAATTGTGGGGTTTTTATCTCCCTTTGGGATTGCACGGCAGGTATTCGACCAATTGCTCTGTGTTTTATTGTTCCTTTGCTTTTTGTTTTTTGTTGTTTGGCTGTTTTTTGCATTGTTTTATTTTAATTATTTTTTGGTTTCGAGGGAAAAAGGTTTGAGCTCGTGAAGATCAATGAATAATCTGACAAAGTAGTTTGAGGCATGTGAGGAAATAGGAGGTTTACGTTAAGTGAATATTGGAGAGTGTACTTAGCTGTTTAGTTTGCTGTGTTTTTGAAAATTCAGTTAAGTTGAAAGAAAGGAGGTGGTGTTAGATCTCAATTAGCTATTTAGAACATTGTAATGCAGGTGCTTGTGCAAATGTCTCTCTTCTCCGTTGTTTTTAATAGTAATAGATTACTGTGGAAAAGTTTTTTGAGCAATTGAGGATTCAGTCAGTTGCCTTTTTATATAGAAGGAAAGGGAGACTGCGAGATTAGCTTATTCGTGGGAGAGAACAGAGAAGAATAGGGATCAAGTAACATTGGAAGTAATCTGCTAGTTTTTATGTGGAATCCAAAATGGAAAAAGAGTGAAAACAATTGCTTGTGGGTTGGAAAATTTTAGCCGTGCAAATCAAAGAAACTACCGAATTTGAACTGAACATTGGTTAAGTGGTGATTATTTGTTTTGAGTCTGCTGGAGGCTTGAAGGTCTTGCAATGCTCCACAGGATGAGAGGCAATTTGAACTAAACATTGGTTAATGAGAGGCGATTTTGTTGGTTTACTGCCTTTTTCTTTTTTTCTTCTGCATGAACTAGGATTTTAGTGGCGTTAAAGTGTTAACAGAAATATTGCATGCGAGATTTTTGTAGTTTGGCTCTTAGGGATTATGATTTGTGTTTTCATGTGGTGTAGTGGAAGGGGATCAAGGGCTTTGTTGAAGTGGTACAAACAAGGAGCTGTTGTACATGATGCGAGCTACTACAGTGCTGTCCAGTTGGAGGGTCCAGAGGCAGGCAATCCCTTTTCCCTCCCATCAAGATTAGCTGTAAATTGTATTTATCAAATTATTTACAACAACAACAAAATTATTTAAAAATTAATATTTGGTTCATGTTACAATAGTAAGGTAGTGCTTCATGATGCGAACCTAAAGGGGGAAAGAATAAAACATTTATAATCTGCTATTTAACTGATAACCATCTAGTTGCCTATAAATCTTGTGTTTTCTGTTGATTGGACTTGGAGAGGAGTGGTTGCTGAAGCTTTAATCCACAACTTATTTGTCGCTGAACTAATCATACCTTTTCTTCCAGGAGTCATTGTTGTCGGTACTAAGCATGTTACTGGTGCCTTCCCCACGTGGTTATTCAGAAGATGTTTCCAAATCCATACTTTCGGGACAGATATCTGGAAGTGCCATGGTTGGTTGAGTCTATCTGTGTTTTGCCACATGTTAGAAAAAGAAAAGATGATAATGGTTTGGATATCTTTGTCTTCTTTGCAGCTTCATCATGCCGGACATGATTTTTCTGAAGCAATATGCCCTGTGACCTATTTGTGGCAACCATCTCGACAGCAGGATGATGGTCTTTGTACAGAAAACAAAGGAAGTGATGAGATTGTAAAACCAAAATCAAGTACTCACTTCCGTCAGCTTTGGATATGGATGCATCCCTCGGCTTTTGGCAAAGGATTTGATTGTCTAAGGCATTCTTGTCAAAAGCAGGTTACCACCTAATGAAATTATGTTGCTCATAGGGATTTTGTTTTCTTGAGGTTTATCAATGATTTTATTAGCCTTCACTGAGAATGCCCTCCCTACTGGATCATGTTATTGTTTTTCAAAATTATTTTTCCTCCTACAACAGAGTTAGTAGATGATATCACATTGAAACATCTTTATGCTCTGTATTGCGTTCATGCATTTCCATTCATATATGCTTGTGTGTCTGTGCTTGTTGGTTTTATTTATTTATTTTATACATAAATAGAGTGTGTCTTAATCACATTGCATCATGCCCATATTCAGATGGATGAGACAGGTGTCTCAGTTGATTGTCTTTCCCTTGATGGGCAACTTGCAAGATTAGAGGTTATGGGATTGACAGCTCTTCAACTTCTTCAAAAAATATTGCACCCTCTTGCTTCGTGAGTTTTCTGCTGGTGATGATTTATTTTAGCTAGTGGTGCAAGTAATGTTGCCTAAAAAAGTTATATTTTGACTGGTGCTCAGTTCATTGGAGCATCCCTGGGAGTTGAAGAGTTGTTCAATGGCAGAGGATAAGAAAGGATGTGATTTCCAGCAGAAGAGCATCCTAGAGAACGCAGAGATCCTTCCTTCTAGTGCAGCTGTATCACTTTCTGTCGTTGATCCACGTTCATTAGGTGGAAAGAGGGCTGGATCTGTTCGAGAAGCACATGTTGCTAGTGACCTGTGTGGCTTGCCTGAAGACAGCAACGAAGGTAACCCTGCGGCGAACCTGCATATGAAGGAAGAGGTACTATTTACTATGCAGTCACCATGTGAAAGCGATTCCTCTTTACCTAACTGCAAGGACTTGTGGAATGCCAGCAAAGGGGTTTGTCCACCTATGAAAGAGAATATTCTGTGTCTGGAGAGACATAGAAAGTCTTTAGATTTCTTTTGCATAAAGGATGCAACTTCAGATAAAACTACGTCAACCGAGCCTCAGTTTTCAAGATTGTGCCCTATTCTGCTACTAAGAAATACTGAGCAGGCAGGCCTCCTGACTGGGTATAACCTCTTTCCTCTACACTCTTCTTTTTGCTTGAGAATTTTATTGTAGTGGAGGGCAGAATTTTTCGAAAGACCTAAAAAGTTTTCTTGAAACCATGAATGTTGATATGTGCTTTCTTCGAACTTTACTTCATCGAACAACCTCATCTATGCTAGAGCTATTAATTTGTAAAGATAACTATGATGGATTAGGGCTCCGTTTGGTCGGGGTGAAAACAGTTTTCCTAGAAAACAGTTTTCCCATTTTCCGTTGTTTGGTTTACAATGAGAAGGAAAATGGTTTTCAGGGGGAAAAGCATGTTCACCTATATAGATGTAAATGGATTCCTTTCAAAATGAAGGGAAAACAGTTTTCCGTTGGTGGGATACTATGTCCACGGAGCACTAATTGTGGACTTGATCATCGGGTTTGGTTGTCGGGACTTCGGGTCTAAAAACAAACTCGCACCCGACTTGATTGGGCCTCGGACCGAACTTTCGGGCCACTTTCTCAATATTATTATTTTTTTTTTTTCTCAAATAAGTATAATTTTTGACTCCGATATGCGTTTGAGTTGATTTTTTTTTTGAATCCACCCAACTTTTCGAGATCGACGCAACTATGTTAGTAGATTTTATTTTTTTATAAAAATAGTTTTTTAGGAAAATTGTTTTCCGGTGTAACCAAACAACAGAAAATGTAAACGGAAATACATTTTACACTGAAAATACTTTTCAGTTGAAAACGACTTTCCCCCCAACCAAACAGAGCCTAGGTGTGAGAGGATTATAGTAATGGATTCTAGCCTGTTTGGAAGTTTTGTGTGGGAAGGGAATGGAAGGGAATGAGGAGGAAGGGAAGGAAAGGGAAGGGAAGGGAATGGGAAGGGAAGGGAAGGGAAGGGAAGGGAAGGAAAGAGAATGAAGGTGACATATTTCACCTTGCTTGGGAGTTTAAGTAAGGAGAATGGGAGTTTAAGTAAGGAGAATGGGAGTTTAAGAAAGGGAAGGCCCAAGATGAACTGAGAACTAGTGATCTGTTCAGACTTGATTTTTTCTACAGCAGGCTGAAGACAGACTCTTGATGCTAGCTTGTCGTGCTCCAGTATTAGGGTTGGAGACTAGATATGGGAGTGCTCTATCCATCTGCGCTAGTCTCGAAGTAGTTAAAATCCTGTGGCCTTCACTTGCTTCTTATCGTATTTACTTTCTTTGCCCTCCCTTTCAGTTATGAGTTTTATATAGTAGTTGGTAGTTACCTTCTTTAGGATTTCCTGCTCGACCTATTTCCTGTTTAATTTCAGTCAACTTTCTTACTAGTAGTTTTGGGACATAGTAGTATTACTAGCCGTATTCAGTATACATACTACTTCTATTACTAGTACTATTTGCTACTGCTGCTTCTCATATCTTTTCCACCAAAAACATTTCCATGGCCTGGAAACAACTTCTCCAGCAGTCTTTGTTGTGTAAAATTGTGTACATGTTGACCTACTCGAACTTCACCAGCTGTGAGACTCACACTGCGTCTTGTTCGTATTGTTGTTGAAAATGTGTGATCAACAGAGTGTCGTAGTTTTCTGTTCCTGGAGGTGTAAGTAACAATATCCTATCATCACTCATATTTCAGATGGTCTATTATTCTCCCCATAAGTTGGGTTAAGGTTTTCTGGACTGCACTGGTCTCCGGCGGAGCTCATGCCATTGGTTTGAGAGAGAAGCACTGGATTTCTTGTGATGTATGCTTATCCTCTAGCCATTGCACCACTTTTTAAGTCTTTCTACCATCTTTTACCTAACATCTTTGACTTGTCTCTTGCAGGTAGGGTTACCTTATTTTCCTTCAGATTTTCCTGATTGTAATGCATACTCTGGCTTTATTGCAAGAGAAGCTGCAGAAATTGACAAGAGGATGGAATGTCGTCCTCCTGCTATGAGACCCTTCAGAATTCCAATTCCACCTCCTTGGAGCAAAATCTGCTTTCCTTCTGACAAAGGTGCTGGACATGTGAATGGAGCTGATTTTTCTAGTGATATGGAGGGTCATCAAGATCATCTGTCAAATTTAAACAGTGAGATTAGTGATCATCCACCTGTTAGTAGTAGTGGGATTGCTTGTGAAGTATTTGTAGCGCGGACATCAAGAGTTCTGTCTTCTTTCTTGAAGGAATTAACGGGTGGCCATTTGCTGTTGTTCCCCAAGGAGCTAGATAGGAAAAGTTTCTCACATCTAATGAAGGATGAGGCCAAGATCAGCCAGGCTTCAAAGGCCATTCCGACTAGTCATGGAAGGAGATTGTGTTATGTTAGAGTTATTTTGCATGCTTTTAAGGAAGGTGTTTTTGATGAGGGAGCAGTTGTCTGTGCTCCTCGATTTTCTGACCTATCATTGTGGACCTGCAGGTAGCTAGTTCTCAAATTTGTTGTGGGCCTCAAACATTAAATATCTGTTGGACTGAAATTCTTAAATGTTGTTAACTTTTGATTATTCACTCAAGTTCTTTAAGTAAGCATATGCATACTTGTACTCTATAGACCTCTATGAGATATAGTGATGATGAAGCTAATTTTTTGGTGATTGCCCTTGATTTTGATAGTGTGATGGTTAATATTGCAGGTCTGAAAACAATGAGGTTAGCCTTCAAGTACCTCATGCTTTTGTGGGCTCATACTTCAAAGAGGTATCCTCAGGTAACTGGGAATTTCATTTGCCAGAAGACTCTGCTGCTAGGGAAGCTTATAGACGGCCAATAGGCTTTGTCACTACGGGATTTGTTCGAGGAAGGTTTGTACTTCCCCGCTTTGGCAACTTAATTTTCCTTGGTTCAGCAAGCATTGGTTTGGAATTGGAACTTCTGGATTTGACCCTTTTTTCTCCAAACAAGTAGTAGATAGTGTATGATCATAACAACGTTAAATCCTTCTTTGGTGAGGAAGGATGTGTCGCTTAGATGACTCTACTTAATATCTACAACTAATATGTTCTTACATTTACTCACAGCAAGAAGCCATCAGCGGTGGGTTTATGTGAAGCTACGCTACTTGCATGTCTTAGACATGAACAGTGGAGTCGAATGCCTGCAAAGCGGAGGAGGAAGGAGATATTCGTATTGGTCAGAAATCTGAGGTCGACCGCATATAGACTTGCCCTTGCTAGCATTGTCTTGGAAGGACAGGAAGAAGATGTGAAGTCCCTGTGACAGTGTTAAGCCTTCATGCACATACTTCAGTTTCAGCATTATGCTCTCTATTGAAAGAGATGTTGAAAAAGAGAGAAAATAGGAATTGAAGCAAGTCTTTGCAGATGCTGCACCCAGATGTCTAGTGTCATTATCTTTTATACATGTAAATAAGATTGAAGCATTTTGTGCCCCCTGGAGTTTTGTTTATTTAATTGCTAAGCGAAGCGCTGAGAAGCCATGCAAAGAATGCATGTGCTAGTGTTCTTTCATAGCTTAATTTTACTCCGTTATTTTTCACTTACAGGTGAGAATGTTCATAGTATCACTCTTACTTAAATATGTAATGCATTGTTTGGGAAAAAGAAAATTAAAAAAAATGCTTCTTGGACTATTGATAACACCATATCTTGAGGATAAGAAACATTGCGTCATTGGTTTATTGAATCTTGTGTTGAACACTCAAATTCGAGTTTGGTGATCCTTCTCTATCCAATGGAGTTGTTACTTAGTCGATGTGATTAAAATACGGATTAGCTGAAGAAGGGAGAACTTAATTATAATTCGAAAAATGGAGTAAATTTAATCTAGAGCTAATCAAAAACGGGCATTGACCCGGATGTGTGCCGGAAAGCGAGTCTAGGCGGGGCTGACTAGTTGGGTCCCTATAAAATCACTAAAACTCCGTCTAAATCTATCCTTTTTAAGAGTTGAACATGCCGACTTTAGTGGGTCATCTCGCCCACAAATCGCTGATTAAGGTAAAATTACGATCTTTAACTTTGTAGAAACTGAACTAGATATGCTAGGTAAAAAAAAAAGGTCTTCCAAATCACCCCCAAGTCAAAGTTACATTTCCCCTCCCGAAGAGTCCAATTGGACGTAAATTTCTAAATTTCTACAGAAGAACTCTTCTCATCGCTGTGACTTTTCCAATTCCACACAGTGACAGTCTGACACCCCCTAAACCTTTTTCATTTGAGCTTTTGAATTGGGAAGACACACACACACAATACGCCAAAGACCCTTCAAAACTCTTTTAATGACACAAACAAAAAGCATTCAATAACACTCATCATATCATTTTAGTCGCATCACAACCCAACCAACATCCGCTGTTCGTATGATCGTAACGCATCTCAATTCCCAAATTCATCGTACCAACACTGAGGAGAGAGTCTATCAAAAAAAAAAAAAAACACTAAGGGGGGAGAGAGAGAGAGAGAGAGAGAGAGTCAGGGCCTTTGTAAGATTCGAAGACTTCCAACTTTGATTCAGATTCAAAATTCCGGTACCTAAAATCTCTGATTTGTTCTTTCTTTTCAATTCATATCACACTGAATTACGGAATTAGTTTCTGATTTTCGTCAATTTAGGGTTTGTCAATTGGGTAAGATAGATTTGAAGGGTTTTTGAGGTAAATTGAAGGTAGATGGCTCGAATCAAGCCACAAGCTTTGTTGCAGCAGAGTAAGAAGAAGAAGGCGCCAAGCAAGATCAGCGTCTCAACAATTGTGATGTTCAGCTTGATTTTTTTTATAGTCGTCTTCTTTGTTTTCTCTACCTACAGACATTTCTCTCACAGGTATCCTCTCTTCACTTGTATTTATCAAATTTGCTCTCTTATTGACTAATTGTGCCTAAAAAATGGAAACTTGTTTACCACATGTTGCAATTTATTTGTTGCCGTTATAGTTTCTGAGTTCAAAAGAAAATTGATTTTGGGTTGGTTGGCTTAAGTAATTGAAAAAAAGAAACAAACAAACTTGGTCTGTGCTTGGTTTGGTATTTGTGATTACTGGTTTATAATTAGCAACACTTTGAGCATTAGTTTTGCCATTTTCTCGATCTGCTTTTTGGGGAAATTGGAGAATGCTTGAGACCATGTTGCATGATTTTGATTGAAAAGACTAGTACGGCGTTGGCAAAGTGAAGGAGAAGCAGCTGGGTTTTTGTAGCCTGATTGTGATTGGAAAGTTTCAGCTTGATATTGCATATGCATTGATGGTCATTCGTCGAATTGCTTATTTGTGTTGGGCATGTTTAGTTGTTTGCTATAGGAGGTTTTTGTACTTAGTAGTGATGTACTGTGGTCTCATTGATAAAAGTATAGGAGAGTAGGGTTAATATTGGTGTAGATTAATTGGTGATTAACAGCTCTTATTGTGTCCAGATCAGTAAACCCAATGGAGCGTACCGAGTTAGGAGGTCGTAAGGTAACAATGTTCGTACTGATGCTTGACATCTCCAAGCTCTTTTCATCATTTGCATTAACCATTTCATTCTGCTTTATTGAGATCTGCCTCCACTTTTAGATTTAGTAAGTCATCTTATCATCAATACTTCAGTTGTAGGGCTTTTTATATACACAAGTGAGAATGTTGGATGCCCTTGTCACTAACTCAGATTCTTATAGTATTGTGTTTATGTGCCATAGGTTCTCCCTGATCTGAAGAATCATGATGTTCCGAGATTTGCGGTATGTATTGCATACTGATTCCTCTTTGCTTGTTTTGCCCTGAGGTGGTCTTGACACTCTTGATTTCTGTAAATTGATTCTCCTTTTCATCATGATGCGGACAAGTAGTGTATTGTCTTTCATGACTGAATGTGTTTCAACTTTGTGTCAGATCCTCCATACTTCAAAAGGGTCAATTGTTGTTGAACTGTTCCAGGAAGGATCTCCAGAAGTTGTTGATGAATTCATCGAGTTATGGTGAGTTTTTATGGTGGATTAGTTCTCAATTATGCTTTATATCAGACAATAGGGCAGTACAGCTGTAGGCATGTGGTAATCCACCTCGAAAAGTAGAATGATGTTCAATGTGCTGGAGTTGTAAATCCATGTACTATTAAAATGCAGCTGTTTGCGTTAACGCTCTTCATAGACATCTGTAAGGTTCGAGCAAATGGTGATGCACGACGGAGTTGAATTATACTACTTGACTTTGACTGCAATATGATCTCTGTTTTTTGAGCTTCCATTCTCGTAGGTGTTCATTAGAGGGATCCATGTTGGGTGTTCGTACTTATGGAGATCATATGTGTTCTGTGATGGTCATGCGTAATATTGAAATGGGTGCTGATATATTGCTTGGGTTACACATGTGCTCAAAATTCTTATTCTATAGTAACAGATGAAATGTAGTGGCCTTATAGTAGTCTCTCTCCCTCTACAGACAATTTCAAGCTGATTTTTGATTGACCAGATGATTGCCAAATAATGATTTTGAAGCATTAATGAAACTATTTCTGCAGTCAAAAAGGGCATTTTAAAGGGATGCAATTCAACCGTGTGATCAAGCATTACGTGATACAAGCGGGAGATGCTCATAATGTTGGAGCTGCAGAAGAATGGACCTTCAGAGGGAAGCATTACAATCAACTTCATAAAAGGTTAAGTTTGTTTAATTCCTAACTTTTAGTGTCTATTATAATCTAATGGCGTGTGTATATAAGTGAAACTGTCATAACTGTGCAGCGTAAAGCATGAGGCATTCATGCTCGGAACCTCCAAGGCAAAGCATGAGAATAAAGGATTTGAGCTTTACATAACAACTGCACCAATTCCAGACCTCAATGAGAAAATCAATGTCTTTGGAAGAGTTATCAAGGGAGAGGATGTTGTTCAGGTAAAAAGCGCTAAGGATTTTTTTCATCATCGTGCAATAAATGCTAATTTTTTTGATGTCTGAAGAAACACTGGATTTCTTTCAAATGCTGGGACAAACCCTGATATGTTGCCTATCATCCAGCTTTTGGTGATTCTGTTGAACTGTCGGTAATACGCAATCATCCAGCTTTTGGTGATTCTGTTGAACTGTCGGTAATACGCAATAGGGTTCATTACCTACCAAGTACTAATCTACCCTTTAGAAGGGGTGCAAAAATTTTGAAAAGAAGAATTCTAATGTTCATGACCTTTTACTGGAGTTACGTGGTGGGAACTTTCCTAACCATTATATTGAATCAAATGTTCCAAAATAAACTGGATGATGAGGTGATAACTGATGTACATGACGCTAATTTTTTCGAACAAAGAGGTGATGAAATCTGACCTTTTCATTGATGTTCCGTGATACATAACATTATTGGATGGATATGGACTACGTAGACATCATATTATCTATCATGATGCTTAATTTTGTATGAGCTGTTTGTTTGTCAGTGGCCCTATGAGGCAGATTTAAAAAAGAAGAAAAAATAAGAAGTAGAATAAAAGGCAGATTACTTATGGTTTATCTAAGTCAATTTTACGACTTATGGTTTATTTCTTGTATATTTCTCTCATGTTTTTTTGTTAAAAAGTGAAGTATCTCGTAGGAGAGGGCAGTGAAATTATACTGAATTTCCGTTTCTCTGTTAACTTACTGTTTTTTAACTAAATCTTTTGCCTGGAAGTATTGGTGATTGTGTTTACTATTTGTATAGGAAATTGAAGAGGTGGATACAGATGACCATTATGTACCCAAATCTGCCATTGGCATCATGGAAGTGACACTTGAACAAAAGATTTAGACATTTCCTATGCTCCCTGAGAATTATACCTGTATGGCTGTACGATTGCTGTATTTCCATGTCTGGAGCATGCTCTGACGAATTTGGACTTGCAAGTACTTTGGGCTCTCAACATCATAGTTGCTTTGTTGCACCAGGAGCACGAAGACGTGTAGCCTGTTGTTCCCTTCCAACCGTCAAGTCAGCTGCAGTCACTCCGATACCCTTGCAATGAGCCGTGAGACAGAAAGAATAGATGCTTTACTTGTATTTCGCTGTGTACACATTTTTGATGTCAAATATTAGAAACTTGCAGATCCTTGTTTCATTACCTGAATTTTGTGGTAAAAGCTTCTTCTCAAGTGGCAATGCCAATGCCTCTTGCTTTGTATTCAGTCAGCCTTTGAAGTGTCAAGTTAGCTTTTGTCAGCTTTTAGCGTTGGGTTCTCTGTCTTGGGTAGAGCCAGTTTCATGTTGGACCAGATTTTACCAGGCCGCCTCATGTTATTTGATTTAGTTTTTAGTCCTTTAGTTTTTTGGCTCGTCGAATTAGTTTTTAGTCAAGGTTTGGAATTCAGTGATTAGGGGTGCTTTATGATTGGTTTAAGGTAATGCTTCTAGATTCATTAACCATGAGCCCTAGACAGAATTGGGACTAAATTGGAAAATCACTATGTTGTGTGATCTGTTTGTTTATGGAATTTTTCTCATGCTGGTATGATTAGCATATCAAAGTTTTCAGCCTGTAAGCCATTCAAGTATCAACAGATCTCGGGTTTCTGCCAAAGCTGAGAAGATAGTAAGATACATCAGAAGCGATCAATATACCGAAGGGCTCAATGGAAATAATCTATTGTAAGCTTTTCCCTCCTAATTTCTCATCCGAATTTTGCCTTTCGCATTTTTCCTCCTCCAATGCCATATAATCTTAGGAGGTATTCCATCCATGTCAAATTGAGCATTCCATCCGTTGCAAATTAAGCGATCCATTTGCAGTTTACAACACAACTTTAACATCAATAGCTGTAATCATATAAATATAAAAAGTTAATATTTCTTCATATTATTTTACACAAAGTAATAACCAAAATTTGTAAAATTTAACTTCAAATCAAATGGCAAACTCAATTTAGCCCATACATATAAAAAGCCCAAAAACCCCAATATCTTTAAGAAACCAAACAAATCATTCCTTTTTTTTTTTTTTTTTTTCAATTCAGGTCATGTTCTCTTCAACGGAATGGTACAGGACGGTGAGGAATGGAATGGAATGAATTGGAACGGAACGGCGCGACGCGGATAATTCAAAAAAATGTGAGATAAAATAAAGTACAGAATGCGGCGCAAAAAGGAACGGAACGAAACAGAACGGAATGCAGCATGAAAACGATTACCGTCGTCATCATCATTCATCAAAATGGAAATCACACACACCAAAACACAATACCGAGTCTACGATGATGGCCCAAACACACACAAGTGACATAACACTTCACTTCATTTCACCACCATCACCCAAAGTCCCTGGACCCCACCTTATTAAACAACACAAATAAAATGCCAAATCACTCCCATCCATCATCATCAATTCACTCACAAAATTAACTCCCACGACATTTTCCCACACCTCTCTCTTTCTTTCTCTTCTCAAGTTCTCATTCTCTCTCCTCTTCGTCAACCATGCCGGGCTGCAGCGCCCCAGAATTGGCGGCGCGGGAGCTAACGTGCCGAAACAGCGAAGCAGCAACGCACTTAAAGCTGATATCAATTATCGTAATCTTCATCACAAGCGTTATCGGAATTTCATCTCCAGTGATGTTAGCAAAATCATTTCAAGGCAAACCAGTTTACGACAAAGCCCTTCTAGTAATCAAGTGTTTCGCCGCCGGAGTTATACTCTCCACGTCACTAGTCCACGTCTTACCCGACGCATTCGACGCGCTTGGAAACTGCGTTGTCTCCACGCGCCACCCTTGGAAAGACTTCCCTTTTGCTGGTCTAGTCACTCTAATTGGTGCTTTAATTGCCTTGCTAGTTGACCTCACTGCCACGTCACACGCAGATCTTCACCACCACGCCGCGAGTAGTAGCGGCGGTGGTGGTGGAGAGAGAAAATTGATGGCGTATAGACGGGTAGATGAAGAGTTAGAGGAAGTGGAAGGGGGCAGTAAAATTAATAAAATTAATGGTAAATTTGAGGGGAGAGAAAATGAGAAAATGGAAGAGGAAGAGATGGTGAAGATGAGGCAGAGATTGGTGTCGCAAGTGTTGGAGATAGGGATAATATTTCATTCGGTTATAATTGGGGTGACTATGGGGATGTCACAGAATATTTGTACAATTAGACCACTTATTGCTGCTCTTGCTTTTCATCAGATTTTTGAAGGCATGGGTCTTGGTGGCTGTATAGCTCAGGTATCTTGTCTTTATAATTTGATACTAATTCCCTTCTAATTTCCCTTCTCCTTTTTGATTTTAGGCTTCTTTTGTTTGAGTTTGAGTTTGAGTTTGAGTTTGAGTTTGAGTTTGAGTATTATATTATAATTGATTGGAAAATTTTCATTTTGGTGGAAGTTGAATTAAGTTTGAAAGTAGTCATAGATGATTAATAGAACTTTTTTAGGAGACTAAGTGACATGCTAGATCAGAGGCTTGTTTGGAAGTGCAAATAACATTGCCCAAAAGTTAGATGTTTTAGGAGAACAAATTGTGTCATTCAGCTAGATCATCATATACTTATGTTATGTATGTGCTTTTGTTACAGTAGTAATCTATGTTTTGTTAGCTGAAGTTGCATTACATGTCTGTGACACAAACACATTTTATAATCGGTACCTTAAAATAAAATAACACAACTTGTAGTGCTATTCTACTTAAAAGGGAGCACCACCAATCAATGTTGAATGTTGATAGTGTATTGAGTCGACATTGTTCTAAATTAGGAGTGTCGTGATTCATTACTCCACTTTCACTGGAAGAACGAGTGGACCTTGTTCAATTCATTCAGCCTCCCTTTTTATGTATTGCGTGTAAATTCTGTACTAGAAACTCTGGAGTGCCTTTTCTTTAACCCGGCCAGTGTGGTTATTGCCATTCAAAGTAATCCCAAGTTCTTTCTATGTTGGTAAATTGTGGTGTAGCTAAAAGGGGTGAAAAGAAAAAGATTTCTCCTTTCAGTCATGTAAAGTAAAAGATCAGCCTGGTGGTTTCTTCGGCGGTTAGAATTTGGCTGTAATTGCTTCAAGTTATTATATTTTGGGTAGTTCTCTATAGAAAGCAAAGTCTTCTAAATTTCGTCTTCTTAGAGATGGCTAATCAAGATTATGCTAATCAAGTGGTCCAAGTCATTTCATATTGTTTTCAAATAGAAAGAAGAAAACCATATATACATACATGTTTACTTTTCTTTCTACTATAGTGTACCTGACAAATTGGACTAGTTCTTTCATTCAACAAAAAGCACACAAAGAAGAAGGGACAAGGTGATGTAGGATCACACTTACACTTTAAGATTGTGCCATGATAATGACATCTTTGTATGGCATATTAGACAAGTAGTACAAATTTGAGTAAATATTTCTTTACTTATCGTTAGATCATTTGTGATAATTGAACATTGTCCATGATTTTCCAGGCGGGGTTCAGCGTCAAGACTACGTCCTACATGTGCTTCATGTTTTCGGTGACAACGCCCGTAGGAATAGTTCTGGGGATGCTTGTATTTGCTGTGACAGGATACGACGATAATAGCGCTAATGCGCTAATTCTTGAAGGTTTATTAGGGTCTCTATCTTCAGGTATACTTATCTACATGGCTCTTGTGGATCTTATATCTGCTGATTTCTTCCATAACAAGATGATGAGCTCTGAGACAAACATGAAGAAGGGTTGCTTTGTTGCTCTGGTTCTTGGTTCTACTTCCATGTCAATACTTGCCCTTTGGGCTTAAAGATTTTGTACAAATTAAAGAAACTCTTTAATGATATAATCTTAGTTACTTTAAAGTTCAACTGGTCTGCCTTGGTGAATCGTGAATCCAGGATGACAACAAGCTGGGTGTCAGGCCCTTTTTTTTTTTTTTTTCTTTTTTTTTGCGTGTGTGTGTGGGGACAAAAACTCGTATGAGGCGTCCTCAAGGTGAGGTCCCTTCTAACAATCATGACATCATGTTTATGTCATGCTTGGCTATAGAGGGTGCCTCCTTAAGGTCGTCTTATAGGAAATCTTTTTTTTTTTTTTTTTTTTTTTTGCTTGTCAAGTTAAACAGGTTTTAGTAGTGCACAATCGTCGTTTCAAAAGTGATGACCTGAGCAAAATGTGGGAGCTTAAATGGTAGAGTTCTCACCTCTCTAACCTCTAAATTTGGGATTCAAGACTCATTACCATATTGAGGATGGTTATTGCTATGGGTATTTATATTTAGGTCATTCCCACCCTACATATAATGAGTCAAAGACCCAACTTCCTTACCTATTCAAAACAAAAAAAAGAGACACTATAGCCCTATGGGCAAGGTGAGTCACATGACCCATTTTCACTCTCGTACTATATATACATGGACTAAATCAGGTCTAGTACATCCTACCATTACACATGCACTACATAAGTTTATTTTTAGTATAATGTTGATGTTTATAATCATTTGTTTTAAGACTTATTTTAACAAACTAATTTTTCATTGCTTTATTTAAGTGATACTGTACTTCTCTAAAATTATGCTGAAATATAGGGAAATGGGTGTCAATTTTTAAAGAATAAAAGTGAAATGAATTGTGGTAATTTTATTTAAATTTTTTATACTAAAATTTCCTTTCAAATTCTGAAATGACAAGCAAATTTTGTGTGGACGCTACATAACTCAGTCATGATTAATGCCAAGTCATGGTTGAAATTGGATTTAGGTTATGTAGAAATTCGAGACCTTGGGGGAAGAATTTGTTTTACCATATTGGGTTTCAACATTTTGTCGAGTTGTCACTATTTCAGTTTTTGTGGGTCGTGATTGAAATAATCGGTCATTAATGTGCATGCTCTAACGGTAGCACATTACATTCAAACCTAGTTAGCAAACATAGAATCGGTTAGAGTTAGCCCCTTCTTTCTTATTTTCCCTTTATTTAACAAAGTGGCAGCAACCATAGTAATTGTGCAAGAAACATTTTATGATAAGTGTTTGTTCTTTTCCTTTCAAAAAGCTTCATAATTGATAATTTGATAGGGTTAGTGTAGTAACCTATAAGTATGAATATTATTAACTAAATAATCTAAAAAAGTTAATATTTGATACTAAAAACCTGATAAATAATTTTAAAATTTTCAATAATTAATGTTAGAAACTTAATTGTGGACATCGAAAGTTGTAAAGGTACCATCAATCATAAGCGAGGATAGAAGGGAAGGCATTATATCATATTCTAAAGGCTAAATATTTTTTGTGACAAGTTTTCAAAGTTAAAATTAACTATGTTTATTAAATTGCTTTAAAAAAAACTATGTTTATTAAATTAAAAGAAAAAGAATAAAAAAGAGTATTTGAAAATAAAACGAGTTTCAAAGGATACGCATCGTGGGCTGGAGCTAATAGTCAATTGCTAGGCGTCCAAGCAAAGATTAATTCAAAGGCCCAACATAGTTACCGCGTGAAGGTTTTTTCTTTTTTCCGCGTGAAATTTACGGCACCGACTTTATAATATAGCCGTTGAGTAACCCAGCGCCCCGCTCTTTCTACAATCCCTCTATCAAATCCAACCATTTCACAATTTGTCCGACACCCTCACAAATTCAATATTCTCTCATTCTTTCTCCTCAGATTCCAGATCAAATATCAGATGCAATTTCGGGTGATAGCAAGTTGAAGATTAACAAAGCCCAGGTATCTTTCCTCACTATAATTGATTAATTTCTCTCTCCCAATTCAATTTTCCTTAATTTCAACTCGGTTGTTTAAGTCGTTTTCCGAATCGTTTTTTTTTTGTTCGTGGTTTAAGCAATCATATAAAGGAGATCCAACCACAAACACAATTCCCTTTAAAACCCTAATTTTCTCCCTCATAAACCTTCTTCTCGTCGATCGGTCACAATTCTCAGAAACCCTAATTTTGAAATATCAGCATTTGTCCGTTATTTTGATACCCTAATTTTGGCCATAATTTCGAAATGTTAACATTTGTACATGGATTTGTTATTTCGAAACCCTAATTTTGGCCATCTATCTGTTTTTCAAACCTCTTGCTTATTTATCCTTATAGGGTACACTGTTTTCATCATGGAAATTGGAGAACGTTGACGATGGTATATTACTTTCCCCTTTTCTCTTTTCCAATTCCCTTTTGCTGCACTGTAGTTAGTTAGTACTTAGTAGTGACTTGTCAACACAGTTATATATAATGATGGTTCTTTTGTGTGGTTTTCTTTCTCATCAGTACATTTTTTTTTCTTTGCAATATTTTTTTTGGTGAAACGAAATCAACTGTTGGGGAACAGTGAAGAATTAAAGAAAGAAATAGCCTGATTTGGTTGATTTTCTGGACATTGGGAGGATCTGGGTGAAACCAATAGCATGACTTATATAATGAGTGTAAGTGTGTGCTTATGTTAGCATATCCTTGCCTTTCAAGTTTAGTAAGCTTTAATCTGATGTCGTTACTCCTCTCAGGAACTTGGCAGTCACACACTCCTTATCTTTGTGCTGAGTGGAGAAAAAAGAGCATGGGAAGGGCACATGTAAGTATTTATCTTCAACCTCCATCACAAATTTATTGACAATCAGAAATTGGTATATTCTTTATTTATTATGTAAAAATTTGTAATATCATCATTGCCTTTAAATCATGGGCTAGCTCCTCATTGTTTTTCATTCTAGTCTCCTAGAAGTTGAGTGATGGGTGAAGGTAGCACGGGAGGGGCACATATGGCAGAAGAGGGTGTGAAGGAGATTAGCCTTAAGGAATTCGGCTAGGCAATTTACTTCTCGCTATGGTAATATTTCTTGCAGACCATGTGGTTTAAACTGTTGATTTTGTTGAATGACAATGTCAGAAGTAGATTTGACATTTTTTTTGGTTTATGCATGCATTGAATCACGATTGAATTGTGATCATATGGTGAAGAGTCAAGTAAGCTAAGGAGATTTTAATACAACATAGTGCAATTTTCAGTTGTTGAAACCAGCTGCCCAGTTAAAATTTTGTAGAAGTGCCTTGAATGCATTAGTTTCAGAACAGATTGTGGGCCTTTCAAGGTTAGTCCGTATCCCTTCTTCAATATGGAGGATTCCAAGTTCTTAAATACATTTAACTTCTTGTGGTATTGAGATGGTTCATTAATAAAATAATTTTTGGTTTCCCCTTTACCTTTTCAAAATAACAATTTTATTTCTGGTTCTTTCAAGGCGACAACTATGGAACGATCCACTACCACATACAAGATTGGTGACATGATGAGAGCATAAAATTGGTTTGAATCTCAAGGGTGTTCAATTATTCCATCTCAGGTGTATGTATACCCAAAATGGTTCATGTCTATTTCATTTGATTTAGGATGCCTAACTAAATGTATCAATTTTGAGCTTTCAATGCTATGTGGTTGTCGTGGCAGATTGAAAATGATGATTATAGGGCAATGAATAATGAAATTGGTGCTCTGGGTAAAGCATGCACAGAATGGGTAGCTCAAATGGTTCTGGGGCTAGCACTGGAATAAGGAATCCCATGGGTCATGTGCAAGCAGGATGATGGCCGGACCCAATTGTAAGAGACATACTTTGCTTTGCTTTTGATTATTCTTTGTCTGTCATAAGTTGCCATGAACTTGTTGTAACTATGATACTTCGCATGTTGTGCTCCCTCATCCCCACTTAGTGTAGTGTTTCTTGTTATCTTGCTACTGTGTCTTATGGGTATTTTCGTATTAGAGTTTTCTTCATAGGTGAAGATGGTACTTTTTAATTTCCCCTTTTTCTCTTCTTTGATTCCTTGCTGTTGAGCCGTAGTTAGTAGTCACTTGTATTTTCTTATGTTACCATGTGGATCTATGCTACAGTCAGTCCCTTCATGTCATGGTGCTTATCTGTTATCTCAAACTTCAACACAAGTAAAGTGGTTCAGCCTGAAGTCCGTTGTTGCTATTACATGAGCAAAGTTGTGATTATTTGAGCATATCCGTTTCAGATTTTTACTGAAGTTGCATTCTACAATTCTCAGGAACATACTAGTCAGCCTCTTCTTGCTTATTTATCCTATCTGGCACAAAACGAACAAAGACAAACATGTGTTTGCTGCTAAGTCGCATTGAGCTGTTGTTTGATCCTGGCGGTGCTGCTAATGCGTTCCAGCACTATGTGAATGGAAATCCTAGCTTTCGCAATTAAACATACCGGGTTTATGTACGCTGCTGTTCTTGGACTCTTCAGTTTGTAACTTGTTTATGCGTATGACTTCAAGGAAATCACCATTAATGTGCAAGAAAGGATTTTTCTTTATGGGTCTATTCATTACCCCTTGGCCCTGAGGTAGTAAAGAAATATTGCCACGTGCTTCATTTTATTTTTTTTTAAACTTCTGTTTGTCGCAGTTTGTTGCTTTTGTGTTTCTCTATTGTGGGTGCTTATTTTATCTGAATTGTTGTCTTTTCCCCAGATGTGGCCAAAGAAGAAGGATTCAATTTAATTCAAATTTTTGGTTCCTGGAATGGATATGATCCTGAGCCTGTTCCTGAGACTGGCCAAGTATTCATTTCTTACACATTCAACCTTCTTTTTTGGTTTTTGTTTTTGGGAATTGTGAGATTGCTAACCATATCCTTTTTTGCCTGATCTGGTTTTGGGTCGGTGTGACCTATTGAAATCCGTTAATGTAACAGCAAGCTACTCTATGTTCATATGAGGGTTGGAGTAGTTGGACCTTATGTTTGTGTTGAATGGAACTTCGGTAACTGCTCATTCCTTCTCTCTTTTAATTGATGTAATAATGTTTCCTCCAAAAGGTGGGAAATATTGAAACAAGATATTTTGCTTCTTTAGATTTTACTAATGCTTATTGTTTTTGGCTCTTTTTACCCTCTCCTTTCAAGGGTTTTGTGATTTGTGGTTGGCTGAGGTTCTTACCAGTCATCATCAGCTTCAAAACAGATAGATCATGGTTCGAAATCGCGGAATCGGTCGCGATCGCGGAAACGGTCGCGACATCGCGGAAGCGGACTGATATCGGCGATGCGTATTAAGTCGTGCTTGTCGCGGCATAAATTTTTGTATCAACTATATCTCCCATATCGGCTATATATCGGCCGTATCGGCCGTATCGGTCATATATCGGCCGTATCGGTCATATAGCGGCCGATATTGGTCAAGTATCGGCCAAATAATGAACAACCTTACGTAGCGGGATATCGCGTATCGGCGACCTCAAAAACCGATACGATACGTCGTGGCCGATATTTAATACCAAGGATAGTGGGCCTTAAGTTACTATCCCTTTTTTTTTAATATGGTGGTTTCCAAGTTCTCAAAGACATTTAGCTTCTTGTGGTATTGTTGCTCATTATTGTTTTTTTTTTTTTTTTTTTGAACTTTTCCTTTTCAAAACTTTAATTTTACTTCTGGTAGTTTCAAGATCGCTATTGAATGATTCACATACAAGGTTGTTGATATTAGCAGAAAAGTCGTTTGAATCTCATGGAGGTGTAGTATTTTATCTCACGTATATGTAAAGCCACTATGGTCTATATCCATTTCATTTGATTTTGGATGCCAAATATGAAACTATATGAATCAAATTCAAGCTTTCGGTGATTTGCGGTTGTCGTGGCAGATTAAAAACGAATTTGAGCCGATGGAGTATGGAATCGGTGATCCTGGAACAGGGTACCCAGAGTGGGTAGCCAGAATGGCTCTGGGCTAGAGTCCCATGGGTTACGTGCAAGTAGGATGATGCCCTGATCCAGGTATAAGAATCGCATAATATGTGTTTGTACTTTTGATTTGTTCTTTTGCTCTCACAATTGCCATATTCTTGTAGTACTTCTGATACTTCTCATTTCGATACTTCTCAGGTTGTGCTCCGTCATTATCACTTTGTGGTTGTTATAGCTTGCTCCTGTATCTTATGTTGCTGTCTCCGTGTACAACAAGCCATAACAACTCCCAGTAAGAATCCTGCCACGGGCAGGCTTAGTGCTGTCTCCCCGTGTTGCTCAAATATGCTGTGATAATTTATGTGGCACGTCACTGTTCACATGACTGTAAGGCCCTGTTCTCTTCAACGGAATGGTGCGGGACGGTGAGGAACGGAACGGCGCGGCGTGGATAATTCAAAAATATGTGAGACAAAATGAAGTACAGAATGCGGCGCGGAACGGAACGGAACGGAACGGAACGGAATGCAGCATGGAATCGACGAAAAGAACAGGGCCTAAGTGGCACTTCTTTACATTATTAGTTCTTCAGTTTGTTCCTGGACTACTTGCTATTTGGGCCATTTGGAATTTTGGATTAGAGGTATTGACGATCACATAAAATTTCAAATTGCAAAGATATTGTAAGTGAATGTGCCCCCTCAAAAAATATTGTATTTGATGTAATTAGGAGGTGTAGATTGAATTTGAGGACCTTTGTGAATGTTAATGGGATGTGAATTGATTTCTAGACTTTGTAATCTGAGTTATTTGCCATGAGATGGTTTTACCAAAAACACAAAGACTTAAGTAGAATCTAGGGAAGTAGAGTTCGTTCTATATCTGGAGGAGTTTTATAGCATAGTTGGGAAAATTGGTGGTGGTTCATTTTTTAAGATGTTAATTTATGTCCATTTTTTACCTGGTAGATTATTAAGTTAAGCTTTGGGGTTTTGTGAACTGAAATGTATACTGCTAGAACTAATGGGGAAGATATTGAATTAAAATTTATTGTGAACATGGATTAGGACTATAAACCATCAGCATATGACTTGTAAAGTGTTCAGAAGCCTCAAGTCCATTGTTGCTATGACATGAGTGATGGTGTGTTTATACTAGCATATTCTTGCTTATCTCTTTTCGTGGCTTTTATTTGATGCTACGTTTGTGTCTATACTCGGGAACATGGCATTCCGATATCATGAAAGAGCAGACTGTATGGGGTTACGTATCAACCTAACTGTGTTGATACTGCAGTAGTCAATGTTGTTCTGCACATCTAACATGCTCACTCAAGTATCACCGAACAAGAATTCAATAATGATGATATTAGCTAGAAATTTCTGTAACGTTCGAATCGATAGTCATAAGAGGGCAGGGCATTTTTCCTTGCATTATTGGCTGAAGCAGTATGCTAATATAAGAGGGACTTTAAGAATGCAATCAAATTCAGAGTTAGGGGGCTAAAGAATCCCAGCTTGAAGTGAGTGGTTCTGATGCAATAGAGTATGAAAGGCATTGGCAATTCTAGCTTACTTGAAACAGTAATCATGGGCTGTGTTTAGACTTTTAAGTGATTTGGTCTTTGTCTAAGGTTCTCTCTTATATGTAACAGTTTAACAGTTTATTGTGTACAGATTACAAAGGTCCTTCTTGTCCTACCGCCTGAGGTACGTTGACCCTTGTGTTGACATTTTTAGATTGACTTGACCTGGATTCTTTGCAGGTTTTCGTTCTGATTGAATATATTGCATTCAGCAACCATGTTTGAGTTCGTACAATAAAAAATAAAATCAAATAAAACCTTATTTGAATTATATTGCAATTGAATATACACAAATTCTTACATACAGCTTTCATGTCGGTTAAAAATTGGTTTTAGAAATAGATAAAAAAAAAAAAAAAAAAAAAGAAAGGATAGCAAAAAGTAACTGTAATTTATGTTCTCATAAATCAATTTTTTTTTTTTTTTTTTGATACTCATACAAAAGTGGAAGGATATGATAAAGAATATGAGAAGACGTGCATGGGTGATTCGATCTGCAGTAACCTACTCGTACATGGAAACGCCTTCTTTCCTTTTTTGGGCGCAAAGCACAAATACTCCTTCCTAATTATTTTATATCGCCTTCCTTCTTTAAGAAATATTATCCTAATACTCTTAGGAATATGAATAATATATTACCTAACAACATCAACAATACATAAACTAATCCTTGTTTATAAATATGAATCAAACCTATAACTCCTAGACGACAAACCTCATGATCAACAACAATTGATTTGCATCAACAGAAAAAGAAAAGTAGAGAGAATCAGCTGGCCTTTCTTCCCAACACAAATCCTATATATCGTCTCAGAAGTTCTAATCCTTAATACAGATCACAATTGATTTGCGAATTCAATAATAATAATAATAATAATAATAATAATAATAATAATGATATTAGCCAGAGAATTCTATAAGGTTAGCGAAGTCGATATTCGTTTTCGTAAGGTGGCGATGAAATATTCGGGCAAAAACTACCTGGATTTGTTAGTTAAGTTCACCCTACAAGATACGACACGCCGGTTGATCTTGTCCCATGATACCGATGACGACCAAGATGAAGAAATAATCGAGGAGCAGCAGCCAAGTAGTAGTCCAAAAAGAGAGTCTTGCACCACAGTCATACGCGCCACCAACGGGATCATTGATATATGTAAAGGAATTCAGAAGCTCCGTTGGGAGCTCAATGTATGGACATCAAAAACGAGTTTGACCAGAATCAAGTACTAGATGCCCTTGCAACTTACATTGACGCCGGTATCATGGTCCATAATAATTCTGCGCCCAAGAACGAGGACCATGATTTGTTTCTCTGTGTCTATCAACCAGGTCCTAGAGTACCGTGGTCGGATCCACGGGCCACGACCTCCGTGGATCACACCAGCCGATGAAGAGGCTATACGGAGTCTCAAGAGGATTAGGGCTCAGGACTACTACAATGTCATTGGCATGGAGGATGAGGATCACAAGTGTTTGGTTTGCCTTGAGGACATCTTATTATCTAAGAAGCAAGTGGACTTGGACTTGGACTTAGAGGAAGTCGCGTGCTTGCCATGTGACCATGTCTTTCATTATCCATGTATTGTTAAGTGGCTAAACACTAGACACGTTTGCCCTCTTTGTCGTTTCGAGTTGCCACAGGTTTGTAAACGCGCAAAGTTGCATTGATCAATCATGGGCTATCTAGCTAGTTTATTAGGAACGTGTTATTTTTGTTTGCTCTTTATATATAATATATAATAAGAGTATTATTTTTCACAACTTAATTAGCTTGTCTATGATAGTCTATTTACCTATCAATTAAACGAGATTATGAGAAGCATGCATGTTCTGGGAGGAATTATACTTTGATGATCATCTTTCTAAAATTGTACTTTTATTTATGTTTTCCAGCTTGTAATATATATATGTATATATATATATATATATATATATATATATATATATATATATATATATATATATATATATATATATATATATGATGGTCAATATCACAGGCAAGGCTGGCATTCTTCCATGGTTGATGATCAGGTAGTGAGCATATATAAGTTACAATATATCTTGATGAGACACTCCTTTCGTGGGACGAAGTTAGTTTCACGAAGAATGAGAGTCAAGAAGTCACCCTTATTTTTGTCACATTTTCTTATTGTGTGTACATTTTCCTGATATGCTGATTGAATTCTGTTGCAGTGATTCTTGCCAATAAGCTTTAATCATCTAATTCCCCATCATACTAGCTCAAATACGCCATTTTATACCTGTGAAAATTGGGTTTTTAAATTTGATTATTTATATGTGAAATGGAAAGAGTCGAGTTTTGCAGTTACTTTGATAAAAATTTTGTTATAATGGCTAGGTGTCAAATATGCATGTCTAGAACCCGGAAAGTGGATAACTGGAAATGGGAAGCTATACTACCCTTACCATAAGCTCACTTTTTCACACCAGTGACTTGTCTCCAAGATTTAAATGCCTGTCATTTCAGGTATTTTCTAGATTTATATATTAGCCCCCATATCGGATTTCAGGTTCTTCCTCAGTGAAATGATATCTGCCATTTGAGCAGCATCATTTGAAATAATGTTTGTGAGTAGTACTCTACTATTATGTCCACCATTTTCATTAGGGCCAAAAGCTTCACTACTTTTTGGCTTTGAAATATATGGACTAAAGCAAAATGGTTCATAAAACTGTCAGCACTTCTTATTTATTGTGAAGTTGCCGATGGTCGTCGCACTTCGAATCTCGGGTCAAACGGAAACAGCCTATCTGTGAGACCCTCACAGGGGTAAGCCTGCGTACAATCGACCCCCCCTTACCCTGCCTAGGCGGGAGCCTCTTTGAAGGCACTGGGGTAATGTTGTTGTTGTAGTAGTACTCTACTATCCTTGAATTCTTTTGTGCCCAACATTTATTATGTTATTTCTGCAACTTGGGGAAATGAATAAGAGAAATGATTTCTTTAAAAGGAAGGTCAGACGGGTATTTCCTATCCTTGAATTCTTATATTTCCTCTTCTCACACTCATGATTTCTTTGTAGAAATTGGCTCACTGCAACTGGAATGCACATGCAGAGACTTTTGGTGAAGCAGATTACTTGTGCTGTCTAAGTGACATTGTAATTGTCTCATCCCTTCTTGATCCGGGTGTTGCATTGTTGTAAGTGATGCTCCCCAAAACTACTAGCATTTCACTTGATTGCTTCTGAATTCATCACATGAAAACCATATTCAGATACATAATTCCCTTCACGGTTTAGGAATTGCATCTGATATTGATGATTTGGAGCACATACATTAGTCAAGCGATGAAAACCTCAGCTCTTGCAGTATAATGATTTTTCATGAAGCATTTGTGCTTTGAAATGTGTTCACACGAACAAGGTGGTGATTGGTGAGGGCTGGTAATCGTGACGTTAAAGGCAACCTAATGGCTTTGCAATTTTCGATCAATATATGTGAGATTTACAAGATCAAAATATTGTTCTTAGATTTATTTTAGATAAATTATTTTCACAATATCAACTTTTTATTATTTTTATATTTATGTAATTTAAGTTATTGATGACCCAGGAGGACACCCTGTATTTGAGAAGGTCATCCGGATTCCTAAAATTTGTATTCAGCCATGGTTTTTGTGACTGCTCTTTTGAATGAGTGATCAATAAAATGGTCGTCCAATTCTATTAGGGACCAGATAACCGGCCTCAGGGCCTCCTATATCCCTTAGGCGTGTCTTGTGCGATAAGGTGTGGAAATAACAACTTCATTTTGTGGCCCTTCTCAAGCCCAAAACATGTGTATTATAAACTTCATTATCGGGATCGGATTGGGATTTTTGCCCAAACTTATTTGGGGGTTTATTATGACCTAAAGGAATATCCGGTGCCCCGTGAAAATATTTGGGCTCTTAAAATGGATGACCAAGTAAAATGTTGGTGTTGTGCGATATAGTGCACACAAAACAAAACAAAAAAAAATTTGAGGCCCTCCGCATGGGGCTCAAATGTTCCTTGGGGGGGTCTCCTCCGATATAGTACGAAAATTTCGTATCATGGCCATCCTTGAAAATTTCGATTATAACCTTTTTTTTTTGGCTTTTCGGGGCCTGGTTGAGAAATCTGCCAAACTTTTTCAATGGATCTATTATGATCAAGGAAAAACCCGGTGTCGTGGGATAATCATCTGAATCCTTAAACTCCGTACTCATCCATAGTTTCACTGTTAGGCCCCAAGCTCATTCACAATGATTTACTTCTAAAGTCGAATATTTTCTCATTTTCTAAATTATGTTTAAGGCTTTTTTTATTATAGGAAAACTACAAAGTTTCTTTTATTTTTAATGCTCACCTCGAGTGGCAGTCGCACGCTTAGATCACCCTAAAAGAAATAAATCTTTAAACAAATGCAATAAATTGGTGCGCTTGTGGAAAATGGTGCTACTTGAATCATGATCAAGTGTTCAAGTCTGCTTAGTGGTTGTTTGGTTGACTATGAGTAATGTGAGAAGTACAATTTCCTGGAAAGTGGAAAAGTGCAAAGTTATTTGGTTGACAAAATTGTGGGAAGTGACACTTCTCAGGAAGTTCTATTTCCCTCAAAATGGGAGAAGTCACTTACCTTGTCCCCCTAGATAAGTGGGACTTCCTGCAGGAAGTTCTACTTGCCATTGCCAACCAAACAACTTTGCCCACTTCTCAGAAAATTCTATTTTATGGGAATTACTAGTTCCCATAAAGTTACACTTCCCACATTCAACTACTTTCTTCTCCCCAAAAAAACATAAAAGAAAATAGGAAATAATGCCTTTAAAAGAGTATCACATAACAGAAGTGAAGAAAACAAGATTTCCAAGACGCTAAACTTGCAACAATTTATCCCTAGATTTCTACCCCATTTTGTTTATGAAAAGGGAAAACACTTGTAACAAATACATATTGCCAAAACCATACAAATTCATCTTGCGTCAATCAGTTGTATCCCATGTTAGTTCCTGTACAGTGAACAGAATTTCGACTGCTATGTCAATTAGTGCATACCTTCTTGAGCAACTCCTCGTGATCAGTTCCAATATCTACACCATCTTTCTCCATCCTCTGACGCATATCAGGTGCTTTTTTCTCAGCAGCTGCATAAGTCTGTAGCAACCTCAAGTAGGCTGCAGAATCAAGGCCCTGAGCTTTCTTTAAAATTCGGCAGAATTCTTCAGCGCGGTCAACATCTCTCTCTTCTCTGAGATACTCAAAGAACGAACTAATTATCTCCTGCTTCAGCTTGCTGTCATTTATTGCCAATTCCACATGTCTCAAAGCTGAATCAATCTGACGTTTGCCCAAGTAGTAGTTCGCTAATGAGACATGGGCATTTGATGTCTTTGGTCCAGCCCTCTCTGTAACGTCTTTTAGCAGCAGTTCAGCCTCTTCAACCATGCCCCGCTTCAAGTAAGCACCTATAACAACAAGCGGTACCCTGACATCATAACTCTGGTAGCTCAACTCCCAGTCCTTAAAACACTTTCTCAGGCCCTCCATATCGTCAAGCTTTGACAACGCATTAAGCATGGTCAAGTAGCTAAGGTTGTTACAGATTTTGAACTTTGACTTATACTTGTCCCACACCCGAGTCACAGACTCTAAATTACCAGTACCAGCACACAAGGTAATCAGATAATGATACGCCTTACGGTCAAGATTGTAAGAATTATCTAGGACTTCCTCCAACTTCTTGCTTTCTCAGACTGACCTACCTTGACACGTACTGCAGCAAGATTGCTATATATGGCCCAATCATCCTTCACACCATTCTGTTCTTGAATCTCATCTACAACTCTTTCTATACCTTCAAGATCTGTAAGATTACCATAGCTTTGCAACCAGATGCAGTAACAGAGGCTGCTTAGTGGAATGTTCCTCGTCTTCATCTCTTGCACAAGAGGAGGCACCTTCTCTGGGTGACCTACTTTGATATAAAGACCCATAAGGTTGGTGAAGGCCATATCATTGGACGCATAATTCATATTATCCATCTTTTCAAAGAGAGCCAAAGCCTTCTCAGTCATGTTTTCAGCACAGTAGCAATTAAGAAGAGCTCCATAAGTAGAGTGGTTTTTCATAGCACTCGGAAGCTTATCAAAATACTTTTCAGCTTCATCAATACCCTTGAGGTTACATATTATACCTAAACGTAACGCATAATCCCTTGCTGAACAGTTCATTGTACCTTTCTCCATCCATTCCAGGATCTGCATTAAACATGACAAGAATAAACTTACATCATCACATGTCAGACAGTTAAAAGAATTACTTATATCCAGCACTCATGTCTAAAGCATACACGAAACCATTACTAGGAGATACAAATCCCTCACATAGAAAACTCCAGCAACAAAGTAAAACGATTTTGCACATAGTAGTAGTCTGGTAGAAGCTCCTTATCTGCTCCAGAAAGATCTAGAATAGATCTTTAGAAGATAAATTATCTAGCATTACATGACAAAATTGGCAAATTGAGAGCATAACTGGCTTCGACAGAACTAATATGAACTGGAGCCAGAAAGTTTCTAAATTTCACGTAAACTGTAAATTCTACTCCAGCAAGCTCGTTAAACTGAACACGCAAAATCAATCGGTAATCAGGAAGAGCATAAAGATCTAGTTCCTTCACATTCCCTCCCACTCCTAGCATGTCTGCACAGATCTTCACATATTGCATTATACAACATGTGGAACTTGGTGATTTGTAAACAAATTTCCTTCAGTAACCCAATATATGCAAATACAGAAATATCGGCAAAGTCGAAACTCTGGGACAGCCTAAATATTAAGAGCGCAAATGGCTTGCTTACAAACCCTTTCTTCTACGTATCCTTTACATAGGTGTAAATGCTTCATTGATCATGTGAATTATCTATAGAGATAATACTCTGTCATGGAGGATTGGGTACTTTGGGCAGCTGCTGCCTGATTACCCGATCCTCGTTAAGGGGATTAGATGTACTCAATCCAATAACCAGTACCTAAGCAACACTTACCTATATCTACATAGATGGAAAATCTGGCACCAGATCAGTTCCTTATTCAGATAAAAGGGTCTTGTGGACAACTAGGTATAGCTTCATGGTATAAATTAGTCACAGCATTACATCTGGAGATGATTCTGGGGCCACTAAGAACATAGGAGGAGGTGCGCAGACAACTCCATATTCAATAATGTTCCTCTTCCTTTCCTCAATTCTCATCATTTCCATCAATAAAAGTAAAAATGTACCACTAGTCAAGATAGCTACATCACCCAAGTGAATAATCATGAACCCAAGTTAACACGGAAAATCACTACAATCACTCCTCAAAGTGCAAAACAGCAACTTGTTCACCCTATTCTAGTGTGAATTTTGTTGAGTTGAAAAGAACAATAACCTAAATACGAGTACTAATGAATGGGACACCATATTTGCTTCACTCGGTCACTCCTAGTATACCATGTTCCATACACATTTCAGCTTGATGCAACCTTCTTTTGATGGTTGCATATGGCAGCTTTATTTATAAAATTATATGCCAGTGAAACACACCTATACTTGAAAAATCAGCCCAATGTATCAGACACGAAACCTTATCAATTTATCACAGTACTCAAATTACTAGTGCCCAAAAATCAGCATCCTCGTAATATAAGTACATCTTAATCAAGCTCTTTCCATACCTCAAATGTTGGGCACATAACAACGATGAATTCCAAAAGGGGCCCAACATTTTGGCAAATTTAGAAGCATAAATTGCATTGCTTACATTACATTACATTATATTCAGCTAAATCAAGCTAGAAAACAAATCAACAGATGAACCTCAATAACTGCTTAAACAGGTACCCATAAAAAATTACCAAATTCCTTAATAACCCATTTATAGTTTAGCAAATGTGGACTAATCAAGGCAGAAAAAAATCTGGGCAGAGTCTAAAACTGAAAAAGATCTATTTTTTTTTTTTTTTTTTTTTTTGGTTTATTGAAAGAAATGGAGTGAGCAAACAAACCTCAAGGCAATGATTGTAACGGCGAAACTTACGGAGTTTTTTGAGACAATCAACAAGGTCGCTCTTGTAGAATTGCTTGCCTTCTTAACCGGTATAATACACTCGATACATTGTTGCTGGGTCCCACTCCCGATATCATTTTGTAAAGACTATGTTTGTCGACCCTCTCGCGATTTCTCGCCGCGACGAGATTTTCTTTAGGAATTGTGGAAAGTTGCCGGAGGATCAAAGACCCGCCGGAGATCAGTCGGCTGGTAATGGAAGTTGAGATCTTCATTCTCTGCATTAGAGATTGATGCATCATTATGGAATGAGAGAGAGTGTGAGTGTGTTTACTGTTTACTGTTTACTGTTTGGAGCTTTGTTTGCTTGGGGTTTTACTTCTACTAGGGTTTCACTAAATCCAATTACCCTCCCTTTTTTTTTCTCCTACCCACTTCTTTTTACACGGAGTTTGATGAGAGTTGTTTTTGGAACAAAAATTCTTCATTTGCTCTTACTTTAACATGAGAGAGTGTGTGAGTTAGTAGGTGAGGTTGTAAAGTAATGATGATAAGAAAAACTAAGAACAAATGGGTCTTTTAGAACTCAAAGTATTACTAAAATGGGAAGGTAGATTTCAAAAGTCAATACCACCTTCACGACTCCATCCCATACCCACATGATATTGTATGAATAATACATAATGTAAAACTAGTTGATGTAATAATGACCTGCCTTACAACCAGTTCAGTCAAGATTCTCTGGAATGGACAGGAAACAGATGCGTTTTCTCCGTCTAGGGGAATACGTCAAGGCGATTCTCTCTCCCCGTACATCTTTGTACTCTGCATGGAGAGATTGGCACATCTTATTGTAGATGCTGTGGAATGTGGAGAATGGAAACCAGTTAGAGCAAGTAGACATGGGCCTCCAATTTCGCATTTATTTTTTGCGGATGATCTAATGTTATTTGCGGAAGCTTCAGTGGACCAAATACAGGTGATTAAGTCCTGCCTTGACAAGTTCTGTGTTAATTCGGGTCAGGAGGTCAGTTTTGCGAAATCAAGCATATTTTTCAGCTCGAATGTTTCAAATCAGCTTGCTGCAGAGATTTCGCAATTAGGTAATATTCCTGTGCAAGATGACCTTGGAAAATATCTAGGCATGCCTACCATCAATGGCAGGGTAACCCGAGACACTTTTAGCTATATTCTGGATAAAGTTTATAAGCGCCTCTCGGGTTGGAAGGCGAAAACACTCTCGCTTGCTGGGAGAATCACACTAGCCCAATCCACACTCAGTGCCATCCCCTCATATGCTATGCAGTCTGCTTACCTCCCGCGATCAGTGTGTGACGAAGTAGATAAATGTTGCAGGGGTTTTGTGTGGGGCGATTATAATGATCGTCGTAAAGTGCACAATGTAGCCTGGAGTGATGTGTCACGCCCCAAGGATGCAGGAGGTCTTGGGATTCGCTCTATGCGTCAAGCTAATGCCACGTCCATGGCTAAGTTGGGTTGGCGCCTTGTTAATGAACCTTCCAGTTTATGGTCAAGAGTGGTGCGCTCAAAATATTGCAAGGGACGTTGTGATCTTGATATGTTCCAACCTAGAGTGGGCTCCTCGAATGCGTGGAGAGGTGTCATAGCTAATAAAGATGGCCTACTGGAGGGAGCACGCATGAACATTGGCAATGGTCAATCGGCCTTATTTTGGGCTCATAGATGGGTGGATGCTGAACCACTCATGAATCACGTCTCCAGACCTTTGTCAGATGAATAGGAGAGCAAAACAGTGCTGGATTATTGGGATTTCGATCACGGCTGGCTTTGGGATCAATTCAGTGATGCATTACCCCAGCATATTCTATTGAAGATAGCATTATTAGAGGTCTGTAATGATCCTAGTGTGATGGATAGCTTTACTTGGGGACCTTCTACAGCAGGAAACTTCACCACGAAATCTGCATTTCATATTGTGAGGAAGCTGAATGAAGATATACCAGATGATAAATGGAAGCTAGCTTGGAAATTGAGAACGTCACAAAGAGTTCGATGTTTTATATGGCTACTTCTCCATGACAGACTCATGACAAACCTGAATCGTTTCAAGAGGAAGATAGCTAATGAACCTTTTTGTGCGGCCTGCGACAACTATGTGGAAGACACATACCACTTATTTCGAGATTGCCCGAAAGCATTGCAAGTATGGGATGCATTTATCAGTCCTGCTCTCAGAATGCAATTTGAAGAACAAAACACTACTGACTGGTTAGTGTTTAATTTGTCTGCAAAGAACCATCAATTCAATGAAGCATGGCCTGAAACCTTTGCTACATGCTTGTGGTGGATTTGGAGGTGGCGTAATGATCGAAGCTTTGGACGTGGAGATCGTGTACCAGCCAACCAGTTTGAGTTTTTAACCCAATATATTGCAACATCAACTACCGGAATGGAGAGAGAGCTTGCGTTTCAAGGTTCGGTAAAGAAGAAACAACGAGTGGAACAATTAATTAGCTAGAAATTTCCTGATTTGGGCTGGATCAAAGTCAATACAGATGGTGCGGCCAAGGCAAACCTGGGGTTGGCAGCTGGTGGTGGCGTAGCGAGAGCGGATAACGGTGCGTATGTATTTGGGTTTTCTATCAATTTGGGAGAATGTACATCAGTAAGGGCGGAGTTAATGGCGATTTACAAGGGGCTTTTGCTAGCTTGGGATAGAGGGTTTAGAAGGGTGTGTATTGAGACTGACTCAGAGGTCTCGATACTCCTCCTTCGACTACCCACTGAGTCCACAAACCCAAACCGTGTGGTGATTAATCACTGCAAGGAATTAATTCAGAGGAATTGGGAGCCGCGTATTACTCACACATATCGTGAAGAGAATCGTGCGGCGGATTGGTTTGCAAATTTTGGGATCCATTTGCCTTCGGGTCTCCATGTTCATGATGCTCCACCCCCTGGTGCTATGAAGCTTCTTAGTGAAGATGTTATTGGTGTTTCATTTAGTAGAATGATTATTATGTAATGGGCTTATGTCCTCTTTTTCACCAAAAAAATAAAAATTGTGATGACTAATTATTACACTTAGCTTATCGTGTAGGTAGTTAGTTGTAGCCGGTAGGTAGTGGAACATTTACATATTTGATTTAATTTATTTTTTTTGATAAATTTCAATGATTGGGCCTTAACAAGTGAACACACATATAACTCAAGTGAGGCTCTAACCTAAAATCAATTGGCAATGGGTGGAGTGATCCACTTCCTTATATGTATGCTCAAGACTCTTTAATCTTTCCATGTGGGAAACAAACCCATTTTAATAGTTTTTCTTTTTAAATATGAAGTGGGTGAGCAGGTTGAAAATGATATGAGGCATGTATGCAATTGCAAATGTCCAAATTGATGGTGGGGCGTCTGTAGATTTCATCTTACATACTCTATGTTAAAGCGATGGTGAATTCAAGATTTTGTATAAGGGTAGGTAGAGCATAGTGGAAGCGGGTGTGGACAATGTTCATCCCACACCCGCCCTACCCCTTGACATTCCTATGTGTCGTCCTTGAACTTATGGGTTCTTCTTATTGTTATTTGGACCATTCTAAGATAGTTGTTAGTTATAATTGCATATCCGATGTTGATGTGACATAATATCCCTTATAGTCATACAATTAATATTGAAAGTGCATTACTATTACATGGTATTTTGATGAAATTTTGGTTTACTGAAATGATATAAACTTAGAATAGAATGTTAGAATTGAAATATATCTAAATTTCTTAAAATAAATAAATAAATAAATAAAAGCAGGACAAATCGGTTAAAATCCAATTTAACTATTTGGAGATGAGATTCTTTTCAATAAAATGATAAAGTAATTGGTGTAATAACTCACAAGAACCAAAAAAGAAAAGGAAAAAAGAATCAGAGTTAGATGTTTTTTGGAGTGGATAAATAATGTGGCATGATGATATTGATTTATTGGAGGGAATAGTGGAGGAAAATACTTTAGAGGAGTAAAATAATGTAGTTACCCGCTAAAACTCGTTAATATCCGTTATCTGCAGGGGAATATATATAAGCCACCAAAAACAAGCCCTCGCATTTGTCCATTTCAATTATTACTGGAGAAAACCAAAGCTTCAAAGGTTCTTGGAAATACTACTTGCATCAAATAAAAATGCAAAGCCTCTCACATCCCATTCAATCTCACCCCTTCCTTTCTCTCTCCTCACAATTCCAAATCAAATCTCTTTCCAAAACCCCAAGATTTCGCATTTCATGCTCTTCATCCCCACCACCACCACCAGGACTGGTATTTACAATTCATTGATCAATCCCTTAAATCTTGACAAAGATATCAAAATTCAGATTATCTGATTTTTTGCACCTCAAATTTTGCAGGTGAAAGAGGAAAAATTGGGGGCTAAAACTGAGTACAAACCCAATTGGATTGATGATTTCTTTCTCAATTCCTTCAGAAAGCAACTGGCAGAGGTAATGTATGGGTTATCTTATTTAGTGTAATTTCTCGAATTAGTCAATAATTAATTGATGATTGAATGGGATTAACAGGAGGTTGGTAGGGATTCAGAGAAGCCTGGATATGATGGGTTGATTGAACTTGCAAATGGGCTCACCATTGGCAGGACTAATCGCGAGGCCACTGAAGCTGCGGTATGCTCTAAGCACCTCTCTCTCTCTCTCTCTCTCTCTCTCTCTCTCTCTCAGTTTTAGAGTTGAAATCCCCCAATTGAAAATGAAAAATAAAAACAGAAAAAGAAAAAGAATCAATAATAATTTGAAGGTAAAAACGCCGTCTGTGGGGATCGAACCCACGACGACGTGGTTAAAAGCCACGCTCTCTACCACTGAGCTAAGAAGGCTATGCGCATCCGGGGAATCGAACCCCGGTCAGTACCGTGGGAGGGTACTATGATACCACTACACTAGATGCGCTTCATGTTCTTTTGTTGAATGTTTTTAAACTTAGTATCAGGTTCATATGGGCTGGGACCGAAATCTTGGATAGCCAAGTGTTGTTAGCCTGAAGCTGAACCCTAGGCTATGCTTTTTTTTTCCAACAACCCTAGGCTATGTTGATTGCTGGCCATTCATGCAATAATATTTCAATCGAGTTGAGTTACGTGATGGTAAATTGGTAATTACTACTGATTAGTGGCTAGGGCAACCATTTTCACCACTACAAAGAAGTGAACCTACATTGTATTGTGTAATTACTAGTTTAGTTCACTGTCGATCATAGTGACTATTTCCCTGCATTGGCTCGTAGACACCTTAAAAGGTAGGACAATGACCAACTGGCCAAGGAATTTAAAGCTACACCATACCCAATGCGAGATTCAAACCTTCAACCTTATTGGTTAAGGATGAATGAGCTCTATCACTCAACCACACCTCCTTGGTTATGCTCATGATAACATTATATACCACGCACATCTCTATTAAGAAATTGAGCGTCGTGAATCTCGTATGTTGTATCCCTTATTTCTTAGTTCTTAAATTTAAAAAATGTCATACTATCTATCAACTCTCCTAAAAAAAGGAAAAATAAATAAATAAGTACATGTAGGACAGTAGGAGTATTCTTGTGTACAATTGTAAATCTCATAAAAGAATCCAGGCGCCGTCTGTGGGGATCGAACCCACGACCACGTGGTTAAAAGCCACGCGCTCTACCACTGAGCTAAGAAGGCAGTTTGATACTCTGATACCAGTTAAATTATGTAACCTGTTTTAGTATAGTATCTAATTGTTTGTATGGGAATGTGTATCCTTAATTTTATTTGATGTGTAACGATCAGCTGACTACGTGGTTGTGGTTATGGTAGGTTCGTATCTTGACATCTTTATTTCCTCCGTTCCTCCTTGAACTTTATCGGATGCTTATAACACCAATAGGTGGAGGCAGACTCGCTGCTCTCATGGTCGGTAGGTGTTTAATTTGTTTGCACATCATCTGTATCGTCTGTCAAATGACCCTTGGAAGGACTATATGTATCTCTTCATATGTTATTGTTTGTTGTAGCAAGGGTGACCGCTCTCACTTGTCAGTGGCTCATGGGACCTTGCTCCGTTAACACCATCAATCTTCCTGATGGATCTTCCAGCCAAAGCGGGGTATGTAGATGTTATTAATTACTCCCTTAATTAGCTATATAGGTTACTCAATTAGCACTTGCTGAAAATTCTGTTTCTACTCAATTAACTTAATGTCAAATTCTAAGCTGGCTAGCTTTATTGATTAGTTTGTGTGGTTCGAAATGATCATAGGTTTTTGTAGAGAGATGCAAATATTTGGAGGAAAGCAAATGTGTAGGAGTTTGTGTTAATACTTGCAAGCTCCCAACACAGGTCAGTACATACTCATCCTCTGATGAGTTTTTTGAGAACTTGTTTCCTAGTACTCCCAAGTCCAAACACAGTAGTATTGATTCGCAACAGGAAAATTCAATGACAATCGGCAAACTGATTATCAGCTTAACTAGAAATAACAGGCAATTGGTACTAACTAGTAGTACTAACTCTTCACTAAAATGCATAATCTAGCTTATGAATGTATATTTATGATCATCTTTACAAGTAGTTTCCTTCTTGTTGTTACTTAATTTGAGAAAAATTTGCTTCCTTGACGAACTTTCTGCTATCTTGTGTAAGGCTTTTTTCAAGGAGCATATGGGGATTCCCCTGCTCATGGAGCCAAACTTCACTGACTATAGCTGTCAGGTACTCGCAATTGCTCCGTTTGTCTCAAGTTGAATGTTTCTTTTGTTGTTTCAGAATTGTAATTTGGTTTTATGTTTGTACAGTTCAGTTTTGGGGTTCTCCCTCCTCTCCCAGAAAACGATAGCACCCTACGAGAACCCTGCTTGGAGATTTGTCCTAATGCCCCTCGACGAAGAGAAGATATTACCACCTTCATCAAACCAAAACAATGTCCAAGGACATGAGCTAGGCTCAATTTGCTTGGGAAGAAAGAAGCTGTTCATCAGGATATAATGTAAATATTTTTGACAATTCTTTTTAATTGCACCTAAACAAAATCTGCTAATTGACCATCTTGCACTATACTATTACTAGTAATCGTGCCTGTGTGATGTAGTGCACTACACACGAATTAAAATTTATATGTTTTTTGTTATTTTTCTCAGAAGTATAGATAAAATAATCATGATTTTGACCTTGTTCATTGTATTGACCCCCCTCATTATGCATAATATAAAAAATTAAATTCTCCTAATCAGCATATAAAAAAAAGAGTAAGTTTTCCGACTTCAAAAAGGGAAGAATATGTTTGCAAAACAAAATAGAAAATATAATTTTCTTACAACTCAGATTCTGCTTGAACACCTCACTTTATATCGTGTAACAGTTAAAGTTGCCTTACACATCCTCCTTGCAACCAAAAAACCTTCCCCTTTTCTATTAGATTCCAAATTCTAGTCCAACTCTTAGTAGTTTTTTTTATTCTATATATATAAATAAACACACATATACATTATGTCACCACAAACTTATTGAAAAAACTAGAACTATTGATCGAAGATAATAGCTAGTTTGGTGGTACAAAATAAAGAGTGAAAAACTCATGGCAGGGGAGAAAGTTAACATTAAACTGACAAAGGGAGATAATGCAATATTGTTCATTGAAGACCAGACTTTCTATCAACTAACATTGCAAAAGGATGAATATTATATCTTGCCAGATAATAGAGTGAATTTGCCTTCTTCAGGCTTTTACATCCAAATATGCTTCCACAAATTTCTACCCCATAGGAAGAGTACTCTTGTTAAAGAGTCGGAAACTTGTTTGGTTATCCCTTCTAATGATGATGGCGACGGCGATGGCGACAACGAAAACGACGATGATAATAATAAGCTTGGTAGTATGATTTTGGAAAAGGTCAAGAGCATTGAAGAATTGCCGTTACATATTCAAGAGCAGATGACAGATTGGAGTAAGAAATATTTGGGGAAGTTGAGGGAAGAAAACCATGGCAAGACTCTATTAGTTCCCGTTTTAGCCTCTATTATTGCTACTTTCTTTTCTCCCGAACTTAAAGATGTTTTTCTTTCATGGAAGAGAGAAGTATTAATGAGCCATGTTGATGATTGACACTAAAAAAAATTTTGGGTTTCTAGCTTGTATTTTGGTATTGGAAATTTGGAATTATAATAATAGGTTTCTTATTATCGTTGATTGTGATGATATTGCATATTGTGCTAACATAGTTTAATAAATCATAGTTACTTCTTTTGATTCAAATTAATGAATCATACGAGTATAGTTTAATGCATGCAATGGGAAATAAATATGTCTTCAATCTTCGATCACTTTGTTTCTATAAAAGAAATAAAATTAAGCACTTGCTGTTTTTAAGGCCTATAAACAGAGGCGGATCTATAACACAGAGCAGGTATGCAAGTGCATACCCAGTACAAAAAGAAAAAAAATGTTGAGTCTTGTTACGTATCTAGGCCCATAATTAATTGGCCCAATAAGTAAGGAATTTGCATACTCACAAAGGCCACAATACCTTCATGGAATCCAGTGGAACCTGACTTTCACTTTTCTCTCTCCTCCGAGTCATCTCCCGTTGACTGACTTTTCCAGATTTAGTCAGCATAAAGTAGTTTACAAAATCTCGTATAAGGCGGTCTCAAGGTGAGACCTCTCATACAAACATAATGGCATGTCGATGTCATGCTTCTATATATATAGAGGTAGCCTCACCTTAAAGCGGCCTCATATAAGACTTGTTGAAAGTAGTTTTTTTATTTTTCATTTTCTGTTCAATTCTTTTCTTTTGAAACACTATGTTGTTCTCTCATAACCAAAATACGAGTATACTCCTTAGGAAATTGAAGAAAGGACCATCGATACTAGATTCTTTTTTGTTTGTAATTGTGCATTGAGTTATTTAACTTGATAGTAGGAACATGGATATTACTCATTACTCATATTATTAAAATAGATAAATTAAATTTTGAGAAGTGGTTTAGTAATCTTTAATTAACGTAGTATGATATTATCGCTTTGAACTTTTTGTTATATCCATTATAGTTCTTATATTTGTGCATATCTAGTATAAAAATTCTGAATCCGTCACTGACTATAAAACAACTTTATCATCCGCGTCAAAAGACCTAGTTGGATGCGGTCTGCGGGAAAGGAAAAGAGTCACAAAAAGTTGTTCCAAACAAAATTAAATTAACTTGATAAAAGGAAATGTAAATCTTGTTTGAGATCAATAATTACAATTACAGACTATAATTTTTAAAATGAAAAGTGATTTTTTGAAAGTCATAAACACATCAATATATATATATATATATATATATATATATATATATATATATATATATATATATATATATATATATATATATATAATTGAGTTTTCACCAGGATGACATTGAATACGTAATAAATAGTCATAAATGCATGGGTGATTAAAAAGAAATTAAAAATATATTATCCTAAAAAATATTATATATTCACTTAAAATAAAAATTCTTTGTTAAAAGAGTTTTTTTCTTGATAAAAAAAATTATTATTGTTCCTTTTTTTTTATCGGAAATGGGGATGGGGTTAGTTCATTTCAAAAGAGCCACAAACATCCGCAGAAATACAATCCAACACATCAAAAGGACCCATTCTACCCATACCCTAGTATTAACAAAATCATACGGACTAAGATGAGTCATTACATGAGCGGCCTTGTTCGCATCTCGTCTTACATGATTCCAGACACATGAATTAAATTCCCTAGCTAACAAAACTAAATCTTTAGCAACCATACCAGCATAAGAATTATTATTCCTTGCTAGACTCCTATTATTCAACTTTATATATTGATGTGATTAAATTTGTATTAATATATTGATTCTAATAACGGAGGATGATAAACAAGAATCTGTGCATTACACGGACACGAAATCTAGTTTCATTGGGTAAAAATAATTAATGGTGACATGCTGGTATATTGTCATGTTATGTTGTCTTACGTATTAATATGACATGGCATATTGTGTGTGGCACACGTATTTATCTCACCCATTTTTCAAAAATCGAAACAGACACATAAGTTTTAATTTAACATAAAAACAACATGAACTACATTTCTTATTAAGTATTATTTTTGGATCACTATTTTATTTGGCGAATTTTTAACTCCAACTCGTTCAAATAAAACCCGGCCCAACATCAACTTATCCTACCTTAGACACAATGTTATAACTATTTTATACACAAGTAATTAAAAAATAAAAAATAAAACACACACCCACTCAACAACAAGTCAACAACAACAACATAAGTAGGGTTTTGTATTCAATTGATAGCCGCCTCATCCTAAATCTGTTCAATTAATAGTTTTTGTATTTTTGGTAACAAATAAAAATAAGGAAGGTATTCTGATAAAAAAAAATTAAAAAAAGGAGGTACTCTTTCATAATCTAATATAAACCGCCGTATTCTTCTACTTTTTCCATACCTCTCATCCCACTCCAACGCTCTTAAACCCTTCTTTTTCACTATCTTCATTCAATCAACAGAGCATGTTCATGAACCTTAACACCAATATCAAATGACTTCCATTTTGTAATCCCTCTCCAGATTTTGTTCGATCATGGCGTGACCAAAATATCTGATTTTGACTCCGCAATTGATTGCGTAGTCTTTTGTTTGGCCCTATGACCTAAATTGGCAACTATTGATTCTTAATATAAAAGGTAACATCTAACCGACTTAATCAGTCGATAAAAAGAGATTATTTTGCTTTGGGCAATTCAGATCAACATGAGAATCATTGTGGGTAATACTATGTACGATTATTTCATTTTTTTTTTTTGTTTGACGAAATCTTCTTTGCACCTTATTGGCAATCAAGTATAACTTCTTCAAATGAGACCCGCCCCAATATCTACTTATCCAACCTTGAACACTAAGCTATAACTATTTTATACACAACTAATTCAAAAAAAAAAAAAGAAAAAAAGAAAACATAAGTAGGGTTTTGGGACCCAAAGGCCAAAGTGATAGCCGCAATTAATGTCCTAATCAATTAATACTTTTTTTTTTTGGTAACAAATACAATAAGGAAGGTAGATCATTCGCATTTCAATATAAACGTCGTACCCTTCCACTTCCTCCTAATGCCTCTCATCCCACCCACCTGCTCTTAAACCCCTCTCTCTCCCCTCATTCAACAAATCATGAACCTGTTTGCAAAATAGAAAAAAAGTAAGTTTTTCGAGTTCAAAAACAGGAAGAATATGTTTGCAAAACAAAATAGAAAGTATAATTTTCTTACAACTCAGATTCTGCTTGAACATCTTACTTTACATCGTGTAACAGTTAAACTTGCCTTACAAATTCTCCTTGCAACCAAAAAAAGTTCCCCCTTTTCTATTAGATTCCAAATTCTAGTCCAACTCTTTGTAGTATTGTTTTTTTATTATTCTATATAAATAAATAAACACACATATACTCATTACTCATTACTCATATTACTAAAATAGATAAATTAAATTTTGAGAAGGTGGTTTAGTAATCTTAAATTAACGGAGTATGATATTGTCGCTTTCAACTTTTTGTTATACCCATTTTAGTTCTTATATTTGTGCATACCTAGTATGAAAATTCTGGATTCGTCACTGGCTATAAAATAATTTTATCATCCGCGTCGAAAGACCTAGTTGGATGTGGTATGCGGGAAAGGAAAAGATTCACATAAAGTGGTTTCTAACAAAATTAAATTAGCTTGATAAAAAAGAAGTGTAAATCTTGTTTGAGATCAACAATTACAATTAAAGACTGTAATTTTTAAAATTAAAAGTGATTTTTTGAAAGTCATAAACACATCTCATTAAGTAAAAGTAGGTCCTCATTTTCCTAATGGATGGTTTACTGTTATGTTATGTTAGGTTGTGTTAAGTATTAATGTGACTTGACATATTGTGTGTGTGGCACACATATTTATCTCACCCATTTTTCTAAAAGCGAAACAGACACTTAAGTCTTAATTTAACCCAAAAACAACATGAACTACATTATTATTCTTATTGGACCACTATTTTATTTGATGAATGTTTCTTTGCACCTTATTGTCAATCAAGTACTCCAAGTCTCCAACTCATTCAAAAAAAACCCGGCCCAACATTAGCTTATCCTACCTTGGACACCAAGTTATAACTATTTTATACACAAGTGATTGAAAAACAAAATTATACTACTAGCTATAAGTAAGAAGGTGGCTTCCCCAAAACATGCCTTGTCTCGTAGGCCGAAAAAATTTACTTTGAAAACCTAAAATTCTCCTTTGTGAGTCATTCTTTTTTCCGCCGTCCTCTTTCTTCTTATCCCTAAAAATCACACCTTTTACTTCTTTTCAGTCATAAAAATCCCTCCTTTATTTCATTTTCACCTAAATACGTCTCTTATATCCGTAAAATCCCCTCCTTCTCCCTTTTCCCTCACTTTGTTTCTGATAAAAGGCATATAGCACTTGTTGTTCTTAAGCTGCTACTATAAAAACAACTTCATCATCCGCGACGAAAGACCCAGTTAAATACAGCCGACATAAAAGGAAAAAAGTCACAAAAAGTTGTTCCTGACAAAATTAAATTAACTTGATAAAAAAAATTGTAAATCTTGTTTAAGATTAATAATTAAAATTAAAAGACAATGATTTTTAAATTGGAAAGTGATTTTTTGAAAGTCATAAACATATTTTATTGAGTAAAAGTAATGAGCTCAAATCTCAATTAGTCCTCATTTTCATAATTGATGGTGTCATGGTGGTATATTATTGTTATCATGTTATGGGTCTTTGAGTTACTCTCCTTCGCGACTTCCCCATATAGTTTATCTAAACAAAAAGAATATTTTTTTTACGGTTATTTCTTTAACAGACTTGCCACAATTACATATTGAATTATAGTAATGGTAGACAATCAAAAATAACACTTTTTATTTAAGATGTAGTATTTTTATATTTTGGTCTAAGTAATACCTTTTGTTTAAAACGTAATTGTTTTCTCACAACGAGACCGTCCTAATGTGAGTTTCATGTCATTGATGTTATATACAATAACATAAATTAACCTTCTATAGTAGACCAATGTACTCAACACCTATAGTCACTAGTTAAGACATTATTGGTTAGTCTCATACATAAGTTGGAGAATGGAGAGTAAAAGTCAAACTACTTCATACCACGACAAGTATTAATGTGACATGTCATATTGTGTGTATCGCACAAACATATGTGTCGCTCGTTTTCCTAAAAATGAAACACACATAAATTTTTACGTAACTTAACACAAAAACAACATCAACTACATCATCATTATTAAACACCCTTCTTTAGAAATTTAGGACTACTCCTTTCAACAAAAAAAAAAAAAAAAAAATGGAATTACTATTATTTCATTTTTTTGTTTGACGAAATCTTCTTTGCACCTAATGGTCAATCAAGATTCAAGTATAACCCATTCAAATAAGACCCGACCCAATATCTACTTATCCAACCTTGTACACCAAGTTATAACTATTTTATACACAACTAATTAAAAAAAAAATTAATAAAACAAAAAGAAAACATAAGTAGGGTTTTGGGACCCAAAGGCCAAAGTGATAGCCGCAATTAATGTCCTAATCAATTATTACTTTATTTTTGGTAACAAATAAATAAGGAAGTTACATTAAATATAAACGTCGTACCCTTCCACTTCCTTAATCCTGCCTCTCATCCCACCCACCTGCTCTTAAACCTCTCCTCTCTCTCTCCCCTCACTCAACAAATCATGAACATCAACATTAACACCAACATCAGATGAATTATTCCCCTTCGTAATCTCCAGATTCAATCAGATTATGGCGTGACACAAATATCATGCGCAATTAATTGCGTAGTCATTTGTTTGGCCGTATGACCAAACATCTAATTTTTTTGGCAACTCTTAAATTTCTAATATAAAGGTAACCATTAACCGACTCAATCAAATTGATAAGAAGATTGATTGATTACTATTTTGCTTTGTGCAACTCAGAAATCATGAGAATCGCTGTGGGTAACCTTATGTACGATTTCGCCGTCGTACAAAACGACGATGATGTATCATCCCATAATACTCCGACGACAGATTTTTCCGGCGATGATGAGTTCGAAATTGCAGTAAATTTCCGATCACCGGAGATATCACTTCAACGAAATCTCAAACTCCCTCGCTACGGTTCAGAGAGCTTAATGATTCCATTAATGGCGGATTTATTAGAAGAGTTTCAAATTCCAGAGCAAGCTAAAGGAGACATGGCGACGCACTTCAAATTCTATCTTGAACGATTATCAAGGAGGAATAATAATAACAATAATATTCGCCGGAGAGGGAATATTCCGGTGACGGTGAGTGTTGATGTGAAGGTGATGTCATCGGAGAGAGCGGCGGTGATTCAGAGAAGGATAGAGGCTGGGAGGACTAGAGAGAATATAAATCGTCGGGCAGTGGTGGCGTCAAGGGCGGATGAAGCGGCTGCGGTGGCGATGCCGGCGAAGAAATCGGCGGTGGAGTCGTTGAGGAGAGAGAAAGTGTGGCGTGAGGATGGAGAGGAGAGAGAGTGCTCGATATGTTTGGAGAAGGTTGAAGTAGGGCATGAAGTGATTGAGATGCCTTGCTTGCATGTTTATCATAAGGATTGTATTTTACGGTGGCTTGACAGGAACCATTTTTGCCCCTTTTGCCGCTTCAAGCTGCCATGTTGATGATTCATTGTTACTGTTCCTGAATACTGATGATGATTTTATGATTTTGTTATTTTATTGTTTTTTTTGTATTCTACTTATTGAGAATAAGTTTTTGTATGAGGCCGTTTTAAAGTGAGGCTACCTCTATATATAAGCATGACATCGCGATAAGTTATGACTTATGACATTATTTTGTATAACATAACTCACCTTAAAGCCGTCTCATACGAAATTTTGTGATGTACTGGCAACATTTAGCCAACCAAGAGGTGAAAGTGAAAGTGTATATTTGGGGATGCGAATTTTTGGGTGCTAATAAACTAATGGAGTAGACTACTGCACTGCGTTTAGGCATTGGATCCTTCATTATGTTTATTTTTTCAAAGAATTTAAGAATTTACAATATATTAGTTGTATTTTGTAGGTATGTCAGACTTTGGCCTATATATTAGTAATAAATCAATAATGTACTGTAATTTAATGGGATTCTGTTGGACAAAGGGAATTGAAAGTTGAAAGTCACAAGTATGAAGTTTTCTTGAGCTATGCGCAAAAGAAGCCACTAAAAGTGAGGTTTTAGTAAATCTGTTGGAGCTTTTCTTCAATTAAAACAAGCCTCTAAAGATAGGCTTTTGAGTTTTTTTTTAAGTTTCAGAGAAAGATATCAAGCAGCTAATCGTCTCAGGGATATTCATATGCTTATGAAGAGAGAGACTTGACAACAATAAAGTTACCGCAACTAGTCTTTACCCGTGCAATGGACGGGATATTAAGTTAGCAAGAGAGGTGAGCTAATATTATGGTAAATTGGTAGGCTGTACACATTTTGAGTTCTCGTTTTGCCCCTTGAAATAGTGAATGGGATTCTGTTCAGCTTAGTTGTGAAGTGAAAGTGAAAACTTTGAGGATTCCTTGGGCATAAATTCCAAATTCTGATACTATTACTGAACAATGAAAGACAGGTGAGGAATCTGGTATATAATAACCTTAAAACACTGCTCTGAATGAATACATGATTTCTTGATTTTCTGAGAGAATACATGCTATTAGCGTAAACCAGGCAGATGACCATCAGTTCGTGGCTCACAAGGGTGGGGATCAAAATCCCACCATCAACTATTGAATTCAATCATATACCATAATTTTCTCATCGCATCAATACTATCGAATTAGTCCGCTATAAGACTCAATATTGTTACAGAGCATTGCATTGTCGAAAGCTAGTACAAATATAATTACTTATGGATGACTGGAACTTCGTCATCTGTCCCACCCTGAGGGCCTCCGCCTTTCTCTGCCTCTATCTCTCGAGCTGCAATATTGACAAACAACATTTATCTTAGCATCGTAAACTCATAACCAGTCAATTTCAGAGCATCAGAAACAAAAATATTTTTATACGAGTATTAGTTAAACTGACCTTTCTTTGCTCTTCTGACTGGCATTTTGCGCAGAGTTTTGACCAGCCGTGCTCCCTCCAGACACTGGCGTTAAATTTGTCGTAGGGGCAGCCTGAGGTCTATTTCCATCCCCCCCAATGGTACCACCCGCGACAAAGCCCGATAATGCTGGTCTTCTATTGGCATACATGTCCGAATTGCTAGTTCCCTGAAAGTTGGCTGGTAAAGCAGCCACAAAGCTGCTCTTGAATTGTGCCATCATGCCTGTCCTAAGAGAATTAACAGCAGCAGTTCGACCTCCTGGTTGAGAGGAAGTATTGTTGGAGTCTGCACTATATCCAATACCCAAACCAAAATCCACACCACGTACACCTCGATTTCCTCCCCCTCTACCACCACCACCTCCTCCTCTTCCTTTGCCCTTCTTACCACCTGCAGGAACACATAGTATCATGTGAAAAGTATTCCCACCAATTAGGCATGGAAGTCCAAAAAATTACATTTAGAAGTTGCAATAACGACTCCATCAAGGAGTAGCCAAATAGCAATCGAAGAACTAAGAATCAAGCATACAACTCAGAAAAGCAAATACTTCAAAACACATCAATATAAATCCGGTATCATACCTCCTTTCCTCGCATCACGTTTAGACCTGAATCTTCCATCCTAGACATTGTAAAACAAATGTTAACATCAAGCAAATTCTGTTATCACCAAGAGTTAATAACCCATCACAACATGCCAAAAACAAAAAACAAAATAAACAAAAATAAAGAAAACTGATTTATTATGTTCGGACTTCGGATACATAAATCTGAAGCATAGTACACGTTCAAATAATGAACAGTTGAGTGTACACTGTAACCTTTAGATTTCTCATCCAACAGACATTTTGGGATTTACGATTCAACAAGAGATCAAATTTAATACTCCCACAGCCCATGGTTCTTTGAAGCTGACTGCTGAGCGACAGCTACCTAGCTAGCACTAATTTGTGAAGGCTACCAAAGAATAAGCAGGTGTTTGTGTTAGAGATTTCTGACCCCTGACCCGTCGTGTTCATGTCAGAGGATTGTTAACCCGTTTATAGTTGAAGCGGATACGAACCCACCAGACATGTTTGCCAGCTCTAGCAGCAAAAAAATAGCTACCTTAATCAATGCACTCTTTTGTAGATATTAGTGTTGCTACACCAAATTTCAGATTTTTCCAGCTTGTTAGGACTCAAAACATCAACAATATTCAAATTAATTTTCAGCTGGCATTCATACGGATTATGTGGAACTAGATGCTAGATATAGCGAAACATTGCAAAACGCTAATTAGTCAGACCAGTTACAAATTATATTGAAGAGCTAAATATTTCGCAGCATACAAACACCTCAAAAATTTGCAAAAACAGAGCTCTCAGAATGTAGTTCAAGATTCAACTATGGCATGAGGGGCACTCAAGAAACAGAAGACATAACAGAAAACAATGTGAAATTACCTTCATGGCAAGATCCATTAGTTCCATGGACACATTCTGACCAGCAGCAATCAAACTATTCACCAATTCCCCAGCAAACCGCGCCTCTTTGTGTGTGATAAGAGTGTATGCAACTCCATCTTTATCACCAGCACGACCTGTTCTACCAATACGATGTACATGCATATCCATATCTTTCGCGATGTCAAAGTTGACAACTGACTTGATAGACTTGATATCAAGACCTCGAGCGGCAACATCAGTTGCAATCAGAACATGATAAGTCCCACCCTTAAACTTCTGCAATATCTCCATCCGAGAAGCCTGGTCCTTGTCACCATGAAGAGCAGCAACTTTGAACCCCATCTGTGCAAGCTGAGATTCAATCTCATCCACCAAGGCCTTCTTTGAAGCAAACACCAAAACATCACCTTGATCAATCATTCCAGGTAGCTTTTCTAGGAGCCAAGGTAACTTCTCTGCATCTGAGGGAATCACTTGAACAACCTGAGTTATATCTTCATTAGCCATGCCTACCTCCCCCACTGTAACGCGCACAGGATCGGAAAGAATCTCTCTGGCCAACTTTTCAACTTTTCGAGGCATTGTTGCTGAAAAGAGTGAAGTCTGGCGGTCTGGCCTGATCTGACCAACAATTGACCTTATCTGTGGCTCAAAACCAAGGTCAAACATACGATCTGCCTCATCAAGCACCAGATAAGTTGCTCTCCTCATTGTTAATGCCTTCATTTTCAGCAAGTCAATGAGTCTCCCAGGAGTCGCAACGACAATTTCAGCTCCTGACTTGAGTTCTTTAAACTGATCAAGTTTAGACATTCCACCATAGACTGCAGAGACACGAACCCCATAGGGTTTTGCAAATTTCTTAGCCTCTAAATATATTTGATGAGCTAATTCCCTAGTAGGTGCACAAATAACTCCAATTGGACCCTCTCCTTTGTCAAGCTCAGGCTGGTCCATTATATGGACAATCATAGGAAGCACAAAAGCAGCAGTTTTTCCAGAACCAGTCTTTGCTATACCAATTATATCCCTCCCAGACAGCACTATAGGCAAAGCCTGACACTGTATGTTTGTAGGTTTCTCATAACCTTGCTTCTTGATTGCACTCATCAGCTCTGAAGGAAAACCACAGTCATCAAAAGTCTTTACTGGCCTTGGAACATCAAAACCAGAAACACGAATACTCATGCTTTTCCGATACTCAGTAGCTTCCTCTTCACTCATTCCTACAAAAAAGAAGACATATATCAGCAACTAGATGCTTTTGGCTCAGGATGAGCATAACTACTACATGCATAATACAAACCGTTAGCATCAATCGTAAAACTTTGAAAGCTCCGCCATCTATAGTTGATTCTAATTCACCATGACAAATATTCATGACAATTGCAGGGTAGAAAGAGCAACCACATTCACTGACAGAAATTTGACTCACTGAACAACAAACATGGGCATCAAACCTCGGTACCCCTGAATTTTGCAATCAAGTTCGTCGCTATTAGATTAAATCTTCCATAGAAACTAAATGCACAATCAAAAAACAGGTAACAGCCATTCACTCAGATGCTACAAGACTACAGAAGTACTAGAGCCTACTGGGAGGGCAGCTTAAGTGACAAAATATAATCTACATACTCAGACACCATAAAGACTATGACTTGAAAAGGGTATACAATAACTACCATGTTCATAACCCAAATCTTCATCGAAATTGCAAATGCCCATGTTTGTAGAGACTTTTAAGAAAACGAAACACTTAATAAAAGTTTAAAGATAGAACCCAATATGAGATAAAAATAAGACTCAAAAACACACCAACCACTAACACAAATTAACAGCCTAGACTCAAAAACACACCAACCACTAACACAAATTGACTATCAAGTTTTGTTGTTGGCTCAGCACTCTCTCCCATATCTTGTAATTGCAATTTGCTACTGCAAAAGTTATTTATTGCTTGCATACCAAATTTGGTCTAGAATTATAAACCTTGTCAATATTCAATTCAGTTGAGGCCAACTATAATCATCTTATCTTTTGATGTAATTTATCTCCTACACAACATTATTGAATGCATCAAAATTATGGTCTAGAATGTAAAGTTTTTTTTCTCTCGCAACAAAGTAAATAATATCAAAGCCTATAATGATGATATCAATATCTTCAATCCACATATCCATATTTTAGGAACCTCCCAACAATTTCAAAGAACAATGCTTCATTACTTGATAACAACTTCAGAATCTTTCAACTTGCTTATAAACTAGCTGAAATACTTACTACTACTAGTAGCAGCCAAAATTAAATAGAGTACCTGAAATGGAAGGCTTCTCCTCATAGAAATCCTTATTGAAGGGCTCATAATCAATGTCACTATGATCCAAAGCAAGAATTGGCTCAATCTTCTTCTTATCAAGAACAATAGGATTATCATCGGAATCATACTCAACCATGCCAGCATCAACAGCCTTAGCTGCAGCATAAACCTCCTCATCAGAATCATAACCAGCACGAAGCGCATCCGAAGCTAAAGCTAACCCTACATCTTTCTTCGCTCTCAAAAAGCTCTCCATTGGATCATCGTCTTCATCATCATCTCTATACTTATCCAGCTGCTCTTTCGGCTTCGGTGGCGGTGCCGCCTTCATTTCCTCATGTATACACTCCATGAACGCGTCCAGTGGGTCCACCTCATCGGATATGTCGCCGGAGATACCATTCCCATCGCCGGAGATTGGATTTTCGTCGCCGGAGTTGTTGTTGTTGTCGTCGTAGTCGAGGTCGGTGTCTTCGTAATGGTCGTGAGGGCGAGAAGAAGAAGATGGTGGAACATAGAGACGTTGAGGAGGTTGTTGAGATCGTTCGAAGTTGTAGGTTTGTTGACGGTTTATTCCGAAACCTTCGAACCCGAATTTGCGCTTTGACATTTTTGAATGATGATGATGATGATGATGACGATGATGATGATGATGAAGTTCGAGTTCGATTGGTGAGATGAAACCCTAGGATTTATTTTATCAGTAAAACCCTAATTTTTGTTGATTTGGGGAAAGAGAGAGAAGGGTAAAGAGGTGATGGGGTATGGCGGTGAGTGAGGACCGTTACTGTGACTGTGAAGGCGATTCGATGGCGGATGGGTTCTACTCTTCGCCCGACTTGAACCGGAAAGGAGTGAGTAAGATGTGGATAGGTTAGGGATGTAAATGGATTCATGATTCGCGGATATCCGCTCCATTCGAATCGAATATATGGATTAAAACCCGATTAAATGGATGATGGAGCGGATGACGGATGGATCGTATGGCGGATGGAGCAGATGATGGATGAGATTTCTCACCCGTTAACCCGATCCGCGAATCCATCCATCATCCATTTACATATAAACGTGTAAAAGAATTATATAAAAAGATATCAAACCTATGTTATATTTACATCTTAGTTTAATTTTACTTGTTTTCTAATTTGTATTGTTATTATTTAAAGTAAATTGTGTTATTTTTATTCTTACAAGGTAAAACAATCGTATATGAGTTGAAGTTTTGTTTGACTACTAATAGTTTTATTATAGTTGGGTCTATTTAATATTTTTAGTCCATAAACCGTTAAGCACCCGATCCATCCACTAATCCGCGGATGAATGACGGATTGGATATGGATTGGATGGTTCGCGGATGACGGATGGAGCGGATTGATTAGATCGATTTCGCGGATGGAGCGGATGATGCTCCACCCGATCCGAATCCGATCCATTTACATCCCTAGGATAGGTCCAATAGTCGGAAACAAACAACCTCCTCTCTTTGGTCCTCGTACCCGCGGACAGACGCGTGCGTATTTGGGTACCCACGAAATATTGCACTATCCGAAGTTTCGTTACTAATTATTAAGAATTGAAATTGAATCCACGACATACTCACCAATTTAGGATTTTTTTAAAAATCAAATAATATATTTTAATAACAAAAGACATGAAATAATATAACACAGACAAATGTTGGTTACTTAGAGCATCTTCAATATAAGGTTTTTATGGGAGATTTGTAGAGAAAAAATATTTTATAAAAACCTCCTCTCCATAGTGATAAACTTATAAACTTTAGATTGTACAAATTGGTTTGTCTAAACAAATCTGATTTATAGGCTTTGATGTGTCACTTCAAAAAACCCTCTTAGAGGTTTGTTGCATTATAAAAGGTTTGTATAAATGAAGTTTTAATTGTAATGATGTGTCAACAATAAAAACTCTTTCAAGATTTGTAGCATTGGAGATTTGGAGATGCTCTTACAAATCACTTATTGCTTGCTATAATGTTATTGACTCACAATAATGTAGTTGGAATTTTGAATTTTTTGGATTTTAAAATGAAAAGTATGGTTCCAATTCCGGGTATCCACCGGTTTTTGGTACTCAAAAGTAGAATTGGTTTTCGCTGGGTACCCAACCGGTTCTGATTCCCAGAATTGAAGAACTAGAATTGGTTGGTACCAGTTCCAGATTGTGGGAACCAAATTAAAATTGGATAAACCGATTTCGAACTAGTTTCGTTTTTGGAACTATGTACCCTAATTTTCTACTCACCCCTTCCTGCGGATACTCGATTCAAATAAAGGTCACTTGAGTTTTGAGTACCCATAAAAGAGAGAGTTTGGTCTTGTGGTTGTACTCCCCAGACAATATGCAGATGAAACATGATGGATAATTGGAGGGCGCGGCGAGATTACCATAGGAAAGCCCGGCCACGCTACCTAGCATAGAAATCTATTCCCGGTTAGCAAATGAAATGGGTGGGTGAAACCGTGAAAGTTGAAAACCTGATTAAATGAGTGAATAGGCGGGTACAAATGTGAAGATGAGACTCACTGTTGTTTCAAACTGGTTTTGACCTGCGTCTCATTATTATTATTATTATTATTATTATTATTATTATTATTATTATTATTATTATTATTATTATTATTATTATTATTATTATCTCGTTTGGGTTTAATTTTGTTTATTGTCTATTTTTATTGAAGAAGTCTAATTGATTTGTACACATTAACCACTCAACAAAATCCTATGACAATATCATATATTCATTTGACATGTTTTTGTTCGTGAATTACTACCATGAAAACCTATTTACCATGGTCAACCAAATCAGCAGTGACTTATGTCCGATTCTTTTTATCGTCTCTATGATGTATTTTAGTTCGTTTTATTTTGTCCCCGCCGTTCCGTTTCATGTACTTCATTTTGTCTCACATTTTATTCTGTTTCGTTCAATTTCTTACCATCCTATACCCTACCGTTTAAGAGAACATGACCTCGTTGTGTATTGAACCTCCCCCTATACCTAGCCTCATGTGACACATAAGTCCATTGCTTGACCCTCCTAATCGAGAAATTTTTGCATAGTTCAGGAACAGTGCTCTATCTTCTCACAAAATAAGTGGAGCCCACTATAAATTCAAATTGATAATTTTCTATTTTGTAAGAGAAGGAAATAATACTCCTAAACTACACAATAATTCCTCCTCCTAACCAATAATATGAGTCCAAAGACCATAGCATTATAAAATATTATCAAATTAATAAACTGTATATCGTTTGGCACGTATTTAGACTTTGGAGGCGTATAAAATACAAAAACATACACTAAAATATTCCATACCAAATTCCAATAGAGGCGCATCAAAGCTAAAGTGGTCAATTTCATACCAAAAAAACAATCAAAAACTCCCAAGTAATAAACAATAAAACAAACCAAAAAGCTACTGTACTCAACAGTAGTACTCCCAAAATCCAACGCTCCCCTTCTCTCTTTCTCTCTCTTCGAGGATCCCAGTCCCTCATTCCCCACATTCCTTTTTTCTCTCTCCTCAAATTCGAACTCCTCTCTCTCCCCTCTGCTTGCTTCCCTCGATTTGTCAGATTTTCTCTCAAAATGGCTTTCGAGTTTCGGAATTCTCCGTTTGATTTCCTAATCATGGCGCCACAAATGCGTTTTGATTCTCATTCGGTGTATCTAACCAATGGTTGTTGGCGCTCCTAGTAGTACCAGTAGTTTTTTTAGTCCTTTGTTTGTTTGCTTCCATCGCAAGCCTTTGATGCTCAATTTACTCTGTCGATCTCTCTCTTGGATTTTCGCTCAGATCCAAACACCGCCTTAGCTGTCTCTGCTTCAGTTTTCGTGTGTCGGCAGTGAAGTTCTTTTTCGTTATGGCCGCATTTTCGCCGTACGCCGGTAAATTATTCAATTTCTCGCTTTATTATGTTGAATTCAAGTTTTTAATTTGGTGCCTCTATTTTAATTTTCTTTGTTGAATTTCTTTTGAATTTGTGAATCGAGTGTGTGTCGGTGAATTTGTGAATTGCGCTCAAATCTTCGTAGTATATGAAATTGAGTTTCCCGTTGGGAATTTGGTATGTTTTGAATGCCAGGTTGAGACTTGAGAGCATAGTGAGGTTTTGTAATCTGTGGGGTTTTATAGAATTACTGATTTTTCTTGTTTATTTGGTAATTTGCGAGCAAATTGCAGCTGTGGAGGTTGGAAATTTGTAGGGTTTTACTGTTTTTGGTATATGAGGCCACACTTGTTTATGTCATCTTAATTTGGTGTCACCGAGAATTCGAGGGGATTGTATTGTATGAACAATTGAAGAAAGAAGAATAGCAAGCTATGAATCCAAGAGAATAGTAAGGAATTCGTGGCTTGTATGATTGATGTAATGAGAAAATCAGAAGAGTATTACAGTAGAGAGAGAATAAAGAGAGAAAGGAGAGTAATGGTATTGGTCATCAAATGAATGAACATGCTAAGCTATTAGTATTACAAGTACTTATAGAGTACTGTAACAAACTCTCACAAGCTTTCTAACACCTTGGTAGTCGCTTACATTATCTAGCAATCTCGGCAGCTCAGCACATGTTATATGTCACATATCATATGTGTTGCAATTGAAGAGCTGTATTTCGGGTACTTGTGTAGTTGCAAAAGAAACTACGGAGTGCTTTGTAGATTAAGGGGAATGAGGCGTTGTCCTTTATTTATTTTTTGTTTTTTAATGGTAGGGTGGGGATACAAGGGGGGGGGGGGGGGAGGAAGAATTAATTTTGAGTAGGTTCGGTCTTTGTTTCTTGAAAAGATTGAAGGCTGAGGTCATAGTCTTTTTAAATTTGTGAGTTTGGGTATTGTTGGATCATCAAGAAGTACATAGAAGAAACCATTCAATAATTTAGGAAGCTTTGGGATTTTAAATCACAGTTTTTGTTTGATCTACATTATTTTGTCTGACTCCACTTTTCTCGCTGTGACTGAAGACATAGGTAGTTAAACTTAAAGTATATGTTTAGTTACAAGTACGTTAGCACCACAGATTTTCATGGCTTCCAATGGAAGAAGAAATGTTAATCTGATAGTTGTTCTTAGGAACTTCATCAGTTCTCCAGAAAAGCTGAAATAATTATGAAGAAAACGAAAAAAAAGAAGCAAAAAAGAGCTATATTAAAATATGCACACCTCACTGTTTGGTTCTTGGTATTGTAAACCGTTTTCTGCTTTTCTATGGTAAGACTGCTTATCTCACCTTTACTTCCCTGGGTTTGGGGGGAGGGGATCCTCACTAGATGATTATTGTTGGGGTTCAGTTCTCGGTTTAGTAGAGCTTCTTGCAGCTTATGGAGTTGCTTTGACTTTGGTGGTTGGTCTCAATTTTTACGTTTTGTATGAGGAGTATTCCATATTATATATTTTCCCATTGTTCTGGTTATTTTAATTGTATTGTCAGCTTATTTGGTTGCTCAATCTTGCAGGGTTTCCAAGCAAGGTTAGATGGAAACTTTTGATATGGCTGTTGATATCATGTAAAATATTATCTGGTGATGCTAAATCTTCTGATGCATCACTGGATTCATTAATTGTATCTCCAGCTAAGGCACCTCCAGTTGTTCCAATTCCTTCATCTATGTCCTTTACTAAGAACCTGGCAGTTCTTCATGGATCGCAGGAGAAGCACTTGTCACGACACATAACACGGCTTCTTGCATCGTCACCAGTTGAAGCGCCTTATTATGCGCCTCTGCTAACGACTGGTCATTCTCCTACAAGTCCAAAATTATCAAAGCCATCGGTGAAGAGGAATACATTAGCACCACAGCTCAAAGGACATATGGCGCCTCAGTTGGCTGAAGCAGCTCCAGCACAATCTAGATTACCTGAGCCACCTCTATCTCCTGAAGTCCCAAGTAAGAGTAGTTTTCTGTAAAATTGTACATACATGCAATGAAAAGGGTTGCCTACTATATTTGAGAAATGTGTGCCTGAGACTGGTAAGGACATCCAAGTTTCCAGGCTTCCTTTGCTTCTGCATTAACCCCCCCCCCCCCCCCCCCGAATCTTTTGTCTGTTGTCCTGCCTTTCCTCGCCTGCCTATGAAACAGCGGCTACTATTAACCTTTGTGTTTTGTGGTCATTAGAACATAATTTGACTCATATTCAGACTAGTTTTTGTGTTGTCAGATCAGGAGTGTGTAGCTTTGTTTTAAAGTTTTTTAGTTTGATTTTTTTTGGATTGGTATCTTCATCATTACTGACTTGTGGCCTCTATTGCTTGTTTGACAGACTGTTGTGGACCTGATATGGTGATGAAACGAGAGACTCAGACCTGCCACTGTGTTTATCCGATTAAACTTGATCTTCTGCTTTGGAACGTGTCACAAAATCCCAATTGGAATCTCTTCATGGAAGAATTTGCTTCAGGGCTGGGCCTTCGTGGTTCTCAGATTCAAATGAATAACTTTTATTGGGTCACCCTGTCAAGTCTAAATATTTCGCTGGACATCACTCCGCATACTGGGATCAGTTTCTCGGCCAGTGGTGCATCTGCTATAAACTCCTCACTTTCATTGCATAAGGTCCCTATAGACCGTAAATTAGTGGGTGTGGGTGATTACAGGCTTCTAAATGTAACATGGTATCAGCCCCAAGCTCCATCCCCAGGTAATTGCACAGCACCAACAAATTTTTGGTGGTTATTGTGGGATTTTTACCCAACACATGTATTCTGATTGGTTGTGTTGTTTTTTATTGTTCTATGACTGGTGTCCAAACTTTGAATTTGATTGAGCACAATGCCAATATTATCATTTCATGTTGTGGCTAACCTAACTTTTTAGGACTTTCTTGTGTATGTGTTGGCTTGTGGATTGAGTTCCGTATGTGTATCTCACCATATTATTGTTTCGTTTGATACACAGCTCCATTAGCTGGCGCTGCACCTGCGGAAGCACCTAGTCATCAGGCATCCACTTTTAAAGTGCCAGTAGTTCACAAAGGAAAGAAATCTAGCTTGGTTATTGTTCTCAGTATCGGCACTGGCATTTTGATGGTCGCCTTAATATGTGTGCTTATACTATGTTGTCGCTCACGCCATCAAAAGCCTGAACCTTCCCTGAAAGATTTAGGTATGGTATCCAACAAGGTCTCAACTCTCCATCCATGTGCATCATGGTTTCTTGTTATTGCATTTTACATTAGAACCTTAATTTTTAATAGGAAAAGACTAGGGATATGGGAGAGTTTATTGTCCTGATTTTTGGAGTTTGGGAGTGATTCTGTTTAAATCTTAGGTGGCTTGTTCAGACACCCCTCTGGCAGGGATAAGCAAGATGAGACAGTATCCAATATTGATTTCCTCTAAAAATTTAAATCACATTATTGTGAAGTCATCCAAATAAATACCTGCAGGATCAGAATAAAGTATTTCACCAGTTTTCATTGTTAAGTATACCTTTTTTTCCTTTTCTTTTTTCTTTATTTTATTATTAAGGGAGAGGGGTGCTGGATCGACGTGAAAGTTAATGAGGGAAATATGAGTAGTAGTCAAAAGATGTTTCATGCTTGTGCTTGCTGACATTTAGATCTTCATGAATGTGGAAATCAGAATTCCTAGTCTTTTTCAGACTTTCAGTTCCTTTCTGCTGTAACTATTCAGATCTGGAAACAACATATAATCTCCTCGCCTCCTCGGACGAGTTGGGCTTTTCCACTCCCTAAATTCCCTACTTTACTCCAAATGCCTCCAAAGAGGCTTACCCCCAGGCAGTGTAGGGGGGAAGGGGGAAAGGGCGGAAGGGGAGGTGTACGCAATTGGAGAGGTTGTTCTGTTTGACCCTCGATCTGATGCGCGACCGTTGGCAACTTCACTATAAATAAGAAGTGCAGACAGTTTGGTGGGCCACTTTGACTTAGTCCATTCTATTCCAAAGCCAAAGAGTAGCAAATCTTTTCCCTCCATGGCTCCATCAGAAATGGACATAATTTTATTTTGGAGGTGGCTGGATAACAGGATAACCACTAGAGCAAATATAGGGGTACCACTGGCTTAAACTTAGGACCTCTAGCTTAGAAGGTAGATGGATAACCACTAGAGAAATTGCTTTTGGTTTATCAATAATTGTAAGTGCTGTAGACTAGCGAAATAATAATTTTAAGTGCTGTAACACTGGGCTAAAGCTTTAGTGTGACTCCGTGTCTTGGTCAGCTCTTCACCATATTTCTTTTCCCTTTGATTATTGCATTTAATACCTAAAATGTTTGTTCTTTTCACAAGCCATTTTTGTTTATGTTTCTCTTTCATAGGAAATTCCCTAGCAAGATCAAGGACTTCAGATGGAGTCGCAGCTGGAGGATCTCTTCCACACCCTAGCAGTACGAGGTTTTTGTCATATGAAGAACTGAAGAAAGCAACTAATAATTTTGAAAAGGGAAGCATACTGGGAGAGGGCGGGTTTGGCAAAGTTTTCAAGGGTGTTTTGAGCGATGGCACTGCTGTTGCAATCAAGAGGCTTACAAATGGTGGGCCCCAAGGCGACAAGGAGTTCCTGGTTGAGGTTGAAATGCTTAGCAGGCTCCATCATCGTAACCTTGTGAAACTTGTTGGTTATTATAGCAGCCGCGAGTCTTCGCAAAATCTACTTTGTTATGAGCTTGTTCCTAATGGAAGTCTAGAGGCCTGGCTTCATGGTAATCCCCTCATAGTAGAAGTATTGGGTAGCTTGATTCTGTGTCAACTATAGAAGTTAATTCTGTATATTACGAGTATCTATCATATAAAATTTGATAACTAAAATTTATTACCTGCTTTAGGCCCTTCAGGAGTAAATTGTCCATTGGATTGGGATACAAGAATGAAGATTGCGCTTGATGCAGCCAGAGGACTCGCATACCTTCATGAGGACTCACAACCTGCTGTTATCCACAGAGATTTTAAGGCATCAAATGTTTTGCTTGAGAACAACTTCCTTGCAAAGGTTGCTGATTTTGGCCTTGCCAAACAGGCACCTGAAGGCAGGCAAAATTATTTGTCTACTCGGGTTATGGGAACATTTGGGTCAGCCTATATCTTTGTCTTGCAATTGACATGTTATTTCCGTCTTTTATTTATTTATTTATTTTGGAGTGGGTAACATATTATTTCCTGATGTTTAAAGATCACTGAAATGCATTCATCTGATGCGCAGGTATGTAGCCCCTGAATATGCTATGACCGGTCATCTACTAGTTAAAAGTGATGTATACAGCTATGGGGTTGTCCTGCTTGAGTTGTTGACTGGAAGAAAACCTGTGGATATGTCACAGCCATCGGGGCAGGAGAACCTTGTGACTTGGGTTAGTAGTGTTAGTTATGCTTTAATATAATATCGGCTTTCAAACAGTAATGTTCAGAAGTATATATACAATAACTTGATTTTACTTTTTTCAGGCTAGGCCAATTCTGAGAGATAAGGACCGTCTAGAAGAGCTAGCTGATCCAAATCTTCAAGACAAATACCCAAAGGAAGATTTTGTACGGGTTTGCACAATCGCCGCCGCTTGTGTTGCTCCCGAGGCAAATCAACGGCCCACTATGGGTGAGGTGGTGCAGTCTCTTAAAATGGTGCAACGTGTTACTGAGTATCAAGATACCGCCTTGGCCTCCTCTAACACGCGGCCAAATCTTAGACAGTCATCCACAACGTTTGACTCCGATGGGACATCTTCAATATTCTCATCGGGTCCCTACTCTGGTTTGAGTGCGTTTGATGAAAACATATCTAGAGCTGCTGTTTTTTCTGAGGATCTTCATGAAGGGAGATAAAAAGTTGATACTCGTTGAAAATTTATCCTCCATTCACTTGCTCATCGAGAAAGAATCATCGAACAACTCATGGCATGTGGGGAAGTTGGTTTGCGCTTCCTGGAGCACACGTTATGCTCTGAAATGATGAATTGGATGAAAGCAGATTTCCTATCTTCAATTCAGACCGCTGTGGAATCTCTGATGAGGGGCCGACCTGTAGCTGCTTCGCTGTGAAATGATGTACATACATATCTATAGACCTCTGTGTTTGGTTATTTGATAATCTTGAAAGGGCCTGTCAATATTTTCTGGGGCAAGGGGATCCGTTTTCTTTTCGATGGCTGGGCGCCTGGGCTAGTCCTCCTCTCTTTTGGGTTACCCTGTATCTTGAGTAGGAATTTCTTGTACACTTGCCTTATGAGAGTGCTTGTCTTGCAATCAAATGTGCAGGCTTCTGTTTCTGTGGCACTATCAATATTTTCTCCATCCTTCCCATGAGCCAGGATTTTGCCTGGGAATTGTGGAGATGTTATTCATTTAAATATCGATACAGCACTCTTGACTTGGAAAAAGAAAAACATGGCAGATTGAGCACAAGTTTTTCTCATGTGCCTCCTAAAGCACTGAGATAAATGCAGTGCCATGAACAACTAGAAGACACCGTACATCAAGGTGGTTGTAGGTGCACCAATCATATCTATTACGGTTTTGCCGCTTAAACGAAACCCTACCTTACCTATTTCAGGTCTGAGTCATGTTCTACTTCATTAGCTTTCTGCCCACCCTAGTTCTTATTTCTTACATATTTGATATGGCTCAGTTGCAACATTCATCTTCATAAGCTCAGATAAGTAGTGGAGCTAAAAACATGTGTGAGAAAGGCATAAAAACTACTGGGATTTTTAATAAATGTTGAAAGAAAAGCTGAGGAACAACTGGGTATACACAGGCCTATCTATGTGCAGTCGATCAAAATTGAAGGCGAACATTCTTTGCCATTTGATCAGGAAAGCTGAACACCAACAGGTTGGATTTCTAACCAATTCTTTACCCTGAAGAAACTGTGCACTAGAATAAACTAACTAAAAGTTAGCAGGATCGTTCATTACATTACATTACATTACTTGAATGATATTCCAATCCAGCTTTTGTTTACTTTCTACATTCTCTTTTTCCTGCCATGCTATACAAGCAAAGAACAACTCCTTCCTTTCGCATAATCGCATATATCTATAGTATATATACATGCAGTATTGTGCATAATCTTTTCATCTTGCGATTAGCAAACAAATTATTTGATTTTCTGAAGAGTTTATTTGGATTAGCTATGCCTTCTGAATCTTCGAGGTCTGCAGCTTTGCTGCTCTTGTTTGTTAATCTAGTTCTATACTTCGTTGTCATGTTGATTGCTGCTTGGGCTGTCAATCATGGGATTGAAAGATCCCATGAGTCAGGTAAACTTCGAATCTAAAATTACGCTATATCATTGAAAATGATCATGCAAGTTCTCTTAAGACTCATTGTACTACATTATATATGGTGTTGCAGCATCTGTTCTGTCCATACCTGCAAGGATCTTTCCAATTTACTTTCCCATGGGCAACATGGCCACCGGATTCTTCATCATTTTCTCTCTCCTCGTCGGGGTCCTTGGCATGACTACGTCGCTTACAGGGATGTACAATGTGATGCAATGGAATGCTCCTAATTTGTACACTGCTGCTACCTCATCTCTTGGAACATGGGCAGTCACACTGCTTGCAATGGGGTAATAACTTAAAACTCTATTAGGCTTTGATTGTTCCTAGGAAGATTTTCTTCTAAAGAGTATACTATATGTTAAAATGTGGATGAAGCTAATTGTGTTCATAATGTTCCTGCAGATTGGCATCTAAGGAAATTGATATTGGATATACAGATTCTAACCTGGTAAGTTCTGTTCTTTCTATATCTTAATTCTAATCCAACGCCTGTAAATTACACGCCTTGAACATAACCTGATCGGCCCGATTGTCAATCTACTCTAGTAGAAATACAATGGTGTGTAACCCTGAGGGGGTAGCTCAGCTGGTAAGACCTCTGAGAAATATCCAAAGGTCCCAGGTTCGAGTCCCTTCAAGGCCGCCGGAAGTTTTACAGGTTGTTAATTTCAGGGTCTAAGGGATTAGTCAAGCAAAGGTTTGTACACCCATGTTATCTAAAAAAAAAAATACAATGGTGTGTTAGAAAAAATAAATTTATGACTTAAATGTTGATATGGTAAATGTGTGTGAAACAGAGGACTATGGAGGTTATCATGATAATCTTGAGCGGAACACAATTGTTATGCACCGGTGCAATCCATGTTAGTGCTGAAGGTGTTGCTGGAACAGCAAGGAGGATGCTTGGTGGCAGAGTTTGATTAATATAAACAAAGCTTCAAGAGTGATCAAGTGTTGTCTTTTTCCCCCTTAAGCCAAATTTCATATTTAGTTTTCCTTTATTAATTTCTTCCTTCACCAGAGTGTGAGTGTTATCCGGTCGAAAGGGGTATCAAGCAATGTAACATAAGCTTATGGTTGGAGGCTGGATGAGTATTACATTCCGTAAAAGGGGAAAACAAAGAGTGTGAATGTTACGACAATGACCGGAAACCTTTTGTATTTTTTATGCCCTATATGTTGATGGCAAGGGCTCGGTTGATGTAAAGTGGATAAATTTACAGAGAATAATGGATTGTTTTAATCAATCATGATTTCTGATCTTTTTATCATGAGAAATTCTGTGTGGTAACATCTTGCTAAGTTTAGCAAACGGTTAAGCAAGTTCAGCAACATTTTAAGATTACAGCTAATAATAGAGAAACAGAAAAATAATTAAGAACAACTAGATAGAACAGAAAAATAGCGCATAAGTCCTGTAAATTAAAAACACCAACATTCAATTAATTGTTCAGAGCAGAAGATCGAAAATGGAATTGAATAAGCATGGTGTTTTGCTAACCATAATCACCCTTCTAATTGCCACAAAACAAGTTTCATGTTTCAGTTCAAGTAATTTTAGTTTTAACTCCTTTTCTAATATATTTCAAAGACCTTCCATATTTTCACTTAAGCCTAAACCCAATCTTCCTGTACACTCTTCAACATCAACATCTTTTTCCTCATCATCACCCTCACCTTCACCTTCACCTTCACCTTCTCCTTCTCCTGTATCATCACCCAATGCAATCCTATCCCTTCTCAATGACTTCGAAGAAGGGCCCGTCTTAAACGTTCCTCGAGAAGTCGAACAAGCTTGTAAGAAAACTGATTTCCCAACGGAGTGTTGTGCCTCTATTGTTCATGTCTTGGATGGTGGTGGCAAAGTAGACGCCCTTTCTATATTCCGTGCAGAGGCCAAGGCTTTCGATCACGCCCTCGAGATTGCTAAGACAGGGATTGTGAGCCTGTCTAGTGTCATTGTCAACAAAGAGACCCTCTCTACATGTAGGGAAATGTATGGAGATGCTAGGGAGGACATCAACAAGGCTATGGACTTGATAGCTATGGGAGGTGATAAGTACGGTGCCAATATTAGGCTTAGTGCTGCTCTTACATTTGTAGGGGATTGTGATGATGAGCTGCATCAACGTACTACTACTAAGGATCAGGATGGTTCTCCTTTGCTTATTGACATCAATAGAATGTTGTTCAAATTGGCTAGTAATTGCTTGGCGTTGGGTAATTCTGTCATTTTTTGATTATGATGTATTAGGTTAAGAGTAATGTACTAATCAATGATATCAAAATTTATGTGACACAAACTATATATGTAGTAAGATCTGTTGCTATTGATAATTTCTATCTGCATCTAAATCATTAGTAGTACTATATTTGTAACGAAATTATATCTTTGAGGAAGGGCACGACAACTTCACAGGAGTACATACACATTTTGACATCCTAGATAATCTAAGATTAGCCAAACAATGTGCAAATTCGGTAGCTTGATAATATCCTAACATAGCATTAACTAACATGAATGAGAAGTATATTGGGAGAAATCTTACATACTAAACACTCTTGAAGAGAGAAAAAAAATTAACGGTAATGATTTATATTTAGAAATGACTAAGTTTTAATTTGAAAACATATCAGCAAATTGAATTTGCATTAATTATTAACTGATTGAGCTCATAGAATTGGTGTTCAACTGCATTTCACCATGAGTGATTCTCACAACTGTGTCAGGGGATGCAAGATGCAACCTTTCTCCAGTTTTGGGGCTAAATCTGACCCGATAGATGTATGATAACTCTTAGGTATATCCATATGACGACACAAAAACTTAAAAGAGGCCGCCTCTTCGGATGGGGCGAGTGTCACACGCACATTTCACTTGTATAGGGCCCAATATATTTCAGCAATAGCACGCGTACTCATCAATCACCACCAACCTCATGTCATCCTCTCTCTCTTTCTCCTAACTCTGTTTCTCCTCTTTATATTCGATCACTGCCATCACCAATTCACCGCCAACACCGCTATCAACCCCATCGTCATCGTCATCGTCATCGTGCTTCGTGTTACCACCAGCTCCATCATCGCCATCGATCTAATCATCGTCATCGATCTCGCTGGTCAAGTCGTCAACATTGTCATCTATCGACTCATCGATCTCGTCATGTACTCGTGAACTCAATGAAATTTGTGAGTTAACAGATGAAAGTAAAATAAAAAAATATTTAAAAAAGGAAAAAGCTAGTCGTTTGGTGCAAGGATATATGGTCTTTTGAGGTTGTTTGAGTCCATTTGTATCATAAGATGTTTGACAGTAACTTCTCTTTGTCATCAAATGGTATGAGAAGTGCATCCGAATTTATTTTCGCATAAGTTTATAATTACTTCAGTGAAAGCACTGTCATAAAAGCTCCACTGTCATATTATATTTAATGCATGTGTTAGCTTTTTTTTTTTTTTAGGTGTAAATGCATGTGTTAGTTTGTTGAGAAGCAATTTGACTTCTTAAAACTTTAGTGTCAGATTATCGATCTGTAGTGTTAGTTCATTGAGAAAGCAGTGTTAATTAATTTGAGACATGTTTAAATTTGTTGAGATGCAATTTGACTTTATAAAACTCCAGTGTCAGATTATTAATTTCTAGGATTAGTTTATTGAGAAAGCATTGTTAGTTAAGTGAAGGCATGTGTTAATTAGTTTATTGAGAAGCAACCTGACTTTATAGAACTCCATTGACATATTATCGATTTGTAGTGTTTGATCATTGAGAAAATAGTGTTAGTTAATTTAAGGCATGTTTACATTTGTTGAGATGCAATTTGACTTTTTAAATTTTCAGTGTCAGATTATTGATATATAGTGTTAGTTCATTAGCAAAGAAGTATTAGTTAATTTAAGACGTGTTTTAAGTTGTTGAGATGCAATTTGACTTTTTTTTTTTTTGATGCTAAAACTTCAGCGTCAAATTATTGATTTCTAGTGTTAGTTTATTGAAAACTGAGAAAAGTTGTGTTTGTTAATTTAAAGCTTGTTTTAATTTGTTGAGATGCAATTTGGCTTTTTAAAATTTCAATGTCAAATTATTGATATGTAATCCTAGTTCAATGAGAAAAACAACGTTAGTTAATTTATGCCATGTTTTAATAATTTGTTGAGATGCAATTTGACTCCATAAAACTCAAGTGTCAGATTATTGATATCTAAAGCAAAAATAAAGATGTGTCAGCGCAGAGTTGAACTCGAGTGGAGCCTCCCACGACATTTATCCCAACCAACTGGGCAAAGTAACCTTTTGTATCAATTAAGGACACTAATAATATATAAACGAGAAACAAAACAAAACAAGAAAAAAAAAGCGCAATCCACGCATGCCTAGCATTGCGCGTGCCTTGGTGCATCCCGCCCTATACCATAGGCCCGCCTTTTAAGAGACCAACTGATATGACGATTAAAGATGCTAAACATTATTTGTGAAAGATTGCTCTCACAAAGTTACTATACATTTTTCAAGAAGAAAATCGTGCAACAAATTGGACCACATATCAACACTTTGAAATATGTGAAGTACTCCATCATAAACCTTTCCAAGTACAATTAAGATATTCGGTTAAGTTCAGTGACATAATTATTGTCTCAAATAATATTATTTCCTTCAATTTAATTCTATTTATAATTAATTTAGTTTAATTCACTTCAATTCAAACCCACCATAATCTTACATTTTCTAACCTTTTGGTTGGAGTGACTCGAGAAATAAGAGTGGGCTAACTCTCATTTTTAGTTTGTAAAAAAAAAGAAAAAGAAGAGGAACCGTATAAAGCCTCCCCTATCGTGCGCATGTTCTTATCATGCGCTTATACTTGCAGTCGCACAACACAATCCGTAGAAGAGCAGCAAAATAAAGAAAGAAGGAAACATCTCTCAAGAAACAAAAACCTGCAAGAGAGAGAAAAGGAAAGAGAGTGGAAAAGGGTGTTACTTGTTGAGGAGAGAGAGAGAGCGCTGGGACAAGAGAGAGAGAGAGAGAGAGAGAGAGAGAGAGAGAGAGAGAGAGAGAGAGAGAGAGAGAGAGAGAGAGAGTGAGAGTTTAATGTGACCCGGGCAACTCAAGGGTGGTCTTTCTTTGGGGTGTGCTTTGTTATTGTAGAGTTGCGGCAAAAAATGGTGAAGATTATTTCCCTTTCCTTTATCCATAACAACAACAACAAAGAGAACAACAACAACAACAACAAAGAGAACAACAACGGTACCTATACCTCCAAATCCGATCTTCCAATTATCATACTCTCGTTTTCTCTTGTTTGCCCTAAAAACTTACCCTTTTCTCTCTTTGCCATCTACCCATTAATTCTCTCTCTCTCTCTCTCTCTCTCTCTCTCTCTCTCTCTCTCTCTCTCTCTATATATATATTGCCTCCTTTTATTATCTCTCTATCTCCCTTTTTTTGTGCTGTTCTCTCTCACAATTCACACCCTTTTGGCTTCTCTGCTGGGTTATTCTCTCTTTGCCATCATCAAGGTGAGTAAGCTCTTCATCTCTTTTTCTGGGTTTGTTTTGTTTTTGAGATACTCCTTGGGTTCCTCTATGTATTTCAGGATCTGGGTTATGTTTTTGTTTTTGTTTAGGTTTTTGTATGTTTTCATGTCAGTGAAGTTGTTTATTTGGTGGGGAAGAGTTGTAATTTGCTTTGTTGGATTGTTTTCATTGCAGTATTTGATTGAATTTGGGTCTTGATGGGTAGGGTTACCTTAAATTGTTGAGTATGAGATTACAAAGCAATGCCTTTAGTTGATTTATTCAAGGGGGTCTTTTGATTTTATTTTCCCTACTTCATTGAATCCACGTGTGTTTATTGATGCTGTTGATTGTTGTGTTCTGTACTTGTGGGATTAATGCTAAACTGTTTGCCTCTTGGGTTTTGGTTTTGCACTCCTCTCACTGTTAATGGTGATGTTCATATTCAATTAGTATTGCTAGGCACATTCTTAGATGTTTGCTTTGCACTTCTATCAACTCTTGTGAGAAAAAAAAAATAAGGATCTTTTATTTGATCTCTTTAGATGAGGGCATCCTCCTGGTTTGTGTTGCCTTTGAGGCCTTGTGTTATTCCTTTACCTTCTGGAACAGATTTCACTTTATTGTTGGATTGCTATTTAGGTAGACAACAAAACGAAATTGCTTTAGATGAGTGTGGTACTGATGCCTTGATTTTGTCTTGCAGTGCTGCTTCAGTTTGATGGGAATCTCCACTTTCTATACTTGGCATTAGCAGCTTTTCTGGAATAGTCTTTGAACATATATCTTTGAATGGAAGAGTTTGGTTCTTCTCTGTTTGAAGGCAGTGGGAACGCCATTAGAAGGAGACGAAGCCATACCTCTCGCCGGCCTCGACCTGACTCTCTCCCTCTTTCTGATGGCCGTGGAATTTCATCCATGTCCTCCACACCTCCGTCAGATGACGTGAGGGCGGGCTCCAGCGATGAGAACAGTGCTGGTGGTCACAGTGCTAAAAGGAAAGAGCTCAGTCTTAGTCAATGTGCATCTAGATTTCCTGCAGCTAGTGGACAGGAGGGTGACAAACCAATTAAAAAGACCCAGAAAGTAGATGTAGGACTCGACGAATTATATAGTACTAGTGGTTCTAGGGATGGCGGTCAGCAGGGACGAACTGGAATGAATCACAAAAGGAGCAGTGAAGGGGTACTTGCCCCTGCTAATTGGAAAAGCACAAGTAGGGTAAAAGAAAGCTTGGAACCACAGAAGACTATGGCATTGAATAATAAGCATAGTGGTGAGAGTTCAGGTCCATCTTTGGATGGATTGGGAAATGAAAATAAAGTCAAGAAAGTTAAACTCAAGGTTGGTGGCGTCACACGTACCATTGATGCCAATTCATCCCGTGCTTCAGATGCTTCTCTCTTGCAGCATGCAAATAAGGTAGGTCATGTGTGTTGCTGGGATATGAACGTCTATTTTGATCTGTTCGTTGCACCATATATTTGATTATCTACTACTAGTACTTGCCAGTCTTTGCGTCTCTTCCTCCTCTCCCCATACTTTGTGTTTGGTACTAGTGATCTCTTCCTTTTGTATTTATCATACAACATTTTGATTTCAATGTACAAGTATTCATTTGTTTATGTTTTCAATGTCTGTATTGAGATCATCACTTGCGTTCATTGCCAATGCCATATTATGCCTCTTTACTTTTTGCTGTTGACACAAAAGACTCACCTATTGAATTTATTCACTCACAGGATGATTTATTTTGGAAATAATATGTTCTCCGTTGAAACCGTACTTTCCTTTTGTATATATTCATTTTACTTTCCGAATAACTTTAACGCTGTTGCTTTTTCACTGTCTTTTGAAAATAATATCTTTTCCTTTTGAAGCATGCTCCACGCTTTTGATAGTCGCTAAATTCCTGTCGTATATGGTAAAGTAATCGTCATTTATTTTTTTGTATGTAAGTAGCGTTTTAGAAGATCGGAAATGGGTGTTTTTGCATCTGTTGTTATCGTGGTAAGTAGTATCTAGGGTTGATGAGATCTATTAATTCTACCTCTGCAGGATAATTCAGATGATGATAGCTCGCCCCCATCAGGTAAAAGGGGTGGATTACAGGGAATTCCTTGGAAGGATTTCTCTAGAGGAGGGTTTAGTCTTGGAAAGGAGGAGTCCTCAATGGGGAAAGGGACCCCGAAGAATCAATCTGGAAAACAAGGGGACAAGGCTGATCCTGTGCGTAAGAGCAAGCGAGCACCCAAGAAACGTGCAGTCGATGGCTTTGATGATGATGATGATGATGATGAGATTAGATACTTGGAAAAACTGAAGATTGCCAAATTTTCTACTGGATTTAGAGAGGATGAGGAAGAATCTAGTAGAAAACACCGGAGATTGTCTAAATTTTCGGGGAATCTTCCTCAAGATGTGGAAGGCAGTGCTTCTTCACGATCGGGTAAAGATGGAAAGAAGAAATCTCCATCTGAGGATACTGAATATGAGGAGGAGGATGAACCTTTATCCGATGGTGAGACTGAGGCAAGGAAGAAGAAGACCGCAAGGAAGGATCCTGTTGAGCCACCTGTTGAGCCTAAGCGGGAATTGACTCTTACAACCCGCCAACGAGCGCTTCAATTAGGCAGAGATACCTCTTCCCCTGGTGGAAATGGGATTGAATTTCCAAATGGATTAACTCCGACTAGAAGTATTTCCGTTAATCCCCCCCGTCTACATCATCTGATTGGTATATCTGGATTTTTCTCTATTGGGTTCTTAATCATCCTTTGATGTAATTTTATCTGCAGAGCCAAAGGAAAAACTTACCGAAGTGGAGCAACAATTGAAGAAAGCTGAGGCTGCCCAGAGACGTAGAATGCAAAATGAGAAGGCGGCTAGAGAATCTGAGGTTTACCAACTCTCTGTCATGCTTTATTCAACTAACTTATTCTTACAGGCATCCTTACAGGTTGATACTTGTGTTTGATTCAGGCTGAGGCAATTAAAAAAATACTTGGGCAAGACTCCAACAGAAAAAAGCGCGAGGAGAAAAAGAAGAAACGCGTGGAAGAGCTGGCCCAGGTATAGATATTCTTAGCTTTGGTGATTTTTCTCATTAATCTAGATTAGTGCTTGTGAGATATCAATGGGAATATTGGTTGGTGGCCGTGCAGGAGAAGGCGGCTGATGAAAAGATGCGTGCATCAAATAGTATCAGATTGGTCATGGGCCCTAATGGGACTACTCTTACATTTCCGAATGAGATGGGTTTGCCCAGTATATTTGACCCAAAATCTTGCAGGTATAGATCTCACTTCTAAGCCCCCACCCCCCAAAAAAGTCAACTCTTTGTGCTGTAAGCATCCTCTATTCCCTTTTATCCTAATGGCAAAGTCCAAGTTCTCTGCTGATTTAAACCTATTCTGTGCTACCATTCTCAATTTTGCATTCATCTTGGCAACTGGCAAGACAGTTACGTATCTCTGTATTTTCTTTAACAGAAATTTACATGTGAGTTGCCAAAGTTGCATATCCGTTCTGTTAGATCAGATGAATTTTTCAGTTAGTGATAACTAGTGAACGGTGATAACTAGTGTCAATCTATTATTGGAGTTTGGAACCCTCTTGTCTAAGAACATAGTTTTCCATATGCCTGAAAGAACAAGCCTTGTGAAAGGGAGACAGGTTTAAAATTCTGGCCACTGCCCTTAATCATACGAGTGGGCTATTTATGTCTTTGGAAGTCGTTACAGCCTTCCTCGTAATCATACCAGTGGGCTGTTTAGCTTTCCTCGTAAATTGACCTGAATTCCTGTATTGGGGTCAGTTGCATCTTTTGGGATCATGTGCTCTTAGTTATTTTCCAAAACTTTAGAAGCAAAGTTGTGTACAAGAGCCTGCTGATTTCTTCCTTAATTGGGCTGGTAAGGTTGGATTAAGAAAGGCTTTGATGTTTATTCTAAATACAGTTGCATTTTGAATTTAGCCTTTTAGCAAATGAACAGAAAGACCTGAGGGGGTAGCTCAACTGGTAAGGCCTCTGAGATTTATTCCAGAGGTCCCAGGTTTGAGTTCCCTCAGCCTCAGGGCCACTGGAGGTATTCCTGTTAGCTTCAGGGCCCTTGGGATCAGTCAAGCGAAGCTTGGATACTCATGCTACATTTAGAAAAAAACCATATATACAGAAATATCAGTGCAGTAGAACTTTTGTAACTAGTGTGCAAAAATATCAAGTTTTGTCATTCTCATACCTTAACTTTAAGACGAAAATCATCAATCTGAAAGACTGTACTACTCCAACAGCTGAAATTTGCACCTCTTGTGTTATGAATTCAATTTTATGGTTTAGAGCATTTTTGTCCCACTTTTTACTTTCTCACATTCCCCCCCTACCCTATTCTCTATTTTACGATTTTTTTCATCTGTGTTAGATCTTCGGACACTAGGGTTTAATATAACACTTGGACACTTCAAATTAATACAAAAACATGAAAAATATCCTTAAATTAGATGAGTCCGAATGCCCGATCCTCAGATTCTCAAGCAAACCCAATCCTCGGATCCCAGAGTCGGAGAAACACGCCCCCCTTCTCTTCTATGAGTTCCTGAGAAACCTTAATGGGGCTAGAATTTGTATCTCCAATTTAAAGTTTCGATTTCTTGCCTCATTTTAGTTTCTTAGAATGGGGGAAGTGGAGTTAAAGGAGGAGGATGTAAGAGGGAGGAACTCAAAATATTAGAAACTAGACCGAAGGAACCCCCTTAATGCCATTGAGGAACCTATATCATTTTTTAGGTCTTAGAAAAAATGGGTTAGTAATAATGATGCACTGTCAGTGTCTTGTGTGTTTGTTTTTTTTTTGCCCTGTGATGGTGCTTGTTATAAGTTTTAACTGCTTCGATGCATATTGTGAGTAGCTGTTGCTTTTTTATTCTGCCCCTCCCTTCCTGCCAAAACCAAAAATCTGCAATGACTTCTTTGAGTCAATTTCGGAACATTTTCAGTTATCCTCCTCCACGAGAACCATGTGCTGGTCCGTCGTGTACAAATCCGTACAAGTATAGGGACTCGAAGACGAAGTTGCCTCTATGCAGCCTCCAGTGCTATAAGGCAGTTCAGGGGAAGAAGACGCAGAGTGAAGCTGCAAGCTGATGTTTCTGAATTATTCTGAAACTTCCCCTGGCCATGTCCATGTATTAGTCCTACAGATACATTACATGCACATTTAAATGACCATTAATAGGAGTATGAACTCTAGTTAGCTCCTTTTCTACTCCCTTCTACCCCTCCCTCCCGTCTTCGTAGAAAATAAACCTTGTTGATGTAGTTTGTGATGTCATTTGTACAAATGGAAATAATTAGAGGTGGTGGTGTTATGTAAAAAGCTTTTCCAGCATATGGAAATAAAGGGGTTACCTTGGATTTATAACTTTAGCTGGTTGTGATATTGGTTCGATCATCCGACATTGTGATTTTGTCCCCTTGGCATGCATGGACAACGGATGGTTGTGGAAGAGGAGAATCCTTTCGTAGTTTCGTCGAACTAGTGATGTAACATGAATTTCGATATGAGGAAGTATAATCCAGGTTAAGAAATTGGCGTTAATAAGTTAAAACACAGCTTAGAGTAAGGACTAAGGTAAATTATAAGCTGATCTTCCATTATAAATAGTACTTACTCCATGTAGAAGAACTTTACCCTCGCTAACAACAGCCCTAAGGGCTGTCATTAAGCATTTAATTATACTTTGAATTACGTTAATCTTTTTTATGTTTAATTGCTTTCACACTTGCAATACTAAGGTTGCCCTCCCCATTTATGAAACCCAACTTTACGGTCAATTCCCAATCTCCCCTTCCCCATTAATCGTGTACATTATCTCTCTCCCTCCCCCCCTCTCTCTCTCCATTAGACTCTAGTGGAGTCAGATCACTGGTGTACATCCCTTGAGGAGCCATAGCCACCACGTCCAAGCTAGCCACCTTTCGAAGCCTGCCTTTGCACCACCCGTCGGAGCCAATCAATGCGCCCAGATCTTCCAAAATTGACGCTCTACGCCTAAACCACCACGCGCTACGCCCAGATTTTCGGTTGTTTTTAGTCGTGCCGGAGAATTGGTGTCGGTGGTGGATTGTATAGCGACAGTGAGTAGGGCAGTTTTTTTTTAATTTTTATTATTTTTCTTTTGCTGAATGAAAGTTTCGTTGGAATGTAGAAAGTGTGTATAGGAAAAGATGAAAGGCTATTTTGGCCATATGAAAATATAGTATTTAATGTGATTTTTGACTTTTCAATAGAGTTGGAACAATTTTTCTTAAAATTAATGTAGATTGTTTAAGATACTTTTAATAATTAATGCTTATTGACAGCCCTAAGGGCTGTCATTAGCAAAACTGAAATTAAAATGCTCTTCTTATTAACCTCATTGTTCAGACTTCAGGAGCCCGATGTCAGAATCAGGACTTTGGCGGGTCTCGGGACACTAAATGCTACTGTTTCTCGGAAATAGTATGGTTTCCCATCTGCTAAAAGCATTAACTCCCTTCTCCCCATTAAAAACAAGGAAATACCAAAATGCGTTAAAAAAGAACAGCAAAGATAATGCCCACTACGAAAAAATATTTGTTTATCCACCAGTTAGTCTACCGGGTGATGTGTAAATTAGTAATTGAATAGGTTTTGATATTTTACTTTTTAAGTTGAAAATAATTTATTTGAGTCTCAATACACAATCTTATTTTCTTTGTCTACATTACCCGGGTAGGCTACCCGATGGATATATAAAGCATTCTCCGCTCACTACTAGTGAGTACTCTGAGAAGTTACTACACTAGTATAGTAGTACACTCCCCCTCAATTCATAGCAGGCGGATACAGAATTCTCAACTTTAAGGGGTAAGGCCAAGACTTGGGAGTCCGAAGGGGGCGAGAAAGGGCGGAGAACTATAAATTCTGGAGAAATTCTGGAGAAAACTCAGGAAATATAGATGTACTAGAGGAAAAAATTTGCCCCTACTGGTCCTCCCCTGTGTCCGCCCTTGAGTCTCATACCCAAAAAGATAATCATACAATATAGTTTACTCATCTTGTGAACCAAACTTATACTAAGGAAACCTAGTAGCAGGCCAAAATATACAAGTATGTTATACAGTATGGAGTGGGATTAGTACATTTTGGTCATTTTCCTTCCCTTAAGAAAAAAAATTAAGGAATCAAGGGCTAGCACCACTCTTGAACCCCCATTCTACTTACCTAAAAAAGAGAAGAAAAAAACAAACAAAAAGATAATACAAATAAAAAGATGGATTTTGCAAACTAAGAAGGGTGAACAAGGATTCTCTCATCAAGAACATTACTATTACTATTACTATTACTATTACTTCTAAATAAGCTAGTAAAAGATGAGGATGTAGGGAGCTCAAGCTCATGAAGCTCATGAAAGAAGTCACAGTTTTCTTCTTTTGCTCTTGAACTTGAAGTAGGGAAATTCTTAAGATGACAAAATGTAGCCAAGGAGTCATGAGATTGAGGGGTAATATTGTCCAAGTTCACCACATAAGCCTCTTCTATTTCCTTCTGCTCACCTAATAATTTCTGAGTCTCATTATTTGAGCTCTTGTTTTGTACTCCTATGTGGGAGGAATGACCATGGTGACCCTGTAAGTGTTCACAGGGGGGGCTCTTCAAGTTCTGGTCACTATTCTTGCTGTTGTTGCATGGTTTCTCTGCTCTTGTGGGCTCAGAATGATGTGCTTTATTAGTATGGGTTTGGGCCCTTTTCTTTGGAGGTTTGTGATTTTTGATGTCAGGCCCACCAGGATGGTTATGACCAGAGGTGTAAGTGATGATGAGCATGGAAGGATCTTCTTTGCACCTCTCTACTTGTTTCTTAGCTGAGCAATCCTTTGCTGTGCTGCACCTGTAGTAACCTCTGCATTATTGTGTTTTTGTGGCACCATTTCCCCAAAAAAAAAAAAAAAAAAAGGAAGGAAAAAAAGAAGATAAGTACAGTACTTAACAAAACTGGTTGTTTGGTGAAAAATTCACCAAAATAATATGAAGGGTAATTAATAAAGAAAATGAAAGTGAGAGTTAGTGACCTTGTATAAGGAGATCCTTTGATGGGTTTTTGGCCATATTTCCTCCAACTCCAAGAATCAGGAGGAGGCACTTGTTTCTTTTGTTTCTGATCTCCTTCAATAATTTTAACCCTCACCACTGCTGTCTTCTCTACTATCTTCCTATAATCAAGTTAAAAGAAATTCATCAATAAACAGCTCACAGAGAAGAAATAAACAGAACAACTTCAACTTAGCTTCACTTGGGTGGTGATTAGCAAAAAAAAAAAAAAAAAAAAAAAAAAAGAAGCTTCATTTGCATGCATGGTGGCAGCTTAGATTATGGTACAAAGTTCAAAAAAGTTTTATGTTGCATGCTTGCATGTTTGAAGAAAGGTTGACTCTTTGGAGTAATTAATGGACTGATCACCTTTTCTTGGTCTGATTTTCAGTCTTGGAAGGTTTTAGGGAGGTAGATGAACCATCATCCATGACAGAGACTTTTAGCCTTTCCCCTGTTTTTTCTGCTTTGATTTTTCCTCTGCTTTCTTCTTTTCTTATAACTTAAAAAGAGAAAAAGAAAAGGGCTGAATATCACTGGGAGAAATTAAACAGTTATTGAGGAGATGAATTTGTTGAGAATGATCAAAGAGTAAGATGAGAACTGAGAAGAGAGCAAAGAGATGACTACCACCTTTTGTGTACTGATATAGGAAATTCTTTTAAGCTATGTGCAGCTCCTTTGCTTTCCTGCTACTTTGCTTATAAATTAGAAGGGGAAAGAGGAGAGGAATTATAGTGGAAATTAAATAAGCCAAATCTGGCTAAACCAAAGAGGTCATTGGGACTGTTGTTTCAGGGAAAAAAGGTACTGTAATAAAATTGGAGATAATTTGGTGACTATGTGTCTTAAGTATATGCATGGTATAGTTTTTTTATTTATTGTAACCCGGGAATATTTTTGCTTAAACTTCTCCTGAGGGTTTATGGTGACGCTGGAGGACCTCCGGTGTCTTGGAAGGGTCATCTGGGTCCCCAAACTCTGATATCACCCACTATGATATTAGAGAGGGCTTGGAGGTAAGTTTGGTGGCACGGGGTGGTGAGGAATCATACTCGGTACCCAAAAAACGTGGATTAACCTACGATGTCCATTAAGAGGCTCTTCCAAACCTACCAAGGACCCGATAACTTACCTCGGGGGCCTCCCATGTCCCCTAGGGGTGACCCGTTCCATGTGGTGTGAAAATATAAACCTTCGTTTCGGGGCCTCTCGGAAGCCCGAAATATGTGGATTTATGCCTTCAGTTTTCAGCTTTCCAAGGCCCAATTGTCATTTTCGCCTAAACTTCTCTAGGGGTGTATCATGACCCTAGAGCACCCTCGTTATCCCGGGAAGGCCATTTGGATCCCCGAACTTCGATATCTCTAATGCCTTAAGTGTTCCTGCTCTTACACTATTGTCCCATAAAACGCCCTTCAAAGCCGGGACCGGATAAACGACACCGTGGGCCTCCAATGTTCCGTAGGGGTGTCCTGTGCGATATGGTACGAAAATATCCACATTCGTTCCGGGGCCTATCGTAAGCCCAAAAAACGTGGATTAGCCTTCGTTTTCGGCTTTTCGGGGCTCCGGTGTCATTTTTGCCTAAACTTTTCCGGGGGGTCTATTGTGACCCTGGAGGACCTCTGGTGCCCTAGGAGGGTCATCTATGTCCCTGAACTCCGATATCACCCACCTTTTCGAATGTTCTAGCCCTTATATTGATGTCTCGTAAAAACGCCCTTCCAAGCCCTATCAGGGACCCGATCACGAACCCCGAGGCCCTCCTGTGTTCCCTATGGTTGTCCTGTGCGATATGGTGCGAAAATATCCACCTTCGTTCTGGGACCTCTCGGAAGCCAAAAAAACGTGGATTATAGCCTTCGTTTTCGGCTTCCCGGGGCCCCGATGCCATTTCTACCCAAACTTCTCCGGGGGCTCTATTGTAACCCTGGAGGACATCTGGTGCCCTAGGAGGGTCATCTGGGTCCCTGAACTCTGATATCACCCACGTTTTCAATGTTCTGGCCCTTATATTGGTGTTCGTAAGAACGCCCTTCCAAGCCTATCAGGAACCCGATCACGAACCCCAGGGTCCTCCCATGTTACCTAGGGGTATCCCGTGCGATATGGTGCAAAAATCGTTTCGGGGCCTCTCGGAAGCCAAAAAAACGTGGATTATAGCCTTCGTTTTCGGCTTCCTGGGCCTCGGGTGTCATTTTTGCCCATATTTCTCTGGGGGGTCTATCGTGATCCTGGAGGACCTACGACGCCCCGGGAAGGTCATTTGGATCCCCGAACTCCGATATCACCCATGTTTTCGATGTTCCGGCCCTTATATTGGTGTCTCGTAAAAACGTCATTTTAAGCCTATCAAGTACTCGGTCACGGACCCCGAGTGCCTCCTATGTTCCCTAGGGTGTCCCGTGCGATATGGTGCGAAAATATCCACCTTCGTTTCGGGACCTCCCGGAAGTCAAAAAAACATGGATTATAGCCTTCGTTTTCGGCTTCTAGGGGCCCTGATGCCATTTTTGCCCAAACTTCTCCGGGAGCTCTATTGTAACCCTGGAGGGTCATCTGGTGCCCTAGGAGGGTCATCTGGGTCCCTGAACTCTAATATCACCCACGTTTTCAATGTTCCGGCCCTTATATTGGTGTCCGTAAGAACGCCCTTCCACGCCTATCAGGCACCCGATCACGAACCCGGGGATCCTCCCATGTTCCCTAGGGGTATCACGTGCGATATGGTGCGAAAATATTTATCTTCGTTCCGGGGCCTCTCGGAATTTAAAAAAACGTGAATTATAGCCTTCGTTATCGGTTTCCCGGGGCTCGGGTGTCATGTTTACCCAAATTTCTTTAGGGGGTATATCGTGATCCTGGAGGACCTACGACGTCCCAGGAAGGTCATTCTGATACCCGAACTTCGATATCACCCATGTTTTTATTGTTCCGGTCCTTATATTGGTGTCTCGTAAAAACGTCATTTCAAGCCTATCAAGGACCCAATCACGGACCCCGAGTGCCTCCTATGTTCCCTAGGGGTGTCCCGTCTGATATGGTGCGAAAATATCCACCTTCGTTCCGGAGCCTCCCGGAAGCCAAAAAAAGTGGATTATAGCCTTCATTTTCGGCTTCCCGGGGCCCCAATGTCATTTTTGTCCAAACTTATCCGGGGGCTCTATTGTAACCCTAGAGGACATCTGGTGCCCTAAGAGGGTCATTTGGGTCCCTGAACTCTTATATCACCCACGTTTTCAATGTTCTGGCGCTTATATCAGTGTCCATAAGAACGCCATTCCAGGCCTATTAGGGATCTGATCACGAATCCCGGGTCCTCCCACGTTCCCTAGGGATATCCCGTGCGATATGGTGCGAAAATGTCCATCTTCGTTCCGGGGCCTCTCGAAAGCCAAAAAAAGGTGGATTAATAGCCTTCGTTTTTGGCTTCCGGGGGCTTGGGTGTCATTTTTGCCCAAATTTCTCCAGGGGGGTCTATCGTGATCCTGGAGTACCTATGATTCCCGAAGAAGGTCATCCGTATCCGCGAACTCCGATATCGCCCATGTTTTCGATGTTCGGGGCCTTTTATTGGTGTCTCGTAAAAACGTCATTTCAAGCCTATCAAGGACCCGATCACGGACCCTGAGTGCCTCCTATGTTCCCTAAGGGTGTCCCATGCGATATGGTGCGAAAATATCCATCTTCGTTTCAGGCCTCCCGGAAGCCAAAAAAACGTGGATTATAGCCTTCGTTTTTGGCTTCCCAGGGCCTAAACATCATTTTTGCCCAAACTTTTTCGCGGGGTCGATCGTGACCCTGGAGAACCTCTGGTGGCCCGGAAGGGTCTTACGAGTTCCCGAACTCCGATATCACTCATGTTTTCGATGTTCCGACCCTTATAATAGTGTCCCGTAAAAACGCTCTTCCAGGCCTATCAGGGACTTGATCACGGACCCCGAGTGCCTCCCATGTTCCCTAGGGGTGTCCCGTGCGATATGGTGCGAAAATATCCACCTTCGTTCGAGGACCTCCTAGAAGCCAAAAAAAAGTGGATTACAGTCTTCGTTTTCAGCTTCCCAGCAGGGCCCGGGCGTCGTTTTTGCCCAAACTTCTCCGGGGGGTCGATCGTGATTCTGGAGGACCTCCGGTGCCCGGGAAGGGTCATACGGGTCCCCGAACTCTAATATCGCCCATGTTTTCGATGTTTCGACCCTTATATTAGTGTCCCGTAAAACGCCCTTCCATGCCTATCAGGGACCCGACCACGGCCCCGGAGGGGGCTCCCATGTTCCCTGTGGGTGTCTCGTGCGATAATTTTGCGAAAATGTCCACCTTCGTTCAGGGGCCTCCGAAAGCCAAAAAAATGTGGATTCAGCTTTCATTTTCGGCTTCTCGGGACTCGGGTGTCATTTTTGCCCAAACTTCTATGGGGCGTCTATTGTAACCCTGGAGGACCTCTGGTACCCCGGAAGGGTCATCCGAGTCCCCCAACTCCGATATCACCCATGTTTTCGGTGTTTCGACCCTTATATTTGTGTGCCGTAAAAACGCATTTCAAGCCTATTAGGGATCCAATCATGGATCCAGTGGGCCTTCCATGTTCCCTAGGGTTGTCCAGTGCGACGTGATGCAAAAATATCCACATTCATTTCGGGGCCTTCCGTAAGCTCAAAAAACTTGGATTACAGCCTTTGTTTTCGGCTTTTTGGGGCTCGGGTATCATTTATGCCCAAACTTCTGTGGTCATGAAAGTCGAAATCCGCTAAGAAGTGTGTAACAACTTACATGTCGAATCAACTAGTTCCAAAAATGGATGATACTGAAACGCGCGATCTATACCCGGCGTCGGGCAAATGCTAGGCCCAAATGAGTAGGCACAACGGTGGTTGCAAAATCTGTGGCGCGAGCAAGGACACATGTAATTTGCTATTGATTCAAAATTTGAGGTGTATTGCCACGAAGTAAAGCGTGAATCACAAGTCCTGAAAATAAAAATTTTGAACCACCACTTCACGAATCGGAAAATCATGCCAGCGAGTGTAATAATATAGGAGTATATTCGAATGTAAGAATGATAAGAGGGAATCTTATACGTACATAAACATCGGATGAAATAAATAAAGGGAGAATGATATATTCATTATGTGGGTTGTCAACCTATATCTTTATTTTATTTATCTCTCTTTTCTATTTTTCACAATCTCTCTCCTATTTTTTTAAAAGTAATAATTAAAGGAGGAGAGATATAGACACATTCTTCAAGTGGGTTGGCCACCCACAAGTGAATAAAATATTTTCCTAAACAATATACAATCTTGTGCATAAACAACGAGGTGGCCCACCACTCAAGCTAATAATTATCCCAAAGTTTACGCATTCCTAATCTTACCATGTACTGTAGTAGAGTAGTAAGAAACAAGAGAGAGAGAGAGATTTGACTGGTTAAGCAAGCAAGGTTAGAATGTCATTTAAGTGCCATTCAAGTTTAGAATGTTAGTTCACTAATTATATATAGTAGTAATTTTTCCATCTGCTATGTTTCTTGCAGAAAACTCTTATGCTAATTTGTAATGTCAAGATTAGTTTGCAGTTCATGTTACAACACACGGGTTTTCATATGCTGCTACATTAGATGAATTAATTTCATTCATCATAAAATCTGACAATGCTTTAACTATTCACTGGGTAGCCTATCCATGTAATATGAATTTTAAAAATAACTTATGTATCGGCAGTTTAATAAATACTTTTCAATATTTAAAAGATCGACAAAATACCAAAAGTAGCAAATCACTCCAAGATCTAATACCTCGTAATTAACGAATCGACTTATGCCAAGCATACATAAAAGTTCCACGTTTATCCCTAATTAGACCCACAAACATCTTCTACATACCAACAGCCATAATACCAAGTGCTAACAAACAAAGTAAGTATTTGTCAGAAAAGACTACAAATTTGTTAACCTCTCTGAACCACCAATTATGGAAAAGACTAGGAGAGGAACCAAAAGCAACACACATACAATTGTCAAATTATTTGATGACAACTTTCCTGAGTTTGAGTTCAATTAATTAATTAGACTTTGGTGCCAATCTTCTCTTTCATATATACTACCTAATTAATAACAAATCCAGCAGAATCAATGATATCAATCATGTAAGTACTTGGCTATCATGTGAACCATTCCTTGCTTGTGACTTGCCAACCTTTATAAACTCTTTTGCTTCATCACTAATAAGCTAAGATTGTTTGGATCATAATTACAATGTCTCTTTTTTTTAATTATATACTCCAAAATACCTTATCCCTCGCTCTACTCTATGATTGAATTATGGATATATAATTGAGTATATAGTATAATACTAAGACATTGCTTATTAGCTTGTCCAGTTGAATAATTAAATCCATAATCCATATATGATTGATGTTTACTTATTGTACACCAGTTAATAACACAAACAAAATTTCAGGGCAACGTAATTAAACAACTAATGACTTCTTATTGGATGTTGTTAACAACAATGCCCGTAAAGCACCAGCCACATGATATAATACACATTATGATTATTCTCTCCGTGTTCCTTATTCTTCTTTCCATTTGACTTTTCATGATCTCGAAAACGACACTTTAGCCATAGATAATGATAATTCTATAACTATAAAAAATAATAGAGTATGAATTAAACTATCCATAAATAAATGATGGATAGTATAATACAGATAGATCATAGAGATGAATAAAAATGCACCAACCCACAACTTATAACCCAAAATGGGTATAATTTAGATGATTAATGTGTCTGAGTCAACTACCATCTTAATCGTGGCAACCACTTTACCTGCTGCCTTACCAAACATCTTTTATATATGAACTTTACAATTCAAGCTCCCTTTTATTTTGATCCAAAACTAACAAAGTTAAGCTAGCTACAATCTGTTTGTTTTTGTCACATATTTGATTTGAGATGATCAAAAGCATCAAAATTATGGGTTGGAAAATCTGGCAAAAGAAGAAGAGTTTTACCAATAAACAAGAGCTAGTCTTTCCTTTCCCCATTTTGGTAAGGCCATTTTATCTCCTTTCTGTTACTCTTCTTAGCCTTCTCTTACCTCTTTCTTTCCTCCTCCTAGCAAGGCTCTCAAGTGCTCAATACATTCTTTCCTTGGCCTCGAATTCGCCACCGAAATCATTGCTTTATTCTCTTTTTCTTTACACTAATCCTAATCTCCTACATGCCCTTGTTTCTGTTGTTAGCCTAGGGGCCTTAATTAGTACCTTAACGGGTCGGATTAGCCCGTTAAGCGAGCTTCCGGGGCCTATATTTCAGCCACGTGTACATGCTGCTTGGATCTTCCTATGTACCTTGCAAGTTTGTGTTGGATTAGGCATTGAAGCCACCATTAGTGCAGGGGTTGATGGGGCAGGATTTGGTGATGGAAGGAGCATGTTAAGCAAGTTGGTCTTCTTTTTAGGCCTACATGAGACCATGATCCATTGGTCTAGGACCATCGTTCGGCCCGTGGTGGACGACACCATGTTCGGTGGGTCCCGCGAGGAGCGGTGGTTCGAGAGGTGGGCCCTAGCAGGTAGCTTTGGGATGTTGGCTTGGTGGAGGTTGAGGGATGAGGTTGAGTCATTGGTGGTTGCAATGGAGGTTAAGAGGGATATGATGTTAAATGTTGGGTTAGGTGATTTTCTTGGTTGGTGTTTGTATTATTTGACTGTTGCAATTGGTATGGCTAGGATTATAAAAGGAACCATTTGGGTTATTATGGTTGTTCTTTGTAGGAGAGGAGCAAATGAGGATGACGGTATTGAACTTCTTGCTGAAAATGAAGATAAAGTATGATGCAAAATTCAATGTTCAACTCATACACTACAATTTTCATTTTATTTAGATTTTACTCCCATCATTTTTTTTTCCCTTTCAAACATGTGGGAGAATCCCAATTTGTATTGCACTTTTTGAGCAGTCTAATTGTAAATTTGAACAACAATTTATAGATTTATTATGTGGTACTCTATTACTCATAAGGTATATTAAACTTATCGCATAATCTATAGCAAATTATCACTCAGTTGTCTCATCTCATTTTTTAATGTCAACTTTTAGCAATCAAAGAGAAATAGGGACAATTCTATGGTTTGGGCCTCGTTCTCCCTCTTTGTTGGGTCCATGTGCCCTGAGGACTTTCCCTAACTTGTGACCTTTCGATTGTAAGGGTGTTTTTTGCTATCATTAATTTAGTGGATTGCTATTTACCGCCCAAAATTACTCACCACCGCCCTTAGAAATTACCCATTTGCCCTTCACTCTCACTCACTCCTCACTCCTCACTCACTCCTCACTCATCCTCACTCACTCCTCCTTCCTCTCTTCCTCACTCTCATCACCACCACACCATCACAACGGAAATGTCAGGGGCTAGCGGCAATGGCAGAGGCGGCGACGGGGACGGAGGCGGCGAGCATCGCGGCGGGGGGGTATACATTCGAATTTTTTTTGCTTTATTTACTCTAATTTGCTTTGATTTTTACGAAATGTGTTGATATAGGAGTGTTTTTATTCAAGGTTTATAGACAATTGAATTGAATTTGTGTTGTTTGAAGTTGTGTTGATTGATTTGTGAGTTCGGTGTCGTTTTTTTCGAGTTCGGAGAGTCGGGCGTCTGCAATTTCCGCCTGCCCCATCGGGCAGGCGAGATCGGCAGACACCTCGCCCATGGGTGAGGCGCCACATCCAGACGCCACACCCATGGGTGAGGCGAGATCGACAGACGCCTCACCCATGGTAGAGGCGCCATTTGCAGACGCCTCACCCATGGGTGAGGCGTCTGTAGCAGACGCCCGAGACAAAAAAAAAAAAAAATAGTGTTATTATTATTGTTATTATTATTAATATTAGTGTTATTATTATTATTGTTGTTATTGTTATTATTATTGTTATTATTATTATTATTATTATTATTTATTATTATTATTATTATTATTTATTATTATTATTTATTATTATTATTATTATTATTATTATTTATTGTTATTATTATTAATATTGTTATTGTTATTATTATTTGTTATTACAATTATTATTAGTTGTCAATTATTATTTAAATTGTTTATTACTGATTATTGTTTAATTAATTAAAAATGTGAAATGATAGAGGAGAGGAGGAGCCGGTAAATCGATGCCGAGGTTAGTCAGTGAACTAGCTGGTTCAGGACCGCGTCACACGAGGACGAGCGGGATTGATGCCTCTGTACGGAGACAGAGAGAGGCAGTTCGGATGATGGAGATGACTGACCGTCAGTTATATCGCGGTGATGAGGCTGAGCAACACGATTACGGATCTAGCGAGTTCTACTCCGGGGATCAGTCCATGGACGATGATCAGATTGGCGTCGAATCATCCTCAGATTGGCTCGTGGTGAAGGGCAGAGGCGATAGGTTTGTTAGTACTGGGTCGTCTAGTACTAGCAAACGATCTAGAGCGGAGGACGACACTACGTGGCTTGTTACAGGGGCTGTGCCCGGTGGACCGGCGGATGATAGCGTGATACCGAGCTTCCTGGGCCACGTAGCGTCTCGTATGTGGAAGGGAGAGACGAGGGGTCTCTTGAAGTGTCAGAACTGATTCAGTGTCTGTCAGCGGCTGAGTGAGTGGCGAGCGGAGATGTCGCCCGAGGTGAGGGCGCAGATCGAGGGGAATGGGTTATCACACCTGACAGACATTATGTTCAGACATATCGACTTCCCCCTGATATATGCATTCGTTGAAAGGTGGCAGCCGGATACGAACTCGTTCCACATGCCGTTCGGAGAGATGACCATCATGTTGTATGATGTATGGCATATTCTTCGGATTCCTGTAGAGGGACAGCTCGTTTTCAGTGAGGGACGGGATGGGCAGCTGCAGGCGACGACCATGGAGGTTCTCGGGGTCACCCGAGAAGAACTGATGCATAGCCACTGGCAGGGCGGTGGGGTCCTCACGGAGTCGGTTTTTGACCTTTGCCGAGTGGAGGAACGAATGGAGGACATCCAGGCGATAGCTTGAATGTGGTTACTTATTGGATCCACCTTGTTTGTCGACAAGAGTGGTAACCGTATTAGACCCTCCTGCGTGATGGAGGTGAGGGACGGTGTCGGAACGGCGCATGAGTTCTCTTGGGGATCTGCTGCCCTCGCCTTCCTATATCGTCAGCTCGGTATAGCTAGTCGGGGGGATTCTCAGGGCATCTGCGGATGCCTAACTCTCCTCCAGGCATGGATATACGAGTACTTTCCCTACTTCCGACCTCATCGGGAGCGGATGGTTGCCGGGGTCGGCGAGGCTCCCCGTGCGTGCGTATGGAGTGCCCAGGCTGAGGGCAAGGACGTGGGTCGACTGTGCTCCTTACGTAGACGCTTGGATCAGCTGCGAGCGTCAGAGGTACGCCATGCAGTTATCGGTGTTCATGATTTATTTCGTCGTTTGCTATGTTTTTTTTACTTCACCGTAACTTGAACATTTCTAAGTAGGTGGTGTGGCTGCCGTACGGTTCTGACCCGTTTGCATCTGTACCGAGGACTGTATTCATGGGGTGGCTACGGTATCGGGATATTATCGAACCGTACATGCCTGGTCGTTGTTTACGACAAATCGGGTACGTACAGAGTATCCCTTTCCCGATCACTAGGCCAGAGAGAGCGATCAGGTCATGGAGCAGTCGTTCGTACAGGGTTGTCTACCCCGTACGAGTATCATCTGATTCCTGGCGTATGTTCCCGGGAGGTTACATTCTTGGTCTCCATGGGTTTCAGGCATCCACGTCAGATCCCACAGCATGTACGGATGACTACCTCGAGTGGTACTACCGTCACTCCCACCCTCTGCTGACACCTGACGATGCAGCACCTGGATCTGTGATTCCTCCACGATCCAACAACGATTATGTAAGTGATTAACTAAAATATATATTTTTTTACGTATTACATATCTCTGAACTCACACTCATTGTTACTTTTTTGCAGTGGGTGAATCGTCTAGCCGTCGCATTTGAGTCTTTCATTAGTTTGATTCCTCCGGAGCAAGCGGAAGGTTCTCGATCGATTATGGAGGAGTATATGAGAGATTGGCGGGCTGCCAAATGATGTATTACTTATATGACCCTAGATGAATTTGTTATATATTTATATAAGAGTTTCATTGTTATTGTTATTTATTTGTGTTATTGTAATTTGTTGTTTCTTATTTACCTTTTTTGTTTTATTGTAATTTGTTGTTTTATTTACCTCCAATAATCACGAAAAAATATAACATGCAAAATATAACAATCACACAAAAATGTAACAATGATATAAGTAGAAAAATATAACAATCACGCAAAACATTCAATTACGTCGACCTCGCTAAACGATCCCAATGTGCTCTTCGCCTAACATACATTTGCTCCCAACCAGCGACACTATCAGAACGGAAAGTAAACCATGCTGCGCATATTGGAGGAACAGGGAAATCTGAGGCTAAATTCAGACGGATATAATGCATGTACGAATCACCTAAATGACCTATGACAATTTCCCTACTTGGACGTGTAGCAGTCGAAGGTGCTTGCAACGGTAGCACTGTGTAACAAGCATATAACCCCCTTTCGCTGCCGTATCCGAATAACATAATCGCTGCATTGAAGAGGTTGGCAATCGGGAACAAATCCTCAAGTACTATCATCCAGTGATCATCGTTACACGCACCTCCGTCCCACATAATACGGCGGTAACCAGCGTCGACCCCGTCAACGTATATGTTTTCGTACAATGCTCGGTTAGCTAAGAGTTCATTTGCAATGCAAACTCTCGTCAATCGCCATTGCTCTTGGTCTCCGAAAACGTAGTCCGCAATGACACGGAAACCGCAATTACCATCCCCAAGCACATCGAGATATCCTTCAATGAAAGGTATGATGATTCCCGGAATTTTGTTAACATGATAGAATTCAGTGATATCTATTCCGTGTCCAGCTGCAAGACAATATAATAGAAAGTCACTAATAATACTTATCAAAAAGTAATTAACAACATTATGTACATGTTAATAAATTATGGGTTTTCATACCAGTACTCCGCACGACGTTACTCGATGAGGATGAGCTACGTCCACGCCCGCGACTCGAACTGGATGACCTAGGGCGACCATGACCCCTTTGGGAGTACTCCCATGAACTAGGATCACGTCTGGTAGAGGAACTCCCTCTCGGTCGACCTCTGAATGTCGTGTTCGCTTCCGGCTCGACGTAATTCGCTTCCTCAGGATGAAGCTGCTCATTCATAAGGACAGATATGTTGCGCACAACTGCCCGGTCGCTTGAGTTAACCTCGTCGTCGAGAGAGTGAAAGTATCGATGGTCCTCAGATGGATGCTCAGTCATGTCAAGCGTAGCTATCTCCAATGCATCACTAATAACGAGTGTTCGCCAAAATTTGTGGACACTATTCAAGCTAATTGGCGTGCCCGTATCCGTGGCCGTTTTCAACTCACACGCACACGGGATCTGATGAGTGGATCTCAATACACAACCGCAACGATCAAATACTTGGTGACTCAATTCTCTCATCCTCTTCAGCTCATCCGATAATATTTCTAAGCAGTAATGGGAAACATACCCGGTCAGATAGTTGAATGGAAAACCCGAGTACAACACACTTCTTCGTCTTCTGCACTCTTCAAGTGTGTACTTGATCTCAGTTAGTTGTGACTCGATTGACTTGTTGACCTTGTTCCAAACATTGTCCAAAGCTCCAGTTGAGGAGTTCAACCACTGTTTTAGCGCGGCATGTGCACTCTCCACCCTGCAAGTCGTAGTGTTGCCAAGGTGTAGCACCTTATTCGTCCACGCAGCTACAAACATCTCTTTGTATCTCAGCCAGGTCTCCTCTACATAGGATATCACGTGAGGGTAATTCCTCTAACTATCCTTCATCATACGCACTGCTCTCTCGTACTCAGCTTCTGTGGAAGCTTCCATGATAGATTTTCACTTCCCGTTCTTGAACCTCTGCGCGCCGAGCTTATCTTTAGTTGAACGTACTTATTCTCCACAGCTAAATGATGAAACTGACCAATGACATCTCTCTCTTCAAAATCAAGTTTCCTTATACGATCTCTGTAGTTGTACACATGCCGTCTAGTTGCATTGTCCTCGGGAAATTTTTCCTTAATAGCGGCCAAGATAGCACATGGCTTTGTTTGTGCCGAAGTCATGTCACGAACGAGTTGCTTTGACCCAGGACTAAGACCACTCATCTGACGATATCCCTCAGGAAACACAGCAAAGTCATGGTTGTGCGTACCCCTAATCCCAGGCAATGTGACAATCATCCAACTACTGGACCCATACACTTGCTCAGCTCTTAACTGGAACGTACATTTACAAGCCTTTGTTTTCGAATTCTTCCGAGCAGCAGTATCTAAGTCTCTTAATTCCCCTCTGTAGCGTTCACCTCGATTGCATCTTAACAATTTTACGCTTCCATTCTTCTTGTGTGACGAAATTATCAACTCAAACCCGATAGTAAGGGCAATTTGTTTTGCCCAATTAATTGCATCTGTATCACTATCAAATAACTCATCAGTGACGAAATGCGTACTGTAATCAACACCATCACCACCGAACCGCTCCAAAGGAACCTAACGAAAACAACGAAAACAATGTTAGCTTAATCTTAAATTCAAACGTCTATCAAAACCGACTGAACCAAGGGACAGGCGTCTGAATTTTACGCGTGGACCATGGAAGGAGCGGAAATCACGAACGCCTTTGCCATGGGTGAGGCGTAAATCTCAGACGCCTGAACCATGGTATAGGCGTCCGTGATTTACGCCCCGTCCATGGTCTAGGCGGAAATTTCAGACGCATGTTCCATGGACGGGTCGTAAATCACGGACGCCCGTTCAAAATATGCGGAAAAAAAAATTTACCTCGGCCACCGTCGATGGCACTTCCTGGTCGCCGACAGACATCCGCGGCCGTTGCTTGAGTGAATGTTGATGAAAGTTGGGTATGAGAGTGGGTGGTAGAGAGGGAGAATTGATGTGAGAGTTAGAGAGGGAGAGGATGGGTGAAAATGTGAAGAAGGGCAAAATTGTAATTTCTAGGGACGGTAGGTAGTAATTTTATGGCGGTAAATAGTAACACCCTTAATTTAAGGAGCGTTAATACAATCTCACAATCTTTTGAGGATTCAGTAGGAGTCGCAAAGCTAAGATGACTATCGTCTAGTTTGTTTTCTTTTTGTTTGGGCATTTCCAATGCCTTCCAGTTTACCCAAAAAAAAATAAAAAATACAATCTCACAACCTTGGACGAGAAAAAAAAATGAAGTAATTATGAGTAGATCTAAAGAATACTAAAGTTGGCCAAGTTGAACCTCACAAAAAAAAAAAGTGGGTCAAGTTCTGGCCAACAATTTTGGGTCCAAACTTTCAATTCACTGCGGCCCATATTTGCACTCAAATTCTCAAAAACTGAAGGAAGTGAAAATTTACAGTCCAAACCAAAACAGGAGAGAGAGGGAAAGAGGGGCACAGGTCGCCGTCGCCGTTTGTAACCGCCAATTGTCACCGGAAATTCATCGCCAGTTTCTCCCTCTGGTATGTTTTTTCTCTCTCTCCATTTTCGTTTCTCTCTCCGGTTGTTGTCACTCGTCAGCGTCACCTTTTTGTTGCTCCCTTTTATTTCGTCAATTGATGCTTCTATTTATTTGAAAGTTGTTCATCAGTTCATGAATTAAATAACGTTTTTTTTTCTTTCTTCCGAATCAGAGTAACTAGAAAAACATTGTTCAATACTATTAAGAGCACGTTTGGATTCCACCATTTGATTTGAATACCTTGAATTCGATTCAAGAATTTGAAATTTTGCAATTCAAATACAAATTCATTGTTTGGGAAAACCAAAAATTTCAATTCCAAAATTTGAAATATGAATTTCTTGTTTGGGAAAACAAGGAATTTCAATTCAAAAATTTGAAATGAGTTTCTTGTTTGGCAAAACAAGGAATTTCAATTCTACAATTTGAATTTCAACTATTGTTGGGCAAATCAATTACAACTCTACTTTGCTTATAATCAACTTAGAATCCAAACACCATCAAATACAATAGTATCAACTTGCAACCTATTGTCCGCAACCTGTTGTCAACTTAAAATCGAAACATTGATAGTATCAAATACAATAATATACTTCACCATTAAAATAAAATCAATTTTTACAAAGGTCTACCACCCCCAACTCTACCAATAACATGTTTACAAAGGTTTTCCACCCACAACACCACCAATAACATTTTTACAAAGTATACTAGACAATATGAGTCCATTAATATTGCACTTAATCTCAACTACAACGTCTTTGAGTCCTAACACCGCCACCTCTCTATCCCCTTGATTATGTGACATCCTGCAAAATTCAAAGCAAACTATAGGTTCATTTTTATGGACTGTAACTTCAAATTTTTGGGAAAGCTACACATAACTAGGAACTAGACACAGTGCAGACCAGAACAGAACAACCCAAAGCTTGCAGCAATACATGCTTGCTGCACTAAGGAGCTAGCAGGCTACTAGGCAGCACCAACAACAGAGAAGGCCTGCAACCAAAAACAGAACAGCAGCAGCCAATTGTGTTGGTTTTAACACTTCTTTACCCTTTCTACTACTCATTGTAAAACAATCAACTGAACAAAGAAGTGCCCTTAGCAATACAGCATGTATTAACCAAACATAACCCAAACATATGCTAAATACTACCATTTACAGTCTATACAAAAAACAATCTTCTAATGGATCAGGTTTTTTCCTTCTTTTTTGTTACTTGCAGGTGGATTTCTATTTGCTACTCAAACCAAACATAACCCACTGGTCATACCAAACCACTACCCCAACACCAATTAGACACTATCATTAGAATAATTGTGGCTTTGATTAGAAAATCATCAAGTACCATCTCCTAAATACTACCATTTACAGTCTATACAAAAAACACCAGGGACTCAAAATTCCACCCACCTGCATGTACTACTCACTTTCATGGAACTGTCTAAATCTGCCATGCCATGGTAGTGAAATTTTATTGCGAAGAAAATTGCCGGAAAAACTCACAGGAGTCTACTTTGCTATGGTGCAAATTGATCTACAACAATATGATAAGACCTAAGAATGCTAAACAGTTCATGCCAAGTGCAAATCACATGTTATGCTTTTGAAACTGAAGCTAATACAATATTTTGATTCTAATACTTACGCCCAAAAGTTTGTCCAGAACATAGCTTAACTCAATGGCACCAATCCACTCACGAGATCCAATGAAAGAAGGATCGTTATCACCAATCTCTACAAGTGCCTGTTGTATCTCCCTAAAAAAATAAACAGAGAAAAATGCAACACTCATTATGTCATCAGTAATTCAGAGTATCTAAGATGCTAACATGTTAACTACAGTGATCATCATAGGAATCACGCAAGAAATAATGAAACTTTGTTTCTCCATCCTCAATAAAAAAATGTTGACCTTTCTCACCTGTGTGTTGGAACATCAATTGAAGTATAGTGTTGGAGTCTAAACCATGAAATTATAGTTTGTAAAGAGCGGTACGCACATCCCCAACCCTAGCAAATCACAAGGGAAGTATAACATTAGTCATTGCAATTTGCGAGTATCCATAACAACCACTTTTCTAAATTCTGCATATTTCAAAAGGAAATAACTCTCTGCATTACACTAGAAGAACTCCCCAAAAGAAAACAACATTGTAACAGAACAGAAATTGATTAATTATATCATATGCTAGAGTATACTAATAAGATAGGAAGTCCAGAAATTAATCCCAATTTTCAGAGAATTATTCAAAAACTTACAGATTTGCTTTTGAACTTCGAACTTCAAGTGATGTTCTTCACATTGCAATTGAAATAAATCTGCAAATCAAAAATTTTAAACACACAAAAATTAGCAACTCAAAATCTAAAGAAAAAACAAATCAAAATTGCATCAAATAAACCTATATCTGAACAAGATAGAACCCTAAAATGGAGTACAAGAGTAGAAGCTCAAAAATTTAGGGCAAAAAGAGGAAATCGAGTACAGGAGCAAAAACTCGGAAAATTAGGGCAAAATGAAGAAATCGAACAAAAAACTTCACAAACCTTGTTTTTGGATTCAGTTTTGAGCTTTTGGAAAATGGCTTCTTTTTATTCTTCACCAATCGAAAGCCAGTAGAGGCTAAAGAGTAGAAGAAAATGGAATTTTCGCAGGAGCTTTAGATAACAATCACCATGAAAGAAGCTTTAGATAATAATCGCCATGGAAGAAGCCTTCCAGATCGCAAGGAGGAGGAGAGAGAGAGAGAGAAACGGTATTTTGAGGAAGGGGAAGGAGAGAGAGAAAAAAAATGCCGTGCTAAGGGGGAGGAGAGAGAGAGAGTAAAGTTGGATGAATGAAGTGGACTGAATTTCAAATATGGACCTTTGAGAAGTGAATTTAGAATTCAGGTTTAGAAGGGTTATAAAATTGACACTCAATTTGGCCCAAATTAAGGTCATCAAATTTTTGGTTATCCAAACACTTGATTTGGGCCAAATGAGGAATTTGAAATCAAATGCCTATATCCAAACAGGCCATAAAGTAGTTTTTCGTACTCTATTGTTTATGGCAGCTGGTATTTCATGAGTCATATTTTATATGGTTTTAAATTTGCTGTTAATTTTGATGAACTTGGACTTGGTTTTGCCTGTAATGTGTCATTAGATTTTGGTGATTGCGTTGCATAATACTTATTATACTGTTTGAATTTGTGATTCACAATCTACAATTGCTTGGTTTTGAGCAATATAGCGCTTTGATCAAAGACATTGCTATTTCACTGGTCTTTTTTTTTTTTTTTTTTTTTTTTTTTTTTTTTTCTCCCTTTGTGAAGATTGTGTTAGGTTAGGTAGTTCACTACATCTAGCATAACCCTAATTTAGAGCTTTCAAGTTCGGACCTCAAGATACTAATACTATGCTAATCCATGTTGCTGAGCTGAAGCCATTGTGTATTTGCTTGTTCTAACAGGCAGAGAAAATCATTCAGCTTTTAGTATATCATTTCTGAGGAATGAGTCAACCGAGGGGGGCTTCGAAGCGGAAACGCCCAGAGTCTGATAATCTAACGGATGAAGAACGCATGATTTATGATCTGATTAAAAGCAAGGGAGATCAGGGAATATGGAAAGGAGACATAAGAAGAGAGTTGAACATGAATAATATTAGGGCGGTTGACAACAGCATCAAGTCACTTATTAATGTGAAACGCAAGATTAAAGAGGTAGATGACATTCAAGCGAAAGGGAAGAAACGCCTCATGGCTAATGAGTTTAAACCCTCAAATGATCTCACTGGCGGTGTGTGGTATGAGAAGGGGAATATTGACATGGACTTGATAGTAAACCTCAAGAAAGTGATTAAACAGATCCTATCCCGACAGAAGGTTGCTACGGCTGATGGGCTTTGCCATGTGGTCAATAATTCGGGAATGTTTGAAGTTCGGTTCACTGCTGAGGACATCAAGAAGATGCTTGACAATATGATTTTGGAGAAGGAAATTCTTAAAGTGAAGAGTGATGGATTGGGAGAACTCGCCCCTTTTCCTATAAATGTTGATTGCTATAAGCTGAAACCACAGAATAAAAAAGTTGGTGCCTTGACTTTAGTACCTTGTGGTGTTTGTCCCCGTATCAACCAGTGCACTCCGGATGGCATCATCTCTCCAGCAACCTGTGCATATTACACCAAATGGTTGGATTTTTGAAAGTTGAGTCGTTCCCTTTTCTTCGTCTTCCCCCTTTGTTTTTCTTCAAAGGAAATAAAGTTAAACTTAATCATTACCATTAGCTTTATATATTTGATAGTTTGGCAGTAAGATGTTCTAGTCGGTATTTGTTATCCACCAGCAAGTATTTTGTGATATTATTTAGTGTTTGAGGTGTTTTATTGACTTATGGTGCTGCAATATTTTGAGATTGTACTTGATGTGCAGGATATAATTAGAGACAGTCATCTAAGGCAATTGACGGCTTAGTGGGATAAGATTACAGGATTAAAGATTTTGAGTTCCAGTATTACTCGATCAAGCAATTGAATGTCTGATAGTGGGGTTTTTCCCCCCTCCATGAAAGGGTTTTCCCTATTTGATATTATTGCTGCTTCTTCCAATTTGCAATAACAGTGTGTACATGGGATGAATCATTTTCCGGAAACTTTCTTACATGTTTTATCGCGATGATTGAGAAAGGAGAATGTACCTAGAATGTACTCGAAGGTGAGCTTTATCGTTTGGAAGGCCTAAAGTTCTCGTAACATAGATGATTGAGCCTTGGAAGGAGTTTAACCTGCACCGCAGTGCATAAACTGGATGCCCAAGAAATCAACATGCTTGTATGTGTTTCTGGGAAAATTTCTGGCCTAATATTTCCCGCCTGTTTCTTTCAACTGACCAGCAAGTAGTTTCTGATTGCTTGAAGTGTTGTACTGACTGACGCTGCAATAGAGTTTGGATGTGCTCGGGTGCTCGGAAGCGCAAGAGCATGCTATAGTTCCCATGACCACCTGGTGTGATTGGTCGTGACAAGCTAGGTTTTTTTATTAAATTTTTTTAACTAATGATAATAACATCATGTGATTCATGTCATCATTGCTCACTTCATTGATGGCTAATTGATGGTTGGGTTAAGACTTAAGAAGGCAGCTTTCTTGTAGACACTATATGGTGGCAGAGAACCCAAAAGATTCATAAGGATGCTTCTCCATCTCCTGGGGAGACTGTTGAGCTGGTTCAAAAAAGATGGAATGAATGGAATTCCTGTGATCAACCTCTTAACGGAGATTGACACGATTGGGGTGGAGTCTAGTGGCGTGAGGAGAAGAAATTGTGGTGCTACTCTGTGGACGCCGCTATGCGTAGTGCTTTCTCTGTTGCTGTTTGGGTTAGACTCGATACTGATGGGAGCTTCATGGAAGGAGGAGCCGTAAAGGTTAACTCATCCGTACCTTTTGTTGTGGAAGCTAAGGCAATTTTGCTTGCTATATCTGCTATGGAATCAGATATTGTTTGTGTAGGGGTGATTGCTAGTGATGCACAAACGGTGGTGGAGGATATCTCTAGAGGAGCCCCGTTCCCTTGGCGCTCGTCTCATATCTTTAGTTGTATTTCTATGTTGTAAACTACTTTAGCTATGTCAATGTTTTTTACTCCTAGGTGTAATGTTGTACTAGCACACTCTTTTGCTAAGTGGGCATTCACATTCTGTGTTGAAGGCCATTTTCGGCATGATGTTTTGCCAACTTCGATTACGAGCGCTAAAAAAAAAAAAAGGTGCTTGTAAGCATTGTGGCACTGTGTTTAACACACACACACACACAACCCCCCCCCCCCCCCCCCCCAAAGAAACAGCATTGTGCCCCACTATAGAGTCAGTTGGGAGGGGTAATGGAGGTGATAATAGGATGAGTAAATGGAGGCCTCTGTCCTTATAACCCACTGATCAGGGTTTAAATGTTCACATGTAGGGAGAATATAAATTCCTCTACCTTTCTTTGTAGGGAGGGTTTCCTCCTTTGTTTGAGCCCGTCAGCCCATCAAAGATGGGTTGACTTGCTCGGCGCATATGGTTTTCGGGCTATTGAATGCGTCCTTGAAGTAAAAAAATAAAATAAAAATGGAGGCGTCTATTTACTAAATGAAAGGGCCATATTTGCTTTGTGCAAGTTGTGTCTTTATATTAAAAAAATATAGATAACCAAATCTGACCCTTAAAAAAAAAATTCTGGGTCAGTCTTTGAAGATGAATTTGAGGATACTGATTTATTTTTTTTATATTAAAGATTAAGAAAACTAATTTCAAAAACAACTCAATTTTTTTAAGGAAAAATAGAGGGGTATATAAATCAAGGTTAGATCTTTTTATATTAAAAATAGAGGCTTCCGTTTTATACTAAAAATGAAGACTTCCATTTCCTAAATCAAAAGTTAGATTTTCTTTTTTTTTTACTTATTTGTTTGTATTTATACAAAAAAAAAGAACATCCAAACTTTCATTTAGGAAAATGAAACCCTAGAAATTATATGGGTAGACCGACACAGATACTACCCAAAAAGTAGAGCCGCGTAAGCAAAGCATTGAAACAGGTAAGCTACTGAGTAGTACTCAGACTTAAGGACGGCTCTACAGTTCCTCTCTTCCACTTCCTCCACCTTCAAAAATGATCACAATCTTCCCCAACCCCAACCCCAACCCCAACCCCAACCCACTTCCAAGAGTTTTAACTGTTCACTACTTTCTCTCTCCTCGCTCTCCTTTCTTCACCTTCTATTCAACACAACTCCCGGAATTTAGCATCTACGGTTAGCTCTCTCTCTCTCTCTCTCTCTCTCTCTCTCTCTCTCTCTCTCTCCTCTCTCTTTCTTGGTTTAATTTTGTTGCTGCTATAGGTGAATTCTTCGCTAAATCAACATGCTTTTCATTCACTTTGTTACGTTTTGAGTGATTCAATTTTTAATGAACTAGCTATTGCCCAAATTAAAAGAAATTGATTTCATGTTTGTGTTAGGGCTTTTTCTCTTTTCTTGTGCTTTTTATAGGTTAGTTGAAAGTTGAACCATCAATTTACCGTATCAATCTATCCTAGTTTTCATGTTTACTTTCTAATTTGGGTTGTTCATAATGTTTTGCCTTTTTTTTAGAAACAATTTATTCACCCTCAACAAACAATAATTGAGAAGTTGAGTTTCTCATTAATTACCTATTGGGAATTTTGGAATTTGTGTCCTTGCTTATCTCAATGGTCCCCTGAACAATTTTCCATCAGCTATGTCGAATTCAATGTATGATTTGAATCTTTTCGAGTTCAATCTATGTGGATAGTGTAATAGCATCTCTATTTCTGGCCATTTTTATGTTATGTGTTTTGAGGGATAGATAGGTGAAATTGACAAAGTAGGGACGAGTTCTTGTAGCTTTTAGGGGTTAGCATAAACCTTTATGTGTTTTGGCATCTAGCTATTCAGCATACAAAGATAACCAAATCAGTTAACATGAGACTGGAATATGGAGTTTTATTGAGATGATAGGGATTAATGAAATAAGCCGTCCCACGACCACCTTCTTCTCTTCAGTTGCCTCCCCAGGTTAATTGATGAGTATGTTGGACGGATTTGGAAATGGGTAAATGGAAATGCAGAAATTGGAATTCAGAACCTTTGTTCTTAAAAAATTAGGAATTGTTGTTCAAAAAGTCAGAAAAAATCAGAATTTTTTGGCCGACGAACCTAAAACTATCTTAGTGATCCATGAAAGGAAGAACTTGCTATTCACATAAAAAAAAAAAGGTTTTCCATAAGTTTCCTTGAGTTTCCAAGTTGTCAACACGGGAATCGTGACCTTCATGAGAGTTGTCGTGCATCAAATACTCACCACGATAAAAATGTTAATAGAATGTGTGTTGCCATAAAGAGCTTATTTTTCTTTCCTTCTGCAGGTGGATAGTGCAACTAAAGGGACTGGATTGACTGGTCCACTGAGTTACGTCTAGTTCGCACAGCAGTAGATCTCTCCTCCAGCGTCATTTTCCGGCCACGTCACTGAACCAATCAGGGATTTCCACGTTTCTTTTATCATGCCTGCTATTTGGAAAAACCCTAATATCACCGTCACTATATATTTGTGAGCTTGATGGCCTTGAATTGTAGATCGGGAGAAGGACAATGGTCTCACCAGCCACGGATTCCTCATCTAGACCCAAGGTAAGTAATTACCCCCCTCCTTTTTTTGAAGTTACTTGATTTTGACAACATATGAAATGTAATAAACATTTGCACAAGTACCCATGGCTATAGAAGTGATTTAGTTGAATGTTTTGATAAATGTAAAAAACAATAGAACAATATAACATTGGTTTCGTGCCGTGGACCGCGGTGTTCTCCTGTTGAAGTAGTAAGTTATGAACCAGCAATCACCTGTTGGAAGTTTAATAATTGCCAATTAAACAGTCTAGGACATTGACTTAAATTGAAATTGTGCTATCAGTTGTCTATCTACTCAAAATTTGATGAGGGAATTTTAGATCTGATTTCTTTGGAATTTACTACATGGATTCCTTGATGGTATTTATTAAAAGTGAAATTAATGTATAAAGTTCAATAATACACTAGTTACTTCTCTTTTTATCAAATTGCTGGTAAACCATTGTGTCAATTTGAGACCTAGAGGTTGTTTAACTGTGAAGTTCCTTAGAATAGGATGTAGTAGGTGAGATCCTCTAAACAGAAATTATGGCTTGTTCCAATTTAGTTGATATGAAAATCTGTAATGTTTGAGATTAAAGGGAGACAGGGCATGTCTTAGCATATGCTGAATGATTTTCCTGTGTTGCTCCCTCTTTTTAATGCATATGATCTACATATTTTTTAGCGTATGTTGCTGGAAATCTTTAGTTAACTCTAATCATTCACAGAAATCTATGGAAGAGCTAATGGAGAGAGGCTATGGAAACTTGATTTCCAAGATCAAACAGCTGAAAGAAGAGATTGAAGCAGACCGAATACGCCAAATTAAGGTGAGGTTTGACTTGGTCCATGGTGTCATTGTGTGGACATATCTTACGACCATAGTCTTTCTCTTCCATGCGTTTGTGCAGTATAGATCAGTGAATTTTCAGCCTTTTCAGAGGGGGCTAGTATTCAGGATGTAGAATTTGTTTGGGAATTTTGTGTACTAATTTGATCATTTGTTTGTGAAGGAGAAACTTGATAACTGTGGGAAGAAATTGCAGTCTCAAATTCATAAGAACCTGTTAGACAAATCTATAGAGCATCCTGCTTCAGTGGAGAATATACCAAGTTTAGGGATTGAGAGTTCTTTGTGCACAATTAACGGGCTTCTTCCAGATTCAGCAGACAAAGATTTTGCTAATATCGATGAAGCTATATTTTCGAAAAGCACTATGCTAGAAAAGTTTGAGAAGATACCGCGTTACACATCATGGATCTGTCTGCATAGGTGTGAACTTTTATTCTTTTACATGTGTTTGATAAATTATAGCTTTATTCGGCAACTACTATCCTGCATGGCTCTATTATCTCTTTCAACAGATTTATCTGAAGTGCTAAAACCAAAGTTACCCTGCAACTGAAAATACTCAATGTTCTCTATGTACTGGAAGAACACATGTGTTCTACCTTGAGTTCCTTATATGAAGGTTATTTGATTTCCATTTTGCTAGGATCTTGTAGGATTTGAAAATTTTGAAATGAGATTTGATTATTTAAGCTGAGTATTTGTTTTTCCTTGTTAAAGATTAAGCATCTACGTTCTTGCACATTATTTACTAACTTCTCATCTGATTAGAAATCAGAAAATGGCAGAAGACCATTCAGTGGTTGGGAGGAGACGAATATATTATGATCAATCTGGAAATGAAGCTCTGGTCTGTACGGATAGTGACGATGATATTGCAGAAGTGGAGGACGTAAAGCGTGAATTTTCTGAAGGTGAAGATCGAATTCTATGGTAAGTATAGGTTCCAGATTTTTGAAGTAGCATGAGCCAATATCAGTCATGCAAAGACATTGTTCTGCCATTACAATCTGGAAAATGTTTCCTCTCTTGGCACATTAAGGGTTTGTTTACTTCATCAAAGTTCTTCCATAGAAATTTGTCAGAAAATGTCTGCTTCAACACTTTCTAGCAATCAAAAAACATGTTTTACTAGACCAATGCCCTACTTTTATCTTCCCCTTCAGTCTCTCTCCTCCCTCTCAAGTCTCAACCCCCCACCCACTCTCTCTCCTCCCTCTCAATTCTCAACCCCCACCTACTCTCTCTCCTCCATCTCTCCATTTCATTCTGGAAACCCCCACCCCCCCACCTGGCCACCCCCACATTCTCTCTCCTTATTCATCCGAAAGAAGATCAACTTCTCAGCTAGACATCCCCTCCTCGATTGCAATTTTTAATTTCGAATTAGGGCTTTTCAATAGTGGGTCACTACCGCCGACTGTTGCACTATGGTGGCCCCGACCACCTCCGACAGTGCTTTTGTTGTGGTGGTTGGTGAAGTCTCAAGCAACATCGGGAAGTGGGGGTTGGTTGAAGAAAAATGTGGAAAACACCAAATTGATGTTTTCTACTTTTGCCAGAATCGTTTGTAAAGTTATAAAACAAGAAAACTGAACTGTTTTTTCTTGGCAAAGTTTGGAATAGTTTGCACTTCGGAACATATTTCCTACTCCGTGTTTTCTGTGGAAGTTTTTTGCAGAAAACCTAAGCATGACAGTGTTTTCTAATTGGACTACTGAAACAAATCCCAAATTTGTCAGGGGAAAAAATCATGGTGATCACTATCTTGCATTATGGTTTGGTAGTTTTCTGATATTCTGAATTAGCTACTTTTTTCACTATTCAAAGTTACGATTTTATGGATGAAAATCCCAATTTTAACAGAATGGCACTTGAAATCTTACTTGGGTATTTCCGCAGGGGTGAACAATTGATTCCACGTGTTGATCTGACTGAATGATTCACCGTGAACTTTACGTCACTAATCTAAAGAAATTAGTGCCCGTGCCTAGCATGTATTTACATGTAGCCATATTGTCATGCTACTTTTCTGTTTTAATTGTGTTGTGAGATTATCATGATACACTGTACAGCTTAGACCTATTTTAGTTGGTTTTGTGCAATATAAGAATATCTCTATTGATACTGGGTCACTCTCCTGGTATAGTGTCTTCCCACTTACGGTCTGTTAGTGAAATTAATTTTTGTACAGATTTTATGAGTAGATTGAGATGTAGAAGCTCCTGTGACTAACTGATAATATAAATAATACGTAAGTGACAATAATATAAAGAAGCCTAGTGACTTTTAAAAAGTTCTAAAAAGTATAATTAATCTATTAGTTGATCATTCCCTCTCTCTTTTGGATTGTAGTTATTTACTTGAGAAATTTTTGTGTGGGTGGCTCGAGTGTTGGCGTGCTACCTTGCTGGTGGCCCTTATTTTCAGAATGCCCAGTTTGGTGACTTCTACTTTACGAAATACTTACATATTTGCCCCTAGTTAATGGTGTAGAGGGTTAATTTTTGAATGGGAGAATAATATTTAACATAAAAATGCTCAAAAACAAAAACTGTATATATGATTAAAAAAATAAAAAGAAATAGAAAATTTCGCAGGTACCTTGTGGCGCCTGATCTTCCCCCGTTAGCCCTCAGTGAGTCCTCCCTACACTCAACAGCAGACAGCCTGCACGCGGCACTATCCCCAGGGCCAGGAGCACCCCTCCCTCCCAGCTGCCATCCCTCTCTTTAACCTCATGATCTCCTTTCCACCATGTCTACTTCATAGGCAGCCATATTCTAGTTCTTTTGGGTGTCATATGGTGGGTATATGTCAATTTGTTACGTTCCAATTGCAAGGTTTGGGGCTTATGACTCTTCCATCCTTTGAGCTAGCTTTCGGGATTGCGCTCTCTCATAAGGCCATAAGTGTGTATGACTGTATCAAAATATCTCATCTTTATGTATCTGAGCTATCATTCCTGAGCAAGGAGATCTAAGGTCTTTAGGAGGGAGAAAATAAACGGTGTGGTTGGAAGCTCTTTAGGCATGTTGGCCAGCTTTGAGGTCAATTTCCAGCTCTACTCACACAACCATTTGAATTCCACTTCTGAAAAAGCAGGGGGACGGGGGAAAGGATCTGTCTACCCAGGACGGGATCCACTGGTGGTTGATGGATCCTGCTGAGTGGGTCACCGACAAACGCATCGGCAGATGTTGAGGAGTGGAGCAACATTGTGTGGGATGGGAGGTGCACAATTGTTTTCGTTTTCTTTTTAAAAGTTAAATTATTCTTTTCCTCCTTTCTTGATAGTAAAACTTAAGGTTTTTTTGATAGCAAAAATGCAACCTTTTGATCATTTTTATGTCTAAGTATCATTTTCTTCTTGAAAACTTAGTGGCGCTATATGAAACTATATTGTTAATTATGGTGAATCAAAGTGGGTATTAGCAACATACAATCAAGAAAATAGCCAAACGTCAAACCAGCAAAATGTAAAATTCTTAAATCTCCAATTCATTATTATGCATTTTGTGTATCCCACACGTTGACTTGTTGAGGAACTTGAGCATGTGTTTCCTTTTTGTCCACCCCCTCTTCAGGATGGCTTTTTAGGAACATGGTTTAAGTGAGGACGTTACTGACGTGGTTGGCCATTTTATTGGAGGCACCCCTGTGGAAATTCAGGTAATGTTTACTAGCATATTAAGCTAGAAACTATAAGTACATCCATTTACTATCAAAATTTAACCTAGTCCTACACCATATTTGTAAGTAGTTTCAACATCAAATGTTTTGCTCAAACTTGGCCTTTCAGAGAAGTATGAAGTTAACTATGTTATCAAATTTAGAGGAGAGATACAATGAGCTCAAGCTGAGACTCGAAACAACACGTGAACAAGGGTCTGCTCCAAGGAGTACGTTTCTGGAGAAGAGTCTTAGTGCTGCTTTAGATTCTTTAGACAATCTCTTTTGCCGCCAATGTTTGGTACATATCAACCTTTAGAATTCCAACGTAACCAACAGTTACAGGCTTACTGCAGTACATATGTCCTTTAACTCCTTTTTCCCCTCCTTGGCATTAACAGGTATTTGACTGTCGTCTGCATGACTGTTCTCAAACTCTTGTTTATCCTGTGAGTTCAAGGCTGCTTATATTTTGTTTTCCAACCCACTTCAACATATGCCTTTCTTGTAGCTATTCAGCCGTTGATCCCATTGAATGCTGACCCCTGACAGAGTGAAAAGCAGTTGAGTTGGTCCGAACCGGAAGATGGGAAACCTTGCAGTGAGCAGTGTTACCTCTTGGTATGCCTTCGAGTGGACTTCGAATCTCATGCTTGATACCAACATGCCTAATATAGCATGTGCATAAACAGTTTCTACCCCCCCCCCTCCAGATTTAGTTGCCTGGAAAACTTTTGATGAATTTATAATTCTAGATTAAGGAATGGGGTGTCCTAGTGGAGTGAACCATCTAAGTTTTATGGGTTACTTGAATCAGGTGTGAGTCAACTTAATTGGTTTCAATGCTTGTGGCAGTCGTAACCCTGAGGTGTTATCTCGGTTGGTAAGGCTTATGAGATCTATTCCAAAGAACGCAGGTTTGAGTCCCTCAGGGCCACTGGAGGTTTTCCTGGTCGTTAACTTAAGAGCCCATTGGATTAGTCAAGCAAAGTTCAGATACCCATGCTTTCCTTAGAAAAAAACTTGATTTTGTTGTCGTGGTTATGAGTAGGTTTAGTTGAGGTGGTAGGGAGTTAGTGGTGGCATGAAGGTGGAACTAGCAACTAGTTGGCTATCCAACACGAATGTTATGTCATTAATGTGAGATGGATGGGTGGATTGCCTTGGTGCTTGAAGTAGCGGCAGCCAGAAAGCTAAGAAATGGTGTCCTTGTGGTTATTGTCTGAGGGCGTACTCAATAAGCTGGTGTCTTTCCAGTAGTAAAGAAACATTTTAAGCAACATGGATTTTGTCCAAGGACACCAATTTGCAAACGGCCAGAGAAACTTCTGCCGATTCTTTACACATTTATCAAATGACTCTTTCTTCTTTTGAGGCTAGCTTGAGAACAATTATTTGGGACAAATATTGAAATCCCTTTGGTACATTCACTGTTTACACAGACCATATGCATTTGCACTTGCAGTAATTTACAATGCATACATTTACTGGCACATTAACTATCTTATGATGAAATCATTGTTGATGGTATTGTTGCTCACGACCACCATCAATACACACTAACAAACATCGTTGACTCATAATTGTATGCATAAACAATCCCAATATGGGACAATTAGGTGTATTTGGGTAAACTCTCCTGATATCTGATTGTTCTTTTGAGCTTTTCCTGTGCCATTATCTTAACTTGCTTGTCCAGTGGATGCAATTTTGAAGATGCAACCCGAGTTGTGATTTGGTGCATGTACACATTGTCCATTAGCAGCTAGTCTATGCCTTTCTGATCAAGTGTCTATTGAAAACAACCTCTTTGTGATTTTTCAGGCAAGGTTGCATACTTATATAGGTTCATAATAACCTGACCCTAATATTGACTCCCACAGTTTCATAAGACCTATTACTTCTATGCATGGAAACTGGATACCATTTGTCTTCTTTCTGCTTTTTATCATGAAAATTAGATGTGCAGCCCCTTTGTTAGCTTCAAGTAGTTAGGGTAAGAGTGTGTACATCTTAACCTCGCTTAGCCCTGCCACTTTCGAGGTGGCTGTATAATCATGTTTTAAATTTTACAGGTGAAACAAGCTGCTCAAATTTTAGTGGAAGACTCAGATATACATGATAGTTTAGAAGCGTAAAAGAAAACTTTTGAAGATAATGCACGTTGTGATGATGCTGGTAGGGTGCACGGTTTGGAATCTGCTCTTGGGGAAGGGTCTACTGTAGGAGTTCTATCTGCCACCTCTGTTGTGCCTATAACCCACCATGCAAATGTGGGAAAACGAAAGATGACTGATGAGACATATAAAGAGTTGGGAGGAAATGATAAATCCTATGAAAATAAAAAGAAGAAAATTCCGGCTGTAAAATCGATAAGTATCACTGGTGAAATTGTATCAGCTATCGCACTTTCATCTGCAAAAACTGGGAATTTGAATGTTGAGCCATTTGGTGAAAGGCTGTCAAGTAGCTACGAGTGGAAGCCCTTTGAAAAAGACCTATATCTGAAAGGGCTAGAGATGTTCGGGAGAAACAGGTATGAAAATGTTTACTTCAGGTGTTTTTAGTCGATGCTCTAGTTTTAAACTTTACACAGTTTGGTATTCATTTCGCGTGTTGGATGACTTTTAATTAGAGACTAGAGATTTATGGACTATGGTATGAGGTTCCTTGCATCACTTGTTAGTCCCAAATCTCATTCTCAGACAATAATATTAGATTTCGGACTCTAAATTCATATATAATAAATGTAAGAACCTAAGACATTCAGTATCGGCTATGTTAAGGATGGGTGACTGCTTTCAGTCCTTCGGCACATTACACCAAGACTTGTTCAGTCATTTAATCTATTTTGTTTTCTTGATTTTCATGATTATGCAGTTACTAGTTGGTGCTTTGTGGTGGGACTGTCTGCCTCAGTACTCTGAGAGTCTTGAGTTTGTTTGTTTGACTTTTAACATAATTTTCAATGCAGTTTGATTAACATCGAAAAGATACATTAGTGTCACCATCTTACTATGCAAACTATTAACCGATAGGAATTGCAGTCTTAAATTTTTTTTGACTTTTATAATTAGCTGGATGCCATAACAAAGATCCACATTGACTAATTAAAAAACAATGTTCAATGTTTGTAGTATCAATATAAGTACGCTGAATAGCTTCTAGTGTTATATCTGAAAGGTGTAGCTAATTTTGTGCATCACTTGTGGCAAAGTGGAGAAAGTTTAGTTTGTATCTACATAACATTGGATCCTCATCAACTTATGTGAGGTTGTATGTTATTAGACTTTCTCAACTTACAGATGTTCTACAGTTGCCGGATAGCGAGAAACTTGCTTCCCGGTTTGAAGACTTGCACTGAGGTATCCAGTTACATGCATAATAATGGGGCTCTAATCCCTTGCAAGCTGGATATTGCACATTGTTCAGAAGGCCATGTGAGAGCCGATTCTGCTATTATGGTCAGCATTAATTTCTCTTCCACCCCCGCCCCCCTTGAAATTTCCAAATTAAATTATCTTTAGTTCACAATATAATGTTTCTTATCAAATTAGCCCCATTTTATGTGTTTGGATCTCCCCTTATTTACCATCTATTAGTTGATGGTGGTAGAAGTAAGTCAACTAAAACTTCAGTTATTTTTCTCTCTGCAATTTATTTGATTAATTCACCACACATGTTCTGCTTGCCTCAAATCAGTGTCCTGGTTTTTGTGATAGGAGCATAGGATAGTCCCAAATAATGACATGGGGAAAGAGGGAAATGTTGTCAGTTTAGCTCTTTCTTCACGTGATATGTTAATGCATCCTTGAACTGCTAATTTTCAGTGATTGGAACTAACCTATACCAATAATTGCACTGGCCCAGGAGCAAGAGGTAACGACGAGACCAAGATCTAGACTATTTCGTAAAAGGGGAAAAACGAGAAGGCTGAAATATTCTTCAAAGTCCAATGGCCATCCATCAACCTTGAGAAGTATTGGTGGTGGGGATCGAACTCGCAAACAGTATACACATGTGCGTGCAAGTTTATGTGTGGAAAGGACTGCTCATGCCTAAAGAATGGAACTTGCTGTGAAAAGTACTGTGGGTTAGTTCACATACTCATATTCCTTTCTACTGAATAAGTGCCGCAGTGAAAAAATCCTTGTGAATGAATAATTAGGAGCCGGTTATTAATTTACTGTAAATGGACAGAATTATCACGGTGATCATCGTGATTCTAAATCGCAGGTGTTCAAAGAGCTGCAAAAATAGATTTCGTGGATGCCGCTGTGCTAAGAGTCAGTGTAGAAGCCGACAATGCCCATGCTTTGCAGCTAGTCGTGAATGTGACCCAGATGTTTGTAGAAATTGCTGGGTTAGGTACGTAATTGTTTCAGGTCATCATTGTCTGTGATTAATTTCACACATTGTCATATCCTTCAAAGGTTAAGTTGACAATTTGTGGTGGTGATCTCCAGTTCACAAGTTCTTCGGTGCATAAAGTTATAGTAGATGCGTTCTGATTCCATTATTATTTCAGACATTAATTTTAGTTCAACTCTGAACTACTGAAATAGAAACTGCATGATGAATTGGCAATGATTTGTTCCCTGCAGTGATTGCTGCATCATAAAGGTTTCATAAAGGTTTACCAAATAAGTTGGAGAGGAGCTTATCTTGATTGTGAAACTTTATGCCTTTAGCAGAAATCATATCAAATTATGCATAGGCAACTGACCATTTCTTTTGCATCATGTAGCAGACAGCCAGCATGAAGCATGGCCAAAACTTTTTTACATGGGTTCTATATTGCTGTGTATGCATCTTATCTAAAAAATATTTCTGTGTATGCAACTTTAATGATCAAGAGTTGATATACCCAATGCTACCAGATACTTTTAGGCATGGTTTAGTTGGTTGGTTAATTTGTGCAAACCATTTTGATTAGCGAAGTGGTTTGTGGGCCGAAAACTTTCTCATCCATTCATTCATAAAATTCTTTCAACTGCTTGTTTTCAAAAATTCACCATCTTTTGTGGGTCCATAGCCTCTCGTCAAGGCTACTAGCTAGGGGTAAGATTGTGCGTACATCTCGACCTTCCCCAAACCTTGCTCTCAGTACGATACTTCTTGGGCTGTTGTTGTTGTAGACATGAAAAGGTGTCAAAATAATTGTTCAGCAGATGGAACTGCTAATCTTATGAAGAAACTCCAGATGTCAACTCAATGTACATGTAATTATTTGTATGAACCTCGGTCATCTACATTTTGTGCTAAACTTTTTTATGGTAACTTTTTCTTCTCCATTGGTTTCAGTTGCGGCGATGGTTCACTAGGTGAACCTATTAAAAGAGGTGACGGGCAATGTGGAAACATGAGGCTCCTTTTGAGACAACGGCAGAGAGTAAATGCTTGGAATACTTAATTAGCAATACTTTTCATTGAAATAGCTTTCGGTTTTGTCTTCTTAATACTGTTTCACTAATTATCTGCTCAGGTTCTGTTGGCGAGGTCAGATGTTGCTGGATGGGGAGCTTTTATCAAAGGTTAAAACCAATTTTATGTGCTGAAGTAATATCTGTTAGCTTTCAGTATTGAGGCTCCACCAACATAATGTATGAATGTATGATGTCATTGCAGAATTCTGTGAATAAACATGATTACCTTGGAGAATATACTGGCGAGTTGATATCCGACCGAGAAGCTGATAAGCGTGGGAAAATTTATGACCGGACAAATTCATCATTTCTTTTTGACTTGAATAAAGAGGCAAGTGGCAAGTTTTTTTTTCTTTTCAGAATTATAGCTAGCTATGAGAGTGATAGGTATTTCAACCTAAATGAGACCGTGCATGATTGTGACAATTTCATTATTTGGAAACTCTTGTTTTCATATGGGCATGTTGTCAAACATTACTTTCTCTGTAATTTCTCTTATGTGTCCATTTGTTTAAGGCCCTGTTCTCCTCATTCTTCAGTTTTGAGTTCAGTTAGATAAACTTCAGAGAATTTCTGTAAATTCGAAAACATGGCTTTTATGATGGTTATAGTCCTGGAATAAGTTGATTGAGAAAATGTGTTATTGCTCTATGAGCCTATTTCAGAATACTGACAAAATCATAATAATGTTTTTCCTTTATTTACATTATACAAGATAAGGAGAAAAGAGGAAGAAAAATATGAGGTCATAAAATCATAGTAGGAAAACAAATTTAAAACCAGGACAATGCAATTCTGTCATACATTTAGTGAGGATGCATGGAAATGATATGATGATAAGTCACCCAAGTTTCATCTCTCTTTTCCTGTGTCATTCGGGTTTAGTATCATGGATGTTAAGAAGTTATTTAATACACTTGTAGCTTCTTCGACTAGCCAGGGGTAGTGATCAGTGGGAGGAGAGGAAGGACAAGATCATCAGTTCACTTCATTTAAGGTCTTCCAGTAGTGGAGGTCTGGAGGATAACACAAGCTGGGAAGATTATCAGCATTGGAGGGAGGATATTATGCTAGCTTTGACGAGTGGTGTTTTAGATCTGTTGTGATGGCAAGGGTTTATAGGTCATCCGTCAGCATCTCCTACTGAAAGCTTATTTTGGACCTTGTTCCCTTGAGAGTAACTTGTTAATATAGGAAGGGCAACTCTCTGTCTAAATCCCTCCCCTCACCGCCCCCTTGGTGGTCATCTTCCAACACTTTTCCTCTCCCTTTATCCCCTCCTTTCCAAGTCCTCTTGATACAGTTTAAATTGGTCATGGACCAGTGCTGCCATGACATCTATTAGCATATATCAGTTGCCTGACTGTCTGTGATGTTAGAACTCATTTTCCGAGTCCCATGTGTTAGTCTATATAGACAGTCTAAAGAAAGGAAAGCCTTTTCTGTTTGACACTAAAGCTCTTGAGCATATGACCGATCTTTGGGAGTCCTTGATACACAGTATGTTATGCAAAAGGCAACTGTGTTAAGTAAATCAGATTTTGTTGTTAAGTAAATCAGAGTGTCCATAGTCAAGCTCCTGTTGTTAAACTGTACCACCTAACTGTTCTTTGAGAAGGTATTTCATGCATTATGGTTTCATCTACTATATCATATAAATAACTGTGGCTGGGCTATTACTCCTGATAGTAATCATGATCTTAAAATAATTTTTCTGTTGATCACAGTATTGCCTTGATGCCTGTCGTCAAGGGGACAAGTTGAAATTTGCTAATCACTCAGCGAACCCAAACTGCTACTGCAAGGTATGCAATTCATGATTTGCACTCCCTTCCCCTCATTTGTATTTATATTTGAGCAAAAAGTTAAAATTTCAGTATTGGAAGGCAACTATTTGCTACAAAAATCTGCTACCTTTCATTTAAATGAGCTTTGAGGTTCCTGATAAGCTGCTGGTATCAATTCGAACTCACTCCATCACTCTATTTGGTTGTTTGTCCAGGTAATGCTGGTGGCAGGTGACAATCGGGTTGGCATTTTTGCCGGGGAACGTATTGAAGCTGGGGAAGAGCTATTTTACAACTATCGATATGGACCTGATACAGCACCTGCTTGGGCCAGCCTGAGGCATCTAAGAAAGATGATTCCCTTCCTTCTCACAGTCGTCCAAGAAAACATCAGTCTCGTTAGTCTTTGTGAATGTATTTACATAATCATAGTCCTCTGAACCCAAAAAAAAGAACATTATAATCATGGTCCTGCACTCCTGCTCAAGCAGGAAATCATTTATTTGATATACAGCTGAAATAATAGGCAGCATGTACCACAATTTTCAGGGTATAGCAAAAATAACATAAATGTACCGGCTAGCCATAAAAATGATATACCCTTAATCTTGAAAAGATTACTCTCACAAAGGGGTACTTTTTTTATAGTGAGAAACAAGATGTTACATTTTGCAAGTAGAAAAGGTTACTTTTGCATAAACTTTATAGATGGATTTCTATCAACTACGTAAGATAGAAAGTTTAATTACCAGCTGATCGTAAATTTTACAAGAAAAACAAACACTAAAAGTGTAATTGTTAATAAGGGGAGCAGAAGAAGAAGGGCCAACTTATTCAAGAAGCAAGACAATAAGTAAGACGTTTTTTGTATTTCTCTCTCTCCTCAGTCCTCTCCTCAGTCCTCACTACAGATGAGTACAATGAGAAATTTAATACAATCAATAATCACAACCCATCTCAGGAAAAAGAATACATTAATGAATGAATGTACAAAACACTATGATAGCATTTTTACACTAGCTTACTTTTTTTCTCTGTTTCCTAAGTTTAGAATGAAGAAAAAGAGAAATAGAAAACACTGATCATTAGCTAACATACACACTCTTATTTTCGTGCTTCAAGAGCAACTGATGATAGATTAGCTCATTCCAAGCATCTGGAACCCCGGGCAGACACCAATGACTGCAATCTTCAACTGAAGAAACCTTCTTTGCCGGATTTCTCCCATATTTTGAGGGATGACCATCTATCCTATAAGATGACAAGCCAGTTATGTTCAAAAAAGTAACAGGAGTCTTCATGGTCCTGATGATCTCCTCTGCGATAAGGTCCTTCACAGGGTTGTCTATGTACATCTCATGAAGGGGTGTTCGGGCTTCTCTACAATGTCCACCACTATTCCATTGCCCTCCTCTGTTCATCAAACCGGACAATTTTCATGGCGGTAAAAAATGAGTTACATAGTTCAATGTTTCTTAAATGAAGGGAATACTGAACACACCTGAAATGGGCTGGTGCTTTACTCCGAAAGAAAACATGCGTCTTGTGTGAATTGATATATTTGTCTACCCATGTAGCCCATGTCAATAATGCTTTTCTGTAAGCCGTCAAAGCATCAAGGTGGGGATAAACTTGTTTACCTTCCTGGAAATAGTTATTCCTGTATGCCATTGAAACGCATCAGCTAAGCATGACGAAAGCTGTAAGATTCATACAGAATGACCTTGAGATATGTCTAGACACTTCAAACTTCTACCAGCATTAGTTCAAGGCAATGTTCAAAGTTTTTCATCTCCCTTCTTGACATAGGACTCAAGGGCCACCTAGACTAGCCTAAAAAACTAATCATTATAGGCACCTCACATAGGAACACTTTACAGTAATGTTTCTAAGCCTAGAGGGCCTCCAATGAGAGCTCTTCTGGTAACCCAATCAACCTCCTGCATCCCCTGGCGCCCTAAGGCCCAAACTCATCCTTACCCACTGATATATATAGTGACAAACATGATTCATAGCTAACTTGTCGAATCTGAAGAGAACTTTAGATGATTATCTATTGACAAACATGATTCATAGCTAACTAGAATCTGAAGAGAACTTGAAAGACAGGTTTCAGGAACTCACCCAGCTTGTGTTTTGAAATGACTCCACCAGTTTCCAGTGTTGAAGATCAAAACATCAGCTCCTCTCCACCTTGATGACCCTTTATCAATAGTATCTATACGCAATGTTCCCTTCCGCTTCCTCCCTATCCTTGCCTTGCTTTCATGCACTAAGAAGTGGGTCACATAGAACTCAACTGTACATTTATAATCCTACATTGTAAAACCACCACAGTTATGAGCGCAAATTCGTGGGGATAAATTTATAAAGGGAGTAAATTAGCTCAATGTGACCCTCACGAATATGATTTATGAGCACAAACTCGTTGTAGACTTGTAGGTACAAATAACAAAATGAGAGCTAGACTTAGCAATGATTCTCACCACAAATCTAAAACTGTAACTCCCCTTTCCTTTTGTAATTCTTCGGCCACGTGTCTCATAGACCTTCGTGGGATCTTTAACAGCTCCCGCTAGTAAACAAAGCAATGATTCCCATTGGTTTCTATTGATTGAATCCCCGGAAAAAACTACCCTCTTCCCTCTGATCAATTCCAGCATATTTGTTGCATCAAACCTAACATGAAAAAAACCCATGATTGTTTCACACCTTTGTAATGATAATGATTGTAACATTTCCAGCAGTGATTCACAGAGAAGTTGTGTATGCATAATTGTTAAGAACATATAACAAAGAAGCAATGACTACAATACCTTGGAATGTCACAGTCTTGTGGTTGCCATCTCCACTTCATATAGTCATTATCCAGCCTCCCATTTCCCTGGCAGTTAAACCCTTCATCTATGAAAGGACATGAGAGATTTGTGTAAAATGGATAGCTCTCATCGAACACCCATCTTCCCTTCGAAATATCGCAATCCTTGACTCTCTTATCTCCATTCTTATCATCAACTTTACCAATTGAACTAGAATTTGGTTCACTTCCTTGCATCCTTGTGTGACCACTAAGCCTATTCTCATCTTTTTCCACATCAGCAACAAATTTGCCTACTTGTTCAGTAACTCCTTTCCTCTGAAGTTCATCATCTTCTTTGAAATTGGAAGATTTGACAAACCCAGATGAATCAAAATTACCCACTTCCCCAACATTTCCCTCCCTCTGAAGCTCAAAACCAGAAGAATTCTGGGGTTTACTCAAATTGGTATCTACCAAATTCGATTCTTTTACTCCACTAACTGAGAAATTTGAGCCCAAATCAGCAAAACCCTTGACATTCCTTCCATCAATCTTTCTTATATTACCAACAACTGTACTAGCTTCTTCTCCAATAACTGACACTACATCAATGGACCAATTGCCAACAAACCCAGAAGAATTTTGAGGTTTATTAAAGTGGGTATCAGTTAAATTAGTAGTATTCACAGTATAAGAAGCAGATGAATCAGCAAAAGAACCAGAAAGAGATTGAAGATTTAAAGGACTAAGACTTAAAGTAAGTGAGGGAGTATTAAGCAGCAAATAAGACTGTTGGTGGATTACAGGGTTAACACGCATTGCCCAGAAAGAGAAAAATGACAAGAGCACGAGAGAGAAAGAGAGAGTTAAGGAAAGCACCACAAATCTAGATGATTTCCACGAGAAAATTCTCTGCTTTTCCATTTCCTGCAGTTAGCTGCTTCAAAGAGCGCCCAGAGGAGAGAGAAATGCATCTGGAACAAATAATGGTTGAGTTATTGGATTTAAAAATACAGTTGTGCTGTTATTAATTTAGTTTTAAGTATATGCAAAAGAACGTGGTGTTGTGACTTGTGAGTGTGATACATTTGTGACGGACATGATCTAAATGATAAGAATTTGAAGATAACTAATCTAATCATGAGATAATCTAACATCAAGAAACTGGAATACACTAAACTACACATAACACGAATTAAGATGGGTTGATATAGTGGTTTAACACTTTATTCCTTAAACAAGTGGTTGGGAGTTCGAATCCCAATTCTTGTCAATGGAAAAAATCCCTTAACCAGCCCCCTACCGCTTAGTGCGCTGACAGTTGGGGTGAGAGGATTAGTCACTGTGGTCGACGGTGAATACCCTTGACAAACACCAAAAAAAAAAGTTCACATAACACGACTTAAAAGGATGTCATCTCTTAAGTTAAATATGGCTTAAGTATGATGTCATGCTTGTTTGATGCGTCTCACATTGAAACTGCGTTATATGAATTTTTGTGAAACTTGTAAGAGTCGTAGTAAAGTTCGCATATTTGACGGAGTTGGTTCTACTTTGATGGTCCAAACTAGAGTGTGTTTTTTTCTTTTAGTAAATTTCAGGAAACAAATTAAATACTCGTACGTGGAGAGAGATCATCTTTTCGTTTCTGATAATTTCTAAGAAGAGAACCTCAAATTACAAATAGCAAAATGCTTTAGAAAATTGAATATCACCTGTTTGTCTTGGTTACAGGCTCACATCTGGCATGTGAGCTGCTCATTCAAAGAAAAAGACCCAAGAAGAAGAAATATATAAGGAGGAATTATTCTACTATGAACACATCAATGATGTGTAAGATCTAAATATCAAGTATGATCGGGTATAGATAATATAAAATGAACGATGAAAGTAATTTTCTCTGTGATGAATGCATACGGGTAACTTTCACTTTTCTTTAGCAGATTTTTTTTAAATTTTTTATAATTAAGTATCCTTTTATTCATTAAGAGATCTCTCTAAACAAGAGAATTAGAACAACAAACATTGCCTCAAAACGCCATTTAGACAAGGCAAATACTACATGGAAGAAAACACTAGAACACCAAAGTAACAATACACTACAGCCAAACAAGTAAATCAATTTCTCTGAACAGTCCCTATTTAGCAAATTAAACTTAATTTAGCGGGTTAATAGTTTGGAGATGGTGCTTGAAACATGTTTCGAACCCCCTTTGCTTTGTAAAATAAACAAAAGGGAGATCACTCCTTTCTTTTGAGAAGATAATTGCTTATCATATCATCATGGTGAGTGGAAATTTTTTTGTGTGGACTTGGTTCTTGGTGGACTAATTGACTAAATTATTTTTAAAATATTCTCCATGTCTTTAAATAGTTTTCACTAGTGTTCTTGATCCACAATAAACTTAATCCACACAAGATAAGCTATGACGAGTGACTTGAATGAGGGAGAGTGTGAAATGATGATTTATGTCTTTTCTGGGACATGTAGATTGTAGAATGATTATATCTTCCATATCTACTTGAATCCAGTGAATATTTTCAAGCTGTTTTATTTTTTATTTAGTCTAACGTAGTTGTTTCTCTCCATCCCCCAAAGTAAGACAAAAATGTCTTCTTCAACCTTGATTGAGATTTGAATCTAGTCTCTAGTGGAAGAAAACATTACTCAATTCGTTTCATAACATAGCACAGTAAATTTTGACTTGGCATAAAGATTAAAAAACTTTAAAATTAATAGAAAATGAGGTAAATTGACTATTATACCCTTAATCTTAAATGCCACAATGGATAGAGAATATAAGGAATTACCGAGAAAAAAGAAGGGAGAAGTGAAAAAAATTATTATTATTATTTCTGAAAATTGGCGTGTGCCCTATATTGTGAAAAAAACATTGAAGTAAAAACAATATATCTTACATTGTGAAATAGAGCAAATACTATAAACCAAATAAAATCATTGTTATGTATTCTAAAAACCGTAGTAATTTAAACAATATATATATATATATATATATATATATATATATATATATATATATATATATATATATATATATATATATATATATATATATATATATATATATATATATATATATATACCAACGGGTCGTCTAAAATTATTATTTTTTTTAATAAGAATCGGTCGTTTAAACTTAATAAGAACTTGATAACATATTCTGAGGGGTGAGAGTTTCCATGCCCCTATATATGTCTTGTGTTATATGGTGCAAAACTAATAACTTTCGCACAAGACCAAAGTAACCTTCATTTTCAGCTTTCTAATGCCCAGTTGAAGATTTTTCCCATACGTTATCAAGTAGTACATTGTCACCCAATAGTATCTCATGTACTCTCAATAGGTCATTCAGATCTCTGAACTTTGTATCACCTATATTTTACAGAGGTGGCCCTTCCGTAGCCAGAAAAATAGTCGTCCAAGTCTCATAGAGACCTGATAACCAACCTTGGGTGATATCGAAGTTCGGGAATGCGGATAGCCTTTCCAGGAAACGCGAGGATTGTGTAGGGTCATGATAGACCTCACAGAGAAGTATGGGCAAAAATGACATACGGACCCTGGGAATCCGAAAACGAAGGCTATAATCCACGTTTTTGGGGCTTCTGGGAGGCACCGGAACGAAAGGGTATATTTACACACCATATTGCACGGGACACCCCTAAAGGACATGGGAGACCCATGGGGTCCGTTATATGGTCCCTGATAGGCTTCTAAGGGCGTTTTTACGGGACATCAATGTAAGGGCCGAAACACCTCGAAAGCATGGGTGATATCGAAGTTCGGGAATCAAGATAACCCTCCCAGGGCACCGAGGATCCTCTAGGGTCATGATAAATCCCCCAGAGAAGTTTTGGCAAAAATGACACTCCGGCCCCGGGAAGCCGAAAACGAAGGCAATAATCCACGTTTTTGGGGCTTCCGGGAGGCCCCAGAACGAAGGTGTATATTTTTGCACCACATCGCACGTGACGTCCCCAAGAAACTTGGGGGCCCGGGGTCCATTATTCGGTCCCTAATAAGCTGGTAAGGGCGTTATTACGGGGCATTAATGTAAGGGTCGGTACACCGAAAGCATGGGTGATATTGAAGTTCGGGTATCCGTACGATCCTCCTGGGGCACTGAGGATCCTCTAGGTCTATGATATATCCCCCGAAGAAGTTTGGGCAAAAATGACAACCGAGCCCCGGGAAGCCAAAACTCGAAGGCTATAATCCACAGTTGTGGAGTTTCCGCGAGGCCCCAGAACGAAGTTGCATATTTTCACACTATATCACGCGGGACACCCTTAAAGGACATGGGAGACCCCCGGGGTCCGTTATCTGGTCCCTGATAGGCTTGTAAGCCATTTTTACGGGACATCAATGTAAGGGACGAAACACTGAAAGCATGGGTGATATCGAAGTTCGGGAATCAAAATAACCCTCATGGGGCACCGAGGAACCTCTAGGGCCATGATATATCCCCCGAAGAAGTTTGGGCAAAAATGACAACCGAGCACCGGGAAGCCGAAAACGAAAGTTATAATCCACAGTTGTGGAGTTTTCGCGAGGCCCCAGAACGAAGGTGTATATTTTCAAACTATATCGCACGGGACCCCTAGAGGATATGGGAGACCTACGGGGTCCGTTATCTGGTCCCTGATAGGCTTGTAAGGGCATTTTTACAAGACACCAATGTAAGGGCTGAAACAACGAAAGCATGCGTGATTTCGAAGTTTGGGGATCTGGATAACCCTCCAGGGGCACTGAGGATCTTGCAGGGTCATGATAGACCCCCCAAAAAAGTTTGGGCAAAAATGTCACCCGGGCCCCGGGAAGCCGAAAATGAAGGCTATAATCCACGTTTTTCGGGCTTCCGGAAGGCCCCAGAACGAAGGTGCATATTTTCACACCTAATTGCACGAGACGCCCCTAGAGTACATGGAGACCCCGGTGGTCCGTTATCTGGTCCCTAATAGGCTTGTAAGGGCGTTTTTACGAGACATCAATGTAAAGGCCGAAACACCGAAAGCATGGGTGATACCGAAGTTCGGGGATCCAAATAACCCTCCCAGGGCACCGAGGATCCTTTAGGGTCATGATAGACCCCCCGGAAAAGTTTGGGCAAAAATGACACCCCGGCCCCGGGAAGCCGAAAACGAAGGCAATAATCCACGTTTTTGGGGCTTCCGGGAGGCCCCGGAACGAAGGTGTATATTTTCGCACCACATCGCACGACACGTCCCTAAGAGACTTGGGGGCCCCGAGGTCCATCTCCGGTCCCTAATAAGCTTGTAAGGGCGTTATTACGGGGCATTAATGTAAGGGTCGGTACACCGAAAGCATAGGTGATATCAAAGTTCGGGGATCCGGATGACCCTCCTGGGCAGAGAGGATACTCTAGGTCCATGATATATCCCCCGAAGAAGTTTGGGAAAAAATGACAACCGAGTCCCAGGAAGCCAAAAACGAAGGCTATAATCCACAATTATGGAGTTTCCGCGAGGCCCCAGAACGAAGGTGTATATTTTCACACTATATCGCGCAGGATACCTCTAGAGGACATGGAAGACCCCCGGGGTCCGTTATCTGGTCACTGTTAGGCTTGTAAGGGTGTCTTTATGAGACACCAATGTAAGGGCCAAAACAACGAAAGCATGGATGATTTCGAAGTTCGGGGATCCGGATAACCCTACAGGGGCACTGAGGATCCTGTAGGGTCATGATAGACCCCCCGGAGCAGTTTGCGCAAAAATGTCCCCCGGGCCCTGGGAAGCCAAAAACGAAGGCTATAATCCACGTTTTTCGGGCTTCCGGGAGGCCCCAGAACAAAGGTGCATATTTTCACACCTAATCGCACGGGACGCCCCTAGCGGACATAGGGGGCCCTTAGGGTCTGTTATCTTGTCCCTGATAGGCTTGTAAGGGCGTTTTTACAAGACACCAATGTAAGGGTCGAAACAATGAAAGCATGGATGATTTCGAAGTTCGGGGATCCGGATAACCCTCCAGGGGCACTGAGGATCCTGTAGGGTCATGATAGACCCCCCGGAGATGTTTGCGCAAAAATGTCCTCCGGGCCCCAGGAAGCCGAAAACGAAGGCTAATCCACGTTTTTCGGGCTTCCGGGAGGCCCCAGAACGAAGGTGCATATTTTCACACCTAATCGCAAGGGACGCCCCTAGCAAACATAGGGGGCCCTTAGAGTCTGTTATCTGGTCCTTGATAGGCTTGTAAGGGCGTTTTTACGGGACACCAATGTAAGGGTCGAAACACCGAGAGCAAGGGTGATATCGAAGTTCGGGGATCCAGATGCCCCTCCCGGGGCACAGAGGATCCTCTAGGGTCATGATAGACCCCCTGGTTAAGTTTGGGCAAAAATGACAACTCGGCCCCGCGAAGCCGAAAACGAAGGCAATAATACTCGTTTTTGGGGCTTCCGGTGGGCCCCAGAACGAAGGTGTATATTTTCCCACCACATCGCACGGGGCACCGAGGATCCTCTAAAGTCATGATAGACCCCCCCGGAGCAGTTTGGACAAAAATGGCATCCGGACCTCGAAAGGACGAAAATCGAAGGCTATAATCCATGTTTTTCGGGCTTCCGTGAGGTCCCGGAACGAAGGTTTGTAATTTGGCACCACATTGCACGTGACATCCCACCCCTAGGGGGCCCGGGGTCTGTTATCTGGTCCCTGATAAGTTTGTAAGGGCATTTTAATATGACGCTAATGTAAGGGTACGAACACCGAAAGCATGGGTGATATTGAAATTCGGGGATGCGGATGACCCTCCTGGGGGCACCAAGGATCCTCTAGGGTCATGATATACCTCCCAGAGAAGTTTGGGAAAAGGTGACACCCGAGTCCCGGGATGCCGAAAATGAAGGCTATAATCCACGTTTGTGGAGCTTCCGCGAGGCCCCAGAACGAAGGTGTATATTTTTACACGATAGCGCACGGGACACCTCTAGACGACATAGGAGACCCCCGGGGTCCGTTATCTTGTCCTTGATAGGCTTGTAAGGACGTTTTCGGGACACCAATGTAAGGGTCGGAACACCGAAAGCATGGGTGATATCGAAGTTCGGGGATCCGGATGACCCTCCCGGAGCACCGAGGATCCTCTAGGGTCATGATCCAACGCCCGGAGAAATTTGGGCAAAAATGAAACCGGAACCCCGGGAAGCCGAAAACGAAGGCTTTAATCCACATTTGTGGGACTTCCGCGAGGCCCAAGAACGAAGCTGTAGTTTTTTACACCATATCGCACGGGACACCCCTAGAAGCCATAGGAGACCCCCGAGGTCCGTTATATTGTCCTTGATAGGCTTGTAAGGACGTTTTTACGGGACACCAACGTAAGGGTCGGAACACCAAAAGCATTGGTGATATCAAAGTTCGGGGATCCGGATGACCCTCCCGGGGCACTGAGGATCCTTTAGGGTCATGATATACCCCCCGGAGAAGTTTGGGCAAAAATAACACCGGAGCCCCGGAAAGCCGAAAACGAAGGCTATAATCCACGTTTGTGGGACTTCCGCAAGCCCCCGGAATGAAGGTGTATATATTTACACCACATCGCACGGGACACCCCTAGGGGACATGGAGGGGCACAGGTCCGTTATGTGGTCCCTGATATGCATGTAAGGGCATTTTTACGGGACACCCAATGTAAGGGTCGGAACTCCGAAAGCATGGGTGATATCAAAGTTCGGGGATTTGGATGACCCTCCCGGGGCACCGAGGATCCTATAGGGTCATGGTAGACCCCCCGGAGAAGTTTGGGCAAAGATGACACCCTGGTCCTGGGAAGCCGAAAGCGAAGGCAATAATCCACGTTTTTGGGGCTTCTGAGAGGCCCCAAAACGAAGGTGAATATTTTCACACACATCGCACATGACACCCTGAGGGGATATGGGGGCCCCCGGGGTCCGTTATCTAGTCGTTGGTAGGCTTGTAAGAGCTGTTTTACGGGACACCAAATGTAAGGGTCGAAATAGTGAAAGCATGGGTGATATCGATGTTCGGGAATCCGGATGACCCTCCTGGGGCACCGAGGATCCTCTAGGGTCATGATAGACTCCTCTGAAAAGTTTGGGCAAAAAAGGTTACCCGGGCCCCGGGAAGCCAAAAACGAAGGCTATAATCCACGTTTTCGGGCTTCCGGGAGGCCCCGGAACGAAGGTGAACATTTTCACACCACATCGCACGAGATACTCCTAGGGGACATGGGAGGCCCCCAGGGTTCGTTATTTTGTCCTTGATAGGCTTGTAAGGTCGTTTTTACGGAACACCAATGTAAAGGTCAGAACACTGAAAGCATGGGTGATATTGAAGTTCGGGAATCCGGATGCCCTTCCAGGGGCACCAAGGATCCTCTAGGGTCATGATAAACCCTCCGTAGATATTTGGGCAAAAATGTGACCCGGGGCCCGGGAAGCCGAAAACGAAGGCTAATCCACGTTTTTCGGGCTTCCGGGAGGCCCCTGAACGAAGGTGAATATTTTCACACCACATCGCACTGGACACCTCTAGGGGAGATGGGGGGGGCCCGGGGTCCATTCTCTGGTCCTTGATAGGCTTGTAAGGTCGTTTTTACGGGACACCAGTGTAAGGGTTAGAACACCGAAAGCATGGGTGATATCGAAGATCGGGGATGCGGATGACCCTATCGGGGCACTGAGGATCCTGTAGGGTCATGATATACCCCCTGGAGCAGTTTGGACAAAAATGGCACTCGGGCCCCGTGAAGCCGAAACCGAAGGCTATACACTCCTACGGGGCATGGGGAGCCCGGGGTCCGTTATCTGGTCCGTGATAGGTTTATAAGGGGGTTTTTACGTGACACTAATGTAAGGGTTGGAACACCGAAAGCATTGGTGATATCGAAGTTCGGGGATGCAGATGACCCTAATGGGGCACCGAGGATCCTCTAGGTTCATGATATAACCCCCAGAGAATTTTGGGCCAAAATGACACCCGAGCCCTGGGAAGCCGAAAGCGAAGGCTATAATCCACGTGTGTGGGGCTTCCGCGAGGCCCATAACGAAGGTGTATATTTATAAACCACATTGCACGGGACACCTCTAGAGGATTTGGGAGACCCCCGGGGGTTTGTTATATGGTCCCTGATAGGGCTTGTAAGGACCTTTTTACGGGACACCAATGTATGGGCCGAAACACCGAAAACATGGGTGATATCGAAGTTCGGGGATCTGGATGACCTTTCCCAGGCACCGAGGATCATCTATCGTCATCATAGACTTCCGGAGAAATTTGGACAAAATGTCACCCGACTCCCGGGAAGCCGGAAACCGAAGGCTATAATCCACGTTCGTCGGGCTTCCGGGAGGTCCCGGAACGAAGGTTTGTAATTTCGCACCACATGGCTTTGGACACCCCTAGGGGACATGGGAGACCCTTATTGCCCCCGATAAGTCATCCAAGTCTTTGAACATCATAATCACTCATTAGATTGGTGTTCGACCTTTTAGGATGAGTGACACGTGAATGATCATCCAAGTTTAATAAAGACTCGATAACCTCCCACGGGGACCTCCCACGTCCCTTAAGAGTTTGTCGTGCGATATGATGAGAAAATAAAAAACTTTCGTTCCGCGGTCTTCCAGTAGGCAAAAAAACGTAGATTATAACCTTCGCTTTATGTTTCTGGGGCCCAGTTGCATTACATAATATTACCAAATATAGCTTTGAGTGTGTTGATTAAAATAGTTGGTAATCAAACCTATTCTTCTATTCTTTCTTTTTCTTAGCAACATACATACTATATAAAACGTCAGGGGTCTAGATAGCCTATTTTCAACGTCGGTGGCTTGTACAGCCAAACTTGACAACAATAGGGGCTTTGACCTGTGTTGATTATAATAGCATTGTTGCTAAGATTATGAATAGCTGGCTCATACAACTACCAAATGCTACGTACAAGAGTCACATAACCAAACCTATTCTTCTATATTTCTTCTTTCATTTTTTATTTATTTATAATGAAAACCTATTCTTCCCAGTGGACTAGTGAAGGGTCTATAATGCAAGGTTAAAAAAAACGGGGAAAATAAACCTTAAGCCTATTAGCCAACATACTATGTAGTAGTGCAACTCAATCACCAATTAATCACGTTCTAGGAAGCAAATATGGCTTCCACAATGACATGTTTTTTCAATCCGATCATATGACTCAAATAAGCCTTCCCATCCTTCACGGTTACTGAAGTGGCCAGCCTATGCATCGGCCCTGAGTACTTCTCCACCACCGAAGCTGTCTCCCAGCCATCAGAACTTTCCACCAGCCGCGCCGAAGGGTTCCCGGCAACCACAAGCGTTGTGGGAGATAGCAGCTCCAAACCATCTCCCAATGTAACTGATCCCCTAACGATCTTCACTAATTTAATTTCTTTCCCTCTCTTCAAATCAATTTTATACAAATTCCCAGAAAATGTGTGAATCACTAACAAGTAACCATTAGGGTGGTACACAATTCCATTAAGGGCTACCAAATTTTTGTACCATTCCTTAGGAGTGAAAAGTTGGCTCTTTATTGTTGTTGACTTTTTTCCATCTACGTTGACTTTCCATATCTTGCTGGCTTTTGCATCCGTCACGTATGCGTTACCTTCTTCATCAATCGCTACATCGTCCGCAAAGGATTTTTCATCACCTAATAGTAATGTAAAAAGGTTGAAATTAAGTTAGGTATCCTAGACAAATTTGTCCAAAGTACAAAGATATGAACTAAAATCCATTTCATTAGAATTTATAACATAAAGATTAATAAAGCCATAAAGGCAATTTGGAGATAACGAACACTAAGATAAACGTGCAAGTTATCTAATATAGCGATAGGTACACTTCACTTTTTGTCGCCCATCACTAATTGATCTTATACATGCATATTATTGGCAATCTAAGGGTCAAACCAAGAGTTTATATAGATGACGATCTATGATGAAGACAAATAACCACGAGATAGATGCACAATTCTGAACGACGTATCCTCATATACATTGCTTATTTTCGGGTCTATATCTTTCCACCCCACCCGGCCACCTTTATTCTTAATGGAACTGAAAACAATTTTTTTTAGCCAAGTACTAAATCGAAAGGGCATCTTTGCTCTTTTTTCATGGAGGCATGATTCTCTTTTTTTCAGACGCCAATGCACGGAGAGGGAACGAAAGGGGAGAAAAATAATTAATCGCACGGGTTTAAAAACTAGTTAATTATAAATTTGGAGAAAATATTAGTAAACTAAATGTAAAAAAATCTGGTGGTCATAGGGGCAAGAGCCCCTCCTAACCCCCCTGTGTCCGCCTATGGACTGCCTATTCATTTCCTTAACTTGTCCTTCATATCAGCTTGTTTACTTGATTCTTATTGATTAATTTATCGGTAAACTCATTTTTAACGTATAAAAGTTCACCCTAATATTAACTTTTGAAATTCTTCAAAAATCAAAAAGAATAGATTGAATGGTAAAGTAATCTATAAACTTAGTCCGTAATCGAGGGAGTATAAAAAAAATCAAAAAACAAATATTAAGATATCACGAGCCTAACTTTTAAAGCAACCCAAGATTTAAGATTAACCAAATAAGGCCAAATTACTACTCCATTACCATATTAGTTGATATGTCTATGTATTCAGCATGTCCCTACTATTTGCTAGTTGTGCTTGTGCATCTCTGGGCCCCTAATATGGTGACAGCTGGATCAAAGAAGAAGACGACATAATATCAAAAAGACGACTACTATTAATTTGTTGCTTTCGATAACACCGTGCGTGGTCACATGAGATCAACAGATACCCGGCCAATTTACAAGTAGTGCAACTCCATATATCTCTTCTACAGTACTACTTTTAAAAGGAAAATTAAGAGGTGATTTCCAACTTCCAAGCCAAGCCAAGGTTTTTTTTTTGGTGGGATAAACATTGGTAAATATATTCTAATATTTCGGAATTGGTCCTGAGGTTAAGGTTTTGCGCTACTTTTAATTATAATTGTGGCTTGTGGGGAATCAAACCTTGGTCCTCCATATCAAAGTCTTGCCCCTAAGTCAAGCCAAGGTTTGACTGCAAGATGCAATCAAGGGTGAAAGTAATAAGTGGTCCTTTTTACGAGGATGATTTTGAGATGTGCACTATTAGTCTATTTACTACCTTGGATGACCAAAACGTACAACATCAGACTGTTTCATTCTCAGCAGACACATATATAATTCCTATGTTCTATGTAGTACGAATTGGCATAAAACCAGAACTACCATTTAAGTACCACCCATGTATATCCTTTTCAATGTAACAAGAATCCCCTTCCCTTCCGGCCTTCCCCAGTATTTCTATATTGTACTAACTTTTATATCTCGTCTAAATAATAAAAGTCGGGAAATTTTAGCCTCAGATTATAGGAATACGAGCTCAAGGAGTGAGGAGAGCGTCTACGGTCTATATTATCCGCACTACAATTCTAATACAGCGTAGTCAAGCATGAGCTACTGTATATTGAATTGAAGTGAGGTTCTACGTACTCCCTCCGTTCCTGAAAAATGGTAACATTTACTTTTGCACGGTCTGCAATGCACTACTTTGACCATAAATATTTGTGTTTATATGAATACATAAACTATAAAAAATAGATTTTCCGAAAGTACTAATTAAAACGAATCAAACCATAGTATTTTTACATTGTAAATCCTTATATTTTTTCCGAAATTAATGGTCAAAGTTTGTAAAATTTGACCATCAAAAAGTAAATGTTATCATCTTTCCGAAACAAAGAGAGTACTAATTAAAGTTCCACCAGTAGCCATTTGTAATCCGTGTTAATCTAGTCATAGCTTCCTAGTTCTTAGGATGTCATGAGGTTCTTCAATACAGGCATACATCAAACTAGCAGAGTAAAACTTATGGAGTATAATTTATTAAAAAAAAAGGAAAAAAAGAAGTCAAAGTCGCTGCAAAGAAGTCGCTTCTATGAGTAAATCAATCAACAATCTGAACAACACAAATTCAGTTAATTTGAAATTGAGATGAGAATCAGTACAACGAGGTAATGAAGGAATGAAAATCAGAAAATGATAAACGAAAATTTGGGGTTTCACCATCTAAATTAAAAAATTAAAGAAAACATATATTCATTAATTAACGATCAAACTTGTTTAACTTTAACTCTAAAAAATAGAACGAAAAATTATTTCGGATCCGGAAAAGTAACTAAAATAGGCGGAAATGAAAAAAGTTCAAAATATTCATCACATACTATGATATCAAGCACAGTTCAGAAAAGTATCTGTTTAGAATAGTTAGGCCTACATATAACTCAAAATCAATGCTCAAATCAGCATATTACTCGTATTAATTAGTATATATGTATAATTAATGCGTGTTATCTCAATTATAATCACATTAATCAAAACCTACCTCTAAAAAGAAATAAAAACTTATGCTTTTCTATATAAAGTTTTGGAATAAAGTCGTACCAGGGCCACTAAGGTGCGTAAGGAACAATCGTTTCCAGGTTGATAAGTCGTATGCGGCGAGACCACTATAACGATTCCTAATGACATCAGCCACTACAACCATGAGACGGTTTCTTGGCCGGTCTATGAGGATACCCAACGAGGCATTACCTGCCAAGTCAGCATCTTTAACGGTTGTGATTTCATCTAAGACATCAATACCCTGTTGATGATCATCAGGGACTCTGATTTCACCAACACCACCCTCCATGTATGAGACGAGAAATCGACGGTTGAGATCATCCCACTTGGCGCATTCTCTTAAGAAACTATTGCTGTTGTATTGGTACACGTGGCGGCCAGAGGGTAGTAGGGTCCTTTCTAAGGAGATGATGATGGCTATGGGGATGGCTGAGAGAATGAGGAAAGAGAAAATGAAGTTTTTGGAGAAGATGAAAGAAAGAAACGACGCCATTGTTGTGACTTGTTAATGGTAGTGGGAAGAGATGTTTGTTTGGAGGTTTGTATTTGTAGGGTCAATAAAACTAAAAAAGATTCTCTTTTTTTTTTTTTTTTTTTTTGAAAATGATTTTTTTTTGTTTTTGTTTTATTTATAGGTGGGAATTGGGAAAAGGGTAGGAGAGGGATTTTCGAGCTGTTAAGTTGGTGGATTGGTGGACTGCTGCCTTTTGGTTTTGACTTTCTTTCAGGAACAAATCTGGTGGATACAGGTTTGTTTAACCAGTATCTTGAGATTAGAACACTAATAGAGAAAGCTAATTCTTAATAAGTATGATATGATCTGTATTTTAAGAATCCAATGATTTGGAAAGAAATGGTTTAGAAGTGGAAATGTATTTTGGTAATGATATAGGAGATTGGATTCATTGTCATGAAAAAGAGAAATGGAATTTGGGGTAAGTACTGTGATTTGATTAATTCCCCTTAAAAATCGACTCATTATAATGAATAATATCATGAGCCTAGTCTCACCATAAATTTCAACAAGACCGTCTAAACAAGTTTTTGTGAATTATTAAGTCTTGTCTGAGACGAACTCACAATAAAATAGGATCACTATTTAGATTTGTAGTAGTCAGTTATTATGAACAATGACCCTTGTTTCAATTCAACGAGGCATTGTCTAACCAATCCTTTCTTCTTTGTATCCCACAGACCACTACACCAGTACAGTAGGTCCAGTAAAGAAAACCCCACCTTCTGGCCCCTAATGGAGAAAGTAGAACAAGAGACCAGGAGTCCCAGTACCATTAATGAAGCGAATATTTTTGTTTTTGTCCTCGTGCAATTGGTACTCCACGGCCTCGCACGAGCAATCTTTGTATTGTCAAGCTGTTTACTCACCCGTGTAGCAAACTAGCAATGGACTAATTAGGAGGTTGGTTCAGCCTAACTCGGTTCAGCTTGCTGATTAATTTGAGTTAATCCGACTTGGTCTAATTAGTCTCGGCTTGGTTTGAAATTTGGGTTGATTGAGATTTTTGCCCATATTTCTTCTTATGGTCCATTGTCATCCAAAGGCCAAAAGTATCCCATATACGATATATCTTCGATAACCCATATAAATCTCTAAACTTTGTATGTATCTAGAATTTTGGTGTTTGACCCTTCATAGTGGGTAATAATAAAAATCTCTCCAACTTCATTAAACTTACTATCATATATTGTTTTACATAGTTTTCTCTGAATAGTTATAGCAACTTGAATATTTAAAATTATTTAATTTAATTTTTAATTAAAAAGTTATGCTGAAAAATAGAAAAAAAAAATCAAAAATAGTTAGTAATCGCTTTATAAAAAATTGGGAAAAATTATGAAACCTCACTATAATAGTAGAAAGGGTGAAGGGGATAGGTTTTGCAGCACGGGGTGCTGGGGAGACATGCTCGGTACCAAAAAACTGTGGATTAGCCTTCGATGCCCAGTAAGAGGTCATTCAAGCCTACTAAGGACCCGATAACCTACCCCGAGAGCCCCCATGTGCCCTAGGGGTGTCCCGTGCGATGTGGTGCAAAAATATCCACCTTCGTTCTGGGCCCTCCAGGAGTCACAAAAAAACGTGAATTATAGCCTTCGTTTTTCGGCTTTCCGGGGCTCGGGTGTCATTTTTGTCCAAACTTCTCCGGTGAGTCTACCATGACCCTAGAGGACCCTCGGTGCCCCGGGAGGGTCATCCGGATCAACAAACTTTGATATCACCCATGTCTTTGGTGTTCCGACTCTTACACCAGTGTTCAGTAGAACGCTCTTCCAAGCCAATTAGGGACCGGATAAGCGACCCCAAGCGCCTCCCATGTCCCCTAGGGGGATTCTGTGCGATCGTTCCGGAGCCTCCTGAAAGCCCAAAAAACGTGGATTATAGCCTTCGTTTTCGGCTTTCAGGGGCCCGAGTGTCACTTTTTCCCAAACTTTTCCGGGGGGTCTATCATGACCCTATAATACCCTCGGTGACCCGGGAGGTTCATCTGAATCCCCGAACTTTGATATCACTCATGCCTTTGGTGCTCCAACTCTTACACTAGTGTGCCGTAAAACGCCCTTTCGAGCCTATCAGGTACCCGATAAGCAACTCCGAGAGCCTCTCATGTCCTCTAGGGGTGTTTAGTGTAATGTGGTGGCGAAAATATCCAGCTTCGTTCCAGGGCCTCCCGGAAGCCCAAAAAAATGGATTATAGCTTTCGTTTTCGGCTTCCAGGGGCCCGTGTATCATTTTTGCTCAAACTTCTCCGTGGGGTCTATCATGACGGGGTCTATCATGACACTAGAGGGTCCTCGGTGCCCCGAGAGGTTCATCCGGATCCCCGAATCTCGATATCACCCATTTTTTCGGTGTTCCGGCCGTTACATTGGTGTCTCGTAAAAACGGCCTTACAAGCCTATCAAGGACCCGATAACAGAACTCGGGGGGCTCTTATGTTCCCAAAGGGTGTCTTGTGCGATGTGGTGCTAAAATATCCACCTTCGTTCTGGGGCCTCCCCGAAGCCCAAGAAACGTGGATTATAGACTTCGTTTTCGGCTTCCAAGGGCCCGGGTGTCATTTTTTTCCAAACTTCTCCGAGGGGTTTATCATGACCCTAGAGGTCCTCGGTGCCCCATGAGGGTCATACGAATCCACGAACTTTGATATCACCCATGCCTTTGGTGTTCTGACTTTACACCAGTGTCCCGTTGAACGAGCTTCCAATCAAGTCTATTAGGGACCGGATAAGCGACCTCGAGGGCCTCCCATGTCCCCCAGGGGTATTCCAGGGGATATGATGCAAAACTATACATCTTCGTTCCGGGGCCTCCTGGAAGCCCAAAAAACGTGGATTATTGCCTTCGTTTTCGGCTTCATGGGGCTCGGGTGTCATTTTTTCCCAAACTTTTCCGGGGGGTCTATCATGACCCTATAGTACCCTCGGTGCCCCGGGAAGGTCATCCGGATCCCCGAACTTTAATATCACCCGTGTCGTTGGTGCTCCGACTCTTGCACTAGTGTGCCGTAAGACACCCTTCAGGGCCCGTTTAAGTGACCCAGAGGGCCTCCAATGTCCTCTAGGGGTGTCCAGTGTAATAGTGGTGGCGAAGATATCCACCTTCGTTCCGAGGCCTCCCGAAAGCCCCAAAAACATGGATTATAGCTTTCGTTTTTGGCATGTCATTTTTGCTCAAACTTATCCACCGGGTCTATCATGACACTAGATGGTCCTAGGTGCCCCGAGAGGTTCATCCGGATCCCCGAAATTCGATATCACCCATGTTTTTTGTGTTCCGGCCCTTACAGTGGTGTCCCGTAAAAACACCCTTACAAGCCTATCAAGGACCCGATAACGGAACTCGGGAGGCTCTTATGTTCCCTAAAGGTGTCTTGTGCGATGTGGTGCAAAAATATCCACCTTTGTTTCGGGGCCTCCCGGAAGCCCAAAAAACGTGGATTATAGCCTTTGTTTTCGGCTTTCAGGGGCCCGGGTGTCATTTTTTCCCAAACTTCTCCGAGGGGTCTATTATGACCCTGGAGGGCCCTCGGTGCCCCGGGAGGGTCATCCGGGTCCACGAACTTCGATATTACCCATGCCTTTGGTGTTTCGACTCTTACACCAGTGTCCCGTAAAACGCCCTTACAAGCCTATCAGGGACCGGATAAGCGACCCCAAGGGCCTCTTATGTCCCCTAGGGGTAATCCGTGCGACGTGATGCAAAAATATACATGTTCGTTCGGGGGCCTGCTGGAAGCCCAAAAGACGTGGATTATATCCTTCGTTTTCGGCTTCCTCGGGTCCGGGTGTCATTTTTTCCCAAACTTTTTCGAATGATCTATAATGACCCTATAGTACCCTCGGTACCTTGGGAGGGTCATCCGGATCCCCAAACTTTATTATCACCTATGCCTTTGGTGCTCCAACTCTTACACTAGTGTCCCGTAAAACGCCCTTCCAAGCCTATCAGGGACCGGATAAGCGACCCCAAGGGCCTCTCATGTCCTCTAAGGGTGTTTCGTGTAATGTGGTGGCGAAGATATCCACGTTCGTTCCAAGGCTTCTCGGAAGCCCAAAAAACATGGATTATAGCTTTCGTTTTCGGCTTTTGGGGGCCTGTGTGTCATTTTTGTGCAAACTTTTCCACGAGGTCTATCATGACAGTAGAGCGTCCTCGATGCCCCGAGAGGTTCATCCGAATCCCCGAAATTCAATATCACCCATGTTTTCCGGTGTTTCGGGCCTTACATTGATGTCCCGTAGAAACGCCTTTACAAGCCTATCAGGTACCCGATAACAGAAGTCGGGGGGCTCTTGTGTTCCCTAAGGGTGTCTTGTGCGATATGGTGCGAAAATATCCACATTCATTCCGGAGCCTCCCGAAAGCCCAAAAAACGTGGATTATAGCCTTCGTTTTCGGCTTCCAGGGGCCCTGGTGTCATCTTTGCACAAACTTCTCTGAGGGGTCTATCATGACCCTAGAGGGCCTTCGTTGCCCTGTGTGGGTCATCCGAATCCACGAACTTTGATATCAACCATGCCTTTGGTGTTCCGACTCTTACACCAGTGTAACCTACCCCGAGAGCCTTCGATGTGCCCTAGGGGTGTCCCGTGGGATGTGGTGCAAAAATATCCGCCTTCATTCTAGGGCCTCCCGGAATCACAAAAAACGTGGATTATAGCCTTTGTTTTCGGCTTCCCGGGGCCAGGGTGTCATTTTTGCCCAAACTTCTTCGGTGGGTCTACCCAGACCCTAGAGGGCCCTCGTGCCCCGGGAGGGTAATTCGGATCCACGAACTTTGATATCACCCATGTTTTTGGTGTTCCGACTCTTACACTAGTGTTCAGTAGAACGCTCTTTCAAGCCTATTAGGGACCGGATAAGCGACCCCAAGGGCCTCTCATGTCCCCTAGGCGTATTCCGTGCAATGTGATACAAAAATATATATCTTCATTCCGGGGCCTCTTAGAAGCCAAAAAACGTGGATTATATAGCCTTCGTTTTCGGCTTCCTGAGGCCTAGGTGTCATTTTTTCCCAAAATTTTCCGGGGGGTCTATAATGACCCTATAGTACCCTCGGTGCCCCGGGAGGGTCATCTGGATCCCCGAACTTTGATATCACCTATGCCTTTGGTGCTCCAACTCTTACACTAGTGTGCCGTAAAACGCCATTCCAAGCCTATCAGGGACCGGATAACCAACCCGAGGGCCTCCCATTTCCTCTAGGGGTGTTCCGTGTAATGTGGTGGCAAAGATATCCACCTTTGTTGTGGGGCCTCCTGAAAGCCCAAAAGACATGAATTATAGCTTTTGTTTTCGGCTTCCGGGTGCCCGTGTGTCATTTTTGCTCAAACTTCTCTGCGGGATCTTATCATGACACCAGAGGGTCCTTAGTGCCCCGAGAGGTTCATCCGGATCCCCGAAATACGATATCACCCATGTTTTTCGGTGTTCCGGCTCTGACATTTGTGTCCCGTAAAAACGCCCTTACAAGCCTATCAGGGACCCGATAACGGAATTCGGGGGGCTCTTATGTTTCCTAAGGGTGTCTTGTGCGATATGGTGCGAAAATATCCACCTTCGTTCCGAGGCCTCATGGAAGCCCAAAAAACGTGGATTATAGCCTTTGTTTTCGGCTTCCAGGGGCCCGAGTGTCAATTTTGCCCAAAATTCTCCGAGGGTCTATCATGACCCTAGAGGACTCTCGATGCCCCAGGAAGGTCATCCGGATCCCCGAACTTTGATATCGCCCATGTTTTTGGTGTTCTGGCCCTTACATTGGTGTCCCGCAAAAACGCCCTTATAAGCCTATCAGGGATCCGATAATGGACCCCGTGGGCCTCTTATGCTTCTTAAGGGTGTCCTGTGCGATGTGATGCGAAAATATCTACCTTCGTTTCGGGGCGTCCCGGAAGCGCAAAAAAGGTTTTTATAGCCTTTAATTTTCGGCATCCCAAGGCCTGATTTCTATTTTTGCCAAACTTCTCCAAGGGAGGTCTATCGTCACCCTAGAGAAACTCCGGTGCCTCAAGACGGTCATCCGGGTCCTTGAACTGCGATTTCACCCATGAGATATGGGACTTGGGCGTTGAGAAATGAGACATAACGCTCGTTGGGCGCTGGGACATGGGCCACCCAGATTTTGTTTTATACATTTTTGATGTACTTAGTTCATTTCAATTCATTGTCTACTATGATAATCTTTGATAGAAGAACTTTATAACAGAGTATTCTCAAACTTGTTACTAAAAGGCTACTAATTGTTTCCTAAGAACTCAGTCAAATATAAATCAATGTTTACAATATGACTAATCATTATACGTAGAACTATAATGCAACAAACAATGTCATTTAGGGGTACATACCTCTAACTTTTATAGAGGCAGCACAAACCAATGAATGACTTTTTTATTTTTATTTTTTTGTCAAAGGCTAATACACGGCCAGTTGATGACTATTACCATGACTTGAGGGCATCCCACCCCCCAACATTTTAATATTTTCCCTGACCAAATTAAGAGTCATGCTGCGGATGAACCTCTCCGAATCCGCCTTGGTGTTTTTTTTTTTTTTTTTTTTGATATCATATTGTATTTATTAAGTTACCAATTAATCACAAAATTAGCAGCAAAAAAGAAAAAGAAAATTATTACAACAAAGTTAAAAGACAACCCATAAAAAAAACATTAAATTTTCAGCATGTCTTGTGTGGACTTAATCCACCGTGGATCGAGTAATTTTAAGGGGTGACTCCAGGTGAAATAGGGGGTGACTCCAGGTAAAGTAATTTTGAGGGGTGACTCCAGGTGAAGTAAGGGGTGACTCCAGGTAAAGTAGGGGGATGACTCCATGTGAAGTAGGGGTGGTGGTGCCAAGTATAAATTTGAGTGGTTGTTTTAGGTGAAGTAAGGGTGGCTCCACTTTTAGAGGGGGGTGGTTCTAGGTGAAGTAGGGGTGACTCCACTTTTAAAGGGGGGTGACTCCAGGTAAAGTAGGGAGTGACTCAAGGTATTGGTCCACCATGAACTAAGTCCACACAAATTTTTGTATGATAACTAATTTGAACGAAGGGAGTATAAACAAATACGGGCCTAACACCAGTATGGGCTAGTATGAACCGGGCCTCACAGAGATTCAGCCATTAATAAGCCCATTGGGCTAGTTGCTAAAGTTCTTGTGAAACGCAGCGTTTTCTCCGAAGGCACCTCACAGAACTAAAACACCAGAAGAGTCAATTGAGGTGACATTTTTCTCCGTCTCGCTCTCTCTCCCTCTTTCTCTGGGTTTCGTTCGACATCATCAACTATTATTATCAGGTAAAGCTCTTTAGAACCCTAACTACGATTTTCCTTTTATTAACCAATAAATGTCAGTTTATTTCATAGTTAATTTTAAAATCTTCAAATATATACAATAATCAATTGAAGGAACATTATTCTTGATCTAGGTTTTCTTCACATTTTTTAATATTCAATTTTGGATTAGGACATTTCCAAGAATTCCAACTGGTGCAAATTTTTCCCCTTGTTTATTTTATTTTATTTTTATTTTATTATATATATATATATATTTTTTTTTATGTTTGCTATTCAATTGGATTTTTGATTTTTGAGCTTCATATCGTAATTGTTTCTTGGTACTAGGTCTAGGTTACCCTCGATTTTTTTTTTTTCGATTTACTGGAATTAAAGGTCTAATTCTTGTTGTATTGGGCATTATATGGGCTGTTGAGAATTTTCAAAAGCTGATTTTTGATTACTCTACCCTCGTTTTTAGGAAAATTTCAAGTTTGATTGACAAGCATTTGGTCTCGAAAGAAACAATGATCTCAAATATATAGTACTAGTATTTTGTTTCTATATAATGTATTGAGGTAGTATGTGGTTACTTTGATCTTGAAAAGCATGTATGTTGAGAGCCTTTGTTCTGAGTGCTTTTGGTATGGAAAACCATTAAATTCTGCCCTTCATTGATTATGCTAAAGTGAGTTTAAGTTTTACTGTGGTTTATTAGACTATTTTATCTGCTCGGTTAACTCGTCTAGCCCTCGTGGGTGACTTTAGCTATGCGAGAATGGTTGTACTTGATGCGTTATAATCTCTCACTTATATTGAGTCTCTCAAGAACAAAACTTGCAAAATTAAAAGGGATAAATTGGACCTCACCATAAATGAATCCTAAAGGTAAAACCACCAGATTCAATTGATAAAGGGGCCACTCAAACTCACCACTCAAGTTATAAAGGCAAAGCTACCAAACAAGAGATAAAGGGTTTAAGATTTCAGAAATAGAGGCAGCACTCTATCAGTTTTTCTCATTCACATAATCTGAGTATTGCATTCGATTTCATTACATATTTATAGGCTCAAACATGCAATAAACCCTAATGGAATACCCTAGAAAGAATCCTTGCTGTCCTAATGAGAGAAGGCCTCAAAAAGTGGTCCCAAAACTGTTTGGTACTCAGTTGTAATTCTAGCGCCCAAATGGTCCCCAATAGTACAAATTGGAGCGTGTCCTTTGTACTGCTGGTCATTAGCGTAAACTAGCTCGTTATAATCTCTCACTTATATTGAGTCTCTCAAGAACAAAACTTGCGAAATTAAAAGGGATAAATTGGACCTCACCACAAATGAATCCTAAAGGTAAAACCACCAGATTCAATTGATAAAGGGGCCAAACTCACCACTCAAGTTATAAAGGCAAAGCCACCAAACAAGAGATAAAGAGTTTAAAATTTCAGAAATAGAGGCAACACTCTATCAGTTTTTCTCATTCACATAATTTGAGTATTACATTCGATTTCATTACATATTTATAGGCTCAAACATGCAATAAACCCTAATGGAATACCCTAGAAAGAATCCTTGTTGTCCTAATGAGAGAAGGCCTCAAAAAGTGGTCCCAAAACTGTTTGGTACTCAGTTGTAATTCTAGCGCCCAAATGGTCCCCAATAGTACAAATTGGAGCGTGTCCTTTGTACTGCTGGTCATTAATGCGCCTTGGCTCCTCTTGAGCTGGTAGATATCCTTATCACTTGACCCCTAAGGTTAAATACTCTCCCAAAAGGAGTAGTATATCAGGATTAATGATGTGACACTTGTTACCTACTCGCTGGAGTTGCACTATTACATTAACAAAGCTAAATGTAATTAAAACCTACTAATGCAAAGTGATTAAACTAAGGACTGATCCTAATGACTTGTAGGCACTAATCACTTGTACGAACTAATCATTTGTACGGACCAAATGACTTGTACGGATAGAAATGACTAGTATGTAATACAATTGACTTGTACGGACAAAAACTTAATTTATTTATTGAAAGCAATTAAATTGTTGTTGTTTGCTGATTAGAGGTTGCTCAAGAATAGGATGAAGACCTCATTGCTTGTTTTAGAGCCAAACAAGCTGCCAATTCGAGCCAATGAAGAAATGCTCTCCGAAAGGATTGTGAGGCTTTTGTTTTTGGATCAGTACTTTATTGGCTCGGATGTTGGCTAGTGAATAGTAAGCTATTTCCGTGTTTCTCCCCTGTGCATCCCCCTTTCCTCTTGATAGCACGATGATTTTGGAAAGTGAGTTATTAAGTTTTAGTGTGGTTTATTAGACTATGTCTTTTGTTCATTTAACTTGTGTGGCCCTCATGGGTGACTTTAGCTATATGAGTATGGTTGTACTTTATTGGCTCGGATGTTGCTAGTGAATAGTAAGCTATTTCCGTGTTTCTCCCCTGTGCATCCATTTTTCCTCTTGAATGCACGATGGTTTTGGTACTATGTTCATTTCCCCACTCGATAGGTGAGAGTTGGGTTTTAATGGCCAAGGGCATGGGTAATACCTGTTGGAGCTTTGCTTGGTCCTGACACGTCTAGTTTGTTTGTTGACAGAATTTGCTCTTCTGTTGTTATGTACTGGCTCCTTTTGATAATTATATTCAAGATAGTTAGATGACAATTGACATTATCTGGAATTCTTGATCCAATGTCTTGCAATAGTAGGTAATAGTAATGAATTGCTTTGCTTAAACGTGCAGTATTCGCGAGCTTTAAGTTAGAGCAGCAGAATGGCAGGTGGTAGGGTTGCTCACGCCACACTGAAAGGACCAAGTGTGGTCAAGGAGCTCTTCATTGGCATGGCGCTTGGTATGGTTGCTGGTGGCTTCTGGAAGATGCATCACTGGAATGAGCAGAGGAAAGTGAGAGCTTTCTATGACATGCTGGAGAGGGGACAGATTGACGTCGTGGTAGAAGAGTAACTCCTGCTTATTTGTGACGGCTTATTTGTTAACAGCCAAAAACATTATGTTAATCAGTTTTGTGAAGATGAGATGACCTTTAGCATCAAGATTATGCTATTGTTTTGCTTATGAATTTACACTGTACTTGAACTACAATTGTTGCTGCCGGAGTCTATTGCTTCTGAGAATAAATTTATGCCCAATGTAATACACATTCTGTAATTTTGCTATGAATCCCTAATTATCGTCAGGAGTTATGCTCGTGAAACCTGTTCGAATCTTACTGTTAGACACACCAAAGCTCAAGGATCAGTGTCCCCTTATTTATCTCTGGTTTGACATTTTAGCCCGGCTCTGTCTGGCAACCTTTTTGCAGATTTGTCCAGAATTTTGCTATGTAGTTGGTCACTCTTAAGGAGTCACGGTTGGTACCCAATTCTTGTCATGAATTCTCACAGGGCTAACGTGGCGTGATTAGCACTTTAGCAGATTGTTTACACCCATGACTCCATGAGGTAGAAACAGTAATCTAAAAATCGACAGTGTGGCAGACTGGCAGTCTCCTTCCTCTGTAGAGAGCTAATATGGGTGACAAACAAGCAGATAACAGAGTGGTGCAACATAATACTACTATATATCTGTACATTTTTACTAACCTCGCTCTTACACTGGATTGGTCTGAATAGTAACCCCACCCAGCCCCCAAGTTAACCATCCAGCGTAGCAAACGCAACACTTCTGAACATGTAGTCATCCAAGAGTCCTGGGATAGTAGGCGTCGGAATCCCTCAAATCAGAATGAAATATAAGGTCATCCCTGGGATAGTACTAGTAGGCATTGGGATCCAGCATTTCAGAACGGAAATTTTGAAAGGTGAAATTAACAACTCCCAAGAACAATACTGCATGAGCATGACAGTCTTTGCCTTGAATAAAAAGCAAGCTGGTGAAGATCCATACGATCATTCAAATATACTTGCAATTGCTGCCTAACTTGGACATGCAATAGCCACTAGATAGACAGATCAAACTCGATGTTCCAATATGCTTAATGTACCTCTATACATGAGACCAACAGTTGTCAGAAAAAGGAAAGGGATGGGGTCAGTCAAGGAGCTTAACATATTCAGTTTTGGAGCATTACTCAACCACAGAAGTTTTGATAAGAAAAGCATTACTCAACCACAAAAGTACCACGTAAAAGACACAACTTCCATTGTCCTCAGTTTCATTCCATGGTGCTTAGCAAGGCACTTCGAGGAGCCCTCCGCTAGAGTAGAGTATCCAATGAGATTGGGCCTTCGAGGTCTCATTTTGCTGCTTCGATAGTTTCTCTTCAGCTTGCTGCCTCTGCGGCTCTGCCATACATAAGATACATGAAATATCAGCTCAACAAACATACTAAAGAATGTGACAATACCCCCATTTGCGCCGGGGGAGAGGGGAGGAGGGGAGGGGTTAATAGTTAACCACCCTCCCCCTAGTTTAACAATTCCCACCCTTTTCCCCTTATTTTTCCTCCTAATTAACCACCTCCTCTTTCCTATTTTACCCTTAAATTGGCTCCATTACCCCCTTCATGCATAACCCTCATTCCAAGCATGCCTAAGCAAGAATGAACTTTTCAGCAGATTTATTTTTTGTTAGTTTCTTCAGCATCTGGGCCACTGCCCACTTTGAAGTCGGGATCTTAAGGGTCCAACCAATACAAATGTATCTATTTGCCAGGCTTCACAGGGCGCTCATCAAACATCTCTGGTTCTGCAGCACGAGCCCTTACTAGCCTCAGGACCCCTCACATCATGAAGAGATGCATGGTCAATGATATTTGAACCTTCCTTAAGGTTCTCCATCTCCAGAAGGGCACACCTAGAGTGATATTAGGGCTCCGTGTAGTTTGGTATGTAGTGAACTTTGATCGCATCTGTTCTATTCCTGACTTTAGGACTGCTTCAGGAACCTGAGTCGAAAGGTTGCCAAGGAACACTGTCTTCTTCACCTTCTTTTCGAAGGCAGCTTTGTCTTTTTTTCAGATAAAGAGAAAATTTATTAAGAACTGAATAGCGGAACAAGTACAAGCTAAGAGGACAAGGAGTCCTCAAACAAAGGAACTAAATTACATATCACCCCTAAAAGCTCCTAAAGCCTTGGCCCATAAAGAAGCCAAGTACACCACCCGATCCCAAACAAATCAAAAGGCCTAGTTGTTCCATCAAAAGTACGTGAATTCCTTTCCAACCAAACAGACCAAAAAATAGCGAGTAACGCACACCACCATAACATCCTGTTCTCCTTGCCTATCCCAAAGCCAGAAGAACGAGCTTGTAAAAGCTGAGTAATGGTGGGAGGACAAATGAAGCATTCCCCCCTAAAACTAAACAGCCGTCCCCACAAAGATTGGGTAAACCGACAGTTTATAAAAAGGCGCAGACAAGTCCCGAAGGCAGCATATTTCTCAGCTTCAGTTCCCATGGGAAAGGCTATAATCAAATCTACCAAAATAATACAGATTAATATACGAATTTTAGCATACAATAGCATCAAGTACCAAACAAATTACTTATCTACCAAAAACTTGCAAGCAACATGTAAATCTTAAGACACATTTCAAAGTGAGTATAAGAAATTGAAACCCCCCTACTCAAGCTCCCCTGAGCCAGTAATCGTCTCTTTTGCTACGCTTCAACTACACCACTAATTAATTCACAATATTGCTTTAGGCTTTAGCCTCCAGACTTGGTAACCAAATTCCTAGAGGATAGATGAGAAATGCATATTGTTAATAACTTTCAATGAGCGAATTTAGCTCCTCCAAGTAAATTACTGAAGTCAGAGACATAATAAAATGCATCATATAAGCTAAAACAAACAGCAACACATGTCTCATGCCATCAAACACATAAAGTCCAAGCATGTTGGTGTCCATTGTTAGTTCTACTAGAAAGTTTTTAAAATTTGCCTCTATCACTATTTCGTTCACTGTTCAATTTCACTAAAAGCCCCATTTCTAGAATCTGAGCACCAGTCGCAAAACAATCAAGAATAACAGTTTGAATTGCTCATGGACAAGAATCAAAATTCCTATGTACTTTTGGAAAAAAAGAAATTTTTTGAACTTCACCGTCAAACACACTGTCAAGTGTTAACAATATTGAAGCATCAATGATAAACTTCAAGGCAGGAATAATTGGGTAGAAACCAAAAACAGGGAAGAGATGGCAGGGCGAGTGTTGACTCACACAGGTTTTCAGGGAATAGTTCGACCGGTGGAATGTCATAAGCATAGATTTGAAAGCATGTACAGGAAGAGAGAAAGAGAGAGATATGTACCGAAAGGCCACCAATGGCAATAGCAATGGCAGAGAGTGGAAGAGAGGACAAGTTTAAAATTTTTGGTTTGGTCACTTGATTTCACCGCATCAATTTCCCTCTCCACTTTCAAAAGTACCCAACTTGAGAGATCTCCTTCTGGTTGGGTGGACCTCGTGGTTAATTCTGTAACAGTTTACAGAACCACCCCTTTATCCCTGGTGGCAAGTGTAAGAGCAAAGAGGCTTCTATACAATGAGCAGCTGACCGTTAACAAAGACTTAAATAGGTGGTTATTACACGTACCAAATCTTGTCACAGTAGGAGACGTGAATATTTTGGAGTGTTTGTGATTATCAAACCTTTATATCTTTAATTCCGAGGATCAGTAAGATATTTATTGGACAAAGAAAACATCCAGATTGTGCCCGTGTCATGAGTACTTCACATCCAGTAGGTGAGAAACATAATGCAGCGAATCTCCCCCGAAAGCATAAAAATACAAGTACAATTCCTTTGAAGGAAACTCGATCTCCAATGTTCATTGAGATGAAGCTACATCTACAAACTTCTGTTTATATCTTACCTCAAGTTTGAGGGAAAAAGAAACAAAATTCTGGGTAGAGCTTAGAAAGCGAGACAATGCCAATCCTACAGGAGCATAGTGGACATATTCTTCTTCTGTCACAGGCAGCGGACAAGGACACAGGTCAAATTACATTATGAGATGTTAATGTTGATGATTCACCTCCATAGCATTTAACATCATCCTCGGCAAACACTACCCTTGCTCCAAAGACCAACTTGACAGCAGAGCTTCACTGTCATTCTGCAGGAATAGAAGAACAAAAATATAGAATGTCAGCTGCATATAGAAACGACACATGAAAGCATTCAAAAAAACAAATCACCATAACAATGACAGCCAAGGAGAATATACTCCATTCTGTAATTCTTCCACCTCTGCAGCACCACCATCAGAAGCAGGTGTTGCTTGGGTATCCAAATTAGTGTATTTTCCATCATCTTCATTCTTAATTAATGGGCCAAGATCACTAGACCAGCGCCTTAATTCGGATGTGTTTGAAACACAATGCTTTTAGGGCCATCTATCTGTCTCCAGAGAACATGCATCCTGCTCTCTCTTGCTGCATAGCCACAGCTCTCATAAGGAAGAATCACTAAGCGCCAAAGAGCCCCATGGCCATTCAGAGCATTTCAGAAAAAGTCTGACTGCGATATTTGCAATTGCCAAAAAGACAAAAAGGGTTATCAAACAGGAGGAAGGTGATCAATAAGTAGAACGGTCAAACTACAACAACAAATTCTAGCAAACATTTATACTTTTCATCTACTCATCCCCAGACACACAGGAGAGTAAGAATAGCAAAATATATATAAAAAAAAGCAGTCTAGTATTAACCTGCATTGTTAACGTTCCCGAATTATTATCTTCTTCTCCATGGATAAGCAAAATAGGTTTCTTAATCTCATTGCCTGCCATGAAGGGGCTCATTTCCACAAAATTTCTTGTTGCCTCCCAAAGTGTTCTATCTTCATTCTACATAGTTAACAATGTATTTCATTGGAGCGGGAAAAATGCAAATGATAATGAAACTGCAGGAAAAATCAAGGTATAGATGAGAATGAGGTTAAACACGTGCACACTTCGTACAAGAATTTTACCTGAAACCCAAATGGTGAAGACAGTAAGAGTTCTATTACAAGCTCCAGATCGGGCAACTCCACATGACAAAAGCTGAGGAGCATGTGCCAGGAGATTTGCAGCCAAGAATGCTCCATATGGGTGGCCTCCAACAACTATCTTCTTTGTCTGAGCCACCTGGAAAGTCATGGCACATAAGCAAGTGAAACATACCCAAAAAGGTCATATCTTTGCCAGCAAATAGTCTGTTTCAATTGCAAAAAACACACGAAACGTTAAGTGAACCAGCTCAGCACTCACCGGATGACTTCCTCCACCGCAGCCTCAGCACTGGCAACAAGTTGCTTTACATACCTGGTCAATTCATATGTGGACCAAAAGGGTTATATAATCACATCTCCACTCATGTAATAAGATAAAAACCCATAAAATTAAATACGCAAAGATAGGCTTATATAATCACATCTCCACTCATGTAACAGCAACGATAGACTTCAGGTTGAACACTTTTCAAGTTATATGCTATAGGTTTCCCATACACAAAACTTTCCTAAGTTTTCACCGTACACTTCCAATGTCACAAAATGATGTTCATTTTCAGAAAACCACTTTATAATTCCTCCAAAAAGAAGAAAAGAAGCCAAATGATGCTAACACTACTAAAAAGAGAAAAATTTCAAACCACAACCCACAACTGAAAATAAACCAAACTGACCATCACAATGATAATTGAGAGTTTAATGAAAAGGCAACATTAAACAGGAAAAAACTCCGCTTCAACAATTATCCAATAGACATAGTAATAAAAACTGAAATCCAAACACAGAAAGAATCCAAGGACTAAATAAGAGTGGAGGGTACATACTATTTATACCGAGTTACCGACCACTTGAAATCCTCATATAGATAATCAGAAACACATAATGCCTGCAAAAATCACAGCCCTTGGATCAGTAATCATGCCACCAAACCCCCATAAACCTTAATTGAAAATGCAATAATGTAAGTTCCAAAACAATTATTACGTTTACTGACCTAGGATGAAGAAGAGGTTCTACTACAACCTGAAGAACATCTCATCCTTGTTCTGGTCATCATCTCCACCATCCTCATTCATCTGCAACTTCACCCAAGCAGTCACCAACTCCTTCAATCCTTCTGAGCGTGATGTTAGTTTCCTACATACCCGAACTTTCCAAAGTCCAAAAATCAACAAGATCAGACTTTTTCTCCATTTCTTTCTGTGTTATTCTCAAACAGTTGATTCCATTAGCGTAAATGGGTTACATTTGGTAACAGGATAAAATGAGCATACATTAACATTTTAAAAAAAAAAACACCACCAACTGTCCACTACACGTTAGGAAGCAGCTATGCTATACAATTCTCTAGATTTAGAACGAATAGTACTTCCCCAGATCCTACTTAGCTCTATTATCAAAAAAAAAAAAAAGAGATCCTACTTAGCTCTTTTTCTTTTTGTCAACATCATCTAATGGCAAATATCTCAATATTCAAAGTCTATAACTCCAATCGCATCCCATAAACATTTCCAGAAGGTATTCAATCTATACCTCCGCATAGTTCGTTTTGTTTATTTATTTATTAATTTTAAGGGATCCTAATTCACATACAAACTTTGCAATTTGAAATTTTAAGTGATTGTCACTAATCCAAATGGTTCATACAGAAAATCTTTGCAATTCTACATAGTAGAGGAACCTCAAACTATTTAATTATTTTTTGACAAGCCAATTAACTAATAACATAGGAAAAAGCTAAGCCACGTGAAGGCCACATAAATTATCACATCATATTTGAGCAACATGAGGAGTCAGCACTAGTCCTTCCAGTGGCAAGATTCTCACTAGGCGTTGTTGTGGTTTGGTGTACATGGAGACAACAAAATAAGATACAGTAGCAAGATAACCAGTACCAACACACAAACTGGGAACCAGGGAGCACAACATGAGAAGTATCATAGGTGTTACAAGAACATGGCAATGTAACAGAGCAAAAGAATAATCAAAAGTAAAGAAAAGTATGTGACTCTTACAATTGGGTCCGAGCATCATCCAGCTTGCACAGGACCCATGGGACTCCAGTGGGCAGCCCCAGAGCTGTTCAGGCTCCATTTGCCTATATTCCATTTCAATCTGACAAGACAAATCAGCGAAAGCTAAAATTAGATTCATTCATATTTGGCATCCCAAATCAAATATTATGTACATGAACTATTTTGGCTATACATTTATCTGAGATAGAAAAATTGAAGCCCCTTGAGATTCAAACCAATTCTCTGCTTTGATCATGTCAACAATCTTGTATGTGAGTCATTCCACAGCAACCCGCCATGAAAGTACCAGAACTAAAATTGATGTTCTGAAGAGGGGGGGCAGGGGGATTAATCAATGACCACCTCAATGCCAGAAGAAGTTAGATATTTTGGGAACAAGAAAACTCCATACCTAATAAGGGATTTAAATTAAACATGAAAGGCCCACTCTCTGTTCTCAAGCTGGTGCCAGGAATGTACTTCAGCCAAACACGTAAGCTCCTGAGAGGAGAGGGAAAAGAGATCCAGCATCAATAAGCAGTAGGGAAACCTAAAGAAGCAAGATATAGTGCTTATGGAGGAAATATCATAGTAAAAAAAAGAGAGAAGGAAATGAACAAATACCAGAAGTGCCATTCAGCACAAACATAAGGTCCAATCCTCATATGAGCATAAAGACCATTTCACTAGGTCTTACCTCCCATGAAAATAGTACTACAAACAAAACCAATCAAAGGGGGAAATAATGAAGAAGGTACTGTTAACAATCTTACCATCCTAAAAAACAAGAAAACAAACCAAAAAAAAAAAAGGAGGTTGAATGTGCAAGAATAAATGATTCATTTGGCCAGGCTGAAGGGAAAACATAGATTTAAATAATATTTAATCTGCCTTTGGCCTTTTCAATAACATGGCTCCATCTCAATCAACATAGCCACAAAGAACACAAACATTTGCAGCTACGCCAAGCAACCTGGATTGAAGAACACAAACACAAGAAACTGAGATAAACATAAAATTAGTAACGAACATCAAGCCTATTGGCACAAAAGGTCCTCATTTTCAATCTATACCACCTCATAGGTTTTTTTTTTTTTTTTTTTTTTTTTTTTTTTTTTTTTTTTGAGGGGATCCTAGTTCATATACTAAGTATTACTAACGTTGCAATTTGAACTTTTTAAGTGATTGTCAATCCCTCCAATCCAAATGGTTCAAACAGAAAATCTTTGCAATTCTACATAGTAGAGGAACCGCAAACTATTAATTTTTTTTTTGACACGACAATTAACTAATAACATAGGGAAAAACTAAGCTACAGCCATGTGAAGGCCACCAACCTTTCCAGTGGCAAGATTCTCACTGGGTTTTGTGTGTTTTGTGGTTTGGTGTACATGGAGACAACAAAATAAGATACAGTAGCATGATAACAAGTACCAACTCACAAACTGGGAACGAGGGAGCACAATATGAGAGATATCATAGGTATAACGGAGCAAAAGAATAAACAAAAAGGCAAAAAAAATGTGACTCTTACATTTGGGTCCGAGCATTATCCTGCTTGCACATTGACCCATGGGACTCCATTGGCTAGCCCCAGAGCTGTTGAGGATCCATTTGCCCATATTCCATTTCAATCTGCCAAGACAAATACAAACCAGCGGGAGGTCAATATATTTATTCATATATGGCATCCCAAATCAAATAAAATGGACATGAACTATTTTGGCTACACATTTACCTGAGATAGAATACTTAAAGCCCCTTGAGATTCAAACCATTTTTCCTGCTTTGATCATGTGAACAATCTTGCATGTGAGTCATTCCACAGCAACCCGCCATGAAAGTACCAGAACTAAAATTGATGTTTTGAAAAGGGGGGGGGGGGGAATTAATAATAAGCCACCTCAATGCCAGAAGAAGTTAGATATCTTTGAGAACAAGAAAGCTCCATACCTAAGGTGGGATTTGAACTAAACATGAAAGACCCACTCTCTGTTCTCAAGCTGGTGCCTGGAATGTACTTCCGCCAAACACGTAACCACCTGAGAGGAGAGGGAAAAGAGATCCAGCACCACTAAGCAGTAGGGAAATCTAGAAGCAAAATTATTGCTTTTGGAGAAAATATCATAGTTAAAAGGAGAGAGAAGGAAATGAACAATTACCCAAAGTCCAATTCAGCAAAAAGATAAGGTCCAATCCTCATATGAGCATAAAGACCATTTCACTAGGTCTTACCTCCCCTGAAAATAGCACTACAAACAACCAATAACAGGGGGAAATAAAAGAAAAAGGTATTGTTAGCAATCTTACCATCCTCAAAAACAAGAAAACAAACCAAAAAAAAAAAAAAAAGGAGATTGAATGTGCAAGAAGAAATGATTCCTTTGGCCAGGCTCAGGGAAAAACATAGATCTAAATTATATTTAATCCTCTTTTGGCCTTTTCAGTAACAACTGGCTACATCTGAATCAACATAGCCACATAGAACGCACACATCTGCAGCTAAGGTAAGCAACCTAGATTGAAGAACACAAACACAATTAATAACAAACACCAAGCACATTGGCAGCATGTCTTTACCTCAGGGCTGGAGGTAATGACCCCGCAAAAAGAATCCTTCTTTTCCCAGTAATGATGATATCCTTGCACTTGCAGTCATAAAACCGGCATCCTTCACTGCAAAAGCAAGGGTGTCTGTCACATATCAATAGAAATCGTTAGAACCACCGCAGCGATCAAACAAGCCAAAGGGCTAATAACATAATGGGAAAAAGCTAAACTACACCCAAGTGAAATGCCACATAAATTATCACAGCATATTCAAGCAACATGAGGAAACAGTACAGACCCTTCCCCAGAGCCATTTGGAAGGCCCAATCTGTGTATGCTTTACCTAGAGCACCACTCCTGCCATATTCAAGGCCCACAATCTTCTGTTCTGAAGGTGATGCCTGGAATGTACTTTAGCCAAACAGGAAACCTCCTGAAAGAAGAGGGGAAAAAGAGCCAACACCAATAAGCAGCAGGGAGATATACAGAATCAAAAAATATTTTGTTTGACTATTTTCCCCCTGTTGGGAGGAAATATTTCATTCTAAAAGGAGAGAGAAGAAATGAGCAAATACCCAAATTGCAATTCAGCACAAACATGAGGTCCAGTCCTCCTCATATGAACATAAAGTACAGCTTGACAAATTTCATTAGGTCATAGCTCCCTGAAAAATGGTACATCAAATATAATTTTGGGGGGTGTGGGTGGAGATTGTTAATAATCTAGCTATCCTCAAAAACAAAAACATGAAAAAAGAAGGTTGAATGAGTAAGAAATGATTACTTGGCCAGGCTCAGGTTCATGTCCATTCCACAAAACATTGATCTGAATTCATTTAATCCTCCTCCTTTGGCCTTTTCAATAACATGAGGCACATCTGCAGCTAAACCCACAAAAACACATACATTTGCAGCTAAAATCAGAAAACCTAGATTGAGTGAACACAAAAGCAACAATCTGAGACAAACATCAAGGACATTGGCAGCATTTCTTTATTACCTCAGCGCCGGGAGTAATAAATAAGACCCAGAAAGAAAAATAAAAATCCTTCTTTGGCCATTAACAGGAAGCAGAATGAGGAGTTGAAGATCAGGGGCGTACATAACCCCAGCGTGCTTCACTGGCCACTGCAAAAGCTAGGGTTATGTGCCAGACACTCTGCTCTTTCACAATACATAAGCAAGGAGTGATGATTGCCATGTTCCTGAGAAGAGTAGCAAACGCAGCATCTGATAAAAACACATTATAATAATAAGCAAGGGTATGCTAACATAACCACACCTTCATTCATGTCATAGCAGCAATGGTTCAGGCTGAACATTGACAAGTACATCCCATTGCATATTCTTAAATAAGCTCGAAGTCATATACTATTGGATACATCCCTATGTCATATTTTTAAATATCATACATCCCTAATTCACAAACCCCAAAGCTTAACCTATCAGGTTAAAATGAGCATATATTAATTTTTTTAGAAAATGACCCACCACCAATTGTCCACTGCACGCTAGAAAGCAACTATGCCATAAAATTCTCCAGATTTAGCAAATCGTACGACCCCAGATCCTACTTAGCTCTTTTTCTCTTTTGGTAATATCATCTATAGCAAATAACTCAATATATAAAGTCTACCAATTAAATCAAACTCCATTAACACCGACAAAAGATCCTCAAATTCAATATATACATCCTAATTGTCTTTTGTTTATAGGAGAACTAATTCACATACCATAATATTGCAAGTTGAAATTTTAGATGATCGTCACTCCCTCTAATCCAAATGGTGCATATAAAAAAATCTTTGCAATTCGACATAGTAGAGGAACCCCAAATATTTAATGTAACAAGCCAAAGAACTAATCACATATGGGAAAAGCTAAGCTACAGCCAAGTGAGTTGCCACATAAATTATGACACCATATTCAAGTAACACGAGGAAACAGCACAGACCCTTCCAGTGGCAGGACCTTGTGTTGTTGTTATTATCGTTTGTGGTAAAGGAGACAACATAAGATACAGTAGCAAGCTAATAACAAGTAACAACTCATTACTTGGGAGTGAGGCAGCACGAAATGAGAAGTACCATAAGTAATACAAGAACATGGCCATGTATAAGAGGAAAAGAATAATCAAAAGTAAAGAAAAGTATGTGTTTCTTACAACTGGGTCCGCACATCATCCTTCTTGCACATGACCCATGGAACTCCAGTGCCTAGCCCCAGAGCCATTTCGACTACCCGTTCTGTGTCTGCTTTAGCTAGAGCACCACCAATTTCATACTCTGGTGTCCCATATTAAATTTCAATCTGCCAAGACAATCACAGATCAGCAGAATTTGATTCATTCAGTTTCACATTTGGCAACGCTAATCAAATAAAATGGATATGAATCATTTTGGCTATACATATACCTGAGATAGAAAAACTGAACCCCGTTGAGATACAAACAACTTTACTGCTTTGATCAAGTCAACAATCTTGTAAGTGAATCTTTTCATAGCTGCCTTGAAAGTACCAGAAATAAATTTGAAATTTTGTAACGAAAAAACAAAAAACAAAATTAATGAACCTCAATGCCACAAAGAAGTTACTTGAAAAGTTAGAAAGCTCGATATGGAGTGTGGACCAACCTTGAAAGGCCCACAATCTGTTCTCAAGGTGATGTCTGGAATATACTTCAGCCAAACAGAAAACCTCCTGAAGGGAGAGCAAAAACAGAGCCAACACCAATAAGCATTAGGGAAATGTAAGAAGAAAAATATCTTGTTTGATTATTTTCCACCTATTGCAGGATATATTTCATCCTTCAAAGGAGAGAGAAGAAAATGAGCAACTACCCAAAGTTCCATTCAGCACAAATAGAAGGTCCAATCCTCAGATGAACATAAAGACCAGTTTGATCAATTTCACTAAGTCATATCTCCATGGAAAGCAGTACTGCGAACAACCAATAACCAGGGGGGTTGGGGAAGACACTGTTAACAATCTAGCTATCCTCAAAAACATATACATAAATAAAAGGTGGTTGAATGAGTAAGAAATTATTACTTGGCCAATCTGAGTGAGGTTCCTGACCGTTTCACAAAACATCGAATTGAACTACATCTTTATTTCGCCTTTTCACTAACATCTGAATCAACAAACCCACCAAATAAACATCTTCCTTATTTGGCCTTTTCACTAACATCTGAATCAACCAACCCACAAAAAAACACACATTTGCAACTAAAGTAAGCAACCTAAATTGAAGAAATACAAAAGCAACAATCTGAGACAAACAAAAATTAAATAACAAATATCAATGACATTGGGGCATTTCATTGTTACCTCAGGTCCGGGGGTAATGAATAGACCCAAAAAATGAGAGAATGAGAAAGATACCAGATGTAGAACTCTGATGTTTCTTTGTTTATCCTTCCCAACGCATTTCATTCTTCCAAACCCTAGTTCTCCAACAACAACCCCCCAAAAAAAAAACAACAAAAAATACTGATTACAGTACAACAAAAAAGGAATTTGAGAAGATAAAGAGAAAATGAAGAATTAATAGTACATACCATCGCCATCTTCCATGAACAGGGGTAAAACTAGGGCACTGGAAGCCATGATTACTCGCTCACCGTTATAGAAGAAGTAGAATTTTGAAGTTTCGAAATTAAGGGTTTATGAATTCGAAATTAGGGTTTTTGGAGAATTGTGACTCAAATCAGCGGGGGGCTTTGACAGAGAAATTCAAAGGCCATTAATTTGAGGAGAGAGAGAAAATTTGATTTTTGAGGTTTTCGGATTTCAATGGATTGAATTTGATTTGTTGGATCAAAGTGGGTAACAGTAGTAGTGGGGTTATTTATAGAGAACTGTGGAATGTCGGTGAATTATAGAAAGGGCGGGGATCTTTGTTCTTAACGGATCTTTTTTTTTTTACTGCCGCGTTACAGCTGTTACACAACAATTATCGCCTGGTCTTTAACGGTAAATAGTAGGTCAAAGTCGGTCTCGTTGACTTCACGCGGTAATACGTTTACTGGATTAAACTGACCTTGGGTCCGTTGCGATTGGACTGGACCCGGCCCACGATTTTACCCTTCTTTATTTTTTTTTTTAATCCCAAGCCCACGATTTAATATCTTCTTCTTCTTCTTCAGCATGTCTTGTGTGGACTTATTCCATCGTGGACCAAGTAATTTTGAGGAGTAGCTACAGGTGAAGTAGGGGGTGGCTCCGTACGATAAGAGGGGTGGCTCCCGGTAAAGTAGAGGGTGACTCCATGTGAAGTAGGAGTGATGTCAAGTATAAATATAAATTTGAGGGGTGTCTCTAAGTGAAGTAGGAGTGGCTCCAGGTGAAGTAGGGGGTGACTCAAAGTATTGGTCCACCATGGACTAAGTCCACACAAATTTTTGTACTTCTTCTTTTGTCCTTGGTAGAATTTTGATTAATTATTTTTTGAATTTTATTTTATTATTAGAATTTTTAATAATTTTCATTAAATATATAACATGTTTACCGTTTAAATTTTTTTATAGTTAAAGGTGGGCCAAATAAAACCAAGCTCAAGCTAGATCCGCTCAATTTGGCAAATAAAAAATTTTACAAAAATGAGTTTTGAATTTTGATTCGAGCTCGACTCGAAATGAGTCCTAAAGATTCACAAAAATCGCATAAGTCGGCAATTAAATTAAAAATATAAAATGATAATGTACTGATGTACATTGTATTTTAGATGCTAATATCTTGCAAAGTTAAAATTTATATAAGTCTCTTATAATATCGCTGAAATAAGGATAAAAAGGACGAACTGAGCAACGATATGGCAATTGACATGGCTTAAAAATTTTGGATTTTGGGGATCTTGACATTCATTATATTCTGACCAAAAAAAAAGGAAAAAAAGGCATCCATTATATATACCTGATTGAAAGCAACATGATTTGACTTTCAATCTTGTATAAGTCTCTACTCCATTTATTATTTCATGATGAAGAGTACAACTTGAACAGACAATCCAGTGAGGAAAACAGGGCCAATCCATGTACACGTACGAGCAATCATACATCTCTTTCTCGGCTTATGATTATCGAGTCATTATGACTTGATCAAGTAAATGTTATTCATCATAATTAAACTACTACAAGTTTATTCAACAAAGCTGGTCACCATTAGCGATGTAAAGGTGATAGCCAGGACCGGCTATGCAACAACTGCATTTGGGAGCGAGCTTCTGATACCCTGTTGATGGGCAGGTCATGTAAGCCGCTTCAGTGTAGCAAATTTGGGTGTCAGACAATTTCACATTCCCTGCTCCCAGCATCAATACCTCCCCTGCATTACATGACGTTAATACTTGCACAAGTATAACGAGAACAAAGCCCAAGTATAAGTCAGCGAGCAAAAATCAATATAAAATGAAATGATTAGTAAACTTACCAATCAATCAGCAATAGAAGAACAGCGTTCCACATAGTTCTGAAGTTACCTCTCAAACTTCTGATAAATCTCTGCGCCTAACCTTATAATTTCCTGCAATCGATCAACTATCAAGTGTAACTCTAATTGCCATTCCTTTTACTTTGATGTCATCCTTTTACCGCTTAACTCTCCAAAAACAATCAAGTTAGACACCAAAACTTAGTAATTAAGACGCATAGTAACCCATGAAGCATCAAAGTAGGATAAAGTATCATCCCAATAGAAACCGTCTACCGTTACCACCCCCATCTAAAAAAGTAACAAACACTCCACTTCCATGTAAATATTCCATAAGCTCCACCAGTAAGCTCCACCAGTAAGTGGGTACTATTTTCAGAAAATCACTTGTATTATTCCTCTAAAACAAGTCATACTATATTAAGAAATAAGATATGAAAATGAAAAGGCAATCATTAAACTAAAAGCAAATCTGTCACACAATTATCCAATAGAGAAACTTATGAAGAATGAAAATCCAAACACAAAAAATCCAAAGAATAATAAAGAGTAGAGGATATATACCAATTTTACCCACAACTTGAAATTCTCATTATTGATGTTCAGCAACACGTAGTGCCTGCAAAAATTAAATCAACTGATAAGCACCAGAATTGAAACTGCAAAAACAAAGGAAACACCAAAACTCAAAGGAATTGACGGGGGCCTGCACGCTTCAAAAACAATTTAGGGTAAATTTCATTGAGATATACTGAGGTTTGGCGAAATTACAGAGAGGTATACTCACGTTTGACTAAATACACTGAGGCATTTATTTGGTGACATAAGCTCATAGTGCGACTCTAGCAGCATATTTGACATGTGTGTCATTGTTTATTTGGTGACAGACATTTTGCTCTTCCACGAGAGGACTGCCATGTTCCTGAGTAGAGTGACAAACGTAGTATCAGATTGCCACTAAAAATAAATAAGCAAGGATATGCTAAACACTTCACAAGTCAAATGCTGATGGTTTACATACCTAACCATGTTTTGAATAATTAGAATTCAATTCCTTCCCCCATAAACATTCTAGTAGTTTCCATTCTTATCTACAAACCCCAAAGCTTAGCCTGATTATCTATTAGGTTATAATGAGCATAAATAACTTTTTGGAAGATGAGCCACCACCAGTTTTTCCATAGTCCGTTAGAAAGGAAATATGCTACAAAATTCCTCTAAAGATAGAAGGAATTTCCTAGATCCTATTTTTCTTTTTGAAAACATCATCCAATGGCAGATAACTCAAACTTCAAAGCACAAAAATCAATTTACATCCCATTAACATTCACAAAAGGTCCTCATTTCTGTACTGCGTAATTATTCAGATACAATTCTTATTTCTTTTTAAGGGTATACATTCACAAACAATATCTTTCCAGTTCTTAGCAATTTGAAAATCTAAATGATCATCAATACCTCTAATCCAAAAGGTCCAAATATAAAATATTGCAATTCTTCATAAAAGTCGAACCACAAATACTAACTAATACACCAGTACCAAGTGGAAGAACTATTGATATGATGAGAAAGCTAAGCTACAGCAATGTGAAGTGTCACAATAAATTATCACAGCATATTCGAGGTAGCAACACAAAGAGACAGAACAAACCTACCAGTGGCCGGATTCTTAATGGGTGTTGTGGTGGTGATGTTTTTTTGTAAAAAGGGACAAAAACATAAGATACAGTGCAAGCTACCAAGTAACAACTCACTAAATGGGAATAAGGGAGCACAAAATGGGAAGTAACAGAGGTATTAAAAGAACATGGAAATCACGAAAGCAAAACAACAATCAAAAGTTAAAAATGTATGCCATACTTACAACTGGATTCGGGCATCATCCAGGTTGCACATGACCCATGTGACACCAGAGTGCTTAGCCCCAGAGCCATTGTGGCTACATATTCTGAGTATGCTTTCCCAGGAGCACCAATTTCTGCTACGACAGTCACAAATCAGAGAAAGCTTAAAATTGATTCATCTGGTTTCAAATTTGGCATCCAAATCAAATGAAATGGATATCAACCTTTTTGGCTTTACACATACCTGAGATAGAATAAAAAACTTTTCGGTTTTCAACAAGTCAACAATATTGTATATAAATCATTCCATAGCCACCCTGAAAGCACCAGAATTAAATTGGTGGGTTTTAATAGGTATTAAAAATTATGTTAGTTTCTTTTTTCTTTCTTTTTTGTTGTCAGTTCATCGGTTATGAGATGACAACCCTTGGTTATATGGCATAAGGATACCCTCTTTGTAAATTGTAACTTGTTACTCCATGCATTCGCCTAAACTTTTAATGTGGTTCTATTATCAGATGGTCTATCATTTATATGTGTTTATCTTAAAAAATCATTTATATGCACCACTTGACAAACAGTCTCAATCCCCCCCCCCCAAACTCTTGTTGAAAGGTAGAAACAAGTTGAATTTCAATTAAACACCTTATTAATAGTATGAGCATATTTCCACCCTGATCATGTGACAAAGCTGGTCACCATTGGCGATGTAAAGGTGACAGCTAGGACCGGCTATGCAACAACTGCATTTGGGAGCGAGCTTCTGACACCCTGTTGATGGGCAGGTCATGTAAGGCGCTTCAGTGTAGCAAATCTGGGGACAAATTTGGACGTCAGCCATTTTCACATTCCCTGCTCCCAGCATCAATACCGCCCCTGCATTACATGACATTAATACTTACACCAGCATAACGAGAACAAAGCCAAAATCAGCGAGCGAAAAATAAAAACACAAATGCGTTAAAACCCAATTGAAAAGGAACTCCAAACTGACCATCACATCAACAAGGTGAAGAATGAGGGTTTCAATGAAAAGGCAATCATAAAATTGAAACAAATCCGCGACAAGAATTATTCAATAGAGAGAATAATAATTACTGAAATCCATACAGAGAAAGAATTCAGCAACACCCCTCTCCTGTCCCCGTCTGTGGGGCTAGTGAAGTCCACCTCCACCTGCTCAACCTCCGTAAACAAGCACTGTATTATACATAAGTCCAGCACGTTTCACTGTGTGTTCTATTCACATAGTGCCTGGAAAGCATTAGCAGCATCACCGCGGTCAAACGACACAAGCTCATAGTGCTATTGTAGTAGCATATACCTGACTACTTAGGATAGAATTATTGAATCCCGTTGAGATTCAAACAACTTTTCTGCTCTCATCATATCAAAAATCTTGTAAGTGAGTCCTTTTATAGCCCCCTTGACAGTACAAGAAATAAATTGAAATTTTGAAAAGGAGAAGGGGAAAAACCATAATTTAATGAACCTCCTCATATCACAAGAAGTTAATGTCTGAGATAACTTTGGAACCTCCATATTTAAAAATGGATATGAAGGATTTATGAGGTAACCTTGAAAGGCCAACTATGTTCAGGAGCTGATAACCGAAATGCACTTCAGCCAACGACATAACCCCCTGAAAGGAGGGGGGGGGGGGGAGGAGGGGGAACAAAAGCACTAAGCACTGGGAAACTAAAGAAGTAAAATATATTGTTGACTATTTCCACCTGTTGGAGGAAATATTTCATCATTAAACTGAGAGAAAGAAATGAGCAATTACCCAAAGTTCCAATAAGATCTGGCCGCATCTGGAAGAGAAAAAAATGGTAGCTAAAATAAGCACCCAGAATGAAGCAACACAAAAGCAACAAATTGAGACAATCAGAAATTAATAACAAACAAGAAGCAAATAGGCAACATGTCCTTATTACCTCAGGGCCGGTGGGCAAAGATTAGACGCAGAAAGAAGAATCCTTTTTCACTGATAATTGTGATTTCCTTGCAGTTGGATGGCATTATCAAGTTACAATTTAAAGAGTTGAACAACGGCATACATAACCCCGGAAGGCTTCTCTGCGTCGGCTAGGGCTTCTTTCACATATTACTGGAAAGATGCAATCAAACAACAGAAGCTCACAGTGTGGCTGTAGCAGTATAATCCACAAGTGTATTTTTCTAATTTGTGCCACACTCTGCTCTTTCACAATATAGGACTGCCATGTTCCTGAGTTAGAATGACAGACGCAGCATCAGATAAAAAGCCACTAAAATAAACAAGGATATACTACTACAAACACAGCTTCACTCATGTCATAGCAAAATGGACTTCAGGCTGAACACTTTACAAGTCAAATGCTATTATTGGTTTCCTAACTTTTCACCCTAAACTTCCAGTTTCCAAAAATCAACAAATGATGTTCATTTAAAAAGTCAATTATGCTACTACTCTTTGTTCAACTTCATTGGGGGGAGTTGTAGATATTTTTTGTATTCTTTCAATTGATTGATTAATTTAAAAAAAATCTTATCTAAAAAAAAAAAACTCAAACAAAAAGTGATTTTTTTTAGATAAAGAAAAAGTATATTGATATGAATTCAAATGTACAGCAGAAAAGAGGATAAGGTATCCTCTAAATAAAACATTTACAGATTGCCCCAATTGCTCTGTATATCAGTTATAGAGTAATCCTAAAAGCCCCCGCAGCCCTAGCCCATAAGGAAGCTAAATAAGTGATCCTCTCCCAAAGCATCGCAGGATTGCTGAAAGTCCCTTAAACACTCGTGCATTCCTCTCTAACCAAATGCACCACAAAATTGCAAAATAAGCATTGCGCCACAGCAACCTCCTCTCCTTTCCACCCCCAAACCCCTTAAACCCCTTGAAAATAAATTCCAAACTAAAAGGCAATTATAAAAAAGAAAACAAATCTGCCACAACAATCATCCAATATAGAGGGTAATAAAACTGAAATCAAATCACATTAAGAATACTGAATAATAAGAGTAGAGGGTGCATACTAATTACCGAGAACTTGAAATTCCCATCTAAATCAGAAACATATAATGCCTTCAAAAATTACGACCCTTGGATCAGTAATCAAACCATCAGGCCCCCATAAACCTTAACTGAAAATGCAATAACTAAGTTCCGAGACCAACTATTTTGTTTACTTACCTAGAAGGAACAAGTGCTTCTCCTACAACCTGGAGATCATCTTGTACTTGTTCTCCTTCACCATTCTCATTTATCTGCAGCTTCACCCAGTCACTGACTTCGTGATGTTAGTTACCTATATACATAGCGAAACCCGAGTTTTCACCCCTAACTTTCCAAAGTCCAAAAATCAACAAAATCAGACTTTTTCTCCTTTTCTTTCTTCCTTTTATTTCTTTGCTATTCTCAAACAACTAGTTCCAAAAGCCGAAATTGATTCATTTAGTTTCATATTAGCATCCCAAATAAAAATGAAATGGATATGAACCATTTGGGCTTTACATATACCTGACTACCTGGGAGAGAATAATTGAACCGCCCTTGAGATTCAAACAAATTTTCTGGTTTCATCATGTCAACAACGTTGTACGTGATTCGTTCCATAGTTGCCTTGACAGCAACAGAAATAAAATTAAAATTTTGAAAGCAAATCAAACATCGGCAGCCAAAATAAGCACCCCGAAATGAAGAAATTCAAATTTAATAACAAATAAGAAGCAAATTGGCAGCATTACTTTGTTACCTAAAAGCCGGTGGGTAGTGATTAGATCCACAAAGAAGAATCTTTTTTTGTCGATTAATTGCTACTCCCTCCGGTCCACGGAAATCTTGATGTTTGGAGAATATGACTAATATTAAGGAAAACACATTTTAGCACAAAAATTCAAAATTTACCCTTAAAAGAGTACATGAGGTATTAAGAGAGAGAAAATAATATTTTAGTGGGTATTTTTTGCTTTCCTTGCTTTTGTATTGCTTTCCTTGCTTTTGTATTACTTTCGTTACTTTTGTAGCTAGTGGCGTGAGAAATCTTTTTTTTTTATTTATTTCCTTGCACATGGAGGTGAGAAGGTGGGAGGGGTAAAATAGTAAAGGGTGCTCAAATACATTACCATATAAGGAAACGTAAAGATTTCCCAATGGTCCAAACATAAGTGGAAAGCGTAAAGATTTCCGTGGACCGAAGGGAGTATTTCCTTGCAGTTGGATGGCGCTAAGAAGATACAAATTGAGTTGAATATGGATTATGGCATACATAACCCCGGCAGGATTCACCGCAGAAGCTAGGGCTTCATTCACAAACATAATGCTGGAAAGCCGTGATCAAACGACACAAGCTCATAGGGTAGCTGTAGAAGTATATTCCACAGGTGTGTCTTTAATGTGTTTGTGCCAGACACTCTGCTCTTTCACAATACTAGGACTTACATGTTCCTGAGTAATTCCTGAGTAGAGTGACAAACACAGCATCAGATATGAAACCATTAAAATAAACAAGCAAGGATATCACTCATGTCAAAGTATAATGGACTTCATGCTGAAGATTTTACGACTCATATGCTATCAGTTTTCCATATACAAAGTGTTTTCTGACTTTTCACCCTCATCTTCCAAAGTCCAAACAAAATGACGTTTATTTTCAGAAAACCACTTATCATTCCACCAAGGTTAAGTCAAATTATGTTAACACCACTGAAAAGAGAGATACAGAAGATAAACCACAATACAAAATTAACTCCAAACTGACCATTACAGTGACAAATGAGGGTTTAATGAAAAGACAATCATTAAAAGGAAAACAAATCAGCCACAACATGCAATAGAGATAGTAATAAAAGTGTAATAATCATAACGGAACCACTAACATACAATGTCCCTAATAAAACGCAAAATGATTTTAGCAGTCTGAAAGACAATAATACATGATTGGAGAATAAAGTTATAAAAAAAGGACGCAGTTACGAAGTTAAAAGAGGAGGAAAGACAAAAACCGTTGATCCATTGGGAACTGGGAAGTTGAGAATTGATAGCAACCGAATTGTAACTGTTGTTGTAGCTGTTCTTGTTCATCTGATGAGGAAATGTTCAAAGCACGAATTCCCAAAGATACCCATTCTGGAAAACAAACATTTAAATTACAGTTAATCCTTGTTCTTTTGCCTTTTCAATAAGATCTGGCCACATCTGAGAAGGGGGGGGGGTTGCCAGGCAAAACAAGCACCTCAGAATGAAGAAATTCAAAAGCAAGAAACTGAGACAAGCATTATTTAATAACAAACAAGAAGCACATTGGCAGCATTACTTTCTTGCCTAAGGGGCAGTGGTAGTGATTAGACCCGAAAGAAGACTCCTTTTTTGCCCATTAATTGCAATTTCCTTGCAGTTGGTTGGCACTAAGAAGATACAAATTAAGAGTTCAATTATGGCATCATAATCCCCGGCAAGCTTCACTGCAAAGGCTAGGGCTTCATTCACATATTGCTGGAAAGCCGCAATCAAACGACACAAGCTCACAGGGTGGCTGTAGAAGTGTATTCCACAGGTGTGTCTTTGATGTGTTAGCGCCAGACACTATGCTCTTTCACAATACTAGGACATACATGTTCCTGAGTAGAGTAACAAACACAGCATCAGATAGGAAACCATTAAAATAAACAAGCAAGGATATCACTCATGTCAAAGCATAATGGACTTCATGTTGAACATTTTACCAGTCCTATGCTATCATTTTTCCATATACAAAGTGTTTCCTGACTAATCACCCTCATCCTCCAAAGTTCAAACAAAATGACGTTTATTTTCAGAAAACCACTTATCATTCCACCAAGGTAAAGTCAAACTATGTTGACACCACTAAAAAGAGAGATACAGAACATAAACCACAATACAAAATTGACTCCAAACTGACCATTACAGTGACAAATGAGGGTTTAATGAAAAGACAATCATTAAAAGGAAAACAAATCAGCCACAACATGCAATAGAGTTAGAAATAAAAGTGTAATCATCATAATGGAACCACTAACATACAATGTCCCTAATAAAACGCAAAATGGAATTAGCAGTCTGAAACACAATAAATACTTGATTGGAGAATAAAGTTAACAAAAAGGACGCAGTAACGAAGTTAAAAGAGGAGGAGAGACAAAAACCGTGGAGCCATCGGGAACTGGGAAGTTGAGAATTGCTAGCAACCGAATTGTAACTGTTATTGTAGCTGTTGTTGTTGATCTGATGAGGAATTGCTCAAACCACGAGTTCCCAAAGATAATCGTCCTAAGTTGCTCAACTTTCTAGAAAAACTCACTGATGAATTAGAAAATACACGAGAACCTGCTGAGAAAACTAATGGCAAACTTTATCCAAAGAGAGGAATAATCCAAGGAATAATGATAGTAGATGGTAGATACTACATACTAATTACCAACAACTTGAAATTCCTACTTAGATATTCTAAGAATTACAACCCTTGGATCGGTAATCAAACCCCAGACCACCATAAACCTTAATTGAATATTCTAAGAAAATTTAATGAGAGTAGAGGGTACATACTAATTACTGACAACTTGAAATTCCCATCTAGTTATTCAGATATACAAAATGCCTGCAAAAATTACAACCCTCAGTTCAGTAATCAACTAGTTTACTTACCTAGGAGGAACAAGCAATCAGGAGATGATCTCGTCCTTGTAATAAGTACCACACAAAAGAAAATACAAGTCCCTACTAGTTACAGTGCAACAACAAGAATTGGAGAAGAGAAAAAGGAAAAGTAATACGTACCATCGCCAATTCGTCATTATCCTTCAATTGGGGTGAAATTGAAACTAGGGCACTGGCACCCCACGATTTCTCGATCGACATCATAGAAGAGTACAAAAACAGAGCCATGGTCAAAATAGGGTTTCGAAAACAGATACCCATCAACAAATGTGGAGGTTTCCAAATTAGGGTTTTCGGGTAAGAACTAAGAAATTAGGGTTTTGGCGAGGAGGGGGAAGAATTTCGAATGTCGGAAGATTGAAGGAGAGGAACGTGGAAGATTGAAGGAGAGAGAAAGCGAGAAGATTGAAATTTCGAATATCGGAATTTGAGGAGAGAGAGAGAAAGATTGAAATTGTGAGAGGGTCTGGGACAGATTGTGAAAATGTTGGATGATTTTCGTAATGGGGGTATTTAATGTGTGTCAAATGGCGGTGTAATTGTGCAAAGGGCGGGGACGCGGTATCTCAACGGATCTATTTCTCCTTTAATTTTAACCGTTGTAAGACAGCAATTACACCTCATCTTTGGCTGTCAATTTTAAGACCGGTCAACTTCACGCGGTAATATTCTTAAGCCCATTGGATTAAGCTGAGCTTGGATCCGGCCAACGATCCGTATCGTTTTTTTCGTTAAAATAAAGTTTTTGACTTTTTTGTAATATTGAACTTAATATGGCTATTTTTTTAAAAAAGTTTTTGCTATTTTACTTTAAATTACTTTTATTTTTTTGGAATTGCAAGGAAGTCAGTGATCACCTTTTTTGAAGGCAAATTATTTTACTTCAATATGACCCTTTTTTAAAAAAAATACTATATCCTACCCTGAAATGTAGATAATTGATCTAATGTAAACTTCATAAGCATATTCAATCATATTTATTTATTGTGTACAACAAAATTCAACAAAAATAAAATTCAACAATATATATAACCAAAAAGAAGTTGGGAAGGAGTACAGACGATAAAACCAAACAAGATACAGATTCTTGTATAATAATGATAAGAAGACTAGACCTATGGATGGCGAAGATGGGGTTGCATTAGGGCATCCTATTCAAGGATTGTATCTTTCTCCCTAATGTAGCTTTATGTTTTGTGTTTCCTTCAATGTACGAGTCTCGAAGAGCAAGAAATGGTGAAAATTTGTAAAGGTCAAGGATTAATTAAAGTGAATAAAAATGAAGTGAGCTGCAGCTCCTGATTCCTGATCATGGATGTTATGGTTCTTTATGGATAGTCTGCTGGACACATCACCATCAACTACGAACCATAAATGTTAATGATGCTCTTGAAGATCAGTTGTTTCCTTCTCTTTCATACATTAGAGTCAAACGACACTAGCAGTCTAGCAACCGGGCAACTACTCTTGTCAAACCTTGCTTCTTCAGTTTGGATCCTCTTCTCCATCGTTGATAGACTGATAGCACCTCTTTTTTTTCAATCTGACAACAGCATCAACGAGTGTAAACTTGGTTTAGAAAAGAAGACAGCAAAAAAAGCTAAGACAACCGAGGTCAAGATGTCTACTAACTAATCTATGCAGTCGTGGGAGACGGAAAATTTTGGAAGAGAGAGCTCTGCTAAACAAAATGTCTACACATATCACAGTGTCGCGAACGTTAAACACCCCCTTAAATTCCTATAGCTATAGCCCATAAGAAGCATAATACAACCACCCGCCCCCAAACAAAATACATAGAGTGACGTCTTTGGCTAGATTATACCACCCACATTTTCCCAGAAATTTCTCAAAGTATCACCATAGAACATGAAGCAGACCACCATATCACATGCAGCATTCTTAACAAAACTCTTATACTCAACCACCTCTTCTACTTGATGCCCATTGATAGACCTCCCAATTCAAACTTCGCACTTCTTAAATGACTTCTGTTTTGCACTTTTCCATCAAGCAAACTTAAAACTTAAAGCCTAATAAGAACTATGGTAACAAACACATGCAGCATCCAATTCGCATATTGTCACCCATATACTAAATAGCCAATGCAGTTGAAACACATGCCCACATGCTAATTGATCACAAACTTCTAAATCACTCACATGAATGATTAACTTAACCGCAAATGCAAAACCAGCAACGGCACTGAATCAACCCTTTTACGTATGAAGGAAGTTCTATCTCCCTTGTTCTGCTAACTTCCATCCAGAGTGACACCCACAAAATAAAGACTCAAAGCCAATCGTTCATCCCCATTTAAGATGGTATTCTCACATTCACTGAATTTGAACCACCTTCCCCATGTGAATAATAACAATGTACTATTTCCCTAGTCGGTAAAAAAAAAAAAAATTCTTTTAAGAGTAACCAACAAGGCAACATACGCTTCAGCCCCAGTTGAAACTGAAAATCAGATCAACACAAAAGAAAAATGATATCAAAATGAAAAGGCAATCATTAAACTAAAAGCAAATCTGTCGCACAATTATCCAATAGAGAGAGTTATGAAGACTGAAAATCCAAACACAAAGAATAATAAGAGTAGAGGATACATACATATTTTACCCACAACTTGAAATTCTCATTATTGATGTTCAGCAACACGTAATGCCCTCAAAAATTACAACCCTTTCATCAACAATCAAAGCACCAGAATTGAAACTGCAATAACAAAGGCAACACTGGAACTCAAAGGAATTGACGGGACATGCACGCTTCAAAAATTTATATCGTTTTTACTTACCTAGGGGATTATCTTGTCCTTCTTCTGGTTGATGAGTTGATCAGCCCCGCCATCTTCGTTCATCTGCAGCTTCACCATCCATTCTCAGGGTGCAAGTCAGCAGCCAGTGCCACCTCCCTGTTTGACATCCTGCAGTCCCTGGTTCTGCTCAATACTCTGGGTGACCAGCACCCCTACCCTCCTTATCCCCGAACCCGTAGTAATGGCTTCCACCAGCTTCTCAGTCGCACTTAATGCTAGAAAGCATTAGCAACAATGCCACGAACAAGTGAGACAAGCTCATTCAGTGGCTGTAGCACAGTAGCAGCATATTCCACTGGTTCGTCTTTGTTTATTTTGTCAGACACTCAGCTCTTTCATGGTATTGGACTGCCATTTCCCTTAGCAAAGTGACAAACATAGCATCAGATAAAAGCGCATTAAAAAAAAAGAAGCAAGATATGCTAATATAATCACCCTTTCACTCTCGATACTGCAACAATGGTTCAGGTCGAACATTTACAAGTCATATGCTATTGATTACAATCCTAATTCATATTCTCAATAATAATTCTTGAATTCAACCCCTATTCCCTATCTGGCATTAATTCTAGTAGTTTTCACAACCAATAATCAATCAGTTTAAATGAGCATATATTAACTTTTTAGAAAATGAACTACCGCCAATTGTCCACTGCACGTTATAAAACAACTATGCTATACAATTCTCAATATTTAGAACAAATAGTACTTTCCCAGACCCTGCTTAGCTATCTTTCTTTTTGGTAACACACTGAGTAGTTAAAGTCTACAAGTCAAATTACATTCCATTAACATTCACAAAAGGTCCTCAAATTCAATCTATACCTCCTCATACATTATTTTTTTCTTTTTTCCAAGGGGATCCAATTTCACATACAATAACATTGCAATTTGAAATTTCAAGTGATTGTCAATCCGTCTAATCCAAATGGTTCATAAGAAAATCATTGCAATTATACAAAATAAAGCAACCCCGAACTATTAAATGATACTCCATTAACAAATTGAAGACCTAATAACATAGGGAAAATCACGGCATATTTGAGCAACACGAGGAGATAGCACTAACCCATCCAGTGGAAAGATTCTCACTGGGTGTTGTTGCTATTGTTGTGGTTTCTGGTTTTGGTGTACAAGGAGACAACAAATAAGACACGATAGCAACATACCAAGAAACAACTCACTAAGTGGGAATGAGGGAGCACAACATGAGAAGTATCACAGGTATCACAAGAACATGGCAAATTGGTAATGTATCATAACAAAAGAATAATCAAAAGTAAAGAAAAGTATGTCTCTTACAATAGGAACTGGGCATCATCCTGCTTGCAAACAATCTCAGACTCAGGAATTTTCTTATATATTGCAGTGTGTTATATAAAACAGAACCATAAACCTAAATAAAGAGAACCAACCTCAAGATCCCATGGTTAACAGTCCTTCACATCTCACCATACGAATTGAAAACCAGTGTCATTGCAGCAGCCTACTCATAAGAGAATAAAATGGGAAATCTGCGAGTAACCACTGACATTACGGGGTTGTGAATTCGGAGATGCCCACAAATAAAAATCAATGAAAAGTAGGGGGAAAAATTGAGAGGAAACAAACCTAAACTCTAAACCACCACCAGATACAACTAAAAAATTTGGAAGTGTACTTCATGCATCAATTACCCTGAAAACAAATTAAAAAATACATCAAATCAAAAGGCACAAATCAATAAACAATAACAATCAAAATCACTCATCGACAGAAGCAAAATTTACGTAATTCCAAGTCAATATGATGAAGTCATCAACAACACCACAAGCAAATACAATTTTTTTCGTCAAAATTAAAGGGTATCTATCGGGAGAAGTTAGAGAAAGAGAAACCTTACCATTAAACAGTTCGGGAGTCGGTGCCATCAACAGCTTCTCTTGCACAGTTCCATGACCATGTGCCCTACATTTTGAAGGAAAACGGAGTAAATACAAACCCGAGGAGCTCAAGAAGATGATAGTCGACTGAGATTAGGGTAGGTGAGGTTGGATATGGGAAATGGGGTGAGGTGCTTCTTTGGCATGGGCTCCGTCTTTTGTCCAATTGAGTAAACTACAAACTGACCATCACATAACACAGTGAAAAAAGAGAGTAATGGAAAGGCAACAAATTAAAATAAAAACAATTCAACCACAAAAATTATCCAATAGAGAGTAATGAAGACTGAAATCCAAATACAGAAAGAAATTAATGAATACTAAGAGTCGAGGGAACATACCCACAGCTTGCTTTCCCATTTACATATGCAGAGTAAAAATTCAGAAACACATAATGCCTGCAAACATATTAATCCTTCAATTAATAATCAGATCAATAGACCCTCATAAACCCACGCAACAGAAGTCCCAAAACAATTAATTTGTTTACTTTTATTTTATTTTATTTTTTTATTTATTTTTTAAGATGGTAAGATCGGGCCTCCACCCAGCCCAGCCCAGCCCATCACGGGCCCAGAAGCCCAGCCCATCTCGAGCTGGACCAGAGCTAAGTGTACAAATGACCCCCCCACTCCCAACCCACCCAACCCCATACCAGCTGGGCCAAGGCTCAACTGTTGATGTCACCCCCCATATATTCATCAACCACATGAATATATGGGAGCCCCAAGCCTTGAACTTGGGACCTCCAAGTTGGAAGGTGATAGGATAACCATTGAGGCAAATGCCTCTTGGTTAATTAATTTGTTTACTTACCTAGGGAGAACAAGCGGTTTTCCTGCAACCTGGACATCATCTCGTCCTACTTCTGGTTGATCAGCCCCACCATCCTCGTTCATCTGCAGCTTCACCAAAGCAGCCACCGACTCTTTCAACCTCATGCAGCTAATCCTCTACTACCCCCCCTGGTTCTGCTCAATACTGAGAATAAATATCAACCCTACCCTCTTCATCCCCAACCCCAGAGCAGGCTTTCATCAGCTCCTCTCCCTCTCTATCTTTAATCAGCAACACCCTTTCACCTCTGTTCCCACCTGTGGCGGCTCTTAGAGGAAGTCCAACTCCACCTTCCCAACCTCTGTAAACAAGCACTGCCACGTATAAATCCGGCACGCTTCACTGGATACTTCGAAATTGCAATAAGAAAACCTAATTTCCGCTTATGCTTCTGAAAAACAAACTTTCCGGAGAATAGAGACAATCTCGGAGTTGGTTGGTTCCTTTGATGGATCTGCTGGTTGGCTAATAGTAGTGACTAAATTCACCACTGCTTACAAAGGAAAAAGAGACAAGGATTTCAACTCCATCAAGTAAAAAATATAAAATAAACAAACATAGAAAAGTCTCCAGGGAACCAGAAAACATTACCCATCAAGAACCACTCTCGGATCTTGGAATTACTTCCATTTTTGAAATCACTAGCAAGTCTCTTTTCTTTAGCCCCACACCAAGGAAACACTAAAAACACCAGGACAATGAGCGTGCGTCATCATTACCATTGAATAAGCTGAAATCTCATTAGGAAAACTTTCAGGGTTGATACTTGATAGCTGGACGAATAACAAAAAGAAACATGCGCCAAATCACCCATGAAGAGGAATATGCTTAAAACTGATGTTTGGGTACATTCGGAAAGACAAAATAAGGTACATTCGGAAAGACTAAATATAACTAACAGATGCATTAATTGCAGTCAGTAATGGATTCTAATATTCCTACTCTTCCTATAACTTAGCAAGCAGAACCTATCCAACGGAAACAATGAACATAAAAATAGTTATGATGGTAGATTGTTATCCTGAAGTCCATTGAAAAGAATAATTATGCAGCTCCACAGAAAGACCATTCTTGTCAAAGTACATTAGGCAACAGGTCATTAAATATGAATGTACTTTAGAGCAAGGAAGTATAAGCTTACCATTTTGCCAGAAGCAAAGACTAAGGAAGTGGTATTTGGTTCCCTTATCGCCTTATCCTCATTACTACTGCAGCGAGTCGCTTCAAATAACACAAAACGCATAGCAAGGAGTTGACTTAGGTAATATTGAGCAGAAAATAGAGATGAACTGATCATTCAGAATCTTTAAGGTTAAATGTGACAGGCCGGTGAGCATGATATTCTACCACTAGCAATTCATTCAAAATTTTGATAGGCCAATGCTTTATAAGATTAAGATAAAAAGTCAATAGTCAAATATTGGGGAAATTCCTCACCAGAAACATATTTGAATAGATCTTCCGAAATTCATCAAATTAATTAGGGAGGCGGAAAGATACAGCACACCTCCCAAGAGTCAAATGCTTACCTTTGGGTTATATTGTGCATTACGCAGGGCAATGGCTTTGACATCCAACAAGCAAATCCAAGTAGACAGTTGAGACTTGAGACAACATTCCTATCACATGAAACATATAAACATGACAGTAGCACTCTCAGTAGAAGGAATATATACTACAAATGACCTTACTATATGCAAACATCCATATGAAAATCACACTAGCACCCTGATGAGATAAAACTTTGCTTTATCAATTGACTTCCAATACTAACATGAAATCTAACGTACTCACTACACTAAAACTTTTGTGCAAAATGCATGGAATTAAATAGCGGCCGCTACGCGACGCGAAGGCCGCTATGTAAAGGATTTTGAGCTCGCCGCGACGCGCTTTACCGCGTTGCGAAGTTGAGAAGTCATTCACGCCACTACAGCCGCTACGGCCGTTACATTACGCGAAAGCGACGCTTTTCACCGTTACTTTTCCGATATAATCATTAAATTATTATCATTTTACTTTATAACTCGATTATAAGTTTCTTTTAACTAATATTATCTATTTTATAATGAATTTGATTACATATTATGTTCGAATTATGATGGTAAAGCAAAGATTCCAAAATGCAATTAGAAGTGTAAATAATCCTTTACGTGAGTCATTCACGCCGCGATTGCCGCAATTCGCTACGCGATACCCGCAACGGTACGTTTCCGCGATATCGCGACCGTTACCGCATTCGCGATCGCGACTGCTATTTAATTCCCTGGCAGAATGTAAAGCCACAACTTCAAATTACCCTGCTTTGATTTATGTTATCTAGCCAAGTTCCAACATCACATATAAATTCCTTCCTAAATTGGTGCTATATTAATAAATAATAATTACTCCACACAGAAAAAGTTCAATAATTTGATAACAAGATGCATATATGGTAATTTGGTAGATTATGCACATGCCTCAATGTATCTACTACAAGACAATTTTAGGCATCAATTATCACTTATGCTTCTCAAAAACAAATTAAACTTACTGGAGAGTAGAAACAATCTCGAGTTGGATAGTTCCTTTGATGGATCTGCCTGTCGGCCAAATACAAGCTCATAGTGCTATTGTAGTAGCATACACCTGACTACTTGAGATAGAATAATTGAATCCCCTTGAGATTCAAACAACTTTTATGTTGTTGATCATGTCAACAATCTTGTATATGAATTGTTCCATAGCAGCCTTGACAGTAAAAGAAATAAATTGAAATTTTGAAAAGGAGAAGGGGAAAAAAACATAATTTAATGAACCACCTCATACCACAAGAAGTTAAATGTCTCAGATAACTTTGGAACCTTCCATATTTAACAAGGGATATGGAGGAGTTATGGACTAACCTTGAAAGGCCCACTATGTTCTGGAGCTGATGTTTGGAATGTACTTCAGCCAACCACATAACCCCCTGAAAGGAGGGGGGGGGACCCAAAAGCAATAAGCACTGGGAAACTAAAGAAGCAAAATATATTGTTGAGTTTTTCCACCTTTTGGAGGAAATATTTCATCATTACACGGAGAGAAAGAAATGAGCAATTACCGGAAGTTCCATTCTCACAAACATAAAGTCCAATCCTCATATGAAGACCATCCTGCTGAACCAGCTCAACAGATATCAGTAGGCCATTCCTCACCTCAAAATAGTACTACAAACAACCAATGAGAAGAGGAGGGGGGGCAGAAGAGTACATTGTTAACTATCTCACAATTTTTTAAAACAAAACAAGGAGGAGGTTGCATGTGTAAGAAATGATTACTTGGCCAGGCTCAGGTTCATAACATTCCAGAAGACATAGATCTGATTACAATGAATCCTCCTCTTTAGCCTTTCCAATAAGATCTGGCCACACCTGGAGAAAAAAAATGGTAGCTAAAATAAGCAACCAGAATGAAGCAACACAAAAGCAACAAACTGAGACAAACCGAAATTAATAACAAACAAGAAGCACATTGGCAACATTACCTTATTAACCTCAGGGCCGGAGGGTAATGATTAGAGTTCGACGCAGAAAAGAGAATCCTTTTTCACCCATAATTGCGATTCCGTTGCAGTTGGATGGCATTAACAAGTTACAATTTAAAGAGTTGAACAATGGCATACAAAACCCTGGAAGGCTTCTCTGTGAAGGCTAGGGCTTCTTTCACATATTGCTGGAAAGCTGCGATCAAACAACAGAATTTCAGTATGGGCAGTATTTACTACAAGTGTGCCTTTGTCTATTTTGTGTCACACTCTGCTCTTTCACAATATAGGACTGCCATGTTTTTGGGTTAGAGTGATAAATGCAGCATCAGATAAAAAACCACTAAAATAAACAAGGATATGCTACTATACACACAGCTTCACTCATATCGTAGCAAAACGGAGTTCAGGCTGAGCACTTTACAAGTCATATGCTATTATTGGTTTCCTAACTTCTCACCCTGAACTTCCAGTTTCCAAAAATCAACAAAATGACGTTCATTTAAAAGTCAAATCATGTTAACACTACTAAAAAGAGAAAAATACAAACACAAACCCCTTAAACCCCAGTTGAAAGTAAACTCCAAACTAAAAGGCAATGATTAAAAAGAAAACAAATCTGCCACAACAATTATCCAATATAGAGGGTAATAAAACAGAAATCAAAACAGATAAAGAATTCAAGGAAGAATAATAAGAGTAGAGGGTACATACTAATTACCGAGAACTTGAAAATCCCATCTAGATCAGAAACATATAATGCCTGCAGAAATTACAACCCTTGGATCAATAATCAAACCACCAGGCCCCCATAAACGTTAACTGAAAATGCAATAAATAAGTTCCAAAAACAACTATTTGTTTACTTACCTAGGAGGAACAAGCCGTTCTCCAACAACCTGGGGATCATCTTGTCCTTGTTCTGCTTCACCATCCTCGTTGATCTGCAGCTCTACCCAAGCACTCACCGACTCCCTGTGATGTTAGTTTCCTATATACATAGTGAAACCCAACTTTTCACCCCCCGAACTTTCCAAAGTCAAACAATTAACAAGATCAAACTTTTTCTCCATTTCTTTCTACTTAATTCTTTGCTATACTCAAACAGCTGATTCCGAAAGCTCGAATTTGATTCATTTAGTTTCATATTTAGCATCCCAAATAGAATGAAATGGATATGAACCATATGGGCTTTACATATACCTGACCACCTGAGATAGAATAATTGAACTCCCTTGAGATTCAATCTAATTTTCTGGTTTCATCATGTCAACAATCTTGTACGTGATTTGTTCCATAGCCGCCTTGACAGTAATAAAGTCTGAAAGGATAAGGGCAAAAAAAACATAATTAATGAACGACTTCCATGCCACAAGAAGTTACATGTCAGAGAGAACTTTTAAAAGGGGATTTGGACTAATCATGAAAGACCCACTATGTTCTGAAGCTGATGCCTGGAACGTACTTCAGCCAACCACAATACCCCCTTGAAAGAAGAGGGCGAAAAAGAGCCAAAAGCAATAAGCACTAAGGAAATCAATAGAAGCAAAATATATTGTTTGATTATTGTCCACCTTTGGAGGAAAAATTCCATCTTTAAAAGGAGAGAGGAAGGAAATGAGCAACTACCCAAAGTTCCATTCTGCCAAAAAAAAAAAGAAGGTACAATCCTCATATGAAGGCCATCTTGCTGAACCAGCTCAAAAAAGTACTACAAAACCAATGACAGGGGTAAAAAGGGCATTGTTAACAACCTCACAAATTTCAAAGACAAAACAAAAAAAGGAGCTTGTGTGTAAAAAAATGCTCATACCCATTCCAGAAAACATAGATCTGAATTACAATGAATGCTCGTTCTTTTTCCTTTTCAATAAGATCTGGCCACATCTGGGGGGGGGGGGGAACATTGGCAACCAAAAGCAACAAACTGAGATAAGCACCCCAAAATGAAGAAATTCAAAAGCAATAAACTGAGACAAGCAAAAATTAATAACAAACAAGAAACAGAATGGCAGTATTTCTTTGTTACCTAAAAGCCGGTCTGCCGGTGGGTAGTGATTAAATCCACAAGAAGAATCCTTTTTTGCCCAATAATTGCGATTTCCTTGCAGTTGGAAGGCACTAAGAAGATACAAAGTTGAATATGGCATACATAACCCCGGTGGCTGGTAGGCTTCACTGCAAAAGCTAGGGCGTCATTCACATATTGCTGGAACGCGATCAAGCGACACAAGCTCACAGTGTGGCTGTATAAATATATTCCACAGGTGTGTCGTTCTCTAATTTGTGCCAGACACTCTGCTCTTTCACAATATTAGGACTTACATGCTCCTGATTAGAGTGACAAACACAGCATCAGATAACAAAAACATTAAAAAAACAAAAAAAAAAAAAAAAAACAAGGATATCATTCATGTCAAAGAAAATGGATTTCAGGCTGAACGCTTAACAAGTTATATGCTATCAGTTTCTTATATACAAAGTGTTTCCTAACTTTTCACTCTAAACTTCCAATGTCCAAAAATTAACTAAATGACTTTTATTTCAGAAAACCACTTATCAGTCCTCCAAAAAAAGTCAATTTATGTTAACACTACTAAAAGAGAAATACAAAACACAAACCACAATAAAAAATTGATTCAAAACTGACTATCACCATGACAAATGAGGGTCCATCACAACATACAATAGAGTGAGTATTAAAAGCTGAAATCCAAACACAGGAATAATCCAAGGAATAATGATAGTAGAGGGTACATAGTACATACTGATTACCGAAAAGTTGAAATTCCCATGTAGATATTCAGAAACGCATAATTGCCTGCAGAAATTACAACCTTTGGATCAGTAATCAAACCACCAGAGCCCCATAAACCTTAATTGAATATTCTAAGAAAAAGTAATGAGAGTGGAGGGTAGATGCTACAAACTAATTGGAAAACTTGAAATTCCCATCTAGTTATTCAGATATACATATACATAATTCCTGCAAAAATTACAACCCTCGGATCAGTAATCAACCACAAGACCCCGATAAACCATAATTGAAAATGCAATAACATAACTCGTTTACTTACCCAGGAGGAACAAGCAGTTCTCTCGCATCCTGGAGAAGATTCGTCCTTGCAAAATAAGTACCACAGAAAAGAAAATACAAATCACTACTAGTTACAGTGCAACAACAAGAAATAGGAGAAGAGAAAAGGGAATAGTAATACACGTACCATCGTCATTATCCTTCAACTGCGTTAAAATTGAAACTTAGGGTTTCGGAAAATTTCTCGATTTTCTCGATCGTCATCAGAGGAGAGATACAAAAACAGATCCATGGGTCAAAATTAGGGTTTCGGAAACAGATATCCCATGACAAATGTGGAGGTTTCCAAATTAGGGTTTTCGGTTAAAAATTAGGGTTTTGGCGAGGAGGGGGAAGAATTCGGTTGAGGATAGGAACGTGGAAGATTGAAGAGAGAGAATGCTAGAAGATTGAAATTTCGAGCAGAGAGAGAGAGAGAGAGAAAGATTCAATTTCAGAGAGGGTTTGGGAGAGATTGAGAGAAAGATTGTGAAAATGGGGTATTTAATGGGTGAGAAATGGCGGTGTAATTGTGGGAAGGGCGGGACGCGGTATCTCAACGGATCTATTTCTCAAGACAATAATTTTTTCCTATTTGCCCTACAAAAAAGTTTTTCCTTTGAGGCAAACTAATTTGTTGTAATAAAGTTTAAAACGATTAATTTTAGGCATTTTCTATGTGTACCCATAAAATATCACGTCTTCAAATTATTATTTTAAATTTCTATATCCTACTATTTAATGTAGATAATTTATTTAATGTAAACTATACACATATTCAGTCAAATTACTTATTTATCCTCTTTTATTTTCCCCTCTTTTAGTGTATGTAATTATTGTGCATACCGTTTTATCTCCCAAGATTGAAAATAAATTATAAATAAAAAGAATATTTTTTTCCCGCATGTTCACTACATTACTGAATGTTTTAATATAATTTTTATAGGATTATTTCTTATATTACTTTTTAAATCAAACAAAGAAGGAAAAGTAAGCGAGCTAACTCGAAGAGGTACAACTATTAAACCTGTCAATTCAATGCTAAGAATTCCAACTCGTTTGAAAAATGACTAAGTTAGTGTCAAACTTTTATCCCATTTATCTTGACACGAACCTAAAAACTATACCCCTCATCTAATTTGGGAAAAATAAAATCACTTATTCATCAACCCTTTGGGAGTTGATATGTAAATTGGCATAGACACACTTAAATCGGCCAATTAACCAAATTGGTCTTTTTAGTTACACCTCGTAGATAAATTGGTTTTTTTAAAAGCGACGATAACAATTAGGTCTTTTTATTGTACTCCAGCCACAAATAAGTCTTTTTTTTTATTGAACCGGACAAGGAAGTCCCTTAAGGACTGTTGGAGTCCTTTTTTCAAATTTGTAATTAATTAAAATAAATTTTGACCTATTTTTCTTCATTTACTCGTAAAAGTTAAATTATCCAACTGCTATTTATATGTCGTGCTACTCACTAATAGCGAGAGAGTAAATGAAAGGAATAAAGCGTTAGAACTAAATGCTCAACTATCAAGACAATATGATTGCATTTGTGAAATTTCACTTTTTTAGTTTTATGGGGAAATTACTGAAAATAGGCGAAAAATGATTGCAACTAATTTCTATGTTGAAAAATGACTCTGACATTACTTAAAAGACTTACTTGTTCGGTTCAGTAAAAAAAAAAGACGTATTTGTGACCGGAGTTCAATAAAAAGACCTAATTATTGCCGTCGCTTTTAAAAAAACCAATTTATCTACGGGATATCACTAAAAAACCAATTTGGTTAATTGACCCACTTAAATTATTAACATTAATTCCAACAAATAATGAATTCACGTTATAATATACTTGTCATATTTTAGGAAACATCTGTCATTTCATATATTATTTAGACAAAATGCTGAAATAATTAAAATTTTATATCTCACTTGATACTAGATGTGAGCTAGTATAAATTTATAATTGTAGGACATGATTAAATTTTCAATGTTGTTAATCAAGATTGTCCTTTAATAACATTGAAATGCTTTACATAATTTCCTCTAAAAATTTGCTTATCTTATGAAACTGTAACTTTTTTTTATTATTTTTGAGGGGAAAATAAATTCCATTAATTGAAAGCCATACGACACTTATAAGAAGGGTTGAATTCAACAAGATATAGATCTGAAACATCAGAATACATTCAAATGAAAAAGCTATGTAACACTAGAGATTCAACAATTCCGATCGGCTTCCATTTAATTGTTGTTTTCCATATTACAGCCTCTTCCCGGAAGCCTCTGCTATAGCTTTGAATGCTTTGATCCGACATAGTAGACCACCTCTCGATAGAATAGATTCGCCAAAGTTACCATACGAACGACAAAACGAAAAACTAACAATACTCTCAAAAAGTGAGAGACAGACGAACCCAACGAACGGGACAAACTAACCCTCACAGATGGAGAGACTGATATTATTCGACATAATAAAACTAGATAATAGAACAAAACAATGAAACAAAAAGAATTGGGGCTTACCAATAGCAAAGAATTGCTAATGACAGCCCTGAACCAAAAGGTGGCTAGAATTTTTTGGGAGGAAGGAGAGAGAGAAAAAAGGGACGAGCGTATGAGCAGATTGAATTGAACTTTGTTAAACTGTAACTTATATTAGACAAAGCTTCACAACTGAATTATAGTTGCAAAAACTATGTAATAATCTAATTTTGGAAGGGGGAAAATGTGCAAAAATTAAAGTGGATTGTAAATTTTGGAAAATTACATGAGATAGCTTATCACTTTCTAAAAGTTAGCTTCAATATACCCTCATCTTATATTGTTAAATTAATAACACTTCAATTTGTCTTTTACATCTATGTGTACCACAATAATCAACTAGCTACGCAACAATAATCTATGAAAAAGCATATATAAGCTATCAGCTAGTAAAACTACTAGCTAGTTGTACCAAACAGGGATTATATATAAGTTTTAGATACAAATTATAATAAAGTTATCCCAAAGCTTTAGATAAAATAGAGTCGGCAGGATTGTTTGCCTCATGGGTGTATACACAAATATCTGTAGTATATGACCATTACAAGATTTACAAACCTTATTTTTGGTTTTTTAGGTTCTTCAATAGCAAAGAAGTCTTCAACTTTTTCTTTTTTTTTGCTCATCAACTTTGTTAGAAACAAGACTTGAACCCAAATAATTGCTAATGTAAAATAAAAACCACGCCATGTAGTTTCTTAAATAATGATGGTAAAAAGACTGGACCCAAGGGTGAAGAAGATGGGATTGTATACTTGCACTGCATTAGGGAGCCTATCCAAGGAGTGGATCTATCTCCCTATGGAAGCCTTATGGTTTGAGTTAATTAAGTTACGAGTCTCGAAGAGCAAGTATTGGCGAGAACAAGTTGACAAGGGTCCAGGATTAACTGAAGTGTTTATATTGAAGTGAGTTGGAAGGTCCCGATCATGGATGCTATGGTCCTTTATGGATAGTTCGTTGGACACCTCACCATCAACTACCATAAATGTTGATGATGCTCCCGAAGATCAGCTGTTTCGTCCTCTTTGATACATTGGAGTCAAAACGACACTAGCAATCTAGCAACCGAGCAACTACTGTTATCGAACCTTGCTTCTTCAGTTTGGCTCCTCTTCTCCATCGCTGATAGACTGATAGCACCCTCTCTGTTTTTCATCTGAGAGCAGCATCAACGAGTACAAACTTGGTTTAGAAAAGAAAACAGCAAAAAACACTAAAGATAGTGGAGGTCAAGATTTCTACTAACTAATCTATGCAGTCGAGGAGAAACAGAAATTTTTGGAAGGGAGAACTCTGCTAAACAAAAGAGTATAGCCAAGAACAAAGCAAGACAACTATGCTGCCTTTGGGGACAGATATATTTTTGTACAGCTTACCCATTCAATAATCAGCAAAAACATTTGTATGTTGCTACAACTTAGCTGATGCAGTAGTTTCCAATGGGTAAAGGCGTACAGCAGTCTATGGACAACAGAGCTTGCCACATGATGAGTGCAGCTACACAGCTACAGCAGCATGATGTGACCAAATCTGGAGTGTGGCAACATAGCAGTGTTCCCATAAACTGATTTGAGATGATTGCATGCCCCGTCAAATATCAGACACTTGCATCAATACTGTTGTACGAAGCCACAACCCCCTATCACTTTTCCATTCCGTTCAGTGAAAAAAAAAAACAGTTCAGTGAATAATTTGCTATAATATAACTTTCATTAAGGATCAACTTAGCCAAAACATACGCATGAATTCTACTTCCCTTTCCTGATACCATTTTTTTTAGTTCTTTTACATTCACAATAGCACCATCATAACCAAAATTCAGAACCCAATAGTCCGTTCTCATTTCAAATACTAACATGCTCAGATCTATCGAGTTTAACCACTTTGTTCACAAATCAGAGGGCCTGATGGAACTACTTAATTTACATACTAAACCTAACACAAACCCTTGAGAGATTTTTAAGAACACTTGAGAGATCTGTGAAAACAAACACAAAATTTCGATACTGGATCCCAAATTATCAACAGCCCCTCACATGAACAATTCTGTAAAATCTATTCCTATATAATTTCATAGTTCCATACTCCCTGCCCTTTACTTAGCAAGAATAATATCAATAATCAAATCTCAAAACTCATAAATCAAGATGACAATGACAAGATGTTCAATTCCCCCATTCAATTGCTTTTATTTCATTCTCACCCATAATAGTAACCACCCCCCTTACAATAAAACAATCAATTATCAAAGGAAGGAGGCCTAATAATACATTCCCAAAATTCTTGCATTTGCGTAGCTTTTTTCCCCAATAAGTCAATAACCGCAATTTACATTCAAATACACATGCCTTTACCTAATTATCAAAGTGAAAAACATACTTTTCATGAAAGAGCATCATCAAAATGGGAAAAGTCTACAAATGAAAAAGAAATGCAACTCCTTTAATACATCCCTGAAATTAGAATCCAACTATTTAGGAACTGAAAATCAGTGAAAATTGAAAAGTACAAATGAAAAAGAAACTAAACTCCCACAGTACAATCCCTGAAATTAGAACTCTCCAAACTTTAGGAACTGAGAATCACTACCCCAACTCGGTCCCTTCCATGCCTATTCAGATAACAGAATTTGGTATCAATAGAAACAGTTGATAGAATCTAAAATGACAAGGAGTTCTCAAAAGGAAAACTAATTACACATAAGAAAGTGGCGTGAGTCTTTAACACCCCCTTGAGTGCCCATAGCTATAGCCTATAGGCTATAGCCCATAAGAAAGCATAATACACCACCCGCCCCCAAACAAAATACATAGAGTGATGTCTTTGGCTAGATTATACACCCACATTTCCCCAGAAATTTCTCAAAGTATCACCATAGAACATGAAGCAGACCACCAGATCACATGTAGCATTTTGAAGAAACTTTTAAACTCAACCACCTATTCTACTTGATTGCCATTGGTAGACCTTCCAATTCACACTTCCCACTTCTTAAATGACTTATGTTTTGCACTTTCCATCAAGCAAACTCAAAACTTAAAGCCTAATAAGAAGAAGTATGATAACATACACATTGAGATACAATTCGCATATTGTCACCCAAATACAAAATAGCCAATGCAGTTGAAACATCTTCCCACATGCTAATTGATCACAAACTTCTAAAAATCACTCACATGAATGATTAACTTAACCGCAAATGCAAAACCAGCAACGGAATTGAAACAACCCTTTACGTATGAATCAAATTCTATCTCCCTTGTTCAGTTAACTTCCATCCAGAGTGACACCCACAAAATAAAAACTCAAAGCCAATCGTTCATCCCCATTTAAGATGGCATTCTCACATTCACTGAATATGAACCACCTTCCCCAAGTGAATATTAACAATGTACTATTTCCCTACTCAGTCAAAAAATTCTTTTAAGAGTAACCAACAAGGCAACAAACGCTTCAGCCCCAGTTGAAACTGAACATCAGATCAACACAAAAGAAAAATGATATCAAAATGAAAAGGCAATCATTAAACTAAAAGCAAATCTGTCACACAATTATCCAATAGAGAGAGTTATAAAGACTGAAAATCCAAACACAAAGAATACAAAGAATAATAAGAGTAGAGGATACATACATATTTTACCCCTAACTTGAAATTCTCATCATTGATGTTCAGCAACACGTAATGCCTGCAAAAATTACAACCCTTCCATCAACAATCAAAGCACCAAATTGAAGCTGCAATAACAAAGGCAAGACTGGAACACAAAGGAACTGACCTGCACGCTTCAAAAATTTATATCGTTTTTACTTACCTAGGGGATTATCTTGTCCTTCTGGTTGATGAGTTGATCAGCCCCGCCATCTTCGTTCATCTGCAGCTTCACCATCCGCTCTCAGGGTGCAACTCAGCAGCCTGTGCCACCTCCCTGTTTGACATCCTGTACTCCCTGGTTCTGCTCAATACTCTGGGTGACCAGCACCCCTACCCTCCTTATCCCCAAACCCGTAGCAATGGCTTCCACCAGATTGTCAGTCCTCACTATCCTCATCGGCATCACTCCTCCCTTCTGTCCCCACCTATGGCGTCTCGTAGATGAAATCCATCTCAACCATCTCAACCTCCGAAACAGTGCCGTGCCCGTACATGAACCTGGAATGCTTCAGTATGAAAGCTTGGTCTACATGCACATAATGCTGGAAAGCATTAGCAACAATGCCACGAACAAGTGAGACAAGCTCATACAGTGGCTGTAGTACAGTAGCAGCATATTCCACAGGTTCGTCTTTGTTTATTTTGTCAGACACTCAGCTCTTTCATGGTATTGGACTGCCATTTCCCTTAGCAAAGTGACAAACATAGCATCAGATAAAAGCGCATTAAAAAAAAAGAAGCAAGATATGCTAATATAATCACCCTTTCACTCTCGATACTGCAACAATGGTTCAGGTCGAACATTTACAAGTCATATGCTATTGATTACAATCCTAATTCATATTCTCAATAATAATTCTTGAATTCAACCCCTATTCCCTATCTGGCATTAATTCTAGTAGTTTTCACAACCAATAATCAATCAGTTTAAATGAGCATATATTAACTTTTTAGAAAATGAACTACCACCAATTGTCCACTGCACGTTATAAAACAACTATGCTATACAATTCTCAATATTTAGAACAAATAGTACTTTCCCAGACCCTGCTTAGCTATCTTTCTTTTTGGTAACACACTGAGTAGTTAAAGTCTACAAGTCAAATTACATCCCATTAACATTCACAAAAGGTCCTCAAATTCAATCTATACCTCCTCAAGTCCTTTACTCGGCCAGGCTCAGGTTCATGACCTTTTCACAAAACATCAAACTGAATTACATTTGTCCCTACTTATTTGGCCACATCTGAATCAACAAACCCACAAATTTGCAGCTAAAATAAGCAACCTAAATTGAAGAAACACAAAAGCAACAATCTGAGACAAACAAAAATTAATTACAAACATCAAGGACATTGGCATCATTTCCTTATTACCTCAGGTTCGGGGGTAATGAATAGACCCAAAAAAGAAGAATCCTTCTTCTCCAATGGTGATTTCCTTGCAATCATATTCAACAGTGTGATTAACAGGAAACAGATTGAGGAGTTGAAGAGCATGTGGCGTATATAACCCTGGCGTCCTTCACTGCAAAAGTAGGGTTCTGTGCCTGACACTCTCCTCTTTCACAACACATAAGCAACGAGTGGGTGGTTGCCAAGCTCCTGAGAAGAGTGACAAATACAGTATCAAATAAACAATCGAGGACGCTAATATAACCACAACAAGCAAGGATATGCTAATATAACCACACCTTCACTCATCTCATAGCAACAACAGACTTCAGGCTGAGCACTTATTCATATGCTGCTGGTTTCCCATATACATGGTGAAACCTAACTTTCACCCTGAGCATTCCAGTGTCCAAAAATCAACAAGATAAGACTTTTTATTCCTTTATTTTGTGTCTTTGCTATTCTCAAACAGCTGATTCCTAAATGGTTATGTTTCTCAACAGGAACTTGCAAAAATGTACCAACATAGAAAGAAGTCCACACAAAAAGAATCAATATACTTTGTCACAACGTAAGATATGAGATAACCACAAAAAATGCCATGACAGGGGTAAGTTGGAGAAACACAAGAATATACAAATCACTACTCACTCAATGTCAACAGATTCCAAAGATTTGAAAACAAATTCCACCCAAGTAAGACATAGCCAAATTTACTTCACTAAATTTGAATTTTAATGGGCAGAATCAGGTTGCTAAGGGAACTTTAGCAAATACTCCACATGCAATGGTTGGAAATATAGACACCAAACTTCTACTTATGACTAATTCATCCAATTTAACACCAGCAGACATAAATAGAATTTAGTTTCAGAACAGAAAAAATTTGCACCGGTATAGAAAGAGAGCCAACAAACAACCAAAATTTAAGTCAGATAATGCCATGACAGGGTAGTAGCATAAGATCAAAGGTAACAGTTGGAGAAACAATACAATATGCAAATCACTACTTAGTAACTACGATGCACCAACAAGTAATCGGAAAAGAGAAAAAGGTAAGTCAGCAACCAAATAAACAACGTTATTGAATTAAACAGAAGAATTAAGGAATGAGAAAGATACCCTGATGTCTGATGTTCCCGTGTTTATCCTTCCCAACACCTTTCCTTCTTCCAAACCCTAGTTCTCCAACAACAACAACAACAACAAATAAAACAAATAAATAAATAAATAAATAAATAAAATTGACTACTGTACAACAAAAAAGGAATTTGAGAAGATAAAGAGAAAGAAGAATTAATAGTACATACCATCGCCATCTGCCATGAACAAGGGTAAAACTAGTGCACTGGAAGCCATGGTTACTCGTTCAACCGTTATAGAAGTAGAATTTTGCAAGTTCCGAAATTAAGGGTTTATGGATCAAAAATTAGGGTTTTCGGAGAATTGTGACTCAAATCAGCGGGGGGCCTTTGACAGAGAAATTCAAAGCCATAAATTTGATGAGAGAGAAAGAGAGAGAAATTGAATTTTGACGTTTTCGGATTTCAATGGATCAGAAATTAGGGTTTTCAGAAGTAGAAGTAGAACTCTGATGTTTCATTGTTTATCCTTCCCAACGCCTTTCCTTCTTCCAAACCCTAATTCTCCAACAACAACAACAAAAAAAAAAAAACAATTAATTACAGTACAACAAAAAAGGAATGTGAGAAGATAAAGAGAAAATGAAGAATTAATAGTACATACCATCGCCATCTTCCATGAACAAGGGCACTGGAAGCCATGATTAATCGCTCACCGTTGTAGAATTTTGAAGTTTCGAAAGTAGGGATTTATGGATTAGAAATTAGGGTTTTCGGAGAATTGTGACTCAAAGGCCATTAATTTGAACAGAGAGAGAGAAATCGATTTTTGAGGTTTTCGGTTTTCGGATTGAATTTGATTTGTTGGATCAAAGTGGGTAACAGTAGTAGTGGGGGTATTTATAGAGAACTGTGGAATGTCGGTGAATTATAGAAAGGGCGGGGATCTTTGTTCTTAACGGATCTATTTTCTTTACTGCCGCGTTACAACTTATTACAGCTGTTACACAACAATTATCGCCTGATCTTTAACGGTAAATAGTAGGTCAAAGTCGGTCTCGTTAACTTCACGCGGTAGTACGTTTACTGGATTTAACTGGCCTTGGGTCTGTTGCGATTGGACTGGGCTCGGCCACGGTTTTACCCTTCTTCTTTTTTTTTAATCCCAGGCCCACGATTTAATATCTTCTTCTTCTTCTTTAGCAAGTCTTGTGTGGACTTAGTCCACCATGGACGAAGTAATTTTAAGGGGTGGTTACAGGTGAAGTAGGGGGTGGCTCCGTACTATAAGAGGGGTGACTCCGTACTATAAGAGAGGGTGACTCCATGTGAAGTAGGGATGGTGCCAAGTATAAATATAAATTTGAGGGTTGGCTCTAGGTGAAGTAGGGGTGATTCCACTCTTAGAGGGAGGTGGCTCCAGGTGAAGTAGGGGGTGACTCCAAGTATTGATCCACCATAGACTAAGTCAACACAAATTTTTGTACTTCTTCTTTTGTCCTTGGTAGAATTTTGATTGATTATTTTTTGAATTTTATTTTATTATTAGAATTTTTAATAATTTTCATTAAATATGTTAAATTTATGGCATGTTTACCGTTTAATTTTTTTATAGTTAAAGGTGGGCCAAATAAAGCCGAACTCAAGTTAGATCCGCTCAATTTGGCAAATAAAAAATTTACAAAAATGAGTTTTGAATTTTGATTCGAGCTCGACTCGAAATGAGTCCTAAAGATTCACAAAAATCGCATAAGTCGGCAATTAAATTAATAATAAAAAATGGTAATGTACTGATGTACGTTGTATTTTAGATGCTAATAACTTGCAAAGTTAAAATTTATATAAGTCTCTTATAATGTCGTTGAAATAAGGATAAAAAGGACGAACTGAGCAACAATATGGCAATTGGCATGGCTTAAAAATTTTGGATTTTGGGGATCTTGACATTCATTATATTCTGACCAAAAAAAAGAAAAAAAAAAAGAAAAAAAAGGGCATCCATTATATTTACCTGATTGAAAGCAACATGATTTGACTTTGAAATTTACATACTTTTTTCGTCCCGTGAAAATGTTCATAGTAGTTTTTTCAATGTCAAACTTTACAAACTTTGACCATGAATATGTAAAAAATATAAAAATTTATAAAATAAAAATACTTTTGTTAGATTCATTTTAAATAGTATTTTCGAGAAATCATAATTTTATAATTTATATATTCATATAATTATAATTATTTATGGTCAAAGTAGTGCATTGGAGAATATAAAAAAACTAGTGTGAACCTTTTCACGAGACGGAAGAAGTATATCAATAAGCCTAGTCACACCCATATGCCATATCAAATTGTACATGATCGAAGTCAACTTTGGATATTTAAATGTGAATTCTGTACTCTTTTGATAAAATGAAAATCATTCACTTAAAAACATCAGATTTATTGTGAGCAAATGTTAATAAGAAAAACAAATAAGAAAAAGAGGGGTAATAGGATGTATTATGCCAACTTGTTCATAAGTATAAATATTACACTGGTTGACCTAACATCTTATATTTTGGTTTAACAAAGATGAATAATTTTTTCCTCTTGATATTTGGGTGTGGCTAAAGGATTCTTCCAAACGCATGATCTCTCACTTTCCGCAAATAAATTGGTATAGGTGCTATCTAAGAGGCTTGAACGTTTACCTAATTTACACTTGTAACTTGCTTACCAGTGGATCATCATCTCTTTGGTCCTGCCCTCTTATTAAAACAGAACACGCGGTTCCTTATGAGTTTATTAGGAAAGTCAAGATAGGTATTTGGCCAATCTGATTGATAAGGGGAGGGCAGATATTGTTTTAATGAGGGGGAGGAGGGTAGTATGGTCTTGACAGCCCAAATGTTACCAATTGAGGAAATGGAAAGATCAATATTGGACTCCCCCATTAGGAGAATGGAAAGAAGAATTCGGATTTCGCGACAGAGGGAGTACTAGTTATTAAGCTTGCACCTTCATGATATTTGAGAATTTGAAGGTTGATAAGGTTCATCCAATATTAATGATAGTAGGTGTTCTGCTGATTCATTTTGCAGGGAGGTAGGTCAGGATTACTTTGTTTCTGTCCAAACTGGTTGATCTGTTATGTTTATTTGTTGTATTTCTATGCCCTTGTCACCACTTCAGGATAAGTTGCGGGTTGCCACCACTTTAGGATATGAATCAGACTGCAATTTTGGTCAAAACAAACAGATCAGACCAGAAAGCTCTTAAGAGGAGCCAAGCATGTTCAACTTGTTCACCGTTGGCCAATACTACATGTATCACACCTTGAACCATCGCAATGGAGTGAAGATCACCTGCAGTAATACGGTGCGGTATTACCTGCGGTATCTCACATCCAAAAGAAAAAAAAATTGAAGAAATTTGGATACTTCACAGATCTGGCACAATGGGCTGATGTGGTGCAATCATAGTAGTGTACTGGAGGAAATACAACTTGAACTGACAATACAATGAGGAAAACAGGGCCAATCCATGTACACGATCAATCAGAGGATATATAAAATTTGTTATGCTGTTAAAATTAGAAATAAGAATGAAGGAAAATCCATCATTATATCGTGAGCACCAGCTTGATCCAATGCAAACAATCTCATACTTAGGGACGTTATCATAAATAGCAGTGCTTTTATAGAACAGAATCATAAACCTAATTTAATTAGAGAACGAAACTCAAGATCCCATGGTTAAAGCTCAGGTGCAACTGTAGCAGCATATTCCATAGGTGTCTTAGTTTCTTTCTGCAAGACGGTCCTCGATCACGGTACAGGACTGCAAAATTTCAGAGTAGTGAAAAATGCAGCATAAGATAAAAACTCGTAAAATAAGTATGCAAAGATATGCTTATATAATAACATCAGGCTGAACATATTTCAAGTTATTTGCTATAGGTTTCCCATACACAAGACTTTCCTAACTATTTACCGTAAACTTACAATGTCCAAAATTCACAAATGACGTTTATTTTCAGAAAAGCACTTTATAATTCTTCCAACAAAAAATAAAGAACCCGAATCATGTTAACACCACAAAAAAAGAGAAGAATTCAAAACACAAAACACAAACTAAATAAACTCCAAACTGACCATCACAGTGACAATTGAGAGTTTAATGAAAAGGCAAACACTAAAATGAAAAGAAAAAAAACCCGTCTCAGCAATTTAAATCCAATAGAGATAGTAATAAAATCTGAAATCCAAACACATAAAGAATCCAAGGACTAATAAGAGTGGAGGGTACATACTAATTACCGACAACTTGAAATTCCGATATAGATAATCAGAAACACGTAATGCCTGCAAAAATTACAACCTGGGATCAGTAATTATACCACCAAACCCTCATAAGCCTTAATTGAAAATGCAATAAGTTCCAAAAACAATTATTTCGTTTACTTACCTAGGAGGAAGAAACGATTCTACTACAACCTGAAGAACATCTCATCCTTGTTCTGGTTGATTGGTTCCAGCATCCTCATTTATCTGAAAGTTCACCCAAGCAGTCACCGACTCCTTCAATTCTGAGCATGATGTTAGTTTCCTATATACATGGCGAAATCCAACTTTTCACCCCGAACTTTCCAAAATCCAAAAAGCAACAAGATCAAAACTTTTTTTTTTAGACGAAGATAAAGTATATATTAATGAAGCTTCAAAAGTACAAGGAGGAGGACAAGATGTCCTTTACGACCAAAAGTTACAGATTAGCCACGCTGAAAAGTAGTAATAGAATAACTCCTAAATGCCCCTACAGCTCTAGCCCATAATGAAGCTAGATAAGTGACCTTATCCCACAGCATATCAGCCGAAATGGTCACCCCATTGAAAACCCGGGAATTCCTCTCAAGCCAAAGACACCAGATTATCACAAATACAGCACTGCGCTACAAAATTTTCCTCTCCTTATCCCTCCCAAAGCCCCCAAACCTCATTTGGAGAAATTCAACCACACTGGCTGGATCAATCCACATGTCCCCAGAAATCTCAAAGAGCCTGCTCCAGATGCTACGTGCAAAGTCACATGTAAAAAACATATGAACCGCTGTCTCATTACTTGCCCGACAAAGTAGACAAATGTCAGGCAAAAGAACCACCGTAGGTCTCCTCCTCTGGCGTAGATCATTAGTATTCAATCGGTCTAAGGCTAAGACCCACACAAATGCCCGCACCTTAAGAGGCACCTTCACCTTCCAAATATATCAGCTATCGGAAATTGAGGAAAAGACGTACCCAACAACTGAAGGAACGACTTACAAGAGAACTCTCCTGTGGAGCCACCGCCCCAACTCCTGGAATCATTACAATCAGAAAACTGAACCGTCTCCAAAACACCAAACAACTCTGTAAGTTCATCCATTTCCCAGTCCTGCGGAGCCCTACGCAAGTGAAGGTTCCAAGAACCTGTATGTGCGGAAAAGAACTCATCAATGGTAGCAGCGTGGAGAGTAGACAGGCGGAAAATGCGAGGAAATCTCCATTTCTATCTTTGTTAATTTCTTTGCTATTCTCGAACAGGTGATTCCATTTGTGTAGATGGGTTACATTTGACAACAGGTTTAAATGAGCATATACTAACATTTTAGAAAATAAACCACCACCGACTGACAACAGGTCTTGTTCCTCTCCTTGCTTCGTCATCATTAGCAAGTCATTTTGTATAAACAGTAGAGCAAGTCATGAAAGTAAACCCTGTCATTTCAGTCTCGGGTCTAAAAACAGGCTTGATTCAAATCATTGTACTACAATTATCATAGTTATTTAGAAAGACATGGATGATCTAAAAGCACTGCGTTTAGAAAACAACATGAAGGAATAACCAGTGTGCAACCCAAAGAACAATACTTCGCCCTCGAACTCATAAAGCTAGGGCTAGATTGGGCGTATTGCAACCAATTTAATAAATCATCCTGCTTGCACATGACCCATGGCACTACAATGCGTAGCCCCGGAGCCATTTTGGCAACCCACTCTGTATATGCTTTACCAGGAGCATCATTTTCATACTCCATTTGTCCCATATTCATTTTCAATCTGCCATGACAATTTCAAACTAGGGAAACACGATTTTAATTTATTTGATTTTCATATGTGGCATCCCAAATTAAATGAAATGGATATGAATCATTTTGGCTATACATATACCAGATATAGAATCTTGTACGTGAATCATTCCATAGCCGTCTTGAAAATACCAAAAACAAAATTGAAATTTTGGCAAGGGAATATAAGTTGTAATTAATGGACCACCTCAATGTCACAAGAAGTGAACGTGCTTAAGAACTACAGGAACTCCATTTCAGAGAAGGGACATGGACCAACTTTGAAAGATCCACTATCTGTTCTGAAGCTAATGCCTGGAATGCATATCAGCCCAACAGGAAACCTCCTGAAAGGAGAGGAAAAAGAACCAACAGCAATAAGCACTAGGGATATCTAGAGAAGCAAAATATATTGTTTGACTACTTTCCACCTTCTGGAGGAAATATTTATCTTCAAATGGAGACAAAGGAAATGAACAATTACCTGAAGTTCCATTCAGCACAAACATATGGTCCAATCCTCATTTGAACATAAAGCTGAATGAATTTCAGAAAGTCATACCTCCCTTCAAAATAGCACTACAAACCACTAATAACAGGGAGGGATGAAGAAATAGACACTGTCAACAATCTCATAATCCACAAAAACAAAAAAAACAGGAGGTTGAATGTGTAAGGGATGATTACTTGGCTGGTCAGGCTCAGGTTCATTTCCATTCCAGAAAACAAAGATCTGAATTACATTTGATTCTCCTCCCTTGGCCTTTTCAAAAATTCCTGCCCACATCTGAACCAAGCCCACACATCAAAGAAAAAAGAAAAAAGACATATTTGTAGCTAAAATAAGCACCCAGATTGAAGAAACACAAAAGCAACAAACTGAGACAAACAAAACTCATAACAAACATTAAGCACATTAGCAGCATTTTTATATTCTCAGGACAGGGTAATGAATAGTCCCAGAAAGAAAAATCTTTTTTTGTCGAATGATGGTTTTCCTGCAGTGGATACAAATTAAGGACTTGAAGAACAGTGGGTTACATAAATCCGGCATACTTCACTGCAAACGCTAGGGTTTCCATTCACATACTGCTGGAAAGCATCAGCAATATTGCGACATTGCCCGATAAAAGCTCAGGTGCGGCTGTAGCAGCATATTCCATCATGATACAGGACTGCAATGTTCCTGAGTAGAGACAAACGCAGCATAGAATAAAAACCCATAAAATTAATACGCAAAGATATGCTTATATAATAACATCTCCACTCATGTAACAAACACAATAGACTTCAGGCTGAACATCGTACGAGTTATATGCTATTGTTTCCTATTTACAATGTTTCTAAAGTTTTCACCCAAACTTCCAATGTCCAAAGGTTAACAAAATGACGTTTTTTTTTTCCTTTCAGAAAACCACTTATCATTCCCCCAAAAAGAAGTAAATTATGTTAACACTACTTAAAAGAGAAAAATTCAAAACACAACCACAACCAAAACTAAACTCCAAAGTGACCATCACAGTGATAAACGAGAGTTTAGTACAAACGCAAACATTAAAATGAAAACAACTCCGCCTCAACAATTATCCAGTAAAGAGAGTAATAAAAACTGATGCAGAATGACATCCAACTTCATCATGTCAAAATATCACTAACAGATGCATTAATTGCAGTCAGCAATGGATTCTAACATTCCTACTCTTCCTATAATTTAGCAAGCAGAACCTATCCAACAGTAACAGAGAACATAAAAGTAGTTATGATGGTAGATTGTTATCCTGAAGTCCATTGAAAAGAATGATTATGCAGCTCCACAGAAAGACCATTCTCGTCAAAGTGACATTAGGCAACAGATCATTAAATATAAATGTACTTTTAGAGCAAGGAAGCCTAAGCTTATCATTTTGCCAGAAGCAAAAACTAGGGCTGTAGGGCAGTAATTTGGTTCCCAGTTCCCTTATCGCCTTTTCCTCATTACTACATTAGCGAATCGCTACAAATAACACAAAACGCATAGCAAGGGAGTTGACTTAGGTAATATTGAGCAGAAAATAGAGATGAACTGATCATTCAAAATACTTATGGTTAAATGTGACAGGCCGACAGGCATTATATTCTATCACTAGTAATTCATTCAAAGTTTGATAGACCAATGCTTTATATGATTAAGATAAAAAGTTAATAGTCAAATGTTGGGGAAATTCCTCACCAGAAACATATTTGAATAGATCTTCCGAAATTCATCAAATTAATTAGGGAGGCGGAAAGATACAGCGCACCTCCCGAGAGTCAAATGCTTACCTTTGAGTTATATTCTGCATTATGCAGGGCAATGGGTTTGAGATCCAACATGCATATCCAAGTAGACATTTGAGACTTGAGACAACATTCCTATCACATGAAACATATAAAAACATGACAGTAACACTCTCAGTAGAAGGAAGATATACTACAAATGACCTTACTATATGCAAACATCCATATGAAAATCACACTAGCACCCTGATGAGATAAAACTTTGCTTTATCAATTGAATTCCAGTTTATACAAAAATTCAACACTTGCTTTCCCCAACCCCCCAAAACATTATTCCAAACTAAAACTTTGCGCAGAATGTCATGTCGAAATTTCAAATTACCCTGCTTTGAATTATGTTATCTAACCAAGTTACAACCACATATTAGTTCCTTCCTTAACTGGTCCTATATTAATAATTACAACTGGGTAGACACTCGATTGCATGATTTAGTCTACTAAATAAAGTTAACTATGCAAAAAAGACATCTCCACACAGAAAAAGTTCAATAATTTGATAACAATTATGCATATATGGCAATTTGGCAGATTATGCACATACAAGCCTCAAATTGGCAAGATTCTCACCGGGTGTTGTTGTGTTTTGTGGTTTGGTGTACATGGAGACAACAAAATAAGATATAGTAGCAAGATAACAAGTAACAATTCACAAACTGGGAACGAGGGAGCACAACATGAGAGATATCAAAGGTATAACGGAGCAAAAGAATAATTAAAAGGCAAAAAAAATGTGACTCTTACAATTGGGTCAGAGCATCATCCTGCTTGCACATTGACCCATGGGCCTCCATTGGCTAGCCCCAGAGCTGTTGAGGCTCCATTTGCCCATATTCCATTTCAATCTGCCAAGACAATTACAAATCAGCGGAAGGTCAATAGATTTATTCATATTTGGCATCCCAAATCAAATAAAATGGACATGAACTACTTTGGCTATACATTTACCTGAGATAGAATAATTGAAGCCCCTTGAGATTCAAACCATTTTTCCTGCTCTGATCATGTAAACAATCTTGCATGTGAGTCACTCCACAGCAACCCGCCATGGAAGTACCAGAACTAAAATTGATGTTTTGAAAAAGGGTGGGGGGGGGGGAAGAATTAATTAATAAGCCACCTCGATGCCAGAAGAAGTTAGAATCTTTGAGAACAAGAAAGATCCGTACCTAAGATGGGATTTGAACTAAACATGAAAGACCCACTCTCCGTTCTCAACTCTCAAGCTGGTGCCTGGAACGTACTTCAGCAAAACACTTAACGTCCTGAGAGGAGAGGGAAAAGAGATCCAGCATCACTCAGCAGTAGGGAAATCTAGAGAAGCAAAATATATTGCTTTTGGAGGAAATATCATAGTTAAAAGGAGAGAGAAGGAAATGAAACAATTACCCAAAGTCCAATTATGCAAAAAGATAAGGTCCAATCCTCATATGAGCATAAAGACCATTTCACTAGGTCTGACCTCCCCTGAAATTAGTACTACAAACAACCAATAACAGGGGGAAATAAAAGAAAAAGGTATTGTTAGCAATCTTAGCATCCTCAAAAACAAGAAAACAAACCAAAAAAGAAAAAAAGGGAGATTGAATGTGCAAGAAGAATGATTACTTTGGCTAGGCTCAGGGGAAAACATAGATCTAAATTATATTTAATCCTCTTTTGGCCTTTTCGGTAACAACTGGCTACATCTGAATCAACATAGCCACATAGAACGCACACATTTGCAACTAAGGTAAGCAACCTAGATTGAAGAACACAAACACAAGAAACTGAGATAAACATAAAATTAATAACAAACACCAAGCACATTGGCAGCATGTCTTTACCTCAGGGCTGGAGGTAATGACCCGCAAAAAGAATCCTTCTTTCTAGCTCAGGGCTGGAGGCAATGACCCCATTAATGATGGTTTCCTTGCACTTGCGGTCATAAAACCGGCATGCTTCACTGCAAAAGCAAGGGCGTCTGTCACATATCACTAGAAATCGTTAGAACCACCGCTGCGATCAAACAAGCCAAAGGGCTAATAACATAATGGGAAAAGCAAAACTACACCCGAGTGAAATGCCACATAAATTATCACAGCATATTTGAGCAACATGAGGAAACAGTACAGAACCTTCCCCAGAGCCATTTGGACGGCCCAATCTGTGTATGCTTTACCTAGAGCACCACTCCTGCCATATTCAAGGCCCACAATCTTCTGTTCTGAAGGTGATGCCAGGAATGTACTTCAGCCAAACAGGAAACCTTCTGAAAGAAGAGGGGAAAAAGAGCCAACACCAATAAGCAGCAGGGAGATCTAAAGAATCAAAAAATACCTATTGCAATTCAGCAGAAACATGAGGTCCAGTCCGCTCCTCCTCATATGAACATAAAGTACAGCTTGCTGAACCAGCTTGACAAATTTCATTAGGTCATAGCTCCCTGAAAAATAGTATATCAAATATAATTTTCGGGGTGGGGTGGGGTGGGGTGGGTGGAGATTTTTAATAATCTAGCTGTCCTCAAAAACAAAATCATGAAAAAAGAAGGTTGAATGAGTAAGAAATGATTACTTGGCAGGCTCAGGTTCATGTCCATTCCACAAAACATTGATCTGAATTCATTTAATCATCCTCCTCCTTTGGCCTTTTCAATAACATCAGGCTCATCTGCAGCTAAACCCACAAAAGCACATACATTTGCAGCTAAAATCAGAAAACCTAGATTGAGTGAACACAAAAGCAACAATCTGAGACAAACATCAAGGACATTGGCAGCATTTCTTTATAACCTCGGCGCCGGAAGATCAGGGGAGTTGGCCATTAACAGGAAACAGAATGAGGAGTTGAAGATCAGGGGCGTACATAAGCCCGGCGTGCTTCACTGCAAAAGCTAGGGTTATGTGCCAGACACTCTGCTCTTTCACAACACATTAGCAAGGAGTGATGATTGGCATGTTCCTGAGAAGAGTAGCAAACACAGCATCTGATAAAAACACATTATAATAATAAGCAAGGGTATGCTAACATAACCACACCTTCATTCATGTCATAGCAACAATGGTTCAGGCTGACATTGACAAGTCGTATGCTATTGGATACACCCCCATATCATACTCTTAAACAAGCTTGAATTCCTATGCTATTGGATACATCCCTATGTCATTATCTTAAATATCATACATCCCTAATTCACAAACGCCAAAGATTAACCTAACAATCTATCAGGTTAAGATGAGCATATATTAATTTTTTAGAAAATGACCCACCACCGATTGTCCACTGCACGCTAGAAAGCAACTATGCTATAAAATTCTCCAGATTTAAGCGAATCGTACGTCCCCAGATCCTACTTAGCTCTTTTTCTCTTTTGGTAATATCATCTATAGCAAATAACTCAATATATAAAGTTACCAATTAAATCAAATTCCATTTAACACCCACAAAAGGTCCTCAAATTCAATTTATACCTCCTCATTGTCTTTTGTTTTTTAGGAGAACTAATTCACATACCATAACATTGCAAGTTGAAATATTAGATGATCGTCAATCCCTCTAATCCAAATGGTTCATATAAAAAAATCTTTGCAATTCGACATAGTAGAAAAATCCCCAAATATTTAATGTAACAAGCCAAAGAACTAATCACATATGGGAAAAGCTAAGCTACAACCAAGTGAGATGCCACATAAATTATGACACCATATTCGAGCAACACGAGAAAACAGCACAGACCCTTCCAGTGGCAGGACCTAGTGGCAGGACCTTGTGGTGTTGTTATTATTGTTTGTATAAAGGAGACAACATAAGATACAGTAGCAAGCTAATAACAAGTAACAACACACTACATGGGAGTGAGGCAGCACGAAATGAGAGGTACCATAAGTAGTACAAGAACATGGCCATGTATGAGAGGAAAAGAATAATAAAAAGTAAAGAAAAGTATGTGATTCTTACAACTGGGTCCGCGCATCATCCTGCTTGCACATGACCCATGGAACTCCGGTGCCTAGCCTCAGAGCCATTTCGACTACCCATTCTGTATCTGCTTTACCAAGAGCACCACCAATTTCGTACTCTGGTGTCCCATCTTAAATTTCAATCTGCCAAGACAATCACAGATCAGCAGAATTTGATTCATTCAGTTTCACATTCGGCATCGCTAATCAAATAAAATGGATATGAATCATTTTGGCTATACATATACGTGAGATAGAAAAACTGAACCCCGTTGAGATACAAACAACTTTACTGCTTTGATCAAGTTAACAATCTTGTAAGTGAATCTTTCCATAGCTGCCTTGAAAGTACCAGAAATAAATTTGAAATTTTGTAAAGAAAAAACAAAATTAATGAATCTAAATGCCACAAAGAAATTATTTGAAAAGTTAAAAAGCTCGATATGGAGTGCGGACCAACCTTGAAAAGCCCACAATCTGTCTGAAGGTGATATCTGGAATATACTTCAGCCAAACAGAAAACCTCCTGAAAGGAGAGCAACACAGAGCCAACACCAATAAGCATTAGGGAAATGTAAGAAGAAAAATATCTTGTTTGATTATTTTCCACCCATTGCAGGATATATTTCATCCTTCAAAGGAGAGAGAAGAAAATGAGCAATTACCCAAAGTTCCATTCAGCACAAATAGTCCAACCCTCAGATGAACATAAAGACCAGCTTCCTACCATCTTGATCAATTTCTCTAAGTCATATCTCCACGGAAAATAGTTCTGCAAAAAACCAATAACCAGGGGGGTGGGGAAGACATTGTTAACAATCTAGCTATCCTCAAAAACATACATAAAAAATAAAAAATAAATAAAAAAGGGTGGTTGAATGAGTAAGAAATTATTACTCGTCCAATCTGAGTGAGGTTCATGACCGTGTCACAAAACATCGAACTGAATTACATCTAACCTCCTAATTTGGCCTTTTCACTAACATCTGAATCAACAAACCCACACATAAAAAAAAAACACACACATTTGCAACTAATGTAAGCAACCTAAATTGAAGGAACACAAAAGCAACAATCTGAGTCAAACAAAAATTAGTAACAAATATCAACGACATTGGCAGCATTTCATTGTTACCTCAGGTCCGGGGGTAATGAATTGACCAAAAAACTGAGAGAATGAGAAAGATACCAAATGTAGAACTCTGATGTTTCTTTGTTTATTCTTCCCAACACCTTTCCTTCTTCCAAACCCTAATTCTCCAAAAAAAAAAAAAAAAAAAAAAAAAAGAACACTGATTACAGTACAACAAAAAAGGAATTTGAGAAGATAAAGAGAAAATGAAGAATTAATAATACATACCATCACCATCTCCCATGAACAAGGGTAAAACTAGGGCACTGGAAGCCATGATTTCTCGCTAAAATCATTAGTAATCAATAGAAGAAGTAGAATTTTGAAGTTTCGAAATTAGGGTTTTATGGATTAGAAATTAGGGGTTTCGGAGAATTGTGACTCAAATCAGCGGGGGTCTTTTGAGGAGAGAGAGAGAGAGAGAGAGAGAGAGAGAGAAAGATGGAATTAATTTGATTTGTTGGATCAAAGTAGTAAAGTGGGTAACAGTAGTAGTGGGGTATTTATAGAGAACTGTAGAATGGCGGTGAATTATAGAAAGGGCGGTCTTGTTCTTAACGGATCTATTTTCTTTTATTTACGCGTTACAGCTGTTAGTCTATTACACAATAATTATCGCCTTGTCTTTAACGGTAAATAACACTCACGGTCAAAGTCCGTCTCGTTAACTTCACGCGGTAATACGTTTTACAGGATTAAACTGACCTTGGGTCCGTTTCGATTGGACTGGACCCGTCCCACGGTTTTACCCTTCTTTTTTTTCGCCGGCCCACGATTTAATATTTTCTTTCTATCTTTTTGAATTTTGATTTTATTATTAGAATTCTTTTTTCTAATTTTCATTTTATTGAATATGTTAAATTTAAGGTAAGTTTACCATTTTTAATTTTTTTTATTAGGTTTTTAAAATCGATTACTAATGATTTAGTATTATTTGTCAGGTTTCAGTGTCAAATATTAATTCTGTTTGGATTATATTCTAGGTAGGCTCCATTCTTTTCACCTGAAAAGAAAAAATAAAACTTAACTAAATTAAACTGAATTGATTTTCTAAGCATGACTTTTAACCATTTAAAACTCGTCCAAACGTTTTTAATATTGGATTCATTTGAAAGTATGCTTTGAATTCATTTCCTGTGACATAAATATCATCATAGATATATTTGGGATAAAAAGTTATCTAAGCGATAAGTTTCACGTAAAATAAACTCAACTAAACTAAAGTTAAGTAAGATTAAGCTGAGACCAAAGTTTTTTCTCTTCGGAGAATTCTCTCCTCTTTGTAGGATTTTTCCCTTCGTGGAACCAAGCCACATGGCATAGCTTCAACTGATTTCCAATGGAAATTCATGCAACAAAAACATTTCCAATCCCTTACCTATCATCACCATAAATTCCTAATCCCTACCATTCCCTGCCAAACCCACTACCACCATCACATTAAAATCTTTCACACCACCTACTTTCCTTCTCTCCAAACTTTATTACTTAACCTCTTTTTAGACAGAAATTGGTGTATTCCCTGTTTTTATTTATGATGGAGGAATTTCCTGCAACAATTAATGAGAAAAGCAATGACAACATATTTAAAGACTTAGAACTACAATCGAACCCTTTGTTGGAGGAAAGAGCAGCAGATCTAAGTCTAATAGGTCGTATATATTCAGGAAAACCAGTTATAATGCCACTGGCCATTTCTATTTTGGAGAAAATGTGGCAAATGCACGAAAAACCTTCAATTTCTTCCATGAGTAAGTTCGATGTTCTTATCACTTTTAGATCTAAACGTGACAGAGATCGTTTAACTGATAGAGGTACATGGAGTGTACTGGGCAAAAGTATTGTCCTTAAGAGGTGGGAGAAGCACCTCAACCCAGAAGACTTAAATTTTCACCTATACCCAATTTGGGTACAAATACACGGCCTTCACCGGTCCCAATTAACAGAGTTCAATAGGATTGCAATTGCGGGGCGAATCGGCAGAGTACTAGGCACAGATGAGATAACGGAACAACGGGTTCTTGCTAGAAGGTTCCTCAGGGCAAAAGTCATCTTGGACTTAAGAAAACCACTTTACAGAGGATTCGTAAGGGAAGAGGGGAGTGCAAATCCATGTTGGATAAGTCTCAAATATGAAAGAATAGGAGATTTTTGCTTTAATTGTGGGCGAATGGGACATGAGCAAAGAGAATGCAACCTTAAAGGTAACACAGAGTATAAATACCCAGAAGAGGGCTATAGTCAAGTTATGAAAGCCACAGAGTTGAAGGTCTGGAATCTCAATTTGAGAGAACCACAATACAATGATACTTATGGGGATGAGGGGACGACTTATGCAGAGATTTATGAAGCAAGGAAGAAAGTGGAGGAAGAAAAGCAAAAGAGAGAAAAGATCAGAGCAGAAAGGCTTGCAATGGTGGCGCGTACAATTCGCGAGCCACCAGACGCGTCGTTCATCTTCGACCTAGGAGCCACAAAAGTCTCCTATGATGCAGAAAAAGGAGAAGTCACAGAGGGTAATGTGACGACGGGTCACACTCAGAAAATGACCTGGGCTATGGCATGTATGCTCTAGCCAAACACCATCCTATATTCCTCACTGGGCGAATCCCAAGGTATGACGTGTGAGCCCCAACTCCCTAGTGATTTCAACCCTCTGGATAATGTGATTAACTTAGCTGAAAATTACCCCCCGGGTAATAATGTTGATGATGGTTTGACCGTTGGATTTGGATTGGACTTAATTTTGCTGCATGATAATGACCCTCCCAGCCCAATGGATAGCCCAAATAAAGCTCAGTCCACTCTTCGAACCCCCAACAGCCCATTTCTACCTTACACGGTGTTTGAACTTGATGAACCCCTAAGCCCAACCCATAACATAATTACCCAACCTTCACAAACCCAGTTCACAACTCCACCAAATAAAATTGCCTCCAAACCCTTTCAGCTCACAAAATCGACTCCAAGCCCACAATCACCAAACATCACCCAAATTGAATCCCCCAACCTTTCCACCCCAAAAAACACGCCCACTAAACTAAGTAATTTTCTGGGGAGACTCTCTCTCAAGAGAAAAACAAAGGAAACTGTGGGAGATAGTGAGGGTACCCGGTACCAGGAGGAAAGCACGAAAAAACAAAAAGCCACAAAACTAACCTTAATTGAAGATAAAGGGAAGAAGCCCATGAGTGAGCCAACTAAACTCAGACCTCCAAGGAAGAAAGTTATTCAGTTGGGTAGTAGAAGCCAGGAGAGGAGGCGTGAGGACCTGAGTTTGCACTTTGATCAAGGAGCAATGGCTGAGATGCTCAGGCAATTTGATGAGCAAGTTAGGAAGAACGATGGGGCGGGGGCCCAACCCCCTCTAGATCAATGAGGACAATTTACTGGAATTGTCGGGGATTGGGGCACTCCGCGACAACGTTCCATATAAGAGCCCTCATCCGGAAGCATGATCCGGATATTTTATTTTTGTCTGAAACCATGGTTGAGGAAGACAGAGCTTTTGAAATTTTGAGAGGTTTGAATTTTGTGGAGATTGTGGTTGCATCTTCTGGTGGTAAATCTGGTGGTTTAGCACTGATGTGGCGTAATGGAATTGACTTGGAGGTAATCTTCAAGCCAAATCAGATAATGGTTACTAGAATCAATGGGAACAATGAGGAATTGAAATCCATGTACACGTTTGTATATAGGGCACCTAATCACCACGATAAACATGCTTTTTGGGAGGCAATTCAAGCAACTGCAGCACTAAGTAATGAACACCAAGTTTTTATTGGGGACTTCAATGACTTGATCCACCAAAATGAGAAATGGGGTGGAATCTTCAAACCGTCATCTGCTTCTTGTGGCCTTCAGCAGTGCATCGATCAGAATGGGCTCATTGATATTGGGTTCACTGGAAGCCCATATACATGGTAGCGAACAAGACATGGGTGTGTTATTTTGAAGGAAAGATTGGACAGAGGCTTGTGTAATCCTCAATGGAGGAATAAGTTCCCTAGAGCAGCGATAAAGCATCTGGCGTTTTTCAAATCGGATCACTCTCCTATCCTCCTGGACAGCCAAGGGGAAGGTGCTAAAGGTCCAATTCCGTTCAAATTTGAGGCCATATGGGTGAGAGACCCAAGCAACCATGAAGTGGTGGAGCATGCGTGGAAAGAGGAGTTTAGGGGATCAAAGAGTTTTGTTCTAAAGCAAAAACTCAAGAATACGAAAGTACACTTGAGGAGGTGGAACAAAACTCATTTTGGCCATGTGCAGACCCAAATTCGTCAAGTGTATGAGGCTATTGAAGAGATGCAGGGAAGTGGGGGTGCTACCATAGACCTTATACAGGAGGCAGATTTGTATGCTAGGCTATTAGAACTGTACCAAAGAGAGGCCACGATGGCGAAGCAAAAATCAAGAGTCCAATTTTTGAAGGGGGGAGACCTTAATACTAAGTTCTTTCACCTCTCTACGATGATCAGGCGTAGAAGGAACACCATTGAAGCTCTCAAGCTAAATGATGGTAACTGGGCTCAAAACACTGAAGTGATCAACAAGGCCTTTGTAAAATACTTTGATGATATTTTTTCTGCTAAAGAGGTCAACTTCCCCCCAGATCTTGACAACCTGTTTCACAACTGTATTGATACGGGCGAAAATGAGAGGCTCTGTATAATCCCAGAGGAAGAAGAGATTAAAAGAACAGTCAACCTCATGCATCCAACAAAGGCACCAGGGCCAGATGGGCTCCCTGTATTATTCTTTCAAGTCTACTGGGGCACAGTTCGAAGGGAGGTGATTGCTATGATCCAAGATTTTTTTCATATGGGCTTTATTCTCCAATCCCAAAACCACACCAATGTTGCCCTCATACCAAAAAGCCCGCAAGCCAGTACTACGAAAGATTATCGGTCCATAGCCCTTTGTAATGTTGTTTACAAAATAATCTCAAAAATCATAGCAAATCGTTTGAAGCCACTCCTTGATAAATTCATAAGTCCCCTACAGGCCGCCTTTGTTCCAGGGAGGACTATATCTGATAACACAATTCTTGTGCAAAAACTACTGCATAACATGAAGAAGCGGAAGGGAGGAGGGGGTTTAATGGCCCTCAAAGTGGACATGGCGAAAGCATATGACAAACTTGATTGGGGCTTTTTACTGTGTGTTATGAGAAACCTAGGCTTCTGTGACAAGTTCGTGAGCATGATAAACCAATGCATTAGCACAACCACCTTGTCAGTTATCATCAATGGAACTCCTCACGGCTACATCAAACCACAACGGGGTATACGACAAGGCGACTCACTATCTCCATTCCTTTTTGTTATTGGGATGGAGACACTATCACGCCTTTTCCTCAAAGCCCAAGAAGCGGGCACTCTGAATGGGATAGCAATTGATAGACGATGTGAAGGTATCTCTCATCTACTTTTTGCGGATGACCTAGTTATTTTTGCAAGAGCTAATGATAGTAATGCAGATGCTATTATGAGTGCTTTGAATGTTATGGAGGATTGGAGTGGTCTTGCGGCCAATAAGACAAGGTCTAGGGTATTTTTTTAGCCCCAATACCAGTGCAGTCACAAAAGGGAGATTGAAGGGAAGGCTAAACTTGAGTTCCATGGACAAAGATGCAGTTTATTTAGGACTCCCCTTTTTCCGTAATAGTGGTAAATGTCTCAGATTTGCCTATATTATGGAACGACTCAAAGATAAACTGAAAATGTGGAAAGCGACAACCCTATCTTTTGTAGGCCGTACAACCTTGATACAAGCAGTTGCAAGTGCACTCCCAAGCTATGTTATGGCAACCAACTCGGTAAGTTTGATGATGTGCAAGGACATGGATGCGGTAATCCGAGATTTTTGGTGGGGTAAAAAGGAGAGTGGCAAAGGTTTATACCTCAAATTGTGGAAGTCAATCTGCCTTCCTCGATGTGTTGGGGGATTGGGCATTCGCAAAATGAAAGAGACCAACAAAGCTTTACACTCAAAGCTTGCCTGGCTTATGTTTTCTCAAGATAAACGACTCTGGGTACAACAACTGTTGAGGAAATACTGTGGCAGGAATGGGTTCTTACATGTGGAACCAGCACAAGGGGACTCTCAACAGTGGCGAGGATCCTTAATGATAGGGATATAATCAAGAAGGGGGGCTGCTGTGTGATTGGCTCGAGTACATCTATTAATGTCTGAAGTGACCCGTGGGTACCTGAGTTGGAAGGTTTCATACCTAGACAACGGGAAGAAGCGGAAATCGAAGTCTTTAAAGTCTGTGACTGCATCTCTCAAGGGCAGTGGAACACGAATCTGGTTCGTGATCAATTCGACAATCTGTCGGCTGAAGCTATCTTGGCAATTCCGCTCAACAATATTGATGAAGAGGATTAGTTCACGTAGATTTTTGAAAGGCTTGGTGATTTTTCAGTCAATAGTGCCCATAAACTTGTCATCCAAGATCGAATTACAAACCATGAAGTTTTTAATGCAGCAGTATGGAAAGATTTATGGAGCCTTCCAATTCCGCAACGAATGAGGATTTTTATTTGGGAGAATTGCGAGGATTTTTATTTGGAGAATCCATCTCGCGCATATGAGAAGGTGAGCAAGGAGATGTGCGCTACTGCAAAAGCATTCAACACAAAAAAGTGGCATAATAGGATTCATAGTGGCATAATAGAATTTATAGTTTCATACCATAATTTATACAGCAAGAGTAGTAGTAAGATACTAATTTTATTTGGAATATCAAAATGTTGTACTGTTGACAAGCCTAAAAGCAGCTCCAAGAAATGAGGCATACCCAAACATAAGCAAAGTGGCTCACAAATCAAAAGGATATACAAGCTCAGGAAATAAACCATATAGGCTCGCTCAGTAAACTCTATTTTGCAAAACAAAAGCAAGACTTGTCGAGTTGTCGTTACTTCTGGCTAACAACCTGAAACACCTGCTGGACCGCCTTTTACTTTTCCTGAAAAGCTCGTGTCCCGTTCCTCTGTTTGCACCTAAAGGTCATCATTAGCAAGCCATTTTGTATATATAGGATTCTATCCAAATAATTGGACTTCAATTACTGTAGTTGGTTAAAAAATACATGAATGAACATAATGCACTTAAAAAGATCATGAAGGAAATAACAGTGCAAGCCGAAGAACAATAGTTTGCTCTCCAACTTGTAAAATTAGGGGTTAGATTGGGCTTATTGCAACATTTTTCTAAAGTGAAAGAATGACCCTAATAGTTTAACAGAGAATTAGTAAAATTTATTGTACAAGCATAAAAGAACAAGTAGGATGTCTTTCAGCTTGATTGATAAAAAGTAGGGGTTAATACTGCCTGCATACGTTCCAACTCTTGGATCAGTAATCATACCACCAAACCTGTTGGGAAAAACTACGGTATTTACCCACAATCACAACAACAGATAATCGGAAAAATAAAGTGCAAGAACCCAAAAAACAACACAAACAATTTTACGTGGAAAACCCCTCTCAATTAGGGGAAAAACCACGGTGCGGATCTCCACGCACTAAACAATAATCCACTATGATAATCAAGAGTACAAAGGCAACAATCACAAGATCAAGCAACAAGTAAACAACCTATCTTTGGTATTAGTACAAATTGACAAACTCTAACTCAATTTGGTACTCCCACAAAACCAAAGATACACCCACAAATACCTGTCGATGACCGATCCGAATACTCTGATTATCGTCACCCGAACAAACCGAATCAACCGTGAACTGGAACAAACATCTTTGGAGAAATACTCAATTTCTCCCACTCTTTGTTTGTCTCTCACTCACTTGGTCTCTTCCTTTCTTTCGTTTTGTTTGGGCTTCCTTTTACTGCCAAACTCAATCACTCGGCCCTTACAAAAACAAAGGGCTTGCCCCTTTTATATTCAATCATCAACAACTAAAGAAGACCAAAAGGCTAAGACCTTTTTGTTTCCCAATCATCAACTAAAGAAAACCAAAAGGCTTAAGCCTTTTTGTTTTCCCATCTTTCAACTTCCTTTTTTTTTTTCTTTTTCTTTTTCTTTTTCTTTTTGTTCTATTTTATTTTCTCTACAAAACTAAAATAAAATAAAACACAACTAAATATTATTTGGTATTTGGGGCGTTACCTCAACAAAACCCCCATAGACCTTAATTAAAAATGCAATAACACAAGTTCCAAAAACAATTATTTCGTTTTCTTTTTTTTGTTCATCAATTAATTCGTTTACTTACCTAGGAGGAACAAGCGGTTCTCCTACAACCTGGAGATCATCTCATCCTTGTTCTGGTTGATCAGCTCCACCATTCTCGTTCATCTGCAGCTTCACTCAAGCTGTCACCGACTCCTTCAATCCTTCTGAGTGTGACGTTGCTTTCCTACATACATAGCGGAACCCAACTTTTCACCTTCCAAAGTCCAAAAATCAACAAGATCAGACTTTTTCTCTATTTCTTTATTTTTTATTTCTTTTCTGTTTTCAAATTTGATTGCATTTGTGTAAATGGGTTACATTACATTTGACAACAGAACCTTGCCACACCAACAAAAAAAATAGCGATATCGAAAGAACACCACACAAAACAAAATGCAAGACACTAAGAATAGTAACATACTCCATCAATTGACCTCCTTTTCCACATAAATCTTAATAATCAACATTCCCATCCACAATCCATAACCATATACCAACATAGAGTTAAGTCATACTCGCACTCAGTTTATTCCATTTTGTTCCTACCACCAGACCAAACTCAAAGCGCAATCCTAAATTACTCTCAAGAGTTAAGAATACAAATGTTCCTCGAACTCAATCAGCTCCATCATATATTTCAGAGATTCACCTCGAGTTCAGACACTCAAACTGATCTCCATCTGTTGAAACTAAATCTATGAAATTAACAAAAAGATAATGATACTAGTGCTAAATTCATGGAAATCCCTTAAATGAAAAATGCCTAAAAGATGTGAAAATCAGTAAACCAAATACTATCATTCGCATATGAACTAAATCCATACCTCAAAGCACGACCATTTCAAATTCCACTCTCAAAATATTTTAAATTCAGTCCTATCCCACAATAATTCTAGTGATTTACATTCAAGTGGACTATATCTTCAAAAAAGCACTTATCATTCCTCCAAAAACAAGTCAAATTATGTTTTAACACTATTAAATAAGATAAATATAAAACACAATTCCCTTATGCCCCAATTGAAAATTAATTCCAAACCTACCATCCCAGAGAAAAATGAGAGTAGAATGAAAAGGCAATCATTATTGAAGTTCAAATAAAAACTGATCCCACAACACAGTTAATCATAGAGAAAGGCATGAAGATTGAAGTCCAAATACAGAACGAATCCAACGGAAAAAAAGAGATCAGAGAGTACACACTAATTACCCGCAACTGGAATTCCAAGTTTGATGTTCAGAAACGCGTATATAAAAGCCTGCAAAAGTTACAAGTTACAACCACTCGATCAAAAATCAGACCACCCCCATAAACTCTTAACTGAAAAATGAAAATGCAACTACAAAAGATCCAAAAAGGTTTAGTTTACTTACCTTTGGGAATAGGTGGTTCTCCTATAACTGCCAATCATCTCATCCTTCTTCCCATTGAACAACCCCTCCCATGCTTGTTCACCAGCAGCTTCACCAAACCAGTCACCCACTCTTTCAACATGTTCTCAGAGTGCAATTAAGCGGAATGTGCCACCTCCCAATCCGACATCGGGTACTCCCCCAGGTTTTGCTCAAAAACCATGACTGATCAGTTTAATCCGCCTTTGGCCTTTTCAATAACAGGGCTCCATCTGAATCAACATAGCCACAAAGAACACATACATTTGCAGCTATGGCAAGCAACCTGGATTGAAGAACACACACACAAGAAACTGAGATAAACATAAAATTAATAACGAATGTCAAGCCCATTGGCAGCATGTCTTTACCTCAGGGCTGGGGTTAATGAGCCAGAAAAATGAATTGGCATGCTTCACTGCAAAAGCTGCATGCTTCATCATTAATGATGATTTCCTCCTGGAAATCTAAAGAAGAAATTTATTTAGTGTGATTCTTTTCCACCTTTTGGAGGAAATATTCATCAATATCAGGAGAGAAAGAAATGCACAATCACCTGAACTTCCATTCAGCACAAACATAAGGTCCAATCCTCATGAACCTAAGCCCAGCTTGCTGAATCAGAGTGATGGATTTGACAAGGTTATACCTCCCCTCATAATAATACTACAAACAACCAAAAAAAGTAAAATAAAATAACATTGTTAACAATCCCACAATCCCCAAAAACAAAAAATTAGGTTGAAAGTGTAAGAAATGATTACTTGGCTGGCCAGGCTCAGGTTCATGTCCATTCCAGAAAACAAAGGTCTGCCTTTTCAAAAAGCCATGGCAACATCTAAAACAACAAAAAAAAAATTAAAAACTTTTTGCAGCTAAAATAAACACCCAGATTGAAGAAGAAACACAAAAGCAACAAACTGAGACAAACAAAATTAATAACAAACATCAAGCACATGGAAGGATCTAGTACTGAACAGACCCAGAAAGATGAATCCTTTTTTGTCCATGAATGACGGTTTCCCTGCAGTGGATAAAAACTACAAAGTAAGGATTTAAAGAACAGTGGCTTACATAAACCAGGCACGCAGCACACTTCACTGCAAAAGCTCGCATTCACATAGTGCTGGAAAGCATTAGCAGCATCGCCAGATAAAGGCTCAGGTGTGACTGTAGCAGCATATTCCATATGTGTGTCTTAGTTAATTTCTGCCAGACAGTCCTCTATCGACGGTACAGGACTTCAATGTTCTGGAGTAGTGAAAAATGCAGCATAAGATAAAACCCCATAAAATTAAATACGCAGATATAGGCTTATATAATCACATCTCCACTCATGTAACAGCAACAATAGACTTCAGGTTGAACACTTTTCAAGTTATATGCTATAGGTTTCCCATACACAAGACTTTCCTAAGTTTTCACCGTACACTTCCAATGTCCCAAAATGAAGTTTGTTTTCAGAAAACCACTTTATAATTCCTCCATAAAGAAGAATAGAAGCCAAATTATGTTAACACTGCTAAAAAGAGAAAATTTTCAAAACACAAACCACAACTGAAAATAAACCAAACTGACCATCACAGTGACAATTGAGAGTTCAATTAAAAGGCAAACATTAAAAAGGAAAAAATCCGCTTCAACAATTATCCAATAGAGATAGTAATAAAAGCTGAAATCCAAACACAGAAAGAATCCAAAGACTAATAAGAGTGGAGGGTACATACTATTTAAGTATTTATACCGACAACTTGAAATCCTCATATAGATAATCACCAACACATAATGCCTGCAAAATCTTGGATCAGTAATCATACCACCAAACCCCCATAAACCTTAAATGAAAATGCAATAATAAGTTCCAAAACAATTATAACGTTTACTTACCTAGGAGGAAGAAGCGGTTCTACTACAACCTGAAGAGCATCTCATCCTTGTTTTGGTCATCATCTCCACCATCCTCATTCATCTGCAACTTCACCCAAGCAGTCACCGACTCCTTCAATCCTTCTGAGCGTGATGTTAGTTTCCTATATACATAGCGAAACTAAACTTTTCACCCCAAACTTTCCAAAGTCCAAAAATGAAAAATCAACAAGATCAGACTTTTTCTCTATTTCTTTCTTTGTTATTCTCAAACAATTCATTCCATTTGTGTAAAATGGGTTACATTTGGCAACAGGTTAAAATGAGCATATATTAACATTTAAGAAAAAAAACCCACCACCAACTGTCCACTACATGTTAGGAAACAGCTATGCTATACAATTCTCTAGATTTAGAACGAATAGTACTTCCCCAGATCCTACTTAGCTCTTTTTCTTTTTGTAAACATCATCTAATGGCAAATATCTCAATATTCAAAGTCTATAAATCAAATCGCACCCCATGAACATTTCCAGAAGGTCCTCAGATTCAATCTATACCTCCTCATAGTTCTTTTTTTTTTTCTTTTTTTTTTTTTTTTGTGAGGGGATCCTAATTCACATACTACTATGAAATTTTAAGTGATTGTCAATCTATACCTCCTCATTATTCATTTTGTTTATTTATTTTAGGGGATCCTAATTCACATACTAACTTTGCAATTTGAAATTTTAAGTGATTATCAATCCCTCAATCCAAATGGTTCATACAGAAAATCTTTGCCATTCTACATAGTAGAGGAACCACAAACTATTAAATTCTTTTTGACAAGCCAATTAACTAATAACATAGGGACAAGCTAAGCTACAGCCACGTGAAGGCCACATAAACTATCACATCATATTTTAGCAACATGAGGAGACAGCACTAGTCCTTCCAGTGGCAAGATTCTCACTTGGTGTTGTTGTGGTTTGGTGTACATGGAGACAACAAAATAAGATACAGTAGCAAGATAACAAGTGCCAACTCACAAACTGGGAACGAGGGAGCACAACATGAGAAGTATCATAGGTGTTACAAGAACATGGCAATGTAAAAGAGCAAAAGAATAATCAAAAGTAAGAAAAAGTATGTGACACTTACAATTAGGTCCGAGCATCATCCAGCTTGCACATGACCCATGGGACTCCACGTCACTCCAGTGGCTAGCCCCAGAGTTGTTCAGGCTCCATTTGCCTATATTCCATTTCAATCTGACAAGACAAATCAGCGAAAGCTAAAATTAGATTCATTCATATTTGGCATCCCAAATTAAATATTATGGACATGAACTATCTCGGTTATAATTTACCTGAGATAGAAAAATTGAAGCCCCTTGAGATTCAAACCATTTTTCTGCTTTGATCATTTCAACAATCTTGTATGTGAGTCATTCCGCAGCAACTCGCCATGAAAGTACCAGAACTAAAATTGATGTTTTGAAGAAGGGGGGAATTAATCAATGAACACCTCAATGCCAGAAGAAGTTAGATATTTTGGGAACAAGAAAGCTCCATACCTAAGAAGGGATTTGAACTAAACTTGAAAGGCCCACTCTCAGTTCTCAAGCTGGTGCCTGGAATGTACTTCAGCCAAAAACGTAAGCTCCTGAGAGGAGAGGGAACAGAGATCCAGCATCAATAAGCAGTAGGGAAATCTAAAGAAGCAAGATATAGTGCTTTTGGAGGAAATATCATAGTTAAAAGAAGAGAGAAGGAAATGAACAAATACAAGAAGTGCCATTCAGCACGAACATAAGGTCCAATCCTCATATGACCATAAAGACCATTTCACTAGGTCTTACCTCCCTTGAAAATAGTACTACAAACAAAACCAATAACAGGGGGACATGAAGAAAAAGGAACTGTTAACTATCTTACCATCCTCAATCAAAAACAAGAAAACAAACCAAAAATAAAAAAGGAGGTTGTATGTGAAAGAAGAAATGATTACTTTGGCCAGCCTCAGGGGAAAACATAGATCTAAATTATATTTAATCCGCCTTTGGCCTTTTCAATAACATGGCTCCATCTGAATCAACATAGCCACAAAGAACACAAACATTTGCAGCTATGGCAAGCAACCTGGATTGAAGAACACACACACAAGAAACTGAGATAAACATAAAATTAATAGCGAACATCAAGCCCATTGGCAGCATGTCTTTACCTCAGGGCTGGGAGTAATGAGCCAGAAAAATGAATCGGCATGCTTCACTGGAAAAGCTGCATGCCTCATTAATGATGATTTCCTCATAAAACCGGCATGCTTCACTGCAAAAGCTAGGGCGTCCCTCACATATCACTGGACATCATTAGCACCATCGCTGCGATCAAACAAGCCAAAGGACTTATAACATAATGGGAGAAGCGAATCTACACCCAAGTGGAATGCCACAAAACTCATCACAGCATATTCGAGCAACATGAGGAAACAGTACAGACTCTTCCCCAGAGCCATTTGGACTGCCCATTCTATGTACACTTTACCTAGAGCAGTAGAGCACCACTCCTCGCATATTCAAGCCCACAATCTTCTGTTCTAAAGGTGACGCCTGGAATGTACTTCAGCCAAACAGGAAACCTCCTGAAAGGAGAGGGGAAAAACAGCCAACAGATCATTTAGCAAGCAGAACCTATCCAACAGTAACAATGAACATAAAAATAGTTATGATGTAGATTGTTATCCTGAAATCCATTGAAAAGAATAATTTTGCAGCTCCACATAAAGACCATTCTTGTTAAAGTGACATTAGGCAATAGATCATTAAAAATGAATGTAACTTTAGAGCAAGGATGTATAAGCTTACCATTTTGCCAGAAGCAAAGACTAGGGAAGTGGTGTTTGGTTCCCTTATCGCCTTATCTTCATTACTACAGCAGCGAATTACTACAAATAACACAAAACGCATAGCAAGGGAGTTGAGTTACGTAATATTGAGCAGAAAATAGAGATGAACTGATGATTCAAAATATTTAAGGTTAAATGTGACAGGCCGACAGGCATGATATTCTACCCCTAGCAATTCATTCAAAATTTGATAGACCAATGCCGTATAAGATTAAGATAAAAAGTTAATAGTCAAATGTTGGGGAAAATCCTAACCACAAACATATTTGAATAGGTCTTCCGAAATTCATCAAACTAATTAGGGAGGCGGAAAGATACAGCGCACCTCCCAAGAGTCAAATGCTTAGGCTTTGGGTTATATTCTGCATTACGCAGGGCAATGGCTTTGAGACAGTTGAGACTTGAGACAGCATTCCTATCACATGAAACATATAAACATGACAGTAACACTCTCAGTAGAAGGAATATATACAACAAATGACCTTACTATATGCAAACATCCATATGAAAAACACAGTAGCACCCTAATGAGATAAAACTTTGCTTTATCAATTGACTTCCAATACTAACATGAAATCTAACGACATAATCCTCAAATGACATACTTTCACTGTACCATGGGTATATTTGCGTCACAAACTTCCAACCAGAAACAACAGTGTCAAGCGGGTTTCGAGCCATGTACACAATCTTGCACTTGGATTGTCCCCCCTTGATTGACTCAGGAAGGATTTCATAAGTCGAGAAAAGCCTAGGGGAAGTCAGACCAGACATCTTCAAATAATCAAGTTGTTCCACTTTGTTCTTCTTCTCTAATGATTAAAACATGTCAATTATGAATTGAGTAATCTTCAAATAATCAAGTTACAATGGGCTTTGAGACAGTTGCTTTATCAATTCACTATTGTGGGATTAAAAGGCGATATGGAATAAAAATAGAAGGAGAGAGAGAGAGAAGAGGGATAAAATGAGGTTGAGAGAGAATGTCGAAATGACATAAAATAATTTGTGGAATTTATTCATAGTTATTTTTAGGGAGAGATGTTTCGCCATTCGTTGTTTTATCTTCTTCTTGTATAAATATCTCCAATAATTGTAATTTAAATAAATACACCAGTTTTGTAATTCATCATCAGAGAATCAGTATATATTAAGAGAGTTATATTTCTTAAGTTAACTTTCTTCCTTCATATTGGTTATTTTCTCTTATTGATAGCTACCTATTGCAATATCGTGAGGAGGATCCAATTACATAATACTTTGCGTCTACAAGAAACCCGAAAATTCCGCTGCGACTCTAACAATTGGTATCAGAGCCAACACCAAAATTTAAGTGGTCAAATCTAATTATTTTTCCTTTAGAAAAGTAATGGCTTCTAGTAGGGTAAATGTCAAAGTAGGAAAATATGAAATCGAGAAATTCAATGGGAAAAATGATTTTTCCTATTGGAGGATGCAGATGAAAAATCTGCTAATATCACAGAAATTGCATAAGGCGCTAGCGGGAAAAGAGAAAAAGCCAGCAGATATGGAGGATGCGGATTGGGAAGAACTAGATCTTGAGGCGCGGGCTGCCATAATCTTATGTCTTGAGAGGGATGTTGCTTTCTTGGTAAATGAAGAAGCAACTGTAGCAGCTGTGTGGAAGAAATTAGAGGATAACTTCATGACGAAGACTCTAACTAACAGGATCTACTTAAAATCCAAATTGTATACATGCAAGATGGAGGAAGGCACCTCAATCCATGATTATGTCAACAAGTTTGATAGGATCATATCAAACCTAAAAGACATAGATGTGAAGATAGATGATGAGGACCAGGCACTAATACTGTTACTTTCATTGCCCAAATCCTATGAAAATCTAGTGCAAACTTTGATGCTTGTGGGTGACACTCTCACCATGGATGAGACGAGAGCATCACTTCTAGCAGATGATCTACGCAAGGTCGCTACAAGTGTAATGTCCTCTTCAAATGGACGAGACTACAAAGATCAGGCACAAGGATTATTTGCAACTAGAGGAAGGACCAATGAAAAGGGAAAAAGTAAGCGAGGAAAGTCTAGGCCTAAATCTAGACCTCCTGCTGAGAGATTATGCTTTAAATGTGGTGAGCCTGGGCATTTTAAAGCAAATTGCCCAAACAAGAGGGTAACATTCAAGAAACACAACGACTACCCGAAAGAAAAAAGGCAGGAAAAACAAGAGGCGAGTTATGTCTCAAATGACGAGGAAGATTGTTACTCAGTTACCGAACAATCGTATGATATTTCTGATAAGTGGATGCTTGATTCAGGAGCCTCCCATCATATGTGCCCAAATAGAAAGTGGTTTACTACTTATCAAAGCATGAATGGTGGTACAGTTTTAATGGGCAATGATCATGCTTGTAAAACTGTGGGTCTCGGTACAATAAGAATCAAGATGCATGATGGAGTCGTGAGAACCTTAAAGGATGTGAGACATATACCAGATTTGAGAAAGAACCTAATCTCTATAGGTTTATTAGAGAAAAATGGTTGTAAAATAGTTATGGAAAACGGGGTTCTAAAAGTTGTTCGTGGTTCCTTGGTAGTGATGAAGGGGATTCGTCACAGTAATCTTTATCCTCTTTTGGGGACTACTGTTACAGGTGAGTTAGCAGTTGGAATTGGTGGAAGTAAAAACCCGACAGAGTGCACAAAAATATGGCACATGCGGCTTGGGCATATGTCGGAAAAAGGTCTATCATTGCTTAGTGGACAGGGTTTGTTGAAGAACATGAAGAAACCACAAATGGAATTTTGTGAGCATTGTGTGTATGGAAAGGCACACAGAATGAAGTTCTCTACAAGCAAGCACAAAAGCAAGGGGTTGTTAGACTATGTGCATACAGACGTTTGGGGTCCGGCTAAAGTTACTTCCAAAGGTGGTTCCAGATATTTTGTTACATTTGTTGATGATTATTCTAGGTATGCTTGGGTTTACTTTCTTAAGCATAAGAATGAGGTATTCGACAATTTCAAGCGGTGGAGAGCAATGGTCGAAAATAGGACAGATAGAAAGCTTAAAACTCTGCAGTCTGACAATGGCACAGAGTACACGGATGGAGCTTTCAAGGAATCTTGTGATCAAGAAGGTATTGTGAGGCACTGGACAGTTAGAGACACACCACAACAAAATGGAGTCGCGGAAAGACTGAATCGTACACTACTTGAGAAGGCAAGGTGTATGCGCTCCAATTCTGGGTTAGGTAGAGAATGGTGGGCAGAGTCGGTTGCTACAGCTTGTTATATAGTGAATCGATCCCCACATTCTTCTCTAGATGGAGAAACACCTTATAGGGTATGGTCAGGGGAACACGCAGATTACGGGAAACTCAGAATTTTCGGATGCACGGCTTATTATCATGTTAAAGATAATAAACTTGATGAAAGAGATAAGAAAGCAATCTTTCTGGGATATCCAAAAGGGGTTCAAGGCTACCGTCTTTGGAGTTTACAGGATTCTAAGTTTGTAATCAGCCGGGATGTGACCTTTGATGAAAGATTTATAATAGCTTTGTCAAAAGCTATGGTGCCGGATAGTGGTGATGTTGAAAGAACTTCAAATACTCAAGTGGTGGAGATAGAATCTATAAATCAACCAATAGATTCCAATCATGTTCAGGTGGAGCATCCTAATGTTATCCAAGATGAGGAGGAAGACGATGGACTTGATCGTGATGAGATCGAGCAAGAAAATGCACATGTCATAGAACAACAACATGAAGATTTTTTGGCATCAAGTAAGCCAAAGAGAAATTATAAAGTAGTTCAGAAGTTTGGGTCAGACAAACCTCTGAGGCATTATGGACAGTTAAACTTAGTAGAGTATGCACTATCGGTGGAGGATGATGAGCCGATCACCTTCAAACAAGCTATCAATGACAAAGATAGTCAGAGTTGGCTGGTTGCCATGGAAGAAGAGATGCAATCTCTTCATAAAAACAAGACGTGGGATGTACTCCCGTTGCCCATAGGTAAGACTGCGATAGGATGTAAGTGGGTGTATAAAAGAAAGGAGGACCCTTCCGAGCCACGTGGTTTTAGGTTTAAAGCCAGATTAGTGGCTAAGGGTTACGCACAAAAGGAAGGTGTTGATTATAATGAGATTTTTTCTCCTGTAGTGAAGCACACTTCTATTAGGGTGCTATTAAGTCTTGTAGCTCATGGTGATCTTGAGCTGGAACAATTAGACGTCAAGACAGCGTTCTTGCACGGTGATTTAGAGGAGGAAATTTACATGTATCAACCTGAGGGATTTAAGGTTGATGGTAAAGAAAGTCAGGTATGTCGCTTGAGGAAATCGCTTTATGGATTAAAACAATCTCCTCGGCAGTGGTACAAGCGATTTGATTTCTTTATGTTAAAGCAAGGTTTCTCCAGAAGTAATTATGATTGTTGTGTATACATTCGTAAGCTTCATGGAGGTGAATATATATATCTTCTATTGTATGTGGATGACATGCTTATTGCTTCTAAAAGCAAGGTGGAGATAGATAGGTTAAAGTTTAAACTTGGTAAAGAGTTTGAGACAAAGGACTTGGGTGCTGCAAAGAAAATATTAGGCATGGAGATTAAGAGAGAGAGAACAAACCGGAAATTATTCTTGAGCCAGAAAGGTTATATCAAACGGGTCATTGAAAGGTTTGGGATGAAAAGTGCTAAATCAGTGGTAACTCCATTGGCTCCACATTTCAGGCTCTCTTGTAAACAATCTCCCACAACAGCAGAAGATAAGGCTTACATGGGAAATGTTCCTTACGCAAGTGCGGTTGGTAGCCTAATGTATGCAATGGTTTGTACACGCCCTGATATTTCACAAGCGGTAAGTGTCGTCAGCAGATTCATGGCGAATCCAGGAAAGACACATTGGGAAGCCGTGAAATGGATACTTCGGTACTTAAAAGGTACCATTGACACCGGGTTATGCTTTGGTGGAGATACATGTCAAATAAGCGGTTTCGTTGATTCAGATTATGCTGGTGATCTAGATAGAAGACGATCTACTACTGGTTATGTATTTAAGATACATGGTGCTCCAGTTAGTTGGCGATCAATGTTGCAAGCTACAGTGGCTCTTTCTACTACAGAGGCCGAATACATGGCTGTAGCAGAAGGTGTAAAGGAAGCATTGTGGTTGCGGGGTCTTCTAAATGACTTGGGCTTACAACAAGACTGCGTAAAATTGAGTTGTGATAGCCAAAGTGCTATTCATTTAGCAAAGAATCAAGTACATCATGCTCGCACCAAGCACATAGATGTAAGATATCATTTTGTGCGAGATGTTATAGAGGATAGTGATATTTTTCTTAAAAAGGTCCACACAGATGATAACCCATCAGACATGTTAACAAAAGTGGTGTCAGGGTGCAAGTTCCAACATTGCTTGGAATTGCTTAAGGTTATTCCATGTTAGGAACTACATGGAGTAATAATGGAACTACGTATGGTTTGATCCCAGTCACAGGGTACGTAGGCAACCATTGACACAATGGTGCAACCGGATAATACAATTCGTTCGTCCAAAATTTGAATATTATCAAATTATGAACGAGGTGGAGAATTGTGGGATTAAAAGGCGATATGGAATAAAAATAGAAGGAGAGAGAGAGAGAAGAGGGATAAAATGAGGTTGAGAGAGAATGTCGAAATGACATAAAATAATTTGTGGAATTTATTCATAGTTATTTTTAGGGAGAGATGTTTCGCCATTCGTTGTTTTATCTTCTTCTTGTATAAATATCTCCAATAATTGTAATTTAAATAAATACACCAGTTTTGTAATTCATCATCAGAGAATCAGTATATATTAAGAGAGTTATATTTCTTAAGTTAACTTTCTTCCTTCATATTGGTTATTTTCTCTTATTGATAGCTACCTATTGCAATATCGTGAGGAGGATCCAATTACATAATACTTTGCGTCTACAAGAAACCCGAAAATTCCGCTGCGACTCTAACAACTATACTAAAACATGTCAGATTATGCATATATGGCAATTTGGCAGATTATGCACATACAAGCCTCAATCTATCTAGTACAAGACATTTTTAGGCATCAATCATCACTTATGCTTATCAAAAACAGAAGGAAAAAGGAAAAAGAGAAAAGGATTAAAACTTCCATCAAAGCAAAAAATGTAAAAATAAATAAAACAAACAACAAAGAATAATATTCAGGGAACTTACCCATCAACAATTACTCTTGGATCTTGGAATTACTTCCATTTCTGAAATCACTTGCCAGTCTCTTTCATTTAGTGAACCCTAACCCTAAAAGACCAAACACAAATAAATGAAATGGGATTTAAGAGAGAGAGAGAGAGAGAGAGAGAGAGAGAGAGAGAGAGAGAGAGAGAGAATGTGAGGGATGTAGAAATGATTTATGAATTGAGTAGTACTTGTATTTATAAGTTTCGGAAAGGCGGTGAAAGATGGCCGGAATTAATCTCTTTCACCTCATATGACGGCTATAAAATTAAAGAAGATACGACATCGTATCTCACACACGCTGTAACAGCAAAAACGCGTTCAGTCAAAATAAAAAGAAGGAAAAAAGCGTTCAGTCAAAACAATAAAGAACAAAACGCGTTGAGTCAAAACATCGAAAACAAAAACGCGTAGCATCAAAACACCGCAGAGAATACGCGTTTTATTAATAAATGGCGAACTTTCTCCTTTTCGATTTTCCCACCTGGCGAAACCCTTAGCCCTAATTTGGCTCTTGGCTTCAAACCCTAGCCCTTGTCGAAGATCATCCAGCTCTTTCGCATTTGCATATGTAAATGTTAGTCTCCCTCTCTCTCAATTTTTTCTTAACTTGGGCGAATTTCCTCTGTGTTAGGATAATTTTTCTCTTGATTTTGTTTTTTTTGCTCATTTCCTTTACTTTTTCAATACTCTTTCAGATTTTTTGTTGTTGTTGTTGAAGGAAGTATTATGTTCATCATGTTATGACTATGTTCATGTTACTTAATTATTTTAAAAAATGCTTATGAATAAAAATTTGTAATTTCTTGGTCTTTAATCCTGCTCTAACTTTTTGTTCCCGATTTGTACTTGTTATTGCCATTTGCCAGTTGAAGTGCTCTTTATTTACATGGGTTTGATTATTTGATTTTTTTTTTCAATTTTATTACAGGGAAACCATTTAGGGTAAAGAAATTAGAAACCTCCCCATTTGTTCCTGATTTGATATTTATCTTTTTCTTCCCATTATTCGTTGCAAATTTGATTTTAGAGGAAGCGTGTTTGTATACTCTATTAATCATTTTCGGGTAGCCATCCTTTGGGGCGGGGTTGGTGGTGGTTAAGGGGGTATTAAATATCTATGAATCCTATGATAGGATGAATTATATTCATGTGGGGATGAAGTATGTCCTGTCCTGTGAAATGCAGATATTAAATGTAAATATTACTTGGGAGCTGTATAGATCACCTCAGTGAAATTGTCAAGGTTGAAGCGAAAGATGATGCTGAGACCAGCTTTTAAAAGGTAAGATACTTCATTTTCTTTGTATTTATACTCATTGGAGAAGATGTTATGCCCTTGCCCATCAAAAGAAAGCACTGAATGTCTAATCTAATTGCATGTAAATGAAACGAATCTATTTTTGAAGTGTGGAGTGGTAGGCGTCTAAAGCTTCTGGCTTAAACCTTAAGGATGCATATATTGTCCCCAGTTTCTAACTGACAAGTGACAACTATAGTCTCAAGCTTCAGGCATTGCGTGGTTCTCTTTCCTTAGTTGCATGTCTTGTGCATGCCTGAAAGATTATGTTGCTGTAGGTGTTTAGGTTGTCTCTTCACATTGTCTTCAGCAGCACTAGATCGTATGATTTCCTCTTGCTGGTATGTCTATTGATGTTGTGGTTGATCACAGAATCTTTCAAGGAAGGTGAGAATATGAACAGAGAGCCCGATGTGGATCAGCCTAGAAAGGAGCAGGAGAGGAAGGTTGGTTGCCTGTAATTTGCAATTCACTAATTAGCTGGGCTACTAATATTACTTTGTACCTTTATTTGTACGACTGTTACTATATTTGGTATCAAAATGCATGTTAGAGGTTATTATTGTATGGTTTCATTATCATGTGTTCATTTATGATTCACATACTTGTGTATGCATTCTCTTGCAGCTATCACCTTTGGCAACACTGGAGTCCTCTTTTGATGCTTTGAATATCAAGAAATTCGATGGTAACACAACTTTGATGATCATCTCTTTGTTCATTATTTACCATTAACATTATCCCCTCTCATTATTTACCATTAACATTATCATGGTTTCCCAGTTGTGTTTGCAGTAGATCTTTAATATCATCAGACAACCTTGCACGATTTGATGGTTGGGGCAAAGGGTCTCCATTTGAACAACCGTAGGAGTGTGTGGAGGATGCAAGCTATTTTTTGATTTCCAACAAGTGTCCCAGTTGTGTTCAGTAGATCTTTAATATCATCAGACAACCTTGCACGATTTGATGGGTGGGGCAAAGGGTCTCCATTTGAACAACCCTAGGAGTGTGTGGAGGATGCTGGCTATTTTTTGATTTCCCACAAGTGCCAGAAACATGCATAGTTTCTACAACTGATAATAACTTTTCCAATCCAATTGAAATCTTTTTGGCTGGAGGTTAGTAAGAACACTTTTTGCAGCACTGTAGTTTCTTATTTCATCTTCCAGATGTTAACTGTTTTCCTTTTCTTTCTCTTCACAGAATGCATTGACTAGATGGTGATGAATGTGCCCACTAAAAGAGATATATGCCCTATTTTTAGTTCTATCATCGAGCAGCTTGATAGCTATAGTTTGCAACTTGGGAACCTTCATGGTGGTCAGGAGTCTGTGTGCGATGATTGTGCAATTGATGGTAGCATAGTTGACTTTAATGGGCTGAGTTTACAAGCACACGTGATGTAGCCAATGAGAAAGGTGATAAGGTGGATGATGTTTCAAACGATAAGGTTGAGGCTTCATCAAAAAATAAAAATGATAATGCCAAGACATGGTCATTTGATCACAAGGAAGAGACAAATGTTGGTGATGTAACTTTAACATCAATGTCCAAAAACATATAAGATCATCATGAGGTATTTGTAACACTAAAATTAATGATGTTTTGACATTGTAATTTCTATTTTTTCTTTAATAACTCTGGCCGATAACCAAAATCAAGTTATGAAAAAACTATTTTCTGGCAATAGATTGTGATTTGTGATCACATGATCTCTTTACTTGTAGAAGCAGGATCCCTTTATGTCAGGTGAGCCTGATACGTATGACAGATTTGTAAATGTAGTTTCACTTCTGTTTGAGGTTGCCGGAATCACATCAAGTCAGGATTTGTGGGCTGGGCCTGACAACGAGAAGTATTGGAATGTAAGGGTTAGTTTGGCAATGTCAGGTCCTAGTTTCTATTGCATTGTGCTGTTCTCTAAGTTAGATGTTGGCCTTAGGTGGTTCTGAGATTGTTACTGCACAAAACATTTAGCTGCCTTCTACAGGGAAGAGACCAAAAGCTAGAAAGACGTCTATCTTTTGACGAAGACATGCAGGATTTTTTTTTGCTGCTTCCTTTCAAAAAAGTGCCTTACTCCAACAATCTTTCAGAGGATTATTGCCATCACCAACCAGAGGATCTCGTGAAATTGTTTTTTCTTCCGAATGTCATGTCATGGTAACTTAAGTTTTTTTGATGATTCGTCCTGCTGCTTTTGAATAATAATTGTCCTGAGCAATCGGTGGAATCCAACTTTGAACTATTCTGTCTTCAACTCAGGATTTACTGAAGAGTTTTCGCAGAATTCTGTGAGACTATAACATTTTCAGTGTCTCTATCCGAAGTGGGTCCCCCCTCCCTAAGTTTATGCAACATGAAGGAATATGTATGTCCTGCACTCCTGCCGTTATTAAATATCTGTATTGCATTTTCTATTCAGCATATGTCGTTAACCGCGTGCCTGAATAACTATAGAGAAATGTGGAAATCAGTGGTAAGTGGATGTCACTTTTTTGTAACTTGATCCACAGACCTTGCATACTACAGATATGCTGCTAAGATTCTTTTGGCTATTGGTTTCGCTTTTAGAAAAACAAAGATATTATATATTTATACATAATAAATAAGAGTATGTACCCATTCTGATTGTCTATAAATTTGTGATGGATGTTGAAGTAAATTTTTTACCTATGCCACTTCCATGCTCTTTTTTCTCTACTTAGCACAAACATAAGGAGTGTGTGACTGCCAAGTTCCTGAGAGGAGTAACATATGCAACATCAGATGAAAGCCTATTAAACCTAAAAACCAAAGCTATGCTGACATAATCATAATCACACACCTTCACTCATTATAGTAGCGGACAATGATACTTGTACAATGGTTTTACATTACAGCCTTTTTTATATGAGAGGAGTGACAAAAGTACCCTTGCTACTTGGAATTTCAGGAGGGTATTTGTGGTAAAGTGAAAAAGGGGAGAGGAGAGAGATAGACACACAAAAAAGAGTTGTAATATACAATAATTGTACAAGATTCATTTTCCTTATATAGCACACCAAAGGACTTCGCTTTACAAGTCATGCTTATTGGTTTCACCAAGATCTTCCCAATGTCCAGAAATCAACCAAATCAGGCTATTTCTTTTATTAATTGTTCGCTATTCTCAAACAGTTGATTTCGTTTCACAAAAGAAAATTGCAAAGAAAATGTACTGATGAGAAAGAAAATCACACAAAAGAACCATCATTATATATAACTGTGTTGACAAATCACTACTAAGTACTAACTAACTACAGCGTAGCAAAGAACAAATATTAACATTTCAAAATTATGGCCAAAATTAGGGTTTCAAAATAACAAAGACTTGGACAAATGCTGATATTTCAAAATTAGGGTTTCTAAGAAACGTGATCGATCGACGAGGAGAAGGGTTTTGAGGAGATTTTAAAGGTGAATATCAATTAGACATATCAGAGAGAATTGTAGTCTTTTGTTAGGTTCACCCATATGTCATAATATGTGACATAATAGGAGTTGAATTCACTTGCAAGTTAAAGATTAAAATTTTCAGTTAACCGTGATCAGGGCACCAAACAAAATTCTATACGGCAGCTTTGACATAAATTGCAAATTATTAAAAACAATTAAAAATAACTTTCCATGTCTTCCACTTGGAAGCAATACCCCTTATAGGATTTTCTTGCTCACTTATTATTTTTTCCGAGCTCTTTTTTTTGCTTTAATGAGGATGGGTTATGGAGGGAAGAGAAGAAAAAAGAAAACAATGAAGAAACAACAGGACAAATCATCCAAAAACTCAAGTTACCGTGACATTTGGAAGAAGGAAACGATTTCACAGGATCCTCCGGGAGTTTGTTGGAGTAAGGCACTTTTTGGGAAGGAAGCAGCAAAGGATTTGAGAATTTTAAAGAGTGCAAAAATACCAGTAAGTCTTCGTCCAAAGATTTCGTGAAATCACTATCTGTTCCCAACGGCCAACGCCATTACAGCTTTCAGTCTCTTAGCTGTAGAAGGCAACTCTCTCTCTCTTGTGCAGTAACAATTTCAGAACCTAAGGCCATTTCAACATCAAGTCAACAGTGTCTTAGCTGTAGAAGGCAACTCTTTCTCTCTCTCTCTTGTGCAGTAACAATTTCAGAACCTAAGGCCCATTCCAGCATCAAGTCAACAGTTATATTAGATAACAGCAAATTGCAGCACAAATTACTGAATTAGTACCATGCACTGTCAAACTAACCCTTACATTTCCATTACTTCCAGTGGCAGGCCCAGCTCATGCATTCTGACTTAATGTGATTCCTGTAAACCTAACTAGAAGTGAAAAAATGTTTTCAACTCTATCGTGCGTATCAGGTTCACCGCATACAAAACGGATCAAGCTCCTGCACATCAAGAGGTCATGGGATCAAAATCTAAAAATAAAAAATGAAAAATGAAACAGGACAAATCATGCCAAAACTCAATTTACCATTAATATTTGGAAGATGAAACAATTTCACCAGATCCTCTGGTTGGTAATAGCAATCCTCTCGAAGTTTATTGGAGTCGAGCAATACTTTTTACTAGGAAACAGAGCAGGTCTCTCACTGGGGTTGTAAAAATATCAGGCATGTCTTTGTCCAAAGATTTCGTAAAATCAAAATCTGCTTCACGCCCTTTAGCTTTAGGTCTCTTAGCTATAGAAGGCATCTCACTGTCTAGTGCAGTAACAGCCTCAGATTTCAGAACCTAAGGACCAATTCAATACCATATCAGCAGCGTTATTAGAGAACAACACAATACAATACAAATTAGTACTAGGCATTGCCAAAGTCACTCTTAGGTTTTGGATACTTCCAGTGATCATGAGCAGCCCATGCATTCTGACTTGATGTGATTCCCGTAACCCCAAACATAAGTGATGCAACAATTTCAACGAACATAAAGGGATCTTGCTCCTACAAGTCAAGAGGTCATGGATCACAATCTGTTGCCATAAAATTGTTTTTTAAAATTTTTAAATAAAAAGGTACCTGATGTCATCAATACTCCATAAAATCCAAGGTCGTTCAATAGAAAATCCTTTGGCCAACCATCATCTAATTGCCGAGTTGTCTGATAAGACATAGGATCTACTGCAAATACAACTGCTGAACCATGGAAAAGTAAATGTTAAAGAGAACAGGGGAACAGGAGTATAGAGATGAGCACTGATGTTTCACTACCTCCATTCCTGACATTCAAAGCATCTAAAAAGAACTCCAATGTTGACAAAGGTGATATCTGCACGAGAATTATATCATACGACCTTATCACAATGATCACAATGATTTTCAGTAGATTATTTCTAAAGACCCACAAAAAATAGGTGTTTTATGCTAAATAAAGTGGCAGAAGTAACTAGTACTAGAAGAGCAAGGATATGCTAATATAATCACAGACCTTCACTCATTTTATAGCACACCAAAAGTCTTCGGGTCAAACACTTTACAACGCATTCTATTAAATTCACCCTCATCTTCCCAATGTCCAGAAATCAGCCAGATCAGTATTTTTTTTTCTTTAGATCTCTGCTTTTCTCAAACAGTTGATTTGGTTTCACTAAATAAAATTGCAAAGGAAAAAAAGTGTACCAATGAGAAAGAAAACCTCACAAAAGAACCATCCCTATATGTAACTGTGTTGACAAGTCACTACTAACTAACTACAGTTCAGCAGAAGGGAATTGAAGAAGAGAAAAGGGCAAAGTAATATACCATCGTCATCGTTCTCCAACCACAATTCTTCAATGGATATCATGCAAGAGGTTAGAAAACAGATAGATGGCCAAAATTAGGATTTTGAAATAACAAAGCCATGAACACATGTTTTAAGATTTCAACATTAAAATTAGGGTTTCAAAATAAGACAAACGCTGATATTTCAAAATTAGTGTTTCTGAGAGTTGTGAACGATTGACAATGACAAGATGAAAACAGTGCACCAAAGCCGTCATCGTTCTCCAACCACAATTCTTCAATGGACATCATGCAATAGGTTAGAAAACAGAAAAATGGCCAAAACTAGGGTTTCGCAATAACAAAGCCATGGACAAATGTTCAGCATTTCAAAATTAGGGTTTCAAAATGACAAAGACCTGGATAAATACTGATTTCAAAATTAGGGTTTCTAAGAGTTGTGACTGATCAACGATGAGAAGTTTTGGAGGGAGAAATTTTGAACATTACAATTTAATGATTGCACAAATAAAATAAAATAAAATAAAATAAAATTCAAAAAACGATTGAAACAATTCGTTACTCGGGACTACTCAAGATTAACCAAGACTACTCAAGAGTAACATAATAAGCACTAAAAATTATAAAAGCTAAGTGTAACAATCATCCTAACCTCTACTAATATATGAGTATAAGTAGGTTGCGTTAACACGTGTTATGTTACGTTAGATTACGTTATTAAATTAGGGTTAGGGTTACCGTCATTTGTGAATTGAATTGTGAAAACACTTTGATGAATGTTTGTTTTTACAGGATTTTTGAATGAAGTGGAACGGATCAATGCAGTATTATACATATATATATATATATATATATATATATATATATATATATATATATATATATATATATATATATATATATATATATATATATATATATATATATATATATATATATATATATATATATATATATATATAGTGCAGCAACAACAAATTGATGCCTGAAAATATTATCTTTTACCTTCAAAGGAAAAGAAAAGGTGGGCAGACTAACAGGAAACGACCGAATTTAGTGGTTAAACTCCACATAAATCAAACCGAACTTCCACTTAAAATATTGAAAACTCAAAAATTATGATTAATTGATCTAATTATCGTCTACCACACATAGCAACTCACTAATTATACAGTTGATTACGTTTGTGTAATTAGGGTTTAGTTTAACAACACAAAATTGCAAAAACCTATCGATATAGAAACAAAATCCCAAAAACAAAACAGAAAAACAACATGACAGGGTAAGAAAGTTCAAATGGGAAGTTGGAGAAACAAAAGAAAAAGCAAGTAACCCTAACTACAATGCAACAAATAGTAATCGGAGAAGAAGAAGAAAAAGAGGGAGAATTAATAATTACCATTCCCATCTTCCATTAGTAGGGTTTGAAAGTGAAACTGGGGTTTCGAAAATAGGATTCTGATAAGATATTAGGGTTTCCAGATGATTGTGACCGCTAATTTTAAGAGAGAGACATGAGGGACGGATTGCAGAATAAACGACATTTGGATTTGATTGAGGAATAGTATTTGGTATTTATGGTGGGTCGAAGGGCGGTGAACTCACTATTGAAAGGGCGGGGAGGTTCTTAACGACTCTTTTTGTAAAGGTCGGTGTAAACCTCACGCGGTAATTCCAGCCTAGCATTAACCTTCACGCGGTAATTCCAGCCTGACAAAAAACCTTTACATGGTAATAATTCTTGGGCTATTTGGACTAAACTGCACCAAGATCCGTTGGAGTTAAGATTGGGTCCGACCCACGATTCTATTAGTTTTAAATTTTTTTAAAGGTATTTCACTGTTTCTTTTGATTTTTTAGAAGGTATTTCACTGTTTGTTTTGATTTAATTATATGATTCCTTCATCAAAAAAAAAATTAAATATGGTTCACCGAAAAACATAAAATTAATATGGTTAATCCCCTCAAAAAAAAAAAGATGCGATTAATTTTAACCTTGAACCCTGTCAAAATTACTCTCCTGTCTGGAGAACATGATGCTTCCCATTCTTTCTCCACTTATAACTTAGGATTTTTTTTATTAAAAACTACCTTTTTTGCTCCACATTTTGTCAAGTACTACATTATCAATTTTTTTTTTGTTAAGAACTACCTAATATCAAGAAAAATATATCCAAACACTACCTATTAACGTAAAATGCACTAACAGAGTTAACTGAGGTTTTATATGACCATTTTACCCTTCTCCCTTACCCTTTTGACTGTGCCCTTTTTTCATTTCCTTTCATCCACCATTATCAACCACCATCACCATACTGACCTCCATTATCAACCACCATCACCATCAACTAACAATTTTCATCTCAAGTTCACCTCCACTTTTATTTTTTTGATAATTAGGCCAAAGAGAACTAAAACAACAGTTAACAAATTACAAAAAACCTTCACAAACTGCCCAGAAACGTAGGTCACACCCAAGACGAAGCCTAAACCGTCTGCTCTCTAATACAGATACAGACAACACACCACCGGAGCTATAAAACAGAGCAAGGAGGAGACGAAACCCAAAACAGAAGCACCTCCATTCTTCTATGATCCTTCTCATTAGCACAAAACTCCTCGCCATTACCTCACAAAACACCATCAAAATCCCTTATGGCCTGTTTGGATATAGAGATTTGATTTGAAATTCCCCAATTGGCCCAATTCAAGTGTTTGGATATACTCATAATTTGAAACTCGGAATTGGGCCAAATTCTCATGGAATTCTAAAAAGCTTATGAAACCTGTATTTGAAATTCACACTAAAATCCACCCCATTTCAAATTCCCCAGCCCAACCCGCGAGTCTCTCTCCTCCGTAAATGAGTCACGCACGTGACTCTTTCTCTCACTTCCCCTTTTATTTATTTTTTTAATATTCTCTGTCTCTCTCCTCTCTGAGTCTCTGACTTCCCCATTTCAGTTCCAATCTCTCACTCACTCTCTCTCCTCCCTCCCTATCTGTCATCCTCACCATTTTTCTCTCTCATCTATGCCATTGATGTTAATGCTTTGTCGCCATTCTCTCTCATCTATTCTGCCATGGCCGTCAATGCTCTTTGATTATCCCCATTTCAGCACCTTCGTCGCCCGTCACCGGTTTCTTCGTTGCAAAAATCTGGTCTCATTATTTGGGGATTTTGTCACTGATTTATATTTCTCCTTTTCGATTTTCTGGTTTATTTGGGCAAGTGATTAAGTTAGGAATTTAGTATGTGTACATTTTCATGAATATTCTATAATGGTAAACTGATGATGGATTATCTTAGATTTAATTAGGGTTTTATTTTGATTTTTATGATTTTGATTTTTTTTTTCTTGATTGTCATTGTGGTTGAGAGTTTATGACATGATTCTATATATAATAATGTCAATACAAATTACATTTCAAGTGTCTTTTTCATTTATTTATGTGCAATTTCAGGAAATGAAATTGTATAGCTTGCCAAACATTGGATGAGTTTCAAATTTTAGAATTGAAATTGATTATTTACCCAAACAAGAAATTTCAATTTCAAATTTGTGAATTGAAATTTCTTGTTTTCCCAAACAACCAAATTGAATTTAAATTGCAAAATTTCAAATTTTAGAATTGAATTCATCCAATTCAAATCAAATGTTAATATCCAAACGTACTCTTAATCATTTTCACAATGAAGATTCCACCACCACTTAGATTGCAACTCTTTGTCACATATCAATCTCAAAACTAGTAACTAAAAATAGTGACCTATTTTCACAAAAAGGGCATTATGAAGTTTTTCTTCGTCCAAGACTTCACCATTGCAAGTGGGAGTCTGCATCTACAATGTGTGGATGAGGATGGGGCAGGAATTGGACATGATTCCTAAGAAAAGACGCAAATTTGTTCATTGAAACTCATACATACGGTACCCAATTTCAATAATTACAGATCAGTTGTACAATTTAATCGGATTCCTTAAAACCTCCAAATTTCGAGTTCCACATAAACCCTAGAATTTGGAGAACAATTAATTACACAAATTTAGGAATGACTTGTACTAATTGAGGGAGACGAGTAATTGGGAGCACAAATTGAGAGAGAATGACCAACAATGATCAACACAACGAGAGAGATGAGAAGAGAGAGATAATTGAAATGGTTGGGTGAGCTGAGGGAAGAAGATGAACTGATGAGGGAAATTAAAAAGAAGGGCAAAAACGTCAAGACACGTGGAAGATTAACCCCAAAAAACTCAATTAGTGTCTTTTTCGTTTAAGGGTAGTGGTGGGCAAATTATTTTGTGTAATAAGGTAGTTGTTGACAATTGTTTTTTTATAAGCTACTATTTGACAAAATACTATACAAAAAAGGTAGTTTTTGACAAAAAAAAAACACTATAACTTATAAGTTTTCAAGTGAGTTTTTAATGTCGGTCCTTAGGTTTTTTAGTCTTTTGAGTAACTCAAAGTAAATAAATAAAAAACATATTATTAAGAGTGCTATATTTATGAGGCTTTTTGTGTCAAAAAGTGCGAGTATCATTTGTGGGGTATTTACTATATGAATTTAGGTTCCTAAATCAAAATTATAAATCAAAATAAAATAATTAAAAAATTAAAATAGTGGTAAAAGGTAAAACTACATTAATATAACGGAAAAATAATTATGGATGGCTCTATAGATACAAAAAGTCACTTAAAAATGGTTCTATTTTTTTTTTCTACAAGTGATAACTCATTTAGGAGTGATTCCTTGAATACGAGGTCTACTTGGGGTTGATTTTCCATCTTTCTCGCGTATTAGTGCTAGTACACTTACAAATATTAATGTCTATTTGTATATTTAGCTTTTTTGATTGGTGACTAAATTGATATTTATATATTAATTATCGATGATCAAAAAAATATATAATAATTAATTTTAACTTTTTCGGATTGGATAGAATAACTTCAGATTAACTGTGTCCTCCAGCTAAGTAACCAGCCATATTATTCAGATTTCAAAATTTCTGCATTTGTAGATCCCATATTGTCTTAGCTGGTATCATGCTAACTATGAATATCACATACGAGCCAAAAAGAAAGGAAAAAAAAAAAAAAAACTATGAATATCACAGGACCTGATAGAACTCATACCCTGAGTTCAGGGGTGAAAGTCCACTTCTAACAAGCTTTTCGCAGGGGTACAGATCTACGATTTCCTCGGCAAACAAAGCTATCTTGCGCGGCAGCACTCATATCATCACCAATTCTCTAGCCTGATCTCCACCTTTAGCTCAGACATCATTGCTTCTCAAGGCCTTAGCTGAGCCATGAGCGGAACTCCCAACATTGAGCTCGTAGAAATAGCCATATAAGGTCCAATTCTGACTATGCAAAGAACTCAAGCCTGCATCTCTTGAATGCTTGAATATTGAAACAAAAGAACAATCTCAAACCGAGATACATATATGCTCACAACAATTATAAATACATTTTTGCTTAACAGAATATTACTGTCAACGCTCAATAGATTTCTGACATACACGTTATTCCAAGCAAAAGTACGAGGAATGATCTTACAATGAGCAACTGTAGAAAAGAAGAACACGTGCATTTCGTTATGAGCTAAGAGCAAGGAGTAGATGCCCAAAATCTACATATATAGACCATACTGTACATCTGTAGACTCATATAGGCACACTATCTATAATTTCCTTGGCAAAGGGCGCCAAATGTGGTGCTATAAAAGTCACAAACTGTTTCACTGCAGAAATTGCAGACTCCTACGGGGGAGTTTGATGCTGCTATTGCTGTTTAATTGTCCACCGGAGTGATTAAACTGAAAGCTGTGAGGATTCCATATTTTGTGACGAATGACATCCCAGCTGGGGCTGCTGTACACAGTGGCATAGAAACCGTCACACTGGTCACAAGTCACAAAATTAACATGAACTTGTGCCCAGCATCTCAATAGTTCTTGCCTATTCGAAGACATTTTAACCTATAGCACTACTCGAAGGAACATTATGTAAAAGCTGCAATAGTGACAGATAAATCAAATTAAAATAAAGGTCATATGGGAGCTAATACATTTCAAAGCAAGAACATCATAAGCAAATAGGTTTTGTCATCTGAAAGGCCCTGATATATCAAGTCCAAACCAGTAAATCTCGTGGTTAACTTGTGAAGTACTTCTGATTTCTGAACAATGTAGTGGCCTGAAAAACGCCTTAATGGACATTAGGTCCTAACCTGCACTTTTGGCTGGTTTATGCAAAGTGTACATGTTGCATAGATTCATACCCTCCCCCCCTCCCCCCCCCCCCCCTCCCCCACACACTCGCCCACCCACACACAAAAGTGTGTTGATGAAATTTTATACAAATGATAGATGGTTTACAGGGAAGATAACAAATGCACCAACTTTAAGCATACAAGGTACAGTTCAAGAAGGATGCAACAGCCCTTTTTGAAACGGGCAATGTACTTAGCGCCAGAGCTGCTTACCGTACTTTCATCCCACTCTCTTTCCTTTCTACCCCTGAGCGACCTTTTGTCTTCTCATAATTTTTGACAAATCCTAAAACCTAAACTCATCAGCTATCTATTATTCTAAACTATTAACCCCCCATTCTGTATAGGGGTTTAAATCACTTACTGCATCCTCCCCACTGTGCAGTACAAAAGCGTAGGTCAATGGTAGGATACCACCAAAGTCCAGTGCCCCAGATGGAGCTGGTGACAGTGTTCAGCTGTAACGAGCTGAGGGCAGAATAGATGGTTGCAATATGAGAAGGGGCAGGGTAACTAAAAACTAGTCCTATCCAATCCACCCATTGTCAGTCCATATGCCACATCTTCAGCCCTGACGATAGCCAAGCATGTAGATAGTACATGAGCGAATTAAACTTCAGCCAATAATGCTTACTATATTCACCCGTGTTTTCTCATAAGCGAGGAAGATGTATACCGTGATCATCCAATTGTGTACTGCCTTGGATTCTCAATACGTGTTCATTGGCAAGATGCAGGAGACAGATGAAGCATAGATAAGGAGAAGTTCACCACTAAAATAAAGACAAATTCACCACACAATTATCCAACAGAGAGAATAACACAAACGGAAATCCAAACACAGAAAGAATCAATGAACAACCCTTCGACCAATAACTAAACCAGAAGGCCCCCATAATCCCACTTTAAACGCAACAGAAGTCTCAGAAATACTTATTTCATTTACTTGTCTAGGGGAACAAGCAGTTTTCATCCATCTCCTGGAACGTGGACATCATCTCATCCTTCTCTGGTTGATCAGTCCCACGCCCCACCATCCTTGTTCATCTGCAGCAGTTCAGCTTCATCAAAGCAGCCACCAATTCCTTCAACCCACTCAGCTTGCAACTCCGTGGCCTGTGCCCCTTGTTCTGCTCATACTCTGGCTAAAATATCAATAAATTTGAATTAAATCCTCCCCCACTGTAGTTTACATTCTCATTCAAAACCCCCCAAAGGATACCTAATAATCTATCTGGTTAAAATGAACAAAATACCTTTTCAGAAAATGAACACCACCAATTTTCAATGTACATTAGAAAGTAACTATGCTATGAAATTTCTCCAGATATAAAACGAATTGTACTTCCATAAATTCTACTTAACTCTTCGTCTTTTTGGTAACATCATCTAATGGCAAAAATCTTAAATTCCAAAGAGTGAAATTCACATCCCATCAACATTATAAAGAAGGTCCTCAAATTCCGTCTATACCTCCTGATAAATTCAAATAGAATTTAAATTTTTCTCGAGGGGATACATTCACATCCAATAACTTTGCAAATCTTTGAAATTTAAAAATTAAGGTGATCGTCAACTCCTCATCCTCTAATCCCAATTGTTGACTAAGAAAATCTTTGCAATTATTGTTTATAGAGGTACCACAAAATAATATATAATACTCCAGTAACACGCCGGAGAACTAATCACATAATGAGAAAGCTAACCCACTGCCATTTGAGGTGCCACATACACTACACATAATATTCGACCAACACAAGGAGACAGCACAAACCGTACTAGTGACAGGATTCTTACTGGGTGTAAGATAAGATACAGAATCAAGCTAACACAAGTAACAAACCACTAAGTGAAAATGAGGGAACACAACATGAGAAGTACCAATTTGAGGAGTTTCAGAAGTATTACAAGAACATGGCAAATTGGCAATTATGAGAGCAAAAGAACAATCAAAAGTACAAAAATATTTTATGTGATTCTTACACCTGGATCCGGGCATTATCCTGCTTGCACATGACCCATCCCAGAGCGATTTTGGCTACCTACTCTGGGTATGCTTTTCCAGGACCGCCAATTTCATACTTCATCAGCTCATATCATTTTCAATCTGCCACTACAATCACAAATCAGCCAAAGTTTGAAATTGATCATTTAAATTCATATTTGGCATCCCAAATCAAACAAAACGGAAATGATGTGATATACCTGAGATACAATATTAAACCCCATGAGATTCAACTAACTTTTCTGCTCTCATTATGTCAACAACCTTGTATGTTAGTCATTCCATAGCCACCCTGAAAATACCAGAAGTAAAATTAAAATTTTGATAAGGGAAAGGAAAAAAATAAATAACATAACATAACAAATTCACAACCTCAATGCCAAAGAAGTTAAATGTCTTTGCGAACTTAGTAACCTCCATGAATGAGAAGGGATATGGAGATTATGGACTAACTTTAAAAGGCCCACTATGTCTTCTGAACCTGGAATGTACTTTGGTCAACAACAAAATTCAAAACCTTTCGAAAAGGAGAGGGGGAAAAGAGCCAAGAAAAATAAGCACTAAGGAAGTCCTAAAAAGCAAAATAATTTTTAGAGGAAATATTTCATAATAAAAAGGAGGGAAGGATATGATCAATTACCCAAAGTGAACAAGGAGTGGGTGATATCATGCTCCTGAAAGAAATGACAAACGCAACATCAAATAAAAGCACCTAATTTTAACAAGCAATCAGATAAAACCCTATATCTAAGACACCTTCACTCATGTCATATCAACAATGGACATCAGGCTGAAAACTTTACAAGTTACATTCTATTGGTTTCACCCTGAACTTACAACAGAAAATTGCAAAAAACGTACCGATAAGAAGAACAAAAAAAAAAAAAATCACTCTATATACTTGAGTTGATTAATATAACAGAAAAGACAAGAAAATGTAAGTACATACTAACTACAGTGATTAACAAGAAATTGAAGTAGGAAAAGGGAAAAATATTACGTACCATCGTCATTGTCATCGTCCTCCAACCGGGATGAAATTAGGACACCAGACAGCCACGATTTTTCGATTGCCAAAAATAGAAAACATAACGACCAAAATTAGGGTTTTGAAATAACTACTAACAGAAAAAAGAAAAGTAAAAGAAAATGCAAGTCACTAAATGAAAATGTAATAACAGAAGTTCCAGAAACTGTTCTTCAGTTTTACCTAACTTTGGGGAATAGCCGGTTCTCCTATAACCTAGCACAATCTCATCCCCGCCATCCCTTTTCACTTGGAGCTTCACCAACTCAAATTTCACTGACAAGCAAGCAAAAAAAAAAAAAACCTCAAATTACACAAGTCAAAAATCAATTTACCTCCCAATAACATTCACAACAAGTACTCAAGCTCAACCTATATCTCCTAATCAATTCAAATACAGTTTTATTTTGTTAAAAAAGGGATACATTCACATACAATTACTTACAATTTGAAAATTTAAGTGATTGTCAATCCCTCTGATCCAAATAGAAAATCTTCGTAATTATTCATAATAAGAGGAACACAAAATATTGAATAATACTCCAGTGTCAAGATGAACAACTAATAACATAATGGGAAAAGCTAAGCTGCAGCCATGTCGGTTACAGGAACGAGAGGATACAGCACAAACCCTTCCACTGTCGCGGATTCTCACTGGGTGTTATTGCTGCTGCTGTTGTGGTTGGTGGTTTGTTGTACAAGGAAACAACATGAGATTCAGTAGCAAGATAACAAGTAACACACTAAGTGAGAATGAGGGAGTGCAAAGTATCATAGTTATTACAAGAACATGGCAATTTATGACAGCAAAGAATAATCAAAAGCAAAGCGAAGTATGTCTCTTACAATTGGGTCGGGCATCACCTGCTTGCAAATGACCCATCTCATTCCTCATAGCCCCAGAACCATTTTGCGCTACCCATTCTGTGCATGCCTTGCCACTACCAGGAGCACCAATTTATAATCCATTAGTCCAGATTCATTTTCAATCTGCCATGACAACCAAAATCAGCGAAAGCTTGAAATTGATTCATTTAGTTAGGCGAAATGGATATGAACCACTTTGGGTATACATATACCTGAGAGAGAATAATTGAACCCCATTGACATTCAAACAACTTTTCTACCCTCATCAAGTCAACATTCTTGTATGTTTGGCACCTTGAAAAAACCAGAAATAGAATTGTAATTTTGAAAAGGAAAAGGGGAAATAAAATTAATTAATGAACCATCTCAATGCCACAAGAAGTTAAATGTATTGTACACCTCAGAAACCTCCATACTTAAGAAGGGATATGCACTAACCTTGAAGGCCCACTATCTGCTCTGAAGCTAATGTATTGAAGGCACTTCTAGAAAATTGTAAGTGGTTAGGTGGATTCAAGAGCTGAAAATGGTACCATGCTGTATTAAATCTCCTTAACTACTGTGACTCTTCACCACATAATTACAGTTCAATCGTGATTCGCTGCATGCATAAACCAAAATGAATGAGATTTCTACTTCTGATACCATTGTTATTCAACAAAACCAACAGATTAAACCACTTGGCATGCAAGAAAATTTACCATAGCAAGAAGTAAATTGCATGGGCGAATCCTTTGAGCTTTATCAACAAATCATTAAGGCTAATTTCCTTGACACCCTCATCTGTCCTATGTGCCCCTCCATGCTAGCTTCCCCCTTCACTCAAATTCTAGGAAGCAGGAGGTTACAATGAAAACAATAAGGAACTATCCCAGGATTTAAAGTCAAAGATAATTTAAATTTTACATTAAAAAATAAGAAACTATACCAATTCTGATTGTCAATAAAAATTTTGATGGGGGTTGAAAAAATGCTCTTTAAGGGGCCAGCTTACTTTTCCGCTTAGCACAAACAGAAAATTGATTCCGTTTTGGACACAGAAAATTGCAAAAGTGTACCGAAAATGCAAGTCAATACTAGTTACAGTGCAATAACAAGGAATTGAAGTAGAAAAAAAGGGGAAAGTAATAAGTACCTTAGTCATCGTCCTCGTTCTCCAACTGGGATGAAATTAGGGTACCGGAACAGCCACCATTTTTCAATTGCCAAAATTAGAAAACATAAGAATGATCAAAATTAGGGTTTTGAAATAACTTCTAACAGGTAAAAACAAAATTCAAGTCACTACTAAATTGAAAATTTAAGAGGGGAGAGAAAGAAAAAACCAACATTTTTCACTGGCTTGAATTGGAAGGAGAAGAAGGCGAAGCATCTTCGACAAGTTCTAGGGTTTCCGGTGAATAGCGGCGGCGGTGGCGCGTTCGTGTTTGTCGTCGTTGAGGAGAGAGAAAGAGAGAGAAATGGAGGGAGATGATTATTTTTCGCCATGTTTGAAAAGTTAATTCACTCAATGAGTATAAATAGGACTACTTTCTTTTTGTCGGTGATCAAATAAACGGTGTCGTTTTGCGCTTTTTTACAGCTAGTGTTTCAACTGACTAAAACGCGTTGTTTCCTTTCCTTGACTATGTCGTGTTTTTTTCTTTCCTTTGACTAAAACGTGTTTCTTATGTATCATTTGACTTAAACGCGTTTTGCTTTCTTTTTTTACTGCAATGCGTTTTTTGTTCTGTTTTTGACTGCAAGTCACTACTTTATTAATATTTATTTTATTTTATTTTATTTATTTACTTATTTATTATTACACAAAAACTTCTATAAGGCTGTCTTTCTATAAATTTTGGTAAGACAGGGGGGTCACTTTTCAATGGAACAAGGATCACTGCTCACCATAAGTGCCCCTACACTTCCAAATAGTGACCCTAGTTTTTTGTGAGTTGGTCTCACACAAGACTTATTATTATTATTATTATTATTATTATTATTATTATTATTATTATTATTATTATTATTATTATTATTATTATTATTATTATTATTATTATTATTATTATTATTATTATTATTATTATTATATTAACTCTTTTTGTGTTGTTGCATGCATGCTTTAACAATAGAACTCACTATATTCAAGTTAAAGTGTACTTCATTACTATTTTAATTCTTGCATTATTTATTCTATGAAAATACATATTAGAAATGATAAGTGTATTAACTTTCAATGACGGGTATACATAGTTGTTAACTAATTAAGCATAATTTTAATGCATCCAGTTGATATTTAGGGTATGTTTTTTTGGATTGGATATTAGAGTAAAATGTAGCAAAAAAGTATCACCTTCTTTTTACTAAACTTATTTGCACAATACTGAATTAAACAGAAATTAACTTAAGTGGAGTAAAATTTTCTGAACTGAACTTTGTTTTACCGAATCTGCAATTATATAGAGTAAAATTGGACTTCAGTTTACCAAATTGAACTGAACTTTTCTGAACTAAACTTTCTTTTTACTAAACTGAATTTTACTAAACTGAACTAGAATTTACTAAGGCTCTGTTTGATTCACCTTAATTTTACTTAAATTCAGTTCACTTCAGTTCAGTTTATGCGTAACTTTTGCGCTCATATAACTTTTCATTTCGAAATAATTTCATGATGATAATTATGTCATCGGAAAGATCTCAAAGCATACTTTCAAATGAGTCCAAAATTGACTATGTTTGGACAAATTTTAAATGGTTAACGGTCAAGTTTAAAAAATCAATTCAGTTCAATTCAGATCACTCAGTTCAGTTTTATCCAGGTGGATCAAACGGAGCCTAAATACTTTAAGGAGAAGTTGAAGAATTTTACTCTTTGTTATTGTAAACAAGTTTGGCTATACAAACCAGGTTTATTTGGTGATTAATAATGAATGAGATATTGTATATTTCGCAATTCGGTCCTACAATTGATGCAATGTTGTAGGTTTATACCATATTAAGTGAGAGATTCATAGAAGAAGATTTTTGTATCCAAATTTAACATATGCGAAAAATCTCTTTGCAATTTTGTATCCAGATTTGGCATACGTAAAATTTGTACCAATAAAACTATATTATTTAATATTAATATATAAACTGTGCATCGTACGAGAATGTAACTAATTGTATTTACAAGGTTGAATGAATTGAATTTTAATGATTTAAAAAAAATGTTGCATGAGCTCTCCTTTTTTCACCTTATTTTAAGTTCAGTTTATCTAAAAACTCACTACTTCAATAATTTCTTAACTCATACATATTCTCAACCATTCATTTACTCATTAAAAAGATGGAAAAGAAATGCAGGAACAAAGTGCATGACAATCTTGCCCTCAAATAACAAAGCAAGATTGAGCAGATCCATATGTACAACACTTTGCTGCGTAAATTGCAGCACAAAATGTTCCATACGCTTAAAAAACCTGTATACATGAGACCAGAAGTTGTAACAAAGGTATGGGATCAATCAAGGAGCTTTACAAGTTCAGTTTTGTGCATTACTGAACCACAAAAGTAGCGCGTAAGCGACTCAACTTCCATTGTCCTCAGTTAGTTTCATCCCATAGTGCCTAGCAAGGCGCTTTGAGGAGCCATCCGCCATAGTAGAATCCAACATCTCGAACTTCTGATATTGGACCTTTAAGGCCTCATTCTGCTGCTTCGATAATTTCTCTTTATCATCTTGCTGCCTCTGCCATACATAAGATACAGGAAAGATCAGCTCAACAAACATATTGAAAATGTGAGGATGTACAAACTCAGAGCAATGATTACGTTACGACCTTAAGTAAGAATGTTTTTTCAGAAGAATGATTTTTTGTCATTTTCTTAAGCTTCTGGGCCACCTCAAAGTCAGGATCTTTGGGGTCCAACCAATACAATTGTATCTTTCTGCCAGGCTTCACAGGGCGCTCATCAAACATCTCTGGTTCTGCAGCACGAACCCTTACTGGCCTAGGCATCCCTGACATCATGAAGAGATGTGTGGACAGCGTGTCAATGATGGTTGAAGCTTGCTTAACGTTCTCCATCTCCACAAGGGCACACCTAGAGTTATAGAAGGGCTCCGTGTAGTTTGGTATGAAGTGAACTTTATTGACATTTCCATGCTGTTCGAATCCAGACTTTATGACTTGTTCAGTAACCTGGGGCGAAAGGTTGTCAAGGTACACAGTCCTCTTCACCTTCTCTTCAAAGGCAGCATACTTCTCAGCTTCAGTTCCCATGGGGAATGCTATACTCGAATCTACCAAAGGACTCGAATTAAAATATGAATTTTAGCATAGAGTACCAAACAATTTACTTATCTACCAAAACCTTGTAAGCAATCAGTAATCTCAAGACACTTCAATATGAGTACAAGATAATAGAAACCCCAAATCAAGCTCCCCTGAGCCAGTAGTTCTCTCTTTTGCTACACTTCAACTCCAATACTACTTGATTCACAGTATTGCTTTAGGCTTGTGCCTCCAGACTCGATGAACCAAATTGCTATAGCATACATGAGAAACGCATATTGTCAATAACTTTCGATAACCTAATTTAGCCCCTCCAAGTGAATTACTGAATTCAGAGAAATGATAAAATGCATCAATACTCCTATAAGCTGCTAATACAGACAACAACACATGCCTATGCCACCAAACACATATAAGGTCCAAGCATGACGGGTGTCCATTTAATAGTTGGTTCTATCATGTAAGACTGTCATATCCATCTCTGCAGATTCTTCTCACATACCAACAGCTTACAATCACAAGCAACAAACGACACGAATATATCTTTAAGCGAGTTCAAAACCACTAACATATTGGTTGGTTATACTGTAACACCCCGGATTTTCTAAATAATAAATAAATAAAAATGAATAAACTCACGCCGAAAATCGGGCAGAGTTCCGTTTGTAAATAGGCATCCCAAGTTATCGACTTTCTATAAATCTGCTTAAAACAGAAAATAAAACAAAACCAAACTTTACAGCGGAAGACTCCTAACAAATCCGGAGCATCACTGCCACACTCACTTATAGAATGAGTGCTAGGCAACCATTACAAAATCCCAGCAAACCAAATGACGCTATAAAGAACTATCTATTACATCAACTGAAAAATACGACTACAAAAATAAAAATAATCAACTTCTTAACATCCTTCAATCATCTGGTCCATCTAGAGAACGAGGTCTTCATAAGCAATCAACCTGTAAACATACTCCAAACTACTCCCACAGTTGCAGTTAAGCCGCAAAAGGTTCATCATAGGCCCACCATAAGTAAATGGACAACACACACACAGAGAAAAGAAAAACATCCAATCAGCAAAGCTGAGTAACCAAGCATTTTATCGAGATAATAAAACATAATATCTTTATAATAATTTATAATTAGAAAATATGTCAACGAGTCAAATAAGAATAAGACATAGGTCTTATGACCTTGAAATCACGCAAATCTGTCACTGTAATTCTCAAACATGCAAAATATACAAGTTCACCTTCATATCTCATACAACAATCCATTCAAGCTCATTTTCATGCTAATACAAACACATATCACACAAACATAATAATTCGCCAATTTTCATAAGTCTCAAGGGTTTCAGTCCATTATTTCCCTTATTAGAGGGAATAGAACGGCTCTAGAGATCGTAATCTCGACAATCAGGACATCAGTCCTTATCCCACATCAATTCAAGTCAATTGGCCAAGTCCCTAGTGTGCACACCCCTCCTAACTGCCTCCATGGTGTCCACCATGTGCTCTTCAGTTAGAAGGAAAACTAATGTTCAATATACTCTACCCTAGCTGCCTCCACAATAGAATGTGTGCTCTTCAGCTAGAGATACTCTACCCTAGCCTAGCTGCCTCCACCATAGCAGGTGTGCTCTTCAGCTAAGATACTCTACCCTAGCTGCCTCCACAATAACATGTGTGCTCTTCAGCTAGAGAGAGAACCTATCCTAAATGCCTCCACAGTAACCGTCGTCCTGTGTGTTCTTCAAGCAGGGAGGAGAGTCTCAATAAAACCTACCCTAGATGCCTACACAGTAACCGTAGCCATGTGTGCTCTTCAACTAGGGAGGAGTCCAAAGGACCTAATAGTTGCCTCCACGGTGGCATAACCCGTGTATTCTACAACTAAAAGACTGCCCTCAATATTCAAGTCTCAGTTCTAATGTCCTAAACAAACCAAGTGTTAGGTCCAAGTTCAGAGAACCAACTTCCTCATACCACAGTTCAAAACTGGGTTCGTACTGATATAATCCAAATCTCATATTCACAGTCAAATAAACAAAGGGTTCCAAGAGTTCACATCTAATAAGGTCTTTTCAACCATGACAAGTAAATATCATCTAAATGTTTATAGCATCAGACTATATCTTCAAGTACATAGTCAATCACCATAAAGGTTACTGAACCCATCATAGAGGGCTAAAACAGCAAAGAGCATAATCAATTAGGCAATAACACTCACGACAATTACACATAAGGCATAAAGTAGCATCAGAAACAACACAATGAGTGCAACATAACCCAAGATCATAGGCAACTATACACTTACACAAGTTTTCACAAAAGCCATGTAGTTCAAGCATCAATTTGGGTTCAAGAGTTTAAAGGGTTAAATTCTCTGTTTTCGGGTGATTATTACAGCAGTTCTGTATTTTGGCCATATCTCACTCGTTAGACATTGTATAGTGGTGATTCAAAAACCTGTGGAAACCTTACAACGAGGGCTACAACTTTCATGTTTTGACCATCTTCAGATGCCAAACTTAAAACAGTCAAACGGAAGCATGAAGGTGCGAAACAGGATTTCACTCACCAAATAATCCATACAAATTCAAATATTCAATCATCCAAACTCAAGCAACTTAATAATTAAAATTTCAGAACGAACCACATATCAATTCACATATTAATCGTGATTTACCCATAGAAAAGAAAAAAGAATGTCATATCCAATCAAATAGAAAATTGGTTACCTCTAATCGAATCCAAGCAAACAAGTGCCCAACAACCTTCAATCAATCCTTCACTATCTAACATATAAATATATAACAATCCAATCAATCACTAATAAAACCCATAAAATTAGAATTTTGAATTCGAAACCCAAAACAGAATTTTAGGGCTTGACGGAAAACAAACCAGCAATTTGGGTGGTGGTTCTACTAGTCGCCGGAATCTATGGCAGCAGCAAGCACGAAGGAAGGGAAACAACCCAAAACAGAGTAGAGGGAAAGTGACGAAGGTAGTGATGAAGAACAATGGCGGTGATGGTGTCGTGGTTCTGACTTCTGTGAGGCAAAACAGGAGAGAGAGGGTTTTCTTTCTTTCTTTCTTTTTTTTTCTTTTTCTTTTAAGCGTGACACTGTGAATGAAAGAGAAGGAGATCCCTTTTTGTTTTTTTAATAGGCATAAAAATTAGAGAGGGAAGACTTAAGTTCAAAATACAATTAGAGCAACACAAAACCACTTAAAAACTGATTTCTAATTTTTTTTAAATTAAAATCCGAAATTTTCTTGTATTTTTCTTTTAAATGTTTAAATTCAAAACCAATAAATGTTTACCAAAATAAATAATCAAATAAATAAATTATTCAAAAATACATAATTTACGGGCCTTCCATTCTTGTGGAGTTTATTTCTAATAATGAAAGACATTAGTGATATCCACTCAAGAATAGCATTGTTCAAGAGCTAAAGAGTAAAGAACCCGGCGCTGTTCATTTGTGCAAACATCAAAACATCATATTCAGTATATTCATCAAACATCATATTTCAGTATGTTCATCAAAACACCATATTTCAGTAGTGTTCGTTCACGGTTCGATTTCACAAAAAAAAAAGGGTGTTACTAAATGCCGCCCCTAAATTACTAGGTACCGCCCCCCAAAATTCCAATTTTGCCCTTTTTTAATTTTTCACTCATCCTCTCCCTCTCTCCCTCTCTAACTCTCACACCACTTCTCTCCCACTCTACCACCCACTCTCATACCCAACCTTCATCAACATTCACTCAAGCAACTCGCGGATGTCTGCCGGCGATGAAGAAGTGTCGTCGACGGTGGCGGAGGTAAAATTAATTTTTTTTGCGCATTTTTTTTGCACGGTCGTCTGAGATTTTCGACTCACCCTTGGGTGAGTCGTCTGCTACAGGCGACCCACCCAAGGGGAGTCGTCTGTCGATCGCGACTCACCCTTGGGTGAGTCGTCCGCTACAGGCGACTCACCCTTGGGCGAGTCGAGATCAATAGACGACTCACCCTTGGGTTGGTCGCCTGTAGCAGACGACTCACCCAAGGGTGAGTCGAGATCGACGACCGACAGACACAAAAAAAAAATTTATTATTATTTATTATTATTATTATTATTATTATTATTATTATTTATTGTTATTATTATTATTATTATTATTTATTGTTTGAATTTAAGATTAAGCTAACATTGTTTTCGTTGTTTTCGTTAGATTCCTTTGGAGCGGTTCGGTGGTGATGGTGTTGATTACAGTACGCATTTCGTCACTGATGAGTTATTTGATAGTGATACAGATGCAATTAATTGGGCAAAACAAATTGCACTTACTATCGGGTTTGAGTTGATAATTTCGTCACACAAGAAGAGTGGAAGCGTAAAATTGTTAAAATGCAATCGAGGTGAACGCTACAGAGGGGAATTAAGAGACTTAGATACTGCTGCTCGGAAGAAATCGAAAACAAAGGCTTGTAAATGTACGTTCCAGTTGAGAGCTCGGCAAGTGTATGGGTCCAGTAGTTGGATGATTGTCACATTGCCTGGGACTAGGGGTACGCACAACCATGACTTTGCTGTGTATCCTGAGGGATATCGTCAGATGAGTGGTCTTAGTCCTGGGTCAAAGAAACTCGTTCGTGACATGACTTCGGCACAAACAAAGCCATGTGCTATCTTGGCCGCGATTAAGGAAAAATTTCCCGAGGACAATGCAACTAGACGGCATGTGTACAACCACAGAGATCGTATAAGGAAACTTGATTTTGAAGAGAGAGATGTCATTGGTCAGTTTCATCATTTAGCTGTGGCGAATAAGTACGTACATTGGACAAGAGCCGACCGAGCTACTAATGAGGTAACTCACGTGTTCATGGCACACCCTACATCAATTCAGTTACTTCGGTCTTTTCGTTGGTTGATTGGCTTAGATTCCACATACAAAACAAACAAGTATAAGATGCCGTTTGTTGAGATAGTGGGGATGACTCCAACCAATAAGAACTTCCTCATAGCTTATGCCATTATGAAGGATGAGACTCAGGCAAGCTATGCGTGGGTCTTAGATAAGTTGAGGATGCTTATTGGAAATGATGTACACCCAACAGCAATTGTGACCGATCGTGAGCTAGGGTTGATGACCCCTATTAGAGAGATATTTCCCGAGAGTGCCCATTTGCTCTGTACATGGCACATTAACAAAGTCGTTGAAGACAAAGTGTACAGACTTTGTGGAAAATATAAGGCCGTCGCGCAGAGGTTCAAGAATGGGAGGTGGAAAATTATCATGGAAGCTTCCACAGAAGCTGCGTACGATAGAGCAGTGCGTACGATGAAGGTTAGTTGGAGGACTTACCCTCACGTGATATCCTATGTAGAGGAGACCTGGCTGAGACACAAAGAGATGTTTGTGGCTGCGTGGACGAATAAGGTGCTACACCTTGGCAACACTACGACTTGCAGGGTGGAGAGTGCACATGCCGCGCTAAAACAGTGGTTGAACTCCTCAACTGGAGCTTTGGACAATGTTTGGAACAAGGTCAACAAGTCAATCGAGTCACAAATAACTGAGATCAAGTACACACTTGAAGAGTGCAGAAGACGAAGAAGTGTGGTGTACTCGGGTTTCCCATTCAACTATCTGACCGGGTATGTTTCCCATTACTGCTTACAAATATTATTGGCTGAGCTGAACAGGATGAGAGAATTGAGTCACCAAGTATTTGATCGTTGCGGTTGTGTATTGAGATCCACTCATCAGATCCCGTGTGCGTGTGAGTTGAAAACGACCACGGATACGGGCACGCCAATTAGCTTGAATAGTGTCCACAAATTTTGGCGAACACTCGTTATTAGTGATGCAGTGGAGATAGCTACGCTTGACATGACTGAGCATCCATCTGAGGACCATCGATACTTTCGGTCTCTGGTCGACGAGGTTAACTCAAGCGACCCGGCAGTTGTGCGCAACATATCTGTCCTTATGAATGAGCAGCTTCATCCTGAGGAAGCGAGTTACGTCGAGCCGGAAGCGAACACGACAGTCAGAGGTCGCCCGAGAGGGAGTTCCTCTACCAGACGTGATCCTAGTTCATGGGAGTACTCCCAGAGGGGTCGTGGTCGCCCTAGGTCATCCAGTTCGAGCCGCGGGCGTGGTCGTACCTCATCCTCATCGAGTAACTTCGTAAACAGTACTGGTATGAAAACCCATAATTTATTAACATGTACATAATGTTGTTACTTTTTGATAAGTACTATTATTGACTTTCTATTATATTGTCTTGCAGCTGGACACGCAATAGATATCACTGAATTCTATCATGTTAACAAAATTCCGGGAATCATCGTACCTTTCATTGAAGGATATCTCGATGTGCTTGGGGATGGTAATTGCGGTTTCCGTGTCATTGCGGACTACATTTTCGGAGACCAAGAGCAATGGCGAGTGGCGAGAGTTTGCATTGCACACGAACTCTTAGCTAACCGAGCATTGTACGAAAACTTATACATTGAAGGGGTCGACGCTGGTTACCGCCGTATTATGTGGGACGGAGGTGCGTGTAATGATGATCACTGGATGACAGTAATTGAGGATTTGTTCCCGATTGCCAACCTCTTCAATGCAGCGATTATGTTATTCGGATACGGCAGCGGAAGGGGGTTATATTCTTGTTACACAGTGCTACCGTTCCAAGCACCTTCGACTGCTACACGTCCAAGTAGGGAAATTGTCATGTGTCATTTAGGTGATTCGTATTCCCATTATATCCGTCTGGATTTAGCCTCAGATTTCCCTGTTCCTCCGATATGCGAAGCATGGTTTACTTTCCGTTCTGATAGTGTCGCTGGTTGGGAGCAAATGTATGTTACGCGAAGAGCACATTGGGATCGTTTAGCGAGGTCGATGTAATTGAATGTTTTGCGTGATTGTTATACTTATATCATTGTCACATTTTTGTGTGATTGTTATATTTTGCATGTGGAGAGTGGTCGTGATTATTGGAGGTAAATAAAACAACAAATTACAATAAAACAAAAAATGTAAATAAGAAACAACAAATTACAATAACACAAATAAATAATAACAATAACAATGAAACTCTTATAATAACAAATTCATCTAGGGTCAATACATCATTTGGCAGCCCGCCAATCTCTCATAAACTCGTCCATAAATGATCGAGGACCTTCCGCTTGCTCCGGAGGAATCAAAGTAATGGAAGACTCAAATCCGACGGCTAGACGATTCACCCACTGCAAAAAAGTAACAATGAGTGTGAGTTCAGAGATATGTAATACGTAAAAAAAAATATATTTTAGTTAATCACTTACATAATCGCTGTTGGATCGTGGAGGAATCACAGGTGCTGCAGCGTCACGTATCAGCCGAGGGTGGGAGTGAAGGTAGTACCATGCGAGGTAGTCATCCGTACATGCTGTGGGATCTGACGTGGATGCCTGAAACCCATGGAGACCAAGAATGTAAAATCCCGGGAACATACGCCAAGCATCAGATGACATCCGTTCGGGGAAGACAACCTTGTACGAACGACTGCTCCATGACCTGATCGCTTTGACTGGCCTAAAGATCGGGGTTGGGATACTCTGTACGTACCCCATTTGTCGTAAACAACGACCAGGCATGTACGGTTCGATAATATCCCGATACTGTAGCCACCCCATGAATACAATCCTCGGTACAGATACTGCCGGGTTAGAACCGTACGGCAGCCACACCACCTACGTAGAAATGTTGAAAGTTACGGTGAAGTAAAAAAACATAGCAAACGACGAAATAAATCATGAACACCGATAACTAAATGACGTACCTCTGTCGCTCGCAAATGATCCAAGCGTCTACGTAAGGAGTCCAGTCGACCCATGTCCTTGCCCTCAGCCAGGGCACTCCATACGGACGCACGGGGAGCCTCGTCGTCCCCGACAACCATCCGCTCCCGATGAGGTCGGAAGCAGGGAAAGTACTCGTATATCCATGCCTGCAGGAGAGTTAGGCATCCGCAGATGCCCTGAGAATCCCCGCGACTAGCTATACCGAGCTGACGATATAGGAAGGCGAGGGCAGCAGATCCCCAAGAGAAGTCATGCACCGTATCGACACCGTCGTCCATCACCTCCATCACGCAGGAGGGTCTAATACGGTTACCACTCTTGTCGACAAACAAGGTGGATCCAATAAGTAACCACATCCAAGCTGTCGCCTGGATGTCATCTATTTGCTCACGGCAAAGCTCAAAAACCGACTCCGTGAGGACCGCACCGCCCTGCCAGTGGCTACACATCAGTTCTTCTGGGCTGACCCCGAGAACCTCCATGGCCGCCGTCTGCAGCTGCCCATCCCGTCCCTCATTGGAAACGAGCTCTCCGTCTACAGGAATCCGAAGAATATGCCATGCATCATGCAACATGATCGTCATCTCTCCGAACGGCATGTGGAACGAGTTCGTATCCGGCTGCCACCTTTCCACGAATGCAGATATCAGGGGGAAGTCAATATGTCTGAACATAATGTCTGCCAGGTGTGATAACCCAGTCCCCTCGATCTGGGCCCTCATCTCGGCCGACATCTCCGCTCGCCACTGACTCAGCCGCTGACAGATATTCCATCGGTTATGACACTTCAAGAGACCCCTCATCTCTCCATTCCACATACGAGACGCTACGTGGCCCAGGAAGCTCGGTATGACGCTATCATCCGCCGGCCCACCGGGCACAGGCTCTGTAACAAGCCACGTAGTGTCGTCCTCCGCTCTAGATCGTTTGCTAGTACTGGACGACCCAGTACTAACAAACCTACCGCCTCTGCCCTTCACCACGCGCCAATCTGAGGATAATTCGACGCCAATCTGATCATCGTCTTGCTCACCGGAGTAGAACTCGCTAGTTGCGTAATCGTCTTGCTCAGCAGTCATCTCCCTCATCCGAACTGCCTCTCTCTGTCTCCGTACAGAGGCATCAATCCCGCACGTCCTCGTGTGACGCGGTCCTGAACCAGCTAGTTCACTAAATAACCGAGGCACCGATTTACCGGCTCCTCCCATCTATCATTTCACATTTTTAATTAATTAAACAATAATCAATAATAATAATAATAATAATAACGATAAATAATAATAATAATAATAACAATAAATAATAATAATAATAATAATAATAATAATAATAATAATAATAATAATAATAACAATAAACAATAAATAATAATAATAACAATAAATAATAATAATAATAATAACAATAAATAATAATAATAATAATAAATAATAATAATAATAATAATAATAAATAATTTTTTTTTTGTGTCGGTCGTCTGGTCTCAGACGACTCACCCAAGGGTGAGTCGTCGGCCGATCTCGACTCACCCTTGGGTGAGTCGCCGGTCTCAGGCGACTCACCCAAGGGTGAGTCGAGATCGGCAGACGATCGACGCAAAAAAAAAAAAAAAAACACAACTTCAATTCATAACTTCACGATTCAATTCAAGGCAAAAAATATTCAATTCAAGGCAAAAAAAATTCAATTCAAACAACAAAAAAAAAAAAATTCGAAAAGTTACCCCCCCGCGCCGTCGGTCGCCGCCTCCCTCGCCGTCGAAACCTCTGCCGCCGCTGCCGCTAGCACTTGACATGGTCGTGGTGGTGGTGGTGGTGGTTGCCGGTGTGATGGTGTGGTGGTGAGGATGAGTGAGGAAGAGAGGATGAGTGAGAGTGAGTGAGGAAGAGAGGATGAGTGAGAGTGGATGAGTGAGAGTGAGTGAGGAAGAGGGGTGGGTGAGGGTAAAATTGGAAAGGGGGGGCGGTAGCTAGTAAAAAGGGGCGGTATTTAGCAATTCACAAAAAAAAACCCATTTTCTATAATCTGAGCACCAATTACAGTTTGAATTGCTCATAGACAAGAATCAAAATTCCTATTGTTGAGATTAATGCCTTTAAGTCTTCTGATTGCAGTAGGTTATGTTACCGTATGTTGTGTTACAATTGGTTACGTTATTGTACATTAGGTTCCGTTATAACACCTATGTACTTCAGTAAAATAAAAGATTAGAGGAATTTGAAACTTCACCGCCAAACACACTATTAACAACACACGGAAAGAGATTGAAGGGCGAGAATTACACGGATAATAATTAGGCACGCTTATACATTAGTCAAACAGGTCTTAAGGGAATTAAATTACTTTGAGCGTAAACGTAAATCAATAAACATTTTGGAAATAAATCAACCCTAATTGTCGATTTTCGTATATTCCAATTCAAAACACGCATAGGAGAAGAGAGATGTGTACCGGAAGACTACAAATAGAAACATCAACGGCAACGACAGCGGCAACTAGGATAAATGAAGATGGAGAGTAAAAATAAATCTCTCACTCAAGCGCCTTCTTTTCCTGCTTTCCTTTTTTTCTTTTGATAGAACTGGTGAACTACAGTATATCGTTTGTGTTCTCTTTTTTACTTTCTCATCGTTTGTGTTCTTTTTTTTTTTGTGTGGCAAGTTTTTGTGTTATTACTTCTTTCCTCCTGTCTAGCCCTGGCAAACAGGTCGGGTTAAATATGGGTTTGGTTAAATGGGTCGATTCAAAAATGGGTTCGGCTTCAGATTACCCAACGGGTTTGACAAATGTTGTGTCACAACTTTCGGGTTCAGGTCGGGTTCGCGTTGGGTCATTTTGGTTTTGGCTCAAAATTGGTCGGGTAATATCGGGTTTGAACCTTTCCGAATCGGGTTTTGGTCTGATCTTTGGCGGGTCGGGTTCGGGTCGTCATCGGGTCGGGTCAGTTTTTGCCAGCTCTACAGTCGTATCTCTTTGACAAATAATTTTTTTTAAGAAAATATTGACAAAATGGTGGAAGGCAAAAACTTGGAAAGATAAAGAAATAGCCAAATAGTAGGTAGTTTAGAAAACTTGGAAATAAACGGGCAACGTTAGGAGCCTTACACCTCTTTTTGAAATTAAATTTGTACACACCGTCCTATTTTTCACAAAAGTTAGTCGGTCTTAACTTATCTACTAGGAGGATATAAACGTAAAACAAATTAATTTTCAAATTGTTAGTGAGGCAATCGGTTTGGTCACGAACTGACCTAGTTGTTTGAGATTGTTTCAGAGTAATTTTTCATCTCACACAAGATTATCATCTTTGTATGTGTATATATTCCTAATTTAAGAAATCAAATTTGAACTTTGTGAATTTATTTACAGAACAAATACATAAATTATTATTTTTGTCTCATAAATTCTTTTGAATGCCTTGAATGTTGGATCATCTGTTGTGCTGACATAAACCATAGAACTCTATTTCATTTTAATAGTTGCAATAGCAACCAATCGCATCAATTTCTCTGCTCTCCTCTTTAAACAGTACCCCAACGACCAACCTGAAAGTGTGAGAGATCTGCTTCAGGAATCTGGACTCTGGTTGCACCGCTGTGGTTCATTTTCTCTCTCCTCTATAAAAGAACCACTCTCCATACCTGGTAGCACGTGTAAGAGCCAAGAGGCTTCTATACAATGAGAAGCTGGCCGCAAACAAAGTGTTAGATAGGTGTTTATTAGTTACATAGTTCAAATCTTGACAGTAGGAGACATGAAAATTGAAAAGTGTTTGTAATTATCAAACTTTTATATCTGAAATTCCGAGGATCAGGCAGATATTTATTGGACAAAGAAAACATGTCCAGATTGTGCCCGTATCATGAATACTTTACATCCAATACTGAATCTCCCCCTGAAAGCATACATTTCGAGTAAAATTTCTTTGAAGGGAAGCTCGATCTCCAATGTTCATTGAGATGAAGCTACATGTACAAATGGTTGTTCATATCTTGACCTCCAATCCGAGGAAGAAAGAAATGAACTTTTGGCTAGAGCTTAGAAGCCGAGACAATGCCAATCCTGCAGGATCATAGTGGACATTTTCTTCTTCTGTCACAGGCAGGGGAGTTGGACACAGGTCAAATTACGTTTTGAGATGTCAATTTTGATGATTCATCTTCCATAGCATTTAACATCAACTTCTATACTCAGCAAATACTACCCTTGCTCCGACAACTGACATGTTGACAGCGGAGCTTCACTCTGCAGAATTAGAAGAACAAAAATATAAGAATGTCAGCAACTCAGTAGACTCAACACAGAATTGACGGCCATCAGGAAAAGAGGTATGTCAAGGATATGAGACGTATCACACTTGCTACCAGACATGTTGACCAGATTGCAGAGTTCTACTTCTCATTATGATATATGGCTGAATGATTCACAATAACATTAAATGGTCGCCAGCAACTTGATAATTAACTTGGCTACTGGCTTCATGATAGATACACCATCGTTATCGTAACAGTTATGGTATCAAAATTCTAGCTTGTCTTTAGTATCAACAGAGAATATCCACTATGGTAAACCACTAAAAGATGGATTTCGGAAACTGACTTCCATATTAGATTTTCTATTAAAGTGCATTTAGAAACGACGCATGAAAGCTTTGCAAAACAACAAATTACCATAACAAAGACCGCCTAGGAAAATATACTCCATTCTCTAGTTCTTCCACCTCTGCAGCACCACCACCAGAAGCAGATGTTACTTTGGTATCCAAGTTAGTGTTTGCTCCACTATCTTCATTCTTAATGGGGCCAAGATCAGCGCTTAACTCGGATGTGTTTGGAACACAATGCTTTTGGAGCCATCTATCTGTCTCCCAAAGAACATGCATGATGCTCTCTCTTGCTGCATACCCATGGCTCTCATAAGGAAGAATCACTAAGCGGCAAAGAGCCCCATGGCCTTTCAAAGCATTATAGAAACGGTCTGACTGTGATATTTGCAATTGCAGTCAAAAAGACAAAAAGCGTTATCAGACAGGAGGAAAGTGATTAATAACTAGAATGGTCAAATTACAACAATAAATTCTAGCAAACTTTTTTACTTTTCATCTACTCATCCTCAGACACATAGGAGTCCCAAAATATTCACCTGCATAGTTAATGTTCCTGAATTGTTATCTTCTTCTCCATGGATAAGCAGAATAGGTTTCTTAATCTTATTGGCTGCCATGAAGGGGCTCATTTCAACATAAGTGCTTGTTGCCTCCCAAAGTGTTCGATCTTCATTCTACATAGTTAACAACATAGTGTCTTATTACGCAGTACTTCATTGCAGAGGGAAAACTGCAAAATGTTAATGTAACTGCAGGAAACAAATCAAGGTATAGATGAGAATGAGGTTAAGCGTGTTCACACTTCACCAAAAAAATATACCTGAAACCCAAATGGTGTAAGAGTTCTATTATAAGCTCCAGAACGAGCAACTCCACATGAGAAAAGATGAGGGGCATGTGCCAGGAGATTTGCAGTCATGAATGCTCCATATGAGTGGCCTCCAACAGCTATCTTGTTTGGGTGAGCAACCTGGAAAGTCACGGCACATAAGCACGTGAAACATACCCAAAAAAGTCACATCTATGCCAGCAAATATACTATTTCAAATAATTGCAAAAACACATGGAATATTAAGCGAAACAGCTCACCCCTCGCCTGATGACTTCATCCACGGCAGCCTCAGCACTGGCAACAAGTTGCTCTACGTACCTGGTCAATTCAGGTGTGGACCAAAAGGGTGAAGTGAAAACAAATATAATCAAGCAACTAAGGAGGAAAGGTCCCTTCATCAAACAATTGCAATAGCTCACTATGGCGGAAGAGAAAAAAATTAGGCTAGGATGCCTGGTTTCCCAAAAGGCTATTCACGAATTTGAGGAGTCCGGAGGCCTTGTTTTGGGACAGTTTTTATTTTTGCACCATATCGTAGGTGGGGCCCCTGCGTTGGCTATAGGGTCTCAAGTAGCATTTGATGACCCTTTTACAATTTACCCACTACAAAAGGCCGAACAATGAAACCGTGGAAGAATCAGTGAAGATGATGTTCGGGCATCATAATAAACCTCCGGCAGGCACCTGGGTACTCTTGGGTCACCGTGGTTCCCCTAGAGCATCGGGGCTACAAAGATCATTGGGGCCCTAGATCACTAACATGAAAAGGTTATACTTCACAAAATCTAGGCGTAAGGTTCCAATTTTCTCACTAGATTTGGACAAGAAACCCCTCAGAACGTGGGACTCCTTTGGGGCCGGTTATTGGGTCCCAAACAGCCTTTGATGATCCTTTTACATGTCACCCATTCTAATCGAACACCGACAGATTTCAAAACCATAGGTGAATATGAAGGTCACTTCCGGTATCGGGATAGCCTCCAGGAGGCTTGGGGGGCCTCTTTGGTCACAGTGTGTACGCCGGTGCCTCACGATGAAAAATTCAGTCAAAATCCTGAATGACCAAAATTCATAGGCTTTAATCCACGAAAATTGCGCGCGTCAAGGAGGCCCTGAATCCCAGATTCATATTTTTGTACCAAATCGAGTAACATACCCCAAGGGGACGTGGGAAGCCCCCTGGTTGGTTATTTAGTCCCAAACAGCCTTTGATGACCATTTTACAGGTCCCCCACTTTTAGGCTTCAAACTGAAGCATGAGGACATGGGACCCCCTAATGGACATGGGAGCCTCCCGAGATCGGTTATTGGGTACTACATCTCACCAAACTAAGATAAATTCCTCATCACCAATGCAGATAATCACAATTGCAAGTTGAGAACTACATAGCTTACTACAATTACACAAGTACCGCAAAGAATATGTATTGTCAGAGCATGTGAGAGTTTACCTATCATTCGCCTCTTCATCACCCTCACCAATGATAGGAATGGTAGGTCCAGACAAAATAGCAAACCTATTGATAAGAAAACAGTCATAACTTGATCTACTGTATCAGACCAACGAAGATACTAGAAGGTGGACTAAGAAGCAATTAATGTACAAAACAGTATCATGAAAATAAATGTCCATTGAAAGGATAGATGACACACATACCCTCTAGCCAGCCAAAGGAGAGGAGAAGTAGCACCTATGCTAGCAAACTCATTGGGAGAACCACGTACTTGTCCAGCAGCATCTTTGCTTTTGAACTCCCCGGGATATGACCATATCAGACAGGGAAGAGGCCCATCTTTTGAGGTATCGTACCCTGGAGGCAGGTATAGTGTTGCAGTAAGTTGCACCCCATCTTTTCTCTGGTACCTGATCATCTCTTTTTGTAATGAAGCCAGCTGAGGATAAGGATGGGGGAAGTTTGTAATCTGACACGCCTTCTTATCAGGCCAGCTCTGTAAGAAGTATTGGGTATTCTCAGTTTTTGATTCCTTTGACGTGAGCACTTTCAATCGGTTGACAAAAATATCCCCTTCTTCCTGATCAGACATCAAGGCAACAACAGTCTCGTAATACTTCTCCTTGTCACTCTGCCATATTCTTTCTTTGTTACCTGTATTATTACTGAAGAGCTCTTATGTGTTAGAGCATAATGCACTTTACAATGGAATGATAATATGTTAATTGCAGGAATGCATTTTAGCCTCATAACACATACATGTCCATCAGGTCAAGGAACGGGATGTTTCCTTGGGGGGTAGCGCCATTACCATTGAGCAACAAATAAGTTGTATCATCATTTTCCTTCCTTATCTTTGCAATAACATACGTTCCAAGAGGCGTTCTTCTCAACATGGGAGAACCAGGATCAGAATAAACATCTTCGTATGACCTATCAAATAATATGTGTGGACAAACATCTTTATTTCCAGGAGAAATAACCCAAGTTTTTGTTTGCCGTGTTTTATACCAAGATTCATACACTAGAGCAAGAGAATCATCACACCAAGATATCCCCCTGCCAAAACACGGATCAGACAAACAAGAAAGCTTTCAGCTTTTTAACAAATAGAAAATAAATTAAATTAAAGCTAAAAAGAAGACTAGCAGTATAGTGACTGTAAGTGACTGCATCCTTGGCATCCACCAATCATTGCATGTCCTTGAGGCTTAATGTATGCATCACAAACATTTCAATATGACATTAGAAACAAGTAGACAAGTAGCTGTACCATGATGCAATTTCTTATTCATAAACTCCCAAATATAGCAGTAGCAAACTCACATTTGGTTAGATTAGAGGGTGCTAACCAGGACAGGGCATAAAAGACAATCATTGCACTGATCTAAATCATCAGAAGTACACAATCTGTCTATACAGCTCAACTTGCAACACTCAGGAAGATAATATATGAAAAGCATTTGTTCGCTGCAACCTAGTAAATGTGATTCTTTGGCGAAGAAGCACTTCAGAACCTACAATTCTGCTTATTATTCATCTTATCTAGGTGAAATGTAGTATCTCTTGGTGTAGAATCCACCATGGAGATATCCAGTATAAGTTTCATGTTTAAGACAACACTTATTAGATGTGAAGGCAATAATTATGATATCACAGGAGATGGTAACAGATCCACGAAATAATTTGACACTCACTATATATGCTATGGCTTAAGTAACTGTGGCACAATTTTTTGGCTGTGAACCTGTAGGCAGTAGGCACTAAGCAGGCAAAAACTCCAGCAAGCACAGACAGAAAGCTTCTACCAAAGGTTGAAAATATGCTAATATATCACAGACAGAAAGAAGAGTTGTTGGATCAACATCGATCACATGTAAGAATACAGAAACACGACTACCAACGCAAAAAAAAAAAAAAAAAAAAAAAAAAAAAAGACAAAATCAGTTCATATTTATACCCATATCGGAGATCAAGCTTGTGTAAGATGGTGGGTTGTTCGCCTTCACTTGCTGCAGCAGGTAGTGTATAAACAATATCGCGAGGAGAAACTTCTACCTTAGCATCCCCTCCATCTTGCGTCTCAACCCTACAATTCAAACAGAACCAAACCATAATACCACAAATGCAAGGAAGTTAAATTCCAATTCTGTAACAACAATTGCACAGTGGAAACTGAGAATCATTGACGTGGCTCAATACCTCACCATCAGCAAAACGATAAAAGCAGAAAACATTCTAATTTTTTAAACCAAAAAGCAGGACCCATTAGGTTCATTTGAGCTGAGATCATATCTAGAAAAGATCATCCAACAACCGAACAGAAAAAAAAGACCCACCACAGCTCATTGTTTATAACTTATATATTGAAGACTTTCATCTCCAGGCAAACGAAGGGAATATATACAAATAGAAGATTACCAGTAGAGAGTTGAGGGCTGATCGGCTCTCCAATTGATAGAACGCATCCCTTTCCTCACACTATTATGGGTAATAGGAATATTCTCTGCAAGGGGTAAATCACAGAGCTCTCTCACAAATTTCCCTTCAGCTGTCCACAAATCAACTTTCTTTGGAAATCTTCCACAAGGTACTGTATAAGAGTATGGCCTGTGGATTGAACTAATCATTATGTATTTTTGATCTGGTGAGGGATCCAGTGATGTATACACAGCTGGTGAACCGAATGGCTTCACGGTTCCATCCAACGAAGCCAATACAAGCTGTGAAGTTGCATAGTGATCAAACAAATCTTCATCGTATTCATCTTTCAACAGATCTTGGAAGGTTCTGACTTGAATGGTGTTCTTTAGCTCGTTGGATTGAATTTTCGGGCCCGGTGGAACTAGTGGTTTCTTTGGGGGTTCCCCAAGAGATGATGGAATGGTGCAAACCAGTAGTGTTGAGTCATCCACCCATGTGAAACTAATAAATGCAGAAGACAATGATAACTGTTAGCTAGAATACACTTGGAAATTCTATAGATGACCAGATAAGTTTCAAGGGGATATTGAGCACCTACTTTTCAAACACAGCATTTACATAGACATCTGCTGACTGAAACAAAGGTCTGGCTTGTCCCGTTTGCACATTGGCAACCCATACCCTAAGTTTGCTACTGCTGCCATCATCCTGCTCCAGCAAAACAGCAAAAATAAGGCCAGAGCTCTTGATCATGATACTAGGAAAGAAAAAAACACATTCAAATACTTTTGGGAAAGACCACAAATAGCTGCAGGATCAACTAGATATCAAGGAACCATTATTTCAGAAGAGTAAAGAGACTATTTTCTCCTATTAGTTCCCCTTGGTTATTATGCTTACCGACCCAGATGGCTTTCAGCATAAGACTTCTGGATAAACACACACAAGGGCTGGCAAAACTCCTAACAAATTGAGGAATGTAGAGTTATCAAGCCATAATAGTATTTCATCAAATTTTCAGGTATGCAAGTTTAATTATAGTAGAGCTGTCATTGGTTGTAAATTTTTGTTCCTCTTTTAATGCAATTTATTCTTCTCTAAAAAAGTTATATAATAGAGCTGAAAGGATGTTTAGCTATGGCATGTTGGATCAGTTGTTGATGACAAGAGATAACACTTGTCAAGTGAGCTGGATAAACAGCTACAACTAAGAACATTCAGCAAAAACGGGAAAGTCTTGAAACTGAATAGAACCATCACCAGATTCTAAGTAGACGGAAAACCAGAAAACATCTTTACCTCACTAACTCGGACAGTAAAAGATAAATGCTGACCATCAGTTGACCTGCCAGCATCAGAAAAGGAAAATTAAGCATTATAAGCAATATTTCTTTTGTGGGAAATGGAAGGAGCACACTGTAGTCTTCAGGGAGGAGTAATTAAAATATCAAATTCTCATATTATCAAACTTAAATTTTGAAATATAACAAAATTTAGTTACGATAAGATATAATTATGTCACAATATTGTCGTAAAGTAATAAAACCATCTCCAGACTTATACATGTCCCTCAGACTAATTCCTAATTCTAGCCAGTTCCAGTCTCCAGATTTAAGTTTTCATATATCCGTTGGACTATGTTAGTTTAGAGACTATGAGGAAAACTACGAGAACAAACAACAAGATGTGGAAATTCACATTACGCTGAAAACTTTAATGGCCACAAAAGCCCACAACTGTCTCAACAGCCATAGCTGAATGGATTGTCTAGTGTCAAACCTTAAACATAATTGAATAAAAAATTTGACCAACGCAGACTCCAGTTGCTTCATTCCCCAACACATGATATGGATCCCAACACATGATATGGATTAACGAGTTCATGACAGGAAAAAGGAAGGGATTTTAGCAGTCATAAACCATAAATAAACTAGCAAGTCTTGTGTGAGACCAACTCACAAAAAATCGGGATCACTTTTTAGAAATGTAGGGGTCACTTATGGTGAGCAGTGACCCTTAATTCATTGAAAAGTGATCCCCTCCTCACCAAAAGTTGCAAAAAGACCGTCTTATAGAAGTTTTTATGTAAACTAATAATATACAAAAATAAAACAAACCCTGAATGGGCACACACACTCATTCAAGAGCGTCATCAGAATTCTACACAACTCATTGAAGTTTCTTAGATTCAACTATTCAAGACACAGAACTCTGAACAGCAGGAAATAGATGAAACTTAAACCACTATTTAAGACCTCTCTCAAAAAGTGATGTTTTGACAGCAACCAATAGGGTTCTAAGTCAACATTTCTTTTGTAAAGAACCCAACGCAGTTTACTTTTTATATTATTTTCTCTTTTTTTTGAGGGGGTCTAAATCTAACTTTATTGCTAAGAGGCTTAGCATCTTTTTGGTAATGCTGCCTATCCTCCTGAAGCCATCTGGTTCCTAAGCAACTGTACATAACATAGGTGTCTTTTCATCACAGTCCTGAGCAAACTCGAATTTTCAAAAGCTTACTGCAGCATAAACTCCATATTACAACCAGTTTGCAATTATAGCACATATCCTATGAAAGCAGTACATTCTAAAACTGAAACCCCAAGTATACACCAAATTGTAAATGGAAATTATAGAATGAAATAAAAAGCATATTACCAGCTAACAAAATTGATGTTAGCACCATCAGGTAAGCCAAGAACCTCTTTTTCTGGCCCAAGGGTACCATCACTCATCAATTGATGGATCCCGATACCGGTGTAGAATGACCTGCACATCAGTGATTAATAGTGACTAGACCATCATCTTCCAAAAAAAAATAAATTAAAAGATCATCTTACTAAGTACTTTTATGTTCATTATTTCCAATCAAGGGTCGATCGAAACCATAAACATAAGAATAAACCCAATTTCTGACTACAAGATTATTCTCTAATATCCTAAATTCAACTGTTCTTATAATTCTTTTTATTCTTCATTACATAGCTTCTGCGACCTTCCAGTAATAGAAAGAAAAAAAATGACAGCAACTATATAAGCAGCAAGACATGATGCAACAATTTATTTTTTTTCTTTTCATGATTTCATCAAATGTTTTTTTTACAGTTTCACCCCTTAGATGTGGAGTATGATTACTCCTAATCCACTGATGGTTGCCAAGAACCCAATCAAGAGGCAATAGTCCCCATTTAATCGCCAACTTAAGACCCTATAATGTATGGAGCTCTAAGATGGCTCGTATAGCACTAATCTTAATAGTCAGTTGCTAGACCCATGATCATACTTGCTTGGTAGATTGTGGAGGGGGACTCATGTAGGCAATGTGGGTATAGTGACTCACATTCGACTCCTGGTATTGCATTTCCCATCGATGCGAATACCAGCAAGCTTTTCTTCAGGTCTAGCAAGGTCTGCCAATGGAGGTAAAGATCTTCGCTTGAGGAATAGTATCTTATCCCTTTGAGGTGAAAATGATAATGCAGGCACTGGAGGAGCATCAACAATATCCCTGAGCTCAGGTGGAGGTAGCTGATACCCGCTACTCATTGCCAAATCATCTACACGTAAAAAGACATGAAATGGAACAGTTGATCAAGACATATCTAGAATTTAACCATGCAAAACATACTTTAATTACCAAATCAAATTTTGTAATATGAATGTGAATCCCAAAAATCCAATTATTTTCCAAGTCAAAAGATAAAGCATGTAACTACAGACATAAGCATGTATGCAGTACATAACAAAACGAAAGCTGGCACATAACATAAAGATAACATAGACACTTTGTATTCCTTTCCCACCATATGATACTTCCAAAACTTGATGGAATCAACTCAGCAGACCAAGCTCAATCACATGACAAAAATCCTCAACTTGCTTTCAAATCCCTTAAGTTCTAAGTTCTAGCCCAATTTTGCTAGAAATCAACCCAAAAAAACAAGGGAGAACTACAACTATGGAAAACCCAAAGAGCTTGAGAAGAAAACCATTCTTATTTGGAGATAGGTATAAACCTGATGAACCCACTTCGCAAACCAAGCTCTATCAAATCAATTTGCAAAGTCCCAAAATCAATTCCAAAGCCAATAACTCATCATTTTCTAATAATTCAAGTTGGTCCATTATAAGATACTCCCCAATCAATAGACCCAACTCATCAAACCAACTTCAGTGAAATCAAAAGGGGGAAACAAAGCCAGTTCTAAACAAAACAAACCAAAACAAAACAACAAGAGGAAGAGAGAGAGAGAGAGAGAGAGAGAAGAGAGAGAGAGAGAGAGAGAGAGAGAGAGAGAGAGAGAGAGAGAGAGAGAGAGAGAGAGAGAATAGTATACCTTCATACTGGGAGTTAGAAACAGACCCATTACTAGTTCCTGTAGTAGCAGCATTTTCACCAGCAACTGCTTCAACAGGAACAAGATTATGAATCCTAGAAGAATTCATATTGGGGTTAATTCTAAAGGGCTTCCCAGAAACAACAGATTGTGTCTTGAGATGGCGGGAAGATGGGATTGCAGATAAATTTGAGGGTCGAAGAGAGAGAAAGGACGGCGGAGAAAGAGGAGAGAGACGGTGGTGGTTAGTAAAAGAGGAAGGGACTACTGTGAGGAGTGAGAAACGATGATAAACTTTGTGAAGGCGCATCTTTATTGGCTCTTTTGCTTTATTCTTTCAGAGATTGATTGGAAGTAATCACACTTTTTTTCTTTCTTTTTGCTAATGTTGGTGTTGTTCTTTGAAGTGCCCCCCTTGTGTTTGTGTGTGCTCATATTTCACTAGAGTGACACCATTTTTGAATGATTCCCATCTATCCACCGTGTTTTTGTTTTTGCGCTTTGGTAAATGCAACAGTCCCAAACTCCCAAGTTTACTAAAACCAAAAAATATCCCACAAGAAACTAGAACACTAGGCCTTGATTTTATGTTTCATGTTAACTAGGCCGATTTTTTTTTGTTGAAATTTGTTTGTAGTGCTTTCTTATTGTTTTTGACACTTTTGATCTTAGCGGTCTAGTGGGCTGTTGGACGAAATTCTATCTCTTTTTAGCACTCCATGTACGTAATGGCTTTTTGAGTTATTTAGTATCTTTCATAGTTTCATTGTTTTTATAATTACAGTTTTTGTCTTTTGGTATATGTGATGGTTTTTGTGAATAGCTCATCTAACCTCTCTTAATATAATGATGTGAAATTCAATTTAGCAAGCAATTTGCTATGATGAACTACAAGTACTTTTAGTAACATATATCTATAACCTACGTCAATTCATTGATTATGACACGGGTATAACACCACTTAACAAAGTATAGACACTGGTAACTCTTTTCTCTACGTAATTGAGAATGGCCACAACCATTAGTCAAGAAAAAGAAGCAAAAATACTACTCCAAGTCCAAGCTAACAACAAAGATTGACAAAAAAGAAAACAATGATAATACTAGTAAATAATAGAGCCAGGAAAAAGAAAAAAAAAGGGCAAAAAGATCACAAAAATATCTCCAATGAACTCCTTACGTGGGGGACTACAATTGGCCATGACATGATAAGAAATATGTGCACCCAAATCACTTCCAACCCCACATATATCCCAAAGTTGAACCATAACAACACTTATTTTCTTGCATATACTTTCACACAACCATATTCTCCATAGCCAAAGGAAAACACCACATTTATCCTTTGGCCAAAAAAAATGGCTAGCGTTAGCCTCTCATCCATGACCCCAAAGATGTTCCTAGGCAACATGCCTACCAACATGGTTGAAACACCAAGAACCAACATGGTTACCTTCATTAGAAGGTCCGCCCCCGCCATGAGCGGCGGAGCTAGGCGTTTGCTAGTGGTGTCACAGGCGGCGCCCGACAAGTTTTCAGGGGTGGTTGAGGAGAGCATAAAGAACGCTCAGGAGACGTGTTCCGAGAGCCCGGAAAGCGGCGAGTGCGCGGCCGCTTGGGACGAGGTGGAGGAGGTTAGTGCTGCAGCTAGCCATGCTAGGGACAAGCAGAAGACAACTGATCCTCTTGAGACTTACTGTGCAGATAACCCTGAGACTGATGAGTGCCGTACCTATGATAACTAGTTAAGAACGAAGATCGACCAGATTATGTACTTCTTTCTTGTATACTTTTTTATTTCTTCTTGAATATTAATTGCTTAGGTTGATTTTATGGACTTAAATTAAATTATTATGCATGATTATGTGAAGTACTTGATGATGAACTTGTATGTGCCTCAAGAAATGGGGTCTCTGTTATACTATTGATGTACTTGCATTTGCATATATGTATACTTGACCTGAGTTTGATGTTTTAAAGAGCTTTCTTTGATTGATTTGATTGAGTTTGATCCGATTATATATGCTGCTTGTTCTTTTTTCTTTCTGATTGATTTTGTCTTGTTCTAAAATACCATTTCACAACAAATTAATTAATGCAAATCCAAGTCTCAAAACCCAAATTCACTGTCTTAATTAGTTCCTTAATAAGTTTCAACACTTGAATAATATCCAACTGGAGTTCATATTCTCAATAGTCAAATTGAGATGAAATACAAGTCTCACATTGAGACATTCAAGGTGGAAAACGATACATTTGATAAGATTGTGTCTTGATGAAAAATATGAACCACAAGTTTGCTAAGAAATCTTGGTTGCAAATCTGTGCTCAATAATCCTGGGAATTAACTATCTCGAATCAACTTACAAACTTCGACAAAATATCTGTTTAGCCCCACAAATGAGAATGATGTTCGAATCAAATTAACCAAAGGGGAAGATATTTCCCAGTTTGCAAGATACCAAGCACTCCAATTAAACTCGGCTTAGTCCGAGGTTAGTTGTATTACGCGTTACTCGGCTTGACTTCATTAAGCCAACTTATCCTCTCATGATTATACACCTCCAAGATCACATAATTCTTGTAAGTGAGAGAAGGCCGAGCAACATACTGTTGTAGCAAGACCAAATTCACAATCACTAATCATTCGACAATGTCGAAAACTCTTAACTTATCATATAGCATCACTAACACCCTAAGCGTTTGCTCAATAAATTCACAATAAACCAACAAACAAACATCGATAACACGATTTATATTTCAGTCTATGACCTGCAAACTCAAACTCAAAGGCAAATCTTACCAACAGGCTAACGAAATTTGTAGTAATCACCAACAATAAGTTAGTTTCATTAATAAGCAAGTATATATACATTGAAAAATAAACCCCTTATAAACGAACCATAAATTAGCTACCTAAAAGACACTAAAACAAACTCCAAATTCTTCAGCTAATTAAGCTTACCTAAATAAAGGACACTAAAACACAGTAAGACATAGGACTATAACGCTGCAAATCCTGTAACTACAACAAATTAAATTAAATTGGTCTTTAAGTTGTTAAACAAAATAACAGCATCATTAAGATCATTGAGAGCTCAAATCGAAGAGATGATCATCATTGATGAGAGAGAGATCGGAACCATCAAAAGCGACACCAGTAACCTCCTTGAGGGTCTGAAGCAAGAAATCCCGGGTTTGAATCTGTTTAGTTAAGCCCACAATCTCAACTCTAAAGCTATTTATGAGCAAGTCCTTCTTGGCCATCTCTCTCCTCATGTCATCTATCAGCTGCTGTTTCTTTATCCTCGACTTTCGAGCTGATTCGCGGTTCGACATCCTCCTCCTGTACTTCTTCTTCTTCTCCTCCTCCTCGTCCATGCTACTACTCATCATCTCTCTCCTCCTCAACCTGGAAATTCAATTTGTTTTCTTAAAATTCGAGCAATCAGATATTTGAATCAACAATTAAGCTCGTTTAAACCCTTAATTGGGTCGAAAAACTCAAAATAGGTCTAATCAGATGAGATTAGCGAAGAAAAGAGAATATCAATGGGGTTTTGAATTTTGATGAGTTTGATGTAATGATGAGCAGTTGAAGAGAGAGAGAGCATTGATTGAGGATAAGAAAATTAACAGAGAAACGAATGGAAGAAGTTGGGGGGTTTTAGCTGAGATTTAAATGGTGGTGACTGGTGTGGTTTTCCTTACTTGTTTCCCGCGGTTTTGGAAAGTTTGGATAAATTTATATCTTTTGATCTTAATTTGGATAAAATTTTGGATAAGTGTTTCCTTTTTCTGTTTTTCTCTCTTGAGAAGTGGATAAATTTTGAGATTGGGTTCCCATTTTCCTTCGTAATATTATATGTGGATAAGTCTGAGGATAATTTTGAGATTAAGTTTTCATTTATTTTTAGTTTGGTAGTGTTTGTATGAACTTGGTTCATAATTAGGATTAAGGGTGTCTTTTTAAGATTTTTTTTTTTATGAAAAAGTGAAAACAAAGATAATGATAATCTTCTATAAAAATGGGTTTGATTTTTTATTATTTCAAAATAAGGATTAGTTTCCACGTATTTGAAAATGCGATTTTAGTATTGGCTAACTATTGCATCATTATTTTCGTTCTCTTTTACTTTTTTTTGTAAAGGTAACTTACAAAGTATCATATAGGACAAAGATAATGTTAACTAATGAATGTTATTCGGTTATTTGGAAAGTTTTTTTTAAGATATTAGGCACTTAAATCGTTGGAGGAAGTCAATAGACTAAAATTAGATTTTTCCTTTTCTTGATCTTAAACTCTTTTTTAGTATCTATGCTTTGACCTTAATTAGGACATCAAAACTGATCAATAGCTTTTAACCAATCAAAAAATTTACCATGTAATACTATGACTCATTTGCAGGCATGCTCAAATGGTTCACTCGTATGTCAACATGTAAGAAATAAATTATTAATTAATAATAAGATACACTTTAAATGGGACCAACTACCATATACACATACTCCTTTAAACTTTGAGTATCATTAATTTGTTCCACCATTTGGTACTCCTTTCAACCTCAATTATCAATAATTCGAAAATTGACTTGGTTGAGGCAATGTGGGATAGAAATAAAATTCACTTGTCTAGTTGTCTTGCGATGAGAGATCATAACTAGGGGAGGCTTGGGTACAACAAAGTAATGTTAGAGTCAAATAGTTTACAGTTTGTTTCTCGTATAGCTAGCTCTCCCTTTTCCTTTGATGAAGTCGGTGTTGTGTTAGATGATATCTCTTGTTGTCGTTTGTTGTTTGATTTTGTTAGCTGGAGTCATGTTAAAAAGGATGGGAATTCAGTCGCCCACCACCTAGCTAGAGTGAGTCCGGTAGATGTCGAGAAAGTATGGGTTCATTATTACCCGGAATCGGTCTCTCCTTATATAACGATGGACAAGTTATCTATATAAAATCTCTACAATTTACCCTAAAAAAAAACCTAGTGAAGAGTCAATCGGCAATGGCCCAACCATATATGGGGAAGGGTGGGATGAGAACCATTTAGTGTATTGGGCTGGGCTTAGTCCGAATGTAAATTGAAAGAACTTTGAAAATGGCATCTTAGATAGATAAATAGATTATTAAAAGTAAACAGAAAAAAATCTGACATCAAAATTGTCATATAGGAGTCCTTAAGCACTTGTATATTTAGGACTTAGGAGTACTTAAAAGACATTTTTTTGTTGTGACAAGAGTACATTACTTAAGACTTAAGTACTCTATAATCTATACTCAAAAGTAAATCCTGCCCTACCCTTTTGCTTAAACTTAATAAGAGGGTCCCCTTCTTTTTCATCTTCTTTTTTTTTTCCCTCTCCTCTGACAAAGACGTATGTGCTTCTCCTAATCAGCTGTCTCAAAGCCCACTAATGAGCAGATGCAAGGAAACATCCTTGTTGAATCAGACCACTCTACGGCAAAACTGCAGAAGTATTGACAATTAGGATGGAAATACCAAGATGATGTATTCACATTATGCAAAAAAACCAGTCTGCTAAGGACTTCAATTCTCGAATTTGAGGATGCCATCAAACCAAGCATGTACCTTCATTCCAAATGAAGCATTCCCCTCCTAAAAATCTGATAAACAACCTCTCCAACAATCAACAAACATACACAATCATATCAAGCATCTACTTCATTCCAAATGAAGAAGAGTTCGACCCAATGCTTTTTTTCCACCCTAGTTGTTCGATCCCCCGGGGCATTCCCCTCCAAAGAAAATCTAAATTTAACATGACATCCAAAGGTGTGAACCCATCAAACATTTCCTTTAATGTATAGGAACTTAACTCGGGCATCGAATCCGAATCCGAATCCAAATCACAAGTTCTGCGAGTTAAAACACAAACCATGACCAGGCCTACAGTGGCAATTTCAAGCTTTGTGGAGTTTGTGTCCAATCAACGACATAAACAAGCCATTAACAACTCCACAATAGGTCTTGCTCAAGATATATATACCAAGACATGAACGATAACAGAAAGCTCTGCAAAGATACCACAACACCAAAAACCACATCCTTCCCTCAAATTGCAATGAAATCTATTAAAATACCAAACATATTATTATCATATATCAAATAAGCAGAGTCTAATACATTGATCATCCAATACCAAATAGTACCATAGTGCCAAACATTACATAATAGCAGACTCTTGCCAAACCAACCATATAATAGAACATAGAACACAAAAAACAGACCAGACTCAACAAACACTTACTACTACCAATAACCCTAAAAGCAATACCTTTTAACACAACAATCTAAACAGTTAATCATCGATACCACTGCGAAAGCAAACCCTACATCCGCCACCATTGAACTTCAGCATTGGAAAGCATTTTGCATTGGTTGAACAGGGCAAGGCAATTGCCATGGCTCGAGCAAATTCTCAGGAATCTCCGGTATATCCATAGCGAGCCCGCTAACCTCCTCAACAATCTGAAGCACGGAATTCAGCGACCGGAGACGATCAGTCAGCTCCATAATCTGAGCTCTAATCACATTATTCTCCGATTCGACACCGATATAAAGCTGCGAAGCGTTGTCAATCCTCTGAGCAAGTTGAGTGTTTTCGGCTTTCAGCTGATTCTCCTGGCCGATCAGCTCGTCCAAGTGCTGCTGTTTCCTCATCCTTGATCGCCTGGCTGATTCGCGGTTCGATATCATCCGCTTACGCTTCCTTTCGTCCACATTTGCGTACCTAGGGTCCGAGTCTGAACCCGAGCTCACCTGCTGTGGCTGTTGCATCATATCACACAGTTTCTCTTTCTAAAATCTGGAATCTAACTGGTTTCTTCTCGAATTAAGACGAAAATTAGGGTTTCTAATCGAGATTTGTTTACTAGGACACGAAAATTTGGGGATTCTGGTCGATGTTTGAAAATTAGGGTTTAGGCTAAACAGATCTAACAAAAAAAACTCCTAAAAATCTAAAGGATTTCAATCAAAGAGTGAGATGAGGTGATGGATTATTAGTTCATGAAAACTCGAAAAACCAGTACAAGAAAACAACCGAAAACGAATGGAGAATTCGAATTCGACGCATATGGATTAAATAGCTCATATAGGCTCTATAAACATTGAATCTTAATTCATATGACAAACAAAAACCCTAGATCTTGAACCTATATAACCTACAAATTGGCAAAAGAAATTGAAAGGGGAAAAAAATGGAGGATTTTGATCGAAAATAATTGATTGAATGAGGAGAGAGAAAATAAGGAGGAAAAAGAGAGAAGAAAACGACTTATCTGCGATGAAAAGCGAGAGAGAGAAAAAACCAGCGTTGGAATATACCAAATGCAAAGATGCCGAAAAAGAAGAGAAGAGCGTTTGTGTTTTAGCCGGCCTTTTTATAAGTGATAGATTCATGATGTTTCCTAGAAATAGAAAATGGTTTTGCTGGGTCAAAATTGTCTTTTGGCCGCTATTAATCTTAATTTTCTGGATTTTTAATTAAATAGATTAGGTAGGAAATTAGGACAGCACGTTGGATTGTGCCGGTGGTAACTGGGGAAAGTTAGGTGAGAGAAAATATAGCAACTTTTGGCTGGCATGTTATGTGACGACAGCTTGATGTTTGGAGGTAGATTGACAACTTTGGCCTCCCAATACTAGATTACTAGTCAAAGATTTGGGGCCCGGACGGTGATTTCGGATCCTGTCGTGATAAATTTTGGATTTGGTTAATCCGTGTTAATCACATTCATGTCGAGAGTGACAATAATGGAAAATGTTTGGTTGACATACCGGGTGGGTAACCCATCTTTTTTGTGTATTTATCTCTCTCCTACTTTAAATGCTATTTTTTGAAAATAGAGGAGAGAGAATCTGAAAATAGAGGGGAAAGATGGATACAAAGGGGAGGTGAGTTGTCAATCCAGTGGGTAGATGTATCGTTCTCCGATAATAAGATAGTTATAAAAGCCTTCATAGAGAAAATCGCTATTTGTTTTAAGGTTTTTAATATATATATCATTAATTAATATTAGAAGATGGTTGATCCATAACAATCCGGTGTTGTTAATCATTTATTGATTATTTAAGGAATGAACATAACAGTTGATTTTGAGTCGTCAAATTAGGGTTGTCCGGTTGTAATCTTTCTAACTTCATCCTTGATGAATATATATTTTTTTTTGGGTGCGTCCTGATGAATATATTTAGTTGTGAACGAAATACACTTTTGAGAAATGACAAAAGAACAATTGTCGGTGCCACTAGCAACTGTCAATTGTATATTGGATGGTATAATTTCACATAGGGGGTTGCTAAACGTAAATTCCAAAATTACTAAACGCAAATCCGTTTTCCCAAAATACCCCTCACCCTCACGTAATAACGGTCCCTCACTTCCTTCTCTCTGTACACTCTCTAGAAAGCAAAGGGAAAACTAGTGGAGCATGAATTAGAACTGCAAAAACCCGGAAAAATTCAACATGTTCATCCGATAATACATCCCCCACCAGACACCACTACGCAACACTTCACAAAGAGGAACAAAGGGAATGAACTAACCACAGAATTTAAAAAAAATATTGAAAGTGTCGCCGAAACCTTAATTTCGCTCGGATGACAATTTGCCAGCGACGGCAATGAGGTTTAATTTAATAGTAAAGAAAATCTGATAGCCCTTTGTTCATTGGCACTGAACTTGATTTTTCTAATTATGGTGGCTGGTGAGGCATGTCAATATGCCATTGTAGGCACTAAAAATTTGTTAAAGTGTCTTAATTAAATTAATTAATTAATTTGGATTAATATTTATTTAGCCTAATTTAATTAATGTGCTCCGTAAATCATGGTAGCCCAAAATGTCATTTAAATGGGCTTATGTTTAACCCTTGGGCCAACCAACTTCTGTTGTGCCAAATAAACAGTTAAATCGGCCAAACCTACAAGGAAAGACTATTAAGTCAAGAAATTGGGCCAGTCCATGACTACCAAGCCCGTTAATGGATCGGAACTTCCTGTTCCTCTCTATAAATACCGAAGTCTCAATTCATTCCAGAAGTTGAAAATTATCTACAAGCAGAAAGCCCTGCCAGAGCATTTCCTCCACCGCCTTTGCAACCTTGATCGAGATTCAAGTCATCAAAGACCCTCGATCAAGAACATTCAAATTGAAGAACTACAGAAGCACAAACTCAAAGACTTCCAAGTCATCACAAGTTGCACTTACATTATAAATCTTCTACTCGAGATCAAGCCTAGGCCCTCGAATCCAGATCGACATGTTCGCCGCAACTTTCGGAGGTGACCTCACTACTTTGCTCGAGATCAAGTCGTTCGACCCTCGACTCAAAGTCAACGTGGAGACAGAATCAGATGACTAATTTATTTGTTCATTGTAACAGATAAAAATACAGAGATTGTAACCCATACATTCAAATCAATACAAATTATATTTGTTCAACTTATTTTTGCCTACGCATTAATTTTATTGTCTACAGCCATATTTGCACTTTTGCAGTAACATCTAATCTTTGATTTTACTTCGTTCTTCTTAAGTGTAATCAGTTGTTCCCATGCTTTCGTCTATTGTACTTGATGACATCTACAGAAAATCATATAATTGATAGTATTGCATCTGATATCTTAAATATTGAGAAAAAAATGTAGAGAAGGTTTGCATAAAATGGTTAATCTGAATTTTGAGCATTATTGTTACAGCGATGTTTGGGAACAGTAATTTTGACGCTAACATCATCTTAGATTAGAGAGGAAAAGAGTAGGGAGAGAGAGAGAGAGAGTTGTGTTTTAGGTACAAGGGTGTTTTCGAAATTATTATGATAAATAAATTTGCGTTTAGCAATTTAGTATTTACGTTAAGCAACTCCGTTTCAGATATTATAAATTCAATAGATAAGAAATATTTAATAATTCAAGTTGTCTAATCAAATGTTAAGTGCACGTCTACAATTGCCAAGCCTTAGTATTTTCCTATACCTCCTCCCCGGCATATTACTATTACGTGTTTACTAGGTATTTTTAAGTTGAAATATCACTACCTATGTCATCCAAGTTGGCGTAGCTTAAGCGTGTTCAATTCATGCATAACTATTATTGTTATATTTTGAAAGGATATTTTGAAAACCCTAATTTTACAAAAGGTACAATTTATTATTATATTTTTTTTGATAATTGGTCATTCTTATTAAAATGAAATATTTGGGAAGAAGAATACAAAAAGTACCGTTTAATTTTGTACTCCATCTTATTATGACTTAATTATATAAAAGTACAATTCATGCAGAACTTAAAATTCTGTAGAAAGTTTAGTTGATAGTTAAATACACTCCCACGACCACGATAATGAATATATACAAATATAATACTGATCCATCATATACAACAAAATATAAATTCATTATTATCCAAAATGGGTATTATGTGAATAAACTAAGAAGAACGACTTTATATGTTTCACATGTGAAAATTTTTCAAATTTCACACAAACTCATCAACCAACTTTTTTCTTTTTTTAATGAATTTGATTTGATGTATCAATACTTCTCCACACCATACTATACAATGTAAAAATTTTCTTTACATTGTGTAGTTGAGTTGACTTGGGATTGGATTTTATCACACATGTTATGGGTTGAATCTACATTTGACCTCTTCATTGAGTATGTCTACAAGTACGAGGTATCTAGCACATTTATTTGATGTATAGGACTATGTGGATGTAAATTTATACGAGTAAACATTATAGAGGGAATGTGCAAGAACAAAATTGAGTGGAGAAGTAAAAAAGGTGGGAAGACTTAGGCCAAATGGGCTCCAAAATTTATTCAGATCGTCGGTGAGCAGTACTAAATGGGCTAAAGCCCAAATCTAAAACTTTCCTGTATTCATGAAAGACAGCTTCTCAAGCCCAGATTATTTTGTGATTTTGTCCCGATCCACAGGCAACAATGAAATACTCCAATAGCAATATAGTAGCCTTACGGCATCGTTTTACAAACAACAATCGTCGTCTCTCTCATCTCCTTTCACAGATCAAAACATCATCATACAATAACTCTTCAATAACACTGGGGCAACATTTGCGTTTCAGTTCCAAACTTCAAATTTCCATTTTGTCAATTCGAAACATTTGAGAACTCAATCTCCGTTCTCATAATCCAATTTCGAAACCCTATCGAAGCCAAAGTTCCAAAAAGAGTAGAAATTAATCACAACGGAAAACCGATCAGAAAATTGAACAAAAAAAAGAAAAAAAAAGAAAAGAGAATTCGAATTTGAGTGCATAAAAAATTCGAAAATGGCGGTGGATGATGCGCCATTGGATGATAAAGCGAAGAGAATGAGAGATCTGTTATCGAGTTTTTACTCACCGGATCAAGCTTCTTCAGCTGCTAATCCAAATGCGGTTTCTACAAAGTATGCCACATTGGATACCATCAACACCCCTACTTTCGATCCTGACCAGTACATGAATCTCCTCGTACTTTCTCTCTCCTCTATTTATTTATTTATTATTATTTTTAGTTTCTTAACTATTTGTGCATACAATGTGCTTGTTATTGTTACTCGTGTTTTGTGAATTTTTTTTTTAGTTGAGTCATGGTATAATGAATGAATGTTAAGCATTCTGCGAATTTCGATGATTAATGACTTATAATGCTTGTAATTCTTTTGCTGAGGTTCAGATGATATTCTGCTTGTTAATTGATTATGCGAGGTCTTGAATGGATTATGTAATGAACTAGAACAAAATTAGATTACAAATAGGTAGATATATGAGCTCATTGCCCCGTTGCTTCAGAATTAGTAACCGCAGGGTTCGCCATTATGCCGATAGGCAATGTTTTGACCAGCGACGGCTCTTACTCAGTGTCTCGGACTATGCTGTTTTTCCCTCGGTTGCAGTTAGGCCTTGTCAGTAGCAAGCTGCAACGGTTGCTATCCGTTGATGACCTTGTTTGAGGCAGTTTTAGCGCGCTTAGGAAGCAGACAATGAGGCAGTTTTAGCGTCCTAAACAAGCTCATTGTCTGCGTCCTAACTCCTAAGTATGATGCAGTTTTAGCGCGCTTAGGAAGCAGACAATTAGCACACATGGAGCTATTTATTAAGTGAGATGCTTGGAGAAAGATTGGATTACTGTTGACCTCCTTTTATTCTTATAGGGCTTGGATTTGTACTCTTATTCATAAGCCACATTAATATTTAGGTTTATTTGTTATGTAGTATGCTGTCCATTGTTGTTATGATTTAGTTATGTTTTGCTCAAAACTTTTCCTGGATGCCATTTGTTGAACTTTCCAAGGGAAGATGTTCTGAGTTTATGAAAAGTAGTTTGTGTCATTTTGTGGATCTTGGATATCAAGTTTTTTCAACTTTAAATGCATACTTATGCTTGCCAATATGTATGTACATGTGATTTTACAGGTACAGAAGTCAAATTTGGAGACACTACTTCAACGACATGTTGAAATGGCAGCTGAAATAAAAAATCTTGACACTGATCTGCAAATGTTAGTGTATGAAAACTACAATAAGTTTATCAGTGCCACAGAGACAATTAAAAGGCAAGTCTTGCATTCTTTGTTAACGAATGAACCGTGAGTTTTTTTCATGTCAAGATAAAAAATTGCAAATGTGGAGAACTTGTTTGATGGGGGTATGGTTGTATTTTGAAGTGTTTTAAATGCAACGAATCCTCTATGTTCTCTGTTCATCGGTTGTCACTTGTCCTGCCTTGTGTTGTTAAATTTCTTACGATATGATTGCTATATGCCCCCCCTCAATGTCCTTGAGGGGATATGATTGCTATATGTTGCATGAGCTGATTATCATTATTTTTATAGGATGAATAACAATATTGTGGGCATGGAAGCCAATATGGAGCAACTACTTGGGAAGGTTGTTTAATGAGTTGCTTGACTCAAAGATTCTGGGAACCCTTATTGGAAAAAATTCTTTGTTTAATTTTCTAATTCGATCATATTGTAGATATTATCTGTGCAATCTAGGAGTGATGGGGTCAACACATCTCTTTTTGAGAAAAGAGAGCATATAGAGAAATTGCACCGCACTCGAAATCTCTTGCGCAAAGTCCAGGTATTTTAGTGGTAATTACTTCTTAATTTTGCGTCCTTGTAATATTGTGGCCCACTATAGGACTTCCATCCTGTGCCAATTATTCAAATGTGGTATTGGAATTAAACAAAGCATCGTTTCATATTTTCAGATGTGTGCCTAGATTCTAATCTGTGTGCCTGTGTTGCTACTTGCTAGTGATACCATGGAAGTAAGATCTCTATGATATATCACATGAAGGGATCATAGTCTTTTAAGAAATTTGACATAGTTGTGAATGTCAGAAAACTGGATTTCACTTCATTATGTTGGTTGTTTTTCGTACAAGTGTTGCCCCCCCCCCCTCTTAATAACAATAGTGCAGCTAGCTTATTGTTTTGTTTTTGGAATAGAACAGTTCATTTATGATTTACCGGAAAGACTTGGAAAGTGCATTAAATCAGAAGCTTATGCTGATGCAGTCAAGTTTTACACTGGAGCCATGCCCATTTTTGAGGTTTTCACTTTTCCCTATGCACTGGATTTTTGCGTCTAACCTTATCTCTGTGCTGTTGTTGAGTAGCTGTTTACGATTAAAATTATAGTTTTAAACAACATTATGTCATCTTCTTTCTATAGGTATATGGTGATTCATCATTCCAAGATTGTAAGAAAGCTTCTGAGGAGGCAGTGGCCATAATAATTAAGAATCTGCAGGTAATCTACAAGTTTGTACCAACCTTTTCAGTGAACATAAGATAGACGGGCCCTTTTATGTTTAGATCTTTTCCTGTTGATAGTCTGCAAAGGGCGTGCTTAATTGATACTGAAAATAGCATCAGAGGAGATCACGCTGCATCTGTGGGTGGTTCCACTTCAATTTTAATCTGTAGTGTCAAAATCTTATGTCCGTTTGCAATATTAAGCTTCTGGACATATTTATTATGCTATTATTTTTTTATTTAATTTTTTCAAAAACTAGGACTAGCAAACTTCTGTTCCAGTAGTATTATTATGGCTCCAGTTGGTGGTAAGATTGGTAATTAGAGGAAGATTCTTTTTGGTTGATATGTATTCAACTCCACTACAGCTATTCATCCACGTTGTGCCACTTATGGGTGAACTATAGTAGTATAGCATGAGCATGCCATGAGTTGATTTCTGGTTACAGCTTGATTCCCTGTTCACCCCAGCCCCTCCAAACGAGCCTCTAACAGACATATAGAAAAAAGAAAAATAAATTAAGGGAAAAAAAAGCCATACTTATTCTGTAGCTCATTTTTTTCATTGCCAGTGGCACTACACTCTGCCTGAGCCGCAGAAGGTATTAGTTTCAGCATTTCTTTTTTCTGCAGGGAAAGCTTTTTTCGGATTCGGAATCCATCCAAGCTAGAGCTGAGGCTGTAATGCTTCTCAAACAGCTGGACTTCCCGGTGTGTTCTTTAACTCTACTATCTGATCAGTTATTATGATCTTAACGTCTGAAGCATTCCAGAATGCCGAGGATCTGACCAATTCACTGTTGTACCCTGATATCCTCTGATGGGTGTATTTGACAATTGATACTTTCAAACAGGTGGACAGCCTTAAAGAACAACTATTTGAAAAGCTGGAGCAGTCCATTGGTGACTTACAGCTACAGTTTGATGAAAGAAGTGCTTCTTCAGCAAAGTCAGATGAGTCTGCGAAACCAGAATCAACCGATCACATACCTGCTGCTTGTGAGGTAAGGAGATCTTATTGTGTATTCAGCTTATTTGAACCCGTAAAGCAGCTAGGAGAACTCGTTCATTTTTGTAAAATATATGAAATCCAAAATCTTTGATGAAGTTAGCTCCAGTCAATGGACTATACATTTGTGTTTCCAGTTTCATGGTATGGATATATTATTCAGAAAACTAGAGGTTATTAGGTGGGGCCCTAGATTCCTGGTATTCCCTCTAGCCGTTTTATTTCTCTTTTATCTGGTTATAATGACATGCTAATGTTGCAAATTATCTCTGTCAGACTCTTGAAAGTTCTATGTTATGTGATTGTCATGTGTTAATATCTTACATTCTATTTAAGCCCTTTTCTTTGTACGTATTTATTTATGTGCAAATGTTGGTCTTCACAAATCTGAAGTTAGTTGACCATCTTATAACAGGTCTCTACTCGTGAGTTGGTGGAGGCTGTTCGTGCTTACCGAGTAATATTTCCGGATTCGGAACAGCAGCTAGTTAAAATCTCTCATGATCTCGTTACCAAGTAAATTAAGTTTTGAATCACCCTTATCTCCATTGATCGTGTTGAAACTTATTATTCAAACCCTGCTATAATTATCTGCTAATCATTGTGCTGATGCTGTTTTTAGGCACTTTGAAACCATTGAGAAGCGGATCAATAAGCAAATTCCTTCAGCAGATTTCTTGGGGATGCTCAGTGAGTTCTTGCCCCTGACTAATGTGCTGAAGTCTGTATCCTTCATGTTTATATTGGCTAGTTTCTTGGAGGGATTTTTTTGCTGCATTACAAATGTTAAACACTTTCTGGTCAATGCAGTATACACCAGACGACCAGCAAAACCTCTATAGCTGCAGGATTTTTGCCTGTGGCTGCGCTATAAAAATCTTATATGTCGTGGACTCGTGGTCCCACGGTTCCTGGTTAAAAGACTATAAAGTGCTGCTTAGGGCATTGGGGGTCCAGGGCCTGCTGATGCCCGAGGGGGGGGGGGGTGTTTCCCATGATTTGGCTGGCCTAAGTCTATAGACTTATAGTTCATGGAAAAGTTTCGAACATATCATTTTATCATTGTGTCGGAAGATGTCGTCATGTGGATTCATTTCATTATGGTCAACGTCATTAAAATGTGGGGTTGGGCTTGCAATTGCTCAACTTGTATATCTGGTGAAAAGAAGGAACTATTTGCTCGCTAATTTACTCTTGGTAACTGATAGCGGTTTCTAATTCCAATTGTTGTACACCCCTTTATCCGATATAGATCTGCCTTTGAAGTTTCTTGGAATGTTGTCTATGTTTTCATGGCTATTAACTAATACATTTGGTCACTCAGGAGTTATTTGGGATGACGTGCTTCTGATGGATGAAGTACTACCTGAAGCATCAGTTGCTGATGTTTGCTTGGAGGTTTTCCCTTTCCAGCTTCACTTATTTGTCTGAAATAGCTTCTGCCTCTGATCTGCAAGAACCATTATGCTCATCGTACTGCATTTTGAACAGGCTGCCAATCATACTGTCAAGCAGTACATTGCTAGCTGCTTTTCTCATCTTTTGCAGGATATCTCTGGTAATTCGTTTTTTTTTGGGCTGCTTAAACTCAAAATGTTAATTTAAATTTCTAAGATATCTTGGTGGGACTCCTGGAAACTGCGGACATTTATCCTTGACGCTACACCAACATTATTAAAGGGGTAACTGCACACAAAAGCTAAGTTTTAATGGGAAATTTGTGGGATGATTTGCAACTAGATCAACTGTATTATGTGAATCAGAGCATTATTCACTTGAAGTGAATAAACCAATCTATCTCGTTGTTGAGTTGGATGTGCTTTAATTCAAGTTGATATTTAAGAGATATGTAGTGATGTAGAGCTGCTAGCAAAAGAGAGCAAGAATATGGTATTCTGAATAGATTTTCCCTACTAGAAAAATTGACTAGATTGGAGAATAGTGTAAAAGGAGTGTTCAATCATATTTGAGAGCAATAGTTGGTTTCGGATGCATTGCAATAGACCTATATGGGAAGCAAGGAAGGATCTTTTGAATACATTTTGTGGAGGAAAACATCTGGGGAATGGGTAATGTCTGGGTAATTTCTGTAGCTACAGACCAATAGTATATAGTACTACTATATTGCCATAGCATGTGTTTTTCCTCAGATCTAGCGAGAGGCGTGCTCACATTGACACTTGATACACCTAGTGGTGGTTGTTTTCATATTATTGTTTTAGACATGATGTTGTTTTCATTTATTATAAGCTTTTGTAGTAGTGGCAGGACTTTTAGAACTGCTTAAGATGGATCATGGTGTTTAAGATTGTAGTAATTGCGTTCCGTAAATGAAATATTCTTGAAATGTGCAGATTCCCTTATTAAAATTCAAATTAGACAAAAGGAGACAGTGAAGGAAGAGCTTTCTCTACAGGTTGTACTGGAGGCCAGCAAGAAGGCAGTGATTCAAGGGAGTATGGCTGTGTTGCTGGTAATGTACTTTGGCTATGAAAGCTATATGTGTGTATGGGCTTGAATCTATTCAATCTAGATTGTGTCCTGTGCTTTTTGAGGCACAGCTATCCAAAAAATGATCCATGTGTTGTTGCCCTCCCCCCCCCCCCTTTTCCCCCATATTTTATCATTCCCTTTGTTTCTCCTTTCTCTGGTACTTATCACCTTACTGCAATGGGTTGTCTTGCCTTCTCATGGAAATTGGTAGTTAGAAGCAGTGTTTCTTTTTCTTCTTCTTCTTCTTCTTCTTCTTCTTCTTCTTCTTCTTCTTCTTCTTCTTCTTCTTCTTCTTCCTCTTCTTGTTTTATTTTTTTATTTTAACGACTCCCCCCTTCGTTTTGCTTTAATGCGTTGTCTGCTCTGCTACAACAGGACTTTCGCCAACTCCTCGATGACAGCCTGCCGTTACTCCTTAGATTGAGAGATTTTGTTGTTGATTGGGTCCAGGAAGGATTTCAAGGCTTCTTTAGAACACTATATGATCACTTTCTATTGCTTGCTGGAAAAAGAAATTCAGCTACTCAAGATCAAGTTTTTCCTGAGGGAATGCTAGGAGAAAAAACTGTTGCTGGCCTTGTGCTTGTTCTGGCTCTGCTTTCTGTCTTCATAGAGCAAAATGCCATTCCAAGAATTACGGAGGCAAGAATTACAAACATTTATTCTGTTCAGTTTGCATTTATTAGGCTATCTTTCTATCCTGTTTGTATAGTTTGGAATGTGAAACTGTCTACTTGTTTTCCAGGAAATTGCAACTTCGTTTTCTGGCCATGGTGCCCGTGGTTACGAGTATGGCCCAGCATTTGTTCCTGCAGAAATTTGCAGAATGTTTCGATCTGCTGGTGAAAAGTTTCTCCACCTTGTAAGATTTCTTTATCCTCTTGTTTTTAGATTCTCCAATGCCAATTCACTAGCATTGTTGTTGTCATGGTGGGGGGGGGGTATTAGTTCTCATGGTCATGCTTAACCTTCTGAATGTGGAGGCTTTATGTTTAAGGATTGAGCAAAGGATAATCTTTATGCCAAAGTTTTGTTGGAAGAATATCATCGTATGTTTTTGCCTTATGCTGTTCAGATTGTGTATTTAATAAGTATTCCAAGAATGGAAGTATTTATCCCTAAAAGTATAAACCTTTTTTCTACATTTTGTACTTGAAGCGAAACTTTTGTGCCCCTACTTTCACTATCTTCCTTGAAAGTGAGGTGTTCTTTTCATATAAAATACCAAGCATACATACTCAGGTACTCGAATTGGAACCTAGGATGAGAACTATTGTCACCATCAAATTCACCTCTGTCCCTGGAAAAGTTTGGGCAAAAATCTCAACTGGACCCTGGGAAACAGAAAATGAAGGGTAAAATCCACGTCTTTTGACTTCCGGAGGCCAAGGAAAAAAAGTTGTTATTTTCGTACCATATCGCACGACACATCCCTAGGGACATGGGAGCCCCCAGGGTCGATGATTGGGTCCCTATTAGGCTTGGACGACCATTTTACTGGTCATCCCACTCCAAAGGGTCGAACATCAAAATCATGGATGAATACGAAGATTGGAGACCCAGATGGTCTACGTCTACTGGGGCTCCGGGAGTACTCTGGACTTACAATGGACCCCCTGGAGAAGTTTGGGGGAAAAATCTCATCCGGCCCTGACAAGCCCAAAATGAAGTAATTTGAGATTTTTGGGCTTTCGGAGGACTCCGAAACGAAAGTTGTTATTTTCGTACCATTTTGCACGGGACACCCCTTTAGGCGACTAGGAGACTCCCGAGTTCAGTTATTGAGTCAGTATTAGGCAATTTAGGCTTCCGGGGGCCTTTTTTTGTCACCCTTTTTGAACGGCCGAACACCAAAATCATGGGTGATTATGAAGTTGGGAGATACGGATGGCCCATTGGGGGCATCAAGGGTCATCTTAGGTGGCAAATGGCAAGACCCCTAGAAAAGTTTGGGAAAAAAACTTAAACGACCCCTAAGAAGGCGAAAATAAAGGCTATAATCCACGCTTTTTAAGCTTCCGAAGGGCCCTGGAGCAAAAGTTGTTATTTTCGTACTATATTGCACAGGACGCCTCTAGGGGACATGGGAGGTCCTCCGGGGTCGATTATCGTGTCCTTTGGCTTGGACGACCGTTGTACAGTTCACCACACTCTAAAGCGTCGAACATCAAAAGTTTTGGGTGAATAAGAAGTTTGGAGACCCGAATGGCCTACCGGAGGTCCTTTTGGGTGACATTGGACCCCCTGGAGAAGTTTGGGAAAAAATCTCAACGGAGCTTCACCTCAAGGGAAGCTGAAAGTGAAATCTATATATCCACGATTTTTGGGTTTCGAGGGCCCAAGAACGAAAATTGATATTTTTGCACCATATCGCACGGGAGAGCCCTATGGGACATGGGAGGCCCCCTAGGTTGGTTATTGAGTCCTTGTTAGATTTGGACAATTGTTTTACTTGTCACCCACTCTAAAGGGCCGAACACCGAAATCTTGGGTGAATATGAAGTTCGGAGACCCGGATGTCCTACCAGGGGCACTGGGTCTTTTTTTGGAGACAGTGGACCCCCCCAAAAAAGCTTGGGCAAAAATCTCAACCGGGCCCCGGGAAGCCGAAAATGAAGGCTAATATCCACGTTTTTCGGGCTTCCAGAGGGCCCTAAGACGAAAGTTGTTATTTTTGCACCATATCGGACTGGACACCCCTAGGGGACATTGCATGCCTACGGGGTTGGTTATTGGGTCCCTATTAGGCTTGGATGACCGTTTTTAATGGTCACCCACTCTAAAGGGCCGAACATCAAAATCATGGGTGAATATGAGTCTGAATGGTCTACTGGGGTCCTATTGGGTGATAGTGGACTCCACCCCGAGAAGTTTAAACAAAGATCTCAACTGGGCCCCATGAAGCTGAAAATGAAGGGTATAATCCATGTTTTTGGGTTTTTGGATGGCCCTGTAACGAAAGTTGTTATTATCGCATGGGAGATCCCTAGGGGACATGGGAGGCCACGTGGGTTGGTAATCGGGTCCCTTTCAGGCTTGGACGATTGTTTTACTTGTCACCCATTCTAAAGGGTTGAACACCGAAATCATAGGTGAATACGAAGTTCGGAGTCCCGGATGACCTACCTGGGGGGCAGAGGGGGTCCTCTTTGGTGACAAAAGATCCCCCTAAGAAGTTTAGGCAAAAATCTCAATCAAGCCCCGGGAAGCTGAAATGAAGGCTATAAGTAGCAGGAGACACTTGGGTCTCGTTGTTGTAGATTGACGTCTGACTGTGTCATGACCTAACCTATCTCTAGTTACTGCACCATTACCACCCAAGTGGAACCCGACTCCTTCACTCACTGTGGACGTAACAGATATTTTGTTAACCATGATTGAAGAAGCTTTCCCAGTACAATCTTTGATTTTGGAAAGCCAGCTTTTTCTCGGGAAGCCTCATTTTGTGTGTTTATTTGCAGCACAGCTCGTTCTTTGACAATTGATTACTCTCCAGTCTCCCCTTTCCTGATAGCCTCCTTTCAGAGGCCAGCAGCCTCCTTTCCGTGTGACCAATCTTTACATGTGCATACATATGTCATACACTGGGAGACAGACACCCACCTCTAGACATTCCCACACGGAATCATTGGAGCTTATGCAATTTTTGTTTTATTGAAGAAGCTAACATGTGTAGATTCAATGATAAGCATGGTCCTCTCTGGATACTCTTGGACACACCAACAGTGCTGAGATGCTTTTTTGGTATCTATAATGAAACTTGAGTCCTTAAATGTTCAGTGAACTGAGGGAGAAAAGTTAATGGTTAAGAAAAGAATCCTCTAAAAGCATCTTGTAGGTCTACTATCTTTGGTTTCCCCTATGTCCCATCATATAATTTATTCTTACCATCCCTGGACCCGTAGTTTTATTAGATAATCTAGTCTACTGTCAGTCCGTAACAATCTATGTTTCATTTTTTATTTTCCCCATGGTCCAGTATATAAATATGAAGACTCAGAGGGTAACAGTTCTCCTGAAAAAGCGGTTTACAGCACCTAACTGGATGAAGGTCAGTATGATTCTTATAGTTAGCTTCATTATAATGTAGTTATGATAATTGTAGCTACTTTGTTAAATCTGATATCCAAGTTGTCGTGATTCTTACAGCACAAGGAGCCTAGAGAAGTTCACATGTTTGTTGATTTATTCCTTCAAGAGGTTTGTTTTTTTGCTCTTTTTGTCAAGTTATGGCTGTAATTTGGAGGTAAAATGTGAGTTATAGATGTTTGTTCTAATTATTTGCTTTAGAAGAATAAGTTGAAAGCAAAGGGGGCTGTCTAAGCTCTGTCGAAACTCTGAAGTATTTGAAAACATGAGAGGAGAAACACTCACTCCCGTAATGGATTTTTCTTGTGCAGTTGGCAGGGGCACTGTCTGAAGTGAAGCAAATTTTACCTCAGGGGGTTAGCCGTAAACATCGTCGTGCAGATAGCAATGGCAGCACAACATCTTCACGTAGCAATACATTGCGTGATGATAGGCTGCTAACTCGATCAAACACACAAAAAGCAAGGAGTCAGCTTCTTGAGACCCATCTTGCTAAATTATTTAAGCAGAAAATGGAAATATTCACCAAAGTTGATGCAACACAGGTAAAGCTTCGATATTTGTAACGCTGATGTTAATTCAGCTGTTTTGTAGCTAATGGTTGATTTTGACATTTTTCAGGATTCTGTAGTAACCACTATAGTGAAACTCTGCCTGAAAAGTCTGCAAGAATTTGTTCGACTGCAGACTTTCAATCGGAGTGGATTTCAGCAAATTCAGCTGGATACACAGTTCTTGAGGACTTCTATCAGGGATAATATTGAAGATGAAGCCGCTGTTGACTTTTTACTTGATGAGGTAAGAAAACTTGTTGTACATGCTTTTGGCAGCAGTCTTTGATTTCCTCATTACTTGGTTAGTGGATTGTATTGACCATATCTTTGTGATATACCAAATTTAGAATGGGGTTGCCCAATTGTCTTCAAGCATAAATCAGATCTTCTGTTATCCAAATCTCAATTTGCTTGCTCAATCTGAGTTTTAAGAACTTAAAGAACTCAAGTCTTCTTTCGGTTTGTTCAAGTTTTCATGCTTTAAATTTGAGGCTGAAATGGCTCTTTTAACTTATCAGGTGATTGTCGCCGCTGCAGAGCGTTGTCTGGATCCAATCCCTTTAGAGCCCCCTGTTTTAGACAGGCTTATACAAGCCAAATTGGAAAACCCCAAGGAACAAACACCCGCGACTTTGTAATCGTGGAGGAGTTTTTTGTACCAATGATTACTTGTAAAATTGTTTGTCAATCTCCGATATCTCTTGAATTACCTGATTTGTATGTTTGTTTGGGGGGGGGGGTGCGATTCAAGTTGCATATTTTTTTTTGGCATTACATGTTCTCATGTTGCATAGTTGTTGAAAGGGATGTGAGATTTCGGTTGTACACAAAGACACTTGATTTGAGCTAATGAAACAGTGCCCCATTTAGGTTAAATTTTCTACCTTTGAGAATATTAATGCTAGTTCCCTTTGCTAGTTCCTGTTTGCTTGATTGTTACATTTGCTGAGGCTTTTCTTTTGAGCTTTTACGTACCAAAGGTTGATTTACTGTATGTCTAAGGTTTTGTTAGAAGGAGGTCTACTTCCTCAATGTCAAGGCATATTCAAGCGAAGTCTTGCGGTTGGAAAGTTGTTCTGCATGCCCAAAGTGGTTTGAGCCATAGTCAACCTATGGTTATCCATACTACCCACTTAGTCCGCATAATTTATGGATAAACATGGGGTTACCACTTTGCCGGAAAAAATTGCAATGGTTCTTGGCTATACCTAGGTGTAGCCAACTCGTTTATACTACACTCATCTAATTTTTTTTCTTAATTTTTTTAAAATTTATTTCAAAATATAGTAAAACCCATTATTATTAACATATGACTTTATTGCAATAAACTTACAAGTTCATTAAAAAAAAAAAAGACGTAGGTGGGTGTAGTTAAATTGGTTACTTTTAGCCTTTAGATGTAGCTAAGAAATTGCCCTAAAATTAGAAGCGGAAAAAGGGGACACCAAAGTTTCAATTTAATAGGAAGGCATGGAGTTTTTTTTCTTTTTTGACAGCAGGTAATACAATAGGAAGGCATGGAGGTAAGGTAAATTAAAAACAGTAACAGTAATGACGTTTTTGTGATTGAACTCATGTACCAAAATAAAATACTGTAGTTTAACGTGATAAAGATCGAACAAAAAGTGGCTGTAGTTTAGTGGTAAGAATTCCACGTTGTGGCCGTGGAGACCTGGCTCGAATCCCAGCAGCCACATTTATTATCTTCTTTTTTAATCTCCTTCATCTCCACCGTCATATGACGTGGCTACGCGCCTTTTCCTGAGTTCTTGTATTATTTTTCCCGCCAAAACCCCAAACCCTCATTTCACAGTCACACAGTGTGACTCACACCTCTATCGCCAATTCATTTCCACTCCTTGCCGCCAAATCTCTCTCTCTCTCTCTCTCTCTCTCTCTCTCTCTCTCTCTCTCTCTTCTGCGAAAATGCAATATGTGCAGGACGCCGATTATGAAGAAGATCGAGGTATTCAAACTATTTACTCATTTATAATTAGGGTTTTTGTTCCTGTTTTTGTTTTCGCTTAATTCTTTTGTTTTTTTGTTTAATTTTTTTGTCGCAGGAACGGCAAAGGATTTCCTTTTGAACTTCGCGGATATCCATGGCGAAGCCAAATACATGAACATTCTTGTAAGATTTGTCTTAAATTTGTTGTGTAATTGCCCCTTTCACATTTCGGAAACCCTAAATTTAGGGTGTCATTTAGGGTTTTAGAAATGCTGGCATACTTTATTGATTCGGACTTTAGTGTGACTTCTTATTTTAGGAAAACAACATTGGTTATCCTATTAGGGTTTATCTAAATCCTGACAGTTTTGTAATTTCGTTTCCAGCAAGAGGTGGCAAATCGCAAAACCCGAGCAATTCAGATAGAATTGGAAGATTTGTTTACGGTACATCCTTAAAACCTCCTCTAAAATTATTGTTTTTTATTTTATTTGAGGGGCATTTGATTTGTGTTTTCATTACCCTAATTTTCTGTTGGGCTTGTGAATTGGTACAGTATAAGGACTCAGACGATGAGTTTGTCAGGAAAGTTACGGAGAACACCAAGAGGTACATCGGGATCTTCGCTGAGGCTGTTGATGAGCTCATGCCGGAGTCCACAGAGCCGTTTGCCGTTGACGATCATGACATTTTGATGACTCAGAGGTCTGAAGAAGGGACTGAAAATGCAGACGGGTCGGATCCTTTGCAGCGAATGCCAGCTGAAATCAAGCGGTTCTTGTAAGGACTTCTTGTCAGAATTGGTGTTATTGTGCTTTGGTTGTCATGTTGTGACTTTTGGAGTTTGTTGTGAAACTGTTGTCTGATGTGTTGTGATATTAGTAGTTACTGATATGCTGCTGAATGCTAATTTGTACTAATAAAAGGTGCCAAAATTCATGTTACTTTCAGTTTATTTATTGAGGGGTAAAATTAAGAAAACATTTGAATTTCTGAAAATTTATGACTTAGTTATGGTTCAGTAAGAGGCCAAGTGAGTTGGGAAGAATGTTGGGCAAGTTGGGTTATTAAGGAAGGATACTATGAGCAAGTGTCACCAGAAGTCACCAATACATATTGTTAATGTCCTTGGAATATGAAGTATTCTTTCTGGGTCGGCTTTAAATGTAAACAGGTACAACCTTTTGGGTTGAGGGAAGAGATTCTCGACCTTTAAGTCGAGTGGTGGAGAAAGTTGATTTTTCTTCTGGGGAAAAAGAAAGATTGCTAATTGAACTAAAAATAGTTCACTTACCTATGGGACTAAGGATTTCCGGGGTTGCTCTTTGAGTCTAGATCATGATGTTTGATCAGAAGCAATTTATCTACCTTTGCTGATACACTAGCCGAAATTGTATTTCTAAGATCAGTAGTAATTAAGTTATTTATTTGTGAACCAACAGTCTTTATGCACTAGTTATTACGTACTTGTTTATTTTACAGACGTACACTGTATATGCTTCTATTGGCAGTGATGTGATAATTTGGGGTTTACTAATTATCTCAATTTCAAATGCAGTGAGGTTTACATAAGAGCATCTTCAAAAGAACGGCCTTTTACTATTCGAGAAGTCAAGGCTTCCTATATAGGGCAACTTGTGCGAATATCAGGGATTGTGACTCGTTGTTCAGATGTAAAGCCTTTGATGCAGGTTGCTGTATATACATGTGAAGACTGCGGTTTCGAGATCTACCAGGTTTGTTTTCCTATCAGTTTGAGCTATGTTTGCTTTGTGTATACATAATATCCTTGGATGTCAAAATTGATAGTAGTATAGATTCTAGCTATCCTGTTTGACTCTCCATTCAGGTTCTGTTACTTTCTAGATATGATTACTTTGAAGTGCATAAAGTTATTGCAAACCATAGTCTCTTCAAAGGAGCTATTGTCAATTTATTCATTTTCTGTAACCCTGAGTGGGTAGCTGATATGGTAACCTCTGAGAGCTATTCCAGAGGTCCCAAGTTTGAGCCCCCTGAGGGCCACTGGAGGTTTTCCTGGCTGTTAACTTCAGGGCCCATGGGATTAGTTGGAGAAGCCCCGGATACAAATTTATTCATTTTCTATGCTCAACAGGAAGTAACTGCTAGGGTTTTCATGCCCCTGTTCGAATGTCCATCTAAACGCTGCAGAACAAACAACACAAAGGGAAATCTCATTCTTCAACTGAGAGCTTCAAAGTTCCTCAAGTTTCAAGAGGTAGAACTTTGTTCATTATCATATAGTATGCGATTAATTAGTAGTAGAAAGTTTTATCTTTGTGGTATTCGTTTGAAATTCACTTATAGTTTGAATTCTTAGTTACTTTTTCTACGGTAAGTTTTAATGTCTTTTAATTTTGTGCATACAAGATTAACTTTTGCTGCTAATTCCAGGCCAAGATGCAAGAGTTAGCTGAACATGTTCCAAAAGGGCATATTCCAAGGTCCATGACGGTTCATTTCAGGGGTGAACTGACGAGAAAGGTTTGTGGCCTTGTTCAAAAACGAAGTTTGTTGGGGATATGAGAATATTTTGCACAGAACTTCCTGAACGCGATTTTCTTTTTTAATATTCTCACTGGAGAATCTGATATTTGGTATTAATTTGACATCTGGTTTACTCTGGGTGCTCAGACTGGGGGAGCAAAATGGTAATTGACATTGTACCATATAAGTTACAAAGTACTAGCTTTAGTCAAACAAAGCTTGGATACCCATGCTATCTAAAAAAAAAAAGTTACACAGTAGCTATATTGGCTCTAGCTTCACAAGTTCTTGTATCCAAAAACCATATTTGCATGATGAGGGTTTATTGAGTAAGCATGAGGGAGTAGTTGTGTTTTCTTAGTCTCATTTTATCGCTCTTTGTTGTCCAGTATCTGCTATTTGACTCTCTGAAGAATTATACAGGTAGCTCCTGGTGATGTTGTCGAGTTATCTGGGATATTCCTTCCAATCCCTTATACAGGATTTAGAGCAATGCGTGCCGGCTTAGTCGCAGATACATACCTGGAAGCCATGTCTGTAACTCATTTCAAGAAAAAATATGAAGAGTACGTTGTTTTGAATATTGCCATTCTGTAATAGTTCCACGACATAGTTTTATGCCTTTTCTTCTCTTGTTCTTTGCACCGACACATTAAACGGTATTCAGATTGGACCTTCGAGAACCAGTCCATGGATATCACTTAAAATATTCTTATTCTTTTTACCATTGGCAGGTATGAGCTTAGAAGTGATGAGGAAGAACAAATTGCTCGCCTATCCGAGGATGGTGACATATATAACAAGTTGTCACGATCACTGGCCCCAGAAATTTTTGGACATGAGGATGTTAAGAAAGCTCTACTTCTACTCCTTGTGGGAGCTCCTCACAGGAAATTGAAAGATGGAATGCAGGTAAGTAGACAAGGAACGCTTTCAACTAATCATGTATTGGCATTAAGATAATTAACATGGGAAGCTGAATCCTGCTCTATTTTTTTACTTTGTCGAGTGTTGTTACTTGCTGCATTTACTTGCAAGATGCAGCACTGAGTTTGAAATTTCTTCTTGCTATCTTTTAGACTTGTTTTTATTGCTAAGAGAAGAAGCACTTATGTACATAAGCCACCATGTTTCCCCTTTTCCTGTTTGTGATACTACATCTTTCAGTGACACATACTGATTGGAATTGCAGATTAGAGGAGATTTACATATCTGTTTGATGGGTGATCCTGGTGTGGCGAAAAGTCAGCTTTTGAAGCATATAGTAAATGTGGCACCAAGGGGTGTATATACCACAGGAAAAGGAAGCAGCGGGGTCGGTCTAACAGCTGCTGTGCAGAAAGATCCTGTGACCAATGAGATGGTCTTGGAAGGCGGAGCCTTGGTAACATACTGCATTTCTTTGAATGTTTTTGACCCTTAATTTGCTTTGATGAATAGATAGTTAATTCGAATTTAATTACACAACATAAAACTTATTTCTAATTTAATTACACAACATAAACCTGTAACATAAATAGGCATCCATGAGTCACTCCTGTCACACGAGCTGTAGTAATGGACTAAATCAAATGGCTCATCAAAGTCTTTGTTGGCTTTCTGCTTCTTGTTTGTTGTGAAGTAGCAAACATTTCAGTGCATTTCCAATCAAGAATGGAATGGAAACATTCTCTTTGTCATTGCAAGGGGTAAGACTGCCTACATTTCACCCCCTCCTTATCCTGCTCTAGACATGAGACTCACGAGAGGTTTTTAAAGATCGTGTGGTATGGTATGATATAGAGTCAGTCCTCTTACATTAGGGGCTTCATAATATCATCAGCTAGGAGTAAAGAGTAATGAACTTGTGTAACAATATCTTGTGAACAATGTCTTTCGATTGTTGCTTGACCACAATCTAACAGTCAATGATGCTCACTATGAGAAAAGAGTGATGAACACATGCAGAAGTATACCTATAATGGGTAGAGAGGCAGACTATTGCTGTAAATTAATGCTCATATTGTCTTTTTGCTAGGTGTTGGCGGATATGGGTATATGTGCTATTGATGAGTTTGACAAGATGGAGGATTCAGATCGTACAGCAATACATGAAGTAATGGAACAGCAAACAGTAAGCATTGCTAAAGCTGGGATCACTACATCACTAAACGCAAGAACAGCAGTTCTTGCTGCCGCTAATCCAGCTTGGTAATCCTTGCATTTTCAAATTCACTCTTCATCACTTCTTAGGACTTCCTTTTGAGTTTAAAGTAACCAAATACTATGCACCCACGATATGTTTCAGGGGAAGATATGATCTTCGCAGAACTCCAGCTGAAAATATCAATCTTCCTCCAGCTCTTTTGTCGAGGTTTGATCTTCTATGGTTAATCTTAGACAAGGCAGACATGGATACTGATCTTGAATTGGCAAGGCATGTGGTTTATGTCCACCAAAATAGGGAATGCCCTGCTCTGGGGTTCACCCCACTGGAGCCATCTGTTCTTAGGTATTTAAGCTATCTTTCTTCTGTTCTGCAAATGTAATTGGTCAACTGGACTTGCATTTGATTGCTAGATAGTGTTGTATGCCAAGAAACCCTTACCCAAGGCAAAGTATCCCATCTGCTATGCTTGTTACTTAGTTACCGGCTCTAAATGATAGTATTAAGGCTTGACGCAGCCTTTGTAGGTACATTTACATCTGTTGCTGTTTTGAGAAATTGCAGGAAACATTGTTTTCTCAGTGATTTCGTCTCTGCTTTGTTTTTATATTATTTGTTTATCACAGAATCATTCCAAGTTTTTGATTTCCCTATTTCCTATACTATTCATGGTCTCGTTTCTTTGGGAATTTGTACTATGAAAGGTCCATGATTCTAATCAATGATGAGAATCAAGTTTACTTTTGAAGTTTTTTTTTCTAGTTCAGAATTCAGATATAGCAAGTGTTACTCAAACTTTGCAATTGACTTTATTGAGTTGTTTTTATTGCTTTTATTTTTTTTCTTTTTGCTAGCCTGGTGAGTATTTGGATTCTACTATACCAATGCATACTTATTATTCTTCTTTAATCTCAATTATAGGGCTTACATTGCATCTGCGAGGAAAGTGTCGCCTTCAGTTCCTAGGGAGCTTGAGGAGTATATTGCTAGTGCTTACTCTAGCATACGCCAGGAGGAAGCTCGTTCAGATACTCCCCATTCCTATACAACCATTAGAACACTACTCAGCATTCTACGATTATCAGCTGTAAGTCCAATAATCTTTCATCTTAGTAGTGATATGGAACTGACTTGGACATCGATCAAGCGCCTTTTACAATGAAGCAGAGGGTTTATGTTTGAAAGCTCTTGCTGGGTCTGACAATATGAACAAAACGATGTCAGACATTGGTTTAGAAGCTAATTGGATTCCTTATTCCCTAGGCAGTAGGCAGTAAGTATTTCTTTTATTCCTCCCCTAGCTTATCAACATTGATTTGTGTGGTCAGGCACTGGCAAGACTTCGTTTTGCAAACACTGTGGCTCAAAGTGATGTGGATGAGGCCCTTAGATTGATGCAAATGTCTAAGTTCTCTTTGTACTCCGATGATCGCCAAAAATCTGGTCTTGATGCCATATCCGACATCTATTCAATCTTGAGGGATGAAGCTGCAAGGACTAACAGGATGGACATCAGTTATGCACATGCTTTCAACTGGATTTCCAGAAAGGTTAGTCAGTCCACATTGGAATTTGGATATAAGTCAGTCATAAATGAACGAGTACCTGGGAGCCCATACCACATTCAACTACTTTAAACTACCAAAGTGGTACCTTTGTTTTTTCTTTTGGTGCCATATAGTCTCTGTACATTTATGCTCTTGTGGACCTTATTTGTTGCAGGGATATAGTGAAGCTCAGTTGAAAGAATGTTTAGAAGAGTATGCAGCCCTGAACGTGTGGCAAATCCATCCCAATACTTTTGATATTCGATTTATAGATGCCTGACTTGGATACATGTATTTTTAAGTTAGTTGCTGATTGCTGTACACTATTATTGACGGAGCACGTGTGTTTGTAGCAGTGACAAAGGCTCGCTAGCCCAATCATACTGAATTTCTGATGTTGTAATGTAATTAATGGTACTAAATATTTAGGGAAATTCCGGTTGGTATCCTGTACTTCTGACTTTTTCAAATGGTGGTTAAAGTTTTCTTCAATTCTAGTTGCTGCCCGCTTTTTTACGTTAAAAGTTTACTCAATGACCATTGCAAGTATTTGTTGTTAAAGTTGCTAACAAAATGATGATGTGACAGTAGTATATTTATTTTCCTTATAGTAGACAAGTAGGGGAAGATGAGGATGGAAAAGACTTTTGGTTTGTGTAGTAATTTTCATTTATGGGTAGTTTGAGATTTATAAAGGCAACAACATAAGTGGCAAATTTGAGCAGTAAGCCCACCTCAACTTCTTTAAGGGTGAATTTAACAGCAATTACCAAGAGTGATTAGACCGCGAATTTTGACAACAAATATAGGGATACCAACCGGATTTTGAAAAACACTATTCATCATTTCACAAAAGTCTTGAAACGTCTTCATTTCAGTTGATAAGCGAAACTGAAAGAACCCAAAAATGATTCTACCGCATTATATCCACCTCTATTTTAATGTTAAAGCTTCGCAGTACTCGACCAAATCTCTTGTTTAATACAAGAGACTTGTTTACACCATCAATATAGACAACACATGTAACTTGAAGATGTCCCGGAGATTTAGTATCATTGACTAGTAACATCACAAACTGGCCCTTATACTGCCCACTGCTTCACACACAAAAATAGGTGAAGCGAGCTACAACAGGGTGTACTACTTCCCACTACAACAGGGTTAAATTATGGTACAAATTTAAGAAGACAACTAATCCTAGTTCACAAGTAGATCGATAGTTTTTTCTCAATCTCATCCTGCAATATACTACATTGATTCAACAAATTGCTCAAACTATCAGATTCCTTATCAGCTTTAGTGACCAGCTGGAGATCGTTCTTCTCTGCATAAACATCAGAATGGAGAGGTCGAGCTTGAATCACTGCGCACTGGTTTTCCTCTTCTGCCAAGTAATTGGACGTGGTATCTCTGATTGAACTTAATTCTGACACGTTCTGAAGAGTTTTTGGTAAAGACCTTACTGTTTTAGAAACAACAGGGCTACAACTGACCTCAACCATTTCATCCAAGGGTGGATGAATAATGTAATGAGATATTGAGACTTGAAGTTCTGATTTTTTAAGAAACGGCGATTTAGAAGTAGAGTGGGATTGCTCCAAAATATATGCTTTACCACAAATGCTAGCTAAGCTATTTAACTGCCAGTTGAACACACGTCGGAAAATAAGTAGCCAACTTGGAACCACCTTGTATTCTGTGTCATGAAGCTCAAGTCCGGTGCATTTTTGCAGCATCACACTAGCTTCTTTTGTAGCCATTACCCAGTTCATCACATTGCTTGATTGGGTTAGGTACCTTATCAAACAATCTTGAAGAAGCTGTGTTTGATCTTCAATATCCTTTCCAGGACTACAGCCTCTGTTCAACCAAGATATGTCATCACTGAAAGAATGCAGCCTGAAGTTCCTCAATGTAGATATTAAGGGCTCAACTTCTTCAGGCGAACTCCAACCTAAACTAGGCAAAAACTGCCTCACAGCTCTGAATTCAGCAGTTGAATTGTCCAACAAAAATAGTTCAGGACAGGGCCAGCCAGAGGGATTCATATTGCTAGCTGCAACAATCTCATCCTTCGACAGATTTAAAGCTTCATTGAAAACTGAGATACACTGATTTGGAGATACTTTGTCAGAACCTGCGAGGTCAAGAGCATCCAAGCACAGGTTCAACTGAGAGGAAACCAACTCGCGCAATGTCACATGACAGAGAGCAGGTTGTGGACGTGTCTCGGATGCCAACCACATTAAGCCCTCTTTTAACTTTTGATCACTGAAATATCCATCAAACTGACCTGTTTCGTCCCTTTCATTTACGAATCTCACCAAAAAGCTCCCTACACGAGACTTGTCAATGTCTTCAAGCCCAAGGTTATCAACTATATTGCAGGACAATTCTGCAACATTATCTTGACTGGAACCACTTAAAATCAAAAGGGGAACGCAAGCCGCAATTGGTAAAGACATCACAAGGTTGTGAAGTTGGACCTTTTGAAGTTCCCATGGGACAGTCTCGGATACAGGAAACAATATAGCATTAGCTCCAACTAGTTTCTTCTCAAAATTACCAGACTCTACGTCTTTAATGACAGAAAGGCAGCATGTAATGCCGCCGGAATAACTATAAACCCATTTCCTCCAAATTGCCATTCCTGGAGCTGACATGACCAAATCATCAACAGTAGCATCTCTTCTGGCAGGAATAAGTTTGTACCTTAACCATTGATCTAGGGTTATATGAGTAGCATTCCTTTCTTCTCTGTCACCGTTCCCCCAAGAGAATGATATTACCTTCCAACTTATGCACTTTGAGTTTGCATTTTTTTCACCAAGCTTACCCGCCACTAGTTCTGAGACATTCCACCTTACCCATGCCTGTTGACGCTTTTCATATCTCTTGCTGACAGCTTGATCAATGTTTAACTTCCGGCAAGGAGTAAATTTCTACAGAAAAAAAGGTAAAAAATAATCAAAACAACACCACCGTGACCAGTGAAATGAAAGGAGAACACGAGACAATGTGTAAACTAACATCTTTATTGTGGTGAATAGGTGGCCCGAGAGCAAGCGAACTCAAAGCAGCGTTTGCAGCTAATCTGTTCTGCTCACGCAATTCTCTCTTCCTTGCAGAGCGCCTTCTCCATAGCCTGCACACGAAGTGGATATCAGTGGGAGTCAATTGCAAGATCCAAAATAAACTCAGATTACCAGGCAGAACCTTAGCAACAGCTTAAGCTTAGCCTCAGCAACTTCTTTATCATAGTAGCTTGCAACATCGTCATTCTCGACTTTTTGTTGCACATCAGTAAATTCTTCTTCTCTTACTTGTTTCACGAAGATGACATCTTGTGATGAACTTGCAATACCAGGCTCAACTTCACAACCAGGTTGTATCGATTTTCCAAAATTAGCGGATACAGGATCTGGTTCCAGTGCCTTGAGCTCAGAATGTACAACAATTTCTGACGATTTCTCTGGTATACTTCTAACAACTCCATCATTAGAAGACTCTCTTGCCCATTCAAAATAGGTAGGCTCGTTAACAGGAACAAATTGTGGTATGGAGGAATTCCATGGAGAATTTTTATGGCTCAATGAATTGATAAAAGAGTTACCATCATCTACCATAAGTGAACCATCTTTTGGTGTCACGGGAGAAGGTTGCTCCTGTGTGCTATGACTTTGGAAACTTGCAAGAGCCTTGGGCATATCAAGGTTACTTTTCGGACTAATTACAAAAGCCCTGTGATTGTTTTCCATGTAAGGTTGACTAGTTCTTGATGTCTCAACAAGTGGTTGGACTTGCATGCCTTTTCTTGGCGATGAGAAAGCATCTATTTCCATCACTCCATCAGAAGCCACAACGGGACTCTTTGTTTGTAAAGGTCGAACAGCGGCATGCTTATTTTCAGTATTCTTGTCTGTCTGAAGCTCTTTTTTAGATTCAGATGGCAATAATACCATTTGATGTGATGACAATATATCCTCGACAATTGTCCTGGATTTCTTTCTGTGAACAAGGTTTGAACATTGAGTGGGATAATCCTTCTCAGCATTGAGAAAAGGGCCTTCCTTAACCATATAAGGCTCTTCAAATTCCTTAATCAAGAATCCATGATACACCAACAGACTCTCAATGTCCTCTCCCTGGTGAACATATAAAGTTACACAAACAACTACTTCCATAAGAAAAGCACTACTTTAGCAAGTAAATGAAAATTGTAAGAATAAAGGAGGCAGTTAATGATGGAAAACCTCCATGCCAAGCCAATTGGCGATATTTGTCACAGGAAGACCTTGATTATACTGCAGACCAGAGTGTAGGGAAGCAAGTGCCTGAGTTCTCAACTGTTCAAGAAGCACAGCAGTGAGACCATAACATAGTTACACATCACTACTTTTAGCCCAGATGACTAGATGAGAACTTAACTGCGTCCCCACCAATCACTCAAGAGAAGCAAAAGAAAATTAGAAGTTCAAACATCAAAAGTGTGGAGCATAACTAATCACAGGCTAAAACATTTTATGACAACAATTTGACACCACTAACAGTTGTTCAGCATTAAATATGTTCAACTTCTGTAACCCTCTGGGACTGCTCAAGCCCTTTGACCGAAATCTCAAGTTCAAGTTGTGAATAGCTGAAACATTTATGCCTCCCCCTCCCCCTCCCCCTCCCCCAAACGAATTCATCTTAATTTGCAACATCTTTCAACATTCAAATCTGTTTCACAAATATACAGACTAGCCTGCTCACAGGTACTCACCTAACATAGACACGATGCGTTTCTGGAAGAAACAATTAATCTAAAACTACCAAGGCCAACTAGCCAAAATTCTCATGGCAACTAGTTTATACTTTATACAAGGCGAAAATAGCTTTTCTAGCATGCAGGAAGAAAGCTGTAACAAAATAGATGAAATCTGTAGCTAATCCACAGTCCAAAGATTAACACATGTATTTTTGTTGCTACAGCTTTCATCGTTTCAGTGGAGATTTAGAAGAATCTGAAACTGATTCAGGCAGTATACAAGTTGTACCTTCGAGAAGTGCGCGTGTATTAGGCATGCTTGAAGATAACTTGCTTTCCTTGCATGCCGGAAGAAAGCTATAAAATTTCCAGTCCTACAAGATCTGGAATGCAACAAATTAACCATTAGACTAGTCAGAGGAAGAGTTGGAACAAAAGTAAAGAACTGAAACAACCTTGCAACATCACGGGCAAATAGAACTTCATGTGTTTGCCTTATCTCAACAGTCATTTTAGCAAGATCAAGTGAAAGCTCTGCAGGTTCAACCTACCGCAAATTAAAATTAAACGCAATTAAAGGAGATGTCAAAAGTTGCAAACAGGAATGCATTGTGTTCACTCCCGACTTACTTTATAACCAGGATGCTTGTCCAGTTTAAGAAAAGCATAATAACCCCGAAATTCTTTTTCTGTAGGAACAGAAACTCCTCTCTTTCTGTGGTCGTCATATAACTGGAACAATTCTACAGATGTTTTGTTCATCTGCTCAATATTAAGATGGGCGTCAAATCCCTCCGAAAAGCCTTCTCCCTTAGAGAATTCACATAATTCATGCATGACTATTATGTGAAGCCGTATCTGAAGTGACGAACAATAGATTAGACAGAAAAGATATACCAACGTGTAAGTTACAATCCTCTTGATTCTTCCCACCAATGAAAGAGCCAACTAACGATATCAGAGATAACATGATGAAAGAAACAGAAATGGAACATCTAAAGATTAATCCTAACTACCTAACAAACATTTAAAATTTTCGGCAATTAAACTGTGGGACCTTTTACCAAAACAAAACAAAAATGGTGAGGAACCAGGATTGCAATTGAAGCACTTGTCAGACAACGGCTTATAGATAAAAAGAAAACACAAATGCAGGACCAAAGACACAGATAACTTCCCCCATCCACAGTCCACACACACCCCACCCCCCGGGCCAGCAAAAGTAGTATTAGCATTTGCACAGAACTCAAGGAGACAAACAGTGGACATGAAAGCATGAGGATTCCCTGCAGTTTTGTAGTTGACCTCGCTTTGGGCAAAGGCTTCGGGGGCTTTTCGTGGGGTGCCCCTCACAGTCGTGCAACGAAATTGGGGCGATTTGTAATTTATTTTTTTCTTTGAGGACTCCTTGTCCTCAAATTGTAATATCTTCATTTCAGAATTAATAAAATTTCTCTTTATCTAAAAAAAGAAAAGTTTCTGCAGATCCATCAAACGTTATTACTATACATCAGATATGAATAGCTGGATCATATTAAAAAAGAAGAATAAGGAAAATATTTGCCTTTGTGACATCTCCAATGTCAGAGTACATCATAAACAGTATCTCATTCAATAGCAATACAAAGAAGGCATGCATGCCCAGCTCCTTCTTCATTTAATATTAGATCACATGACCTCTACCAAACAAAGAACACAACTCACACACACACAGCATCAATAGCACAGCGTTCTTTCCTGTATCAAACATGCAACAGTCCAGTGTGGACCAACAATGGCAAGGTCTGAGGAGGCTTTTCTGTATCAAACAAACATGTTTAAAATTTAGGATCTATTAGAAACAGAACAAACCATTTGCTCCAGCATAGATATAGCCCCAAGATTAAAAATGTGCTGCATCCTCAGGTCCATTCGGATTGCCCTCATCCTATCCCACAAGAAATTATACAGGCGAAGAAACCTGTCATCATAAGGTTGATCTAGCAAAGCTAAGAGATAATCCATTGTCTTCTGCAAGATTGGCATGGGACGAATTAATTCTGCTTCCCTTTCAGCAGTCCTGTTATACTGAAAAGAATAGAAAATTGAAAACATGATCAAAGTTAGCTTCATCATCCAACAACATAACATAGTCGGAAAGTGCAATTTGCTTCTAGGGAACAGCCAGCATTACCTTCTTAATAGCAAGAAAACTGGTGGTCTGGTTTCTATCCCCATCCAACCTTTCATACCGGTCAAGATCCCCTTTCCTTTCTCGTTCTGCCCTCTCTGACTCTGAATACCACGCAATATGAGAAACTTCAGATTAGAACAACTTTCCCAAGTTTAATTTTGAACCACCAAGAGATACAAGGATAAGAGAGAGTATGAGGCACAAAGAAGCAAGAATCTTTAAAAAAAATTGACGGCATTGAGTTCGAAGGTTTTATTTGGCTAATGGTACTGTAAATTACATGCAATAGAGGGTGTTATGAGGTGGGAAATTAGGAGAGAGAAAATGCGAATTTGTTTAGATCCACACCAAATTAAAACAATTTGAGCAACCTCACTATCACCATGGTCATCGCCGGTGAACGGTGAGTACAGCGGTGGTATTTTTACTGCCATCCGCCGTCAGTCTGCGGTAATGGACCACCTCTTGTGGTGATTGTGTGGTGGCACAGCAGCATGAGGGTGGAGGTCTGGGGGCGAGGGATGTCAAAGGTGAAATGAGTTGGAAATTAGTTCTCCAAAATTATAAACTTTACAAAGGAAATTTAGATTTTAAACATTTTTTCAGATTCCTTTGTAAATTCATAAAATTTAAAATCTGCTTTCTTGGAAATAGTTTGGAATTTTTTGTGTTTTTCCAGATAATTGGAGAACATATCCTGGAAGCAGCCCTTGTTTTCACCAATTGAACAGGCCCTATGTTTCCCCATTGATCTCAATTTACACCTCTCCCCCACTCACCACCCCCCCTCCACGGCTCTGCTCCTTTACCATATCGACGAACTTTGCTGAAATCTATCGCAGTAGGTGTCACTGGAAATGAGATAACACCAAAAAAATTTGAGTTTGTGTATCAAAAGTGACTGCTGCAGCTCTTTTTATAGATAGGAAATTTTTTTTTCAAAACTACTTATCTAATTAAATTTATTAATTATTAAACTGCAGGAGTGTTACAAACAAAGCACCCCAACGACGTTGAACGTCAATAAGAGGTACCCCCTTAAAAGCCCCAGCTGCTTTGGCCCAAGAGATGCCAAATACACCACCTGATCCCAAACAAAGTCAACTGGCCTAGATGTCTCCGAACTCCTAGCACTTGAAATCATAATGTTCAGGAAAGAAATGTATAGCTCAAACACGCTCAAACACGAGAGGATTATAGAGGAACTCATCAAGATACAGAGACATATAATAAGAACTGAAGATATCGATCTTCAGTTTAGGAGAGATATATATACAAGAAACATAAGCCCATCTCAGGAACTGAATTACTAGCATAGAGAAGAGTGCTCCAAATACGAGTTGGGTTATTTATTATGATATTAATAAGAGTTAAGGTTAGGAAATCCATTAGCTAAGACATATACCTGGACACATATCAGGACACAACCCCACAATAACACTGGATGACTGCAGGTCTTCATTATCCAAATCTTGGGACATATCCTCCATTGGTCCCGAAGAATAATCTCCAGTAAACTTTTGTTTTCCCATCGCAGACTGATCAGTTCTCATTGAAGAAACTATTTTCTTAGGGACATTCGGACCAGATTTCACTGAATTACTAGCCTCATTTTCATCCAGCTCAGTCTTGAAGCGAGCTAATCGCCTTGCTTTGGCCTGTAGTTCTCTGAAAATGCATAGTGAATAGTAAGTGATAGTAGATAGATCTTCAAGAAAGCATGAAAACGAGGATAACAGCAAGCAAATTACTCCATTGTTTACCGCTCAGTATCATCTTCAGTAAAGTCAGAGCGTGCTAGAGAGATTTGGCCAGCAGCAGCAGGAGGTGATCTATTTCGTTTGGGAACAGAGTGCCTCACAAGCTTTCTTACAAAGGTATCACCATTAAATCCATCTGCAGCTGGAGTTGACCTCTGATTATGGTGAAAATCAGGCATCCCAAGGACGCCTTCCCCACTCTTTGATTTAGGAGGAGATGAAGAGGGCCTGAATGAGATATTTCAAGAGTGAATTCACTACCATAGCAAGCACGAGTACCCCACAGAAATTTGAGGCATACCCAACTGACCACAATCCCCACCACCCTCCCGAAAAGGGAAAATATAATTTTAGGAGAATGAAGGTAGTAATGGACATGGTATAGAAAAAAGGCATATTTTACATAAAGATGCAATTCAACATAAATTAAATCATAGTCAGAGCAAAGATAGCAGTTTAGTCAGGTATACCATCCCATCCCTGATTGGATGTTAAGGAGATCTCTCGAGGTGCTACATCTTTGGATTTGAGCAACTTAACATTGAGTGTGATGAATATATAATCCCAATCAACAAAGAAGTGGGCCTAATCCAGAAAAGAACATCCAGAGTCTTGTCCTTCTCTGGACATTCCTGACTCTGAACACCACACGAAGTAGTAAGATACTCCAACTCCCAATTCTGTGTTTTCTTCCAAAGTGTAATTTCCAAGACACAGAATGCCCATGTTTAACAATCGTAATTGATTAAGCTAATAAGACAGCAACGCACCAGCAGCAGGATCCACAGTGGGTGTTACCGTGTTAGTGTTGTTGTACAAGTCAGAAGAAAGTAATAAAAAAAGATTGGACCGGGAAGAAAAGGGGGTAGAGTAAAGTCAAATCATAGCTTAGGAATAATAAGAGCGCCAACACACAACTCCATGTCTTAGTTGGTTGCTGTATATAGCACTATATACCCTTTTTGCATTTCCTGTCACATTTTCATTCATACGACTGTTTCTCTTTAGGTAATAATCTAAGTTCTAGTCACATACTGATATAGACAGAAAATTTTCCACATTTTCTAGCAAAAGACAGTATCTCATGCTTTCTTAGGTTATGAATAAAGATACCAAAAATAACAAGAAACTAAACTTTTGTCAAGAGCAACTCAAATAAGGATTTAGAATTTGTATACCAATACAAAATCTAGCCAGAACACTGGAGCGCTCACTTGCCTTTGAGATTTACTCCAAGCAGGTTGGGAATTCATGATTGAATGATTGCTTGCAACACCAGAAGAAGGTGAGTGTCTTTTCTTTGAAGCTACAGAGCCATGAAGACTAGAGGCAATATCTGCATTGCTAGACCATGATGAAATAAAGAAATCAAGAAATGAATATAAACACAGCAGTTGTAGATATAGTAGATTAGAAGATCAATGATATCTAGTCGAACACATCCAGCTGGAGCAACTTCAAATGGATAAATAGTAGACACCAAAAGGTATCTTTCAACAGATTACTAATTTGGTGGCCTGTGCGATGGACCAGGATTTTTTTTCTCTTTTCTATCAAAAAAACTGCTTTAAAATATAATTATGAAGAGATGGCACACCTAAGTTGTCCTTTACCCCGAGAAGAAAATTTGTTTGTTCATAAATATGACACATAGCAGGCTCAAATCAAATTTCAAGAAAATAAGATTACATAATATTAACAAACAAAATGATCAGTACAAATGGTATATGTTTCAGTATTGATAGACTCACAGCAGTAGTTCGTAACTTCGTATCTTAGCCCACTACCTTTTAATTTAGAAAAAAACATAGAATAAGTGGCTAGGAAAAATCGAGTTCTAATAGCATATTATAGATCTTCTTATCAAAAAAGAAGTATAGTATAGTATAGTATAGTATAGTATAGTATAGATAATTTGATGGGAGCAGGGGAGAAGGAACAGGAGTTTAGTTTAGGGATTGGATATGAGCATGGTAAATCCCTATTCATTTGTCAGATTGTGAGTGTTTAGAAGTGGGAATTGAGAAACTCAGAAAAGTTCCTTGAAAAAGCATACAAGTTTATACAATGGACATGTAAGTGATTTTCCTTCCCAGTCCCATCTTCTAACACCTAACCCCAACCCACCTCGTGACATTAAATATGAAGGGTTTCTTCCTTTAGTCATTCCCACAAACCAAACATGGGAATTGGGACGTTAATAAACTTACTCCCACTCAGACACGCCAAATACCACCTACCAGGTAATAGCCCGAAGCAAATCCGCCCAACATTGGAAGCAATATCAATTTAATAATATGGCTAATAGATCCTCTGATCTTTCCTTCCTGCTGAAAGCCTTCTCTTTGCAGATTTAAAGAAGATAAATTAAGCAAAAACCTCATTGAAAGTTCAGAGAAAATTTTATTAGAAAAGTATGAGAAAGAATACAGAAGAGAAGGACAAGGTGTCCCTAGCATAATCAAGCAATTACATGAAAATTATGTAGGAGCTCAACCTGCCATGCAACTATCCTCACCTCTAAACAAACTAATCCAGAGTACAAATACTAACAGTACAGGCTACAGTACCACAGGATGGAACAAATGAACTTACCCTTCCATGCCTTCACTACTGGGATCTGCAAGAAAATCTTCATTATATTGAACAGGAAATCGGGTTCGTCCCAGGTCTTGGAAATGAGAAGCCTTAGAAGAAATGCTTGTTCCAATATCAAGTGGACCAGATGGAAGAGACCTCTTCTGCAATGCGCCTCCAAAGTCTCCAGTGGGTGAATTTTGTCTATTGACCCATTGAAGAGAAGGAGCTCTAAACACCGGCAATAGTCAATTATAAGAGAGTACACCAAAATAAAGATAAATCCAAACGACTGAAGGATATGCAAAAAAAGGGAGTTGATGTCACAAGAAAGACGAGATTCACAGCCATCATCATCTAGTCAGCTAATGCTCTTGTTTTTCAACCTATGTAATTATTAGACAGAATATAGGTAGCAACACTTGAAATCAGCCACTACCTTCACTATAAGTTTTTGACCAGCAATGCTTGTTTCACTTAATAATAAAACATTTGCAGTAAGTTGCGTCAGCACAAAAAAGATCCCTGTAAGACCACAGACGTGATGTCCCAGCTATCCAAGAAATCAAAAAACATAAGAACAAGCTCTGGACAACCTGGCCAGCCTATTTATTTACTCCATACATGCCCAAAAAATCATAAGAATAATAGACTACAATTTACCAGATGATCTTACCTACTTGGTGCAACAGATGGGTGAGGAGGACCTCTTGTTAGATTGGCATTGTCGAAAGGCGAAGCCGATTGTGCTCTTTCATAAGTGCCAAAAGTCCTACTATGAAAGTAGTCAAATCATCAACATACTTTTCTAAATAAATAAATAAATAAAACTGCATTTTTCAAGCAAATTGCAAAATACTTGTGTGTTTGATTTCACACCAAACTAAAGATAAATCCAAACGACTGAAGGAAATCCGGAAAAAAAAAAAAAAGAAAAGAAAAGAAAAAAAGGAGTTGATATCTCAACCATAATTATCTAGTAAGCTAACGCTCTTGTTTTTCAATCAATGTAATTCAGTATTAGGCACAATACAGGAAGCAACACTTGAAATCAGCCACTACAAGTTTCGACCAGCAATGCTTGTTTCACTTAATAAGGGGCCATTTGGTTGGGGGGAATGATTAAGGGGGTAATGGAATGAATTTATAGGCCAAAATGAGAGGTAGGTGAGGTAGTGTGGGTTAGATTTTGTGAGAATGAGGGTAATGATTATCCCCAATTGGAGATAATGGAAACCCACCTCCCCCTCCCCCTAGGCCCTAGGGTAATGATATTCCCCCATTTTCCTTCATTTTCTCCATTATTACCCCTTAATCATTACCCTCATCACCACTTCACCTTGCTATTTTACCCTAAAAATTCATTCCATTACCCCGAACCAAACGGCCCCCTAAGTAAACATTTGCAATAAGTCACATCAACACAAAAGTGACCCCCTGTAAGACCACAGATGTGATGTCCCAGCTATCCAAGAAACCAAAAAATATAAAGAACAAGCTCTGGACAACCTATTTATTTACTCCATACATGACCAAAAAAATCAACAAAAAATAATAGATTACAATTTACCAGATGATCTTACCTACTTGGTGCCGTTGGTGCAACAGATGGGTGAGGAGGACCTCTTGTTAGATTGGCATTGTCGAAAGGCGATGGCGACAGTGCTCTTTCATAAGTGCCAAAAGTCCTAGCATGAAAGTAGTCAAATCATCAACATACTTTTTTATTAAAAAAAAAATAATAATAAAAAATAAAAAATTCAAGCAAATTGCAAAACACTTGGTGTGTTTGATTTCAGCAGATTACCTAGGGTTTGGAGATTGCTGAACAGCAGAAGAATCAGGAGAAGGGGACGAAGGGCGAGGGAAGTGGCCAAAAGGGGTCTGTGCCCTAGGTGGGATTGTTGGCCCTGAATTTTTCCCAAATCCCCCGAACGACATTGCCCCCCCCCCCCACCTTTCTTGTTTCTCTCTCTTCTTTTACTTGATTGTAACACGATATAGTCTACAAAATAATGAAATACTAATTCATACTTTAGTAGTTACAAAATTAAAAGCAAGAGAGTAAATATATGAGTTTGTAGTTTCATAGCATATGAGTTTCAATTTAGAGAGCTGAAATCAAAATCAAGGGCAAACCTATTAGGTTTAATAGGAGAGAGAAAGAGTTGCCCCAAAGGAAAGAGAAAGAGTCACCAGTGGGTGGGGTTCTTCGACGACGACGGAGGTGGTGGGTGGACGGGTTCGCCGGTGGTTTGGGGGACGGGTTCGCTGGTGGGGTGGGGTGGGGTGGGGTTGATGTGCGGCGGGCCTGACGTTATTGCCTTAACGAGGATTGTTTTCTCCCTCTCCCTCCTCCTGATTTCCTAAGTTTTTTTTATTTCTTTTTTGTTTTTAGATTTGTTTATTCCTTAATTGATTGATTAAATGTTACTGAACTTCCAATATATCATCATTAATTTTCATCAAAAAAATTGGTTTTGATGAAATGTTCATCCATGTTGATTAGATTTTAGGTTTTCTTTACAACCAATTAAAGCAATATAATAGGGAGATTTTTTAGAGGACAAAGAATAAAGAAAGATGTAGTTTACAAATAAAAAGGGTATCTTGGGAAAAATTGCGACAAAATGATTTGCTTTTAGTAATCTAAAATTTACGTTAAGCAATTCCGATTTTAATTTGTACTGTACATTCGAGTGTAGTGAAATCTTAATCACTTTTTTATCAAAAAAAAATTATATATATCTTCATCACCTACCTTTTTTTCAAATAAAATGATTTTAAAACAAAATTAAATTTAGTAAAAGAGTTTTTAATTCTCTTTTTTCAATAAATGTGGTTAAAATTCAATCTTATCTTATTAACCTTCATATTCATAGTCTAATAAAAAAAACTAGAACTTAATTACATTCAAGTTATAGATTTGTCAATTCTTTAATTTGGGTTAGATAAAGTTTTGACAGTTTGTAAGTTATTAGAAAAATATGAAAATAATCTTTAAAAGGGCGAAAATAACATAAATGTAACAAATACAAAAAATATGTATATATATTAATGAAAGTTTTATTATTTAGAATGACTAAGACTCTAAAAGACATTATAAGGGGAAGAAAGAAGCAGTAATGTGTATCAGTGCTATGCTACTACTATGATACACTCAACTTTGAAAACCTTGTTGTAAGGTTGTGTTTGGTGTTGATAACTGGGTAGTACTCTAGGTTTTTTTGCTGGTTTACCTTATTTGGTTGTCCATCATTCAGGCTTTGTACTTATAACTCGAATTTTGGTCAATGAATTATATTTCATTTTGACCAAATAAGAAAAAATAATAATAATTAAACTAACTTGGAACTATCATTCTAGTGAGATTATGTTGGGTTGAGTCGCATGACTCCATTTGAAAGAGACTCTCAAATGTAAGTGTGATCGTTACGTTATACGATTTTGGTTAGTGTTTCACTTCTCTAGTTAAAACTCCACCCAAAACCAACGAGGCTATTTATCCCTCCTCCTCTACACCTTTCATCATCATGGTATAGTGACTTTGTGAGTGATGTTTTGCTTTCTTAGGTGATGTACAATATTTATGTTAAATGGTTACACCAAAGTTATTATTTCACTTTTCTGTTAATGGATAGTTTGATACCATGAAAGAATAAAGTAAAATTCAAGTATTATTTTTCCAATTTTACAAAAATCAACACAGTTTAACAAGCAAATCAATGAAAGCAAAATAACGTACTGGCGCATCCCGACATCTTCCGTTTGTCTTTGAGATCGAGTTTCATCACCTTTCTTTAAAGGTGATTCCTCGCGATTTCAAAAAATAAATAAAAGCAAAATACACCTTATTAAAAAATTTTAATTTGAAAAAGACGATTAAGCCCTTATATAAAATGTTCTTAACACAACCCCGTTGGGTCCAAATCCCTTTCCCCTTTCGAGTTGTGCCTCAATCTTACTGCAACCAAATCCCAGGCTTCTCTTTCCATCTTCCGTTTTCAGTCTCTCTCCTCTCACCCCACGCCTTCCATGGGCGTTATTTATCCTTGAGCTTGCCTTCAATAAGAATATATCAGCATCTTCGGTATTTCATTAATCTCAGAACACCATTGAACCACAAACGGAACCCCCAGCAAGTACGGACTAACGAAAACGACGCCGTCTGAACTGACGAATCGCTGCCCCAAATCTGAACCACGAGGTGACCGAACGAGCAGCTGCCCGTTGGATCATTTTTTATTTCTGATATGGGTTTTGGCGATCTGGGTTTTTAAGCTACGATTTACAACTAAGTTGTTCAAACCAGGGGAGAAAATTCAAGTTTTATTGGGTTCTTATTAGTATAGTCCCAATAAATTAGATGCTATTATTCATCAGGTAAATTAGTTAGTTTTATGCTCATCATGTATAATAATCATGCTTTGCTCTTGTTTTGTTTTGCCCAAAGTTCGCGCCTTTAGTTTGTGTAATTTGTATTTCTATAATTTTTATGGAAGCATGTGAGTTTTTCGTGTGACTTTTTTTTCCCCAAGTCCTTTCAAATTTATTACAAGGACTAAGAACTTAGGCATTGGACACTCTAGTTATTTATTTAATTAGTTTGGCATGATTTCATTTATGAAGTCTAGGGTTGGTTTTGAGTCTGTTGACATAGAATGGATTGATGGCAAGAGAAATGCTGGCAATGCAACTGTACTAAATACTCGCCATTTTATTCAATTTTAAAAAAACAATATTGACCAATGAAATGACACATGTTCATCAATAGTTGCTCGTCGCAACTCTCTTAAGAGTTTTAACAGGTGGTTGTGGAATACTTGTGGTGGTGAGAAAAGTTTATTGGGGCTGTAGTTTCACAGATAAATAGTGAGGGTTCTGTGCAATTTCATGAAGGGGCAGTAGAAAAGATGTTGGGAGTGAATTTTGTTGAATGGAAAGGGCTGGTTGGAAACAAGTGACGGAGAAGCCAGGTAGCAAGAAAAAAATAACATGTGATAGATAATCATAGTAGAAACATACGCTACATCAGCAGTTAGGAGCAATTTGGACAGTAAACTTAACGTGTGTGCCCAGAAAACAGGTCGCCACATGCATTTGAGGAAAGAATGTCTACCATGCATAAATTTCAAAAGAGAAAGGCATCATGTAGAATTTCCTCAACCAGTTTTGTCAGTAACAAGCTCATTATTGTAATATCCTCTTAGCAAATTCAATAGTTCCCTTGTGATGTTGTGTGCTGACTTACGGTTGTAGGATCTTACTATAGACATAGTCATCTTTGTTCTGTTTCATACAGTGTACTATTTCCTGTGAGATGGCTATGGAACATGTATTCTGTACATTCACATTTATTCCCCATCTGCATTCTGCGTCAGAGCTTTCTACCTGTTGACGTGAATTTTCAACTGATCACTCCCAGGTTGGTCATGTCATAATGGATTTCCGGAACTGTGCATCCTCCAATCATGTGTCCTCACTTCATCATAGTAAGACATCAAGTATTTCATGTAAGGTGCCTGAAGATCCTCACATTGAAGGGAGAGAAAGAGTTACTAGCCATGCAGTTAGGGCTGATGTTGATATCGACCTCAGTGAAGTTTACTTTTTGATGATGCATTTCCTATCTGCTGGACCATGCCAGAAAACTTTTACACAGTTCATGAATGAACTTTTGGAACATCAGCTCTTACCCAGAAGATATCATGCTTGGCATTCCAGAACTGGGGGGCAAAGTGGGGATGCGAATGATAATGGCATCTCATTCCCTTTGAGCTATGACAAATTGCTGCATAGGTATTTGAGAAATCTCCCACTTCTTTGTGTTTATCCTGTTGTATGTTCTACAATTTCTCAAAAGCAAGCTGGCTTTACAGCATCTGCAACACAATGAGCATGGACTTTGACTTCATTGTGTTTTGGCGCTGTTCTCCTTACTACATTTTCTCATGGGCTCTTGTTCTGAACTAATGTAAACAAATGGCAGAACTGGCAAATTGCTGCATTTTAGAGTAAAATTGCATCTGCTATGCTGCATAAGCAGCATCTTATGTGCCTTGCCAGTTCTAAAACTCTTAACTATTACATTGTAGCTCAAGTCATCGTGAATATCTTTTGCAAGTTTGTAACTGAAGATAGTTGTAACACCCCATATTTTTTTATGGAAAAGCTGAAATGTTCTAACATTTGTAATTTTTCTTATATCTGAAATTTATCAACTATCTATTAACATCGGATTGTAATGGCTGATGTTATAACATGACTGCTCATACTGGATGTTACTAGCATGATTGTTTGGAACCACATTGCGTAGCGGTTGATTGCCTATTGGCAAGCTGAAAATCCCTGGTGTAATGGTGGTTGTGTCGAGTAACGGCCATGGTTCCATACCCTGCAACTTTTGGAACAATGTTCCCACCATGTCAATTCAAATGGAGGTCCTAGAATTGCTTTGTTGTGGTCGTGAGGCTAGAAATATTGCTATTTGAAGATCATCTTATATTAAAGATTGGGGGTGATTAACCTTTGAAATATTGTGATTTGGTGGGGGAATAAAAAGAAATGGAGAAGATTAGAGCATCTCCAATGCTACAAACTTCTAGAGAGGTTTCTTTACATGCTATTTCATAATCCAAAAAGCTCACTTATATAAACCTCTTGTTCTCAATGCTACAAACCTCTAAAAGGTTTCTTGTCTATGCCACATTATAATCTAAAAACCAGGTTTGTCTAACCAAACCGGTTTGTGTAAAAGATGGGTTTGTAGGTTTATCACTATGGTAGTAAGGTTTTTTGGAGAGGTTTTTCTTCCACACAAACCTCATAAAAAGCTTGCATTGGAGATGCTCTTAGTTATTGGTATAGATTTTCTGAAATGTGAAAGAAAACTTGCATCAGAATGACATTGTTATAATATGGTGGGTTTTGAGTGCTAAGTCTAATATTGGTGCGGGACTGCTGGTTCGTGAAGTTTTAAAATACTACTTATACATATAACGAAGGGAACTTCATAGTAGATAAGGAGATCATATTATAAGCTATTGGAAGTTTTTTCTTAATAATGGATTCTAGAATCTGTTACTAATAGTTTTTCTAGTTGATTGTAGGTCACTGTTTGTTTTCCATTAATTGTGAGCTGCTGTCTTCCTGTCATCAGGTATCCCCACATTGCAAACGACCACCTGGTTAAGCTTTTGAAGCAGCTCATGCTGAGTTCCCCCTGTCCATCTCTTGGAATGGGCAATGGTCCAAATGCAGCTGACGTTCCTACTTTATTGGGGACTGGTTCCTTCTCACTTCTGAGTTGTATGTCACTCATCTGCTTTTTTGTATTGTTCATCATTTGGTTATGAACTGATTTCCATATTTGTGAAAACAACATATCTTGGAGGTTTGACTTGTTGCTGGAATTTGTGGATGGTCGCAGCAATGACCTATTCAAATGTTTTATATCTTATGCACCGATTTCTGCCTGGCGCCAATTACAATTAAAATCATTAGCTAGTGAAGAAGGCCTGAGTAATCACATCTAAGGCTAAGACTTAATACACACATATCTATTTTGACTGGAAGGCTAAAACATATTTCTTGTTAACCTAAAGACGAGCTTATTAAAGTCTTTCATTGGAGATCATTATATAGATGAAATTCCAGAAGGATTTAAAGTTTTTATAAACTGCTGGTAGGACTCAAGTTCCTACTCTAGATAGGGATTCTATGCTTCTCAGAAATGGAAGTTCTACTCCTTCCCTTCCATTGGGCGAATCAACAGCTGTCGTATGTTTCTGCCTTAGGTACATTCTGTTACGGAGTTTCCTAGTGATGCCATAAATATCATTTGAACTTTGAAGCTCAATTGATCTTCACAGTAAATAGTTTATTCTGCAATGAGATCTTGCTAATTTATTTGCAGTTGTAGCTGTGAAAAGTTTCAGTCAATGCCTTCAACCAATGTGTTTATGGTTATGGTAATGATTCTTTTTCTCAGATGATAGAAATGAGGATAAGAAACAAGCCAAACTTCTCCCTTCTTATTTGCGTTGGCCTCACAAGCATGTTGACCAAGTGCATGGGTTACATTTGAGGGCTCTAGGTGGAGGTTTTACCAGGCACAATCGTGCTCCATCAATCCATGCTGCATGCTATGCCATTGCGAAGCCATCGACTATGGTGCAAAAGATGCAAAATATAAAGAGGCTTAGGGGGCACCGAAATGCTGTTTATTGTGGTAATGCTTTTTGTCATGTGTAATTTTTTTTGTCAAGGTATATTAATTTGATTGGAGCTAAGTGCACCTTCTGCCATTTTACACCAGCAATAGGAATCACATGTTTGCATGATTTTGATTGGATGATTTGCCCACCCAAGGCCCATTTATATTTATAGTTAGATCTCCCTCTGTTGGCCCATTTATATTAATGAATATATTTTCAACATTTTTGATGTTGTTATTTTGTAGCCATATTTGATCGGTCAGGAAGGTACGTTGTTACTGGATCGGATGACCGTCTTGTTAAAATTTGGTCAATGGAAACTGCATTTTGCTTGGCCAGCTGCCGTGGACATGAAGTGAGTCTTAGCTCTCTACTTACATCTGAATAAGTTTAATTGGAAATGGTGATTAGTTATGAGTTATGACTATTATTAATTTAGATGCACATATTTTGCAAGGGAGATATCACTGACCTTGCTGTAAGTTCAAACAATGCTTTGGTGGCATCTGCGTCAAATGACTTTGTCATTCGAGTTGTAAGCTTCTTTCTACTTCAAGTAATAACAATGGTTATGTGCTTCTTGTTGCTGAATACAAGACTTTCTGTATTTTTACAGTGGCGCTTGCCAGATGGGCTTCCAATATCAATATTGCAAGGCCATAGAGCGGCTGTTACTGCAATTGCATTTAGTCCCAGGCCTGGATCTGCATATCATCTTTTGTCGTGAGTCTTATATCCAGGATCATCATACCATTGTTCTTTTTTCTATGTTTGAGTCCTTTCAAGTTGAATTCATGCTGTAGAGGTGGGAGTGCATGTTGGCCGATTGGGAAATGAGACACTCTTTACGTTGGCAGATCGTCAGATGATGGGACCTGTCGGATTTGGGATGCAAGGAGCTCACAGTGGAAGCCTCGAATTTATTTGCCAAAGCCAGTTGATGCTGGGACTGGTTGGTCCACCATGCTTGCACTTGGTTTCAATTAGATGGTAATTATTAAATCTAATGTGATTTGTTGCAGGAACTCCTCAACAGGATCATCAAATTTTATGCTGTGCGTACAATGCTAATGGAACTGTCTTTGTGACTGGTAGCTCTGATACTTTTGCCAGGGTAAGGTCAACTATCTTCTTTCTAGCAGTTAAGCACTGACATCTACAGCTAAGGCTGCACAAATTTCGGCCCTAAATCGGTTGGGACTGATCCGGTCCTCTGTCCTTTAATTTAAAAGTTCCGCGTTTTCAGTCAGGACTCAGGACTGGAATAGACCTGTTTGGACCGGTCGCCCAAAAAATTAATAATTTACCGATAAGTTGACTGTTGTATTATTTTTGTTGAATGTAAAGATCACCCTTCATATTCAGATTTTGAATGAAATCTGGTTTGGTACGCTCTAGGTTTTGCATATTTGTTTTCAAAAAATCTAAATAAATCTATGAGAAAAAAATGCATTAAAATACCAGTCCATATCAGCCTGGTCCGGTTTTCCTTCTTCCAGGTCTGGTCCAAGACCTGTATATGGTCCGGTTTTTGTACTTCTGTATGGACCTGAATATTAAAGATTCTTATAACAAGTCATTTGTTGCGCCAGTGCTGAGAAATGAGAATTGTAATATGCGTGGCACCATATAGCTACGTTGGTGTTTTTTTTACCATACTGAAAAGTTTGTGTTATTTGTAACAATTTACCAAGATAAATATCTGTGCATATTTTTTTTTGGGTGAGAACAGTGACATGCAGTCATGCTCTATTGTACACAATCTGCAAATGTACCCTGATTTTATTTCTCTTCATCGACTTTGGTCTCATGGCAGTATGATGAAATATTTTTGGTATGGTCCATGAAGACCAAAATTTCCTGTTCTCTTTGGGATGGCCAAATACCTGGTGAAATATGTCGAACTATTCTACAAATTTATTGCCATTCCAGAGATAGGGAAGCGATTGAAGATAAATTCAGGAGAGTTATTGGCTTACATGTACTGAAAGATTAGGTGAATTGTATCTTGTTGCTTATTTTTTTTGGTTCTGCAGGTTTGGAATGCCTGCAAGTTCAATGCTGATGACCCGGAGCAACCACTTCATGAGATCGATCTATTGGCAGGGCATGAGAATGACGTCAATTATGTGCAATTTAGGTCTGTCTATTGATTCTTATTGGAAATGCTCACCTTCTTCGTAGGCGCTAATGTTTGAAAAAGTTTTTTTTGTTGACTGCAGTGGGTGTGCTGTTATTGCAAGATCAGCTAATACTGATGCTCCGAAGGAAGAGCACTCACTGAAGTTTAAAAATTCATGGTGTGTACCCCTTGTCAATTACGTGTCTTGATCTCTGGCGTTGAGATTTCATTTTGGCATTTTCGCTGATTATTGTCATCTGTGCAACTGAGCTTTGTTCACTGTCTTAAGTAACACAACCACCCTCATTCGGAACATCAAAAAGAACTAAAAGAAGAATCTAACTGGAACAAAAAAAGGCCATTCTTGATCTGATGTGTATTATGTTTGCAGGTTCTGTCATGATAATATCGTGACATGTTCTCGTGATGGAAGTGCAATTATTTGGATTCCGAGATCGCGCAGCTCACATGTGAGTTTTTTGGTATATGAGATTTTCTTTGGTTCGGATTCTATACTACGCTAGAGATGTGTATTTTGTATATGGCAAGTTTCATAAGTTTTAGATGAAGACATTTCTCTTGCTCTTTGTCCACAAATTGAGCAATCAATATTCAACATGGGATTAAGAGCAAGAAAATACAGTACGCAACATGGCTGAAAGATATGGAACGTTAACTGTACTTACCTTTCAAGTTTTGCTTAGAGAGCCTACCTGGGCCGTCTTGTTGAAATGGTTTAGTCCCCTTCCCCTCTTTTTTCTCTCTTTGTTCTTTGGGAGTGTGTGTGCGTGCGCGTGCGCTAGGTGGTGTTGCTGTTTCCAGTTGATTTAATGTTACCATTTAATTTGCCTGTCTTCTGCTAATTAAACTTTTAACTCTGAAAGGGAAAAGTTGGACGTTGGACTAAGGCATACCATCTTAAAGTGCCCCCTCCTCCATTGCCTCCTCAGGCACCACGTGGGGGACCGCGTCGGAGAATTCTTCCGACTCCTCGAGGAGTAAATATGATCATGTGGAGTCTCGATAATCGTTTTGTACTTGCTGCTATTATGGGTAACTTTTCTGCCATTGTTTCTAGGCTAGGGTGTGTCTGTATGTAGTTTCATATTTTCTCCTTGTTTTACTTTTCATGTTATTTGTATCGACAAGTTAAATTGGAATTTTTGAGTTTAATATTTTCCTGACTGGGTCTTGATGGTATTGAATAACACTTGACAATTCGTGGACTAAATGGAAGGCTTTATCTTAAACGAGAATGAAACTGCATAGCTGGTTATATTTGATAAACCATCAACATTCAGTTGCTTGATAATGATATCTTTTTCATGGCTTATTTTATTGGCAGATTGCAGAATATGTGTTTGGAATGCAGCAGATGGCAGCTTAGTACATTCTTTGACTGGTCACACTGAATCTGTGAGTATTAGCAGTTAATTCTAACATGATTAGAGAATATCCACGCTTCTGATATATTTAGCTTTGGAGACATCTAGTTGTAAGTTGTAACAAGCTTGTTCAGATGGATGATAACATTTGTTGCTTGAAAAAATATTTTAACATGTAGCAAGGTGAAATATTGTCTCTTTTGAAAATTATTAGAAGATTGTGAAGATGGCTTAACTTGTCATAAGAAGGTCAGACTTAGGCTGGTTGATTGTTTTGCTTAGAGGGTCGCCTTTACGCCCCAAAATTTTCTTTGCTTGCCTATGTGGCCTTCTTTTATGATTATTTTTTTTCCTTCATTTTTTTATTCTTATAAATGTTTTGAAGTATGAGGAGAAATTGTAATTACTAACATATATTTTTCTCATCCTTGCAGACATACGTTTTAGATGTGCACCCATTCAATCCTCGTATAGCCATGAGTGCTGGTTATGATGGCAAAACCATAATATGGGATGTAAGTTTTAGCTTGTGGCTTCAGTTCCGTATGTTCTTTACTTGTTTAACATTGATACTTCTATATTCAGATTTGGGAGGGAACCCCTGTTCGGGTTTTTGAAATTGGACGCGGTAAATTGGTTGACGGAAAATTTTCTTCGTAAGTGGACACGTGTAATAAATTCCGTATTTCTTGTCTTTTTTTGGGCAAGATGACAGTTGATGCAAATCCAATTTGATTTTTTCGTAATATGGTCTGTGCTTTCCTGGCCTCTTGTTCAATTAATGAATGTGATTTAATTGCTGTCTCTGTCCATCTTCTGCATTGTTACCTTTTCACTTGCTTGCATTTGTTTTATGATTTTGCATTTGTTACGTCGAGTAATATGTTTCTTTCTTTTGTATATAAGGGATGGTACATCAATTGTACTTTCAGATGATGTTGGCCAGATATACCTGCTAAACACTGGGCAAGGTGAATCACATAAAGATGCCAATTATGACCAGGTGGGCTATTATAAAGCCTAGTTATTAATTGTCCTCTTTATTATTATTGCATGATTGCGTCATGGTGATTTTATTTGTCGTAACAGTTTTTCCTGGGAGATTATTGCCCCCTTATCCGTGATCCCGCTGGAAATGTTCTTGACCAGGTGAGACCAAGTACCCCCAAAACTAAATGATGTTTTCTATGTATTTGATTGCTTATATAATATGTGCGATGCTACCTTCCCCTGTATGTACTGTTTCCTTGTATGCCTTTTTACTCCAGGTTGGAATTTTCAGGGATTATGTTTGCCAAGCGTGCAATTGTACATGTGCATTGGCTTGCCAATACTCATCAGTTTTGGATCCTTCTTGTTAAGCGTCTTTTGTTCGAGACCACCCATAAGTGCATTGTTTTGTAAACCACCCTTAGTTGAAAACCATTTCTAAAACCACCCTTAACTGTACAAATGATTTACTTCACCATGCCATTGTTGGTGTTTTAGACATTTCCCTTCTTTGCCCATCTTTGCTAGAGGATAAGGGATAAGGCGGCACTGAAATTTCAAGCGGTGAAATAGGGGACCCACAGATGTCATAGTGCCATTAAATATCCACTTAGGCGTCATCTGCAAAAAATGCTTGATGGTTTCATGTTTTCAGAATGCTTCTACTCTTTGGCTGGTTTTGGAAGAAAGACCCGTTTTGTAATTGATTGACATATGCAACTAGTAGTAAATATTAATGACCACGATTGGAGATTTTCAATGACGTACCATCATTTACCTACTAATTTGTAATGCAGGAGTCACAGCTTGCTCCTTATAAAAGAAATCTTCAGGATCCCCTTTGTGATTCAAGTAAGCTCATCAACATGGAGCATAAGTGATTTCAAATATTATGTATCTTCTCCTTTTCTGTCTCTTTGTAATTGAGTAATAAAATGGTATGTACAGGCATGATCCCATATCCTGAACCTTACCAAAGCATGTATCAGCGCCGGCGTCTTGGAGCACTGGGCATTGAATGGCGTCCTTCCTCCATAAACTTTGCTATTGGACCGGACTTCAGCTTGGGCGAAGAATATCAAATGATGCCTTTGCCTGACCCCGAAGCAATTATTGATGTGCCTGAACTTTTGGATGCTACTTTCTGGGAGCCAGAGAATGAAGTCATAAGTGATGATGCCGATTCAGAGTATGATGTTGAGGAGGAACGTTCCAGTGCCAAAGAACAGGAAGGTTTAAGTACCAGTTCCTATAGTGATACAGAATCTGACGCAGAGAATTTTGAGCATAAGCAAAGGCAAAAAGATGGCCTTCGCCGATCCAAAAGAAAGAATGAGAGAGTTGAGGTGAGTCATACTTTCTTAATGTATTTTACCCTTTTGTCGTTTTACATTTACCTACGCTGACATGGTCAAATATCTCCTAGGTTGGTTTAACTGCTTCTGGGAGACGCATTAGGAGGAGGAGAGTGGAAGATTGTAATGGAGCATCTTTCCAGAATAATAGGGGTAAGAAATCAACAAGTGCTCGTAAGACTCCAAAAAAGAAGTATCCTAAAGCCAAATCATCCAGGCCTCAGCGAGTTGCAGCTAGAAATGCACTGAGCGTTTTTTCTAGAATCCCAGAGACATCTTCACTTGGAGAAGATGAGGATGGCTCAGAAACTGATTTTTCTGGCAGTGAATCGTTTTCCCAAGATTCTACCTCACAGTTTGATGTGCCTGATTGGAAATCAGGTCAAGACGGTGAAAAAGCTTTGTTGGATGAATCTGCTACAGTTATGGATGCAGTAGAGCTGTCGGAAGCTCAAGGATGTGTTACGAACAGAAAAAGGTTGGTGCTTAAACTATCTGTTCCTAAAAGACCTTTGGTTCTGGAGAACACAAGAGATATATGCAATGATAGTCACAACGCGGAGTCTTCATCTTCTTTACCTCGCACAGAGGTTGACGAGCAGATAAGCATACGTGAAGATGATACAGGTTTACAGCCCCCTGATGGAGCTGAGCAAAAGTTGTCTCGAAGTGTAAATAGAGTAATAATCAAGTATAAAGGCCTGCTTCCTGATCCTATAATTTCTTCTTCTGTTGTTGTTGATGTCGATTCTCCCAAGAAGTCCAGTACACTTGATGACACACCAATGGAAGTCTCTTGTAGTAGTAGACGTCTCCAAACAGGACATGAAGAAGATGTTTTTAGCCATACTAAAAAGGATGCTGTTGAAAATAGTTACAAACATGATTATAAAGAGAGTACTCAACCCATACCTACCAGGATTAAAATTAAATCAAGTGGAACTTTGAAGCAAGAGAAAACTCCCAAGGTGAAATTGGTCAATAGAAATCTAGCACAACCTGGGGATTCTTTGGGGTTAAGATCCAATGCAGCTACTTATTGTAGTGAAATAGAAGAAAATATCTCCAATACAAGCTGTTATCAACAATATCCAGATGCTGATATTCCTGATGCTGAAACTGATGTGGCACGCCGATCAAGGTCGATGGAGATGAAGGCAAGCACACGTGATCCAGACAGACAAATCCGTAAGCCGAAGCTGAGAAAGGGTGACAGATTAGCCGGGACATCAAACGTTTCTGAGAGTCCATCCGCAGAGTGGATGTTAAATTCCAACATTTCTGTCAGGTCCAGGTCTACTCGAAGCAGGCAAGAGATCTTTTACGGAGACGAGCCTGTTTTTCCAACTCAGTCTATTACAGCAGATAGGAAAATATCGTGGCTGATGTTGTCTGAGCATGAACCAGGTTGCCGTTATATTGCCCAGCTTGGGGATGAAGTAGTATATTTGATCCAGGTAATTTACTTGACACACACACACACATGCTGCTGTATATTCCCCCCCCCCCCCCCAACCCCACACACACACACATGCTGCTGTATATTCCCCCCCCCCCCCCCCCCCCACACACATGCTGCTGTATATTCCCCTCCACCCCCACCCCCCACCCACACCCACCCACACACACACGCTGCTGTATATTCCCCCCCCCCACACACACATGCTGCTGTATATTCCCCAGCTTGGGGATGAAGTAGTATATTCGATACAGGTAATTCACTTGACATGCATTAATCTCCTGAAAGCTGAAACTAGTGCTCTCTTGCATTGTCAGGGCCATCTAGAATATATAGAAACAAGTGGATCATGTGAAAGGGGTCCGTGGATATCAATGAAAGGACGGTTCAATGATGTTGAGATCTGCCTGGTTGAAGGCCTTGATTATGGCACAGCCCCTGGCTCTGGGGAGAGCTGTTGTAAGCTCACACTTAAGTTCATAGATCGTTCCTCTGGCATGTATGGCAAGTCAATGAAATTGACTCTTCCAGAGCTAAGTGTCCCTGATTTTTTGGTTGAGAAAGAATGGTATGATTTTTCTGTCAATAGAAGCTGGACTCCTGGGGATATGTGCTCGGTGTGGTGGAGGAATGAGAACGGTGAAGGTGGTAGCTGGTGGGATGGTCGGATTGTAAACTCAAAAGCGAAGTCCAGTGAATTTCCTGACAGTCCATGGGATAGATATCTTGTTCAGTATAAAGATCCTGAGCCGCAACCACACAGTCCTTGGGAATTGCATAACCATGATCGGTGGGAGCCTCCCCATATTGATTTTGAAACGAGGAGCAAATTGCTTGATTGTCTCTCTAAATTAGAGAGGAGGAAGCAGGTAACTTTGCCTTTTCCTTTTGACATTTGGTTTCCTGTGTGCTGGGGTTATGATGTTATGTCATTCTTTTTCCTGTCATGTTTTGAACATGTTTCAGAATTTCTGTAGTGATAAGGATTTGATGCTGAAGTTTGACAGCCTTTTTAGAAGAGTAAACTTACCTGTTGGGTCTTCTGAAATTGCAGGATGGAATGCTGAAATTGGAACAAGTTTCACAGAGACCAGATTTCTATAACAAGTATGCTTTCTTCATCCTTTCATTTTTGTTTCCCCTTCTTCGCTCACATCAGGTAACGTGGTTGGCAACACATGCCAGCGCTGCACTTGAAAGCTAGTAAAAGTAAGAACAAACAAGCAACGCTTCAACTCTTGGAAGCGAGTAAAAGTGAATGGTTTGATTTTTCGGAAATGGATTTTATTTATTTGTGTGTCTTGAGGATAAGCCATCCTAGGAGTATACAAATATTTGGTTGAATGTCTATTGTGGTTGACCACGACTATTATTTCTTTTTTCTTTTCAAAATCTACCTGATGCCACAAAATATTCCTGAAGAACAATCAAGAATGCCTTATTGAGGTTATCAAAATTAGCCATATGTGGAGTTACAAAAGACAAGGTTACAAAAGCATCTGATTAACCAAGGAAAAAAAGATATACTACTAAAGTTGGCAGTCATAATTATGGGTTTAGGACCCAACTGATAAACAAGTCAAAAGAGAACATGTGCACACCAAGGATGAGCAACGCTGAGTATCTGGTCTATGCTGAAACCCTCAAGTGCTTTACTGATTCAGATGATTGACTATGACAACACCATCTTGTGGGAATATTATGACATTGACAGTCTCATCTCCCACCACGATGTTTAGAGCCATGATCCTATCATTAGACCGCTTCACGTCCATCACATGATCTTGAGACTTGAAGCTCCTTGTTGACAAGGTTGCCTACCCCATTCTTATCTCGTTATTTAGGTAGACAGCCTTCCTTTAAACAAGCAAATAACTTAACCTCTTGGAGTTGCTGAATCCGCTTCAGAAGTATGCTAAGTATACAAGTCAGTTACATTACCGTGACAAAGGTTTTTGACTCAATTTTATGATGTTTCTGTAGGTTCCCTGTGCCATTGTCTCCAGATGTGGTACGGTCAAGGTTGAAACATAATTATTATCGGAGCTTGAAAGCAGTAAAACACGACATTGATGTGATGATGGCAAATGCCATGTTATATTTTTCCCGAAATGCAGAAGGTTCAAAACAGATGAAGCGCTTGGCTGACTGGTTTGAAAGGACATTTTCAGCACTATTATGAACCATAATGTAGCTTTGTATCTTTGAGCTCTTAATCTCCAGACCACAGTTTTCAGTTCTCTCCAAATTTTGTTCGGGCTACGGGCTGCCATCATTTGATCTTAGTCTTACAAGTCATATTTGGTTAACTATAGGCTTTTCATTTGCTTAGAGATGTATGCTTATCTATTGGAATGATAACATGCTCAAGTTATGCAACAGAGAACTATTTGTTGTGCTCTGAAACACCCCCCCTATTCAAAATAGAATTCACCTTTGTCTTTTTGACCACTCTGCAAAGTGTTTATTTTATCCTTTATTTTTCCGGTTGAGAAGCTTCTAGGATTACTTAAGCAATAGCCAGTAGCACCATATTTTAACTCATACTTTTAAATGAGTCCAATAGTGAATATGTTTGGATGAATTTTAAATGGTTAAATGTCAAGCTGAAAAAATCATGTCATTTCAAATAAGTTTAGTTACGTGTTTCTCAGCTGAAAAGAACGATCTTTTAGAAGGAATGCATATTACACACAGGTAAATAAGAAAAATAAACGTGATAACAACCGTCAAGTGACAATAGATCAACCGTGGAACACATTGATTTAATAATTTGTGAAGCGGCGTATTCTTTCATAAATCATGAAAGCTTTCAAGCTGTTGACTAAGTCAAGGATATCAATTTCACAATTCCTATTAGTATACCTTATTTTTGTTTTCTTCTTTTTGATAATTTAGAAATATTTTAACATTTACCTGGTAGATAATGAATATTATTCTTAAGAGAAAGATCGTCCATTCATTATCGTCAAGTTAAAATTAATTTCGTATTATACTAGTGGCATATATTTGAAAGTGTTAATCAAACTCCTTATCAAAAAGTACTCGTGCCACACAAATTACAAATTCAGGGTACACAACACTTATCTATTTTTTTTTTTTGGATCAAATTGACAACAATTATCTTAATTCTTATCATCTATCGATAAAAAAATAAAAAATAAATTCTTACCATCTCCCAACTTATTTCAATATCAACTTTATTTCGGGAGTCAAATTAGTGAAAATGGTCACGTGACCACAAGGCCCTAGTCACGTGCGATTCACCGCCAACCAACGCTAACTACTCATAAGTTAACCCCCTCAAAACCCTAATTCCTCTGTTTCTCTCTCTCTATCTAACGCCCATACTTGCCTGTACGATCTTTCTCTCTCTCTCTCTGCCCATTTCTCTGGAAGCTCGAAACCCTAAAAATGGCGGGAGGAAAGGTAAGGAAAGAGAAACAGAAAGGAGGAAATAGCCAACACTTTCAAGGTGGAATCCCTTTCCACAAATCAAAGGGCCAACATATTTTAAAAAACCCAATGTTGGTCGAATCAATTGTCCAAAAAGCTGGAATTAAGCCCACTGATATCATCCTAGAAATCGGGCCCGGTACTGGTAACCTTACCAAGAAGCTTCTAGAAGCTGGCAAGAAGGTCATTGCTGTCGAGCTTGATTCTCGTATGGTTCTCGAGCTCAAACGCCGGTTTCAGGGCACCCCTTTATCCAATCGCTTAGAGGTACCTACCTTTTTAAAAAAAAAAAATTTATCTTTTGAGTTTTGATTGATTGCTTAATTTGGGTGGTGTTTTTATTAGATGGTTTTTTTTGGAGTTTGGATTGAACCGTAAATTGTCGTAGTGCAAAAGAATGAATTTTTGGGGACCATTTGTAATGATAGTGAAAAAAATGTGAATTGGGGATGTTCGGGTTGTTTCTGTTTGAATTGGAGGTGAACAAGTGAAATACCGGAAGACCCATTAAAGTTTATTGTTAATAGAACTAGAAAAGACATGGCAGTTTGTGGTAATTGATGCCTTTCTTCCTTTAATATTTGATTGGTTTGGTGTTTTATTGGAATTATTCTGTGAAGGTTCAGTTAATTTCTGCTTTGAATGGAATTTTTGATGAATTGATTTGGGTTGAATTGGATTTGGCAACGAAATGAGAACATCTGGTTTACATTTTGTTTAAATTATCTATTTTATTTCTTAGTATTAGTGTTCTGTTGAGAATATTCAGTGGGTTTTTTGTGGGTGTGATTTCAAATACTCTGATTATTTGACTGATTATGGGGAAATATGCCTCCTGACTTTTGAAGATTGGATTCCTAGAACAATACTTCAAACTCAAAAGTGCTGTATCTGTTTAATCTGCTGGGTTGTTTATTTACTCATTGCAATCTTGTTTCATAAGCCACGAGATCAATTTTTTTTTAACCTCCATAATGCACAGGTTATCCAAGGAGACGTTCTCAAGTGCGAGCTTCCGTTTTTTGATATATGTGTTGCCAACATCCCTTATCAAATCTCTTCCCCCCTTGTGTTCAAGTTGTTAGATGTCAACCAGCGACTTAACTTCAGATGCGCCATCATAATGTTCCAAAGGGAATTTGCGATGAGACTGGTTGCTCAACCTGGTGACAAGCTTTACTGCCGTCTTGCTGTGAATACCCAGCTCCTTTCTCGGGTATTCCATCTTCTCAAAGTTGGGAAGAACAATTTCAGGCCTCCACCCAAGGTTGACTCTTCTGTGGTTCGTATTGAACCTAGACGACCTCTTCCAATACCAGTTGAAAAACTTAAGGAGTGGAATGGGATGCTATCACTGTGTTTCAGCCGAAAGAACAAAACCCTTGGTTCAATTTTTGCGCAGAAAAAAGTTCTCGAGATGCTGGAGAAGAACTACAAGACCTTGGAGGCATTAGGGCAATTGAAGAATGACTCAGGGGTGATAGATATGTCTGCTTTAGCTGATGAGAACGACGACCAAAAAGAGTTCCTGGGTCAGAATGACGATCAAAGCATGGATGTGGAGAACGGAAAAGGTGATGAGGATGGAATGGAGGTTGAAGGTTCAGATTCAGATTCAGATATTGGTGGTTGTGCCGATGAGAATGATTCTAGTTTTAAAGCTAAGGTTAATGGGGTGTTGAAGCAGTATGATTATGCAGACAAGAGATCTTCAAAGCTCTCACAAAACGAGTTTATCCATCTACTCTCGGTGTTTAACCAGGCTGGCATTCACTTTACGAGTAATAAATAATGTAGTATTGACTATTGTGCTATCTTTTCTTTGTGCCCATATGTCACACAATTTTGCTGTTTTGCTCTCATTATGCCCTCCTCAAATGTGTTCTCTTATACTTAATCACCATGTGAAATTTCATGCTGGTGCTGCTAATTTATACTACAATTTTGTTATGTTGTCGACGAGCTTGTGTACTGATTTCTCATATGGTTATCTTGAAGGAGTGAGGACTAATAATCTACCGGATTGTTGGTTGAAGTTACTATTGAAATTTGAAAGCAATGTTCATTGTGATACTCCATCAGAGACTGAACATTATTGTTCTCTGGGTATTATCTGAACATGACTAAAGAATGAATTAGAAATCTAAATTCTGTTCATTTGAACTTGCTGTAAGTTGAAACTGAGCACAAAGTTTCAACCTGCCACACTCACAACCAATTGTTCCTGATGGAGTAATTGGTGAATCAAGCTGAGAGATTTGTACCATTGTTGGAGGCTTGGATCAAATGAACACAAGAGTAACTTAAAGCAGACCAAAGTAGGAGCCTATGTTTTCTGGACTTTTCCTTTTCTGCTAGTCGTTTTCTGGACTTTTCTTAATGGTTGTCGTACTTCAGATCTCGGGTTAAACGGAAACAGCCTCTCTGTGAGACTCTCACTGGGGTAAGGCTGCGTACAACCTACCCCCTTACCCTGCTTAGGTGGGAGCCTCTTTGGAGGCACTGGAGGTTATGTTGATGTAATGTTGATGTTTTCTGGACTTTTCTCGCGTGGATGCATCTGCCACATACTTGGATGAGCAATAAAAACAATTAAAAAAAAAAAAAAATCTGCCACATGATTTGAAATTTGAACAAACATTAAAAAGGAAACAAATTTAAAAAGAAGACAGCAATTCAGCATAAGAGTAGTGTAATTAACATTTAACAACAATAACAAACATTATGTCCTGATATCAGTTACAAACAGATGTGCATTCCTCGCACTTAAAAAAAAAAAGAAGAAAAACAGATGAGTTCCAGAAATTAACAAAAGATTACACTTAAGGAGCATAGCATAATGAAAAGATCTGCAACAACGTTGATATAATCACATAACGCTAAGAGTTGGGCTTCTGATCAAACTCTTTGCAGACACAAAAGATGGGGTATACCACATTATTTTGGATATCTTATGCCAGCTTAAAACCTCTGGCTTTCTAGTTTCCCGGTTTCTTGGATCATAACAATATATTCCCTGCTTTTTCCTTTCTTCCACCAGTATCTCACTACTGTGGAACCACATGATCGGTCTATAACACAAACACGACGAGTCCTCAATCGCGAACAGCTTCTCCCAAGAATCCTTGACGCCATACTCTTTCATTACCCATATTGACGTGCTAGCTGGATCGACAATTGTATGTGTTAAAGAGAGACAGTTTTGTAGTATTCCCAATCCTATGCTATGGACCTTAGTCTGTGCTTTGCAGTTGCCTAACCCTGTAGGTGTTGGGACTTGCAAGAACCGTTCAATGTCATAATCGAACGAGGTTATGAAATCCACTTCTCTGTCTGTGACAACCCAGTGAACTGCAGAATTGAAGAACAGTGGACCTGCCTCTCGCTTGAGCAAAATCCCAGGTGGTGCCTTACCAGTTACCCGCCATTCTTTGGTCCCAATAGTGAGCACCTCAACCAAGGGGTCTGATTCTAACACCTCCAATGTATGCAACTTCGACGACTCTAACAAAATCCTCGTGATCTTGTATTTGTTCGTCTTAAGGCTATACCCAAAATACGAGGCCCAGTGTGAGTAATTCGATCTAAGTATCCCTTGATCAACTTTTATATAATCCATTAGCAAAGGATTACATATTATGTAACGGAGTAACAACGTTGGTGAACCTAAGCAAACAAACCCGTTACATTCATTTACAATCCCCAACTCCTTCTCAAAATCACGGCGCCTCAAGTTCAAGTTCCATTGTTGCCTTTGACGGTAATCCAAAGATTGGTTCACTTCATCAAAATTCTTGTCAACTGTTAACTCTGCTATTTCATACTTACCCGTTTCGACATTATGGTCCCATGTATCCCACAAGGGCATAAAAAGGAGGCTCTTGTGTGCACTCTGACTATGCAAGTGATGTAGATACGGCTCCTCAATCAAATTCTTCCACTCTTTGCTTACCAATTTACATCTAAACAGGTCTTTTGTTGGTAGTTTTGCAATAATATTCATGGTTACGTGCGAAGGGAAAAACGTAGAACATGGACCGTTCTCCATAACTAATTTGCTGCAAAAAACTTGAGATTATTGAAATTTTATGAGATTACATCAAATTTTATGAAATTTTATGTATTAATAGTGCTTTGTTTCTCCAGTCCTAAACCTATCAGAACTACTCTTAGAACCAAAACAAAAACCCATCAGAACTTGGAAAACATGGGAAAGTCAAAAGCTGTACAAAACCTTTCTAAAATAAAAAGAAAAAGAAAAAAAAAACAGCAAAAAGGAAACTTTCCTAAAAACTGAAAAGAAAAAGAAAGCAATGTTCGCTTAAACCACTGGAGACTTGAACGGAAAGGGAGCCCTAAAGTGTCCAATTACTCGCCGGCGTCTCTCAATGTAAACTCTCTTTCTCTCTCTTCTTCCCATTTTCTTCTGGTATTTTTGTATGATGATACAATTTCATTGCTTTTTAACATAACTTATTAATTCTCTTTTTGCTTTTGGGTTAATTTCTTTGTCATTATGGACTTTGACCCACTTGAGTTAGAGCTCGAAATTACTCTAATTGATTCGATTATACAGCTTTTATGATGTTAAATTTGACCTTTTCCTTCTTGAATTGGACCCTTATAAGTGAAATCAAGTTTTTTTTTTTTTTTTTCAGCTTCATTTTGCTTGGTGTGTTAGTTTTGTTGAGCTATTGTCAACATTGTAGCATATTAGTGAGAAAATTCTGTTAAACTGGGTAGTTTTTGGTAGATGATTTTTGTCTGTATGATATATTGTCAATGATTTTGTCCTTCAAATTGCAAGAATCATTATATTTCTGGGGAATTTAATGGCAAAAATAATATGAATTGTAGCTTAATTTCTTGCTCCTATGTTGGAAACAAGAAGAAAAATAGGGTATTTGTTATTGTTAGTATTATCTACCCATCTTGGGTTTCTCGTTGTTCATTGCTTCTGGCTCGCTGAAATGATTGATTTTAGCTTCATTAATTGTAATGGTGTGTAATACATTTAGTCTGTGTTCTACTGATGGTAACATGCCAAATTTGGTTCCCCTATTTTTACTCCGGGGACACAAAAGAATTCGACTACCATGCTATCAACCCGGTGCCTCTCGATCATGAGGCGTCCTGCCTTTTCATTAGACCTTGAGAGCATAGAGGCTGTTAGACTGTGTCACTGATATCTCCAGAATCTGTAAGCTATGTGGAACATTATTGAGGTAATTGGACATGGATATGAACAACTGCTGTGCAGGGTTATTGATACTTGTAGCCTTAATTGCAATTAATGTATGAAAGATCTAGACTTTTGTTTAGTCAACTTCCCGTTGAACTCTGTAATTGTATTTAAGCTATCTGTAAACTGTGTAATGCAGCTTTCTGTGCATCTTTTTCCTCAAATTTTGTGTCAAACTTTAGCTGCAAGAATTTTCCTGTTTGTTGTACATCTTGAGCAGGACACTAGACTGTGCTCAAAACTATGGTGTGAAAGATAGACACTAGTTCTTGTTAGGTACTTCTGCATTTTGTTTCTAATGCTGTTTGTGTGTGTTTTCTGATGCAGAAATTCACACCACTTTCATGGAGATTCAATCTCAGGATGCCTCTTTACCTGCAACCCGAGTTAAAGCCTTGATACGCCTTGGGTCCGAGATGTATACAGTTCATGCAAGTAAAGGTATTCTCTCAGAACAGTTGGTAACGATGAAAGAAGAATGCATGAGCGTATTGAAGGACTATATTACCAAACATAATGCTCCAGCCGACGTTCCTGATGAACCACTTGAAGGCTCTTCAGGAGAAGAAGATGAAGTCCTAGACAAGCCGAAATCAAAGAAAAGAAAATGATAAATTATTTCGGCCTTTTTTTGTTATGTTGTGTGGAGAACATTTGGACAAGTGACAGTACAATATCCAGAAAACAATGGTAAACTGAATTCTGTAATATCCAGAAAGCAGTGTAGTATTCTTGTAGTATTTTCTTTGGTGCAATATTCTTCTAGTTTTATACTTCTTGTTCAGCTGCATGTTGCATAGTATTTGTACCTGCTTGCCTTGAATTATACACAGTAATATCAAGTCTTCATCCAAACTAATCATCAATGTATGCATATTCCCACGATGTTGACCTATTTTGCAAACACTACCGTAAGTATGTTTTCGCATTTAATCACTAGTTTAATAGTTTACAGGTGGTTATATGAAAAAAGTATGGGTGATTTTAGTGAAACGTACCTACATTTGTGAAGTTACGGGTAATTTGGACGTAATACCTTTTGCGGCTTTGGGCCTTTGCCGGAATTGCCGCGCCTTTGCCTGCAAAGGCTGCAATTGATCCATTCACGGTTTCTCCCTCCATCGGCTTTGCCGTTCTGTTTTTTCCAGAGTAGTACTTCAATCCACCAAGATAACCTTTTACTCCAAAGTAGTTTAGCTTCTCAAGACATGCATGTCAAATACTTTGGCTGCTAATGCCAATCCACTATACACCAACTACACCTGCCACAGGATATCTGAAGGAAATAAAAGCTGATGAATAAACCATCAGCTCGTCTTCTGCAACTCCAACTTTACGCTCAAAAGAGCTTCAACGCCGTTGATGCTTTTAAGGTTTCTAGAAATAAAATAAAATAAACATTCACTTCATGGTCTTGGTGAAACTAAAAACATACCTGCACCTTCATGAACTATAATATAATTACATAAACTACACACAAAAAAATAGTTAAGGTCCACTATACACTATGAAACTTCATACAATGGAACCTACCAGTACCTGCATATATATACTACTTGCAGGTGTTTTCCTAAGACCTGGGATAGATACCACTTTAGACCTGTAATTGAAATACTCTACTATTCTATAGTTGCTGAAAAGAGAGAAAAGTTACCAAAGCACTATTCTCTCTTTTCAGCAACTACAGAATACAATGTTTTCAATTACAGGTCTAAAGTACGATCTATCCAGAAAAAACTAGAGAGAAAAGTTACAAATTCCTTAAGTTTTAGCAACACTAAATGTACTATCTACAACCCTCATTGCTTCCAGAAGCTCCTCTTTCGTAAGCGGTTTCGTCAGATGGTAATCCATTCCAGCCTCAACTATTCTCACTCCTTCAGTAGCTTCATGAGCCGTTAATGCAATGATTGGAATGTGAACACCATACCTCCTCTCCTCATCCCGAATTCTCCTGGTCGCTTCAAACCCATCCATTTCAGGCATCTGTAGATATATAATATTAAGAAGTCTGAGCTTTAAAGTACTTTTTCCTGTTTTAATATTTAGAAGTCTGAGCTTAAAACCCATCCATTACAGTTCAACAGTATGTTTTTTACCTGGCAATCCATGAGAATATAATCATATGGGAACTTAGAAGGCCCTCCATCAGTTATGTTACTTAAAGCCTTGCAGATGAGCTCAACGGCTTCTTTACCATTCTCACAGACTTCAACATAAGCACCCAAGCGAGTAAGAAAACTTGCAGCAACCTTTCTAAGCATTGGAAAATCTTCCGCTATTAGGAATTTCTTCCCTTCCAAGGGTTTACTAGAGCTTGGGACACCAACAATGTTTTGTACATCCACTGACTGTGGATCTCTGCATCTCTCAACGACCAAAGGGTTTTTCTCTAAACTCCTGATACAAGAACATTTTTATATATAAATTTTAGCAATTGGAATTCTCCAACGCAAGAAATAATACAATGACAATATATACATACCTGATAGCTTCCAAAAGGGCATTCCTTCGAAGTGGTATGGTCAAATGGAAGTCCATTCCAGCCTCGGTGATCCTCTGACCTTCTGGAGTAGATGTGTCAGAGGTTAATCCCAATATGGGAGTATGAATACTGTATTTACCCTCCTCAGCCCGGATTAGTTTTGTCGCTTCATATCCATTCATGACTTCCATCTGCCGATTAATAAAAAAAATGGCACATAAGTTTCCAAATAAAGTAAAAAGCAACTAGTTATTCATCTGTATGGTAAGGGAAAGTTTAATACCTCGGTCTCCATCAAAATGTAATCATAAGGAGACCTTGAAGCTCCCAGAGCTTTACCAACAACTTCCACAGCTTCTTTCCCATTTTGACATAGATAGGTAGAGGCACCAAAGCTTGACAGGAAGCCTTTTGCAACCATCTTCATCACTTCATTGTCCCCAACAACCAGAATTTTCTTCCCCAGTAAGGGCTTCTCAGAGTTTAAGCCATCCTTCTTCCTAGTTGAGGAATTCTCTTTGTCACTGCTTGCACTGTCAATCTCTTGTATCTCTCCATGGATGACTTTTGTTCTTGACATTGATCTTGTACTCTCAAACTCGAGTTGAGCATCATCGTTACAGCTCAAATGCAAGTTCCTCTTCTTTGACAAAAGCTTCTGATCACCACTTGAGCTACCAAGCTCATCTGTTTCTGATTGTGTGTTGCTTGGTAAAACTGTGTTGGATCTCTTTTCCATGCTAGAAGCTCTCAGCAAATTCCCTCCAAACTCGGGCAAAAGCTCTATAACCCTTGTCAGGCGGGACCCATGTAGGGGCTCCGATATGATGCAATCAGTTGGAGGGAGGTTCTCGTCTTGCAAACCTGGAAAGTGGGCCCTACGAGTGTCAGGCCGGTCTAACCAAACTACCTTGATACATGTCCTGCAATGCTCTTTCCGGAACGCAGCAACCGATCTTCGCAATTCTTTAAAGTCCCCTGCATTAGCGTCTATGACAAGCATTATGCACTTGATCACTCCTCTAAAGCTAGGCCTTCTGTAAACAGGTAGGATATCATCGACACCATCCATTGCGCTTAGAGGCAAAAGCTTGGGTCCACCACGACATTGGTCCGAGCTACTGCTCAAGTAGGCCCCACCTAGACTCCCACACGGGGGGCTCAAGTCTGACTTCCCTGATGATGAGCTGTTGTTCCTAGACACATTGAGCTTTGGCTTGACCTTCTTTCTTAGAGTGCGAGTGAGTTGGTTCATGTGTTTTACAACAATTAATTTTATACCAACACTCTCCATGTAACGTTGCACCATTCTTCTTCGCTCGTCGTTCTTGATCATGAGAACCATTATGGACCCTTCTCCTCTCGGGCTACGACCACAAGTGCTCAACCCGGAGCTAGGGAAGGCGTCTTGATACTCTAATTTGTCTTGCCTTAGGTTATCTGTAGGGGAATTATTCTCGTGTACGATCATGAAGATGCTGAATTTGAAACATGTCCCCTTCTCACCATTAGATTTGTCCACAATTTCTATGTCACCACCCATCAATCGAACCTGAAAAGATTTCCTAAACCATGTTAGTATATACTCCTGAATCTATCACGTATATTTAACAGTTAACACTCAATAAAAAGCCAAGATCTTTTTACATGGATTCTTATCTCGATTTATGTTTGCTAGATAGTTCTTTTGGAAACCTTCGATTCTAACTGGCAGCTAACAAATTGAATAAATTGAATGAATTTATTGAGAAAAAAAGCACCAAAAGCAACCAGGAGAGAAACAGAAAAGGCTTTGGCCAATTGGTGTGATTGCTATATGCTCTGAATCCACCCTTCGACTCACAAAAATTCTGAAACATCCTCCTATAATATCACCATCACCTTCTGCCCCCTTCCATGATTGATACTGCACCTGTATCGTCATGGTGGAACTCTTAATTTCCGTGTGCAATACAGACAGTTCATTCATGTTAACCAGGTAAATTTCATTTTCACGTAGACCTGTTTAGAGAACATAGGGCTCCAGATATGAATCAAATAATTCGTGTCTTCAAGCCAATAATCAGTGAGGTTGTCACAAGTGCTCTTTGTTAAATCACAACATAGGAATTTAATGACAATTCTAGCATCTAGGAGTATGATTTTAGGACGAGGTGAGCATACCAATGATTGAACAATGCCAAGCCCCAAGCCAGTGCCAACTTGTCCAGCAGAGTTTTCTTTAACTTGAACAAAGTTCTCGAAGATGGATTCTCTCTTGTCTTTAGGGATGCCGGGACCTGTATCCTCCACTTCAAATTCAAATTCCATGCAGTTAGGGTCCTGCTTGATCATCCTCATCTCTTCAAGGTCATTATAAGCTCGCTTGTTCTTGAAGAACAAGCGGGACAAGCGGTTCAAGAGGCTATTCTTGTTTGAAGCAATGATGGAGTTCTCCAGGCTCGGCTTCTTAGCCCAGGCACGGATGGAAATGTGACCCTGTTGAGTGAACTTCACTGCGTTACTAAGCAAGTTGCTAAGAATCTGCTTGAGCTTCCCACGATCACCTTTGACACGCGAAAACTTCATCACTGAGCTATCACAAGGGTCTAATATCACCTCTACATCCTTCTTCATGGCAACTGGGTGGTGTAAATCTACTATGTCCTCCAGCAGCTGCGCCAAGTCGAACTCTCCCTCCTCCAGTTGCATCTTGCCAGTCTCAATCTTGCTGAAGTCTAAGATCGAATTTACCAATGCTGTACGAACAAAAGGATTTATTTCAAAAATTATTCCCAACAAAATTGTGTAACATCTCTAGAAAATCAATAGAACAGAACTTCAAAATTAACAAAAATCGGTCCTTCATTTAGTTATGTGTGTTGGTTACATTATTCAATTGAAAAAGTTACTCTAAATAAGAACATCAATGGAAAAATATGGTATCTCTGTTAATTCTACGAAGAAATTAGAATTTTTAAAATTTACCACATCATGTTAGCAAAAGAAAATTCAAATTGATTGCTTTTATCTTTCGTATTATGTAATTACCATTGTAGCATAACAACACTTGAAGGGATTGCTGATATTTGGTCTCTCTCTATATAGTAGTATTCTACCATGATATCAAGGTATGAGAAATTACCCAAAAGATCTTCAGCACAATCATACATCCTCCTCAAGTTGGAAGCTAATTCAGAAGAGGGAGAAACATCATTGCGAGAGAGCTCAATCAAGCCCTTAATGCAAGCTAGATAGCCGCGAACATCATGGTTAGCACTTGCAAAGGCCAAACTTTGCTTCATGCTCTTTCTCTCGGCTTGGGCCGTTTTCTCCATTTGCCTCATATATGCTGCACATAGATGCACCTCCCGCCTAGCTGCCCTTACGATCAAGGCCACAAATGCAAAGATGGAGATGAACATAGCTACCATTATTAGTATGAGAAGCATCAGTGCCACCTGGGTGTGCTTGTGAACATTACTAACCAATCCCCTACTTGGCAAAGCCAACACATATACCTGTAAAACCCGTAAATTTAGTAATAGAGTTATTGATAAAAAAAACTTGTAAGGTCTAGGAACGCTTGATCAATTCTTATTCTTGTACAATATAATTGGACACTTGGTTATGCAGAAGATATGTTTCATTGCTTATTCAGACGAAACAATATAATTTACTTCCTCATTGAGAAGAAACAAAATGGCGGAGATATAGTAGTTTTTTGGTTTTTTTTTAAAAAAAACTTATGTTTAACCCATTGGAGACTATAAAATAGCAAGGAAAGATATTTTTGGTGGTGATTATTGTTATACCTCCTTAAAATTAAATAGATAGAAGATTGACTTGGATTACGAAATAATTTGAGATCATTACCGATGGTACCCTAGCGATATTAATTCTTGAGCAGTAGAAAATAAGACTGGTTCCTCCAATGTCCACGATGGTACCCCCACCATGTGTAGCATCATTGCTGAATTTACATGGAATTTCAGCTACTATGTCATTGTTGCCACCTTGAACCAAAGCGTTACCACCATTCATTCCTATCTTGACTTCTTTGATTCCTTCCAAGAGCACCTTGCCTTCATCAAGAGTTGCCATGTACAAGCTTCCACCATTAAGATCAATGCCTGAAAAGAGATTGGCTAGTCCTTTGACCGTGAACCCTAGAGAAATGGCTCCTTCTCCACCTAACTTCGCGGTGTCTAGGAATAGGTCACTTTCCTCTCCAGTGTTAATTGTCCATTGAAACCCCAACGAAGCATAACCATTTGGGCTATTCATTGCTCTTTGAAACCAAGCCTCTTGAACTACTGAGACAGGTTTTGTGATCTTGGCTTCTCCATATAATACTCCAGTATCAGATTTGGCAGCTTGAATATACCAAGTGTAAGGAGTAGTACTTGAATTGGATGCAAATGAGGAGTTAGAGTATACTGCATAAGTTTTATCTTCATCTATGAAATATGAAAAGAAGAGACCATCCAAGCCAATGTATGAAGCTTGTGTTGAATGAGGAACAACCATCCGTGCTTCGAATAATGCCTGTGCCACCTGAAAGAAGGACAAACAAACAAATATGAAAGTTTAATTAAAGCATGAAAATCGCGGGGTTTAAAGACATAAACTTTATTGATCAACAAGCATTAGTAACCCATTCATGAATTAAAGGAAATGATTTTTAGGAAGCCTTATTTCAGGGATAAGTTTTAGTACCCTGAAAGGAAAAACTTAATCTTGTCATGATGGACAATCTGTTTCATACCTTATATTTATGTAGCCATGATAATAAAATGAAGGGAGAGCCATGGAATGCTGCATTTTGCACAGAATGAGCTATAGCATGCTATTTTCGAGCACTAGTAATGGGAAAAACAAGGCCATGGTCTATGGATACAAAACTTCTCTTGGGCATTTCATCGAGCAGGTAGAGTGCAGGGCACTATTAGTGCTAAATCACAATAATTGGTTGAAGTTGGAGACATTCCAAAATTTACCAATTTGATAATGTGGTACACAGATGCAGCAGCAATATATAGATGGGTGAGATACTATTTGAGAGCTGGAGTTTCCCCATTGAATTTCTGAACGTGTTTTCTCGGAAAGATTAGTGCAGATGATTAGTGGTGGGGGTACTTGTATATGTAGCAATGGTGATAGTTTGTCTTGGATGTTTAATTAGGTGTAGCTAATTCTTGATCAAGAGGGCTTGGTTTCATGTGTTGACTGTTGAGGGTGATAAAATATATTAGGCTTATAATATTGGTTCTTGTTATTGAACGTGAACTGAGAAGACCCCATATTTATAGGCTACAATAACTTGTTTCCCAAGCTTTACTAGTATCCTAATAATACTAGTTTCCTAATTACATAAGATCTCTATAATATATTAACCATATAATATCTTAATCATATAATCTAATATATCTTATTTTCTATGTATATGGGGAAAATATATTCTCATAATATTTTCCCGATATCATATCTCTAACACCCTCCCGCAATCGTAGCGGCAGGGCATCACGAACGCTACGATTGGAACAATACAATACGTAGTGTCCTCATCTTCGGTGAGTCCTCGATCTGCACGTCGAGTCTTCACAAGTCCTTGGTTGGTGAGTACTTGATCTGCACGCCGAGTCTTCACAAATAATTAATTGGTGAATTTTCGATCGGTCCGTCGAATCTTCACATATCATCAAGTAGGGAGAAGTCAACTTCTTGTCGCTACCTCCAATACTTCAAATCGGCGCCATCCATGGTCGTCGATCAATTTCATTATCATCAAGGTGATCTTGTATATCACATGAACACCTTTTTTTTTATTATTTTTTTTATCTACTGCTGCAAAAACGGGCAGTAGCTCCGCCATCTTTTGAAGCCCACTTCGTGCGAGTCTTCATTCATCTTAACCATTAATTAGTCATATTGGATCACTGTAGATCCATCAATAGTGTCGTGGAAAGCCATCATATCAAAGGGGAAAAAAAAATTTAAATCAAGTAGGTTGGTCTTGGGATGTTTGGGTTGTCCGGTGGCGGACTGTTGTCCGTCCGCCACCGGCATAACGGAAGCTTTTGTGTTTAGGTTCTCAGGATCGAACAAGCTCTAATACCATGATAAAGTTTAATCGGCTCATAATATTGCTTCATAATATTGAACTGGGGAGACCCCATATATATTTATAGACTCTAGTGATGAGAATATATTTTCCCCATATACATAGAAAATAACAGAGGGCCTAAGGGCAATAGACATTCTCTTTCTCATCATACTTCGTATGTTTCTCTTTTAGGAGAATCCGTAGAATTAGGTCAGTATTTACAAATATAGGGGCCACCTATTTATAAAAATATGCTCATTTCAACGAAGTCACGATAAAATCGTACTATACATATTTACGCTTATATACTTTTTTTGTGATTATGAATTTATGGTAATTAAGATCGTCCTATACAATTTTTGTAATTATATACTCATTCTCTTCACAATGAATTATCATCTCATTTTCTGTGTTTGCATGTTATTGTTAACCCAAACTATCATACTATACTGTAGTATATTGTAGTAATGTAGTACTAGTTTTTGATCTTGAGACTAAAAAGAAAAAGGAAATTAAAGGGAAATGTTACAAACCTTGTTTTCAATATCAGAAAATGAGAGTTGTTTCTTATTGAGAAGCGAGCCCAAAAGACTTGATAAATTAGTAGCGGATGAGTTAACTGGATATAAGAATTTCGCTGTATCTTCAATTCTCGATGCCACTTGATATCGAGCATAGGTAGCTTCCATCTCAACATCACGCTCAATTTTTTTCATCATATTATACCAATATGGTATTACAATACTAGGCAACAATAGCACCACAATCGTCTGCACAAACAATATAATAAATTAGAGTCACTAAACCATATCAATCTTATTTCCCCAAAAACAAAACATTCAAAAATTATACTACTCACATATGAATTTGACAAAAAAACAAACATATGACATTATAAAATACAAAGAACAACACAATTAGCCTCTTATAAAAAGAATAATTATAACTAAGATGAATAGAACTTCTGCTATTTGGGAACTTGTAATAGTGGTAGCATAATTGAATATTCTGCCAGCCACTGTACTGATCGATGATGAACTACACTGATCACCATATATTTATCCAATGCATATTTACATATCCTTAATTCCCCAAAGCTCACAAGTCACACCCCACATCACCAGCTATAGCAGCCTAGCACGCACCATTAGGCCCGGCCCTAAATACACCTTTTATGAACACCATGGCTTAATTAATTCACTAAGTTTTTTTTTAATAATTAAGCATATCTTTTATTCACATAAAAGCTTTGAAAACTCATGATCAATAATACAAAGAAACGCCCAAAGCACTCATCTAAAAATCACTTAAGCAAAGGAAATAACTCAAAGCAAAACAAAACTCCATGATATTCTACTCCTGTGTGTTGCTAATAACTAGTCCTTCAATATAATGTTTACTCCAAAAATTCTCAAGTAATTTCATTCATTCCATAAATTCCATAGAATTAATCCCACACCCTTCCCTCCAAATAAAAAATACCGATATCCACACTTTGCTAAAACTAAAAATTATACATTTACTATAAAAAATATCACGTACCAAAAGGATGAAAAAAGTAACGGGCCGCATGGCGATTATTGAGTTGATTTTCCCCATGAAAGATGGCGAGGATGAGACGATGACCTATATGATATCTCCATTGTCATACAAGTTTGAAAGGAACGGTACGGTAATATTGATCAAGTGAACAAAAAGTATGTATTAAAAATTATGAAAAGGTTTATGGTGTAAACATAAATGCCCTATATAAAGAAATAATCTTTACGTGAAGGATATTATTCTAATGAGATATTCTCATTTATAAGCATACCTTAGTAAAAAAAAACCTCCCCGTTGCCCCTTTTTTAGTCTTTATTATTTCCTAGAAACAACCAATATAGTATCTTTCATAAATCTTTTTCTGATTTCTTGTACAAATGTTAACATATCGTCGCTTTTGATTTATGAAATTTTCATTATCAAATTCACCTTAGTTCGTTAGACAAGACCAGTACAAGTTGATTCCGATGGCAATCCCCCCCACCCCCCCAAAAAAAATTCAAAAAAATTATGGAATATTACGATGTTTTTTTTTTTGAGCATGAATATTACGATGGTTAAAAGTATGGTGAGATAAATAGTATCAAAAAGAAAAACTAACCTTTTACATTAAAGAGGTATTATATATGCACCCCCCAAAAAAAGTATCAAAGACAAATAGTAGTTTCCATATAATTCTATGATAAACCACCACGACTTTAATAAGATTTATCTGTTTAAATTTTTTGAGTAAAGTTATTCATCACTTCTACTTCTTCTCATACTTTCTGGTGAAAAATTGACAATTTTAGATGAAAGACGATTTTTTTTTATACACCTAGAAAAACAAATTTAAAAATTAATATTATAAAAAGGAAATTTCTTGTGGTCGTGCTCGTGCCATCGGGAAGTGGGAGTCACAAAAAGAAAAGAAAAAAGGGCAATAAGGGAAAGAAAGGCCTAATGTTGCACCCAAAAGGGGGGGGGGGAGAGATAAGGGGAATCATGTAGTAAGTAATAACAGGGAAGCCCAAAGGCTATCTATCTCAGACAATACTTTGTCTACCCATCCATTTATTTTATTTTTTCTGATAGGACACCCTATTATCATAGGAATTCGATCAAAGAAGTATTTGAGGTAGAGTTCAAAGCAAGGTTGAAAAAAAGTTGTTTTTACCTTATATATGGGTTACAAAATAAAAGAAATCTTGGTGAAATCCTTTCCTACCTCAAAGAAATATTGATAAAATCTTTTTGGATGCAAAATAGTGATTTGCTTGAATCTACGTGAAAGGAATCCTGAATAACATGACAAACGAAATTTTGGGCAACAAAAATTCATCATGTGATATCGAATTATAAATCCATTATGTAAAATCTAAATTATTAAAAGGCGATAAGATAATACCCTTTTTAGTAATATGTATCCTTTAAGTCATATGGCCAAAAAATGTATTTGTGGATTGTAAAACGGAGACATAACAAAAAATTTAGACTACTTGTTATGAGTAGGAGACAATAAAAGTTGACATTCATGGCTACCTTTTTGCATGTTGTCATCACTAGGTCGTTATTGTTGCTCTTTTTGCTATAGATTTGAGCAAAAATTAACATGAACCAGCAAAGATAGATTGAATCAATTGAAAGCGAAAATTAGAAACAAAAAGATGATGAGTTTCTCTAGTTTATATATTATGTGTATGTGCATTGATGATCACCATATATATAATGGTGTGAATTCAAGCAAGAGAGATATCGACTTACCAATGGACAAATGAAGCTGGGAATCGGAAATGGCAAAATTAAGAGAGAGAAATGAGGTATTCACTAATTAATCTATGGATTTAGTGAACCTTGAATGAAGCTACAAAGAGTGAGCTATTGTGTATGTGTATATATAGTGATCTCATGCACCATGTATTGTTATATTACAAAAAAGACAACATTTTATGATTTTGTTGACCAAAGTCTACAATTTTCAACCAAAAAGTAAGACAGTATCTGGACTACAAAATGTCAATATTGACCTTTATAGAAATAAGGAAACTATTTTATTTGTTAGTAATATTTGAAAGTGGTGTAAGAAATCGCCAACATTTTTTTTTCTCTGGCTCTTAGGCCTTGTTCTTTTCAGTGTTTCCATGCTGTATTCCGTTTCAATCCGTTCCGTTCCGTTTCGCGTCGTTCCGTTTCGCATTCTGTACTTCATTTTGTCTCACTTTTTTTGAATTATCCGTGCCGCGCCGTTTCGTTCTATTCCGTTCTTTCACCATTCCGTTAAAGAGAACAGGACCTTAGAGTGACAACTTTATGAAGTTTCGAGTATGGATTGCTACTGGTTATGAATCCAATGATCACATTACAATATTATCGTTTATTAGATACTCGTAGTTTGTTGTTGAGGAACTTTTGTGCAATAAAAAGAGTTCTCTGAAACTGCTATATATTAGATAATGAGATCGACTTTCATATTGTTTTTGTCGAAAAAATTTCTAAAGATGCTAATTATAGAAGTAGTTCAAGTGTCGGTAATGTAAACCTAAGTTGTAAATCGCAACATATGCACGGAATAAAATCTTTTTTGGCAATTAATGAATAAACTCTTTCGACAATAACCGTCTAACAGAAATGTGTACTGTTGTAAATGTTTAGTTTCTATAATTGTTTCAACGACCTACAAAAAAAATTCATTTCAAAGTCAATATAATTTTGTCGTTATCGCCTTTCTATTCCTTTTATGAGCCATCTTACATAGTAAGATGTAATGATTATCCGTACATAAATACTAGCTAGTTATTAAAAAAGTTTTTTTTTGTCGTTTAGCGACTATATTACAACCGCGTAAATTAGAACGAAACAATAAGTTAAGTGATTGTTCGTTTATCTGTATAGATGACAAAGTAGCCTAATTTAACTTCTTCTTTTTTCCGTTTAGGGCATAAAAACTAAAATGTGAGAGTATACATAGGAAATTAGGAATACCATTATTGTAGGTACAATTGAACATGAGATAACTTCTATTTTCATGTAATTATGGTTGCAGCAATCAATAAATAAAAAAAGAGTGGTTTATTTTGTAAATAATATCTTAATTTTAAAATATGTGGAATTACATTAAGGGCAAAATAGAGAATCCAATATTGTTTAATATACTGCCCTTGTAAGGGGGAATACTGCCTATACAATTACTGTGGGTTGAAGATGTTTTTAGCTTAACAGATTGTGACATCAGCAACCATTGAATAAAATCTTGAGGAGAAAAAAGGAACTATATTAAACAAAAACATTTGATCAAAACTTTAATTGCATAAAAGGGATGATATTTGTTGATATACAAAAAGCTTAGCAATCTGAATGGATTCTCTTGTTATAAATTCATTGCTTTTTGACCTTTTTGTTGTTTATTACGGAGTATATGGCATAGAGGTCAAGCTTGAACGTTGCAAAAAATGGTTTGAAAAATCAGTAACAAATTTCTGGCTAATTATATAAACGCCAAAATTTTGAACTGTTACTCTTAACTATTTCCTACCAGATTTGTATGTTTCTGTAAAACCAGCAAGCACAGATCCAAAAGACACACACAAAACACGCCATGTACAAAAGTTTTGGACAATCTTTTTAAAAAGATAAGAGAAAATAATTACTTGTAGACTCTTGTAGGTTGTAACACGAGGTCGATAGTTCAATTAGGTGGAGGGTTCGCAGTTCGCATAGCCATGAGCCATTATCCAACTTCCAAAAGGTAAAACAAGTTACAGGAGAGGAGGGCGATTTTTTTCACTTTTTTTTATTTGTTCGGTCAGATCAAGATCACTTGTAGATCAGGAAAAATCGAAAAAAAAAGAAGCACATCTTTAGACCACCCTAAGTCTAAGCTAAGGGTGTGTTCTTTTTCCATTCATTTTCCCTTACCCCATCAAATCGATAGAAATTACTTACCCGTTATATCACATCACTTGAATCACTCACTAGATCAATAAAAATCAAATAAAAAAGAATACACCTTGGAAATTGTGGCTAATCATTATTAGAAAGAAGCAAATATTTGTGATATTTATTAGTATTTCAGTGTAGGATATATAGCAGGACAACTTTGTCAGTCTTCTACTACTTGACATCCTTTAAACTTAATTACTATTATTATTACCCTGATAAACTTTGAATTATCTTTCTTCATGGCTTAAGGTGAATGTAGTTAAACTCCTACAGTACATGGCATTGTTAGTAAAAATATAGACCAAAATATCTAACAATGCGTAAACTAGATGTGAGAAATTGCTAGTAGATGTATAAACTACCTATTTTATGTTTGTATATGAGTTACAAAACCTCGAATTCATCAAAGAAATACCTTAGGTCCTTACTCCTTAGGAGTTAGGAGTAACAAGACTCTTCATCCTCTGCATGGCATATTTGGTTTTCCATGGTGCCCGACCATAGGCATGGGCGGCAGCCAAGGCGATCGCCCAGGGCCCACGGGCCAAAGAGGCCCAGGACCAGCTGAGTTATTTTTCAGTGCTCTGCCAACTTTTTTGATATTCATAACTCAGCAAAAAGGGATACAGAGAGTTCTTGATAAGTGGCTTGACAGATCTGCGTAGGCAATATCCTGAGTTTTAATGTGACACGATATCTCGTATGAGGTGCCCCCAAGGTGAGGCCCTTTCATACAAGCATGATGTCATGCCGACGTCATGCTTGTATATAGAGGTAGCATCACCTTGAGGCGGCGGCCTCATAGAAGACTTATTGTTAATGTGATACATTCCATATTTGGTTCCGCAACATGTCTGTTCAGGCTTGATCATGTTTGGTTTTGCTGAAGTTGAAGGTACGATGCACATAATTGCCGCAACTCAAGTATGTATTTTGGTTTTGCATCGTTTCTTCTGATGTGCAAAGAAGAAATTAATTCAATGGAAACAATGAAATAACAGCTTCAATTGGCAATTTTTTTTTTTTTTCCTGATAAACCTTTTGGCACTTGTTTAACATCATTAAAAATATACAAAGGTAAGAAAAGACTACTACGAATACACTAGGTAAACGAACATAATATTACAACTACTCTTACAGAGGGTTGAGATTCTCCAAGGTTGAAATGAATCAAGTATTACTGCCTTCACTATAACAGCGAAATGGGTTTAATAGCAATCTCTGAGATCTATCCATTAGTGTCAATAAGTTCTCTTGTCAACTTTTTTGCTCTGTGTCATCTCAGCCCACCTAGCAAAGACTTCGGATACTTCAAACTTGCCAGATAGCCTCATCTTTCGAGCCAGTTCCTCCAGTATGTTCGGTCGCCCGGCCCTGGAAAAGTCAGCTACAAACTTGTTAAAATCAAGTTGTGGAACTCTCATTCCTTTGTTGATAATCTCCTCTACACATTTACATGCCTCCTCTGATCTCCCTTGTCTGATAAGCCCTCCAATGAGAACAGTGTAGGAATTCTCATCAGGGCAGCAGCCCCTTTGAACCATCTCATCCCAAACGGCGCAACCCATTTCGCTATTTCCAGCCAAGAAATACGATTTCATCATCATGTTGTAAGTATGGATTGTGGGTTGGATTCCATGCTGTATCATCTTCTTATAAAGACGAACTGCATCCTCTGGCATTCGCCTATTTGTCATCAATTTGATCAAAGCATTATACAAATGCCCATCAGGAGGATAACCTTTTTCCTTCATCTCCCTAAGCAAGCTATAAACCATGTCCATCTTTTTCTCATTTCCAAAACCTGTAATCAAACAAGTATATACCCCAGCGTCTGGCTCACAACCTGAAGCCAACATCTCATCAAAATAAGCAACAGCTTCCTTCATCTTAGAATGCTTGCACAAGTCCCTTATCAATATAGTGTAGCTCCGAACATTCGGAGCTGGCCCCTTGGCCTTCATGACCTCAAGCAGCTTGATTGCATCAGATCTCTTTTTAGCCTTCAAGAGCCCATCAAGCATGATATTGTGGGTGATAAGATCAGGCTTAAGACCTTGATCAATCATCTCATTCCATATCTTTCCAGCCTCCATAAGGTTCTTCAGTCTGCAACAACCACTAAGCAACACCGAGTAAGTTTTCAGATTTGGTGTAAACCTACCCTCCAACTTATCATATAAAGCTTGAGCCTCTTTAACGAGCTTCTCTCTCGCAAGGGCATCAAGCAGGCAATTGATTGTTTCAACCCCCACTTTGAATCTGTATTTCTTCATCAAATCAAACACCCCGACAGCTTTTTTCCTCTCCTTACCAGAGGCATACGCTTTGATTGCACTTGTAAAGCTCTCCATGGTTAGTAGCCCTTTCTCCCCCATTTCTTCGAGTAACGACCCCATTGTCTCATACTGCCTTGTCTTTCCTAATATTGTCAACATCACATTATAAGTCCTAGAATTGTGTGAAAATCCTGATCTTTGCCCAGCCCAGCAAAAGAAACGAAATGCAGGCTTCCTGGCATGCTTAAAACGTTGTAATACATCAACAACCAAATCATGGGTCAGGTTTATATCACATTCATCAAGAACAGCCTCCATATTGCGGTCTAAGGCGAACAATTCATCAATCACTTTAGCCACCTTATTAACCTCCTCGAGATCAGCACTCGACGCCCGAGTAACTTCACTTCCTTTATTCTCCTCCTCCTCATCATCATCATCACCACCCTCAATCCCATCATCAATTTCTCTCTCTTCATCAAAATCACAGCTTGAAAATGCCCTATAATGACCTCCACACTTCAAAGGCATAATTTTTTCAACAAAACCCAACCTGGGTACTTGCCCAAATGACTTGCAAAGACTAAAACCAGATCCAAATTTAGTGGGCAACTCTAATTTTGAAAACCCATCAAGATAATCCCTAGAACAAGCACTAGATGTCATTGATATATCAATTAGCTTAGTGGGCGCATGTAAAATCGAAGACCCATGCTGTAATTCACAGTGGGAAGCTAGCATTTTTTGGAGAGAGTACGAAAGGGGAGATGGCAGAGCAAATGAAACTTGACAATCAGAACAATAAACACAATTATTAAGACGAGAACAATGCAAACGAGACAAGGGTAAAGAGCTACCGTGAATAAAGAAACACACTTGTTGTTGTCCGTTTGAAATTCCTCTTTGACATCGTAATCGTCCCTCACATTGGGTGGTGCATATGGTGGTCTGATAGGAGCTGACATTGGAGAAATGGGAAGAGGAGAGAGAGTGGAGGGTTGAGATTGAAGGGTTTGAAAGGAGGAGAGAGAAAGGGCGTTTGGTGCGTTTAGCTAATGAGAGAAAAGACATTCGAAGGGAAACTCAAAAGTGAAGGGAGTGAAGTAAAGGGTGAGGGGCGGGTGTTTAGACTTGAGATCGGTGCGCCGGTCGGTGGAGGCGGTGGTTGCTGCTAAGTAAAAGTTACTCTCCCACTAATGTTTCTGGATAAAACGTCTATTTAGCCACTAAACCCCTATATTACCAAATTGGTTTTCGGAAATAATAATAATAAAATAATAATAATAAAGGTTTGAATCTCGCTTTGGGCATGGAACAGCTTTAGAATTCATTGGCTAGTTGTCTCACCCTTTGAGGTGCCTATAAGCCAGCGCAGAAAAATAGTCATCGTAGTCTACGGTAGATATTCTTAGTCGAACCAAAAAATAATAATAATAATATGAATTTGACCTAATTCAACTTAAAACTGACTTCCAATATTATTATTTCTTGGCGCTAGACAGAAAATAAGCCTGAAATTGAATAACAAACTATATATAAATTATGTTACATTTTCAAACAAAAAATAATAAATTTTTTAGGGATTAAGTAAAATAATTGTAGTTTTTGCATATTATTACACCTCGTGATTAGCAAGTTTAATTGGACAACGCTTCAAGATAGCGATGACCATGATGAACTACCTAGTTTTGCTTGGTAATTAGATTCTTGCGTTTTTAAAAATTGATTTTATTTGATAATACATAAATTGTCAAAAATTGGCATGATCTGAAACAAAACACAAAGTAAAACCAAAAAGTAGAGATATTAGTACTCGATGCAATCCTGAAAAGCTGGCACACTCTCTCTTTTCATTGAACAGTGATTTGAGAAGAACATAATCTTGATTATTCTTAGCATTTTCTTCATTTTGTCATTTTCAATTTTATCACACAATTATAGATTAATAGCAATGACCAGGTGGCTTAGGTGGAAAGAAAAAGGAAAAATAGAATGTGTTTAAAGTAGTTTTTTTTTTTTTTTTAAATTATCACATTTGGTTCCAAATTTTGCAACCACCACACCTATATGCATGGTTTAATTAAGTGATTACAAAAAAAAAAATTTTAAAAAAAATAAGTGATTACATGTATGTGTTTTTGTAATTCAAAAGTGGTATCTCGGTAACATAAAAACCAAAACATTATGAGAAGAAAATCGTGTTGCGGATTGGTTTGCAAATTATGACATTATGTCTTTGATACTCCATTAAGTGGGGTTATGAACATCTTCAAAGATGATGTGTTAGGATTTTCTTTTTTTAGGATGATCATTAAGTAATGGGCTTAGCCCTCTTTCTCAAAAAAAAAATATATAAAATAAAATTACAAGGTTGAATTTATTAGGTATCACTTCTTTTTTTTTTTATTGTAAGGAGGCACTACTTCAAATCACAAGTCCTAAGAACATCTTCAATGTAAGGTTTTTGGAGAGGTTTGTGAGGTGAAAAATCCTCCCAAAAAACCTCTACCTATAATGACAAATCTATAAACCTTTTTTTTTACAAACCACTCTATCTAGACAAACAAGGTTTTTGGCACAATTTTTTTCTAAAAACGGGTCCCTCATTAAGATGTTTTTGGAGGTTTATACCACTGAGAGGGAAGGGTTAAAAAAAATGTTTTTTTCAGTGATGATATGGTATAAGTTAAAATTCACTTAGAGCTTTGTAGCATTGAAGATGCTAAGTTGTTAACACATTAGGTTTCACTGAAGAAAAAAAAAAATTAAAATCTAACCCTGGTAGTTACCTTCTTGAAGAGAAGGGGCACGGATGGCAGTTTTTGTGCCCCTTCGGAATGCGCGTTTTTTCTCATCAGGAAATGGCGTTTCTATTTTTGCCAAACAAAACGAGGTTTACTTTTGCCCGTTAGGAAAACGCGTCCTTACTGTTTCCAGCAAAAGAAAACGCAGTTATAGTTTTGCCCGTTAAGTAAACGCGTTCTTACTTTTGCCAGTAAAGAAAACACGTTCTTATTTTGCCCGTTGGGTAGCGCGTTCTAATTTCGCCCGTTAGGAAAAACAAACGCGTTTTTTGGCCAGCTGTAGATGGGAGGGGCAGCCATAATATAAGAGCGCGCATTTCCTTGGAGAACCAGCTAAGTTCCCGCCAGTTCATCACTACCACCCTTTGTATGATTCCCGCCATTCCCTTCTCACCATTTTTAACCTCACCTTTTCCCTCTTAATATTCCCCTTGATTCCTCCCATTCTAATCCCCATCTCTCTCTCTCTCTCTCTCTCTCTCTCTCTCTCTCTCTCTCTCTCTCTCTTCCACTGGCACACTACAGTGTCTAAACACATTCATCAATGTCACGCAAAAACGTCAATGGAAGATCACCATTGGTGAACAAGCAACACCAAATCACCGCCTTCTTCACCAAAGCTTCACCTTCTCAAAAACCCCAATCATCTCCCCCAATTCCTTCACCATTGCCCAAATTACCAAACCCTAACCCTAACCCTAACCCTAACCCTAACCCTAACCCTGATAAACCTCAACCAAGCGTTAGCCCAAATTCATCCCCTCCAACAACCCCTTCTCCTCTCAATGTTAAATCAAAACCTAATTCCACCAAACCTAAACCTAAACCCAAACCCGTATTAATTATCGGATCTCAGTCTCAACCCACTCTCTCTCCTTCTATTATCGGTGAGGAAGTAGTGAATCGGAGAATTAGGGTTTACTGGCCACTTGATAAATCATGGTACGAGGGTTCGATCAAGTTATTTGACAAGGATTCAGGGAAGCATTTGGTTGTTTACGATGATGCTGATGAGGAGATGATTGATCTTTCCAAGGAGAAGATTGAGTGGGTTGAAGGGTCTGTTAGGAAGTTTAGGAGGTTGAGGAAGGTGTCTATGGTTCTTGATGATGATGACGATGATGACGATAAGGTTGTTGGCGCTAATGTGGGTCTGACTGAGGATGATTCGAGTGATGAGGATTGGGGGATGAATGCAGCGGTAGAGGAGGAGGCGGTTGGGGATGATGGTTTGGAGGATATGGAGTTGGAGGATGAAATGAAAGAGGAGGTAGGGAGTTTGAAGAGAAAGAAGAGAGAGATTGAAGAGGATGGTGGTTCGAGTAATTTGAAGAAGAAGAAAGGTGGGTTTGTTTTTGGTGATTTTGGTAGCAAGTTAGGAAAGCCGGTTGCAAATGGTCAAGGTAACTGATCTTTATCTTTATGACTTTATGCCTTGTATAATATTCCTAGAACTGTGTTTGTGTTTCAGCTTGTTAAATGTCATCTGCAAAGAAGAGAAATCACATAAGATAAGGTTCCCTTTGCATTTTACAATTGATAAATTTTCTCTTAAACATTTTAGAGCTAGTACAATTGGGTTGTTCTGAAACACTCCACAGAGTACTTCCTTGTTTAACTACAGGAACTGGCGGTGTCTTCTGAAACAAAAAGCAATATTTAGTTAGTGGAAACTGCAATTTGTGCTGCTTGTGTCGCATTAGGCATTTAGGCTCATGTCCTGCTGTCAAAAGGGAAATATATTGGTTGTCTTTGTTTAAACATTAATGCTTCTATTTGCCTACTTTTTTTTTATTGTCATTTACTTGAGGTTCTGGTTGATTGCATTTGATGGTCATTTTCACTCCCATGGCCAATATATTTCAAGCTGCTTAGCTTTTGGACTGGGAGCTGTGATCAAAGTTAGTCAGGGACTTTTCCCCTGGGCGCTGCCTTTCTCCTCTGCCACTTCTTGTGCTTTGTCTGTGTGGCTGTGTTTTACTTCTTATTGAAAGTGGTTTTCTGCAGAGGTGAAGGCTGCTAACGTCGCTGAAAATGTCTTGAAGTCTGATGAACTTGAGAGGTTTAGTAGTCGTGAAGAACAGAAATTCCCATTCATGGCCAAGTATGTTTGACTTTATTTAAATAAACTTACCTCTAAAATATCTACAAAAAAACTGTTATCAAACCGAAGTTCCCATTCATGAGTAGCTTGGCTGATTTTAATTATTTTCTGGTGAAATTTCGTTTTCTTGGGATAGAGATCGAAGGGATGCCAAGAGGAGACTCCCCAATGATGCAAATTATGATCCCAAAACTCTTTACTTGCCCCCTCAGTTTCTGAAAAGTCTGACCGGATGTCAGGTGAGTAATCTTACATCCAAAAATGCTTAATATTTTCTGTAAGCAGAATTTGTTAATTTGACTATGTTGTCTTCTGTCCTTGTGTAGAGACAATGGTGGGAGTTTAAGTCAAAGAATATGGACAAGGTTCTATTTTTTAAGGTACAATATTTTACTATTAATCATGTTCAATACATTATCTATGTTCTATCTTGGCTTCTGCTTTCTTATAATCTAAAGTTTTGAGTGTTGTTTCAGATGGGCAAATTCTATGAGCTTTTTGAGATGGATGCACATATTGGCGTGAAAGAACTTGATCTGCAGTATATGAAGGTATACAGTTGGCTTTGAACTAGTTCCTTTACCACTTGCGTTTCAGTTAAAAAATTACCTTTCCTATTCATCAAGAAAATTTCCTTCGAACTAACTGATGTTAAAAGCAGAAACTTACAAATTAGGAATTTACTAAGCATTCCTTATATGGTCTTGTTGTCGAATTTTTGGTTTATTCTGTTGCCTAACCTAAGCTTCACATTGTCAGGGTGAACAACCTCATTGTGGATTCCCAGAAAAGAACTTCTCAATCAATGTGGAGAAACTGGCTAGAAAGGTTCGTCCCTTGTTGTTGAATCCAAAATGATTTTGGACATCCATTTGATGCCCATGTTGTGGGACATCAATATTTCTTCGACAAACATGTGCTGGAAGTTGTATTTTTACTTTTGCTGTTTTGGCATGGCAGGGTTATCGAGTCCTTGTAGTGGAGCAGACTGAGACCCCAGATCAGCTTGACATACGTCGTAGAGAACAGGGTTCAAAAGACAAGGTTTGATTGCACTCTGTACAGACTACAGACTACAGACTACAGTTAAAGATTTATATGTTGTACTACCATATGAAGAAAATATCAATTATAGTACATTAGTTTCCTCCCACATGCCAACCCCGGCCAAAGTATCATATAACAAACTGACCACCTATTTAAGTTGATTAATTTCGTGAAAAGACACTGCTGTATTGACTGGGTTCATGAGTATGTTTGATTCTCTTTTTCGTGCATGTATTGGCTGGGTTTACTATTTTATTTCTGATTTTGTATAAACAAATTTCTCATTTGCTATGCTGTATCACTATGTCACATGTGGTTATGTGGTTGTATCTTTTCGCTCAACTTGTAGGTGGTCAAGCGGGAAATATGTGCTGTGGTAACTAAGGGAACATTGACTGAAGGGGAGATGCTGTCAGCAAATCCTGATGCTTCTTACATCATGTCGGTAACTCAAGGTCGTCCAGTGTTGTCAGATAAGAAAGAGGAACTTTTATATGGTATTTGTGTAGTTGACGTTACTACAAGCCGCATCATTATTGGGCAGGTACCTCTTGCAACTTTGTAAACTCCTCTTTATAGCTTCTTTATGGGTAGCTATATCCTTAGGCTGCTTGCCTTTCAAGGTCATGGGATCTATTGTGTGACTTCTTCCCAGGGATAGGTTTCACATAGGCGGTTTCTGATTTTGTTGAACATTCTTGCAGCGGTAACATTTTCTGTCTTCATGATGGGTTAGATGCTTTTTTTCCCTCCTCTCCTTTTTTGATGGGAAATGTACCACCTGTAATTTTCATCCTCCCAAGGGGATATGATCAGTCACACTCCTACCTGAAACTCTCTCCTGTTTTGGTCTCCTTTCTTGTTTGTGTGCTTTGGTACTGAGAGCAATTTAGACCCCTTGTCTCCTGTCTGAGGAAGTGGTGCTTCTCATAATCATTTAATAGAAACTGGGAATTTTGATAGACCCCTTGTCTCCTGTTTGAGGAAGTGGTGCTTCTTATAATCATTTAATAGATACTAGGGATTTTGATTTCTATATCTAAGAAGTTCATCTTTGGATTGATGCACTTTTATCTAAACTTCATGACATGGTCAACAAGTTGTTTCATCTGATGCTAACATGTTTTCATTCTCCAGATAAAGGATGATACGGAGTGCAGTGCATTATGCTGTCTGTTGTCTGAACTAAGGCCAGTTGAAATTGTAAAACCTGCAAGTTTGCTTAGTCTTGAGACTGAAAAGGCGCTCACCAGATACACAAGAAACCCTCTTATTAATGAGTTGGTGCCAGGTGAAGAATTCTGGGATGCTGATAGGACTCTTCATGAACTCCAAAGCTTCTACAGTCGCATGAATGATTCGTCTGTTTCTTCACCTAAAAAGGCTCCAATGTTAGTCAACAGTTCCTCTATTGAGGATGAGTCAGATTGCCTGCCAGATGCTCTAAAAGACATATTGAGTACTGGTAATGATGGCGGTCTTGCGTTATCAGCTTTTGGAGGCACCCTTTACTACCTGAGACAGGCTTTCCTGGATGAGACATTGCTTAGATATGCAAAATTTGAGTCACTTCCATGTGCTGGTTTCCGTGATGTTTTCCAAAAACCTTATATGGTGCTAGATGCAGCTGCTCTGGAAAACCTTGAAATTTTTGAGAATAATCGAAATGGAGGCTCCTCAGGGTAGGTCTATTTATTCTATCACAAGTAATTTACTGTATAGTGGTATGTTTGGTGTGGATATATATTCTGATTTGTTCTTTTGTTTGTGAAGAACACTGTATGCCCAACTCAATCATTGTGTGACAGCATTTGGAAAGAGGTTGCTTAAAGCATGGGTTGCAAGACCTTTATATCATGAAGAGTCAATAAAGGAACGGCAGGACGCGGTGGCAGGCCTTAGGGTATGTTTTCCTTATAGTTGTTAGCTTATCCTTATTTGCCTTAATGTTGCCGAGTTAGTTTATCTGGAGTTGCACTAGGATGTAATACATGCATATATCAAGCAAACTTTTTGAATCAATAAAATTCTTGATTTTGAATGGCATTATGCCTATGGTGGAACCAGGCAGCTCCTATCCTACCACAGCGTCTAGGCTTGTAGGTTGCTGCTTATTGTGCTCAACACACAATATTTCTAGTTTTTGATTTTGTATTTTGCATCTAGTTTCTTGTCCCATCAGCTGTGCTAACATGAGGTTCTTTCATCTAATCCTAATTTTTCTCTTCGCCTTGGATTTTTTTTACCCTGCACAGCTTCATTACAGCTCCTTGATGGTCACTATAATCTTGTAAATTCATTGTGGCTAATTTGCTCAATTAGACATTAGTTATTGACTGACTTGTTGCTTCATTCCAGTTGGCATTCTAAAGTTTTAATTTCTTAAATGGATAATTTGTTCATACGTTCATGCACCCTCATCCAGTGACACCTTTTTAATGTTTAAAATTTTGCCTGTGTCAATTAGCCTGATACGAATTATACATTGTAGTCATGCTTGTCTTTCTACTGATGTGATTTCTCCCACACCGAAATTGGTTACTAGCAAAAATACTTCACAGAAGGGCACAGAGAAAGGGGGGAAGATTTCTCCCTACTAAAGCATATAATCCTGTCATCTTCAGAGCCACAGCCATGCTAAAGCAATAGATAGAAGTATAGAACTATAGAAGTCTATAGTCTATCCTTGTTCTTATGACCAATCTCTATCAAGGTGGCTGATTTCTATCCTGTTTTAGGGACATAATTTGTCAGTTGCACTTGAATTCCGGAAAGAGCTATTGAAGTTGCCTGATATGGAGAGGTTGCTCACCCGGCTTTTTGCTAGCAGGTGAACAGATGACCCAGGCACATATCTATACAATTTGACTTTGTTTCTTCAGAAACTCAGTTTTTGGTCTAAATTTGCTTCATGCAGTGATGCTAATGGAAGAAATGGGAGTAAGATTGTCCTCTATGAAGATGCCTCCAAAAAACAGCTTCAAGAATTTATTTCAGCACTTCGTGGTTGTGAAGTTATGACCCTAGCTTGCACTTCTCTTGGATCCATCTTGGATAACACCAATTCTGGATTGTTACGTCATCTTCTGATTCCAGGTACTGTTAGCTAAGCTTTCACACTTTGTTACACCTGAATTTTACCATTGCAGCTAATTTTAGTCCTAATGTAATAAATGCAGGGAAAGGTCTTCCTGAAGTGAATTCCATTTTAGAGCAATTTAGGGATGCCTTTGACTGGGTAGAAGCCAACAGCTCTGGGCGCGTTATCCCACATGAAGGAGCTGATGCAGAATATGATTCTGCTTGTAAAAAGATTGTGGAAATAGAATCTAATTTGAATGAGCACCTGAAGGAACAGAAAAAAATACTTGGTGATACATCGGTAAATGCCATTTACGCTAACTTAAATATAATTTATATACCTTCCTATTTGCATTTCATTGGCACCACTAACTTGTCTCCTTATGATCTTTGTAGATAAAATATGTTACTGTTGGAAAGGATGTGTATCTTTTAGAAGTGCCTGAAAGCCCACATAGAAATATTTCTCGAGACTATGAGTTACGATCATCCAAGAAGGTAAAGAAGTTATGGTGAAGCTTACCTCATGTAGACTATGTAGAGTATGTAGAATAGAGGATGTAGATTCTTGCAGGCTGCTGTTACTGACAAGTTATGTGCGAATATGTCACTTCGTCACCTTACAAGTACAGAGAGCTCGCTTGTTCAGACAATCTTGATATTGTGAACAAGCATGTTAAGAAGCAGGAATCCTTCTCTATGAGAAGCACTTGTGTTAATCTACCTATTTAAGTATGTCCAACAGAATCGGGATGGCTATCATAACTGGGTATCTTGTAGACTTGTAGTTTCTGGCAACTATGAGTTTATAACTAGAGCTATAAGGCAAGTTTTAGTTTTAAATAGCAGTATTTTCTTCCATGGTTTCAAGAACATAGCAAGGACAGATGGGATGCTTGATTCTTAACATCAATGTCATGCCGTCCACCTAATTCCTCTTTTGTTTTTTATTTTTTTTGGGTGTCTTGGTTTTTTATACTTTTTATTTGAGGATTGTTGGGGCCGGAGAAAAGTACAAGCTCAAACAGTAACTGGAAAAGATAGTCTAGTAGAGTTATGATATTAGTATTTAGTACAAGTATACAACTGGTGAATATCTTCCGTTCTTACAGGGTGTACCTTATCCGGTGTCTGCAGGGTTTCGTCCGATATTGGACCCCGTACATTAAAAACATGTTAGGAGAGTTGACAAAGGCTGAATCTGAGAAGGAATCCAAGCTAAAAGGCATTCTGCAAAGGTTGATTGGACGGTTTTGTGAGCATCACACAAAGTGGAGACAATTGGTTTCTGCTGTTGCAGGTACACGTGTATCTTTTTCTTACGCAACTCTGTTATCCAATGTTACTCAATTGCATCTTGTGCACGAATCTTGAGCTTTTGGTATTAAAGAAAAAAGAAAGAAACTTGAGTATTTATGTTGTGTCAACTGTTGGAGTAGTACTGTGCAAAGACTATAACTTCTCCTCCTTTCTGCTAAACACAACTGCTACTTGTTTTACTTCTCTTGCAGAGTTAGATGTTTTGATCAGCTTGGTGATTGCAAGTGACTACTATGAAGGACCAACATGCCGTCCAGTTATTGTCACTGGGTCCAATCCTAATGAAGTACCCCGTTTAACAGCCAGAAGCTTGGGGCATCCAATCCTTGGAAGTGATTCTTTAGGCAAGGGTACATTTGTCCCCAATGACATTAGTGTTGGCGGGTGTGATCATGCCTCCTTTATCTTGCTTACTGGTCCTAACATGGGCGGAAAGTCAACTCTTCTTCGACAAATTTGCTTGGCTGTAATTTTGGCTCAGGTAAACTTGTCTTGTGCAAGTATATGAACTGTTATATCCTGTTCTAGTGTTAACTCACTGCTGTCTTTCTCCCAGGTTGGAGCGGATGTCCCTGCAGAATATTTTGAGCTATCACTTGTTGATCGAATTTTTGTTCGCATGGGGGCAAAAGATCACATTATGGCAGGACAGAGCACGTTTTTGACAGAGCTTTCAGAAACGGCATCTATGTTGGTAAGTCTCACAGGACAGAGCATAAGCTTGTCTTGGTTTGTAACAAGACTGTTAGGTTCCCGATACGTGAAGCTCCAAATAGGGGGATTTTAATCAGTGACAGCTTAATTTGTGCATTCTACCTTTTATCTAATTTCTTCAATCTCTTTCCAGTCACCATTGGATCAGTGACCTAGAGTTTTGTAGTCTACTTGAAAATTCATTTAACATATTAAGACTTGATCTTGCATAAAGGAAAGATTAATGGATGTAATTGGTTCTTGTGTTGTTGAGCTGATGGTTTATTTATGGTTACACAGGCATCTGCTACCCGCAATTCATTGGTGACTTTGGATGAACTCGGACGTGGAACTTCAACTTCAGATGGTCAAGCCATTGCGTAAGTGCCAGAGCAAGATTTTATCGTATAATCTACAAAAACTATATCAATATATTCATTAACAATCCCATTTAAGACCAAGTGCAGGACAATTTGATCTGACTGCTGTGCTGTCTCTGTTGATTATCTTCCTCAGGGAATCGGTCCTCGAACATTTTGTCCGCAAAGTGCAGTGCCGTGGAATGTTTTCCACTCACTATCACCGATTATCCATCGACTATAAACAAGACCCGAAGGTCAATGTCGTTCTCTTGATTGCATTTTTCATCTGCGGAGTAATCAACTAATGCTCTTCATTTACAGATCTCTCTATGCCATATGGCATGCAAGGTAGGAAATGGAGATGGAGGTCTCGAAGAAGTTACATTTCTTTACAGACTGACTTCAGGTGCATGCCCTAAAAGCTATGGTGTCAATGTTGCACGGTTAGCTGGTAAGTTCCTATAGAATTCCTTATTTCTTGAGAACCGCTAAAAATTTGAGCCCCTTAGATGCGAAATATGTTTATTTTTAAAAATCACATTCTAATGAGTTCGATCATCTGTGAATAATTTTAGGCATACCTGATTCTGTACTACGTAAAGCTGCTGCCAAGTCAAGAGAATTTGAGGCAGGTTATGGTCGGCAGCGGGAAACATCCAGCAAGAATATGTTAGGTTTGGAGGAGGATACTGTCAGCTTCATGCAAAATCTGGTTCAAATTGCTTCAAATGTTAGTTCACATAAGATGAACCTAGATACAAGTATCGCTTCACTTGGTCTGCTTCAGCATAAGGCTAAGATTCTTTTGGAGCAATGTTGATATGATGACATGGGGTTACACTTGGATGAGGATGTCTACCAAGTATTGTATTTTGCGCCAACTACTTCATCAGTATCGTGATTTGCTACTCAGGTATTTGCATATAGCCCTCTTATCTCCAGGAACAGGTTTTTGGTAGTCCTTCTGATCCTATGCATACTAAAAAATGGTAATTGAGACCAGGACATTGGTAGGGTGAGAATAGGTGACACCTTTTGTATATCTAATCTGGTACTTCTTCTAACCTTGTACATAGTTGTATTTATGGCGATGTCAAAAATTGTAATTTTTAATTTGAGCAGCAAATTTTCGATTCATTGTCTGATTTGCCAACTTGTGCTATATTTTTGGGACTAGTATTTGGCTGCTTGCATATATGAGCCTTGTTGCATGGGAGGAAGCATGGATTGTGTGTTTTTCTCCACTTATTTGATAATCGGTCTGGTTGAATTCAGTAGGTGTTCAATTCAGTTTAGTAACACTTTTGTGTTTCCTCATATTACTATCCAATTAAGTGGTAATATAATATGTTTATTGAAAAAGAACACACTCATATTTGGTGCATAGTCTTGACTCGAACGTTCTAGAGTTTCTTTGTACACCTACCTTCCCTTGCGATTAACTAATACAGTACTTTTAAATTGACTCCTAAAACTAAGTTAATTACATGTGGGTTGCTTGGGTTTCAGCCAAATCTAACTCTCCTTGCTTTTTAGATGTCACATTCGTATGATATTTGTTGGATCGCGTTGAAGTTTGTTGTAAGATTTAGCTGTTTCATCTGACATATATTTGTGACCACAACAATGGAAGTTAGTTGAGTTTGTTTATCAGCTGTTTTGACAAGTTTTAACATACAGACTACCGCACCGCTTGGCAGTTGGCAGCCAAGGGTAGGCAATAGTGGTTGACTGCTACCCTTAGTGCCATGTCAGCGGAGGTGTACTGGTTGATAATAGATGAGTCTAAACCTAAATCTTGGTACAACCTTCAAGAGATGAGTTAGCTAATATGGTCATATGATTCGTATTCTTAACCGGAATGAGGACTAGTGAATTAGAATTGCTCAAAGAAAACTTGAATATGACATCCAGATTCGATATTATCTAAAAGATTGAATATCCGAACTTTTGTATTCGGATATCATTTTTAAAAAGTGTTGAATATCTGAATTAGATATTCAACGTAAATTATTTTTTTTATCTCAATTCATTAGATATAGTCATATCGGATATTTAAATATCTGATTTGGATACAAGTTTTCCCCTACACTAATGAATAGTGAAAACCACATCGACTCAGTATTGTTAACCGAACCGATTTATCCTGTATTATATTTGATTCGTCATTATCTTGCATTGCTTACTCTAATATAGCGACGAGAAACAAATAATAATACAATTGTTTATTACTAACTGATTGACTAAACCTTCCTACTCTTCTCAGTCAGCTAGTACTGTACTAGGATTTGAAATTCCCAAATGGGAAGTAAGATGTAATTCTCTCTTTCTTCTATTCCATATCAATGTACAATATATGCTGTATGGTGAAACACAAAGGGGAACTTCTTCAGTTAAGTCTCTATGTTATTTCTGGCATGTACTTGCTCAAGGTCATTATCATCTCTGTTGTTGCGAATAAGAGCATCCTGATCATACCAAAATAACAATATGCGGGGTTAACATTTGCAAACCAACAATCAATGAGGGGTGCTATGTGCCAGCCTTACCGCTGTAATTTGCACCCTAGGCCTCAATTAAAACTAGACACATAAGCATTTGCAAAGGAAAAAATCAGAAAAAGAAATCACTTCCCCTTATAAGTGCTTATGTGTCCAATTTTAATTGGTGGGTGCAAATTGCAACCTCAAAGTAAGGCTGCACATAGCATTTCTCACAATGAAATTGATCAGTTTGAAAACGTACGTGAATATTGCGATGTCGTCTGACGCTATTTTGGAGTGCAGTTATTGTCCGAATTATTACCCACATAGGAACTATAATCCCAAAAGTCCTTAGAAGTAGTACCTGAAGGATGGAAAATAACAGGTCAAATTATGCTCAGCAGCCCATAGAAATTGGAAAATGAAACACAATTGTGAGAAAAATCTCAAGGGGAATAGTAAAAATGCTTACTGTTATAAGTGAGAAGGGGTAATGTCCTGCTCCACCACTTAGCACATCAAGATGATGTCTCACCAGTAGTAGGAATGTGAACTGCCAATTTGTCAAGCAAATGTTAGATGTAAGCTGTTAAGCGCAAATTAAAGAAAAGGAAGGGTACCAGGCCACTTAGCACATCAAGATGTCTCACCAGTAATAAGAATGTAAACCGGCAATTTGTCTAGCAAATACGGAGTATTAGCTGTTAACTGTTACTCGTAATTGTGCCAATGAGGTATTGACCTAGTGGTTAAAAGCGGGACACCGAGTACATTAGGTGCAAAGAGAAGGGAGGGTGAAATTACCAAAATGGCAACACCAGACCTTTTCTTTTCTTTTGTTTTTAACAATTTAACCGCACAATAAGGTTCTAATCAAAACCAGAGCAACACCTATGGGGTATTTCCACTGGAAAGGATGGTTATTGGTTAATAGCCAGCTGTTGTAAAATGAAGGGCAAAAGCTTAAGGACAGTGACTTTAGTGATGATGATGTGCCTGACAAATTAGATACTATATGGCTATATGCCAAGTTTTTAAGGAAGTTGCAGTGCACTTAGAGTCTTCAATATGTGTTTTGCCACCTCTGTGTAGCATTAATATTCAATGGTATGCAACTTCTCTTTGTCATTAGATAGGACCAGCAAGTGTGCATATGTGGGCACCCCTCAAAATAAAGATTGAGACATTTTCAGCTAAAACAACATTATCCTTTACCTGATCAATTTTTTTTAAAAAAAGCCCTTTAAATCATGACCCCCAATTCTTACACACACACACACAAACAACCTTAAAAAAAAGGGGGAGAGAAAACTTACAATAAGGGCTAGTGTTTTGCAACAAGAAGCACTTCTATCTGCTGCTGATGAGCATTCAGCTATGGCTACTAATTCTGAGTTTTGAAAGTCATGCGCGGTTCTTGGGATTTCCATGCTTCTTCTGTCACGTAATAATAATAACAGCCATAATAATTTTAGTTTTCATTTTTATTGAAACTATGCTTCACATATAGTAAAATTAATTTGAAAGAAGGTTGTAATAGACAAGTAAATTGAAATGTCAAGAAAAGAGTATATATGTACCTTATGCTTACAACCTCATCTTGTACTACTATTTTCTTGGGTTGCTTAGGATTTGCTTTGTACCCCGGTTCATATTTCTGCCAAAATTCAACTTATTATTATTATTCACGTTCAATTGCCAAGCCAATAAAACAGTTAATCTTAATCCAACATGGGGGAAAACAGAAAAATATATTTGTACTCCATTGGTAGATAATATTCACACTTACGGTGTAACTCAAGCTAATAATATGAAGATGCCGTATGACGGTTATTCTATGAATGAAAGTCTCCTACTCAAAAATAATAATAATATGAAGATGTATATCAATGAAGCAGTTTAAAAAAATTAGCAAAAAGGGCGTTTTATTGTGTACATTACTGTTACTATTATACAGATGATATATAGGAGGTACTGTAACTTATGCCAGGATGAATTGGTTTAGTTTTCAATAAAATCAGTTAAAAACTGAATAAAAAGATCTTTTTCAAAAAAGAACTGTTACACCAACATTTGACATAGAAAGTAGATAATGATAACTTTCAACAAAAGAAGGATCAAAGTTATGGGCAAGTATGATTCCTCTCCAAAAGAAAATATAAAAAGAAGTTATGATCACTTCCTTTATTTGCCCAATTACATTCAAATTTTAGAATAAAAGTTTTCCCATTTATTCAAAGGGAAAAGGACATTTTAGAAACTTCAGGTTCAGGAGAAGTAACCAAGATAATCAACTAAAAGGAGACTTTGAAAAGAAGATAATTAAACCACAAGGCAAGAGGCAATCATATTTCAAAGGGTAGATGATATTCGAAGAGCGTTTGGACATGACACTTAACTTTTTCGGAAGTCGCTCTACTGCACGACATGAAATTTTTGTGAAATGGAAACCACCTCAGGATGGGTGGGTTATGCTTAATACTGATGGTGCGTCCAAGGGCAACCCAGGCATGGCTGGAGGTGGTGGGATTATCCGTGATTTTGAGGGTTGGTATTTGAAAGGGTTCTCATGCTCTCTGGGTATTTGTACCTCTAGCAAAGCTAAGCTAATCGGCCTTATGCACGGGCTAAGCTTGGTATGGGAAGAAGGCTTTCGTCGGGTGGAGGTGATCATTGATTCGGATGCTTCAGTTCAACTCCTCAATGACCCTGCTCCCCAGAACTCTGCTGCATATCACTTAGTTAATAAATGTAAAGGCTCTCATCAGGAAGGATGGATGGGAGGTGGTGATCCGACATTGCTACCGGGAGGTGAATCCGGCTGCGGACTGGTTAGCCAACTTGGGAGTTAGACAACAAGATAAGATGGTCATCTTCCTTGATCCACCTGATGATCTTCGTCCTATCCTCAATGAGGACTTGCGTGGAGTGGCTTACCCTCGCATGGTGCCTAGTAGAGTTAGCTAGCTGGTGTTTTGTTTTTATTTTATTTTTGTTTCAGTAGTGTTGTTTTTCTTTATTTCCTTGCTGAGGCGTGTTGCCTTTCATTTACAACAAAAAAAAAAAAAAAAAGAGGCAATCCTTGAACAATCAAGATTCCCATTTATTAACTGTATTGGAACTTTGTCAACAAATTTAAAAAAAAATAATAAAATAAAAAAATCCCCCATATATTAATGGCCAAGCAAGAATTTGATTAACTTAATTATTTTTTAAAAAGAAGAGGAAATAAGGAAAACTCAATTTGAATTGAATAAAACAACATGTTAAGTGCATAATTATTATTATTATTTTCTTTTCTTCTTCCTAGGGATGAATGAAATTAATAAAACAGAGGAAAACAGGGGAAAATAAACAAACAAACAAACCTGTAAACAGATTTCACAAACTGTGTTCCCTTTTTCATCACACCATCTCTGTATGCAATCTCTGTGAGCAAACTGATCACAAAATTATGAAACCAAAAAAACAATAATTAGAATTTAGAAGGAATAATAAATCAATATATGACCACAAAAGAGGAAGTTGAAATGAAATTAATACTTTGACAGTTCCAGAGCAAGCACAGGGAGATTCTAATTTCTTGCAGCTTTCAAATTCTGCTTCATGGCAAATTCTACAGTATGATATTTTACGCCAATCATCCACAAACAGTATAACTTCTTCCATGCTCTCACTCTCTCTCTTGAACGAACCTCAAAGGTGGAAATTGAATTTTGTGTCCTCTCTAAATATTTTGCTCTGTTTTTTGTTTTCGTTGGGCTGGGTTGGAGTTTAAATAAGAGAGATATGCGAAGTGGGAAATTCCAGAATTGCCCCTGTACAATAGTAAAGTACTGTTATTTGAAAATGGATATGTTTTGACGTTCATATCATGTCATCCACTTTGGCGTTAGCTGGTTCTCTCTCACTGTCTCTGACCCTGACTCAGTGACTCTCTCTCATCTCTCAATTCTCAAAGTCTCAGAGGAAAGGAAAAGACCAAAAGAGGGTCTCATAATGTCGTATGACTTGAGATTCCTGAAAGTGAAACTACCCAATTGGTCAATTTGGTAGGAAATGAACGTTTCTGGTTAGAATTAGATTTAGCAAATATGTATGTATATATATATTCAAAGAGTGTTGCTAGCTGCAGCCTCACCTTCACAAGGTGACATATGTAAAATTTATCAAATTTTATAACTTTTTTCAATAAATTCACTTTCTCCTCAATATTTAAGTTTATTTGAGTGAAATTTGATCAATTACAATTACCAACAACAACCATCATTATTTTCGCCGTCGAAATTTTACAAAAGAAAACACTAAGATGGGAAGAGTGAACCCCAAAACCCAAAATGAAAACCCTAAGATGAAAAGGGTAAACTTCAAAAACCCAAAAAGAAAACTCTAAGATGGGAAGGGTGAAACCCAAAATCCCCCAAAATAAAAAAGTAAACCCTAAAACGGGAAGGATGAACCCCAAAAACTCCAAAAGAAAACCCTGAGATGTGAAGAGTGAACCCCAAAAGAAAAGAGAAAAGAAGAGAGAAAGTGAATTAATTTTTAAAAATGACAATTTTTTTACACATGTCAACTTGTGGAGATTTGCAGCCTCATAGTGAGGCTGCAGCTAGCATCATTCATATTCAAAACCATAGGCTAAATATAGTCAATTCTTCATTTTTCTTGAGATTATTTCAATATTTAAATTATCTTATTGGAAATTTTCGAACGGGACTTAGGTTTGAAATTTGTAGGTATTGACTACTGTGACGCTTACATAACACTTACAAGAAAGAAGAAAAAAAGTTTCATCAGTCACCACATTACGTAGTTAGTACTAAATATTATAAGGAAATGAAATTGATATTTTATTTTTATTTAGCTTTCGCTACTCTTATCAAGTTTCGAATGATGATGACATATAAGGTTAAATATTCAATTAATAATATGCATCATATTATAAGAGTGATCGTGTAATTATCATCGATTGGACAATTATTTCTTGCTCTTAATTTTTTGCATGTAATTTTGTAATACTTAAAGAGTTCTTTTTTTCTTTCTTTTCTTTCTTTTCTTCTTTCTTTTTTCATCATATTCCAAAAGCAGATGTAGTCATGTAGAAACATATCTTTTTATGATGTCAATGTATATTCAATTACATTTTCGACAGGCATATACCTCTATTAAAATATAAGATGCCACCGAAAAAAGAAAAAAAATGCAATTTGTTGGATACAAAAGGTACACTCAATGGAGTGGACAATAAGCATATATATAAACATTGACATACACATGGACACCCACATATAAATTGAGTTATAAGCATATGAATTATAATAAACCATTTACTTTCATTATACTATTACTGCTAAATGGACATGGAAGCAATTAACAGCACGTTTTCTTGAACATTTGATATCACTTGATCGAAGGAGATCCTTTTTTGACAATATAAACTTCGATTATGACACCATTAATTAAGTACTAACTGATAATCTTAGCTTATATTTAACTCTTCTTCATTCTTAGTTAATTATTTCCCTTAATTTTATTTTGTCCTTCCCTTAATTAGTTCGTTACTTATAGCTACAATATAATGAAATCCCGTTAGCTAGATTGAACAGCATGATACGACGACGTACTCAAAGACGCGGTTTGAGTCATGCAAAGCAGCTTGATGGATCCGATCATTAATGGATGAAGACCAATTACAAGCTTATTAAGCCAAGTCAAAGTTGTTGCAATTGCAATTTGCAACCCAGCCAAAACCTGCATTTAATGCTCACGCTTAATTTTTGCTAATTAATATGATGAAGATATTCTCTAGCTTACAATTATTTTGTTTTCCCACATGCATGTGGAAAATTCAACCCCCACCCCCCTCCCTAGCTATCCATAATCCATGAATCCATCGATCTCCTTCAACTCGTCTTTAAATTGACATGTATATATTCTATATACAACGAAATCAGTAAACTAATTCGTCTCTAGTGACGGATCTAGAAAATTAAAAATATGGGTGTCAATACTAAATTATTAAGGTATTTTAGGAATAATTCCCAAAAAATACGGTATTTTAGCAAAAAAAAAAATCAAAAAAATTGGGTGTCTGGACCCTATTACCCGCACTAGGCTAACCCTGCTCGTCTCTAACATCTAATAAGCAAAATGCATGTATATTTGCATAGTACTAACAACTAACAATTACTTCTGGAAGATAATAAGTTTCAAGTCCTAACTTACTCTTCCTTTCCTAAAATTTGTAAATAATTAGTATCACTCATCAATATATTAAAAAGGTAAATCATTTCTCCACCACACAAATGTAGCCATTTATTTCATCGAATAAAATTGATGAAACAATACTTTAGTTTTTATACAAAAACAGGCAAGATCACTTTTCATTCTGTTTTCGTTTTTAGCAATTAAAATACAAACAGAATATACTGTTAGACCAAGGTGACGAAATTAAGCTGATGTTTGCCCCATATTATCAAAATGGGACCCCCTTGAGCCGTCCCCAAATTTTAAAAACAAAAAGAACAAAGAACAAGTTCGTATTTTGCTTTGGATTTGGAAACTAATAATAATTAGAGTGATCTATATTTGGGCGGTGCATTATTTTAAGTGAGACAAATTTAAGTTGCAAGTTTAGCGCCATAATTCAGTTTTTTTCCACAAATACTACGTAATTGGTCTTTTCTTTAGGCTCTCGTTTGCAAATAATTAACGGCTATAATCCAAAAAAGTTTTCTTTTCCGCATACCTGAAATTTGAATCTAGGGCCCCGCTTTTGTTCACGGATGTTTCCAAACAAAAACAAATCGAAAACGATCACAAGGACACACGCTCCCACCGGGAGAGAAGCATGCATCTGGAATGCGTCTCATTTTTTCGTTGGACAACCTATATTTTCTTTTTGACATGAGAAATTCGCAATCACTACTCTAAGAATATATATAGAAGAAATCTCAAATGTATGTAATAGACTACAAATTATACATATCAAACAAGTCACAAAATCAATCTCGTAAACAGGCTCAGTAAAAAGGCCACCTCTAATTAATCGCCATGCCTGAGAACGCACTTCATATGCCTCGTATTTCGTTAGGCCCATCTTGGCAAAAGATATGGCCTACATGATCCTAATGAGTATAAGAAGTAGCCAACTTTCTAATAAAAATTGCCATTTTGCTGTAAAGTACGTTTTTCAAATGTACCTTTGTATTCTACCAAACCGTCAAATCATCAATTAAGAACGTTTTCAGAGCAAGCATTGTTATCCTTGAACATTGCATTGGTCATGGAGGAGAGAGAGAGAGGATGACCAATAAAAATTGGGTTTATCCATGACCCAACACTACTAGAAAACACGCTACTTTATGACGCTTTTTTACTGTTTTTCCGACGCAAAAAAGCGTCGAGAAATAAAATCTCGACGCTTTTAAAAGCGTCGAGAAATTCAGTGTCGATAAATTCTCAACGCTTTTTGGCGTCAAAATCTTGAACAATCCTGACGCCTTTTTTGTGTCGCAGTGGTGAAAATCTCGACGATTTTTTTCGTCCACAAGCATAAAATTCCGCCAACCCCAGTGAGCTTTTGCGCCATATTCTCAACGCTTTTTGGTGTCATTCGCACATTTTCCTAGTGTTTTTATTTTCTATATTAACTTAATAGTGCACGTTGTTATTGTTATTTTGTACTATAAACTCACAAATATAAGATAAAAATATAATAGAAGATGTGGCAAAGTAAATAATGGAACTTGAAATTATATATCAAAATTAATACTGTACATTGTGATATTTCCATTAGAATTCTTCACTTTCATATCAAGAAACAAAGGCAAACAGCCCCAAAATCTATTTATTAGTCAAAATACAACTTCAACTAGAATTAATAACTAAGTTGTGTCTAAAGAGACATTCGTATATGCTCTATCCGTTGTTTGTTATCATGACACTTGTATGGCGTTCAAGTACTTGCATATACAAAAACAAATCACAATGAGTTTCTACTCACCAATCAATCTAAAAAGAACACAAGGTAAACTTAAAAAAATGAACTACTATACCCTCAAACAAAGTTAACCAGGCAGCACACAATGGATCATAAGATTACCACCTAAAGAAACAAGTAAATTGATCCTTGTTATACAACACATAGCAGCATTACATGTACCTTGGTATATGTTCAACTTCTCATCAATTATAAAAGATTTATTACATGAATTGTTTTGAATAAAGGAGGATCCAACTACCTCATTTGCTTCATACTTGCTCGTCGTGTGAACGAAACCAGAGAAAAAAAGAAAAAGGCAAACAATACCTGAAACGGACGATGGCTGCTACCTTCTGCTATTGAACTGAAAATTGTCTATCTTCAATTGCTTGCACATCTGTTTATGTCCATCCTATCATAACAAGTTGCAAAACAGACAAATAAAAGGCTTTTTTCAGTCTCCAACAGGCTATGCATTGCAATCCAAATTCCAAACACAAAAGACAAAAAAGTACAAATCTAACTATTTATAGTAACATAATAATGCAACAGCTAACATCATAAGCTATGGAATCAGGGGCAACAAGTGCTCTGTATTGAGGGCACCAATGTTTGATCTCAAAACTACAATAACTACAATTCAACACAAACAATATGTCAATAGTTCAAAATACCAAATGACAGTCCAAAATTTCGGAATGACGATAACTTGCCCCAGACACAAACTCAATAGCAGCTCAACAATGCAATAACACAATATACTTGATAGATTATGTATCAGTACGAATAGCTCTCAACAACAAACCCAGAAAATTTGAAGAGAAGAGGGTCTAAAAACCACAACACACTGGTCATGCAACAACCCAAACTTGCAACTGGTGGTGTGAATGCTTTCAGTGGTTTTCGACTATGTTCTACTATAAATATGAGGAAATGCTTTTTGTTGTCCGTAACTAGGCCAGTGCTACTTATTCCTGGTTCAAAAGTGTAGCTATGAGTTCAACCTACACAAGTACATATATATGTGCTTATCTGACTGTTCTAGGTAATTCAGCATTAAAAATTTTGACATAATGCAGACAGATCACTAAAACATATCAGACTCTGAACACAATCTTTAGATCTTGCAATCATAGGAGAACAAGGTTGAACCATCAGCTACAGAAGAACAGTTTGTACACTTCAAATAATCCCAAGGTTTTAGGTTGAACAATGCAATTACTTGGGCAATTCTACCATGCATTTGGCTTTGAGACGAGATCGAATCTTCTGGATAATAAGTTCAACTAGTTTCTGAATCATAAACACTTACACATCTGGTTGAAATTCTAAAACTAAACCTGCAAGGATGACTTTTTAGACTAAAAACATGCACATTTGAGAAACAATTTAGTTCAGATAAATGAACTCTGAAGGAAAAAAAGAAAAGAGGAAGAACAAAAATAGGTACCTCCTCTTTCACGCCCTTTATAACCAGATAACACTAGCTAAATTCCAAAACTATATGAATAAAAATCATTTTAGAAGTATTCTTATTGATTTAAACCAACAAAATTACTGAACAAATAAGCCGAACATTGTCAATCAAATAAATCGATGGCCGATTGAGATAACAATAAGCTTCATAAATCTGAAATCACAATCAAACCACTAACCCTTGACCCAAATGAACCTATAGATAACATAAATTCAACCAATTTTGACTTCTGAGTGGAAGGGGAACACCATTAACTGATATTAAACCCAAACATAAACAGAAAAGGTACAGCTAAATTCAAAGCAATAAGAACTAATTTGAGAGAGATTATAAAATCAGACCTCCCATATCAGCAGCAATGAGGATTCCATCCTTAAACTTGACACCAATTATAGATTTTCTGTCAGATACAGGTACTTGTATCATAAAATTCAATTTGAGTCACAAACTATAAAAACTGAATCTTTAATTCAATTACTTCAATGTAATCAACAATATTCCTCAATAAAAGCATTCATTCACAAACTCGACAGCTAGGGTTAGTTCCTAAACATCAATCTATACAAGTATCGAAACCCTAGGTGTAGAATATCAGAGAAAGAGAGAAAGGAGGAATTCGACCTTACTGAGTTCGTTGAGAGTCGACGAGGAGCTTGCTACCGAGATCCATTGAGTGAAAGTATTTCTGTCTTCTTTCTGCCTCTTTTTGTGTTTCTCTCTCTCAGTAACGAAGAAGAAAAGCAAAAACCAAGCCAAAGACGATGAGGGCTCTAGCACACATACAAATCTCTGATGGGTGAAGAGAGATTCTTGCAATTCTTGACCCCATTGTTTCACAGAGAAAATGGAGTGGGAGGAGACAACAGGCGGAGGGAGAGAGAGAGAGGGGCAGAACGTGTGTTAGGTTTTTGATTTCTTTTTGCTTCTTTTTCTGTTTTTTTTTTGTTTGCAGTTTTATTCTAGAACTATCGCGAGCTTGAACCGAGAATGTGGGCCGCGCTGGGGAAATTAAAACTGGGCCGCTTCAGAAAATTGGTTTCTCGACGCTTTTTAATGTCGAGAACACATCTTGACGCGAAAAGGCATTGAGAATTGACGCGTATAAGAATTTCACGCTCGACGCTACGCAAAACGTCAAGAGTGAAGTGTCGAGAACCTGCGCGTTTTCTAGTAGTGCAAAGATGGGTCATGAGGAGAGAGAAAGATGACCCAAAAGGGTTTGGGCATTTTTGGGTGTAAGAACGACCGAAAAGCATAACCGGTCATAGTCGGCCCCGTGCACGGAATCTTCATTTTTTATTGCTAAAAAACGGGGAAAAAAAATAATAAAAAATTAAAGCAGCCAGGCGCTGGCACGCGCGTCAGGCGCCCAGTCTTGGCGCGCCACGTGTCGCGCCCTGGCTGGCTCAATTTTTTTTAATTGTTGCATTTTTGCAAGGGCTATAAATAAAATAAAAAAATCAAAAAAATAAAATAAAAATACCAACGGCTATATTTTTTCGAGATCTATAAAATGATACCCATTTTAGTATAGTTTTGCAAAATAAATATAAATTTGGGAGGAGAGAGAAGATAGGGTCAAAAGTAGGAAAGAGAGGGTGATGACCAAAACATTTTGGTTCATGAATAAACTTATTTTTTTGGTGATGTTCATAGTATTGGTCATGGTGAGGTGGAGGAGGGAGAAAGTAGGAGAGATACAGATGAACGACCAAATTCCCGATCATGAATAAGAATGCTCTCAGGCACTTGCTCGTATTCCGTTATGACTTATCACAGTTTTGATTTTGTAAATGATTTTTTTTATTTGAACTAATAACTTATAATCTTCTTCACCAATTGTGTACTTCATCGGCAAAGAAAAAAAGGAAAAAGAGAGGGAGAAAAGAAAAAAAAAAAAAAAAAAAAGGTTCTCACCAAGTGGAATTACGGTTTTATATATGGAATGTGATGTTTCACAGTATATAATTGTACAATTTCTTATAGAATTGCATATTATGCTATTCGTCAAATTGTTGGTTACCCTTTGCCAGTTGTCTCACCCTCTTTTTTTTTTGGTGCAAAAGAGGGGCAAGCCCCAAACAAACAGACAAGAAATAAACTACTAATTAGGAACTAAACGTGGCAAAGCCACCCCTATTACATCTTCATAAAGGATAGATCGAAGTGCAGACGGAGCATCCTCCAAGAACATGATCGTTTCAGCTTGATCACACTATGCATTTGCGAGCCAATCTGCACTTCTATTTACTTTACGAAAACAATGAGATACCCTTACCTCCCAGTCTGTGTTATGGATGAGCTTACGACACTTGCGTCCCATAAATGCAGCAGGACCATTACGGACATCTTCACTTACCATCATCTGAACTACCACTTGAGAATCCAGCTTCACCAATAATTTGTTGATGCCAAGCTCTCTAGCCATAGCCAGCCCTCGTAGTAGAGCTAAAATTTCCGCCCTCGTCACTGTACAAATGCCATAATTCTCACTAAAAGCACGAATCATATGCCCGCTATGGTCACGAATTAACCCGCCCCCACCAGCCGAGCCTGGGTTTCCACGTGAAGCTCCGACACAATTGAGCATAAACCAGCCCTCCTCCGGTGCTAGCCACTTGATAAGAGCCTCCGTACGGCCAGCCGCTCCTTCACGCCCAGCCTGCTCAGCTTTGGCCAAGGCGTTTTTCATTTCTTCAAATTTTCGATGGAGGAACGTTGTAGGATATGTAGGTATCTCATCCGCTCTTCCAAAAACTCCATAGTTTCTCCATTTCCATAGCCACCAATAGTGACTGAAAATTTCAATTGGTCATCTGCATCATAAAAAGGGTTGATGTTATCCAAGTTATTAACGACCTATTCCGTGATTGGCATAGTCCAGAAACGCGAGTTTGGACTTGTAGTACCCATTCGGCTCCACACCACCCGTGAGAATGGGCACTGCCGTAGTAAATGGTCGATTGTCTCCTCCCCTGCACCACACCGAGGATAGCTAGGATCATCAGATATATGGCGCACAACTCTATACGCATTGGTAAGGATGCGATCATGTAGTACTAGGCAAAGAAATGTGCGAATACGTTGTGAAACTGGGGCACGCCACGCAACGTTCCACATTTGATTTATATTGCTGCCCCACCCTTTGAGGTGCCTACAAGCCAGCGCGGGGAAATAGTCACTGTGATCGACGGTGGATACCCTTGGTTGTGAACCAAAAAAAAAATTATTGGTTACCAAACAATATCGTTTCATTTTGAAAAACGTAGTGCTCAATGTGTATTATACATGAGGAAATTATTTACTTGGTTATGATCTACAGGGTACGAAACATCAACTAATAAACATTCCAACTATCTTCCTTCTTTTTTTTTTTCCCCCTTTTACAAGGACGACATAACAACCATACTCCTTGATTGCACAAACTTGGGCCAATATAAGTTTATAATCCTAAAAATAGAGAAAAAAAAACATGTAAAATAAAAACAAAACTAACGGTAGTAATAATTGAAAGCAATAATTTTTTTTTATTTTTATTGTGTTCCTTATAATTGCAACTATCTATCTACGTACTATTTAATATGTTCCTTTAATTGAAACTTAAATAGCTACTATTATACTACTACTGCTGCTATAATACTACTGTACTTGTAGTTTATTTGAAGCGATGACATAAATAAAGTGCTTAATGATTAATGCTTATCCTGATTCCTGTTCTTATCGTCTCCTCTATTGTCCTTCACATCACACTTTGAGGCCTTTCTTTCCAAAAAAATCCCAATCAAGTCGGCAAAGTTGGAAAGTTGAAGCTAGTAGATTACGAGTTTTAAGCAAACAACATGTACAAAAACTTGTGTGGACTTAGTCCATGGTAGATCAATACTTCGAGTCACCCACCCCTCTTTAAAAGTGGAGCCATCTCTACTTCACTTAGAGTCACCCTCAATTTTTCACTTGGCACCATCCCTACTTTACCTGTAACCATCCCCTACTTTACCTGGAGCCACGCCTTACTTCACTTAGAACCACCCCTTAAAATTACTCAAAATTATTTCACTTGGAGTCACTCCCCTACTTTACCTGGAGTCACCCCTACTTCACCTGAAATCACCCCCTCAAATTTACTTGATCTAAGGTAGACTAAATCTACACAAGACATGTTGAAGAACATGACCATTTTGCTTCGTATTATTAATGGCAAGCAGCCCAAACCCGATTTGTCCGCTCTTGAAGATAGAGTTGAACTCTTAAACCCAAACGCGGAAGCCTACTTCTATTTGTATATACGGTAGTAGACTTTCCTTCCCCACGGCCCATGGCCATATCACTACATACACAAGATCTTTGGAGTGATGAGCTTCACTTGGGGTATAATATCGGGTGTTACTAAATGCCGCCCCTAAATTACTAGCTACCGCCCCCCAAAATTCCAATTTTGCCCTTTATTAATTTTTCACTCATCCTCTCCCTCTCTAACTCTCACACCAATTCTCCCTCTCTTTCTCCCACTCTACCACCCACTCTCATACCCAACCTTCCTCAACACTCAAGCAACCCGCGGATGTCTGCCGGCGACCGGGAAGTGCCGTCGACGGTGGCGGAGGTAAATTTTTTTTTTTTGCGCATTTTTTTTGCACGGTCGTCTGAGATTTTCGACTCACCCTTGGGTGAGTCGTCCGCGAACGGCGACCCACCCAAGGGCGAGTCGCCTGTCGATCTCGACTCCCCCAGGGTGAGTCGTCTGCTACAGGCGACTCACCCTTGGGCGAGTCGAGATCAACAGACGACTCACCCTTGGGTGGGTCGCCGGTGGCGGACGACTCACCCTTGGGTGAGTCGAGATCGACGACCGACAGACACAAAAAAAATTACTATTATTATTATTATTATTATTATTATTATTATTATTATTATTATTATTATTATTATTATTTATTGTTATTATTATTATTATTATTATTATTATTATTTATTGTTATTATTAATATTGTTTGAATTTAAGATTAAGCTAACATTATTTTCGTTGTTTTCGTTAGGTTCCTTTAGAGCGGTTCGGTGGTGATGGTGTTGATTACAGTACGCATTTCGTCACTGATGAGTTATTTGATAGTGATACAGATGCAATTAATTGGGCAAAACAAATTGCCCTTACTATCGGGTTTGAGTTGATAATTTCGTCACACAAGAAGAATGGAAGCGTAAAATTGTTAAAATGCAATCGAGGTGAACGCTACAGAGGGGAATTAAGAGACTTAGATACTGCTGCTCGGAAGAAATCGAAAACAAAGGCTTGTAAATGTACGTTCCAGTTAAGAGCTCGGCAAGTGTATGGGTCCAATAGTTGGATGATTGTCACATTGCCTGGGATTAGGGGTACGCACAACCATGACTTTGCTGTGTTTCCTGAGGGATATCGTCAGATGAGTGGTCTTAGTCCTGGGTCAAAGAAACTCGTTCGTGACATGACTTCGGCACAAACAAAGCCATGTGCTATCTTGGCCGCTATTCAGGAAAAATTTCCCGAGGACAATGCAACTAGACGGCATGTGTACAACCACAGAGATCGTATAAGGAAACTTGATTTTGAAGAGAGAGATGTCATTGGTCAGTTTCATCATTTAGCTGTGGAGAATAAGTACGTACATTGGACAAGAGCCGACCGAGCTACTAATGAGGTAACTCACGTGTTCATGGCACACCCTACATCAATTCAGTTACTTCGGTCTTTTCCTTGGTTGATTGGCTTAGATTCCACGTACAAAACAAACAAGTATAAGATGCCGTTTCTTGAGATAGTGGGGATGACTCCAAGCAATAAGAACTTCCTCATAGCTTATGCCATTATGAAGGATGAGACTCAGGCAAGCTATGCGTGGGTCTTAGATAAGTTGAGGATGCTTATTGGAAATGATGTACACCCAACAGCAATTGTGACCGATCGTGAGCTAGGGTTGATGAGACCTATTAGAGAGATATTTCCCGAGAGTGCCCATTTGCTCTGTACATGGCACATTAACAAAGTCGTTGAAGACAAAGTGTACAGACTTTGTGGAAAAGATAAGCTTGTCGCGCAGAGGTTCAAGAACGGGAGGTGGAAAATTATCATGGAAGCTTCCACAGAAGCTGCGTACAATAGAGCAGTGCGTCAGATGAAGGATAGTTGGAGGAGTTACCCTCACGTGATATCCTATGTAGAGGAGACCTGGCTGAGATACAAAGAGATGTTTGTGGCTGCGTGGACGAATAAGGTGCTACACCTTGGCAACACTACGACTTGCAGGGTGGAGAGTGCACATGCCGCGCTAAAACAGTGGTTGAACTCCTCAACTGGAGCTTTGGATAATGTTTGGAACAAGGTCAACAAGTCAATCGAGTCACAAATAACTGAGATCAAGTACACACTTGAAGAGTGCAGAAGACGAAGAAGTGTGATGTACTCGGGTTTCCCATTGAACTATCTGACCGGGTATGTTTCCCATTACTGCTTACAAATATTATGGGCTGAGCTGAACAGGATGAGAGAATTGAGTCACCAAGTATTTGATCGTTGCGGTTGTGTATTGAGATCCACTCATCAGATCCCGTGTGCGTGTGAGTTGAAAACGGCCACGGATACGGGCACGCCAATTAGCTTGAATAGTGTCCACAAATTTTGGTGAACACTCGTTATTAGTGATGCAGTGGAGATAGCTACGCTTGACATGACTGAGCATCCATCTGAGGAGCATCGATACTTTCAGTCTCTGGTCGACGAGGTTAACTCAAGCGACCCGGCAGTTGTGCGCAACATATCTGTCCTTATGAATGAGCAGCTTCATCCAGAGGAAGCGAGTTACGTCGAGCCGGAAGCGAACACGACAGTCAGAGGTCGACCGAGAGGGAGTTCCTCTACCAGACGTGATCCTAGTTCATGGGAGTACTCCCAGAGGGGTCGTGGTCGCCCTAGGTCATCCAGTTCGAGCCGCGGGCGTGGTCGTAGCTCATCCTCATCGAGTAACGTCGTGCGGAGTACTGGTATGAAAACCCATAATTTATTAACATGTACATAATGTTGTTAATTACTTTTTGATAAGTACTATTAATGACTTTCTATTATATTGTCTTGCAGCTGGACACGGAATAGATATCACTGAATTCTATCATGTTAACAAAATTCCGGGAATCATCATACCTTTCATTGAAGGATATCTCGATGTGCTTGGGGATGGTAATTGCGGTTTCCGTGTCATTGCGGACTACGTTTTCGGAGACCAAGAGCAATGGCGATTGACGAGAGTTTGCATTGCACACGAACTCTTAGCTAACCGAGCATTGTCCGAAACTCTATACGTTGAAGGGGTCGACGCTGGTTACCGCCGTATTATGTGGGACGGAGGTGCGTGTAACTATGATAACTGGATGATAGTAATTGAGGATTTGTTCCCGATTGCCAACCTCTTCAATGCAGCGATTATGTTATTCGGATACGGCAGCGGAAGGGGGTTATATTCTTGTTACACAGTGCTACCGTTGCAAGCACCTTCGACTGCTACACGTCCAAGTAGGGAAATTGTCATGTGTCATTTAGGTCATTCGTACGAGCATTATATCCGTCTGGATTTAGCCTCAGATTTCCCTGATCCTCCGATATGCGAAGCATGGTTTACTTCCCGTTCTGATAGTGTCGCTGGTTGGGAGCAAATGTATGTTAGGCGAAGAGCACATTGGGATCGTTTAGCGAGGTCGACGTAATTGAATGTTTTGCGTGATTGTTATACTTATATCATTGTCACATTTTTGTGTGATTGTTATATTTTGCATGTGGAGAGTGGTCGTGATTATTGGAGGTAAATAAAACAACAAATTACAATAAAAGAAAAAATGTAAATAACAATTACAATAACACAAATAAATAACAATAACAATGAAACTCTTATATAAATATATAACAAATTCATCTAGGGTCAATACATTATTTGGCAGCCCGCCAATCTCTCATAAAGTCGTCCATAAATGATCGAGGACCTTCCGCTTGCTCCGGAGGAAGCAAAGTAATGGAAGACTCAAATCCGACGGCTAGACGATTCACCCACTGCAAAAAAGTAACAATGAGTGTGAGTTCAGAGATATGTAATACGTAAAAAAATATATATTTTAGTTAATCACTTACATAATCGCTGTTGGATCGTGGAGGAATCACAGGTGCTGCAGCGTCAGGTATCAGCCGAGGGTGGGAGTGAAGGTAGTACCATGCGAGGTAGTCATCCGTACATGCTGTGGGATCTGACGTGGATGCCTGAAACCCATGGAGACCAAGAATGTAAAATCCCGGGAACATACGCCAAGCATCAGATGAGATCCGTTCGGGGAAGACAACCTTGTACGAACGACTGCTCCATGACCTGATCGCTTTGACTGGCCTAAAGATCGGGGAAGGGATACTCTGTACGTACCCGATTTGTCGTAAACAACGACCAGGCATGTACGGTTCGATAATATCCCGATACTGTAGCCACCCCATGAATACAGTCCTCGGTACAGATACTGCCGGGTTAGAACCGTACGGCAGCCACACCACCTACGTAGAAATGTTGAAAGTTACGGTGAAGTAAAAAAACATAGCAAACGACGAAATAAATCATGAACACCGATAACTAAATGACGTACCTCTGTCGCTCGCAGATGATCCAAGCGTCTACGTAAGGAGTGCAGTCGAACCACGTCCTTGCCCTCAGCCTGGGCACTCCATACGGACGCACGGGGAGCCTCGTCGTCCCCGACAACCATTCGCTCCCGATGAGGTCGGAAGCAGGGAAAGTACTCGTATATCCATGCCTGCAGGAGAGTTAGGCATCCGCAGATGCCCTGAGAATCCCCGCGACTAGCTATACCGAGCCGACGATATAGGAAGGCGAGGGCAGCAGATCCCCAAGAGAAGTCATGCACCGTATCGACACCGTCGTCCATCACCTCCATCACGCAGGAGGGTCTAATACGGTTACCACTCTTGTCGACAAACAAGGTGGATCCAATAAGTAACCACATCCAAGATGTCGCCTGGTTGTTCTCCACTTGCTCACGGCAAAGCTCAAAAACCGACTCCGTGAGGACCGCACCGCCCTGCCAGTGGCTACACGTCAGTTCCTCTCGGCTGACCCCGAGAACCTCCATGGCCGCCATCTGCAGCTGCCCATCCCGTCCGTCATTGGAAACGAGCTGTCCGTCTACAGGAATCCGAAGAATATGCCATACATCGTGCAACATGATCGTCATCTCTCCGAACGGCATGTGGAACGAGTTCGTATCCGGCTGCCACCTTTCAACGAATGCAGATATCAGGGGAAAGTCAATATGTCTGAACATAATGTCTGCCAGGTGTGATAACCCAGTCCCCTCGATCCGGGCCCTCATCTCGGCCGACATCTCCGCTCGCCACTGACTCAGCCGCTGACAGACATTGAATCGGTTCTGATACTTCAAGAGACCCCTCGTCTCTCCATTCCACACACGAGACGCTACGTGGCCCAGGAAGCTCGGTATGACGCTATCATCCGCCGGCCCACCCTCCACAGGCTCTGTAACAAGCCACGTAGTGTCGTCCTCCGCTCTAGATCATTTGCTAGTACTGGACGACCCAGTACTAACAAACCTACCGCCTCTGCCCTTCACCACGTGCCAATCTGAGGATGATTCGACGCCAATCTGATCATCGTCCATGGACTGATCCCCGGAGTAGAACTCGCTAGTGTCGTCTTGCTCAGCAGTCATCTCCCTCATCCGAACTGCCTCTCTCTGTCTCCGTACAGAGGCATCAATCCCGCGCGTCCTCGTGTGACGCGGTCCTGAACCAGCTAGTTCACTAAATAACCGAGGCACCGATTTACCGGCTCCTCCCATCTATCATTTCACATTTTTAATTAATTAAACAATAATCAATAATAATAATAATAATAACAACGATAAATAATAATAATAATAATAATAATAATAACAATAACAATAACAATAAATAATAATAATAATAATAATAATAATAATAACAATAAATAATAATAATAATAATAATAATAATAACAATAAATAATAATAATAATAAATAATAATAATAATAATAATAATAATAATAATAATAAAATAATAATTTTTTTCTTTTGTGTCGATCGTCTGCGACCGGCGACTCACCCTTGGGCGAGTCGAGATCGGCAGACGACTCACCCAAAGGTGAGTCGCCGGTCTCAGACGACTCACCCAAGGGTGAGTCGAGATCGGCAGACGATCGACGCAAAAAAAAAAAAAAAAAAATTCAACACAACTTCAATTCATAAGTTTGCGATTCAATTCAAGGCAAAAAAAATTCAATTCAAGGCAAAAAAAATTCAATTCAAGGCAAAAAAAATTCAATTCAAAAAAAAAAAAAAAAATTTCGAAAAGTTACTCCCCCGCGATGCCGTCAGTCGCCGCCTCCCTCGCCGTCGAAGCCTCCGCCGCTGCCGCTAGTCTCTGACATGGTGGTGGTGGTGGTGGTGGTGGTGGTTGCCGGTGTGATGGTGTGGTGGTGAGGATGAGTGAGAGTGAGTGAGGAAGAGAGGATGAGTGAGAGTGAGTGAGGAAGAGAGGATGAGTGAGAGTGAGTGAGGAAAAGGGGTGAGGGTAAAATTGGAAATTGGGGGGGCGGTAGCTAGTAAAAAGGGGCGGTATTTAGCAACTTAAATAATATCTCGTGTGGTCTTAGTTCACGGTGGACCAAATATCAAATCTTTTTAAAAAATATCTCTCATATCCCTGAAAAATTTGGATTATATATTTGATTTACCCTCAGTGGACTAAGTCCACAAAAGACGAGCTGTCACTTCATTTTTTATTTTTTATTTATTTGAAATAGCGAGAAAGCCCAAGAGTCCAAATACTCAATACAGAAAAACTACAACAAACCACCCAATAATAATAATAATAATAATAATAATAATAATAATAATAATAATAATAATAATAATAATAATAATAATAATAATAATAATAATAATAATAATAATAATAATAATAATAATAATAATAATAATAATAATAATAATAATAATAATAATAATAATAAAATGCAAACAACAAAACTGCTACTTTTCCAATCATGCAAAGAAATCGGTAATGATAAACTCTGATCCTTGACCGCTATAAGCCCATGACTACCATCACCTTCACCACCAGTAATAAATGCCTCATCCATGGAGGTCAGTTGTCGAAATAGAAGCACAATCAACATTCAATACCTAAAGAAGGAGGCGATTGCCCAGATTTTTTTTTCTCCTTTTTTTTGGCTTTAGGGTTTTGAGAGCTTGGGGTGGGTGCGCTAGCGCACTTCTTCCCCCTTTCCCCTTGTTCACAACAATGATCTGAGTTCAAATCTCATTTTTAACAAAATTGGAGGTTTCTTTACCCTTACAATAATAATAATAATAATAATAATAATAATAATAATAATAATAATAATAATAATAATAATAATAATAATAATAATTTTTTTATTATCAATAGGCTAAATAACTTCTAGGACTAGAAAAACACTCAAGTAATCGAATTGACTTTTCAATACACGAAATTATCAAAATAAATTGAGATTTGAGGGAGAATTTGTGGTTTAACCGTATTTGAATGTGATGATGTCATCCTCCAATATGTGGTAAATTATTGGTAACATTTAATAGCTACTTTGAAAAGAATACATCCCATATTCCCATTTTCTTACTAACTCTAATCCATTTAGTGACTTAAAAATTTCTTTTTAAAGGTGAGAGGATGACTGAATCTCTATACTTTTATAATCGGTTAAAAAATAGACGATTATGTTAGTATAAACACTTGATTACAAGCCAAAGCCATAGAATTGGGAGAAGCTGAAGCTCCAACTAAGCTAACCCCTCGCCTCTAGCCACTTGCACTCAAATGTAGGGAGTAGTGGTTACCAATGTCATAATTCCTCACAATTTTTTTTTTCTTTGGTGAGTATCAAAAACTTGGACATTTTATTTTAAAATTCAATTTGAGTCGATTCAATTTATTAATACTGCCTCCGTCTCAAATTATATGATAATTTTGGGATTTGTGACTCACATCAATGTGAGTCATAAATCCCAAAATTGTTATATAATTTGGAACGGAGGAACTAAAGGAGTACTTATTTTCACTGATTGAGTAAGGTCCAAGAAATGAAAAAAAAAAACCTATAAATCTACCCAATTCTAAATGATCTGACCCACCCTTTTGCCTCCTCTCAGTTCAACAACCCCGTTTGTAGTTTGTACTCCTACACGGCTACAGCCTACAAGGCTACAACTACACAAACAGCTAGCCAGAGCCAGGAGACCAAAACGGTCTTTTTATTGTTGTATGACAATTGACACCCCTTGCACTCGCATACAATCACTCTCTCTCTCTTACACACATTCATTTCATCACTCCGTGTTTCCAATCCAGAGAAAACTCCCCGGTATTTTACCGGCTTGGGCATTTATTAATTTTTTATTAATCACGGAGCTTTGATTAAATTCCTCATTCCTTTTGATCTAAAATCTTGGGTGTTTCAAATCGGGGTTTGATCCTCTTCGGATCCCGAATACTCAAATCGAGATGTTTTTGTTTGATTGGTTTTATGGGATCTTAGCTTCTCTTGGCTTATGGCAAAAGGAGGCCAAGATCTTGTTCCTAGGCCTTGATAATGCCGGCAAAACTACTCTCCTTCATATGCTCAAAGATGAGGTTTTTTCTCTCTCTCTCTCTCTTCTCTCTTTGTTTAATTCTTAACAATTTTTTTTTTTTTTTTTTTAGGTTTTTAAGGAAAATAATTGTAACTTTCGAATGCCCATTTCATGATTATAGGTTTTTATAGAAAGTAGTTGAATTTTGGAAATACCCAATTACATAATTATAGGTTTCTGTTGAAAGCATTTAATTATTAGGAATGCCGGTTTTACATTATAGGGAAACGTGAGGATTTAATGTTCTGATGCATGATAGGGCCCGATCCATGTGTAACATGGAGTACTTCAGTTCTAATTCTTGTACAAGGATTTGCATAGTTTTAATTGTAGATGATCTTAGCGAATTGCTAAAATATGTTTATGATTTGAGTTTTCGTAATGTGCTAGAAACTCAAATGAATTTCAAAAGGGCTTCAATTTCAATCTAGTAATAATTAAGCTAGTTTTAATTGCTGTTGTGGGCTTATGTGGTGGATGCAGAGATTGGTTCAGCATCAGCCGACACAACACCCAACATCAGAAGAGCTGAGCATTGGGAAAATCAAGTTCAAGGCTTTCGATTTGGGAGGTCATCAGATTGCCCGTAGAGTTTGGAAGGATTACTATGCCAAGGTACATTATGTTGGTATGATAATTAGGTGAAATGTTATTCTTGTCTAATGATCATGCGTAGATATGGTTGTCATTTGTGTCCAGCTACCTATATTTGAAATGCTGTTTGTGGTTTGCTAATCTAGTTAAGTAAACATGGTAGATACATGTAAAGTTTTATATGCACCTGTTTGCTTCTCATGTTTCTTTGCCCCCTCTTTTTGTGAGGGTGGTTGAGGGTTTTGAGGTGCAGATTTGCATGGCATAGTCCATTAGTCTATCCATTAATCTTAGAATAAAGGTACAAACTAGTGAATTACATTGATACACAATCTACAAGTTTGTTTATATAATGTAACAACATGTGGGGTATCGTTTGGAGCATCCATAGACTAAGTTGGAGTGGCTCTTGGTGTAGGAAACTGAAAAATTGAAGACCCGGGCTTGTTTTCTTGCAAGTTTGCGAAGAAGCCAGAGTGTTCTGTGTTATTTGATGGTCACATTCTGGACTAGACAGAAATGATGTGCAATCATTAATTGGATTAGTATATCTCGTGAGTAAAGGGAAGAGCCTTAAAAAACCAAGCAAACCGCCACTGGCCTGTTTTAGATCAAGCAAGTGGCAAGTCTTCTTTTTCTCTAGGATTGGAAAGAGCACCTGTGTTGATATTGAGAAGCACAGGGCCTCCCTGACCGGGTTGGCCTAAGCAGTTGGGCAAAGTTTTGCCACCACCTAACATTTTTGCTGAAGAATATGAGACTTAAGGTGCAAATTTTTGTTGAAGATATAATCATTTTGGCCTAACCATATCAACTATCAACCAGCATGACTAGTACTGTGTTTACCACTTTTTATCCATCAGCAATGGTTCCTTTTTCTTTCAATGGTGTTAATGATTGTTCTTCGTGAAGGTTGAGGGTTTCCAAGGTTGTTAGATTATGAGCTAACCGTACACTAATTTTTTGCCCCATCTCACTCACATTAGCTTGGCACGGTGAACTATATGCCTTTCCCCCTTCCCTTCTCCAGTTTTGTGCAAGATGGCTAGTTTTGTGTTTCATTTGAGGTTTAATGTTGGTACAGTGCATCTATCCGTTTTCAATGGTGTTAATGATTGTTCTTCGTGAAGGTTGAGGGCTTCCAAGGTTGTTAGATTATGAGCTAACCGTACACTAATTTTTTGCCCCATCTCACTCACATTAGCTTGGCACGGTGAACTATATGCCTTTCCCCCTTCCCTTCTCCAGTTTTGTGCAAGATGGCTAGTTTTGTGTTTCATTTGAGGTTTAATGTTGGTACAGTGCATCTATCCGTTATTTATTTATTTATTAGTATGTGGCTCTTCTTGAGCTGCTGATACTCCCCTAAATGTACGTGTACTTAATGATAATATATGGCTCTTCTTGAGCTGCGTGGGACCCGTGCCGCGTTCTTTATCGGTTTGGTTGTTGCGTGAATTTCTATCTATATTTCTTGATTTCAACAATAATTGGACCAGCTACTGCTTTGTTGAGGGTTCAAGATGGCATGAGTGCATCACATGAATGTGGTTATTATTCCCACTTTGCTGCTCACTCCTGTTGCATTGGTGTGACGTCCTATATTAGTTAGCTGATACTGGAGGGTTATGAATGAAAACTACATGTTCAGATATGCTTCAACTTTAGGAGGTGGGTGCAATAAGGTTGTCTCCTTGGTAACTTGGTTGTTTGATCCCAGCATTGGTTTCGATTTCTCTATTTATTGTAGCTCTCTTTAGAGCTTAAAAACCTCCATGCTTGACAGTGTTATACTAAAGCCTAGGCAATGCTTGCTTAAGTGGATACATGTATCGTGAAGACCAAAACCCAAAAAAGCACCTGCAGCCGAAAGAAAATGAGAATAGAAGGAAGCAGTATTGAGATTAAAACCAAATATATTTGTGATTTAATCGCTGGGGTAGGTTAAGAATTATGGTCAAACCACAGTGAAACAATGAATTTTCTAGTGTTAGCTAAAAAATAGCGAACAGTGCCATGATTGTTGCCCTCATGTGCAAGGCGGGTGTGGTAGTATTGCAGTAATGACAAATGATGACAAACACTCAATACTGAAGCATTTGTATATCTATAGGAACTTTGTCTTCCATCAACCAGTCAAAAAATATGTCTAATAGACGTTGAGTTCAGAAAGTCTTTCAAAATGGTGCTTCTGATCCAGGTGTTGTCCTTTTTAGGATTTCTCATATACAAGTTGGCATTCTATAAATGATTCTATGTATCAGTAACTTTCTTCATGCAACTGTAAATTAGTTTATATGGGTATCACGTTCAAGATCCTGATAACTTTCTGAGGTAGTGATGGGCAAAGAGCCGTCTAAGTCAGTTAAGTGCAAATTATGTATTTGGCTTGTTTTGCTACAGGTGGATGCTGTGGTGTACCTCGTTGATGCATATGATAAGGAGAGGTTTACAGAGTCGAAGAAAGAACTGGATGCCCTCCTGTCAGATGAAGCCCTGGCCAGTGTTCCATTTCTTATCCTTGGGAACAAGATTGACATCCCATATGCCGCTTCAGAGGACGAGCTTCGCTACCATCTGGGCTTGGCTAACTGTACAACCGGCAAGGGAAAGGTAAACTTGGCGGACTCGAATGCCCGGCCTCTTGAGATTTTCATGTGCAGTATTGTGCGTAAAATGGGTTATGGTGAAGGATTCAAGTGGATGTCTCAGTACATCAAGTAGATGTATGGGTTAGATGCATATATATCTGCACCTCACTCGCTAGGATGAGTATGCAAGGAAATGATTAACTGAAGGGGTGAAGAGATTGATGGCATTCTATTTGTTAGTTTCGAATTGCTTTTTGTTAAGTGGCTTGGGATTAGGTAATTATTGCCTTGGATTCGCATGGGATGGTCAGTCATTTTTTGTAACATGTAGCCAAATTAAAAGTAACTGGAGTTGGCAGTTCATCTTTTGTTTCTGCTGTGGCTTAAGGGATTATATTGCGATTTTGTTTGTTTTTTCTGAATGGTTTGAAAAATGTGAGCATCCTTCCCAACTCTCTCTTTTCCATTATTTTTTATTTTTATTTTTTTTTTGGGTTTTTTTAGGGTATAACAGTCTAGCGTGATCTCCTAGAGATATTTTGCCTAAGACTATCTTTACCAAGAATTAATGTCCCCTAAGAGGAAGTCCCATGATCTTCAAAATATTTCCTTGAGATGTATCAAGGATTCAAGGGCAGGCCTAATGTTTAGTACGGAGTATGTCGAAACTGAAGTCTAAGTTCACTGTTACATTATTAGCCAAGATGACCAGAATCATGGCACCTGATGTTGTAAGCATGAGGTAACGCTTGTCAGTTGTCATTGATAGTATGATTAGTATCCCTACAAGATTAGAAAATTTGCTCGCACTTTTCACATAGTAATGCTCACGTGCCGTGCCAATAAAATCTTAGCTTAGTGGTGGGCTTAGTGGCTATATTAGGCTCTAGCTTCGACCTTTAATGTAAATTTATTGTATTGATCATTATGACCCGTATCGTATGCTTGTAACATGTAAACGATTTAGATATTTTAGTTGCATCTCAAAAACGTGAGATCGACCAACAAATAAAAAATAGTGAATACAAAAACACATGACCTAATTTTTATTGATTTTGGGAATTTATATTAGCCAAGGTCTTGTTACCTAAATCAAATTCAACCCAATGAGCGTGATGGAGTTTGAGCCAAACTCAACAAAAAGGCAGCATCGTGTGAAATTTCAGTCACACGTATACTTGGTTGGCTTGCTTGAAAAACTCCCCGTCAACATTCCTCCCCACGTAACACTTCCTTATTTCTGACTTTTTGACTCTCTCTCCTCTCCTCCCCTCCCCCTTAAACCACACGTACCGTACTCCCTAGCTAGTCCTTTAACTTCCTACCCACCCCCCTACTATATATATAATCTCTCTCTTAAACCTCTCCACACCATCCTTATTCCTTAATCAAACAAACAAACCAACTATATCTTCTCTCTCTAGACTCTAACACACACACACACACACACACTCTCTCTCTCTCTCCAAATAATCATAAAAGCAAGGCTCCAAATGGGTAACTACACTTCCTGCTCTACATCATCAAAATCAAATTATGCAAACTTGGTGGATTCACAAGGGCATATGACACTACTTAAACTCCCTATAACAGTTGCAGAGTTAATGCTTGAAAATCCGGTTTTGCCCTTTCTCCGGCGGAAGAACTCCGGCAAACTCGCCGGATTACGGCGATGAGGGCTGATGACTGTTTACTTAGTCGGAAAGTTTACCTGCTAGTGCCGGTTGACAAAGTCAACTCTAGGTTGTCTGACTTACAACTGGCTGCTATTGACTCTATTCTTTGTTCTTGTTCTTCTGATAATAATAATAATAAGAGGACTAATAAGAAAAAGACACGTGGCGGTTCTAAGGTTTCCCCTGTTGTTTTGGGCTTGGCTGCCAGTGACAACTTTGGGGACTTGGTGAAGGATTTGGGTGGACTTAGTACTACTGGCAAAGCCTGTCAAAGCAGGAAGAGGCTTGATAGGGCTTGGGCCCCTGTACTTGAGCCCATCTTGGAAGCCTGCTAAATTATTTATTTTTATTTTTATTAGAAGTATAAAAAATCTAGGACATTACTATAATGGAATTCATCCATTAATTATACACTTTTGACTTTGTACATTGGATAGTGAACAAGATATGAAAAAAGAAATCGGGTCTTTATTAATTTATTCTTTGTATAAAGGATTCAAACACTACTGATTATACAAACCTCCTTTTGCATGCATACCAATACCACTTCAAAATAAAATTAAACAAAAAAAAAACTCTCTGCTTACGATGTCTATATGACGAGCGAGTATTTAGGCTTACTTGGGCAGTTGGCAGTGGCGTATCCAGGATTCAGAAAATGGGGTGACAAAATCAAGTAAAAATCATCGATACATATTAGATCAAAAAAAGTTCAATATCAAACCGTCATACAATTCCACATTACAACTAATGCGGGTAGACGAAAAAAAAAACAAAATAACCAAATAAAAAGTTCAATATCAAACTGTTATCAGTGATGTCTTTTCACCATTTTGGGACAGATCATTTCAGCCTTCTTCCTTGTATATTGCTAGCCACAAATATTTCCCTCATGGTCCCACTAGATTGAGAATATTAACGATAATAGTGAAAGGGACTCAACTCATAAATTAATAAGTATCGTCACATAACAATAGCATATTGTTCATAGTAACTGGCTAACAGCACTCAGTGAAGAGGACAGAAGTATCCTAATCGTATGTATTATTTTCTGCAATTTCTTATAGAGCTGAATGACAAAATATTAGGGAGTACTAGTGAGGGAATCTAATCAGAACATTGGATAAATGTTTGAATGCAGGATTTAGGTATTAATCCAATAATAGATTAAATCACCATTATTTTGAGCCTTTTTGGGTGCAATACAACAAAGCAAAAGTATAAAAGCGGAAGAAAACAATCACGAAACAACTAAATAAAAAACCTGATTTTAACAAAGTAACGGACATTGGAGGAAGAATCGGCCTAAATGATGAGAATTAGAAGCATATTTTGGAAATGATTGAGCAATAATCAATTCACAATATTACTCAAATCAATCAAATAAATTATGTTTCAAACCCTAATTTCAATTTATTTGATTCAAATAACCCCAATTACTCAAATTCATTCAATTTCTAAGTTCTAACTCAAAACCCACAAGTTATAATCTATACTAGCTATGGAGAGAGGGATTGAGAGAAAGAACTAAGGAGGTGTACATCAACAAACAAAAGAATTGATTCGCAATTTTGCAGAATTGCAATAGCCTTGGCGTCGCCGTCACCGTCAAGCTTCGCCGTCAACTCGTCAAGCCAAAACTCCGGCGCCGGTAGGCGGTAGCCCAGTAGTCCGGTACTCCGGTACTATCGACTCACTCGACTGTCGATGGGCCAGGCGAGACTGCGAGAGTTGAGAACTTGAGATGGTGAGGGGATGAGAGAGAAAGAGTTATGTCATAGGTAATGGGTTTGCTTTAGTCTACTGATTTGTTTGAGGACCTAAGTCAGTAAGTCTCACTTACAAAATATTATTTTTTTTAAAAAAAAAAAAAAAAAAAAGTCACAGATTTTTATTTTCGAAAAAGGGGTGACGACCGTCCCCTCCCGTCCCCCCTTGCATCCGCCTATGGCAGTTGGACTATTTATGCAACATTCTTATTCTCTTTACTTTTTTCTTTGATTTTGTGCTTTTGTTTGGTAAAAACGGACCTAAACATGCCTTCCTCGTTTTATTTATTTATTTATTTATTAATGGAAAAGCATGCCATTCTCTTGAAATAACAGTAGATAGATACTCGTAATTCATAAGTATAATCTGAAAAAAAAAGAGATAAGAAAAAAAAGAAGTCTAACAAGTGAGAGGACAGATGCACCCTAGTCTTGGGTGAAACCAATTCTAAAAAGTGATCACATTGATTGGATAAGGTCTTATCACTGATTTTCACTAATTCGATAAGGTCCTTTCGCTGATTCTGTAAGATTTTTACTGATTGAGTAAGGTCCTGCCACTGATTCTCACTGATTCAGTAAGGTCGAGCCACTGATTTTCACTGATTGGGTAATGTCTTGCCTCTTAATTCTACATATTGAGTAAGGTTCAATAAGTAAAAAAGAACACACCCTAAATAATCGTAATATGAGGGTTAAAGATCGATCTTGCAGTTAGTTTTGAGAAGTCACCCACTTATAACTTATTGATTGGACGGCAACTCCAAAGTGATAGTAGCTAGTAGTTAATCTGAGAGTTGGGGATGGGGATAGGAAGTTAGAAACTATAGTTGTTAATCTAGTTAGGCATGGTTCAACGGTCCATGATATCTCTTCCCCTGTTAGGTGCATTCATATATCATACTGCCTTGCGGGAAGAATTTTGCTTATATATATTTTCAAGTTGATTTGGAGCTGTCTTGATTTAATTTGCATCTGTGACCTGTGTTAGTTGATAATAATTTACTCGCCATAAATTATGTTCAAAACAATAACATATTGATCGAAGTGTGTGAGCTTCTGTACATATATTTATGTAAATCTAGTCACCACCTTTTCTTAATTCTTGAGGAGATCTAGTCATCATCAACTGATTAGTGAGTGATTTTACAAGATAATTTCACTTATGGTATATACTCTTTATGTAAAATTTACATTAGTAAAGCATGACATCTTAGAATTGTACTAATTGTTTTTTTCTGGGTTGATCCTTTAATAAGAAAACGCCAATTATCAAAAAAAAAAATAAAAACAAAAAACATGCCTTTCAGCAAATCAAGATAAAATATAGGGTAAAAGTAGAAGCTAGAGATTAAATAAAATCAAACCTTAACCAATGTTGAGGGTTCGAATCTCGCCTTGAGCATGAAGCAGCCTTAAATTCCTTGGCCAGTTGTCCCACCCTTTGAGGTGTCTATAAGCGGAGAAATAGTCACTGTGATCGATGGTGGATACCCTTGGTTGTGAACCAAAAAAAATAAAAAAATCAAAACCTCAAATTTCGATTCAACGACCCCATATTGGCCATATATATTGAATTGAATACGTTAACATGTATGTGTAATTGTTTAGTTATTACCAAGTCCACTTTAACTTGTGCTATCTATCAATACATGGAGCGGTTTAACAAACACCTTCTTCCTTAAATTACTTCCCTCTACAAATATATATACCTAGCAACCTTCCAATACCATATGCCCATGATTTAATTTCTTGTAATTCAAAGTTCTGATTTTTTTTTTTTGGCCTCTCCAAAATGGGCAACCAAGTCTCCCATGGATTACCGGCAACCGGGAAAGTGATCCTACCAGATGGTTCAATCCAAGAGTTTGAGAAGCCCTTCACCGTGGCTGAACTAATGCTAGAGTATCCACAACAAGTTGTGGTCGAACTAAAAGAAGCAGCTCTTGATGCGCAAAAGAAACCAATCCCTTTACCGGCTGATCACAAACTAGAGGTTTATAAATTTTACCTAATGGTTCCAATTAGGAGAGGCAAACCAGCTCGTTTGTCACCTCAAGAGGCTCACCATATTCTTCTTAGGGCTAACGCTGTGCTTAGGTCCAAAACTTTGGTCACTTCTTCTAATAAATTTCTACCCTTTTTTGCTAAGATTTGTCTTGCAAGTACTACATCAGCTGGGGATGCTCATTGTAAACTCGCGGTGTCGCCTAAGAAGGAGATATCATTGGCGCCAGAGGAGAAAGGCAGCATGGAAGAAAGTGTTGGTGATGAGGTTGTCGTAATTGATGAGAGGCCAGATTATTTGAGTAGAACACTTTCTGGTAGAGCTTATTGGAAGCCAAGTTTAGACCCTATTGAAGAGAAGAAATATGATGAGATTAAAAGAGCTTCTAATTGGGTGTTGGTTGCTACCAAAGTTGGCAAGAGAATTCACAACAAAGGTTTGGTTTGGGGCTAATTAATTAAGGAGATATTGTTAAAGTTCGAGTTCTACTTAATTCCCTCATATAGTATGTTTTGTAACTTGTAACAATAGATCCTTAGGGAAAAAAGGGTGTCAAGAAGATCCGTGTAAATATAAGAGTATCATTTAATGCTTTGTGTTTCTAATACTCATGGTTTGGCTTGCATTAATCTATAAGTGGCTTTAGATACATTGTCTCAATATTTTTCTCTTTCTCTGATTTCGTAACATTTTGAAAATTTAAATTAACATGTTGGATCATCGATCTAATGAATTTATTCTAGGACTACCACGTTATTTCATCCTCATATCAACAAGTAGATATCTTCATATCTAGAGTCTAGACTAGCTTTAATTTTGAAAGGGTTGACCTACAGTTATATTCCTCTAACAAAGATCTTGGTCTAACGATTTTTCTTCTAGGCGACTAGTAGGGGTAAGACTGCGTACATCTAGATCTTTCCAGACCCCATTCTAAACGGGATAATTACTGAGTTGTTGTTGTTGTTGTTGTTATTGTTGTAAAGATCCTGGTCTACCAAAAAAAGGGTAAAAAAAAAAAAGAAAAAGAGATCATAAAAAAATAAGTTACGAGCTCAAGTGGACAAGTGGTATGGCATCATCATGATTAATTAATTAGTCGCTTGTCCATGGCCAAGCAAATGACTTGGTCACATATTAACCGGCTAAATCAACTCTCAAGACATGGTCAGCTTCCGTACTACTACTCCGGACTCTGGAGTAATAAATATGGCCCAAGCCCAAGCCCACGATTACGATCAATGTTTTACTTAGTGGGAACTCTGTTCCAACACCAATATTTGGTGGCTTGTCCATGGCCCAATGACTATAGCCCAATAAACTTCATAGGAAACTTGAATCTAAATTATTATACTACAAAAACTTGTGTTTAACACAAGAAATGCCTAAAAAGTTACGGAGTAGTACTCTATAACAATTACTCTAGGTCTCTAACAACTAATCCCTCTTTCCCTCAAAAAAAAAAAAAAAAAAAAAAAAAAAAAACCTAAAAAACTAATTCCTGTGTTCCAAAATAAAAACTTCACATTGTAAAATGACATACACATTATTAAAATTTCAAAAGGCTTTATGCAATGAAGTTTCTGTAATTTTGAGTTTTAACACAAAAACATTAATTAACTTGACATCCATATCCATTATCACATGATTTGATTATACAATTGCAGAACACAGCTGTGACTGAGCGAAAAAAATTGTACAATAGATCATCATCATTCATCATAATTCATAGGCAACAGCCAACATGTACACTCATTCTCTTTCCTTGAGTCCTTAGGATAATTGAATGTTGTTTGACACAAACAAAAAAAGGAGGCCAAAGCCGGTATACTTTTTGTTCTGTTATCCTTTATCCATGATTAATATTAGTTGGGATATACATCAACGTATGGTGTTCTTGTTATCCATGAAGAACAAGTCGGTTGGAATAGACATCCACCTTGGCCCAATTGGGCAACCTTTTATTAAAGTAAACCGGCTATTAGTTACTCCTAAGTTGTTAAAGAGGTACTTATACAAATATACTATCTCACTTATTTATTTTGTTTTTTTGACAAGACAAAAAATTCGGCCCATAATATTATGTCTCACTTATAATTAGGATTATGCCTCTTCTCAACGGCCCAATGAATTTTGTCATGGGTATGAAGGGGACAGTCGCGAGATACATAATACCGCAGTTAAGGTTTAAACCCGAAATAATATTTTAAGGTCTCTATCTCCCTGCTACCCTTATAGATTCATGATTTGCGACTATGCCTCCAAGCTCTAACAGTCCAAAGGCCCAAGACTCAAGTTGATTGACGTCATCTCCTCAACCAAGGGTCTCCAAGCTCGAACCCAAACTACCTCCTTGGTCTGAGTTCGGGTTGGCTTTTCAAGTCAGGTCACTTACTACTAACAACAAGTTTAGACTCATTTCGCATTATTGTCATATAAGGGTAAGATATGGAGGACTAAATCTAAAATAAAACCTGAGGAGTAAAGGAGACAAAAATTGTGATGCCCTTTTTATGGGAGCCTTCCCGAAGGATATCTGCATCTCTCAACTTGTAACTCCCTTTTTAGAAAACAGGGGATTCAGATCAAGTTGGGAGTCACCGGCTCCTTTTCACTCTTACATTAACCAACCATCATTCAGCAGTCACCCATTTCTTATGTCCACTATAATATACCCTCAAAAAAAAAAAAAAAAAAATTGTCCATTATAATATACTACTAGTACATCTATGTAGTATATCTGATACTTTTTTTCCACTTATTTTCACTGATTCTCACTGATTGGATAAGATCATCTCACTGATTTTCACTGATTGGGTAAGGTCTGCCAGTGATTTCCACTGCTTCGGTAAGGTCTTTTCACCGATTCCCACTGATTCAATAAGGTCATGCCACTGATTTTGTGAGTAGGAATGTGGATCATTCCATTGATTGAGTAAGGTCCTGTCACTGATTTTCACTGATTCAGTAAGGTGTTGCTACTGATTCTTACTGATTGGGTAAGGTCTTGACACTAATTTTCACTGATTGAGTAAGGTTCAATAAGTGAAAAAGAACACATCCGTACTCCATACTATCTATCGGCCACAACTGTTTGTGAACGAAGCTGTTAATGTGGAGTATGTCAATACGTCAATTAGAACTTGATTGATCAAAAGCTAGGATCATGAATCAATTCCAATTTTGGACAGATTATTAGTAGCAGAAATTTGAAGTGAATCGTTGGATCTGCAATGGTTAAATCATGATCTCAAGAGTTAGAACCTCTTTACTTTTTCTCTCCTTTCTCTTCCTTTCTCTCTCCTTCCTCACCACTCTCTCTCCTTCCCCCTCCCCCACTTGCACATTTAATGTCACCTCATGATGAGATTAAGGTTCTTTTTAATCATGAGAGTAGACAAGAATTTGTGTTGGATCTGGTAATTAATTAGTTAAAGTTGATTTGTTTGCTTAGCTAGCTTCCTTGCTTGTATTGAAAGATGCGTTGCTGCTATATCTTTAAAATTTTGTATATCATGAAAGTGAGTTTGCAAGTTTATACTTTACTAGTATTTGAGAGTAAAAAAGCGGCCATGATCATGATTCACATGAATAATCATGCCTTGTTGATTATAGTAGCGTTACAATTGGTCTCTGCTTCTGTGATCTATCTTTGAAGCCAAGTTACTGACAAATACGTACATTGGCATCCCATCTTAATGCTAATCTTTTTTTTTTTTTGCTTGAAGCCAATGAGCATGACAATCATTGCATGGTCCTTATGGGCTTTTTCTTATGGAAAATGAATCTTGTACAATGATTATATATTACAATTATTTTTACGTGTCTATCTTTTTCCTCTCTCTTTTTTCACTCTACCACAAATATCCTCCTGAAACCCAAGTAGCAAGAGCAATTTTATCACTGTTCTCACATAAAAAAAAAAAAAAACAGGTTGTAATAAACGACCATTGTATGAGTATCATTGTCCTTTTCTTATATGGTCCGACATGTAACATTGCTTTTATTGTCAATGTAGAATGTTATTACTACTATTATTTTATTAGTACTTACCTATTCTCAAACTCCCCTTAAAAGGTCATATGCAAGTTGGTTCTCTCATCATGGTAGCTTAAAGACCTATCAAGAGTATCAACTTTCATCCATCCACTAGTACAATACTGACTTTACTTCAATTCTTACCATTTAAGATAAAATTTTGGCAGAATACCACAAAACAGAGCCGTAAACAACTAACATACTATCTACTTTTTTTTTTTTTTTTTTTATTTTTTTATCAAGCTAAGAACGTATATCTATAATCATAGTAAAGCTGTTAAATTAGACGTTAGTTGTTAATGAGATTGGATTAATGACTTGTAGATGGATCGGATTATCTCCCCTGTTACATAAACAAAAGTCTAGTCATCAGTTGATCAGAACTCAGAAGCCGTGTGAATTGTGATATGAGTAGCGCAGAACATTATCTCATCAGAGGGTCTGGGTGGGTCCTATAGATGGAATATGTTGGCCCCTAACCTCCAATATCTAACTTGCAATGTTTTCAACAGACTCCTATCCAGCCTACCCGGCTGCTGCTCTACTACTGTCTTATACCCTTACGGATTGTCTTACTAAGCGAAAGTTTTTTTGGAGACACCGGGATAATGTTGATATATGTGATTTATATTTCACACTTGGCTTTTATCTTTCTTTCCTGCTTAATACAGTATGGCTTTCACATTTCGCTGCACCCAAATACTTACTTTAATGTTTAAACAATATCCATCACCTAAAAATTCTAAAACATGCAACTTTGATGTATTATAAAGAGTTAGCTACTGTCTTGTAAATTGCATTATCCAAAAAAAAAAAAAAAGAAACTAATTTTACTTAGAAGTAGATCTGGCAAATGGGTCGGTCAGGTTGGGTTTCGGTCGGTCAAATACGGGTCGGGTCAAATACGGGTCGAATGTAACAGGTCAAATACGGGTTCGGTTTCGGGTTACCCAACGGGTTTGACAAATATTGTCTCACAACATTCGGGTTCGGATCGGGTCATTTTGGTCTCGGGTCAAAATGAGTCGGGTCATTTCGGGTTTGAATCTTGTCGGGTTCGGGTCGGTCATCGGGTCGGGTCAGTTTTTGCCAGCTCTACTTAGAAGTTAGCATTAGTACATTACCAACCGAAATCATGCAAACCAAATTTTACTTAAATGACAATTAACAATTAGTCACATAATTGCTGGTACGGTGCTAGGTGCTACCAACTGCTTGTCACAGCCACCACTACTCCACTCTACTGTCCACCACCTACCTAAATTCTCCCCTGAACTCATTTCTTTCCCCTTTCCTTCAATTTTTTTTTTTCTCACATTTGGTAACAAAAGTTAATGCTTTTTTTAACCTCTAATTAATAATCTCCCAACAGTTAACCAACATCCACGTTGGAAAATCTAAATCCAAATCCATATCTACATCCAATCATCTTAAAGCATTTTTCCTCTGACATCAATTCATCCACTGTCCCATCTCCCATACCTTGCTTGCTCTGTTTCTTTCCCTCCACAAACAAAATTCAATAAAAAACATAAACAAATACCAAAAAAGAAAATAGGAAATAATCTGAAATTAAATAGTAGTATGTCACACTACTATATATACCCCAATACTCATTCTCACACTCCTTAAGCCTTAAGCCAATAACCCAAAATATCTCCCCTTCCATTATTATTCCATTACCCCCCAAAAGAAATGGAAGGCACCCATTTTCTTGTTCTCCTCCTTCTAGTAAGGGTTCTCATTACAGGCACGGAGGCTCGCGCCCCGTTCGCCTGTAACCCTAAACATGTTGGGGCTCGAGGCTACCCGTTCTGCCAAACAACATTACCAGTGGCAGAGCGGGTTCGTGACCTGATCGGACGGTTAACATTGCATGAGAAGGTGACACTTCTGGTAAACAATGCGGCTGCCGTGCCGAGGCTCGGAATCAGAGACTACGAGTGGTGGTCGGAGGCGTTGCATGGGGTTTCCAATGTGGGGCCTGGCACCAAATTTGGAGGGAAGTTCCCCGGTGCAACTAGTTTCCCTCAGGTCATCACAACCGCTGCCTCTTTCAATGCTTCCTTGTGGCAAGAGATTGGACGGGTAAGACTTTATTTGTTTACTTTTTACCATCTAAGCCAGCTGACATATGACATAATCTTAGAATTTCGGAAATGGTTTAGCCTCTATACAAATGAGGAACTTTGTTTCGATGTACATTAATTAAATTCATAATTGGATAGCATGCTCAGATCAGGTTTGCAATATAAAGGTAATTATAACGTACTTATATAAAGTCTAAACACAATTAGTCACGAAAAAAAGAAAAAATTGTTTTCTCAAGTCTCAACACTTCATGGGAAATATTATTAGATATTTTATTATTTTTAGAATTGTTTTTGAGTAATTAATCAGTAGAGGCTTATGCCTTTGAAAGAGGTATACTTTGTACGTATGTCATGATAATAGGTGGTGTAAGAGTGTAAGGCATCATTGGTTACGTTGCGTATGATGTATAAAAATGTTTAAAAATGGTTAGTATTAGTAACTGGGTACATGGCAGCCTGCTTGTATATACATTTAAGAAAGGGAAAAAAATAAATGACTATACAAATTTACTCGATCATGATAGAGTATATATAAGGCAATGATACAACGGGTCTAGCTAGCCAGCTGGATGACTACTTTGTTAGTTTCAGCTCATTAGGTAAACAAATATGGAAATTAAATGTTCAATGTTTGGTTAACAACTCTGCAAATAAAATTAATGCATGGTACTATCTAATTTAATTTGTGCCTGCGATTAATTATTCCAATTCATGTTGACCAACAAACCATCCCATATTACATGTCTCTACCTTTCTCTTGAAGAAAGAGTTATAACAAGATAAATCTTGTAAACATGCCCAGCAAAGAGGTCTTGTGGGAATTGAACTTATGACCTTTGTTATGACATACAATCTCACGACCAACTTCACTACCCTTTCAAGACAGTCACCTTAAAAGTTAAAAACAACACAAAGTAGATCGGATGAGACGTGTTATTTTAGTTTAATGAAAAAAAAGAAAAAGAAAAAAAAAGGTGAAGGAAATAGAATGGACGTCTCTATTTTGCAATGGATGTTGTTTGTAAAGTTTTAATCGTAACCCTTTGGGAGGTCCAGTTCCACTTGGGCGTGGGGAGACGTCGAGGACGGGGGCAGTACCTTGCTTATCTATTTTTGGTGCGGGGACAGGGACGCTAACTAGATATGGGCATATATATTTTTTTTTTGGGTTCAAGGGAGGTATAAATGTCAGTACACTAAATTTACATACAACGGGGGTGGGAAGATTCGAACCTGGAACCTAATATACCCAACACCTCAATCTTTACCACTAAGCCAAGACCTCATTGGCAAATATGGGCATATATATGCCACACATGAAAACAATCCTTTAGATTTCGAAACTATGTGAACTATACCACACGCCCCAATCGGTTAACATTTCTCATTATTGTACGGCGTGTTTGTAATACGTTGCTCATATCACCAATCTCTTAGTGGGAAAATTATTAATTTAATTCAGCGGCTTTTAAGATTCGAACACATCACTTATTAGTCATCGGACTCTGACACCATCCATTACCTTTTGCGACTAATTCAACCAAAAATTTAAGCGGATAAGGATTGAAGGCCCACCTAATATTGCACTCTTATTATCAAAAAAAAACAACCTGCATCAACAACGACATAGTATGTGTTACTACTATTCGGGTAAAAGATAATGAAGCTAAACTTTGGACATCTCAAGATTCTCTTAGCTGTTTGTCTTAGAGGATGATGGCTGTGATTTTGGGCTTGAAGTTATGCTGAATGTGGTCCTTCAAATGGGAGGGATCACAATATGTGTTGCCCATAATACGTCGCTTTCTTACATACGTGTGAGTTTGTGACATAGAGCATAAACTATGAAATACTGTACAATAATAATAACTCTTCCTAAATTTACAATTTCGTCGTCACTGTGAGGATACCCTTGGTCGTGAACCAAAAATAATACTCTTCCTAAATTTACAATTTCATCGTGTAATTTCCATTGATCTTCGGTTTTCTAACAAGTAGTTTTCTCGACTTGAATCTTCTTTTTTTTTTTATCTAATATTTAATTCTTTTATTAGTGTTTAGAATTTCTGTTTCTGAGAAAGAAAAAAAGAAACTAATAATGAAATGGGTTTGGTTGGATTGGTGGAGAATGAAGGTGGTGTCAGATGAGGCAAGAGCGATGTACAACGGAGGGATGGGGGGATTAACATACTGGAGCCCAAACGTGAACATATTAAGGGACCCGAGGTGGGGCCGTGGACAGGAGACTCCCGGTGAAGATCCCGTTGTTGCCGGTAAATATGCTGCCAGCTACGTCAAAGGGTTACAGGGAACTGACGGTGAACGGTTGAAGGTCGCTGCTTGTTGCAAACATTACACCGCCTATGACCTTGATAACTGGAGTGGCACCGATCGTTTCCATTTCAATGCCAAGGTAACTTTTTATTATTATTATTTATTACTCTCTCCGTCCCAGACAAATGGTTACAGTTATCTTTTTACGATTTTCAATGCACCACTTTGACCGTAAATAATTGCAATTATATGAATCTATAAATTATAAAATTATAATTTTTCAAAAGCACTATTTTTAAGATGTATCTAACCATAGTATTTTTACATTATAAATCTGTATTTTTCCACAAATTTATGGTCAAAGTTTTCGAACTTTGACCTTAAAAAAGCAACTGTAACCATTTATCTGGGACGCAGAGAGTATTATCTTTTTCTTTTTGTTACTAATCAGAGCAAAAGAAAAAAATATACTAAAATAATAATAAAAATAAATGAACAAAGTAATTTTCCTCACATAATCTAATAAATGGACCTATGTTATATTTTGGGTGTGTTCTTTTCAGAACAAACTTACATATCCCAAAGTAAAATAAATATAATAGTTTTAAGTTGCTTATTACCAAAGTATTGTTTGTTGCAATGAAATTTTCAAGAACTTCCATGCTGGTATTTCTCAGGAGTATATTTTTCTGTAAGTGTGAGAAACAAGTAATTTTTTTAAAAGAATCTCAAGGACAAGTAGGCCAGGTGTTGAAGCAAAAAGATAACATTTCCATTTTCCACCCAAACTTCAATGTCATCAAATTAATGAAGAGAGCAGAAAATGTATGCAAAGTATAATTTTGGAGACTATGGAAATAGGAGTGAATCTGAGCATTGGAAAAAATCCCTCACGGGAAGAGGTTGGGATTTGATCAATGTCTTTGTCTGAGTCTCTGACAAATACTGAAATGAAAATCTGAAACAAAGGAGTACTTAAAAACAATTTTCAACTTGATCCCCCTCTGTTTCTGTAGCAGAGCACTTATTATCTACCAACTTAGCAAGTTGCCCGACACATATTGGAACCCTACCTGTGTACGCTACCAGTCTTCTAAACCTTTTTCTGACTTGTGTGCGGTGCACTACCTCAGTCAGTCCTCAAGTAGTCAAGTATACATGAATTTGTGAATACACTGAGTTAACCCCGAGTCTTCTCAACTGAATTGAACTAAAATGAACTTAAGGAACGGAAGGAATGAATAAATGCGGGAGAAAAAGTAAGTTGTAACGGAACTGGATTGAATTTGTAGAGTTGAAACGAAATGAAATTTGAATGGTAACAATAAAAAGAACATGACCTTATTCTTCCCATATATAGCGAACCTAACTTAGATAGTCTTGCTTTTTTATGTGTTTGCTTGACTTAGGTCCCAATGTATTTTAACAAATTTGTTGATTTGTTCTCACAAGTTGGGCATTGGATTAACCCAGTAGTTCCTTCTTTGTTGCATTTTAATAGATTCATAAAAATGAAAACAGAACTTCCCTTCATATTCCTGAGAAGTCCATCATGAAATTGTGAACAGGTTAGCAAACAAGATATAGTGGATACATTTGATGTGCCATTCAGAGAATGTGTGATGGAAGGGAATGTTGCCAGTGTTATGTGCTCTTACAATCAGGTCAATGGGATCCCAACCTGTGCTGATCCTAATCTCCTTCGCGGTACTATAAGAGGCGCATGGCGTCTTAATGGGTAATTAATGAGGTCTTTACTTAGTGATTAAAGTTCATACTTCTAAATTCAGAGAATTCATGAAGGTTGACATTGTGGTTTGTTTTGTGATGGTTACAAACAGATATATTGTTTCAGACTGTGACTCTGTTGAGGTTTATTACAAGAACCAACATTATACATCAACAGCAGAAGAAGCAGCAGCTGATGCCATCAAAGCAGGTTAATCATCTAGTCTTTGATGATAAAACCAACTTTGGCAAATGCATTCACTTAATGTAATTTTATTATTGATAAAAAAACTCTATTATAAAATGCAACTATTTAATTTTGGCTTAAAAATATTACAGGTCTGGATTTGGATTGTGGGCCTTTCCTAGGGCTCCACACAGAAGTCGCCATAAAAAGGGGCTTAGTGACTGAGGCCGATGTAAGTAATGCTCTAAGTAACACACTAACAGTCCAGATGAGGCTGGGTATGTTCGACGGCCCACCAACAGCACAGCCATATGGTCACCTTGGGCCGGCAGATGTCTGTACTCCAGCCCACCAAGACCTGGCCCTTGAAGCCGCCAGACAAGGCATTGTTCTGCTCAAGAATCATGGCCCATCCCTACCTCTCTCCCACATCCGCCACCGAACTGTTGCCGTGATCGGACCTAATTCCGATGTCACAGTCACTATGATTGGCAACTATGCTGGTAAGTCTTCCAAGCCGCGAGTAAAGGCATGCTCAAACTCATCCAAAACATAATAAGAAAACTTAAAACAAAAAATAAATAAAATACAGACACTAGCTAGAAGCCTAGAACTAGCTCAAGTAAGGCCTGTGTTTTCAGTTCAGCTCAGTTGAAAAGAACAAACACCCATGCGCCATGCAACTACTTTTTGTTTTTTCTACAACAAAATTTGAAATCAAGTTTTCGTTCCTGTCAAGCTACTTACTGATCTCTCTAATTTCCTCACATCCCTGGATTACTGAACGTTATTCATCTGTTTATGGCTATGTTTTAGGTATTGCATGTGGATACACTACACCCCTACAAGGAATAGGGAAATATGCCTCAGAGACTATTCACCACCAAGGCTGTGCAGATGTGGGCTGCAACGATGACAAGTTATTTGGACCAGCGATCAATGCAGCCAGTCAAGCCGATGCCACAGTCCTCATAATGGGCCTTGACCAGTCCATTGAGGCAGAGTTCAGGGACAGAACCGGGCTGCTATTGCCAGGGCACCAACAAGAGCTTGTGTCAAAGGTGGCTGCTGCCTCAAGAGGGCCTACGGTTTTGGTCTTGATGAGTGGTGGGCCTGTTGATGTGTCTTTTGCCCAGAATGATCCACGGATTTCTGCCATTTTATGGGCTGGATACCCGGGCCAAGCTGGTGGCCAAGCCATAGCAGATGTCCTCTATGGCATAACTAACCCAGGTAACCAACACTACATCTAAGACAATGTCACAACATACATACATAGTATTGTATTAAATCCAAGCAAAGTTACCTACATTTCATGGCTTTCCGTTACTTCCTAGTAATTTTTAAGATGATGATATGTACCCTGTCACAGGCGGCAAGTTACCAATGACATGGTACCATCAAGAATATCTCAATGATCTCCCTATGACCAATATGGCGATGCGCCCTGGACCAGGCTATCCAGGGAGAACCTACCGATTTTATCAAGGGCCAGTGGTCTATCCTTTTGGACACGGGCTAAGCTACACTCACTTTACCCACACAATCGCAGACGCCCCAACGGAAGTGGTTGTCCCCTTGGACGGCCACCGCCGGTCCAATGCCAGCAGTTCAGGCAAGGCCATCCGTGTCACCCATGCGAGATGCGGCCAACTTTCCATGGCTGTACACGTGGATGTAAAAAATGCTGGGTCCAAGGATGGGACCCACACCCTCCTAGTGTTCTCTAGGCCTCCAGCAGGGCAGTGGGCCCCACATAAGCAGCTGGTCGCATTCGAGAAAGTTCACGTGCCTGCCGGGGCCCTGCAGAGGGTGAGGGTCAACATCCACGTCTGCAAGTACTTGAGCGTTGTGGATAGATCAGGAATCAGGAGAATTCCCTTGGGTGATCACAATATTCACATTGGTGATGCCAGACATTCCGTCTCACTCAAGCCAGAAACTTTGGGAGTTATCAAATCTTGATATTTTCCCTCTTAATTATTTTATTATTTTGGCCTAAAGATGAATCTGCCTTCACTTCTTTCATAAATGGCATTATGGCAACCACATCCCACTCGAAGAGAGGGATGTATTTACAGAGTATGTTGTGTTCTGTTCGCATTTGGAATTGCCTTGAAATGGCAACTAAGGTCATCTATTATGACTATAGGAACCAATTCTTGGCTTCTTGCAGCAGAAAATACTGCTGCATTTGTAATTTGAAGCCTTATTCTATATGGTTGTTGGTTTTTTTTTGGTTTGTTTGTTTGTAGGATAAGAATTCAGTTCAAAAGCTTGAAGCAAATATATAATATAATGCAGTCAGATTGTTATATGCTTTACATTGAATATATTACCAAACTCTATTTCGTTTACGTAAGGCAAGACAGAGGATTTAGGCTCACAAATGATTTGATTTGAAAAACCTTCTTGATTACAAAAGGCAGACATGAGATTGATCTTTTATATATGTACAGGGTTTCAGAATAACTGTCACTGTTTTGGCATAAATCACATTTGGAGCAAAATATTTACTAAGGTACACATAACAAGCAACAGACCATCAGTGCACTAGATATTTAAGTGACGGCAAAAAGGGAAGGGGCAGAACTTACACAATATGCTTCAAGAGAGTTGTCTAGCAGCCCTGATTTGAAATTTCTTGGCAACATGAAGCTTCAGCACATGATCTTTCACATCTATTAGCTCAAAAAGACATACATCGCCTACCTCCAAACCACTCTGCCTTGCAAAGTAAGGCCACCCTTTACCTAAGCTGCAACGCCCAGGCCTTCTGTAATACTGAAGTAGCCACTGTCTCCCATTGACTGCTTCAACCATTGCAGATTTCACATCCTGATATTTGAGATGCTCTCGAGCAAAATCAACAGGGCACACTCTGCATGAGTGAGAACCGCGGATTAAGTGGTAAATCTTCTGAAAGGATAGCATGACCAAAAGAGTTTTAAATCTGTTATGCATTTTTCATAAAGCCAACAAATTGATAAACCCATAATATGCAAGCAGAAATGACAACTTAAAATGAAGAACTCACCAAGTGCTGTTCCAGACTATATGGCTTAATATCAACAACAAAGAAAGGATTCTCAGGCATGGAGACTCCAGCTGCAGCAAGAGCTTTTATTAGTTCCCCAGACTTCCTCAACCAGCTAGGCAACTCTGCAAATATACTAAATCCAATATTAAGATCTGGTAAAAAAAATAAAAATAAAAATAAAAAATAATAAGAGAGTCCTGGAAGCCTTTATTCGAAGGGTCAGCTTACCAGATGGAGTGCCATGTCCTGCAAGATTTCTGTAATTAATATGCTTGCTACACCCAGATGGGTTTATCTCCTTTTCATCACTATTATGATGTTCATCTTCACTATCCAGTTTTGTAACATCTACATCAAAATTACTTGGATTGCGAGATGGCGCACTTAGGCTGACATTGCCATCACCATTGATTTCTTCCTTGCAAAATCCTCGTGGGTTTAGTTTGCCATAGTAAGGTTCATTTTTTTCTTCAGAACTATTGCAAGAATTACATGGGTAAAGTATCTCTGAGGCAGTTCGATCAAATATATGAACTTTGAAATTCGAATTGCCTTCATATATAAACAGCAAAAAGTATGCAAAGCCTATGCAAAAATACTCCACAAATTCCCCCCAACCATCATGAAAACATAGCTTACTATCCTCTTTCAATAACGCTACTCTTCTTGGTACACCTGAAGGAACAGTGAGGGTGGCAACAGTGGAGAGTTCATCACTGAATGCCGTAGCAAAATGCTCAGGGATCCTCTGTCAAAACCAAAATAATCAAAGAAAAACATTTGAAGGTCCATTTGTTTTAGGCATGCAAGTAAATTGGATATAAAAACATATGCAAAAGATCTTCCCAATTCTTATGGCCCTTTTAGTCATTAATTAGTATGAATTTCTTGCTAAAGATGACGATCAATTTGGAGTTCAAGTTACTATGAAGTGACAATGTCATTCCATGGTGAAAGGGCATGCCTTTTTTTTCTTTTCTTTTTTCATTTTTTAGGTGAAAAGGGCATGACTTTTGGGTAACAAACAACAAAATTTGACAATAAATTGGGCTTTTCAGTACAAGTACACAAAATCCCAATTCCAAAACTAGTCTTGCAACAAGAAGAACATCATATAATCCATGATTTGCAGGAGAAAAAACTACTAAAAAATGCAAACCAAAACAAAAAGGAAAAAGATTTGGGACATTAAACTGAGAGAAAATTACCAGTTTATCAAACTGTGTAGAGGGAGATAACATCAGTTTAAAGAAGGTCCGGGGCTTTCTCTCTCTAGACATTGAGTGCATGCCATTCCGATCACTCCTTCTCTCTCTCTTCTCAGTGCGCTTCATTGTCCCCCGTCAAGAATTAGTAGAAGTGATGACTAGTGAATAGTGATGCAATGTGGCCTTTTAGGGCGATCAAAACCCCAATTTACATTTAAAAAATTTTACGCCCGTTGGTGCCAGTAGGCAGCAAAGTCTAGTCGTGTTTGCTAATTGGGGAAGGGGAAAAAAAATTGTGGTAAAACTTTCGCAGTTAATTGTCATATTTTCACCTTCCAAACTAACGAATAGGTGGAAACACAGGTGGCAAAAGTTAACCCTATACCAAAGAAACGGCAAATAAGGTACTTGGATTGAGTTTTCAACCTGTTTAATATAATGGGTCTAGCATGACTAACCTTGTCACATAGAAGATAGAACATCATTTTCAAATAACTTGGGGCTGAAAAAGGGCAATTGAGGGTGAAAGAAAATGCAGATTTGCCCGTTTTATAGCCGGAAACCAATATCTATAAACGAGCAATTTCAAATTTGTAGTTATTGGTTTTAGAAACTGTGATCGCACAGCATAATGATAAACTTTTAATGTTTTGCACAAGTTAGTCTGATACCCTCAAATTTTAATATCCGATGAATATTTTGTGCAAAATAAACTTTTTCCAAAATCTTATATTTTAAAAAACAAAACTCATTAAAAGTCAAACTTTTTAAGGAATAATACTATATCCAACCAGTAGTACCACACAAATGGGCCCCTCTGATTTTGTTAACCCAAATCGGGAAGTGCAGGTTTGCTAATAAAAATAGGGAAAGCAAATGAAAGGTGAATAATGGTATAAGGGGCACGTGCATTTTGGTTAAACAGCAAAGTAGTTCTACCATTGTGGGACCCCACTGATTGATTGACCTCTAATTATAGTTTGTTCCCTTCGGTTCAGTTATATTTTGTTCTGTTCTTTTCCACGCTATATCAACTCCGTTTCACTCCGTGCTATATTTTCTTTTTCGCACCATTTTGTTTCACAATATTCCATTGAAAAGAATAAGGCTTATATAATACACTTTAGACAAAATTTGTTTGAAACGGTTTTATAGTAATTTTTGGTGAGACGACTTTATTGTAATTAAATAAAATACTCTTATTACATGTATTCTAAATAATATTTTGGAATATCATTTTTCTTTATATAGATTTATAGTTATAAAATTATAATTATTTATGGTGAAATTATCATTTTGGAAACCGTGTAAATCAAACAGAAAGAAAAATAATAAAGTAAATTTTGTACAACTCATAATAAAATGGGTCTCTATTTAGAAAAATATAGGGGTCACTTATTAGAGCAGTGACCCTTGTTTCACAAAAAAGTTACTATCATCTCACCAAAAGTTACAATAAGACCGCTCTACATAAGTTTTTGTGAAATAAATATGGAGAGATTATCATTTTTTTGTGCTACGTAGGCCAAAAATAATTTTATTGACATGTGTTAAATCCATATTCTATGTTACACTCATTTTCTACGAGTTTAGTTGAATATTGGAGTAAGGGTTCACCCTGCCATACTGCGGTCAGTTTTGTCCTTAAGGTATCTAATATTTCAGGGACGTCGCCAAGTAGCGTCCCCAAACCCTAAGTCGTCTTAACCGGGCTTGGGGATTTAGGGATATAGGGTTTTAGGGTATAAATAGGATATAGAGTATATGGTTTAGGGTTTAGGGTTACAAGGGTATTAGCGTTTTAAGGTTCAGGGTTTTAGGGTATATAGTTTAGTGCATCGGCTTAGGGTTATGAGATATTAACTAAAACTTAAAACAAGAAAATATGGCATGGGCCATTGAATTTTAAGAATGGAGGGAGGGATGTGCTCTCATACTCTCACCGTAAGTAGTATCTCATGTGTTCCCCATCCTATAATATATAACGACATAAATATTATTATATTTCCATACAGAAATAAATATAACGATATAAATATTTTTATATTAATATATACTCATCTAGTGCCCATTCTTCGGAAAATTTGCACACTTGTTTTTTTGTACTACTAAGGCTAACTATATATTATTGTATTGACATATGTTAAACCCATTTTCCACATTACACCCATTTCCCACCAATTTAGTTGGATCTCGGGGTAAGGGTTCACCCTACCTCAACTGGGCTCCGTTTTGTCCTTAGGGTATCTAATGTTCGGGGACAACATCAAGTGCTTAGGGTTTGATCATCTTAACCCGGTAGTTGGGGGTTTAGAGTTTATGATTTAGGGTTATAGGGTTTAGGGATTTAGGTTTTTATATATAAAAAGGTATAAATATACCTATAACGATGTAAATATTATTATATTCCACACTGCAATATATATATGGTTTAAATGTTTTCATATTAATATATCCTTATTCAGTGCCAGCTTTTTGGAAAATGCATTTATACATAGAAATTACCATATGAGTGTATAGTTGCCTCGTGCCTTGACTGTGTTTGGGAAGTGTGCCCAAGCCGCTTATTGCGATTTGAGATTTTCGCGAGAGATTCAAACTTTGTAGGGCTACTATTCACCCGTTGTTGTTGATGTTGTTGTTATTACTCTTACTATTTATTATTATTATTACTACACAAAAAAAAAAATACAAAACGGTTTTATCATAACTTTCGATAAGAACATGGAATTTTTTTAGTAAAATCAGGATCATTGCTCATAATATGTGACTCCTTTATATTGCTAAACACAAAAATTCATATGAGGTGGCCTCAACGTGAGGCGCCTCAAACAAGAATAACGTCACGCTTGGCTATGAGTTGGTCTCACAAAACACTTGCTAATTATTATATGCTAATTCATGTACTAAAAGGATTCTTTTAGTTATTTAATAAGACAAATTTATGCATATAATATATATATATAAAATTGATCTCATGATTTTAGCAAATTGATTAACAAGTTATGTTTTCCTCCAAAAAAAAAAAAAAAGCAATGATTTTTTCGGTCAAATAGTGAAGGTGTGTATATGCTTTGTAGAAATAAATCACTGATTGAATGCTTACCTTGTGGGACCCATAAGTTTTCCACTTGCTTAATTCCTCACAATCTCAGCAGCAAGTTCCCGGTTTTTTTAATTGCATGGACCCACTTGTGTGGTGCTACTATTGCACCATAGAGTGTTGGTTGTAGCTTAATTCCTTTTTAAGTTCGAAATTAGTAGGGGTAAAATGATCATTTCAATCATCAAAATTAACCAACTTAAACGTCATTAAGTGTACACGACGGGCTGAGTTAGAAATTTGATGATTATTTTGTGCAAAGTTTTAAAGATGTGGATATTTCGTTCAAAAGTTCTAACTCAAGTGTATTATGGAAATTTCCGTTAAAACACAAGAAACGTCTATGATCAAAAAGGGGCAAAATTGCAACAAGAGAACAAAGTTAGCCTGTGGCTGACGGTGATGGACCGCTTGCTTTCCCGCCAAATAGCCCACATCGCCATATCAATGTTGTTTTCTTGGAATGTCATCATTTCAGCGTTCAGGTTATGCCAATTTCCAACAAAAAGATGGTTAAATGAAAATTCATGTTTTTTTTTGATTCGTTGTGAACCTCATAAATAACTTTGTGGTTCTTCTTGTAGGTTTCAGCAATAGATCATACCGAAAAGGTAAATACATACATCTTCAAACTTCAACCCATATTTCTTTGAGCATGATACATCTTACTAACTATTTTTTCCAATGAAAATCATCGAGTTACTCCTGGGATTAGCTTCCCTGGTTTTCACAAATTTACTGAAAAAGAGGACTTTGCTTGATGAACTCATACAGCAAGCTAAGGTCATTATGCACTCTCATATTAATTACCTAGATCATTGTTTATGCATCCTCATCTTATTTTCGCCCAAGAGTTCAAATTTGCAGTGATCACCCAGATTTAGTTTGTTAGCATGAACAAAGGCCTTCCATCCTCCACATAAGCAGTATGTTCCATTATTCAGAACAGCAATGACCTCCCAAGCTTCACCTTTTGAATTTTCAAGGAGGAGGATTCTTTTCCTTTTAGATCCTCGAAAATGTGTTTTGGAAAAGCCCGCAGGAATTCTCTACACAAATCACATAATCGAACATAATGAGAATCAGTAAAATAGTACTTAATCCGATCCACCAAGATGTTTACACTTCATTTCCAAGGTCAAAGTTCACAAACTTATGATGTAAAAATGCTATTAGCGAAAAAATACAAAGATTTATGATGTAAAAATGCTATTTTAGATTCATTTTAAAGAGTACTTTTGAAAATTTCTAATTTTATAATTTATATATGCATATAATTATAATTATCTACGGTCAAAGTGGTGTATTGGAGACCGTAAAAAAGCAAATGTAAACATCTTCATAAAACGGAGGGAGTATTACTCTAGTAACTTAACATGCTTGTTAGTAAGCCTAGTGATAGATTACTCACAAGTGAATATACTTTCTGCACATTGTAATATTTCATACAGATCTTGAAATGAGGATTTTCGGAGGAGAAAGAAAGTGCTTCCTTCCTGTCTTCAGCAATTTTTTCATCATCATCATCATCAAATGGGTTCTCATGTTCTTCTTGATACTTCTCTTCAACATAAGCAGAAAGTGGATAGATTCTCTCGCATCCGCTCTTCTCGAAAATTTGAAGATTGAAGCACATATCTCCATCATATCTGAAGACTAAGACCTCTTGGTCACCCAACAAATTGTCTTCCATGACTTTTTGCCAACCACCTTCCAGGTATGTGTCTGTAGTTGTTTTTCTAAGCTTGACTGGCCAACATCCATTAGCAACCTTGATTTTTGCTTTCATTCTTGTTCTACAAGATATGTCTTCTGATAAATGGGTCATAATAGCTGGTGGAATTCGCTGTAGTGCAACAGAAAAAAATGCAGAAGAAAGGGAAGTAAAGTATCTGCAGGTCAGTAATATACTGTAAGGATAGCAACGACAGCACCTAGGTGAATCAATAATATCGACACCCTTAGGTGAATCCCTCCGCTGGCAGGAAGGTCAATATGTGCGTAACCTTATCCCAGCTTACAGATATGTATTAAAAGAATAGAGAAAAAGACAGATTACATGTATGCATAATAAGATCTCAGGCTATTAATCGCAAGTGCTCACTCTGATAAACGAGAGAAATTCCGAAGTCTATCGGGTCATTCCCCTTCACTACTCTAGCAGAGATTTTCGAAAGAACCTTTTAATGTCAGTTACTCTTGTGCTTTAGCTTTGCTTTCTGTTTCTGATGGTGGTTACTCTTTGATTACTATTTTTTATAGATGAGTACTTCCCTTGCATTTGATGTCTATCTAACTATGGTCTGTTTACAGATCTATGCCACGAAATAATGCTGGTTTTTTTTTTTTTATCTTCCTGTAGCTTTTTGCTTGTCATCTTTGACGAAATACAAATAGATTTCTCTTATTGAAAATGGAGCTGACATGGTAGCTACTATCCCACTTGTTCCTGTTATTAACAAATTTCATGAGCCGAAGTTATAATTTCTGTTTGATTGAACGTCCTCTTTCTAATTTGAGAGATGCTTTGTTGCATTTCTACATACAGTCCAGCTAAAAATGAGCAAGATATTGCGAGACACTAATTGTGAGGTTTTCTAAAAGGGTGTGAATGTGCTTTGTGCATTTCACTAAAGATTATCAGCATTTCTTTGTCTCATCTTCATGCACATGTTTAACAATTGAGAGAATAGATTCAATAGAGCAGGAATAAAGACTCCCCAGAGAAACGAAATAAACATAATGGAAAGAAGAAGAGTACCAAGAAATATTTTGCTAAAAATAGTAAACATATGAAGTATCCTAAAGGTTAGTAGATGAAATTGCACATGTCTGTAGAAGTAAGGAAATTACCACTCTCTGTGTGAGATAATTACCGACAACGATCTTGAAGAAATACGGCTTCTTCTTCTCCATAGGTTGAAGGGCTTAAGGTTTGCCCTGTTTACTCTCGGTGTTGCTTGCTTCCTTTGAACTTCTCTGAACTGTTCTTTGTACTGGGGAAAAAAAAATTGGTCTTTTAATTATCACGCCTTGAGGTCTTGGTCCCCATCTTTTAAGAACTTTGCAGTATTCCCTATTATGTAAAAGCTTTTAAGGGTATGAAAGAGACTTTTTTTGGTTTAACCACAAGTTCACCTAAGTCTTTTGGGCCAAGGCTAATCTTGTTCGCACCGGGTCGGTCCACAGAGGGGGTAAAGTGCTCTCACTAAATGATTTCTCCATTCACAAGATTCGAACCTTCGACCTTGCTTAAGGGATGAGAGTGCCGAACCACTCACAACAACCACTTATTGGCAAGGGTATGAAAGAGACTTTAAGGAGTGATAATCCTTTCATAATGATAAGTTACTCTTAATAGGCAATGAGCAGATACAGACCTCATTAAAAGATACACTCATAAAAATGATCTGGAGGTTCATCAACAAGCAGTATTAGGTGGGGATTACCCAAAAAGGTTGAGGGTTTATTTAGGCCAATGGTTACAATGAACACATTTAAGGAAAAAAAATTCCAACGGTCCAGATGTCTCAGTCAAGATCCAATGCTTGACAATTCAATCAAGCACCCACTTGAGAAGAATTTTGGTCCTTTCATTTGAAGAAACAGATAAAATGGAGCTAGCTTAGCTGGGAAGAAATTGTTATCTGCTTCTTGACCATGTTACGCCTCCGAATATCTTGCCATCCAACCATCCATTCCTTGATACCACAAGGATCAAATCCATCAGAAAAGGTCAGAGCTTCTTCTTCTTCTTCTACTACTTCATCAGTGGCAGAACCAACAAGTAGAGGAACAGGAAGCAGAAGATTGTTGCTTTCTACTACTACTACTACTACTACTACTACTACTACTACTACTACTACTACTACTACTACTACTACTACTACTACTACTACTTCAGTTGTACTAATATCTACCATATCCCCAGCTACCTTTTTCTCATTCCCTGCTCCTTCTTTTTCATCATCTTCAAGTGCTGATTTCTCTGAGCTCCCTAATTCTGGTGGCGTCAAGGCCTTGGACCTTCGTGTTGGCACTGGTTCTACGCCAGTAGACGGTGATCAGGTCTGATTTTGAATTCTTAATATTGTCGTGATTGCAGGGGAGTATCGATATTATTGTTACTCCTACTATGGTGGTATATATATGGCTTGAATTGTTGATCAAAGTTTTCTACTCAAGAACTCATTGTTGTTGTTATGTTGTGAAATTGCCTACTGATCATTCTGTAAAAAAATGTCATTTATTTTAACCATTGTCATTTGTCAACTGTAGTGTTATACTCTATATGTTGGTACTTAAATGTAATGGACATCATGTAATTTGAAATGCAAAGGTGGCAATACATTACTATGGAAGATTGGCAGCAAAGCAGGGGTGGCGATTCGACTCGACTTATGATCACAAAGATTTTACCGGTGAACCCATTCATTTTGTCTTCGTACTTGGCTCAGGCGGCAGAGTAAGTTTGCATTATACCCAAAATCATTGATACATTGTGAACCTGGGGATTTTATGACTTCTATATATGATTGACTGATATATATGAATTATGATTATTATATGGAATGCACCTACGTACAGGTGATTTCAGGGATGGAAGCAGCAGTACGATCAATGAAAGTAGGTGGCATTCGAAGAGTAATCATACCGCCTTCACAAGGATATCAGAACACTACACAAGAACCTCTACCGCCCAATGTATGCCACATTATTCACATCTATTTGGAATCTTTCATTATGTTTAATCATCCAATAATAGAGATAACAGAATTGATTTGACGGTATAAGTTAACTTACTAGTGAATGTGTTCGCAAGGACAGATTGATTAATTTGTGTTATATGGAAATTTCAAACTTATTTTCTTAGAAAATATAACCAAGTACATAGTGCCATAACTAACTTATTTCCTGCAGTTCTTTGACAGGCAACGTCTATTCACGACAATCTTCAACCCGACTCGTCTTGCTAATGGAGAAGGTTCTACATTAGGAACTCTTATATTCGATATAGAGCTTGTCAATGTGAAGAGTTAGAGCATTGAAAACTCGATATTGTGTTGGTATATTTTGGCTATGAGTCCCGCGCTGTAATTTTGCTGCCAAATTGTTAAAGAGTAAAGCTACCATTGTTGGCAGTCTGTGTTGTCAACATTTCGGATTAATGCCCAAGTTTCTTCTATACATACCTTACATGAGAGTAATCAGTAGAATGGTTAAATACATACTTGTATATTATTACTATTATGTACTCTATATATTGCATTTGGCCTTCTTATGCTTCCTCTAAACCAATACAAATATATATACACATCGGTATATAATCACAGCTAAAGCCAAAGGGCTTTCAAGATGAGCCAAACCTTAGAGATTGCAAAAGATAAAAAGAAAAAAAAATACAAATGATTGTGACATCAAGTAGAAGAAGTGATTCATACCTTCCTACTCAGATGGCACATTATTGTGGGGTAAAAGTTGCTAAGATAAACTGAAAACGCTGCACCAGTGCACCATCATAAACTCCTGTGGCACGTTCCACAAACTGACCAACATCAACCTGTTATCCGTCCTCGGATGACTAGCTCTTTTGCATCTTAGCAACTTATTTAAATGTTAAACCTATTTTTGCGATTCATTTCAGTTTAATTAAAAATAAAAAAATATTAATTTCATCTAGATAAAAATAAAATGAACTGAATCGAAGTGAACATAAGTTTTTTGAATTGAAGTGAAGTGAATTTATTTTTTTGGTTTGACTTTTAACTATTTAAAACTTGTTCATAACCCATTTGAAAGTATGTATTGAAAACCTTTCTAAGGCTACAATCATGAATTTATATAACCTCCCACATGAAAGGAAGAGCACTGAAGGTGAATCAAAAATAAATTAAGGACAATATTATGTAAAAAGTAATTCAGTTATACAGAGTAATTTACTAAAAATATACGCTCATTAAAGAAATTAAATATATACGTAAGTTGTACACTGCCGGTAAAATGTTTTTTTACCAAAATAGGAAATAAATACAAGTAGCTGAACCGACTATTGGTAGAGCTGTCAAACCGGTCGGTCAGGTCGGTTCGGGTCGAACTCATTTTTCCCGGTTGAAGTATGTTTGTATACAAACTCTTAATGGACTTTCAAGATATGAAACCAGTTTTTGTCGGTTTTTTCCGGTCGGGTTCGGGTCGGGTTTTCGGGTTTGGTCCCTTTTTATGCCTATTTTAGCGGGTTCGGGTCGGTTAATCTCATTTGCCCCGATTTTAATGCTTTTTTGTGTAAACTTTTACTTGGCTTTTGAGCTGTTAGGTTAGTTTTCCATCGGTTTTTACGGGTCGGGTTTGGGTCGGATTTCGGGTCGGATCAAATTTTGACAGCTCTAACTATTGGTGACAAAACTGGGAGACCAAGAATAAAAACTTAACTACAACAAAAATTAAAGTCACTCTTGCCGCCGTAAGCCATACCCACTTTGCCTCCCAGCTCTCTCTCTCTCTCTCTCTCTCTGGTGTCTGCTCCTCCGTCATTCTGCTTCACCATCTCAATTCCCAGTTCCACAACAACACACCCAACTCACCCTTTGTTCTCCCTCATCCCAATCTTCTTCATATTTTGTGCTAGTATTTGATAAGTAATTAACTGTGCGCTCTTTCTGCTCTCTTTCTTACACCATCATTTGTGAGTTACAATTCAATCACACCCAACTTAATTCTTCAATTTGGTACGTTTTATTCTCTCTCTCCTTTTTAAATTTCTTTAGTTTTTGTTGTGCCCACTTCCTTTTGATTGCCACTCTACTCTTTTCTTTGGGGTTTTTTTGGCTGTTATTCTTACTTGATTCGGTTTCTCTAAATTTATGCAACAGGGGTATGAATTAGTTTTTGTCAATATCTTGTGCCAATAATGCAATTGCAAGGGAAATGTTTGAATACCCATATGTCGGTTTGTACCTTCTGAGCTTGTAGAGTTATTTCCCAGTGAAAAATGATTTCTTTTTGTTTTGCTCAGATGAAGGGTAACATCTGACGTCATAAAAATGGGCGAGGTTGGGATAGAGGAATACAAGAGTCGAGTTGACGATGTGTTGTCACAAGTTGGTGGGGTGAGTTTCTTTATTCTGTTGAGAAAGCCAATTTAATCGAATTTCTATTGTTGAGAAAGGCCAAAACTTTTGTTTATTGTTTACTAGAATAACATAGCATCCACAATTGCTGCAAAAACCCAATTGGATTATCATAGTGTAGACCAAAATTGGATTCTCAGTAGAATCATTACTAAACAGGTTTTTTTTATCAAATGTTTTTCTCAAACTTAATTGTTGAAACTTGTATATGTGCATTAATTTGCATAAGCATGATGGTATACTCACATGATTGTGTTCTATATGTGTTGCAATTGCTATACTGCATAAATTGATGTAGCAGTGACTGTTGAAGTTGCCTACTAATCAGAATGTGGTAGGGTTTTGGGATTGAGGCCTAGCGCAAGGAGTGAGTGTGACTACTAGATTTTTGATGTTCAAAATAAAAGCTTTACCCGTATATGTAGATTTGTAATTCAAACCACTGTTTTCTAGCATATACACTCATTACTTCTTTCCTGTCTGCTGTTAAACACAAAAAATGCGGATGTCTAGACTGAAAATACTTTTAATATTAGCTGTGTGAGCCACTAATCTCCTTTGACTTCAAAAAATTTATTCATTTGTTAAACACTACCCTCTCGATGCAAAACAAGTGACTCCTGGTTTTCCTGTATCTTTCTCACATAGCACATATTGCGCACATCAATTAAGTAGCTGTAGCTTGCTTATGTGGGACTCTAGATTTCCTAGTCTGATACTAGAAATCGTTTGCTTCACGCGTTTTAGGTCCTTAAAATGACAAATGAGGTAGGTTGGTCTGTTTGTGTCCTTGCATTTGTCTGTATTTGTGGTCAGATGTCTGTTGGTCTTTTTTTGCATGTATTTATGAGCGACAAACCATTAATTTTATTGCCTTCCTATGATTAATCATCACAGAGACTAGTTTGGTCCTTTGGGATGCATATTTTAGCCTTGCATTATAGTTAATGTAGGTCTTCTCAGTGTGAGATCCAATGACATTGCATTTTCTGCAGATAGAGCAAAGAGTACATGATATTGAGCACTTCTATGTGAACAACAACAAAAAGCAAACGAACAATCCTAAAGGTGGCTCAGCATCTAAGGACAAAGACAAGGATAAGGACAAACATATTGCTAACATCAAGAAGCTGCAGCAGGATGCAGCATCTGGGGAAGCAGCTGCATCAAAGAGAATGCAGGAGCTCCTACGGCAATTTGGCACCATATTGCGTCAGGTTGGTGTCATTCAAGCTTATGTTTCAGCGACTTCTTATTTTGGATCAAGTCTTATAATTGGGAAAGTTTATTATTCCTATCAATGGCTATTTTGGTAGAGAACTAATTTGATTGTGCTAAAGGCCGTTATTTCTCTTTCCATTAAATGGGAAATTCCACTAAACTCATGTTTTCTTTCAACATTGGTTTATTTTTACATCTCTTGATAACGTGAAAATCAGCTTGGACAATAAAGAAAAAAGTACCATTTCTCTATTTCATGATCTGATATGCACTAGAAACATATTTATGCAAACATTATGCTTCATATGGTATTTTAGCATCTAGTTGTTTTGTTGTTTGTCTTTGATTTTTGTTTAAGGGGTGTTCCTTATGTTTAAAAGTTGTGATTCACATTGTACTTAGCTTTCATGAGATGTAATCATATCTGTAAAAAAATGTAACCCTCAAAGGGTAGCTTAGTTGGTAAGACCTCTGAGTTCTATTCCAGAAGTCCCAAGTTCGAATCCCCTCAGGGGAGGTTTTCCTAGTCGTTAAGTTTAGGGCCATGGCATTAGTCAAGCTAAAAGCTTGTAATCCATGTTATCTAAAATAAAATTTAAAAAAAAAACAAAAAATCTAATTCATAATATATTTATGCTCAATGGTGGCACTTTCAGCACAACCTCTCTCACTTGTTATTCTATGCCTCTTAAACCTTTGAGTCAAATAAAATCATGGACTTGACAGTCAAATTGGCCATTAAATAAAATTAAATGATAAACCAAAAAATGGTGGATTATAGCCTACGTTTTCGGGTTCCCTAGGCCAGGTGTCATTTTTGCCCAAACTTCTCCGGGGGGTCTATCATGACCGTAGAGGACCCTCGGTGCCTCGGGAGGGTCATCAGGATCCCCGAACTTCGATATCACCCAATCACCCATGCTTTCGCTGTTCGGGCCCTTACGTTGGTGTTCCGTGAAAAACGCCCTTACAAGCCTATCGGGGACTCGATAACGGACCCTGTGGGCCTCCTATGTTCCCTAGTGGTGTCCCTTGCAATATGGTGTGAAATTATCCACCTTCGTTCCGTGCCCTCCTAGAAGCCAAAAAAAGGTGGATTATAGGCCTAGGGACACTTACATTGGTGTTCCGAAAAAACGCCCTTACAAGCCTATGAGGGACCCGTTAACGGACCCAGGGGTCTTCCATATTCCTACGGGTATCACTTACGATGTGGTGCAAAAATATCCACTTTGGTTCCGGGGCCTCCCAGGAGCCAAAAACGCGTGGATTATAGCCTAAGTTTTTTGGCTTCGCGAGCCGGGGTGTCATTTTTGCCCAAATTTCTCCTGCAGTCTTTCATGAATGTAGAGGATAATCGGTGCCCCAGCAGGGGTTATCAGGATCCCCGAACTTCGATATTACCCATACTTTCGATGTTCGGGCTCTTAGATTGATGTTCCGTAAAAATGCTCTTACAAGCCTATTAGGGACCCAATGACGGGCCTCGGGGGGCCTCCCATGTTCCCTAGGGGTGTCCCTTACGATGTGGTGCCAAAATATCAAGCATCGTTCCGGGGCCTCCCGGAGCCAAAAAAACGTGGATTATCCTATGTTCTCGGCTTCCTGAGGCCCGGTGTCATTTTTGCCCAAACTTCTCCGGGCGGTCTATAATGACCTTAGAGGACCCTCGGTGCCCCGGGAAGTTCATCAAGATCCTCGAACTTTGATATGTGTTCGGTCCGTTACATTGGTGGTCCGTGAAAATGCCCTTACAAGCCTATCAGTTATCCGATAACGAACCTCGGGGGGCCCCATGTCACCTAGGGGTGTCTCATGCCATGTGGTGCGAAAAAATCCACCTTCGTTCTCGGGCCTCTCGGGAGCCAAAAAAAGTGGATTATAGCCTACTTTTACGACTACCTGGGGTCCGGATGTCAGTTTTGCCCAAACTTCTCTAATGGGTCTATCATGACCTTAGAGGACCCTCGGTGCCCCTGGAGGGTTATCAGGTTCCCCGAACTTCGATATCATCCATGCTTTCGGTGTTTGGGCCCTTACATTGGTGTTCCGTAAGTACGCCCTTACAAGCCTATCAGGGACCGGATAACGGACCCCGGGGGCCTCCCATGTTCCCTATGGGTGTCTCTTTCGGTGTGGTTCGAAAATATCTACCTTCGTTCCGGGTCCTCCCTCGAGCCCAAAAAAAGGTGGATTATAACCTACGTTTTTGGCTTCCTAGGGCCCGAGTGTCATTTTTACCCAAACTTCTCCGGGGGGGCTATCATTTTTACCCAAACTTCTCCGGAGGATCATCAAGATCCCCGAACTTCGATATGACCCATGCTTTCGGTGTTCGGGCCCTTAGATAAGTGTTCCGTAAAAATGCTCTTACAAGCCTATAAGGGACCCTCGGTGCCCCGGGAGGTTCATCAAGATCGTTGAACTTTGATATGTGTTCGGGCCGTTACATTGGTGTTCCGTGAAAATGCCCTTACAAGCCTATCAGTTACCCGATAACGAACCTCGAGGGCCCCCATGTTACCAAGGGGTGTCTCGTGCCATGTGGTGCGAAAATATCCACGTTCGTTCTCGGGCCTCCCGGGAGCCAAAAAAAGTGGATTATAGCCTAACTTTAACGACTACCCTGGTTCCGGGTGTCAGTTTTGCCCAAACTTCTCCAATGGGTCTATCATGACCTTAGAGGACCCTCGGTGCCCCTGGAGGGTTATCAGGATCCCCGAACTTCGATATCATCCATGCTTTCGGTGTTTGGGCCCTTACATTGGTGTTCCATAAGTACGCCCTTACAAGCCTATCAGGGACCGGATAACGGACCCCCGGTCCTTCCCATGTTCCCTATGGTTGTCCCTTTCGGTGTGGTTTCGGGGCCTCCCGGGAGCAAAAAAAACGTGGATTACCTACGTTTTCGGCTTCCCAGGGCCCGAGTGTCATTTTAACCCAAACTTCTCAGGGGGGGTATCATGACCGTAAGGGACCCTCAGTGCCCCGGCATCAGGATCCCCAAACATCGATATCACCCATGCTTTCGGTGTTCGGGCCCTTACATTGGTCTTTCGTAAAAACGCCCTTACAAGCCTATCATGGACCCGATAACGGACCCCGGACGCCTCCCATGTTCCCTAGGGGTATCCCTTACGATGTGGTGCGAAAATATCCACTTTCGTTCCAGGGCCTCCCGGGAGCCAAAAAGACGTTGATTATTGCCTACGTTTTCGGTTTCCCAAGGCCCAGATGTCATTTTTGCCCAATCTTCTCCGCGGGGTCTATCATGACCTTAGGGGGCCCTCGGTGCCCCGTGAGGGTCATCAGAATCCCTCAACTTCGATACCGCACATGCTTGGTGTAGGGGCCCTTACATTGGTGTTCCGAAAAAACGCCCTTACAAGCCTATAAGGGACCCGTTAACGGACCCGAGGGCCTTCCATATTCCCTAGTGGTATCCCTTACGATGTGCAAAAATTTCCACCTTCGTTACTGGGCCTCCAGGAGCCAAAAACGCGTGGATTATATATCCTATGTTTTTCGACTTCGCGGGGCCAAGGTGTCATTTTTGCCTAAACTTTTCCGCGCAGTCTTTCATGACTGTAGGGGATCCTCGGTGCCCCAGGAGGGTCCTCAGGATCCCCAAACTTCGATATTACCCATGCTTTCGGTGTTCGGGCCCTTACATTGGTGTTCCGTAAAAATGCTTTTACAAGCCTACTAGGGACCCGATTACGGACCCCCGGGGCCTCCCATGTTCCTAGGGGTGTCCCTCACGATGTGGTGCTAAAATATCCACCTTCGTTCTGGGGCCTCCTGGGACCCAAAAAAATGTGGATCATAGCCTACGTTTTCGGCTTCCTGAGGCCCGATGTCATTTTTGCTCAAACTTCTCCGGGCGGTCTATCATGTCCTTAGAGGACCCTCGGTGACCCGGGAGGTTCGTCAAGATCCTCGAACTTTGATATGTGTTCGGGCTCTTACATTGGTGTTCCGTGAAAATGCCCTTACAAGCCTATCAGTAACCCGATAACGGACCTCAGGGGCCCCCCATGTTGCCTAGGGGTGTCTCGTGCCATGTGGTGCGAAAATATCCACCTACGTTCTCGGATCTCCTGAGAGCCAAAAAAAAGTGGATTATATAGCCTACGTTTTCGGCTTCCCAAGGCCCCGGGTGTCATTTCTACCCAAACTTCTCCGGGGGGTCTATCATGATTGTAGAGGACCCTCGGTGCCCCGGGAAGGTCATCAGGATCCCCGAACTTCGATATCACCCATGCTTTCGGTGTTCGGGCCCTTACATTGGTGTTTCGTTAAAATGCCCTTACAAGCCTATCAGGGACACGATACAGACCCCGGAGGCCTCCCATGTTCCCTAGGGGTATCCCTTACGATGTGGTGCGAAAATATCCACTTTCGTTCCGGGGCCTCCTGGGAGCTAAAAAACGTTGATTATTGCCTACGTTTTCGGCTTCCCAAGGCCCAGGTGTCATTTTTGCCCAAACTTTTCCACGTGGTCTATCATGACCTTAGGGGACCCTCGGTGCCCCGTGAGGGTCATCAGAATCCCGTAACTTCAATACCGCACATGCTTGGTGTTAGGGGCAATTACATTTTTGTTTTGAAAAAACGCCTTTACATGCCTATGTCTAACCGTTAACGGACCCGGGGATCTTCCATATTCCCTACGGGTATCCATTACATTGTGGTGCAAAAATATCCACCTTCATTCCGTGCCCTCCCATGAGCCAAAAACGCGTGGATTATAGCCTACATTTTTCGGCTTTGCGGGGCCGGGGTGTCATTTTTGCCCAAACTTCTCCGGGCAGTCTTTCATGACTGTAGAGGATCCTTGTTGTCCCAGGAAGGTTATCAGGATCCCCGAACTTCGATATTACCCATGCTTTCTGTGTTCGGGCCCTTACATTGATGTTCCGTAAAAATGCTCTTACAAGCCTATTAGAGACCCGATTACGGACCCCGAGGGCCTCCCATGTTCCCTAGGGGTGTCCCTTACGATGTGGTGCTAAAATATCCACCATCGTTCCGGGGCCTCCCGGGAGCCAAAAAAATGTGGATTATAGCCTACGTTTTCGGCTTCCTGGGGCCTTGTGTCATTTTTGCCCAACTTCTCCGAGCGGTCTATCATGACCTTAGAGGACCCTCGGTGCCCCGGGAGGTTCATCAAGATCCTCGAACTTTGTTATGCGTTCGGGCCCTTACATTGATGTTCCGTGAAAATGCCCTTACAAGCCTATCAGTTACCCGATAACGGACCTCGGGGGCTGTCATGTTACCTAGGGGTGTCTCGTGCCATGTGGTGCGAAAATATCCACCTTCGTTCTCGGGCCTCCCGGGAGCCAAAAAAAGTGGATTATAGCCTACTTTTACGACTACCCGGTGTCCGGGTGTCAGTTTTGCCCAAACTTCTCCAACGAGTTCTCAAACTGAGCGTATGGCGAATTTGGCATCCCTGATCATAACCTTAGAGGACCCTCGGTGCCCCTGGAGGGTTATCAGGATCCCCAAACTTCGATATCATCCATGCTTTCGGTGTTTGGTCCCTTACATTGGTGTTCCGTAAGTACGCCCTTACAAGCCCATCAGGGACCGGATAACGGACCCTAGAGGCCTCCCATGTTCCCTATGTGTGTCCCTTTCGGTGTAGTGCGAAAATATCTACCTTCGTTCCGGGGCCTCCTGGGAGGCAAAAAAAGTGGATTATAACCTACGTTTTCAGCTTCCTAGGGCCAGGGTGTCATTTTTACCCAAACTTCTCCGGGTGGTCTATCATGACCGTAGAGGGCCCTCGGTGCCTCGGGAGGATCATCAGAATTCCCGAACTTCGATACCGCACATGCTTGGTGGTTGGGCCCTTACATTGGTGTTCCAAAAAACGCCCTTACAAGCCTATAAGGGACCCGTTAACGGACCTGGGGGCCTTCCATTCCTAGGGGTATCCCTTACGATGTGGTGCAAAAATATCCACCTTCGTTTCAAGGCCTCCCAGGAGCCAAAAACACGTGGATTATAGCCTACGTTATTCGGCTTCGCGGGGCCGGGGTGTCATTTTTGCCCAAACTTCTCCGGGCAGTCTTTCGGTCTTTCATGACTGATCCTCGGTGCCCCAGGAGGGTTATCAGGATCCCAGAACTTCGATATTACCCATGCTTTCGGTGTTCGGGCCCTTTCATTGGTGTTCCGTAAAAACGCTCTAACAAGCCTATTAGGGACCCGATTACGGACCCCGGGGGTCTCCCATGTTCCCTAAGGGTGTCCCTTAGAATGTGGTGCTAAAATATCCACCATCGTTCCGGGGCCTCCCGGGAGCCCAAAAAACGTGGATTATAGCCTACGTTTTCGGCTTCCTGAGGCTCGGTGTCATTTTTGCCCAAACTTATCCGGGCGATCTATCATGCCCTTAGAGGACCCTCGGTGGCCCGGGAGGTTCATCAAGATCCTCGAACTTTGATATGTGTTCGGGCCCTTACATTGGTGTTCCGTGAAAATACTCTTACAAGCCTATCAGTGACCCGATAACGGACCTCGGGGGCCCCCATGTTACCTAGGGATGTCTCGTGCCATCTGGTGCGAAAACATCCACCTTCGTTCTCGGGCCTCCCGAGAGCCAAAAAAAAGTGGATTATAGCCTACGTTTTCGGCTTCCTAGGGTCCCGGGTGTCATTTTTACCCAAACTTCTCCTGGGGGTCTATCATGACTGTAGAGGACCCTCGGTGCCCCGGGAAGGTCATCATGATCCCCGAACTAGGATATCACCCATGCTTTCTGTGTTCGGGCCCTTACATTGGTGTTTCGTTAAAACGCCCTTACAAGCCTATCAGGGACACGATACAAACCCCGGGGGCCTCCCATGTTCCCTAGGGGTTTCCTTTTCGATGTGGTGCGAAAATATCCACTTTCGTTCCGGGGCCACACGGGAGCTAAAAAAATGTTGATTATTGCCTACGTTTTAGGCTTCCCAAGGCCGAGGTGTCATTTTTGCCCAAACTTTTCCGCGGGGTCTATCATGACCTTAGGGGACCCTCGGGTCCCCGGGAGGGTCATCAGAATTCCTGAACTTCGATACCGCACATGCTTGGTGTTGGAGCCCTTACATTGGTGTTCCGGAAAAATGTCGTTACAAGCCTGTAAGGGACCCGTTAACGGATCTGGGGGCCTTCCATATTCCCTAGGGGTATCCCTTACGATGTGGTGCAAAAATATCCACCTTCGTTCCGGGTCCTCCCAGGAGACAAAAACACGTGGATTATAGCCTACGTTTTTCGGCTTCGCAAGGCCGGGGTGTCAGTTTTGCCCAAACTTCTCCGGCAGTCTTTCATGACTGTAGTGGATCCTCGGTGCCCCAGGAGGGTTATTAGGATCCCCAAACTTCGATATTACCCATCCTTTCGGTGTTCGGGCCCTTCCATTTGTGTTCCGTAAAAACGCTCTTACAAGCCTATTATGGACCCGATTACGGACCCCGGGGGCCTCCCATGTTCCTTAAGGGTGTCCCTCTTGATGTGGTGCTAAAATATCCACCATCGTTCCGGGCCCTCCCGGGAGCCAAAAAAAGGTGGATTGTAGCCTCTGTTTTCGGCTTCCAGTGGCTCGGTGTCATTTTTGCCCAAACTTCTCCGGGCGGTCTATCATGACCTTAGAGGACCCTCGGTGTCCCGGGAGGTTCATCAAGATCCTCGAAGTTTGATATGTGTTCGGGCCCTTACATTGGTGTTCCGTGAAAATACTCTTACAAGCCTATCAGTGACCCGATAACGGACCTCGGGGGCCCCCCATGTTACCTAGGGACGTCTCGTGCCATCTGGTGCGAAAACATCCACCTTCGTTCTCGGGCCTCCCGAGAGCCAAAAAAAAGTGGATTATATAGCCTACGTTTTTGCGGCTTCCCAGGGCCCCGGGTGTCATTTTTACCCAAATTTCTCCGGGGGGTCTATCATGACTGTAGATGACCCTCGGTGCCCCGGGAGGGTCATCTGGATCCCTGAAGTTCGATATCACCAATGCTTTCTGTATTCGGGCCCTTACATTGGTGTTTTGTAAAAACGCCCTTACAAGCCTATCAGGGACCTGGTAACGGACCCCGAACCCCTCCCATGTTCCCTAGGGGTATCCCTTACGATGTGCTGCGAAAATATCCACTTTCGTTCCGGAGGGGAGCCATTATTGCCTACGTTTTCGGTTTCCCAAGGTCCATATGTCATTTCTGCCCAAACTTCTCCGCGGGGTCTATCATGCCCTTAGGGGATCCTCGGTGCCCCAAGAGGGTCATTAGGATCCCCGAACTTCGATATTACCCATGCTTTTGGTGTTCGGGCCCTTACATTGGTGTTCTGTAAAAACGCTCTTACAAGCCTATTAAGGACCCGATTACGAACCCCGGGAGCCTCCCATGTCCCCTAGGGGTGTCCCTCACGATGTGGTGCTAAATATCCACCTTCCTTCTGGGGCCTCCGGGGAGCCCAAAAAACGTGGATTATAGCCTACATTTTCGGCTTCCTGAGGCCCGGTGTCATTTTTGCCCAAACTTCTCCTGGCAGTCTATCATGACCTTAGAGGACCCTCGGTGAGGTTCATCAAGATCCTCGAACTTTGATATGTGTTCGGGCCCTTACATTGGTCTTCCGTGAAAATGCCCCGACAAGCCTATCCGTGACCCGATAACGGACCTCGTGGGCCCCCCATGTTACCTAGGGTTGTCTCGTGCCATGGGTGCGAAAATATCTACCTTCGTTCTCGGGCCTCCCGAGAGCTAAACAAAAGTGGATTATAGCCTACGTTTTCGGCTTCCCAGGCCCGGGGTGTCATTTTTACCCAAACTTCTCCGGGGGGTCTATCATGACTGTAGAGGACCCTCGCTGGGAAGGTCTTCCGGATCCCCGAACTTCGATATCACCCATACTTTCGGTGTTCGGTCTTTTACATTGGTGTTTCGTTAAATCGCCCTTCAAGCCTATCAGGGACACGATAACAGACCCCGGAGCCCTCCCATGCTCCCTAGGGGTATCCCTTACGATGTGGTATGAAAATATCCACTTTCGTTCAGGGGCCTCCTGGGAGCCAAAAAAACGTTGATTATTGCCTATGTTTTCGGCTTCCCAAGGCCTAGGTGTCACTTACCCAAACTTTTCCGCGGGGTCTATCATGACCTTAGGGGACCCTCGGTGCCCCGTGAGGGTCATCAGAATCCCCGAACTTCGATACCGCACATGCTTGGGGCATGTTTTTCTAGACTAGATTCCAGTAATTTCCAGTTTTCTCCAGTTTGGTCCAGTTTTTTCCAGTTTCCAGTTAAAAATTCCAGTTTGTTCCAGTTTTCTCCAGTTTCTTCCAATTTTCTCCAGTTTGTTCCAGTTTTTTCCAATTTAATATTTTGCCATAATAAATATAGTAATTAAGTATTCTTTATCTAAATATTAATAATAAATATAAATTGCATATATTTTTAAATCACTTTTGAAAAATACCCATTTTTTTTATTATCTACTCCATCCGTCCCAAATTGATGTACCCGTTTGAATAATATAATCGTAAAACTACATCCCAAATGATAAAAAAAAAAAATCATACATGCAAAAGTTCCAGTAAGTTCCAGGTTTTTCCAGTAAGTTCCAGTCTTTTCGAGTAAGTTCCAGTTTTTTTCTGTAAGTTCCAGTTTTTTCCAGTTTCCAGTTTCCAGTCTAAAAAAACATGTCCTTGGTGTTTGGGCCCTTACATTGGTGTTCCGAAAAAAGGCCCTTACAAGCCTATGAGGGACCCGTTAACGGACCTCGGGGCCCCCCCATGTTACCTAGGGGTGTCCCGTGCCATGTGGTGCGAAAATATCCACCTTTCTCGGGCTTCCCGGGAGCCAAAAAAAAGTGGATTATAGCCTACGTTTACGACTATCCGGGGTACGGGTGTCAGTTTTGCCCAAACTTCTCCAAGGTGTCTATCATGACCTTAGAGGACCCTCGGTGCCCCTGGAGGATTATCAAGATCCCCGAACTTCGATATCACCTATGCTTTCGGTGTTTGGGCCCTTACATTGTTTTTGTAAGTACGCCCTTACAAGCCTATCAGGAACCGGATAACGGACCCCTGGGCCTCCCATGTTCCCTAGGGGTGTCCCTTTCGATGTGGTGCGAAAATATCTACCTTCGTTCCGAGGCCTTCCGGGAGCCAAAAAAACGCAGTGCGGGTGTCAATTTTTCCCAAATTTCTCCGGGGGTCTATCATGACCTTTGAGGACCCTCGGTGCTCTTAGAGGGTCATCAGGATCCCCGAACTTCGATATCACCCATGCTTTCGGTGTTCGGGTCCTTACATTGGTGATCCGTTAAAACGCCCTTACAAGCATATCAAGGACCCGCTAACGGACCTCGGGGGCCTTCTATGTCCCCTTGCTTCAACCCTCTAGAAATTTAGAGTCTAGACAGATTATCCGTTAATTTATTGGTTTTCTCATTGTGTTTCCATGCTTCCTGTTTGTTGAGAATTTTCGTTACCACGTCAATGCACATTAGGTTTCAATTTGTGCCTTGTAATTAGAAATTGTAATTACCAACCATAATCGTGATTTCTTGTTTGAGAGTTATGAATAGAGTTAATTTGGGGAAGTGGTTAGGGCAAGGTGTTTTGGCCAGTGAGGAAGCAGCCGCAAGCCATTGGTGGTCTTGGGCCATGATCTCTAGGAGTGATACGGAGAAATAGAGGAATGGCAGCCACTAAGGCGCTCAGATACCACTGCTTTGAGCAACTAGAGAGAGAGAGAGAGAGAGAGAGAGAGAGAGAGAGAGAGAGAGGGTGGCAATGGCTGGGTAGAGCAGAAAGTGGATGGGGGAAGCTCTCGGGAAAAGGTCGGAGGCCTCACTAGAAACCTGTAAACTTTGGTGTGGGAGTTAAAACTGGTGATGATCTTCTCCTCAGTTATTTCAGTACCCTTGAAGGACTGAGAACTTATGAAGGTTGTGTTTGTCTCCCCGTTTTGCATTTGTTAATTTGTAGAATATAATAGAATGCCAGAATATTCCCTAGGGATTATTTTACCTTTATGTACCAATGTACTGGCATGATCAAGCGTTGCACTGATGTCTACTAACAGCAGGTAGAATTAGATGGTTCGGCATATCTAATTTTATGTGGTTAAGGTTTTGTCAGGCAAAAGACAAACCCTATTAGTCAGTGGTTTTAGTGTGTTGTTTTCTACAGAAAGAAATCTTTGATATCTGTGCTTAAAGTGTGTGACTGTTTCTGAGATTAGCACAGTTTCTTGATCTGTAATTCTATATGTGCTGTAGGAACTACAAATTGCCTTTTTTTCCAAAGATAACATGACTAATCCCATGGGTTCTGAAGTTAACGACCATGAAAACCTCCAGTGACCTTGAAGCGACAACAATTAAACTAACTAAGAAAGGCATACTTCCTTCTATGGATATTTATTATTCTTTGTTGTTTTTCTCAATTATCTGAATATATTGTTGTACTAATTTTATGGAGTTACCATTAGTAATATGCCTAGTAATGTAGGTTTACTTTTTGATTTGCTTGTAGATCACTCAACACAAGTGGGCATGGCCTTTTATGGAGCCTGTGGATGTTAAAGGCCTTGGTTTACATGATTACTATGAGGTAAACTGTTTTCTTTTGTTTATTTATTGAGAAAATGTCTAGGTTGTCTTTCTTTTATTCTTTGAGACATTATTTGGGTCCCTCCACCCCCCAAAAAAACCTAAAACAGAAAATTACGAAGTTCTTTGTAGTATTTCCATACAACTATTGCTGTAGCTGTGACAAGGCTCCTGACTAGGGCAGGGTTGCCTGATATGCTGATGCCTATAATTCATTCTGTTAGTTTTTTATGCTCAAAGCCTCAAACATTTATGATTGCTTCTGCACACAATGCAGAGTCTGAAAGGGATGTCTTTTGTTCTAATTATCTGCCTTTGTAGGTCGTTGGGTATCTTTTCAGTTATTTGGCTGTTGTATTTTACTATTTTATAGTTGCTCAAATTTTTATCGCGGTTTTATCAGATTATTGAAAAGCCTATGGACTTCAGTACAATAAAGAAACAAATGGAAGCTAAGGATGGCTATAAACATGTACGTGAGATTTGTGCTGACGTGAGGTTGGTTTTTAAGAATGCAATGAAATATAATGATGAGAAGAATGATTTTCATGTCATGGCGAAAACCTTGTTGGCAAAGTTTGAGGAGAAGTGGCTGCAATTTTTGCCCAAAGTTGCTGAAGAGGTGAGATTTCAAGTTTTCAGCTAATTTAATACATTACTTTCGTGTACTCTTTGGGTGAGAGGAAATGTGAAACACATTTTATCTTTTTTTTTGTTCCCTTTTCTTTTGTACTTTGTTGATACTTTAGCTGGCTGCCATTGCAGGAGAAAAGGCGAGAGGAAGAAGAAGCAGAGGCGCATTTGAATATGCAGCTAGCTCAAGAGACTGCTTACGCCAAAATGGCAAGGGATCTAAGTAATGAGGTATACTAGATGCTCTTAGAGTTCCATTTTTTTTCTTTCCCTACCAAGTCAATGACCAACCAACAAAATATGTTCATCAATGAACGTGCTGGAGGGGATCATAAATACAGCAAAACAGTGAACTTCTTACAGGGTTAATGACAATCAAAATACTCCTGGAAGGCATTATGCAGAATTCTCCAATCCAAATGCACAGGATATTCCTAAGACACTTGTCACAGATCAAGAGAAAAGTTGCCATATATCCGTAGTAAAACACCGCTAGGAGAAAGCAAAATGCCCTTGAGGCTCGGCTGAAAATAAGACAATACATCTGATTGCTTTATTAACATTGTGGCAGTCATCTCAGCCATTTTACCAGAATTTACTACCTAGCACCTACTAAACAAACTTTGCCAGGACAAGCGCAAAGGCCAGTGCACTAAGTCGACATCCATCAGCACAAGGCAAAACCAAGGTTTATAAAATGAATGAAATGATTAAAGGAGATTTTAAGTATAGTTATTCTCATTGAAATTTGTTTCATAAAATGCTAATGGAGGCAGTTATACTTGTAGTATATCTGAAGACTGAAATCTTCAGCCTTGACGCAAAGTTATTATTTTTTATTCATTATGTGTCGTTTGATGTTTTGCTCTATCCAACTTTCAGTAAACTTACCCTCTTTTTTTTATGGTTGGGAATACTTGGTTTCAGCTTTTTGAGGCTGACATGCACCTGGAAGACCTTAGAGAACAACTGGTTCAAAGGTGCAGGTAAATGATGCTGCACATATTTCCTCCTGGTGCTTTTGTTTTGTTATTTCAAATTATGATATGGTATTGTTGTATGTTTGCTTGGCCATTTATGTATGCACACCAGGATGTGAATACTTGAAATTTTGTGCAGGTATTGAAGATTACTGGTGTTTCAAACATAGTGCAACTTTTATTGTTTATGTGTGAAATCAATGGTATTGGGTTGAGATGTCTCTTACACAATCGCCCGTACTATTTCTTATAGCTGTGTTACAGTGCTTTATCTTGTAGTACAATGTGTGAAATCAAATGGTATTTTGTTGAGATGTCTTTTGCGCAATCGCCCGTATTATTTCTTATAGCTGTGTTACAGTGCTTTATCTTGTAGTACAATGCAAGGAGAAGTTTCGTTTTGCTTCAACTAGTTTCATAATATGGCTGACATGAGGCCTCATTATGCTGCTGCAATTTTGAAACTAAATTTGAGTTGTCAAATATTAGGAAAATGTCAACTGAAGAGAAAAGACAGCTTGGAACGGCTCTTACACGGCTCTCCACTGAAGATCTTAGCAGAGCTTTGGAAATTGTCGCACAAAGCAATCCCGGATTCATAGCGAATGCTGAAGAAGTGGACCTTGATATAGATGCTCAGGTAGTTAATTACTCACTCACCCCAAATCGCTGAAGTCCATTGTCCTAAAAACTATTCTGCTGCTCAGATCATTGTCTGAATTGTTTCTGTTTGACATGCCTTCTGATGCCCACAGAGTGAATCCACATTGTGGAGATTAAAACTCTTCGTGAAAGATGCACTGCAAGCTCAAGGCAAACCTGCGAGCATAGGTGGCAACAACAATAATGACAACATCGAAAACAATAACAACAATAATGTTAATACCAACTCAAAACGCAAAAGGGAGATATGTGATGCCCTTGCGAAGACTGCCAAGAAGAAGAGCAAAAAGCTCGGATCATGATTATATGAAGGCTGTACAAACGAGCATTTCAGGCACGCAGTTAACATCCTGGGTAGCATTATTCCTTTTCTTCTCACTCACCCCTAGCATTGTATTATTGTGTATATTAGTTGTCTGAGCAAAGATAAACGATTGCCTTGTATGATAGTGCCAACTACCTCCATTGTACTCCATAAAGCAAAAACTAAATAACAATGTTTAGGCCAGGGTACAACTATTGGAGTTGATGCTATTGCCTTGTAATTTTTTGAGCCCTCATCAGATTTGTTAACTTGTACAAGCATATATTAATATTTGCCGCCAGGGCTCTAGGATCTTCTTGTTCTTGTGACTAGTAAACTAAGATTGTACTGTAATTCTGTAGGGAAATAAAAGTACTCGTATCATAAAACTGAAGGTCTTAGGAATCAGAATCAACAGTCGCATGGCTACAACTCGTACCTAAATTCTAATTAGCACTCGAAAAATGTACTATCTGAAGTAAATAGTACCTTAACGTATTAACAAGTATAAATAATCCTAGATTAGATTCACAGTAAACTAAAGAATTGTTAGTTCTCATTAGCAGACATAGGTTACAAACTTTAAGTTTACTCACTTGTCCATTAGCAGTTGCACTTCCATATTTTACATCTTGAGATTTAAGAGTGTATTTTTTTCCACTTATTGAACCTTACTCAATCAGTGGAAATAAGTGGCAAGACCTTACTCAATCAGTGAGAATCAGTGGCTAGACCTTATTGAATCAGTGACAGGACCTTACTCAATCAGTGGAAATCAGTGGCAGGACCCACATTCCTACTCACAGAATCAGTGATAGGACCTTATTGAATCAGTGGAAGGACCTTATTGAATCAGTGGAAATCAGTGACATGGCCTTACTCAATCAGTGAGAATCAGGGGCAGAACCTTACTCAATCATTGAGAATCAGTGAAAATAAGTGGAAAAGATCGCATACTTAGCCAAAAGTGAGCACACTTTTACTATGAAAATTGCACGTGCGAAAGACGCAAAGCATCACCATTCACATCTAGTGGATGATGCTTAATACTAAAACAAGCTCGTTTTAATTGGTACTCGTATTTGTAAAGCTGTCAAGTTCAGGGTGCCAAAAAGTGAATTGTTCCCAAACAGTCAAGTGACGCCCTGTGTTTGCTTTACTTTGCAAAAAGGCTGCAGACTAATTGGGGTGGGCTCGATAAAGATTTCAACTAAAAAAATATACCGAGTACTCCATCTCGAGATCTCACGCAAGCCCAAAATTATCAAAATGAAAAGCCCACTTCATTGGTGTCCTAATGCAAATAGATCTCGTGACGTAGGTTATGTGAATCCAATAAAATTATGCCATCAAATATATTAGGAAATTAATATATTTTGTGTGGACTTAGTCTACCGTGGACCAATAACCTTAATGAAAATATTTAAAAACATAAAGGGTATATTTAAAAAGGTTTAGTTCATTGGTCCGCTATAGACTAAGTCCAACACAAATTTTTGTATTAAGTAATAGTTCATTGTGAGTTTTATTTCTTTAGTTGCTTTTCATTTTCTTCAAGGTATAATTTTATTTGGGTCCGCGCAGTTGCCTGTATTTGAGAGTTAGGCATAAAAATTATCCCTAAATAAGTGATAATTGAAGACCACGATGACTAGAGCTGTTCACTATTCGATCCAGACTGATTTTTTGGATCGGACCGGGTGAGATCGGTCTGAGTTTTGGACCGGGTAATCCGGTTTTCGGTCCGGCCCGCAGTCGGTCCAATCCCGGTCCGGTCCGATTTTTGCAAATAAAATTTTAATGATCAACCCAACTCGCTGATCATTTTCCAAAATTTCGGTCCGGTCCGGGACCAGTCACACTCGGTCCGGTCTGGTCCGGGACCAGTCACACTCGGTCCGGTCTGGTCCGGTCCCAGACCGGATGAACAGCCCTAACGATACAAGTTGAAAACAAACAACACACTCACCAATTCACCTTCAATTACCCTATAATCACAAGACACATCTCTAAATTTAAATGTACATTATTCGTAATATGTGAGAGAAAAAGTATGTTAATTGCAGACACGGAATAAATTGAAAACCTAATGAATAAGTTTTAAAGTACACACCCAATACATCTAAACTTGAGCTTGCTGATTATTATTATTAGTTTTGCTACTATTATGATTCTCTCTCTCTTCCCCTTTGGTGCGATTTTCTACTGGTTAATTTAGACCTTAATAAACTAGTTCAAGAGTCCATGCATCTGTGGATGCTTGTAGAGAAAGAATAAGATGTTGATCTTGTTGGTACTATATATTGTGATTATATAAAGGTTTGCTGGACGCCAATATATTTGTCAAGTTTGACTCCCGTCTCATAGAATGTAAGGTATGCTTAATTTACTTGCCATACCATTTTCTGCGAAACGTAAGATCCACAGCTCATTTGTCTCAACAGATGACTCCCGTCTCATAAGTCATAATGGACAGAAAATATAAAACAAAGCATACATCTATATGATAATAGGGGCTATTTTGCTATTTATTTAGCTGGACTTGGCTCAAATTCGAGAACCCGAGTGGGGTAGTATTCGAGCTCAGAATAACTCATTAATAGCATTAACCAATACCCAATGACGAATCCAGGTATATATAAGTTTAAGTGGCCGGGTTTACTCTTTACCGTTGTACTCTCTCCGTCCCACGTCTATCTTTACATTGGACTTTTCACGTTCTCCAATACACTACTTTGATAATAAATATATATGATTTCATAATTTTAGAATTTTTAATAAGATGATATTTTGAAAATATTATTTAAAATCAATCTAGCAATACTATTTTCACATTGTAAAACTTTATAACTTTTTATAAATAAGTGGTAAAAGTTCACAAACTTTGACATTAAAAAGTCAAATGTAAAGATAAACCTGAGACAGAGGAAATGATATGTAAGACATTTTTTAAGTATATTACTTTTCATAATGGAAAATTTCAACGAAAAATTACTTAAGACTCTATTTGGACATACTTCCATCGGCCAAAGCTAATACCATAGTCTTAGAAACTACATGGAGCACTCCTAGACACCATCAACTTAATTAAAGAGCATATAAATTAAAAATTGTTAGAAACTTTAGGTAATGTACAATAATCAGAGCGAAATTAATACTGCTAGTAGCAAACATAAACCACCTTTATTACTAGGATGAGTTAGTAGAACATCAGAAAAGCTGTTGAGGAGAATCATTAGTTGAATTAACATTGGAAAAGCATTAATTAATCAAGAATGTAAATACCATCTGACAGATTGACACTTTGTATATAATACAAACAGCTGTTGATCGATCTGCAGCACTCAGTATTCACTAACACAAGAATTTTAATTTATGGACCTCTAATATGCAAAGGATGTGCTTAGTAACGGTTAAATTTCCAATCATCATAATAAAGAAATAAATAAATAAAAGTATTATTATAACAAATAATGTTTTGTATTTTGTAAGGAAGGATAGCAGAGGAAGCATGTGATGTGCACAAACTATTGGTGCTGCAAGAAACAATGAGGGGAAAATGTGGGTGCCTGATCAAATACCAAAAAGATAAATCTAATAATTCAAATTATCTCCTTATTCCCTGACAAGGCCTGCCAAACAGATGGATAGCAGGGAAGGAGATAAAATTATCATATCAGGAATTTGTTATCTACTTACTTGACTAATCAAATTGGACGACTACCAAAATCCTCTGTTTTTCTTCTTCATTGGGCTCCAGCTTGGCCTTGCTTGTTACATTACATTACATCTAATTTTTTTTTTTTTTTTTGCTACAAAGACGCATGTAATTGCCCGCAAACCACACGCGCCGGGCAAGCCAACACATCTTTGATGGGCCGATGGGCTCAAATAGAGGAAGAGACCCCTCCCTACAAAGAAATATAGAGAAGATTTTATTATTCTCCCTATAAAAGAATTTGTACCCCTGATCAATAATTTATAAGGATAAAGCACTTACCACTTGAGTTTCCACCTCATCCTTACATTACATCCAACTTGACTTTTATTAATACGAGTAAAAAACAAAGAAAGATAAGTAAGGGACTCTTCACTTCATCTTCATGATATCTAGGTCAAAGAAATAAAGGAGACAATAATATTAGTCAAGAGTATTTACTTATTGGTTTTGGGTTGGCATGTTTCATACACTAGATACTATTTCTACTCTTTTCTTTAATGGAACTTTCATACACTAGTAGTATTTCCACTAATCCAACTTTGATGTGTTTTTTTAGCCAAAATGTGGTTCGTGCAATCGTACGAGCGTGAAATGACTTTGCGTAAACTAATTAACGATTACTTACTGAGTTTACAAGCTCCCATCATATAGAGGATCATGCTAAGCAATCGCAATCACAATCGCAATCACAATCGTAATCGCGGAAGATAATTAGGTTGTTTGGTAGTAACTCTTAGACATTTTCAGATTTCATCACATTTTAGGGGTTTACATGGATAATCTTCACATACATACATACTAATACGGCTGCTAAATAATCACAAACGTATATTTGAAACATACAAAGTGGTATTGAATAGAGGCAATTAACAAATGAGCTTGGTTGAATAATGCATTAGGGGTCAAGTGTCAAAAGGCAGGCTTGAAGCTCAATAAGACCTGCTGGTTCATATGATCACAATCTGATTTAGACCAATCATAGTGGCATTACAACAATAATCTTTGGAATGTTTTTTATAAAAAAAATTAACAAGTTGCACATTCGAAAACAATTTAATAGGACTAGTGTGTTTGATTTGATTATGGAGAATCAATAATGTATCATGAATTCATGATCCCCTCCCTCCTTTAGCATCATAAGGAGTAACATCTATATATTGTGACAATTGCATATATATAAGCTGGCCATTTCTTCACCATTTTGTTTGGAACTCTTTAAAAACGGCGACTAACACCAAACTTCCCATTCATTCATATTTGATATTTTCATACCAAGTTCCAGACTTGCACATGACACATGTGGCTTCTGCCCCACGTGACGTCCCTCATCCGCTGGACCACGTGATCTGCACTCTGTCCTTGATTAATTAACCCCCCATCAATCCCATAGAAACATTGCTTCGGAGGTCAAATTGCTATTAGTAATGGAAACTAAATTAACTTCCTGCGTAGGTTAGTTATATCAAAGCTGTTGGGGAATTTCACGACGGTTTATCTATACAAGTTTGAGATAAATAATTAAAACAATAGATAAGAAGAACAATATCACAATTTAACATGGTTCGGCCCCAACTCAATGACCTACGTACATGATCCTCATATTATTAATTAATCAACCACATATTAACAACACATTATTCATGGATACACAAAGTGACTACCTCTTTGTTAAGCACACTATGTATTTCCCTTCCATGGGGTTCGTCCTCCTACAGTGCCCTCTTGCCCCCGTTACATAATGGTAACTCTCTCTCTCTATTCCTGTTAGAGTATAAGCACCCCTCTAATTCACTATACCTTTTAGCACACCGTTCTCTTTTATCATCTCTAAGCCCCTAAACCACTGATTATATGGACATTAGAGTCCTATTCTATTCTAAATAGGAAACTAAACCCACCAAAAGACTACAAAAGATAGGATAAAATACAAGATAAGATAATATCTATCTAATAGGAAACTACCATCCATCCTAATATTACATAAGGAACATAACTTGTATCCTAATAAAAGTTCTCTTCTTATCTTGATCCACAATAGAGTATCAACCTCTTTAGAAGACTTATCATCATATTCGGATCGATCCCTAACAAAAACATTGTATATACCAAGTTCAGATAAGGATGAGAGTATTATTATGAGTTATGATAAAATTTAACACATGCACCATCGGCTATCTCTAATTCTTCATTATATTTATCTCAACCTGCCATTAACGATCTTAATTAATCGTTTGCTAGTTAGCTCAATCATTACTATTTTTTATTAATGAGTAAGTGGAAAAGAATACATTATCGTAAGTATTTTCTTCGAGTTATAATTTATTTACATGACAAAGTCTTTTCGTTTGGTTTTTGTAAATTAATGATAGTACTCATTCAAATCATATAAAGTAGAGAAAATAGTAATCGATCGTATTATATGCTCCCTTTATTAATTTTTACGGTGTCATTGTTGAGATAATAAAGAAGACAACTATGATTGCAGGCACACAACAGTTGCCAACAATCTATCTATTGGACTCAAATCAAAGGAATTCATGAGCAAGCTATGGTAACAAAGGCTTGACAAGTGTAACTTTATTACCAAAATATATATATATATATATATATATATATATATATATATATATATATATATATATATATATATATATATTGCTTAGGTGGTGAGCAGAACATTTCAATTCATTACTTGAAGTATACTTCTATTAAGGTCAACATATCCATGAATTTTATTTAAAATTTAAAAAAAGAAAAAGAGGAGAGGTCTTATTCTTAGAGGTCAACATACATAGGCGAGAAGGTGAGAACCCATTTAATAATCCCAAATGGTTGGATGATGTGGCAGGCATGAGATCCTGCATCATTGCTTCCATCTACCTTAGCTAGCAGCTAATAATAAGCTCTCACAAACACATTTGTCTTCTTTTTTTCTTTTTCTTTTTTTTGGCAATATTCAGACACATTTGTCAAACTTGCATAATTGTCTAATGTATGGAATGCCAACAAACACAAATAGGAAATTTCGCTTTTATAACTTAACAAAATTATAACTATCGGCCTCAAATCTATTACAAGGGTGCGTTTGATAGAAGTGAACTTACTAGTATCTCTTCTTTGGTGTGAATAATGAAGGAAGTCTCCCTTTTCAATGGGTATGAAACTTGAACCCAAATTCTTATTGGGGATAAGTGAGGACGGGTATTCATATTTATTTGTGGATATATTTCTCATTTCAAATTACGCCTTCAATAATTCCTACTACAAAGTACTATCAATTTAGGGGAAAAAAAGAAAAAAAAAAGTTGGAGTAGGATAGTTTAAAATTGAAATACAAGTATTGGGGAATGGTCGAATAATGGACATTTTTTCGTTTCTTAAAAGGGAAATTAATACAAGGTCGTCAATCATGGATATTGGGAATGAACCAAAGTTGTTGTCCCTTCAAAACAAAATTAGGTGGATGTGCTGTCGTCCTTACAAATTTAGAAGTAGCTTAGCCTAGATAGGGATATTGTTGTGAGTATCTTTGAAAATTGAATTGAAAACATGATACTCAATGCATGCAACAAATTAAAACAAGGGATAATATATATATATATATATATATATATATATATATATATATATATATATATATATATATATATATATATATATATATGCCGTTGTTTATTGTCAGGCCCAAAAATACTAGTGTCAGGTTAATAATTAATTAATTTGACGATTTAACCCTTTATTATAAAAGAAGACAATCTAAATTATTCCCTATCCATATATACACTTGCTTTATTTACTATTGACTATATAAAAGCTAAATCATAATGATAGCCTTAAAAATCTCTTTTCAAGAATAAAAAAGCATTTTCATTATTCATATAAAATATCCAAGTTAAGTTGTCAATTTGTCATACATTCAAATCAAATACTCTGATCAGCTTGTTTTTGCGTCAAGTTGTTTAGCTTGTTAATGTGATTGATCTGGGCATATGATTGATCCTGGCTCTAATATAAAAGTGATATCAGATATGACTTACATTCAGATGAAAAAGGAACTAAAGAGCTTCCATTGAAAGGAAAATAAAAATAAAAAAGGAGAACTATAGAGTTTTGTATGTAATTGAGTTTTGATAGTAACCACACGCAATTTATGAAACCTTCCAAGCTCAATTTTATAACTCTTATGTCTGATACAATAATACTCATATACAGACTTACAGAGTAGTCAATATGGAAGGATTAACAATTTTTGGACTAATAACCTTATCAAAACACAGCAACCTGGCTCTTAATTGGTTAGGTCTTAAATTATTTAATTTCTATTGTACCATCAACATGTGTTTAAAGGTTGTTGTCTATTGCTACGAGGATGATGTACTTTGTATGGAATTTAAGTTGTTTCTATGCATAGGTATTCATTCAGGAATCAAAGAGAGAACATGAATGACATGTGAGTAATTAAGGAAGATAATAAGTTGATTCTTATCAATGCAAATTGCTAAATTTGTGGAATTGTAGGATCCCTAAATATGATGTCTTTCCATAAATTCGTTGTAATTAAAGCAATGAAAGATAGTGGAAAAATAATAGGTGTTTTGCCTTAAGAGTTAAATGGTCAAGCCAAATAATAATAACCTGGCATTAGTGTTTTTCAGCCTGGTAATAACAGCGCCATATATATATATATATATATATATATATATATATATATATATATATATATATATATATATATATATATATACTAAAATGGCGCTAATATATAGCTTGGGACACAGCATGTGTTTGAACAGACTAGACATGGCTAAAAAAGCAAGTAAGCTAAGAATATAATGATTCTCAATTGTCCCAAGATGGATCAAGCATGGAGAGAGAGAGAAGAGAAAAGAAAAAAGTCGAAAGAGAGATCAGTGAAGAATAATGCAATTAAAGGAGTGAATTATATATAAGCGGGACATGACACACCGTGTTCGTGCTTGCTTCGTGTTCATACCGTATTGTGTCGTGTCGTGTCTCGTGTTAATAGTGTATGCCCAGTGTCATTTCTTAGTGCATGTCCAGTGTCATCTCTAACTCCATTTCCTTATCCTAACCTTAATTTGGGTTAAAATTTAAAATAAGGGTAACTATAGATGTGGTGGTACATACATAAGAAGAACTAGATCCATATACAGAATGCTAGAACGAATGGTTGTTAGGAGTACTATAGTTGTATACCCATCATTAATTAGGATGAACATTACTGGTCATCCAATAACAAACATGATACATGTGCATAAAGTGAGCTCACTTTACACTCAAAACTTACTTGCATGTGCAAATTAAAGAGAGTGAGTAAGCATTATACCAAGCAATTTTAGTTAGCCACACCTAATTTAAAAGCTAAAGCTGTCTTTGCTTAATTTTGGATGCCAATTAAAACACACCTTTTTCTTCTTTTTTACTTAGGTGGTTTATTCCTTTATATATTCTCTTTTTCTTTTCTTTTTTCCCACTTTCAACATTATATTAATCCTAAAAGCACAAGGAAGGAATACAACCATGTGAATTTCAAACTACGTCAAATTTTTATTTTACTTTTCTAATCTGTTTATCAAAGGAGATGTCGAGATTTGCAAAAGGCTGGCCAAATTGGTCTTTTTTTTTTTTTTTTTTTTTTTTTTTTTTTTTGGCTCGAAAAGATCCTGAAGCTCTGAAATTCTCCTCTTCTTCTTCTTCTTCTTCTTTTTTTTTTTTTTTTTTTTACTATATTTCATCTTTTTTTTTAACCAGAGGATGTTCCAGATTTTCAGTACATTGCATCTTTTCACCATTTCGTTTTTCAGCACCGTACCACAAAATGCAACGTCCAAATTCAACCTTTGGTGTTTTTCAATTAGTTAAACCCTTTTACCTTAGCTTCCAACAAATATTTAAGTGTAGTAGTAGTAGTACAGTACGAGTACCACTTAACGTCCAAATTCTCTGAGTACGTGTCAGTATTGCACTGCTCTTAATTAGCCCACTACATCATGTAACTAGACTAATAAACGGCTTTAATTGAGTGAAATCACCAGATTGATCTATTGGTTAATCGAGCATTTGCCATCAAAACCTTTCGAAAAATATTTGGTTGACTGACCCATAAGGTGGACAACCCACCTTCTCTATGTATATATCGTCGGATTGTATGTATTTCTCTCCTACCTTAAATAGGAGAATATTATTTCTTGGAAATAAATGAGAGAGATAGATACAAAGGGAAGATGGGTTGTCAACCCAGTGGGTAGATGTATCATTTTCCAAATCTTTTTGTTACTAAAATTAAGGAAAATGTTTTATCCACCCAGGGAGTGGCCAACGCACTTGGATATTATATCTCTCTCTCCTAATTTAATAGTACTACTTTGAAAATAGAGGAGAGATAATTGTGAAATTAGAGGAGAGAGATAGATACAATAAGGTTATGAGTTGACAACTCAGTAGATGGATGTATTATTCTACTAAAATTAATTTATTAAATAACAACTTTGGTATAAGTAGAAGCAATTAAGAGGCTTATCCAAGCTACTGTAAGATAGAGAATCTTCAGAGTTTCGTCACTTTCTGCCTCCTTGGAGTTAGACATACCTTCATAATGGGAGCTTATATATAGTATATCTCTGCTAATTAATGGCATTATTATTATTATTTTAAGGTTTTAATTGTTTTCATTTCCTCTTCAACAACAATAGTAAAATACTTAATTAATTAAAGTTCTTTGCAAGTAGATTGCTCAAATGGCTCACCTAGGATGTTGATTCTCCTTGATTAAGTGAGTGACATCGCACATCGGCCACCCTAGCACTTGGTTCGTTGGTGCCCTTTAATTAGTGGGTTGTTTAGTACAGTAATCTTAATTAATTTTATTATAAAACTGATTGAATTATTCCCCAGTTAAACATGGTAAGTATATGGTCCCCTTCTGATCCAACTCACTAAAACTTGCCACGTTTCAGGTTCATATATATCTATATGCTCAACATAATAAGTAGAAGTACAGTATATAGAAGCATTTTCAACTTAGGGTCTGTTCTCCCTAGCTTATTTCTGTTTATTTCTGTTTATTTCAACAGACTTCAACAAATTTGAACAAACTTCAACAAACTTCAACAAAGTTAAATAAAGTTAAACAAAGTTAAACAAACCAATGTACAAATTATCAACAAGATTCAACAAAAATAAACAAAGTTCAACGAAGTTCAACAAAGTTAAATAATGTTCAACAAAGTTCAACGAAGTTCAGCAAAGTTCAACAAAAATAAATTTTCAGTAATAAATATGAACGTTTTTCTGTTGAGAAGAACAGCCCTAATAGCTAGTTTTAAAATAAACATATGGATTCTAACGGACTTTGGAGTATGTACATGGTATGTCATTCATGATGTAAGCTGATTGGGTTCGGTTGAAGCGCCTAGTTTTTGCTACATAGTTCTAGACCGTTTAATGATAATACTCCCACATGTTAGACTACCAGAGCCGGCCATGTATGAGGACAAGAAAATTAAAAACTAATACCTATAAGCAAAAAAATAATAGTACATTTGAACAAACAGAAATTTATGTTTTTGACTGTCTCATGCGTGAGGCAGTTTTATAAGAAAACAGTTATTAGTAACTACAAAGCCCCACCACCACCCTATACACTAAAAAGCAAAATATTGTAATTGTACATGCATTGAGTATAATTTTTCGAAAACACATGTAAGGTTGCATTGTGGTGGGGTATGTTTGATAGAGCTTATACGATCAGTTCAGTTTAGTTCAATTCAGATGTCAATTTTGTTCAGTTCGGTTTATTGGTGCTGAGTTCACAAACATATTTTTTGTATCACATATCAAGTTGTGTTCAATTCAGTTCAGTTATGTCATGTTTAGTTTAATAGTATCCAGTTTAGTGATGTTGAATTCAGTTCAGTTTCAGTTCAATTCTGGTAAGTTCAGCTCTATCAAACGCACCCATAATCTTGTAATGGCAATTCATGCGAAGCACATTAATATATATAGGGTACGTTTGTTAGAGCTGAACTTACCAGGACTGAACTGAACTGAACTGAACTTAACCGAGCACCACTAAACTGTACTGAACTTAACCGAGCACCACTGAAATGAATCGAACACCACTGAACTGAACTGGAACATAATAATGATAACAATTGAATTGAACACCACTGAACTGAACTGAATTGAACACCACTGAACTGAACTGAATTGAACAATACTGAACCGAGCTGTATTTATGTGTGACCACCCCTGAACTGAATTAAACTGACCGGAAAAGCTCTAAAGAACGCACCCATAATCTTATCAGCAGATTGAATGCGGATTTAAACATGGAATTGTTGAAATTGCCTTAATTAGTTCTATTCACGTTATTAAGTAACAACCACAAATACCTCATTGGCAAATAGTTTTTTCTAAAAATGATTTAAGTTTATGGGGACTATATCCAATGAAATGGATATGATGTTACTCATATAGCATAAATTAAAGGGGAGATTGTAAGTTTGTAACTATCCGTGTAATTACATTCTACATACTTGAAAAAATGATTATAGGAAGTGTGTTTCAAAGTCAACTTACATATTTGCATCACTATTCAACAACCGAAATGATTACCAAGGCTAAGTTTTCAAAGGCATTTGTTGTTATTGCATACTCCATAATATATAACAGAAGGCATGCAGCTACATTAATTGAATTATTATTGGTATAAAATAAAGGGGCAAAACTAACATTGCATACATACAAGCTAAGTGAAATAATTGCGTGGTTGCCAATAATATGGGAATGACAGCAGATCAAGTAGAAAGATGAATAGAAATTCCAAAATAAAAATGCAATAATATGACATCCAACACATGACAATCATAGTTTTATCCAACTGTCTGCCTACCTAGGCCTGCCTCCCCCATTATGTATTATCCATTATTTATTATTATATATGTTTTTCATCAAAAATTTGTACAATTATTGTTATATATAGGTCACAACACAAGTAGGGACGTGTAAAAACTTTGAAATTGTACACCCCGCCACAGACTTTCTTTGCATATTTATCCATTTTTCCGAATTTATGATCAAGGAAGATATAATATGCATGGGACACACTGCATGTGTTTTCAGGTATGGCTATAGAGGATGATGTTGCTGTATGTATGTGTGGCTAAAGCTAGTGTGGCCTTGCAAATAAGCAAAAGCTTAGATGAGAATCGATCATTATGATTATTGGTTGTGGCAGGAGTGTATAAAAGTCAATATACACTGCATAACATATACTCCACATGATTGGAAGAGTATATTATATGAGTGGGAGAATTGTTAAGAATATAACTCACATTTTAAAGAGTTGAATTATTGTATATATATATGGAGTATAAATTAGTGGGTTACTCCACCTAACACCAATTAGTTTTAGGATATGATTCTACTGATATTGTGTACAACGACCTACTCTACTCCACATCTGTGTCTGTAGAAGGTAGCTAGACTCGTTGAAAATTTAATAAGAATCGATCTCATAAGACTAGTTAGGATCTGTTATTCAAAAAAAAAAAAAAAATCTAGTAAAAGGTGCAAAGATAAGTCTAGTGTGTATCATATAGGACTAATAGGAGTAATAGAGAAAAGAAATTGAATATTAACATAAGAAGTCTATGAGTTTATGCACAAATTATTGTATGAGATGGTTTCAAAGTTATGCCTCTCATACAAGTATGATCACGCTGATCTTTATATAAAGGTAATCTTACATTAAGTCGGCTCATACAAGATTTTTTGGGCTCTGACGGAACCCAATAATGTACCAATAGGCCAAAACTTCACGGGGCAAGCAAATTGTAAACACGAAACAATATGAGATGCAAGATTAATGAAGATGCAACTCTTTACTCTGTATTTAGAACACTAGACATGTGGTCACGCATTCGCGTAATTGCGTGTCACCGCTTGCACTGACCACGTGCACTGCAACTAACCCGTATTTAATTACTCAAGTTTGATTAATGATCAAATGTTACTGGCTAATCTCGCATGTATTTAAAGCTAATCATGGGCTGGTAATTTAGTTTAAGTAGTGACTTATAAATCCTTGGAGTTGGAGTACAAGCAAATTAATTAACCTTATCCAGAGAGATTTTGCAAAAGCATTGCGTCATCCAATGCTCCCTTGAATGTAGACATGTCTACATAATGAGAGCCCTGAGCATAGCTAGCAAGTAGCCTACACCCATAATTTCCGAATTTCCATTATTTTTTCCCCTCCCCTTTCTCTTGCTTGCTCTCAAAAGAGAATCGTACCTCAAATTAGTAATGTTTCAACAATGTGTTTATTTATTAAAATTTTAAAAAAGTCTCTCTCTAGCTATGAGAAAAATGACTTAAACCTAGATTTTTGTTGGGACAATTAGAAACAGAGAACTGCGATAATCATTCTAGACTCCTATGTGTAAATTTACATCAACTATGAGCGAGTTTATAGGATGCCTATTCATTTGATTAATCACAATCTCATTGCAAATATAGGTTAGGGGTTTGTTGGTATCCAACCATTATAAGGATTTTGGGACGTGTTTATTTACACTTACTGTACTGATCTAATATGATTGGGTAAGACTTTTAGGACGTCCAGTGATATGATATTAATGACAAAACAAGTGAGTGAAATAGGTGAGTAAAAAAAAAAACCGCACTTATGCATAGCTTATGCTAAAAATAAATAAATAAGAGATTATGAAGCCTAATTTGATGGAGGCATGGAGCGTATGTACATTTCAAAACGGAATCAATGATCGGAATTCAAATAGGAAATTGGCGAAAAACTCCAAAGATGAACCCAACTAGTTGTCTAACCCGAAATTAACTTGGAACCAAAATTTGGTCCTGCCTAAAAGTCATGCACATCAAGAGATCGAGCAGCCCACCTTAAATAAGAAGACCTAATGAAAGGAACCCTGCATGAAGTGGAACATGAAAGAGTTAATGTTTATATATATATATATGGGGACCTTTTAATTACTTAATACGTGTGGTGACCTGTAATTCGTGGTGCTCTATCAAAGATGCTGGATCAATGCAGAATCAAACCCACAAACTGGACCTATAAATATATATCCCATCATCATCAGTCATCAGTCATCAGTCATCAGTCATCAGTCATCAGTCATCACCTATAAATTGGCCGTGTTTCTATAGTGTCACGCACTTGGCGCTCACAAATCTATTCGGATCGGTAGCACAAAACTTGGAAAACACACACAACACTTGCTAGTTGCTACCCAACGACCCTTTCAATTTTAATCAAATGGACCCTCTTATTAATTATTAATATTGGAAATTTTATTTTGCTAAGTAAACGAAATCGCATGATTTTTTATTTTTTTTTTGTGAAGCCCGAATCTAACATATATATACTTACAAATGAATCTCAAATTAGTATTATTCCCTTCCCTCAAAAAAAAGAAAATACTAGTATTATTCCTTTTTATCTAGGGTGCGTTTGTTAGAGCTTATACGGTCAGTTCAGTTGAGGTGTCGATTCACGGATTCAGTGATTTCAGATTCTCTTAAATGATCTACAACTCATTTCAGTGGTGCTGAGTTCAGAAACATACTTTTTGTCTCACATATCAAGTTAGGTTCAATTCAGTTCAGTTATGTCTAGTTCAGTTCAGTTTAATTCAGTTCTGATGAAGTTAGCTCTAACAAACGCACCTCTAGTTGTAGGTTTTCTTCTTCTTTCTTTCAATAAAAGAAAAGGTTTTTTATTTTTTTTTTGGAATAGAACTATCCAGTTGCAAGTCAGCTCCAGTATAGAGGGAAAATTGTGTATTATATAGCTGTTGAGATTGATCTCTTTATCCACATGAATTTACCTCGCTCGATGTATTTCCTAAGGGGTTTGTGCGTGTCACAATCCTTTTAAAATATAATGTATTAAATATAGGCAAGCAAACAAATTAATTATACCCTCAGAACTAACCTTGTTTGTAGAATTGCAATTTACAGCTATATATATAGGCCTGTAACATGCTTAATTAAATTTATATAGCCAGATTTTGACTGGCATAGATAAAATTATAATATTGCACTTCCCAGCCGGATGCATTTATGTTTTGCAGACAACTCATGGAGAAGGTTAAGGCTCATACATTGCAGAGTAACTTCTATAAGAGAAATTTGGCATAGCGGGCTCACAATTGCAAAATTCAAATTTCCCTTCCTTTCCGAAGACGTTTATAAATAGCGATACCGTTGTTCAGGCTTGGAGGCCGGATGGAAGAGGATCCTATGCACATTATGCAAATTCGTATAAGTTTAAGCAAGGTACAATGAAGTTGTGAAATATAGCAATATTGGCTTTTTTTTACCCGGTGCGTTTTTTGGAGCTGAACTAAACTAAACTGAATTCAACACGTACCATTGAATTGAAATGAACACAATTAAACTGCACTTTAACACTATTGACCTAAATTTAACCCCACTTTCTATGTGAGACAAAATGTATGTTTCTAAACAAAACACCACTGAACTAAAAGTGAACATCGCTTAACTGAACTGGAAATCATTGAACTGACACGAGTTCACTCCTAAGCTGAACTAAAGTGACCGGGTAAACTCTAAAGAACACACCCATAGTAAAATATACATACATAACTATTAAATACTACATTAAGGTATATTGAAAATTTCCCTTGATTATGAGTATGTTCTTTCGAACTGTATTGGACTGAACTGAGCTGAACTAAATAGTTATATGGGAAAGAAAAAGCATATTCCTAAATTTTACTCCACTAAACTGAATTGAATTAAACCGAACTAGAACAGGGAAATAAGAAGGAGAGATATACATTATGCAAACATACCATGAGTAATTTTGTTTGAGGCACATTCCAATTTCGAAACATGTGATCATTAAGCTTTTCCACGCACGAAAAAACAGAAACAAATAAAACAATAATGTCTTGCTAAAGCAATCATCCTGAGCTCGGTAAAATGTCCTCCAAGAATCAATCACTGGAATTCACATAGATAGAGAATGAATGATACAAAGAAGAAGACGACGGAAATCTCCTAAAACATATATAGTCATTGTCTCTCCTGCTAAGGGTGACCTGGACCTAGTTCATGAACCACAGTCCAGCAACGTAGGACCCTCACTGCTGTATGACACGTGTCAAAAGGTTAGCCTCCGTGGTTACTTGATGACGTGGGACAATAGAAGGGTTTGGGGTTGGCCTAAAAGTGTAGGGCAGTGTCCTAATAGCTAGCGAGAGTGTGAGATGTGGCTGGTGAATGGTTGATTGGTAGGGAATAAGAAAAGGAGGTTTTAGAGAGACTTTAAGGCAACCCCATCTGGCAATCTATCCATATTCATGTGCTTTCAATCAAATTATATCATTTATCAATTCCTGTTGGGTGAATTTTTTTTTTTAAAGCAGCTAGCTAGCTAGGTGCCTTCAAAAAGTTAAAAAGGCATGATTCTTGTTCCATGAGACAGGGAAATAATAAGGAGAAATATACATTTAAACATTTTTCTTTCCTTCTTCATCAATCCTAAATGTATTACTCAATTTTTCATTTCCTCCTTGATAATGTTGTTTCAATTTCCAAATGTATCATCAATGGATTCGACATTGTTACAACTGCAATAATTAAAGAATCACACAATTCATTGAATATAAAAAACGGGTTACCTATATTGTAAGGTGCTTAAATTTGTCTATAATATATGTAGAAAGATGTCAAATCGAAATTATTTGATATATGATCCTTGCACCACTAGTGACAGCAATAATGGAAAAAAGAGGGAAAGAAATCACGAGTAAAATTAGAAGGTGTAGTACTTCCATATATGAGCAGCCACACAAATTCTTCAATTTTTATTTTTATGTGTCGATGATTTTGAAAGTTGTTATATGTTAGTGAATGTTAAAAACTATAGAACAAATAACTAATATACACGTAATGGTTAATGGACTGAAACTTTTTCACCTCTTAGGTAAGTTGTTATATTTTTTTGTACATGAATTAATTATCCAATATCAAGTATAACTTATAATTTTTGACCTAAATACTTGATCAATAAATATTAAAATAAGAATTTTTGGTGTGTTAAAATGGAACTTGAATTCATATCATGGTACAACTTCATAACATCTTATCGATTGACTAATTAAACTATTTGATATCTTAATTAAGACTACTGAATGAAATCACTAACACAAACTATAGAAATTTGTATTAGGACATATTTGCAGACTACCTTAGTAGACACTGAAATTATTCTATTTTATAAGTTCTACCTCTTACAAATGAATAAGGCAGGATGCTTGGTCGAGAACTCCCAGACTCCGATTCAAATCGGTATACGGTCGTTTATATTTTTGGGTGAGTATTAAAATGTTGAGGTTTTTTTAGAAAGTAATCCCAATGAATTATGAGCAAACTAATTCAATAAAGTAAGTCCTAACGAACATTTTCTTCATAATTTATTTTATTTTATCCTTTTTTTTTTCATGTGGATAAGGGCAGTAGTAAATGTGAAAACAGAATGACAGAAATGGGAAAAATTTATTACTGGTATTAGCAAAAGAAATTAATGGTATGAGCATAAAAGTTCACTCTTGCTCCCTCGGATCCGTGAATGGTTGACCGGGTACAGCCGATAAAGCAGGAGTACTAAGCAAACAGAGTAGTATAATCATGTTTAATTAATCTTTATTTGACAGGCAATTAACACAGCTTACAGTAAAAGACCAAACAGAGGTCATTACCTTACTTCAGCTGTAAAACCAAAAGTTGGAAACAAAAAAACAGAGTGGTAGACTAATAAAGAGGCTACTACTCCTAGAGAGAGAAAGAAGCAAAAAGTCTAGAAAGAGAAGTAGTACATACAGATTACAGAGTAGAAGAGGAGAGAGAATCTGAGGGTGCCAGCGATGAAATTGAAGGATCAAAGCTTTCTCTGAGTCAAAGCTGGCAATTTTTGTGCTAAGAGGAGAGAGAAATACAAAAGAGAGGAGAGAGAAATCTCCCATTCATAATTTGTTCTCTCTCTCTCTCTGCCTTATTTACACCCCATTACCCCCAAATCTAATCCATTCAAAAACCCTCTCTCTCTCTCCCTCTAAATATCTTCTCTTCCCATATATAACCCTCCCCTTTCTCCATTCTATTCAGGAGAATATAAATGTGGTGCCTTTAGAGAGAGAAAAAAATAAAAAGAGAGAGAGAGTGGGAAGAGAACAATAAGAAGAAGAAGAAGAAAAATAAAAACAGGGGAGAAACAGAGTTGAATGGTTGATCAGCCTCTTACAACAATGGCTACTTCTTCAACTTCTCCCTCTCATCTTCATTCTTATGAAAAGAAACACTGGTGGCTCAGCAACAAAAAGGTCCATTTTTTATCTACATATCTTTCATCTGGGCAACTAGAAATTCATATTCTCAATGATGGCCACTCGTCAAAAAAAAAAAAAAAAAAAAACAAATTTCTTCAAAAAAATTCAATCTTTTTTCTTTACAAGTTAAATTTGTCGTCTTTAAAATAGAATCTGTTATTCTAAAAAAGTTCCAATCTTGATCTCTTTTACCATAAAATTTCCATCTGGGTAACTCTAATTTTCTAGTATCTATAATGGGTACTCCTCAAAACCCAAATTTCTCCCAAAAAAAAAAAATTAAAAAAAATTCAATCTTTATGATGGGAATTTGCTAGTCTTAAATGGGTATCTGACATTTGGTTTATTATTTGTAACAGATGGTGGATAAATATGTTAAAGACGCGCGAGTAATGATCTCAACTCGGGAACAAAGCGAGATCAACTCAGCATTGAGTTTACTCGACTCAGCATTGACTCTGTCACCTCGTTACGAACTCGCTCTTGAACTCAGAGCCAGATGTCTCCTTTATCTCCGTCGCTACAAAGATGTAGCTGATATGCTCCAAGATTATATCCCGAGTTACAAGATGGCTTACTCGGATGACTCGTCCGGGTCATCATCAGATAACTCATCCCAAAGCCTCTCTCGTGAACGAGTCAAGCTATTGGGATCGAATAAAAATAGTAACTCGGATAGTGACTCACCGAGTTGTGATTACCCTTCATTCAAATGCTTCTCTGTTTCTGACCTCAAGAAAAGAGTCCTTGCTGGTTTAGGCAAGAACTGCGATAAAGAAGGCCAATGGAGGTAAATTCAGATTCTTTCTTCCATTATTACTTTCTTCTCAAAGTTCAAAACTTTTTCCTCATTTTAATTTTAAAAATCAAAAACACATGTTTTCGCATTAATCGAAAGGAAACATGATCTTGTACATTACGCTAAACATTATGCCCACCACCGCCACTCTGTTTTCTATGCTCTTCGATCTCCTAAAACCTTTAACTTTCAGACGAAAAAAAACAAAACAAACCCATATAATAATATAACCATATTTTAGTTACATTCTCGAGTCAGTCCGAGTTGACTCTGTTCCTCCCCTGTATCTTCGCATTCCCATTGATCCCATTCTTTGAACTCACATTTTAAAAATTAAATTATTATTATTTTACCGAATTTCAGGTATTTGGTATTAGGCCAAGCATGTTGCCACTTAGGCCTAATGGAAGACGCAATGGTCCTCTTACAACACGGCAAACGCCTAGCCTCAGCCGCCTTCCGTCGCGAAAGCATCTGCTGGTCCGACGACAGCTTCTCATTTTCTCTCTCCTCCGATGACTCCGCAACCACAACCACAACTTCAACCACCGTCAACCACCAGCACCTGACAGAATCCGAATCAATCACCCACTTGGTCTCCCACATAAAGCTCCTCCTCCGTCGACGCGCCGCCGCATTAGCCGCCTTAGACGCCGGTCTCTACTCCGAAGCCATCCGTCATTTCTCCAAAATCCTCGACGGGCGCCGCCCCGCCCCTCAGGCATTCCTCGCCGAATGCTACCTCCACCGGTCCTCCGCCTTCAAATCCGCCGGCCGGATCGCCGAGAGCATAGCTGATCTCAACCGCACTCTCGCCCTTGACCCTAACTCTACATCCGCGTTACAATCACGCGCCGCCTTGTTCGAGCAAATTGGGTGCATTACAGACTCAGTTCATGATCTTGAGCATGTGAAGTTGATATTCAATTCGATCTTACGTGACCGGAAACCGCCCGGTCCAGCATGGAAACCGAGGGCGGTTCCATACAGAGAAATTCCGGGAAGATTATGTAATTTGAGTTCGAAGATTCAGGTGTTGAAACAGAGGATTGCAATGGGTGAGATTGGGAGAGTTGATTATTATGGTTTGATTGGTTTAAGGAGAGGTTGTTCTAGGTCTGAATTAGACCGGGCTCATTTATTGTTGGTTTTGAAACATAAACCGGAGAAATCAATGGGGTTTATTGATCGCTGTGAGTTTGCTGATGAGAGAGATTTTGACTCGGTTAAGGACCGTGCTAGGATGTCTTCTGTTTTGCTTTACCGGTTAATTCAGAAGGCTTATTCTAATGTGTTGTCTACTATTGTTGAGGATGAGGTGGCTGAGAGAGAGCGGCGTAAGGCCCAGTTTGCACTTCAGCAAGCCCAAGCCCAAGCCCAAGCCCAAGCCCAGGCGCAAGTACAACATCAGCTTGACCTTCAGAAACAAAGGATGATCATGCCTGAACCCGAACCTGAGCCTGAGCCTGAGCCTGAACCTGAACCAGAGTGCTATGTTGATCAGCCTGATGACAAGACTGGTTCGGGGAATGTAGGTTCGTTTGCTTACCAAGGAGTGTTCTGTCGTGACTTGGCCGCGGTTGGGAGCTTGCTTTCCCAATCCGGGTTTAACCGCCCGCTTGCAATGAAATATGAGGCTTTGACTTGTTGAGGTTCGGATTAAGAACAGTGAAAGTAACTGCATGGTAAATGAAATTGAAGGAGAGATAAAAAAAAGATGAATAAATTTTGGGGGGTGATAAATTGAATTAAGGTACCGGCAGGGGTGAGACATGAATGTGATTAATTTGGGGTTTGGGGTTGTTTAGCTACATTGTACAGTGGGGAAAAAAAAAAGAAAGAATGGAGGGAAAAAGATGGATTAAAATGGGTTGCCGGAAAATTTTGCTATGTTATCTTTAGATGTACAGACTTATTTTTGGAATCATTAATCGAAGTACTACTACTACTAATGCATTTGTGTACAATTTTAAGTTGTGTTAACAATTTAGCATTATTTTTAGACCCCTTTGTACTACACTATTAGTTATCGGTATGTTCGAATTGAGCTCTAAGTTCAAATCGTTAACAAATTCCACTCAAATATGCCTAATTGGTGACACAAATGCTAAATATAGTGGTTGATTATGCGAAATGTTGAGGTGGTAATAAATATGCACGAATGAGTATAGAAATCTCCAATTGATATGTGGTATATGTGCCAAAATTGGTTGTTTGTTAGAGTTGGACCTAATGGGGGTAAAATGTGAAACACACAAAATGTGAAGATGAAGGTGAAGATGAAGATGAAGAGAACACACAAAATGTGGGTCTTAAATGAAACTTGATAAAAAGAAGGGATTTGGTTGGGATGTTGTTAGATGGAAAAGGAGATTTGAGCCCCCATTTTTGTATTAAGATTTCTCAGGACAATGTAATGTCATTCATGGCTTTTCTAGTTGTGCCATTTATATCTTACCACCCCTTTTTCTCCCATCAAAACTTTACCTAAACTTTGCTCTCATGAACCTCACCAATAACCCTGACATTCCGCTACCTTTCATTTAATCTCAACCCAAATACATATATTTGAGTATTTTTTTTTAATATTTTTGAGTACTCGTATTTTTTATTTTTTTTGTTCACGACCAAGGGTATTCACCGTTGACCACAGTGACTATTTCCCCACGCTGGCTTGTAGGCACCTTAAAGGTTGGGACAACTGGCCAAAGAATTTAAAGCTGCTCCATGTCCAAGGCAAGATTCGAACCCTCAACCTTGGTTAAAGATGGACGAGTCCATACCATTCAACCACACCTCCTTTATTTGAGTACTCGTATTTTACTAGCTAGCCAATTGGGTAGCTTTGGATTCTAGGGAACTCTTTATTACTCCTATAAGTTACTCCTCATCTAGAGTTTTGAAATTTGGCGGGTAACCAGGGGTGAAATTTAAGAATACTAATTTATATCGATTGTTGTTTCATTTATTTATTTATTTCTTTTCTTTTACTTAGGAGTTTGGTGGGTTGAATTAATTAGGAGTTAGGAGTAGGACAGAAGGTCACTGTTTGCCACCTGGCCACCTTGCCTGAAAAGGAAAGGATGGGATGGGTCATGGGTCTGGCCCGTCTGGAAGTTCCGGGCTGGCCTGATAACAACAAAGGATGGGTCTAATCTCAGCCACTCTCATTTGCAGCAAAAAAGAGCTGTTGGGATTTGGAAAGGAGACACACCTATGAAACAGAGACACAGAGACACAGAGACTTTGACAGCGGTTGGTGATACTTTGAATTTTTGTTTGCCAATTTCATCAAATACTAATCAAACTCAACATACTCCTTTATTCATCAAATTTTTGTGTAGATAGTTCTTCAACAATGCAAGTTTCATACTATCAAAAGTACGCTAATAAATGAATTACTCCTAATACTGTAAAGATGCGTTCTTTCTTGAATTGAACTGAATCAGCGATTATTCACATTCAAATTCATTTTTCAAACACGTTTATTTTAGCTAATTACTCTTAACAATTTTTGAACTCCTTGCTCTTTTGCTTGATTACGGACGGAGTAATAATCACATCACTTAATAGGAAGTTATTAATTTGGTCCAATGGTTTGTGATCATAGGGGTTGGATTGGAGGATTGGATGGATAAGTGGATTGATGGGCAATTGATGGGAGTCATAGGGGTTGTAGAGGATAAAGGGAACCCAAGGCCGAGGTAGTAATTACTCTATTTAGGAGGGCTTTGTGATCTGTGCTCCTGATTTGGACGTTTTGCTCCTGAGGTTTTCATTGGATTCCCTCAAATTATTATTATTATTTTTTTTTTTTTTTTTTTTTTTTTTTTTTTTTTTGTAGAACTCAATACTCCACATGAACTGGCTGGAGATGGCAAGTGTTTTTCGCAATACTCAAGATAGTGAGGTCGTAGTATGTCCTCATTATGGTTCGTAGTGTGGTCCTAGATTCTCACAAGTATTTAGTGACTATTATAAATTACTACCAAGCATCTCATAATATCTCAAAATAAAGGGTGTTTGTAAGTTGTGAAATGTAACCAATCTCGAATAAGGGTGGGTGTGTTCGTATGTGCGTGTTTTTTTCTCCACTGAACTGAATTGAATTAAACAGAACATTCTTAAAATTAAAATGAACTAACCTGAATACCATTGCAATATATTTTAAGAAAAATGTTGTTGAACTGAACTGATTAGAAAAGAGTAAAAGAAAGGTCCCTAAATAGTACTCTAAACTCTTATTTACTGATGTATCATAAGAGTACAATTTGATACGTATACCGATATCTCAAGTATGCATGGAATAAGTAGAGAATTACTAATTGAAATAGGCAGTTTAACTAGTGAATTAAAACAATAAATAGTCATTTGGTTTTTGGCAATTCTATCTATATATGATAGTAGTTCACACTTTTGGAGGTTGGTTGGTAGCTAGGAACTCGGAAATTTACTTTGAAATGATCTTCCTTCAAGAGCTAAGGCAAACTAGAAAAAGGATAACTTGAAGATAAAGGCTGCCATCCTTTTGATCCCCTGAGACAAAACAACAAAAATAAAGGAGTCCTTGGTCCAATTAACTTACAGAGGGTAAAAGGAACATTTTAGTAATCCCAGTGCACACCAACCAATAATACACTCTCAAATTAAAATACAATGCCCTTAGCTTGTTCAGTTGAGTTCACCATCTTGTTCACTTGTACATTAATGAACATCTTCTTTTTCTCCCCTAAGTTCAGGAAGTTTTCTTACCTTCCAAGTGATTTTCAGTCTTTACTTTCCCTCTTTTTGTAACTAATAACGTAAACCGCATCACAAAGTCATACTACATCTCAAGTAAGGTCTACAGTTCATTTCACATTACATTTTCATACGTATATATTTCCTAAGCACACGTAACATATACTCCATCCATGTAAAACAAAGTAAATATGTACTACCTTTTAAGCAAGTCTGGTGTGAAACCAACTCACAAACAAATGGGGTCACTATTCAGAAATATAGGAATCACTTATTTTGAGTTGTAACCTCTGTTCCACTCAAAACTGATATTCGTTTTATCAAAAGTTACATCAAAACCATATTAAACAAGTTTTTGTGCTAACTTTTTTATTTTGTTATTGTGAAAACAATATAATAATTATAAAATAGTCTAAGAAGAATTGACAAACGAGTAAAACTTTGGGCTTTGTCCCTTCAAAAGATGAAAACTCATTATATATATATAGAGCACATTTATTATTATTGTTGTATGTTTTTGGATGTTTGACTTATGCAAAATTGGGAAAACTTTCTGAATTTACAAGTATTATATTAAAAGAGAGAGGTCATTTTTACTGATTCAAAGCATTTAGAAAAGGCGAAGCATGAAACCAAAGTCCTAGATAGAGGCATAGAGCAATCCAGCCAAATGAAGAAAATAAAGCTCATATTTTAGTGATATTTGACAATTTATACTTAAATAACCATATAATTTGTCAAAACACTACATGGTATAAGCATAACTTTTGATGCCATGGATTATCAAATTATGACATCATAGTATGACTCGCACAATAATAAAATGTGTAAGTCCTAAGGTTGAGGCTAGATCTAGCTTTTATTGATTTGGGTCCACATGGGCCATGAATAAATATGTATCAATGTATGTGTTATTAAAGGGTTTAGCTGGAAATGCAAGGTAGAAGGCTAATGGTGGAGAAAAGGTGCTTAAAAAAACATGCCTTCACATCTTGTTAGCCTCTAATCCTTAGCAAGTACTCTCTCCGTTTTTTTTTCTCCTATCCACTTTTTCTTTACATCTGTTCTTTTTTCTTCTACTCATTTCCTTTTTTTATAACACTTTGAGTACTAAAAGACTCATTTATCCTTACATTTTCTTGTCATCATTACTTTCCAACCCACTACTAACTCACACACCCTCTCATGTTAAAGTAAGTGAATTGCTAAATACCGCCCCTTTTTACTAGCTACCGCCCCCCCCCCTTTCCAATTTTACCCTCACCCACCCCTCTTCCTCACTCACTCTCACTCATCCACTCTCACTCATCCTCTCTTCCTCACTCACTCATCCTCACCACCACACCATCACACCGGCAACCACCACCACCACCACCACGACCATGTCAAGTGCTAGCGGCAGCGGCGGCAGAGGTTTCGACGGCGAGGGAGGCGGCGACCGACGGCGCGGGGGGGTAACTTTTCGAATTTTTTTTTTTTTTTTTGTTTGAATTGAATTTTTTTTGCCTTGAATTGAATATTTTTTTGCCTTGAATTGAATCGTGAAGTTATGAATTGAAGTTGTGTTTTTTTTTTTTTTTTTTTTTTGCGTCGATCGTCTGCCGATCTCGACTCACCCAAGGATGAGTCGTCTGCCGATCTCGACTCGCCCAAGGGTAGTCGTCTGTCGCAGACGACTCACCCTTGGGTGAGTCGAGACAGGCAGACGACTCACCCTTGGGTAAGTCGCCGGTCTGAGGCGACTCACCCAAGGGTGAGTCGAGATCGGCCGACGACTCACCCTTGGGTGAGTCGTCTGAGACCAGACGACCGACACAAAAAAAAATTATTTATTATTATTATTATTATTATTATTATTATTATTATTTATTATTATTATTATTATTTATTGTTATTATTATTATTATTATTTATTGTTATTATTATTATTATTATTATTATTTATTGTTTATTGTTATTATTATTATTATTATTATTATTATTATTATTATTATTATTATTTATTGTTATTATTATTATTATTATTATTATTATTATTGATTGTTATTATTATTATTATTATTATTATTATTATTGATTATTGTTTAATTAACTAAAAATGTGAAATGATAGATGGGAGGAGCCGGTAAATCAGTGCCTCGGTTATTTAGTGAACTAGCTGGTTCAGGACCGCGTCACACGAGGACGCGCGGGATTGATGCCTCTGTACGGAGACAGAGAGAGGCAGTTCGGATGAGGGAGATGACTGCTGAGCAAGACGATTACGCAACTAGCGAGTTCTACTCCGGTGAGCAAGACGATGATCAGATTGGCGTCGAATTACCCTCAGATTGGCGCGTGGTGAAGGGCAGAGGCGGTAGGTTTGTTAGTACTGGGTCGTCCAGTACTGGCAAACGATCTAGAGCGGAGGACGACACTACGTGGCTTGTTACAGAGCCTGTGTCCGGTGGGCCGGCGGATGATAGCGTCATACCGAGCTTCTTGGGCCACGTAGCGTCTCGTATGTGGAATGGAGAGATGAGGGGTCTCTTGAAGTGTCAGAACCGATGGACTGTATGTCAGCGGCTGAGTCAGTGGCGAGCGGAGATGTCGGCCGAGATGAGGGCCCAGATCGAGGGGACTGGGTTATCACACCTGGCAGACATTATGTTCAGACATATTGACTTCCCCCTGATATCTGCATTCGTGGAAAGGTGGCAGCCGGATACGAACTCGTTCCACATGCCGTTCGGAGAGATGACGATCATGTTGCACGATGTATGGCATATTCTTCGGATTCCTGTAGACGGAGAGCTCGTTTCCAATGAGGGACGGGATGGGCAGCTGCAGACGGCGGCCATGGAGGTTCTCGGGGTCAGCCCAGAAGAACTGATGTGTAGCCACTGGCAGGGCGGTGCGGTCCTCACGGAGTCGGTTTTTGAGCTTTGCCGTGAGCAAATAGATGACATCCAGGCGACAGCTTGGATGTGGTTACTTATTGGATCCACCTTGTTTGTCGACAAGAGTGGTAACCTTATTAGACCCTCCTGCGTGATGGAGGTGATGGACGACGGTGTCGATACGGTGCATGACTTCTCTTGGGGATCTGCTGCCCTCGCCTTCCTATATCGTCAGCTCGGTATAGCTAGTCGCGGGGATTCTCAGGGCATCTGCGGATGCCTAACTCTCCAGCAGGCATGGATATACGAGTACTTTCCCTGCTTCCGACCTCATCGGGAGCGGATGGTTGTCGGGGACGACGAGGCTCCCCGTGCGTCCGTATGGAGTGCCCTGGCTGAGGGCAAGGACATGGGTCGACTGGACTCCTTACGTAGACGCTTGGATCATCTGCGAGCGACAGAGGTACGTCATTTAGTTATCGGTGTTCATGATTTATTTCGTCGTTTGCTATGTTTTTTTACTTCACCGTAACTTTCAACATTTCTACGTAGGTGGTGTGGCTGCCGTACGGTTCTAACCCTGCAGTATCTGTACCGAGGACTGTATTCATGGGGTGGCTACAGTATCGGGATATTATCGAACCGTACATGCCTGGTCGTTGTTTACGACAAATCGGGTACGTACAGAGTATCCCAACCCCGATCTTTAGGCCAGTCAAAGCGATCAGGTCATGGAGCAGTCGTTCGTACAAGGTTGTCTTCCCCGAACGGATGTCATCTGATGCTTGGCGTATGTTCCCGGGATTTTACATTCTTGGTCTCCATGGGTTTCAGGCATCCACGTCAGATCCCACAGCATGTACGGATGACTACCTCGCATGGTACTACCTTCACTCCCACCCTCGGCTGATACGTGACGCTGCAGCACCTGTGATTCCTCCACGATCCAACAGCGATTATGTAAGTGATTAACTAAACTAAAATATATTTTTTTTTTTACGTATTACATATCTCTGAACTCACACTCATTGTTACTTTTTTGCAGTGGGTGAATCGTCTAGCCGTCTTACATGTGCAGGCCATTACTTTGATTCCTCCGGAGCAAGCGGAAGGTACTCGATCCCAATTGGACGAGTATATGAGAGATTGGCGGGCTGCCAAATGATGTATTGACCCTAGATGAATTTGTTATTATAAGAGTTTCATTGTTATTGTTATTATTTATTTGTGTTATTGTAATTTGTTGTTTCTTATTTACATTTTTTGTTTTATTGTAATTTGTTGTTTTATTTACCTCCAATAATCACGACCACTCTCCACATGCAAAATATAACAATCACACAAAAATGTGACAATGATATAAGTATAACAATCACGCAAAACATTCAATTACATCGACCTCGCTAAACGATCCCAATGTGCTCTTCGCGTAACATACATTTGCTCCCAACCAGCGACACTATCAGAACGGAAAGTAAACCATGCTTCGCATATCGGAGGAACAGGGAAATCTGAGGCTAAATCCAGACGGATATAATGGGAATACGAATCACCTAAATGACACATGACAATTTCCCTACTTGGACGTGTAGCAGTCGAAGGTGCTTGGAACGGTAGCACTGTGTAACAATGATATAACCCCCTTCCGCTGCCGTATCCGAATAACATAATCGCTGCATTGAAGAGGTTGGCAATCGGGAACAAATCCTCAATTACTGTCATCCAGTGATCATCGTTACACGCACCTCCGTCCCACATAATACGGCGGTAACCAGCGTCGACCCCTTCAACGTATAAGTTTTCGTACAATGCTCGGTTAGCTAAGAGTTCGTGTGCAATGCAAACTCTCGCCACTCGCCATTGCTCTTGGTCTCCGAAAATGTAGTCCGCAATGACACGGAAACCGCAATTACCATCCCCAAGCACATCGAGATATCCTTCAATGAAAGGTACGATGATTCCCGGAATTTTGTTAACATGATAGAATTCAGTGATATCTATTGCGTGTCCAGCTGCAAGACAATATAATAGAAAGTCAATAATAGTACTTATCAAAAAGTAACAACATTATGTACATGTTAATAAATTATGGGTTTTCATACCAGTACTGTTTACGAAGTTACTCGATGAGGATGAGGTACGACCACGCCCGCGGCTCGAACTGGATGACCTAGGGCGACCACGACCCCTCTGGGAGTACTCCCATGAACTAGGATCACGTCTGGTAGAGGAACTCCCTCTCGGTCGACCTCTGACTGTCGTGTTCGCTTCCGGCTCGACGTAACTCGCTTCCTCAGGATGAAGCTGCTCATTCATAAGGACAGATATGTTGCGCACAACTGCCGGGTCGCTTGAGTTAACCTCGTCGACCAGAGACCGAAAGTATCGATGGTCCTCAGATGGATGCTCAGTCATGTCAAGCGTAGCTATCTCCACTGCATCACTAATAACGAGTGTTCGCCAAAATTCGTGGACACTATTCAAGCTAATTGGCGTGCCCGTATCCGTGGCCGTTTTCAACTCACACGCAGACGGGATCTGATGAGTGGATCTCAATACACAACCGCAACGATCAAATACTTGGTGACTCAATTCTCTCATCCTGTTCAGCTCAGCCAATAATATTTGTAAGCAGTAATGGGAAACATACCCGGTCAGATAGTTGAATGGGAAACCCGAGTACACCACACTTCTTCGTCTTCTGCACTCTTCAAGTGTGTACTTGATCTCAGTTATTTGTGACTCGATTGACTTGTTGACCTTGTTCCAAACATTGTCCAAAGCTCCAGTTGAGGAGTTCAACCACTGTTTTAGCGCGGCATGTGCACTCTCCACCCTGCAAGTCGTAGTGTTGCCAAGGTGTAGCACCTTATTCGTCCACGCAGCCACAAACATCTCTTTGTGTCTCAGCCAGGTCTCCTCTACATAGGATATCACGTGAGGGTAAGTCCTCCAACTAACCTTCATCGTACGCACTGCTCTATCGTACGCAGCTTCTGTGGAAGCTTCCATGATAATTTTCCACCTCCCATTCTTGAACCTCTGCGCGACGGCCTTATCTTTTCCACAAAGTCTGTACACTTTGTCTTCAACGACTTTGTTAATGTGCCATGTACAGAGCAAATGGGCACTCTCGGGAAATATCTCTCTAATAGGTGTCATCAACCCTAGCTCACGATCGGTCACAATTGCTGTTGGGTGTACATCATTTCCAATAAGCATCCTCAACTTATCTAAGACCCACGCATAGCTTGCCTGAGTCTCATCCTTCATAATGGCATAAGCTATGAGGAAGTTCTTATTGGTTGGAGTCATCCCCACTATCTCAAGAAACGGCATCTTATACTTGTTTGTTTTGTACGTGGAATCTAAGCCAATCAACCAACGAAAAGACCGAAGTAACTGAATTGATGTAGGGTGTGCCATGAACACGTGAGTTACCTCATTAGTAGCTCGGTCGGCTCTTGTCCAATGTACGTACTTATTCGCCACAGCTAAATGATGAAACTGACCAATGACATCTCTCTCTTCAAAATCAAGTTTCCTTATACGATCTCTGTGGTTGTACACATGCCGTCTAGTTGCATTGTCCTCGGGAAATTTTTCCTTAATCGCGGCCAAGATAGCACATGGCTTTGTTTGTGCCGAAGTCATGTCACGAACGAGTTTCTTTGACCCAGGACTAAGACCACTCATCTGACGATATCCCTCAGGATACACAGCAAAGTCATGGTTGTGCGTACCCCTAGTCCCAGGCAATGTGACAATCATCCAACTACTGGATCCATACACTTGCCGAGCTCTCAACTGGAACGTACATTTACAAGCCTTTGTTTTCGTATTCTTCCGAGCAGCAGTATCTAAGTCTCTTAATTCCCCTCTGTAGCGTTCACCTCGATTGCATCTTAACAATTTTACGCTTCCACTCTTCTTGTGTGACGAAATTATCAACTCAAACCCGATAGTAAGTGCAATTTGTTTTGCCCAATTAATTGCATCTGTATCACTATCAAATAACTCATCAGTGACGAAATGCGTACTGTAATCAACACCATCACCACCGAACCGCTCCAAAGGAATCTAACGAAAACAACGAAAACAATGTTAGCTTAATCTTAAATTCAAACAATAAATAATAATAATAATAATAATAATAATAATAATAATAATAATAATAACAATAATAATAATAATAATAATAATAATAATAATAATAATAATAAATAATAATAATTTTTTTTTTTTTTTTGTGTCTGTCGGTCGTCGATCTCGACTCACCCAAGGGTGAGTCGTCTGCTACAGGCGACCAACCCAAGGGTGAGTCGTCTATTGATCTCGACTCGCCCAAGGGTGAGTCGCCTGTAGCGGACGACTCACCCAAGGGTGAGTCGCCTGTAGCGGACGACTCACCCAAGGGTGAGTCGCGATCTACAGACGACTCCCCTTGGATGGGTCGCCTGTAGCAGACGACTCACCCAAGGGTGAGTCGAAAATCTCAGACGACCGTGGAAAAAAAATGCGCAAAAAAAATTAATTTTACCTCCGCCACCGTCGACGGCACTTCTTGATCGCCGGCAGACATCCGCGGGTTGCTTGAGTGAATGTTGATGAAGGTTGGGTATGAGAGTGAGTGGTAGAGTGGGAGAGAAGTGGTGTGAGAGTTAGAGAGGGAGAGAGGGAGAGGATGAGTGAAAAATTAAAAAAGGGCAAAATTGGAATTTTGGGGGGCGGTACCTAGTAATTTAGGGGCGGCATTTAGTAACACCCTAAAGTAATAGCAAATAAAGAATTTTTGTTCCAAAAGCAACTCTCATTAAACTCCGTGTAAAAAAAAGTGGGTAGGAGAAAAAAGAACGGAGGGAATAGTAGTAAACAAAGGAGTATATGTATATTGCATTTGTTTGAATATTGGGAGATGCATTAAAGTATGAACCTTATATCTTTTAGTAATCCTCAATTGCTGCTCTGACAATGCCCTGTCTTCAACTATGCGTTTTCATTCATCATTGGACTATATTTTGTCACCTTTCATTTTTTATTGTTTTCAAATAAGTCCATTGTTTTTCCTATCTTATTATCTTGTGGCGAAAGCAAAGGAGAGGTTTTAGGTTTTAACAAGGGGAAAACCAACTCTTTAAAATAATCATGAATGAGTAATGGGTTAATGTTATGTATTATAAAGATTAAAGAGCATCCCCCTTAGACTTTAGGCCACCAAAATACAAATTTAATTGTTGTACTTGGTCAAGTTTGAACTTTGCAATTTATTCTCGGCTATAAAATTACCATGATATCCCTAAATTGTACGTGGATTTCCGAGCTAAATAGGCAGTTTCATGGTCCATGGCATAGGGAGTTGAAAGGAATATTACATTGTTTGAGTGGAATATTTCTTGGATTATGATCTAGCTACCCTGACTAATGTTAGTATTTTTTGAAAGAGATTATCATGAAGGCTCAAATTAGAAATGAGAGTTCGTAGTACGTAGCAAATTTTCATGGATTTACTCAACTAGCTCAAAAAATGTCTAACTCCCGAGTTTAAAATAAATAAAATACAAAATTAAGAACGTCACCAAAATCTTAATGAAGGATAACTTTATTTCATGATCTCTCATTCTATTATTAAATATACTTTGCATTCTAACTTTTAATAGCATTAACATCAACATCCAAAAATTGACATTCTATTTATTTCAAAACAACACAAAAAAAAGACAAAAATAGAACACTAATGTCAACTTTATAGAAAATGATTGAAATATTCAAAATAGTGATTATGTGTTATAACCAATTAAAATATAACTTACAAAACTAATCAATATGAAACTCGAATTTAAAATAGTAAATGTTAATTGAATTATTGATCAAATTATGTATGGAAGATCAGGTCTTGTAATTACGACACCTTTTCATTGCTCATAAAACCACAGTGATTTGATGCAAGATAATTACACATACACTTTTGAAAAACATATAAAAAGTTGATAACCTCAGTCCTCATTCATAAGTTCATATACTTCACATTTTCCCAAAATTTGATCCATTTATATATATATATATATATATATATATATATATATATATATATATATGGTCCATATAATTCTTATACTACATATTCAAGTTGTGTGGTACCATATAGTCATAGAAATTGTCATGAATAATTAAAAACAAACAAGCTGTATGTACCTAATATTTGGACCACTTATTACTAAGCTCATACATTGTACTGTACTGCATCGTAATAGAAATGTACGTCATATTACTTACATGATATAGATTAAGGCGCTAGGATTTGTAGCACTTGTTAGATATTTTAAGTAGTTACTACAGTACAGAACTACAGTGGAGATAAAATTGGAAAGTGAGTGAGTTTTGTCTTCAGGTGAATGAGGGGAGAGGTAGGGAGGCACGTGATGTTTGAATGTTGGGAACATTGGAAAGCGGAAAGGTCGTGGCCAGATATGAAACTCCTTATTAGTATGAATTATGATGATGTCAGTCACAAGTCACAACCTCCCCATGTGATGGAATCATTCATGTGAAACAAACTGAACTAAACTATCAACATTCATTTTCTCTCTCCTCTTCTAAGTTCTACTAATGGAGTCACGTCAGAATCCTCAAATCTGGGCAGGGCTCAGCAATGAGCAATGAGCAATGAGCATTGGGATGGTTTTTGTATTGTAACAACACAAGCACCATGATTGGCTCAATTTCAGAATTCCTGACACTCATTTTTTTCTTGACGTTTTCTGTTTGGGCTTTACTTCATGGTTTTTTGTTTTTTTTTTGCTTTCACATGTTTCCAGCCATTACATTTGAATTCACTGTTGGCGTTTTCTTTGTTTGATTTTTATACTTTTTTCATAGTTAGCCTTGTTGGTGGGTTGGGCCAAATCCTAACTTCTAAAATTCTTAGCAAATTGATGTGTTTGATAACCAAGTGTTGGGTTAGCAAATTTACGAACAGCCTTAGACAGAACTTTTGTTAGGCCCAAAGTGTCAATAAAGCCGCAACTTTTTCTTGGTTTAACCACAAGTTCACCTAAACTGTTTGGGCCAAGCTTAATTCTGTTCACACTGAGTTGACCCACGAAGGGGTAAAGAGCTCCCACTAAGCCACGACTATAATGATGCAAATTAAAGCGGAACCATAATAATATGAAGAAAACTGGCTTTAGCTATACACCGGGAGAATCAACAATATGATTATCTTTATTAAAGTTGGTAGTTTTCTCTTGTATCAAGAACGTCATGTAACAAACACAAAAGTTGCAGCAAACTGAGAAAATAGCAATCATTAACACGACCTGCTCATGTCAAAATCAGACATACATAGAAGATAAAAAGGAGTTTACTTGATGTCAAAAGACTTATGCTAATAATACATGGAATTTTTTGGGTGTTACTAAATACCGCCCCCTTTTTACTAGCTACCGCCCCCCTAATTTCCAATTTTACCCTCACCCCTTTTCCTCACTCACTCTCACTCACTCTCACTCATCCTCTCTTCCTCACTCACTCTCACTCATCCTCTCTTCCTCACTCACTCTCACTCATCCTCTCCACCACACCATCACACCGGCAACCACCACCACTCACGGCACAACCACCACCGGTAAATTTTTTTTTGCGCATTTTTTTTGCACAGTCGTCTGAAATTTTCGACTCACCCTTGGGTGAGTCGTCTGAAATTTCCGACTCACCCAAGAGTGAGTCGCCTCTAGCAGACGACTCACCCAAGGGTGAGTCGAAAACTTCAGACGACTGTGCAAAAAAAAATTATTATTATTATTATTTATTATTATTTATTGTTATTATTATTATTATTATTATTTATTGTTATTATTATTAATATTATTATTATTATTATTATTATTATTGATTATTGTTTAATTAATTAAAAATGTGAAATGGTAGAGGGGAGGAGCCGGTAAATCGGTGCCGAGCTAGTTCACATTTTTAATTAATTAAACAATAATCAGTAATAATAATAATAATAATAACAATAAATAATAATAATAATAATAATAATAATAATAACAATAATAATAATAATAATAATAATAATAATAATAATAATAATAATAATAACAATAAATAATAATAAATAATAATAATAATTTTTTTTTTGCACAGTCGTCTGAAATTTTCGACTAACCCTTGGGTGAGTCGTCTGCTAGAGGCGACTCACCCTTGGGTGAGTCGGAAATTTCAGACGACTCCACCTTGGGTGAGTCGTCTGTAGCAGACGACTCACCCAAGGGTGAGTCGTCTGAAATTTCCGACTCACCCAAGGGTGAGTCGCCTCTAGCAGACGACTCACCCAAGGGTTAGTCGAAAATTTCAGACGACTGTGCAAAAAAAATGCGCAAAAAAAAATTTACCGGTGGTGGTTGTGCCGTGAGTGGTGGTGGTTGCCGGTGTGATGGTGTGGTGGTGAGGATGAGTGAGAGTGAGTGAGGAAGAGAGGATGAGTGAGAGTGAGTGAGGAAGAGAGGATGAGTGAGAGTGAGTGAGGAAAAGGGGGAGGGTAAAATTGGAAATTAGGGGGGCGGTAGCTAGTAAAAAGGGGCGGTATTTAGCAATTCACAATTTTTTTGGTGTGAACAGTTCATCGAATTTGGAACATCAATCTCAGATCAGGTTTCGACGATCTGTAGTCTCTACCTCTTTCCTACAAAATTTACATTATTTATACGCATAACTTACATGGACCAAATTGCCGGCAATTTATCATAATCGGCTCTTTGATCTTGCTTTTTTCTTGGTACTTGCAGGTGTGTTATATTTGGATTCACAACACTTGGGACAAAACCAGTCTTCTTCAGGAATATCCTCGAGTGGAGGATCGCAACAATCAATGTGAGTTCCGATTCCGCAACCAGTGGAGCCGCTCTCATCACCGCAAATCAACATTACATCTGCTCTATCACTGAAGCCACAAACTTGACATGCTAAGTCACCACTAGACTGATTATCTGGTGTAGCAACATCAGCTATACACTCTTCTGACAAGCTCATTAGCTTCGTAAATGACTTGGCAGCCCATTGGTGGCTGTTGTATTGAACATGTCTGTCCAGAGAGTATCCAGGCTTGCACACATACTCTACTAAGTAATCAGCCAATACACAAGGTATTTCGTGCCTTAGAAACTCTTGAACCCACATATCCACACGCGGCATACCAGGACTAACAATGGCAAAATCCACCCCTGATTTCAGGAAACGGGTGTAAGGCGGGGAAGTTGCTAAGATTGTCCCATCTCCAGCCTTCACGACTCGCTTCAAAGTATCCTGTTCATACACAGGGTAACAAACGTGAAACCTTTACTAAGCCCAGAGCAAATTAATAGTGTAAATCACTTTTTCCACTGTTAACTGTGACTATAACAAGAACTATGAAGAAAGAATGAAATAAGATACCAGGGGTGGAGCAATGCATTCTCCATATATGATAATCCGCATTCCATAGAAGGCACCATGGCCTGTTTTCTCCCTAAGAAGACGCCACTTCCTTGGAGACTCAAGATTAATTGCACCATCTTCACTAAGGCCATTCTTATGCCATTCAAAAGGCTCTTCAGGCAAGAATTTTCCAGCCTGACTACTCGAAGTTAGGTAGTCAGTCTTTAGAATCCACCTGAATTCAGGGCAAATCATGAGATAAACGAACGCATATTGCCTACAAGCCACAACTCTTGAAACAAAAACCATCAAGATCTGCTGCTGCATAAGAAATTAGTAAACTGAAAGTTACCTCCCAGACGCTGCAGCAGCAAAGAACTTTTCTGTTCTGCGGAGTGGATCTGGAACAATGAAATGCGTTGCCTGGTATGACCATTGGTGAGTATCTCTGCAGAGCTTTCCTTTTAGACGCTTAATGAGTTGTTGGAACTCCTTTCTCTGCAACTTATGTCCACTAAGTATGAACCAGGCAGGTTCTTGTTTCGAAGAACTTTGAGTGTTTATTGGATTTGTACTCACAGCCGTTTCATCACTCTTCCTTACTGTAAGGTTGGACTTACAAGCCTGCATCTTAGTAGGCTTTCCGTTACTTTCACCCTTAGCAGCATCAGAAGCAGGCTCATTTTCCTTTCCGACTTCATCAAGCCCTTCTGACTTGTTTAACAATAAAGTGCCACGCCTCTTCTTCCCTGCTAACTTTCCAGCACGGTTTCCACCTTTACTTTGACCTTGATCATTACCAGCAATAGGGTGATTTTCTTTTTCGGCTTCCGCAGGATCACTGATTAGGTGGGACTTAGCGGCCAACTTCATGTTGTGCTTCTCTTCTTTACGTTTACCCTCATCAAGAACTGGCTCAATTTCCCTTTCGACTTCAACAAGACCCTCTGACTTGTTTAACAATAAAGTGCCGCGCCTTTTCTTCCCAGCTAATTTCCCAGTGTGTTTCTCGACCTTACTTGTACCTTGATCGTTACCAGCAATGAGCTTGGACTCTTTCTCCACTTCTGCAGTCCCCACTGATTTATTCAACAAAGTGCCACTCCTTTTCTTCCCAGCAACCACTACCAGTTCTTCCTTCTCAATTAATGCCTCCTTGCTGGGTTTTCCAACCTCAGCCTTATTTGAATCATTACAGGTTTCCTCTGCACCAAGGACTGCCTTTTTCTTGATTTTACCAGCAATGCGCTTCTTTTGTGTAGCCAACTTTTGCTTCTTATTACCAGTTTCAGCTGCTGGCACTTCCTGCTTATACATCTTGTCAGAAGGTGACATTGTTACTTCAGCTCCCACTCTGGTTCTTGTCTCAGTTAAATGAGAAAATTCGCCGATAAAAGAATTCTCAATTTGCAAATTCAATTCAGGAGGAGCCTCAGTTTCATCGTCTAAGGTTCCAGCACAATCATTGACTTCATTACCAGACTTCATAACATGTTCAGACCCCATATCAACAGCCACGCGCGTTGCAGGAGGGTATGTCATCACCTTATCAGGAATAGGAGAATTTGCATGGTTCTCTTCCATATCTCCATTTGAACACATAGCTACATCATCTTGAAAGGAGTTTCCGCCAACAGAAGCTTTCTTAGTAGTAGCACTTTTTTTGCTTAACTTGGGTCTGGATCCCAAAGTTCTCTTAGCAACTGTTTTCCTCCTTGGTGGCTTTGAAATAGAGTTACCAGTTTGATCTTCTGTATTCAAGTTAGCACTCACAGACTTGGCAATCTCTAAGTCCTTGGTTTCAGGAGAAGAAAAAGGCTTCTGTTGCTGATTAAGTGCTCCTGCTTTCTTATCTACAGTGCTTGGTGAAGTGGATGTGAGAGAGCTGTTGGTATTAGGACTAGTCATATCAGCCATATTGGTAGTAGATTTAATGCCTTGCAGCATCTCTGAGGCCAAAATTCTGGAGGCAGTAGTACTCTTTGCCTTGGACTTGACAGAAGAAACATTAAGAGATGACATATCTGAAGATAATGGTTTTGCAGTATCATTACCTGCATGGCTGGCAAAATTAAGAGTAACATTTTTGCTTTTCACTAAATGACTACTAACTGGTGTAGTAGGCTCTGTTGCATCAATTCTTTTACTCGCAGAGGTAGTTAACTTCTGTGACTTAGGAGTTCCGAGAGAAACATTTGACTGATCATCCACCTTCGTCTTTTGTTTTTTTGCCTGTAAACCGCCTGGCCTTCCCTCATCCAGTGAACCATCTCCAAGACGCACTGATGCAGCATTTCCCTTCTCTGATCCAACATTGGAGGTGCACATGTCAACTACTTTTTCAGCTGAGCTTTCTTGCAGATTTCCAATTGTGTTGCCCAACTTTTCTTCAGTTTGCAAAGCGAGACTAGAACTTCTAGGGCTTCTTGAACTTAGAGGACTACGCTTGCCCGAATCAGAATCAGCTAGAGGTTTAGAACTTGGTACTTCAACACATGCTGAAGCATAATTTTCAGCTATAATTACTTCCTGCCTTCCAGAGTTTCTTAATGTCCCAGGAGTTTGCAAGGAGAGACTAGATTTTCTTGTACCTAAGGGACTGCACTTGCCAGTACTAAAATCAGCTAGCCTTTTAGAGCTTTCTCTGCTTATGTTCTCCACATCCTCTCCAAAATGCAAAGAGGGACTAGATTTTCTTGTAGGAGCCTTCCTTGAGCAACTTAAACTACCAGACTTCTCAGCTTCGGTATCAACTGGAACTTCAGCATTTCCAGAAGTTGATGGAAGCTCATTTCCAATCAGGTTAGTTGGAAGAAAAACATTTTGGTCATACACATTAGCAGAATTAGCATCAATTTGATCCTGAGTTTCACAGCGCCTTGGTGACTGCTTATCCATCTGATAGGGATTTCGGAATTTTAGTGCCTGATCAGACTTTCTCTCTTCCTTGATTAAAAACTTCGAATCATTAGTAATTGCACTATTTGGCAATCCTTGTTGTGTAGACGGGCTTGACACCTTACTGAACACCATGGAATGCCGTTGTACTCCCACCGTTTCATTTTGCAAATTAGGGATGGCATGACTGTTTCTTCCCTCAGTTATCTTTCCAGCAATATCTCCAGTTTCTTCAGAATCGTTAACCTCGGCTTCCATCATCTCCAATTCATAGGTACTGGAAATTGAAGACACCCCATGTTACCAAACTAAATGAGCAAAAGAGGTAGCTATTCATGCAGGCCAACATGGAGAGAGGGACATAGCAACACAATCATTGTAGCTAATTGGACAATGATAAATAAAAAACTTCAATTTGTGATCAAACACCACTATTCCTTGCATTTCATGATAAAAACTGTAAGATATCCCACGCTCAAAGCAATGCAAATATAACATAATTTAGCAGCCTATAGAAGAATGAACACAAATGACTCACCATTTAGTACTATAGGGCTCCTCGGGAATAATTTTCCAAGCCTTTAAACTGCATAGATATGGAAAGCAAATATTCCAAGATTAGAAGATCTTTAAATCAAACAATATTTATTTGTTTTCAATAGGAAACCAGATACTTAAGCAACGAAGGTTCTGGACTTTCCAATCACCACATGAAACATGCTTGTCAATTGGACATACCAGTCTTCCAACCATTGATGATTTACGAGTTTTATTGTCTTGACCTTCATTGCTAGGTCATATTTTTCCCCTGTGAAAGTGCAAACGAAATTGTCATCCAGAATTGGTGGTCCACTGCAAACTCCAGCAATGCATATCTTAAAATAGACAACAAGAACACTGTGCTGTTATACTGTATGATCAAAAGTTGGAAATAAACTCATTGTTTTGAATTTTGTTTTAAACCGGTACAAACAAAAAGTAGGAAAACGTATGATATGCAAATATTAAGGTACCCAGAGAGTGGATAACAAGGTGGCTTTGGACTTTTGTAGTATGTAGAATACTAAATTGTGCAAGAGAAAAGTGAATTTTGTAATGAGCAAGCTCAAACCAAAACAGAAGCAGGTTTTATGATGGCAACTAACTATAGAGTGTCTGGTATACATATCTCAATCAACAGCAATGATCAGTTATATTTTCTACGAACCAAAAGTTTTGCATAGGAATAATAAAAACTAAGCATAATCAGGCAATTTTACAAGTATGCATTGACACAACATGTCAAACAAGTTCTTTATTTACATGCTTATACAACCCAGTATATCCCGCCAAGGGCGGGGTCTAGGGAGGCCAGATGTACGCAGCCTTACCCCTAACTAGTCACCTAACGGAGAGGTTGTTTCCGATAGACGTGCTTAGATACATGTTTATATAGCTCCCCAACAAAACCCACAATCACCAGTGAACCTACTTTTCTATGTTTGTTGCTTTCTGCGTCTATAAATGTCAAATTGCATTTCATTTAACATTGAAAGGTTTATTCGTGTCCCATCAAGGCGCTTAGTCGTCTACCAATTAATATTATTAATTTTTAAAAAAAACAACAATAAATCTACGTGACTCCATGCATAATATATCAAAAGGGCAGAAGAGCCTCTAAGGTCATGCATGTTTCTCCAATCAGAATACACTCCATCAACTATGACAAGATGGAAATCAGGGAGCTCATGGGGTGGAAATCCACACATCCACCATGAGGTTGGGCAAGCTCATTGATCACAACAAGATAAACTAAGGACATGAAGCTACCTTCAAACTTGTAGCATATCAGATGAGTAACTTTTGGTGCATTCAGTGGCTTGGAAAATGGAGCCCCAATCAATTCCACCATTTTCTGAGAATAAGTCAACAGAAAAAGTAGAAGTGAGTTGATCCTAGGAATGACTCAGAAGCAAGGATGGCATATCATGAAACAATATGTTTTGCCTACCATAATGTCCCGTCGGAAATTACCCTGGTATCCCGTCAAACACACAAGAAGGTCTTTGGCACCTGGAATCCCATTCAGATCCTTTGGTGGCCTGTACACAATCTGCATGTAAAATGTGAAGCTAAATCCAAACCATTTGGCCATGTTTGAAAGTCACTTGAGAGCACAATAGGGGAACAAGAGACAGAAACCATAAGAGTGCAACAATTAGATTTATGTGAGTGGTGACCCCATATATGTTATAGGACTTCAAACAGCAGCAACTGTGGTGACTCCATATATGTTATAGGACTTCAAACAGCAGACAACTATGCTGACCCAGAGATCATTAACAGCCCAATTATACAAAATAAACTAATTGGCGTGAATGGAAAAAACAAAATTACTCGATTTGCAGAGCCTTGCCTAGAGAATCCCATAAACACAAGTAGCATGTAGTGATGAAATGACTTCCATCCCCAAATTTAGAGTCTTGGTTTTTGATGCATGTAATGAAGCAAAAGAAAAAAAGAGGAAGAAACTTACTGAGGAAGCATCAACTGGCTCAAATTCATCGAAACTACGATCAACCCATAAACTGGTTACAAGTATCTTCCTGTCCCTTCTAGCTTGAACACAAACAGGATCATCCTGCATTCATCAGACAACACAGAAATTTCATTGAAGCAAACAAGTAATAGTAGAGAGTTGCTAGTGAGGCATAAAATTGATCAATGATCACGGATGAAGATGGATTACACATGCGTAACAAGTAATCATAAGTGAATTCCAACAATCCATGGAATAGCAAATGGTCCGACCCCATCCAAACAAATATGCAAAGGAAATTAATGAGGTTTCATATAATTTTCTAAGATAATCCGTATATGTCGTCACAAGCTGGTAAATCTGAAAATACTCCTAAGTCCTAACTTATCAAACTAGTAGTCACACAAAAATCCTCAAACCTTCCCAGATGAAAGTAAATGAAGGAGCAAACGACAGTGTCCTAGTAAAATGAAGTGAGGTTGGTTGACAACTGGGTATAACAAGAATTTATCTTTAAATACTCTAGTTACAAAATTATTTTCTGGGTAACATTGGTCTCTATTTCTCAAATACTCCGTGTTAATTAATTAACAAAGCTCTTTTATGCACAAATCAAATATATTACGAATAAAGTAAAAATGAAAGAAAAGGGGAAGAGAGAGAAAGAGAGTACATAGACAAGCTTGTTGACGATGACGTGAGTACAATGAGGACCGTAGTTTCCAGCATCAATTCCACCTTCACTCACGAGTTCCGATTTCAACTGGAAGAAGAAAAAAAATGCGATTCATGAGCAAAAATGAGAAACATATAATATGAAACCAGTAATTAAACCCTAGAATCAGAGAGAGAGAGAGAGAGAGAGAGAGAGAGAGAGAGAGAGACGTGGTCGTGGTCAATAGGGTTGAATCCGGCGAGAAAGAAGCGAATTCCGGCAAAGATAGGTGGTTGTTGAATCTCTTCCATCATTTGAAATTGGAAGGAAGGAGATGAAATGGCGGTGTAATTACAGCGATTCAGAAAAATATGGCGGTGGAATTTGGAAGGAAAAAGAATAAGTATGGTGGATTTGTGGAGAGAGAAAATGAGGAGAGAGAGAGAGAGAGAGAGAGAGAGAGAGAGAGGAAATTGGGAGCCGGGTTATGGGAGTTGCAGTACGAGGGAAGATTTGGGGTTTTGAGTTTAAGCGGGCGGGAGAGCTGCTCTTAACAAAAATTAAATCAAATAACTTTACCATCGATGGCGGTGGGTACTGGCCTACTGGGTACTGTCCAGTCCAGTGAACGCGTTGTTTGGTTGGGTTAAAAGTAAATGGGCTTGTAGCCCACAACCATATTTTTTTGCTTGGCCAACAATTGCGTATTTGTATTAACGATTAACCCAAAAGACAAATAACCAACCTAAAGGCCACATTCGGGTCGAAACTCTTCGGGGTACATGACACCCACAAAATTAGAGGAGGCCGCCCAAGCAGCTAAGGAGTGAGCAACTAAATTAAAACGTCTAGGAGTAAAGACTACTTTAGCATTACAGGACGAAATTAAAGATGAAGCTTCTTCTAGGATTTTCCTTGTTCGCCACGGGAAAGGTTTCCCATTCATGAGGTCCTCAACAATCACTTTTGCATCGCTGTAGATTGTTAGGTCTCTTGCTCCCTCCAGGTTAATTCTCTTGACAGCTTCAAGAATTGCACATGATTCAGCTTCGTTTGCATTGACATCCTTGAAAGAGGTAGCACCTGCTAAGATTATATCACCCTTGTGGTCATAGTGAACCCAGGAGGTAATTGCTGCTTGTGGGCGTATTGCTGCATCAACAAAGAAACAATTTGTTTTGGGAGGGCTTTCTTCCAACGCTGGTGGATTTCTCATCCCTCTTGCAATCATGGGTTCTTCTTCAAAGGCTTTCAAGCATTCATTCCACCGCTTCATAATTCTCACCATGAGCTCCTCCATATTGACCTCTTTTGCATCGTGAATGGTCTGATTGCGTTGCCACCACAAGGTATCAATGATTATTGTCGCCTTCCTTGCAAAAGTTTCTCCTTCATCCTTGCCCATTGCAGTTCTCAGGTCAGACGAAGGAAGAAAAATTTCATGTAGCCATTGCCAGATATCCCATATGCAGTAGTAATCAGTATGGAACCCATTCACCCTCCCCATATCAGCCTAGCAATCGGGCATAAGCATAAAAGATGCACGTCTGTCTCAATTGCATTACCACACATACAGCAGGAGTCCTCAATCAATGGGATTCGTGTCTTGAGGGTGGCTCTAGATGGGATGGCTTGCCACGCAATACGTCATATGAAGATTCGTATGCGTTGAGGAACATTTAGCTTCCATAAGTGCCTCCAGAACGAATGTTCCAGGGCATGATGCCCATCAAATCTGTTATGAATAACAAGTTTAAAAGCACTCTTGACTGAAAACGTACCCAGACTCACATAGAGCCAGGATGGAGTATCTTCATCATTGAATTGTGACAGCGGAATTTTGAGAATGGCCTCGGCTGATACCTCATCAAACTGATCGCGGACCAGTGCTTCTTCCCAATGATGATTATTGATGCATTCACTTACTTTGGAGATTTCAATGTTTGCCCCTTCTCGGGCAAGGGGAATAAAACCTTCAAGTAACCGTACCCAAGGGTCAATCCACGCATTGATGCTTTCACCATCACCAACCATAAAGCAACCCCCCTGTTGTATGAGGTCTCTATCTCCAAGAATATCCTTCCACTGCTGAGAATCTGTAGCCATGCTGTCTACTTGCATAAACCCATGTCGCATGCAGTACTTTTGCAAATATTGTTGAACCCACAACCTTTGGTCGTTGGAGAATACATGCCAAGCCAGTTTTGAATGGAGAGCTTTGTTCATGTCTTGGAAAAGTCTAATGCCCAGCCCTCCATAGAATTTTGGCGAGCATATAGACTTCCATGCCTTGAGATAAATTCCCTTACCTCTTTGATCCTTCCCCCACCAGAAATCTCTCACCAAAGCATCTAGATCATGACACATGGTGATGCTCAGCGAGTTAGATGACATAGCATAGCTCGGGAGGGCGGATGCAACCACCTGAATCATTGTTGTTCTGCCGGCATAGGATAGGGTTTTTGCTTTCCATCCTTTTAGTTTCTCCTTGAGCCTTCCTATGATGTATTCAAAACGCTGGCGTTTGCCATTGTTTCGAAAAAAAGGTAATCCCAGATACACCGCATTCCTGTCCATTGAACGCAGGTTTAGGACTCCTTTTAGTCTCCCAATTATGGCATGACTCGTATTGGGGCTAAAGAAAATACCAGACTTGGTTTTGTTTGCCGCTAACTCACTCCAATCCTCCATAAGGTCAAGAGCCTCATTGATTGCTTTTGCATTTTCATCATTGGCTCTTGCGAAAATGACCAAGTCATCCGCAAAGAGGAGATGCGAGATGCCATCGCACCTCCTATCTATAGCAATGCCATTAAGTGTCCCTGCTTCCTGGGCCCTTAAGAAGAGCCGTGATAGAACCTCCATACCCAAGACAAAGAGGAAAGGTGACAGTGGGTCACCCTGCCGGAGTCCTCTTTGCGGTTTGATGTACCCTCTAGGAGACCCATTGATTAGCACTGAAATTTTTGGCGTCGTGATGCATTGCTCAATCATTTTAACAAAGTGATCACCAAAGCCCAAGTTTCGGAGTACACTCAAGAGGAAACCTCAATCGAGTTTATCATATGCCTTTGCCATATCAATTTTTAGTGCCGTTAAACCCCATTTGCCTTTTTGTTTCTTCATTGCGTGGAGTATTTCTTGAACAAGAATTGTGTTGTCCGAGATGACTCGTCCTAGGATGAAAGCAGCTTGCAACGGACTTATAATTCTGTCAAGGAGGGGCTTGAGACGATTTGTCAGGATTTTCGAGAGAATTTTATACGCAACATTGCATAAGGCAATTGGTCGATACTCCTTGACCGAAGAGGCGGTGGTTGATTTTGGAATCAACGCAATGTGTGTATGGTTCTAAGATTGCAGCAGGTGACCCGTTCTAAAAAATTCTTGGACCATGGCAATAATATCTAGCTGTATGATTGGCCAGTAGTGTTGATAGAATAAAGCCGGATCCCATCTGGGCCTGGGGCTTTGGTGGGGTGCATAAGAAAGATCACTTTTTTAATTTCATCCCTGTCTGGAACCGCACACAGCCCGACTTTCTCTTCATCAGTGATGATTTCACTAAAGAGGTGCTGTAAGTTAGAGGGAAAGCTAGGTTCCTCAACCGAAAATAACTCTTGAAAGTATCCCACAAATTCATGATTTATTTTCTGCCCATCCTGTGTCCAAGTGCCATCAACACCCTTAATTGCTTCAATGGCGTTTCGCCTTCTTCGGATGATGGTAGAGAGGTGAAAGAACTTTGTATTCAGATCGCCCTCTTTGAGGAATTGAACTCTCGATCGCTGCTTGGTCATAATAGCTTCACGTTTATAAAGCTCAAGAAGACGAGCAAAGAGATCAGATTCAATTTCATTGCTCTCTCCATAAGTTCCATCTTGCTGAAGTCTATCAATTTCGGTCGTGACTTCACTGATTTGTTTCTGAATATTCCCAAAGTGATCCCTGTTCCACCTCCTGAGATGGCTCTTTGTGATTTTAAGTTTTTCCTTCACCACAAAACTCTTCGTGCCCCTGACTTGACAGTCCCAAGCTTGCTCCACAACTTCCACACTACTCGGGTCCCTAATCCACATAGCTTCAAACTTAAATGGAATAGGGCCCTTGGGTCCTTCACCGTGACTATCTAAAAGGATCGGAGTATGATCCGATCCAACAAACACCAGTGTTTTCACCACAGCTCTAGGGTACAAGTCTCTCCATTGAGTATTGCTAATTCCACGATCAAGGCGCTCTTTCAAGATAACTTCTTATTCTCTGTGTTTCCGCCAAGTATACGGACTTCCTACATAGCCCAAATCCACTAGTCCATTGTTATCAACGAACTTTTGGATCCCACAAGATGATGCTGAGGGTCTGAAAACTCCACCCCACTTTTCCGCCTGGCTCAACAAGTCATTAAAGTCGCCCAAAAAAGACTGAGACCCCGGAAACGTTGTTGCTATCTCATCTAAAGCTTCCCAGAAGGCAGCCCTATCAGAGTGATTGGGTGCCCTGTACACAAACGTGCTCCAAGATTGCAATTGAGGATTGTCTGCATTTAATTTTGTAACAACAATTTGGTATGATTTAAAAACTACTTCTAACTGAATTCCACTTCTCCACATCAAAGCTGTACCTCCAGACTTCCCCGCCTTTCCTCCAGATGAAGTAGCTTCCACACTCACGAAATTCAAAGGTCGTAGCACATCACAAGCATTTACTTCAGAGATCATTGTTTCAGACAAAAAAAAATATCCGGGTTGTGACGCCGGATAAAGGCTCGTATATGGAACAAGGTCGCGGGGCGCCCCAACCCCCGACAATTCCAGTAGATTGTCCTCATTGGGGGGGTTGGGGGCAGGTTTGGCCCGCCTCCTCAGCCTTGGAGAATTTCTCATCAAATTGCTTTAGCATCTCTGCCGTAGCACCTTGTTCAAAGTGAAGATTAAATTCTTCACGAGCTCTAGCTTTTCAACGGGAATCAAGTGGCCTATGTGATTTTCGGGGTCCTCGAGATTTTGCTGTTGAGGTCATAGGCTTTTTTCCTTTGCCCAGGTAACCAGGTGTTTTGGTAGCTTTATGTTTCTTTGGTTCCTCCTTCAAGCTACTCAACTCACAACCTTCTACATCCTCCTCCTGTAATCTTCGTTTGAGCGACAGTCTACCCAAAAAGTTTAGAAATTTTTGTGGGGGTATGGGTTGGTGTATGGCGGCTAGGCATGGGTTGGCTAGTAATGTTGGCTTCCTTTTGTAGTGGGCTAGAGAGTATTAAGGGGCCTTTGGTTTTGGTGGGGGTTCTAAAAGAGGATTTCGAGTTTTTGTGTGGGTTGGCTTTTTTTGGTGTACAAGTTGGGCTTGTAGAGTCTTCAGGTTTCTAGCACAATATATGGTAGGTGAGAGGTTTTTGCTAACTGGGCTTGGGATTGGGCTTTATCATTGAGACATATCATATCCAGACCAACTTCACTATCCAGATCATTATTATTTAAATTCAGATGGATCCAAGAGTCATTATCCAAATAGTCAAAAGGGAGTGAGGGGAGGGTTTAACTCACTGGATTTCTGTGATTCCTCATCTGTGTCTGATAGCCCATTCTGTCTCGTCCCTTGTCGTGCACACGGCTCGAGAGCACATGCAACTGCCCAGCTCATTTTTACAGCTTTGCCAGTGCTCACGTCCACTTCATTCACCACACATTTCTCCGCATCATATGACACGGTGGAATCGCCCAGATCAAAGGCCACAGTTTCATCCGGTGGATCGTTGATTGAATGCGCCAACCTCGCCGCTCGTTCAGCGTCAATCCTTTGTTGTCTCAGGCGGTCTTGGGCCGAAATTCTTTCTGCTTCCATGAGCACCTCCTGGAATGGATTAATTTCTTCTTCTGGTGTTATGGTTTTTTTTGAGCGCCAAGTGCCAGTCTGAGAGGTCTTGGACTCTCATGAACGGACCAAAACCCCTGTCAAGGTCACTTAGATCTGTGAGGCCTTCATGTGGACATTCATCCTTTTCATGACCCAGTCTTCCACAGTTATAGCACAATTCCCCTATTCTTTCATATTTTAGCTCCACCCAGTTAAGGCTCGTGTTAGTAACACCTTCTTGTTGGCTTGTGTTGTTAACACTTTCTTGTTCAAAACCTCTTGGCAGAGGTTCCCTGAGATCCAAGACCACTTTGACTCGAATGTAACGCCTAGCAAGAACCCTTTGCTCAGTGACGACATCCGTTCCCAGTTTTTCTCCGACTTTGCCTCCGATTGCATGTGCACAAATTTCCGTCCAACTGGACCAGTGGAGGCCATGAATTTGAATCCATAGAGGATACATGTAGAATTCTAGATCTTGTGGATTTTGGTCTGCTTCCCACCTCCTAAGGACCAGGTTCTTGCCCAAAACTACCCAAGTGCCTCTATCAATTACTCTTTCTCTTTCCCTTCTGGACTGGAACGTGATTAAGAAATCAAAGTCGTTCATAATTGATATGGTTGGCTTGCCTTGGGTGCTCCAGATCTTGTCAAGAATTGACTTTGCTAGCGTCATTTTGATCGGTTTCTCTGAAAAAACTCGACCTATTAGACATTGGTTTGTGACCCTGTCTTCAAATTGGGGGTTGGAAGGAAGTTTCAGATCTTTAAAAATGTCTTTATTTCTATCCGCCGTAGTTAATTTTGGTGGTGGGTTTCCCATCTGGCCTTTTTGCATGACAGAAAGGGTAAAAAAAGGGTGGGTTTAATTTAATGTGGGGTAGTAAATGCTCTCTAGAGAGAAAGGAGCATTAAGGAACAGGAAAATGGTGTCGGTGATATGAAGAGAGAGAGGTTAAAATTAATGGGGTGCAGGGGATGGGTTACACATGGCGACATCCACAGGGGAAAGGAATTCCTACAGAGAGGAAAAGGACTCCTACAGAGAGAAAAAAAAAATATTGTAGCCCACAGCTATATGGTTGATGATGCATTGTAATTAGAGGGGTAAGCCTTCTGTGAGATCAACTCATATTAAGAATTTAAGATTGATCACTATTTATAAATATATTATTAAGTTAATGGAGAAATATTGTTTTAAATTTTTCATACAATATAGCTATTTAATTTAATTTTAAATTGTAAAAACGCATCGAAAAATAAGAAGAAAAAATATCAAAAAAAATAGAAATTACTTTAAAAAATTTGGGAAAAATTATGAGACCTCACTATAATAGTAGAGAGGGTTTGGGGGTAGTTTTGGTGGCACGGGGGTGGTGGGGAGCCATGCTCGGTAACAAAAAACCGTGGATTAGCCTCCCATGTCCCGTGTAAGAGACCCTTCCAAGCCTACCAATGACACGCTAACCTACCCCGAGGGCCTCCTATGTCCCCTAGGGCTGTCCTGTTCCATGTGGTGCAAAAATATAAACCTTCGTTCCGGGACCTCTGGGAAGCCCGAAAAACGTGGATTATATAGCCTTCGTTTTCGGCTTCCCGGGCCAGATTGTCGTTTTTGCTCAAACTTCTCTGGGGGTCTATCATGACCCTAGAGGACCATCGATGTCCAGGAAGGGTCATCTGGATCACCGAACTTTGATATCACCCATGCCTTCGGTGTTCAGGCTCTTACACCAGTGTCCCGTAAAACGCCCTTCCAAGCCTATCAGGAATCGGATAAGCGACTCCGGGGGCCTCCCATGTCCCCTAGGTCTGTCCCGTGCCATGTGGTGCAAAAATATCCACCTTTGTTTCGAGACCTCCCGGGAGCCAAAAAACGTGGATTATAGCCTACATTTTTGGCCTCCTGGGGCCCCGGTGTCACTTTCGCCAAACTTCTCCGGGGGGTCTATCATGACCTTAGAGGACCCTCGGTGCCCCGGAGGGCCATCAGGGTCACCGAACTTTGATATCGCCATGCCTTCGGTGTTCAGGCCCTTACATTAGTGTTCCGTAAAAACGTCCTTACAAGCCTATTAGTGACCCAACAACGGACCCAAAGTGCCTCGCATGTCCCCTAGGCGTGTCCCTTGCGGTCTGGTGCGAAAATATACACCTTAGTTTCGGGACCTCCCGGAGCCCAAAAAACGTGGATTATAGCCTTTGATTTTCAGCTTCCTGGGGCCCGGGTGTCGTTTTTGACCAAACTTCTCCGGGGGTTCTATCATGACCTTAGAGGACACTCAATGCCCCGGGAGGGTCATCGGGATCACCGAACTTCGATATCGCCCATGCCTTCGGTGTTCGGGCCCTAACATTGGTGTTCCATAAAAATGTCCTTACAAGCCTATTAGGGACCCAGTAACGCACCCCCGAGTGACTCGCATGTCGCTTAGGCGTGTCCCTTGCAGTCTGGTGCGAAAATATCCACCTCCGTTCCGAGACCTCTCGGGAGCCAAAAAGATGTGGATTATAGCCTACGTTTTCGGCTTCCCGGGTCCCGGGTGTCATTTTTGCCCAAACTTGGCCGGGGGCTCTATCATCACCCTAGAGGTCCTCAGGTGCCCCGGGGCGGTCATCCGGGTCCTTGAACTCCGATTTCACCCATGGACATGGCACATGGGCGCTGGGACATGGGCGCGCTCGCTGGGTCATGGTGCTGCATCATGGGACAAGGAGCCTGTAGCGCATAGGTCATGGGGCTGCGCCATGGGACATGCGCTCGCATTATGGGTCATGAGTCGATGATGCAAGAACACTTCTTTTTTCCCCCGTGTCTAAATAGATGGAATTAAGTCTTGTGTGGAAGTGTGGAACCAACTCACATTAAGAATTTTTCAACAAAAATAAATAAAAACTCCCATTATGGGTCACAATTTATATAAAAAAAAAAGGGTGAATCATGGTCTTTGATTGACTAAAAAGTGACCATCATCTTATCAAAAATTATTATAGAAACGTTTTATACAATTTTTTGTGTTCAAGGGAAGAAAAGTGTAAGACTTAACTAAGAAAAAAAGGTTCTATTGAGAATTGAGATACCGTATCGATGCCACATCGATAATACATTGAAAAATGGGTAATCAAAGTGAATAAAATACTCATAGCCTTAGCTTAACAATTAACGATACTTCATTAGCAAATTATTGGTATTTATGGTGAAAAGACTATTCTCTTGATAGACAAGAAAACACCATGATACCGGCCCAAAAGCTTCGCCAACACTAATGCATTTTTTTTTTAAAGCTAAACTCCTTCCAATAAATATTACTCGTCATCAGAACTCCGCAGTTAAACGTGTTTGGGCGAGAGTAGTATTAGGATGGCCTGATGGGTGACCTCTTGGAAAGTTCTTGTGTTGCACTTGCACCCATTATATTAACGAGCAAAAAAAATCCAAGGTAAATGCGGCAACAAGTTGTGGTAGTTATTAGTAGATTGAAGTAGTCAATTCACTGCTACCTTTGTTGATTGGTAGTAATAATTGAGGTTTTGGGGAGTATGTGATTATGCCAGACTAGAAAAACTTCAGTAAAAAATAAGATTAAAAAAAGGAAAGAGATCCATTTTGTGTTTTTTGGAGGGCGTAAGAAGGCCACCAAGTCTCCTCAAAAAAAAAAAAGAAAAAAAAAGGCCACCAAGACCTTACGTAAGTTTAAAAAAACCATCCCGACATAATTATGCTAAATTAAATTTTGATGGTTCAAAAAAGTCTTCAGGCGCTGGAGCTGCCGGTTTTAGTATTCGTAATAAGGAGAACAAAATTATTAAATTAGGGGCAAAACAATGTGGTGTTAGTTCTGTTTTGTTAGCAGAGGCAATAGGGCTAAGAGAAGGAGTCCGAGAAGCTCGGAATCTAGGGATAAAAAATATCACGATTGAAAGAGACAATCTAGTGGTCATTAAGGCCATTAGGGGTAGGCCTGGCAAACAGATTAGGTCGGGTTGGGTTCGAGTTCAACCCAATTGACCTGTTTTATAAATGGGTCGAAAACTCAAACCCTAACCCAACCTATTTAATAAACAGGTTAATCAGGTTAACCCGTTTAACCCATTTAACTAATTTATTATAAGCAAAAAATGGTAAAAACTTGATTTAAAGGGGATATTTACCCTCAAACTTCTATTGTAAGTAGATATATACAAAACAAACTATTGAATTAAGGAAAATTTATACTTTTCAGTGATTATTAATTATTTGGCTCATAAATATTTACTGAATTTCAAAAATAAAATTGATATATGTAACTAAACAGGTTGAACAGGTCGATTTCGGGTTGAAAATTTCAACCTTAACCTAACCCCTTTAATAAACAGGTTGAAAATCTCAATCCTAACCCACTTTTTTTGGGTTAGGTTCAGGTCGGGTTGTCGGGTCGGGTCAGCTTTTGCCAAACCTAATTAGGGGGGAATGACACATTTCTTGGAAAATTGAAAATATTATTATAGACACCAAAAAGATTTGCATTTCTTTGATAATGTGGAGGTTTTGCATTACTAGAGAAGCCAATACAGTGACAGATTTTTATGGCTAATCATGAACACCTTTGTCCTTCTCATCTGACTTGGTCAAACTCTTTTGATTAAGTTCTTACCACTCTCATAGTTAAAGACGAGGTAGGATGGCATTTCTTGCTCTTTCAAAAAAAAATTAAAAAAGGGGAGTTTAAATGGGGCAGAAAATGGTGGTTGATAAATGATATGTACAGAAGTTGTTTCCCGTCAAACCCAACACAACATTTCTTTCTTTCCCTTGTGGGTCAAACTCAAAGCAAGGCAACTCAACAATGGCGTGGATCACCAGATTCGTAGTGGCAGTAGCATTTCTAGCCGTTGGTGTAGTCTTCTCCCCAGAAACCTTCCGATCATTATCAAAATCAGACGGTCCACATTCACCCTCTCTCTCCACAGCTCTCAAACTCTCTCACCTTCTCTCTTTCTCCACTGCCTGGGGCGCTGCCTTATGGGTCACCTTCATTGGCGGTATCATCATGTTCAAGTATGTATTAATATATTACTCTCTCTTCCCTTTAAACCCCACTTTTCAATTTTATCTCCCAATTATATGAGATCAATAAAGTTTTGATCTTTTTATTTTTGAATTAGAAATTTGCCAAGGCACCAGTTTGGGAATTTGCAAAGCAAGATGTTCCCAGCGTATTTCACGATGGTGGGAGTTTGTTGTGCAATTTCTGTTGGGGCTTTTGGGTATTTACATCCTTGGAAATCTTCATCAACGAGTGAGAAGTACCAGCTAGGGTTTTTGGCTTCTGCTTTTCTCTTTAATCTCTCCAATTTGGTTATCTTCACTCCCATGACCATCGAGGTAATTCCCATGATTTTAATTTTTGTTTTGTGTTTGTGGGTTATTGTTAAAATTGTGGTTTGTTATGTTTGGCAAAGTATTGGAGGCTGAATTACACCCCCCCCCCCCCAAAAAAAAAAGTATTGGGGGCTGAATTATGTTAATTAGAACCCAATTTCGATGTAAAGGGACTAGTCACTGCTGGTTGTGAAAAAATTAGGCTCCCGTGTTTGGGGAGAGTAGGAGCTGTAAATAATACTGAGTGAGAGTGTATTATTTGGCAATGGGAAGTAGAATACTGATCACTGATCATAAGGGTTGGGCATTGCAATTTCCTAAATTGTTAATGATTTTGAATGTATATGTACTGTGTTAAATTGAGTTAATGGCAAGATTGGTGACATAGTTTGATGTGTGTTGTACACTTAGCCATGTCACTAGGACTCAAGGATAGGAATCAGGAAAGGGTGTGGTTAACTGGTTATGACTTATGAGGTTAATACCTGGGTATATTTCTGTTCCACTTTGAAGTGTCCTGGGTGCTTAAGAGCTGGAATTATGCCCTTTGAAGATGTATATTGCATTCGAGTCCTTGCAATGAGGATTAATATGTTCAGGTAGCTCTAGGACATGTGAAAGGTCCCATGCCTGTCATGGTGCAAGAAATCACTTATGTTCTTGCCTTTATCATTCTCAGACTCATTTCCAATTATATATATTTTTGTTTCTAATTGGGCGAAAAATTCACTTTCAATTTCATGTAACTTGTATTGGATGTTAATAAAGAGCGATCAACAAAAGAGGAAGCGCATGTTAATAATGTATCGATAAATAAATTAAAATGTTTCCCATTGCAAGTGAGTATTCAGCGATTTGTAGTATTCTTCCAAGTTTTCGTTCTGCATATGGCACAGGCTGCGGGGAAAATTCACAATTCTGATTGTTTCCATGATGTACAAGTTTTTCAACTTGCTTGAGATGCAACACAATTTTAATTGTTACCATGCATATGTATTTAATATTTACTTGTGATACATTGACTGCCCATTATTCATCAAGCAGTTAAAGAGCTATCTTTGTTTTGCACTTGGTGAATTGGGATGCTGTGTGTGGGATTTTTGTTGTGCTTGTGAATGTTCAGCTCCAAATTTCAAGTATCCTAGAATCCAGGATCATGTAATCCAACCTTGAGATGATTGATTATCGTTTTCCCTCATTTCAAGCAATCCAACCTTGAGAAGATACTAAAGTAACTAAGGCATGGACTGCCAGTAAGTTCAGGACTTAGTGTAGTAAGGAGTTATTTGTTAAGCACTTTGAATGTTGGGGAGCTGTGGTTTGGTTATGTTTTATCGTTGCCATCAACATTTTACACCACGATTTCATGTATGCTACAATGCTAGGAGCATGTATCAATCCTTTGAAAGGCAGTTTTAACTTTTAAGTGATGCCTATGCTGGTCAAGTAAATATCTTGACCTGATTGGCGTATCTTTTATCATGTTTTAAAGTAGAATTTGCATGGTCTTCAAAATGATAAATGAGTGTAGTGTTCATAACTGTATAGTTTGTCAAAAAATATATACTGCGTATATAATTTGTCTCTTTCGTTGCACTTGGGCTTTGTTGCTAGAGGGGTTCTCAGTCTCATCCTTTTGTGTACAATATGTTCCATGTGAAATTTTGCCACAAATTGTGATGGGTGTTTGACTATCTTGGGGCTAAAAATTTTGTGGGGTCAACTATTTATCTTAAACTAGTTAAATTTACCTCCATCATCTTTGGTAACATGTTTGTTAAAACCCATATCAATGCACATGTGTGCATTTGAGGTCTCATTTACAGGATATATGATTCAATTCTAGAATGCAACATTTCTGACATTTGTCAAATTTGTACAGTATTGTATTATTCTTCAGATACATCATACATGTATCTGGGTGGTTGTTGTTGTGTTGTTGTATACATCATACATGTGTTTTGCACCTTGTATTTTAATTACTGCTATGTCTTTTGGGGTGTTGTTGATGGCAGATGATGAAGCAGAGGCACAAGGTGGAGAGAGAGAACAAAATTGGGGACGAAGTTGGGTGGTCCAAGAACAGAGAAGCTGCAAAATCGAACCCACAGCTTGCAGCGATGAACAAGAAGTTTGGGATGATTCATGGCTTATCTTCTCTTGCAAACATCTTTGCATTCGGGTGCCTCGCCATGCATTCATGGTATTTAGCGGACAAAATCAACCTGTGATCCGAACATCATGCGATTTACTCCATTATGAATTTGGGCAAAACTATGGGTGTGGAGGTGAAAAGGGCAAAGATTGCAGAGGAGTTGTATTTGCTTTAGATTTGTGGTTTGTCTCAAACCATACAAGAAGTGGATAGCTATTCCGCAATGTTCCCACACATGTAATTATTATTATAGATGGCTTGTGTACTAAAACTTCAGAGTCTGACTTCAAAAAGTCGCTGTCTTATTGGATTTAGCAGTTGCTAATGCTGTGTATGAGTATGATAAGAGGATTTCATTGCAATTTTCTTTGCCAATAGAATTTCAGTATTTGATAGATAGTCCATCTTTGCTCAATTCATTGTTTCCCTTTGGATTCTACACGTTGAAGGTGAATATTTATCTCTAGAAATTGCCAATTGAGAAGCCAACAATCTTCTTTCTTTCTTTCCTCTATGCAGTACATACTAAAGGTGCGTTTGTTAGAGCTGAACTTTCCCAGAACGGAACTAAATTTAACATCACTAAACTGGATACTACTTAATTGAACTAGACACAACTGAACTGAATCTAATATCACTAAATTGGACACTACTGAACTGAACTGAACTAGACACCACTGAACTGAATTGAACACAACTTGATATGTGAGACAAAAAGCACGTTTCTGAACTCAACACCACTACACTGAATTGAACATCATTTAACTGAATTTGAAATCAATTGACACCTAAACTGAACTTACCTGACCTTGAACTGAACTTACCTCACCTTGTAAGCTCTATTATTATTCTTTGGGCTTTATGAAATGGAGTATAAGAAGAGGTTGAGTTCCACCGCCTTTTATTTGGGCTGTTATATTATTATAGCCGAGTATCAGTTTGGTTTTCTTTTCTGCTTCCTCACTCACTCACTGTAAAACTCTACAGTTGTTGCTGAAACTTTGCTCGTGTATCGAAGGACTTGGCCGTTCTCTCTCCTCTGTTCTGTCGCCCGGAGGTTATTGTTAACAAGGCAACAACAGGTAACTTTTCTTCTTCTACTCTCTCTCTCTCTCTCTCTCTCTCTCTGAAACTTATTTGCGACTAGGGTTTGTCAACTTTGGTAATATTTGAATTAGGGTTTATTGTTTGAAATCGATACAAATTGCATTTCATTGCAGACAAGAAAGAGAAGATGAGTGGAGCAACGGCAGGAACTTCGTCATCCAAACAGAAAGCTGAGTCATCAAAGCCATCCGATCCTCCGTCCTTCAAGCGAAAACGAGGAGTTTTTCAGAAAGATTGTTAGTTTCCTTCTTTCTTTCTTTTTTAAAGTAAGCAATATCTGTCTTTTTAATAAATAAAAATTGAATTTTTTTTTGTTGGTTCAGTGCAGCACATGATGTATGGTTACGGAGATGATCCCAATGTGAGTATTTCCCAATTTCACTTCCACTTTCTCCTACCACTTTATTTGCACGGTTGCTTATAAAATTGCTAAAAAAAATTTGGTGGTTATGTTAGATTGCTCTCAGTGGTTAATTTGTCAAATGAATCGAGTTTGGTAACTAAATTCACTCTGAACAAGACCCAAATTTCTGTTTTATTAATTCAATTTTGCTTCCATTGCATAGAACATATTCTTTTGCCTGAATTTGTCGCGGGGGATAAGGATTTCTGCAATCTCCTTGCTTTTACAAAAAGATGCATTTCCCTCATGGGGGTTGACCCGTGACCTTGAAGTAATTCGCCATGATTCTGACAGGACAAGACATTGGTCTTATTTAGCTTTGTGAATCACAATCTCCATGAATAAAACTCTGTCTTTGGTGTCGACAGGGAATGATGCCAACGTTTGGGTTAGTAGGATTTTCTTTTGTGTAGATTGCTTTGGATTCCTACAGAATTGAAAATGCTCTTAGTAAAGTCTCTTTCTTGTTGGGGAAAGGTGGGGAAACCAGGAAGAGGGGGGCGATTGGCGGATTGGGGGCTAGGGATGTCATTCCATCAAATGAGTTTTGAAGGGGTTTTTTCAAGAAGGTAAATGAGTGGGGTGCTGTAAAGGATTCTCGTGGAAATATGATGCCCTAGACTCTCAAATCTATGTTGTATCTTTTCCTTTCGGATCCTACACTGGGTTACTGTTGCTGCCTGAATAATTGTGCGTGGTCCATGATTTCTTTCACTTTGAATGCCTGCTTTTCCCATCATGTTCTGCCCCACTCCTTTGTTTCTTTTCTTTCTTTTGCCGAGTCCTAGCCTCCTAGGTTGTTGCTTTGGTGGTTTAATCATATGCTAGATGTTGGTCTGTTAGAGCCAGAATCACTTATGTTGCTTTATTAACAGTGTGTGTTTCATATGCAGCCATTGCCAGAGTCTGTGGCTCTAGTGGAGGACATTGTTGTGGAGTATGTCACTGATTTGGTAAGCCGTATTTCTGCTTACATAACTTTGACTTGTTTGGGGCACCAGATTACGTGTATGAAGATTGCTTGCTTGCATAACATTGGACTTGTTTACTGCCTGTTTATGTAGGTGCATAAAGCCCAAGATGTGGCTTCAAACAGGAAGCTTTTGACAGAAGACTTTCTGTTTCTTATTCGTAAGGTAAATTCTTGGGGTTCTGTTACTTGAATAGGAAGTGCAAGTTAATCTCTTTACAATAGTGTAGCTGATGCATCATGTCGTGCGTTACATTCAAGTGACCCTTTACCAACACATACGAAGGTCATTGACGATGAACGTTGATTATGACTACAGTCTGCACACCTCAGTGGTTTGCCTTTATTCTGTTGATCATATTGTATTCGTTTCTTGTTTAAATATTAGAAAACAATGTCTCCATGGGTTGCAATGTTGCATGAACAATGTCTTCTTGGTCAATGATTTTGTGACAATGTTGTATTGGTCATGCTTGATCTTGTTATATAGCTCCTTGACGGTATAAGTCTTTGATATTCAATTCTAGAAACATAGGCATAGAGCTCCATGGTTTTATGGCCTTATGGGTGTCTATCATTGTTCTACCTGCTCGAACAATTGAACATCCCATCTCCTGATAATCCGCCTAGCTAAATTTGCAGCTTAAGCTTTGATTATTGGCACTACGTTAATCAACTTAAGAGTCGTTTGGCTGGCCTTCTACCAAGTTTCAGCTTCACCTCTCACAATCCTTCACATCCTCCCTCCATATTCATATCCACTACAAATTCAGCTTCTTTGAAGCTGAAAATAGCCCCCGAAAGAGGCTAGAAGCAGAAGCTACAAATTGGAGCATTTTGTTTTGACCTCATTGGGTGGTATTTGAAGCTTCTAAGAAACTGAATTTGTGAAAGGGGAGGATGTGAGGGAAATGAGGGGTGGAAGTGGAAAACTTGATAAAAGCATCGCCAAACTGCCCCTTATAGATTCTGATAATGTAACTATTATTTGCATGCACTGTGTTACTTAATGGGCTCTAACAGCCTTCTTATTAATGGTTATTCAGGACTTGCGAAAATTTAACCGTTGTACCGAACTGCTTGCTATGAATGAGGAACTCAAACAAGCTAGGAAGGCTTTCGAGGTAGATGAAGAAAAGCTGGCAACAGTAGACTGATGCATCCGACTTATGTATCTGCCCATCTTTCCTGATGGAAACTAAGCACAATTTTGGAGGAACCGGAGGTGGAGTGCAGACTGCAGATCAATAATATTTTCTTTCTTTTATCTTCTTACTAAGCTAATATTGTGCTTAGCTCTATACAAGATAGTAGATACAAATCCAATATCAATGGTGGGGAAGAAGTAGCATGAATATGTTTTAATCTGGTTCTGTCTTGCATCTTCTGGCTAGGAAATACTTCCAAAGTGGAATGCTGAGGGCTGTTTGGGATCCTTGATGTTTCTCCAAATTTGTATGCCAAACTACTGTATTTGAAATGCTGTAAATACGTGTTCAAGTTGGCAGTGAAGATGTGATTATGCAATGGAATTATAACTATTGAAGAAATCTTGATGCAGCTGATTAATCAGTGATTTTCGATCCTCGGAATGCTGAGGGCTATTTGGAATCCTTTGATTAATCAGCTGATTAATTAGTTGGCTACAGTGATCCCCCACAGTTCAAAGCAGTAAATAGATTGGTGCAGGGCCAGCGGGAATTTAGATAATTATGTTCACTACTTCGCTACCTAACGCAACTCTTTTTTAGGGCAAAAAGACAGCACAAGAGGGAGAAAGCTACTTGCACACGGAGAAACAAGGAAAAAGATAGCACTCTGGAAGTCTGGAACCATACTCCAGGAAAATGCCAGGCCTGGTTCAATCAAGTCTAGGGTTGACAAATACCAAATCCACACTCCATTCCATAGGTAAACTCCACGCAGGTTGATCACTCAATTAGGAGATTATTGCATATAACAAGAATAGTACACATTAGGAGATCATTCAACCGAGTCATATTTTCGCCTTTACTTGTATCAGAGGCGTCACGTTGAACGCTCGAGTGTACTTTTGTGCCTCGTACCTATGTTTGAGAGTTGAAACGTCAAGCAGACGGAGTTCAGGTTTAGAGAACAAAGGGTGGGGAGCTTAAGGGCTGCATATGCCTTGATGGACAGATAAGCACAGAAGAGAGTGAGGAGCCTACGTTGTCTTGTTAGTTCCTCAATAGTTTCTCAAACTTGCCTTTGTTTCTTGTCACAAAGACACAAGTGGTTCTGTGTTTTATCTAAATGGGACCTCAGGAACAGATGGATAAGGGGCCAAAAGGAGCGGAAAACTTAATTCTATACAAATTCACTCGCTTCTTCGAGTTTGAGAATAATCCTGGAAAATTACAAACACCAAATAAAATTGATTTTTATTGAAATCAAACTTGACAACTATTTTGGTCACTTGTTCCTGGTGTGCCAACACATTGAGGCCAAATAACATCATCATATAGATAAAGAGAACACCCATTATGAACATGCCTTGTTGGATGGATAAGGGTGCCAATTATTAGACAGACCAAAATACCACTTGAAACAAACCAACAAGGGGACAACCTATTTTTACCCTCAACATGATTCAGGCTTTGGAGTCCAACTTCTCAAATGGTCTTGTACCTTTCTCTCTCTTCTGATGATAGTATCTTCTGAATCTGAATCTGAATCTGAATCTTTATCACCAATAATTGTATTTTGGTTGGTTTTTGTGAAATTCTAGCAGCTATTTTCATGAACCTAAAAACTATTAAGATTCAATAACTTGTTGATTTGGTATGATAGATGTATTGATGTGGAAATTTTTTTAGAGATGGGATGAAAACGAGATAAGAGTGATACTTGAGTGAAAAGTAACCATTGAAAGGACTTCAATTAGCACAAACAATACCAATTACTTGTTTAACTTACTTTCTCTATAATAATTTTATGTGAAATAGCTCCAAACAAAGCCAAAATTACACCAAAGATGACAAACTCGAAGTCAGTGTAGCTTGCAATTGCAAAATATACTGAAAACAAAAGAGTTGTACATCATAATATTACAATTTCAAAGGGGGTCATTTTCGTTTTAATACCAAAATAAAAGGTAATATATACCTGATTTGACAGGATGGATCTTTTAACACTGGAAAATGTTTGGTTGACTCACTGGATTAGCAACCCAACTCATCTTTGTGTCTATCTCTCTCCTCCTTTAAATGCCACTTTTTGAAAATAGAGGAGAGAGAATATGATTATAGAGGAGAGAGATAGACACAATAATGGGGTGAGTTGCTAACCCAGTGGATCAACCTATCATTCTCCTTTAACACTCCATAAAATCAAATTATGAAAGCAAGAATGTAACTCCTTAGATATTAACCTGTTTGGTTTAGGAAACCAAAGAAGAAGAAGCGTGTGTGAATATAGGTTAATCAACGAAAGGGTTTTGTAGTTGATTAATTAGGCTTAGCCATAGCCCATATGCCAACAAAAATTTCCAAACATTTTTATTGTTCATGCCTGAAAGCAACTTTAAAATTTGACCTGCCAAATAGATTAGATTAGTCTATGATTGAAGATCCAGCAAGGTAGACAAGCCACTCTCTAGATGGGAAGAAAATGTTGCAGAAACATGAATTCAGTTATTAAAGTGATTGATAATGAAGTGTTAGTTACCGTTAAGATTGAAATCCTAACTGTATTTGATTTAATGCTCTAAATCTCTCATCTAAAAAGAAAAATGGATCCACCCTTGTCATAAACACAAAAACTTCTATAAGACGGTCTAGAGTGAAATCCGCAGATCAAAACACAAGCTTCCAAAGTCTTAAACAACTGCTTACCTAGTTACCTTGAATGAGAACATAAACAATAAATTATGTAGATTTTTGATATATACTTAAAAACTTTTTATATTGTGTACAAGCTTATATTCTCCTCCTTGTAAGGTCACATTCATTGTCATTGGACTTGTAGCAAATTCTCTCTCTCTCTCCCCCGGAATTTTAGCCAAACTGGGTTTCCCTTTTTTCTTTTTGCTTTTGTTTGTTTTTTCTATAAATGTAAAAGGTATTCAAAAATAGGGAAGGTGACATGAAGCTGACTTTGACAAAAATCGATCTTAATCCTAGTAACTCCCAACTCACTTGCAGGCTGCAGCCAAGCCAAATACCATGTGTTCTACTTCTCCATCATCTCTTTTCAAATCGTATTATTAATTCCGCCATTCTGAATTTGACGTGCTACTAATCTTCGTATAAATGTGTATCATTAATGGATAATACCAATAATGCGAGTAAAATATAATGCCATCCTTTTAAGTTATTATTCGTATATACTCGAATTTTACAAAGTAATTCCTTTCCGTATATAGTAACGCATTAGTCGAAAATAATCAAAATATTGCAAACCGTTCCAACTCCCTCTCCGACAAAATGGCTGATGGCTGATGGCTGTTGCACTTCTCTACTCCCCAACCAATTCTAGGACCAGAACTATTGATATAGCTTGATACTTGTAGGGTGAAGCGTAGTTAATTTGTCAGTTTGTCACTGTAAATATGAGGGGACCTTCCAGTTAGTAAAAGATGAATGATCAAAAAGAACTCTGCAAGCTGAATTGATCAATGTGGAAACCATGACCAAATATTTGGTCGGTTTGATTGTGACATTTACAGTGATACTTCATTCCAATCAGATCACAGAAACAGAATTATCAAACACCTATCCGCAATTATTGCTTCTTACACAGGCAACCATGAAATTGACGAGTTTTTTTAACAGAAATTAAAATGAAACATCAAAAATAGAGATCAATATATCACTCCATTGCACTCATTTAAAAATTGACTTACAAAGGAGCAGTAAATTTTGACACAGATCACCTGATCAAATTGAGAGTTTTATTTTTACTCTCTTTTTTCTTTTTCATTTTCTTTTTCTAATAATTGACTTTTTTGACATTTTGATTCCTGACCTGGAGACAAGAAAACCTATTTGCTCTCCTTCACACAAAACTGTGTAGAGATCCTGAAAACCAATGAATAAAGAATTTGCAACCTGATTTGTCAGCCACCACCTGTACAGTTATCTCCATAATCCATATGAACAACGAAGAACATTCGACTGATCAAATTGAGCTATCAACGGGGACTAATTATGCTGTAAGCGCCAATGAGTAGCATCCTTGCAGGGAACAGGAGCACAACAAGCAAATGCATATGCTGCGATGCAACCAGCCTGCTGAACCGTTTCAATGATTCTTTCCCGGTCCTCATAATACCGGAGAAGTTTATTTGGGCTTGGCCTACTTTGCTCGGAGCCAAGGACGACCCTACTATGACACGGGTTTCCACAACACGGGGGGTTACAAGGGGCCACCAAACCTTCCTGCGCCTCTGCCTCTCAGCCTTTCTGATGCGGCTGAGCTCCTGACGGATCACGCCTCGCAAGCATTTTAGGTAAGAGTTCATGTCATGATCGCGTTGTATATTCCCTCCACTTCCATAGGCTGAGCGATCACTCAAGATCTCGAGTGGGTGGGGTGTGTTTAAGAATTCCTTCTTCGCAGCCCGGAGAAGCTTATGTGCCTCATTGGCATCGACCACCTTGCAAGTTAATAGATAGAGACCGCTGCCAGAGGGGAGCAAGTCATGTTGCGGAGAGTATTTTGCATCTGGCTGTAAAATAACCATCTCCCCCATAGGTGCATACAATAACTTCTGCAATGAGGATGGTGAATATGTTAAAAAGTAGATCTGAATCCAGATAAAAAAACTTTAGTAAGTGTCTGTTGATGTACTTGAGTTCAACTGATATACAATTTCCATTGGCAACACTCACAGGGCAGCAACGTGGTGAGTGGTGACTATCAAAAATAAATAACTTGCCCCACTATTTCACGATCTCGCGTTTTTAAGAGAGAAATTTACCTGGTTTTTTAAGCAAGGAAGGTGGCGGAAGTTTCCATTCACAGCCTTCAGAAGCTCTGCAGCAGGCCTGGGATAGTTGCAAGAAAAAGCACGAGGTACAATATCCCGGTGCATCACAATAGCCTGAACATGACTCTTTGGCAATCCCAGCTTGCGCAGTAGATCATCCCCTCCACACATGATACATGGCGAACCAAATGTGACGACCGGAAGGAGTGAGGAGTATGGAACCTCACCTCGCATTAGTAGCATAAGATTTATGAGCAACGACAAGCTTCCTCCAAGAGAATGACCAGTGAAGCGGAATTTGGCACGGCTTCCATGAGCTTTAATATGGGCATGCACTTCAGGCAACATCTGCTGGTACATTCCCTTCGCAGCTTCATATATACCTCTATGCACAAACAAATCCAGTCCCTGCAAAGGACAAAAATGTCAGTAATTTGTTTTCCTGATCTTTTGCACAATCTTGTTAATTCAGCATGAATTACATCTATAGGTCACAGGTTCACAAATTTATATAATGAGACGTACAGAATTCCCCAAGGTAAATCCTTGATCACCACAACGCAATAGCTGACAAAAAACCAGATTCGAGAAAATAAGAATTTACCTCAAACTTAATGGGTTCAAAGAGTAAGTTAGCCTGCCATGAAGCTAGTGTCTCCGATCCCTATACACAATTAGATTTCAAAGAGCCGTTAGATAGATGCTCACTTATTTTCCTTGAAGTATGGAGACCAAAGCCGTGTACTAAGACTATTCAAAGATAGTTACCTGAATGACAAAGAATTTAGTTGCGCTCTTATCATCATCACAGATGTACCACTCACATGGTGCCGAGCTTATTGAATTCAAATCATCTGCAACAGCCTGCTTTACTTCCTCTTTCGCAGCCACCACAGCTGTTACCGAATCTGTGGTAGCCATAAGAGAAGCCATATCCGAGTTAATGTCGTGATTGGAATTGCTCCCTCGATCTCCATTCAATGCACCCTGATCAACCTCATCTTTTGAGGATCTCAAGGGCAGGATGGTTCTAGTCCGGCTATGCAAAAAAGAAGCAGCAGAGGCAGCAATCTGATATGCAGCAGACGCCCTCACTCGGGATCTTTCATTCTCTTTATCGTCACATTCTGCTGCTTCCACTATACTGTTATCCTGAATTTCACCTTCAGCTGACTTTTCCCCTGCTTCAGCATTGTCCAACTGCAGTTGCTTCTCAGCTTGAGCCAATTGTTCCCTCTTTTCAATGGAAGAAGTTACAAACCGAAGACCATGGCGCTTCAACAGATTTCGAGGCTACAAAGGGGAGACGATGATCATTACATACCATTCCATAAACAGGAAACTGGAAACAAATTGCAGGGACACCATACCATAAACTACTTGCCAAAATAAAAACATATTCTACAGTACACATAGTGCTCAGCCTTAGCTAATGATTAGCCGACGTAAAACTTGTTAATAGTACTAACTTCACAAGATACACCTTAAGGAAAAATGAATATTATTCAAAAGAGAAATAGTAAACCAAAGTGATTGACAGCAAATTAAGAAAAGGGGGCTTGGAAAGTAAACCAGACAACTATTTGCATGGACCACACAACATGTGTATTTCATAACCGACAACAGCTAGGCCAACTTCCAACCCTTTTTCAATAAGGTAATCTACAAATTATGATTTGTTACTAACTTAATTCTAGTCTCCTAACTAATATTCTCCCATCTATAAGTTATGAAAACGATTTAAAACAAGGGAAGTATCAATAAAGGTCAAATTAATTTTGCAGTGGGAACCAACCAAAAGAAAATGCACATCAGAAGAGCTACATCATATACATTCTATCAAACACCATACAAAAATCAAGAACTAAATCAACATGATAATGAAACAGTAATAGCTCAACACCTTTAAATTCACTAAAGAGCAGATATTTATAAACCCACATGAGATTAATGAAATTTTAACACAGAAAAAAAAAAAAAAAAAAAAGAGGACAAAATTAGAAATTACCTTGATGCTAGGAATGTCATAAGCCAGGTTTCCCAAATAAGACAATTGAGCATACAATTTAGCCTCAGCTAAAGACACCTTCTTTAACATCTTTGTAAACAAATCCCTATCAATATTTATTTCCCCTTTTTCATCATCATCATCATCACCATCACAAACTGTACAACCCCCATCACACCCTTCATTACCATCACAAGGTGATGAAGTTGTAGAATTCCCATTTTGCCCTTCATCTTCTCTCTCCTCCTCATCTTTGCCCTGTTTCTCAGAAGATGACCAAAGTGACCTAACATGAAGGATCTTCAAAACCCAGTTCCCATTTTGCCCCTCAGATTGACCCACATTCTCCAAATTTTCTTTCTCATCATCATCATTCTGTTTCTCCATCAAAACGGCGTCGTCTAAAGCAACCCCTTTTGGGCTCTGTTTGGTAGTACCACCAAAAAGGAGAGATCTGAAAGGGTAATTAAACGAAAACCTTGAAGATGAAGAAGACGACGTCGTATTACCGGAATGCTTGTCGACGGAGATTGCATTAATCGGCGCCGTTGAACGAGCAACGGCTGAGATTTGAGATGGGTTGGGCCGAATTTCAAGCCCACTGCTCACCGTTATTGATGAACTTAACCCATGTAGCCCTCCTGTTCTCATGAGCAGGCTATCCATTTCCTGTTTTTTCTTTCTGGGTTATTATTATTTTTGGTTTGAATATCTGGGTTGTATTTGCTTTCTAGGTTTTTTTTTTCTTTTTGTTGATTTTGATTTGAAGTTTTTAAAGGGTGGAGAGAGAAAAGAGGGGAAAGTGAGGGAAACGTAAATATGGGCAACTGCTTTGCTGCAAATACGTGTGCTACGATCTTTATATGTGTTTAATTGTTGGGAGAAAGAGAGAGAAAGAGAAGAAGAGGTGTACTGGGGAGATGGATTTTGTATTTTGTTGTTTTGTTTTGTAAATTGCAACAGTGGCAAAGCCAAACGGGTAACCTAACAGACTCCCAATCAAATGGGAATTCTCACAATTTCTCTTTTTCCCAACCTCCCTTCAATTTCTGTATTTCTTTATGTTTAATCGGTAAAAAGCGACCGTAAAGTCAAAAATAAAAATCTGTGTATAGATATTTTGTGATTGTCATACTAATCTGGTTATTAGGAATAAAACCGGAATGAAGTGGAATGTTTGGTTGACTTAGGGGGTGTTTGGATGTTGGCTTGTAGGGTGGCTTTTGCAAAATTGGATGTTTGACCAGTCTATCATCTAATATTAGTGTTTGGATGTTAGCTTGTGAGATTGACTTTTGGGTTCCCACAAGCCAACTTTTAAAAAACCAAGGATGTTGGCTTATGGGTATTGGCTGGTGGCATTAATGTAGTCTAAAGATATAATAGTCCAAGACTTGCAATTATTTACTTCTATGTCATCAAATTCCTCAATCATATGAATGTCTTTATAAGTCATTTTACATATAACCAGTTAATGTTACTAGCCAATGTTACCAAACATCTATTTCCAAACATCCAATGTTACCAGCCAGTCAAATCAGTTAACAATAACAGCCATCGACCACCAACCACCAGGCATCAGCCAACAGCTAATGTCACCAGCCAATTGCCAAACAGGGTCTTAGTGGGTGGGCAATCCATATTCACTTTGTCTCTATCCCTCTCCTTACTTTAAATGTCATTTTTTGGAATAGAGGAGAAAAAAATCTGAAAATATAAGAGAGAGATATATACATAGAGAAGGTGGGTTATCAACCAAGTGGGTGGATGTATCATTCTCCGAAATGAAGTACTATTTATCTACCTGATACTAGCAAGTAGCAACCCTTTATTTGTGTGTGAAATAAATAGTGGGTAGGTTCTCTCCCTTATGTGTGAAATTATTAGAGTAATTGTTTACTTTTGACATTTCATTTCTTAAGTTATGTTGAAAATAATTTATCTAGAGTAAATGTGAATAAGCCTTAGGTTTATCCTCATTACATGGGAAATTACTCATCAGGTAGGTCAAATCATTGGTCGTTATTAGCGGCATTTTAAGTTTCAACCTTAGGGTTTCAACTATCATTATTCTCAAATTAGGATTTATATGTGGTATAATTAGTTGATAATGTCTTGTGGGTGCTCTTATATGGGCGCTTCCAGAGCATTTTCATTACGCGCAGCACTCATTGTGGATTTTCTTTTTTCGCACATTTTGGTTCATTACGCAATACATTTCATTTTCCGTTAATTCTATTTTGTTTCGTGTTGCAATATCATTTCATTTTATTTCTCGCTCCATCTATAGTTTCCGATTATGCTTTGTTATATAGAAAAAGAAGATCTTACTCTAGATAGGGGGTACTTCCCCCCCCCCCCCCCAAAAAAAAAAAAAAAAAAAAAGTTGGGTGTGTTTTTTTCGATACTGGACCTTATTAAATTTACTTTTGTTTTCTGCTTCAAATGAAACACAAAGGCAAGTACAATAAATTTACATACAACGGAAAATGGGAGATTTTAACCTGAGACCTAATGTATCCATGGTCTTAGCCTTTTGGCCAATACCTCATTGGCAATTAATAGAGCTTACTTTATAACCAGGTCGAATACTTATCCAAATTTATAATCCGATGTACTTATTTTCGTTGTAGAAAATTATGGAATTTTACTAAAATGTAAATTCCATTTCGCCATTCAAAAAAGAAATAAAAACTACTAGGAAATCCAAAAAAACGCGCAAAACCTCAAATTGGACAAATCATTCGTTTCCTAAGAGGTTGGCGTGTTGACCGACCAATCACGTGTGTTGCAACTAGTTGGGGTATCAGCTGTTCCGGACACCGTTTTAAATCTGCTCATCATCTGCCGCTAATTCTTCATCTTCACATCAATGGTTTTCTAGTGGCGGCACAACAATTTGCCACGTCATAATTTTGGCAGATATACTCTTTTTTGTAATTTCTCTTAATAATATAAAGAAAATCCTTTATCCATTTCTCTGGGCAATAAAAACAAATTTCTCTATTCGTGTCCTCCCTGTCCACGCCAATATCTGTTTTTCCTTTCGTATTTTAACATGTTTATATTACTTTTCTTATATTGTTATACTACACGTATTATATATTTCAAAAACTTTTTGTCAGTATTATTATTCTTGGAACACTATCAGAATTTCGGTCAACAAACACCTTATCCACCAAAAAATTCCTATATATTGCCATCTAGACCTAAGTATGAATCTCAACTCATCCTTAACTTGAAGGATTGTGAAATTATTGGTCTTTCATTGTTATCCAAATAGGAGTATTCATCTAGTGACAAAGAGAAACACAACTTATAGATGTGTTCCGGAGTAAAAAACATACCGAGTATATAATTTTCAAAAGTTTTAAACATACGGTATATAAAATTATACTAGTCAGTTTAAAAACAATATCAGAGATAAGTTAGATAGCTACGTAAGTCGATAATTGCAGTATTTGCTAGTGTTCCGCTACAGGTAAAATTCGAGATTTCAAAAAGTATTCAACTATAACGATTCGTTTTTCAGCCTATTAAATTTTCTGATAAATAATGTATAGAATAGTTTTTCATGTCGAATCTATGGCCCTGTTTGGCAATTGGCTGGTGTCATTAGCTGTTATCTGATGGCTGGTGGTCGATGGTTGGTATTGTTAGCTGATTTGACCGACTGATAACATTGGATGTCTGGAAAGAGATGTTTGGTAACATTGGCTGGTAACATTAGTTGGTTATATGTAAAATGACTTATAAGGACATTCTTATGATTGAGGAATTTGATGGCATAGAAGTAAATAATTGCAAGTCTTGGACTATTATGTCATTGGACTACATTAATGCCACCAGCCAATACCTATAAGCCAACCTCCTTGGCTTTTCAAAAGTTAGCTCGTGGGAACCCAAAAGTCAATCTCACAAGTTAACATCCAAACATCAATATTAGATGGTGGACTGGTCAAACATCCAATTTTGCTAAAAGCCACCCCACGAGCCAACATCCAAACACCCCCTATATAATTCTATGTTTTTTTGTCTTAACCATGCAATTTTTAGTTCAACGACTTATAAATGCATTAATGGAGATTCTGTTTCCTCTCTTTTTCTCTAACTTTTCAGCAATAAATAATTAATGAAAGACCAATAATAACACATTCCTAGAAGGAATGAGTTGAGTTTTAGCCTTACAGTTGGATGGCAAGCATAGCATTTTTTTTGCACAACACTCATAAATTCAGGTTTGTCCAAAATTAGGTGAAAGTTTGGTGGACCGTACCATGAGCACATAGAGTGCCTTATTTTGCACCATTTCTTGCATGGGATGTGAACATTGAGAAGTACTCGACATTATTGATAAATCTAAGGCATTGAATTCGTTTTGATTGTTGTGTTACCATATGCAAAGTAGGTGGGAATTATAAGTTATGACTTATGAGAGTGTAGTTGTTAGGTAGGATTTCCTAAATTGAGCTTGGAATTAATCTTTGTTTGAGCCACACACGTAATGGCAATGTTTAATTGCTTATTCATCGGTGTTCTTACTAATGCCTTGCTTACTTCATCTTCTTTTAATTAGGTTTAGTGTACTTCAATTCAGCTCAAGCCAGCAGGCATAAAGGTAAGCAAAGAAAAAAAGGAAAAGAAAAGAAGCTGTCAATCACAATATGTGTGTCATCTAGAGTTGATGTGAGATCAGATCATTACATCACTTGATTTTAAGACCTTCAATAACAAAAAGCTTTTACCTACATATATGATCCTAATTCCTAATGCCTCTCATTAATGTTGGTGTTTGCAACCCCGACAGAAGGCCCTTTCAAATACAGGACATTTGCAAATTCAACGAAACCTATTCTACACCGTAAACAAAGAAGAGATAAAGAGGCAAAACGTAAAAAAGAAAGAGGATAGGAATCAAAGGTAAGAATTAAAAATGTTCATGTTACAGTTGCCACAGCCTTGGACACAGACAAAATTTCTCTCAATCTAAGCGAGGATTTCCTTGATCTTGTTCTTTTGTTCTTTGGTTAATGAAGTTGGAAACACAACCTCAAAGGTGACATAAAGATCACCTTTCTTGTTGCTCAGATACAACGGCATTCCTTCTCCTTTGAACTTCTTCACTTCCTTGGGCTTAGTAATGCCCTGAACATCATGAAACATTAGCAGATTAATGTACTGCTCATGTCTACTAATGAGGTTCAGTTCTTTGAAATTACGGAAAATTTGATGCACTTGGTTCAGTTCTCATTCTCAGTTCCTACTTCTTAAGAAGTATTAGAAGTTTCATGCATGCAGGGAGAGGATAATGTAATTTCCTAGGACATACAACTTCATAAGAAATATTCCCGAAGTAGAAAGGGTGAACTAAATAGGTGTACCACCAAAGCAACATAGGAAGAGTTCCAACTCTCACCTTTGATCCAATCTCAACTAAATGTTCATCAAGGTGTTTCAGAGTCTTCTCAAATCCAACAAGAGCTTCAACCTGGAAGCATACAAGTAACAATCATGAACTTAAAGCCAAAAGACGTAGTTCCATTCAAAAAATGCATTAAGTAAATAGCTCCTCATTCTCCAACTCATAGCATTTAAAGTCTTTATTCCCAGTTCAAAGACTAGAAACTTGTTTCAATACGTCGTTCAGGAACAAAGTGCCGGTAATACTGAACAGTAAATACTGGCTCATGTCTTCATGATCAACAAATCGATGTATGCCAAACAAATGAGCTTTTTCAAACAGCAATTTACGACACCCAACTAGTGATATATGCAGGTGATACTTACCAAAGTTATATCAACAGTTGTACGCAAGTCGCTGCCATCTCTTTTGAAAACAGCATGGGGTGCGGTGCGAATATGGAACTGCAGAGAAATGATATTATTAATTCTGTGCAATTACTACTATGGACAACGATTTAAGAACATACCCCTTCCCAAAGTAATGTCTAAAGGGTATGAATTTCACAGAGAAAGGATTGAATGAAGGATAGCATACAGAAGTTAAACCTTACTATTACGAGAAAGTTGTTATATTGAGATATCTTTTTTTTTTAAAATTTTTAGATAAGACTTGTTATCTTGGGATATCCAAATAGAGAAAATGATACATTTACTATGGTACGAAAAAGGTGCAAAATACAAGTACCTTTAAATCCCCAGGTTCTCCATCTATTTTGGGCTCACCATCTTCATAGAAACTTATCTCCTGCGAGAAGTATAAGATACAGTTTATCAAGAACAATGAGTATATAATTGGCTATAAAACCACAAAAAGTAAAATGAATAAGACGACAGACTGAAATTTATTCTTTAAAATTGGATGTTTATTTTATAGGCTTATAGCAAGTAGCAGTTTAGTCCGTCTTTCTCATGATCTCACCGATAGACTAATTGATTCCACAAGAACACCTTCCCCCAAGCCCCCCAAAAAGAAACAGAGAAGGGTCATATTCCTAAAGATGATACCAGCACCACATACATGGCACACTTCTATATTATCAGCATCCTGGCAACCTACATGGACACCGCAGGGATGTCAATTCAAGTACCTGGTACACAGATATGAAACACATCCAAGCTCTTCACCATCTAACATTTTAAAAAATGCAGGTTGGGAACTAATAGAATTGGTCCTCGAAATGAGTTCTTCCAAGGGAAACCATGTAATATGACCAAAGACGAAAATAACTACTCGTATATGCCAAAAACAACACATGCCATTTGATGAAGGTGCATGAGCATTGCAGCCCATTTGAACAGCAACATGTGCAATAGCCACCTTTACACCCCACCCCTCGGCGCCAAAAAAAGAAAGAAAGAAAAACCACTCTAGTCCAAGGAAGATAAGGTCACATCATTGTTTGTCATACTGACATCAGAGCCAGCATCTTTGAATTAAGGAAAGAAGAAAAAAGACACATCAGATGCATGCTCATAAAAATAAAACAAAAAAAAAAAGCTTACTTGTCCATCTTTCATCCCTCTCTCAATATCAACTGTTAAGGAGTAACCTTCACGTTCAAATTTGACATTTGGACACTTATCGCAGACCTGAAAAAATTAGAATGGAGCATGAATTAAATTTTATTGAATGCTAAGTATGAATGACATCAAATTAATTTGAACTAAATGTGGGACATCAAAATAATCAACTACAAATAAATAAAAGAAATTACCCAGGCAAGCTAGCCCATGTAAGAATCAGAACAAGTAAATAGCTAGAACAGTTACCAGAAAAATGAGTGGATCACATCAACCACATACCATATAAGACTCAGAAGTCAGAACAAGTATTTAGCTAGAACAGTTACCAGAACGAGTGGATCACATTAACCACGTACCAAATCACAAGTAAGAGATTACTCAAAAAGGTATACAATGGGCTCAACTGTAGCACGACAATGCCCCGTATAAGAAATTGTAATCCAAATGATTAATGATATACCTGCTCTGTCATTTGCTGGTACATTCCTGGACCTATTTGCCGATGATAGACCTCATTCCGACAGTTGCAGCTTCTTTTTCCTGGAGCTGGCTTGATAACATTTTTCTCCCTCCAAACCTGATATAATCCCACAAACCACGTCGTATGAATAAATAAATCTCGCACCAAACTGTCCCTCCACAAATTATGACCAACATTTCTTCTCTGACATTCAACATAATACCAATGCATGTTGGTATGATTTGTTATGAAAAACTTTCCAGTCATTTAGGACATGCTCTAAACACTAAAAGCAAGACATAAGACTGAGGACAGTCAGGACACACAACAGAAAGTCAGAAACTACTGCAAACTTCAGTTGGAAAGATTGTTTTCAGCAATTCAGTAGCATTAATCATCATCAGAAAAAATAAAGAACCAAAAACGCATCATGGTTAAGAGAGACAATGGCTACACAAGCTGAACTTAATCAGCAAGTGCTCACAGATCAGAATCTAAGACTTGTTACATCATTCAATACTCTTAACTTATATATGTGAAATCTGTTAATAAAAAAAACTTACATATGTGTAAAAAAATTCAACTACTTTGAAAATGAGTAATTAGTGTGATGTTTCTCAGATTCACAGACATGTCATGTCTGTGAGTTTGATTCATTTCATATCTCAGCATTGTGTTCTATGGTTGCTCTATATCTTTAAATCAAGCAGCAGATTAGAACATAAAATCACATCAACTATCTACATATCAACATATTCTTACCTTCATTGTACCTCCCATGTAAAGATCTTCCAATGATGCTTCTAAATCTACGATCACATCATCTCCTTTCACTATTTTCTCTTCCTCGTCTTCCATAGATCCTCCTCCAAAGAATCTAGAAGAAGTACCACAGATAAATTCACACGAATTAAGCAAACTCATTGAGCATGGATTTTTAAATTCATTTTATATACGAAAGAATGACAGTGATGGAATGACATCCTCCAAGACTCTAGAGGAAGTACCAAGTTTGAGAATCAACATGCAGACCACACATTATTTGGCATGTTTTAAGCAAACTCATTGTGCATGGGATCAAATTACACAAGGAAAAAAACAGTGATGAGAGACAGAGTAATGCTTTTTGAGCAATTCTAGCAACAAGAAAGGGCAAGTAATTAATCTAAAAGTTAATGAGAGCTTAGAAAGAGGAATTAGAGGAGTGAGCTTACTGGCTGAAGATGTCCTGCATATGCATCCCGCCACCACCACCACCTCTACCGCCACTCGCAGCGAACTGCTTGAGACCTTCCTCACCATATCTATCATAAACATTCCTCTTCTCATTATCTGACAAAACTTCATAAGCTGCCAAATTCAAAAAAAAATAAAAAAAAATAAATGAATCAAAAAAAAAAAAAAAAAAATCCACAAATCAAGCAATTCGAAATGCGAAATGAACTTATCATGAATCATTATTACCATTGCTAATCTCGGCGAATTTCTTGTTGGCTTCCTCATTGCCTGGATTTTTATCGGGATGGTATTTTAATGCCAGTTTTCTATAAGCTCTTTTGATCTGATCATCTGATGCTCCTTTTGGCACTTGCAATAAATCGTAATAACTCTTCCTAACATAATTTAATTCAACCGAAAACACAAAAAATTAGCTCATTCATTTCTCAATTCATCACATTTCAGTTAGTGAGAGAGAGAGAAATTAACTTACGCTGCAATGGCGCAGATAGTGTACGATAAAATGCACAAGAGAATCAACAAATTCGTTGATCGTTTTCGAGCAGCCATTGTTGAGGAGAGATTTGATCTCTCCGTTCCGAAATTCTAGGGTTTTTGTTCTTCGATATTTCGATTAAACTGGAAACAACAAAAAATGAGATTTTCTCCTTACTTTGTAACCAGAAGAAAAAACACGGAATCTCGTTCTCTCTCTTCTCTGTAATCTTTGTTTTTTCTTTTCTTATTCGAAAGTACGATGAGTGCTCTGTTGTTGCACTTCGTCACTCATCTATTCAAACTCAATGGCATTAAACGACTTGGTATAAAGATCAACGTGTTCTCAATGGAACTAGCCAATGAGAAAGAGTCTCTTGTTGTTTCTATCCAATGGAAGAGTGCCACGTGTACGTTCTCTTTACAGTTGTAAATGGATATCGTCATATCAGAAGCCCATGGAGATCGTGGACTGGGCCTGGCTATAGCAAAATGAACACCGCAAAGGTCCGTCATGTGCTGGATTGGGCCATGACAAATAAGTCGGGCTTTGTAGTAGTCGGCCTTGGCAAGCCCATCACACTTGGACAAAAATGTTCCATCAGTTTAATCAGACAACTGGGCTTTTTTTTTCCCATTGGATCCAAGAGAGGCACAGAGGTCAGTGTATAAATTTACCGGGAGTGAAAATTCGAACCCAAGACCTAATGTACTCACTACCCAGAACCTAAATTTGAACCGCTAAGTTAAGACATCATTGACAGACAACTGGGTTTCTTTCACATAGAACTTATGCTTTTCAGACAACTGATATATCCCTCCTTCACTTGAAAAATATTTTATTCAAAATTGACACAAATTTTGAAAAATCTCATAGGAGTATTTCAGTATTTGGCACTTGGTTTCTAAAAAAAAAAAAGTATTTGACACTTGGGCCTTGTTTACTAGGTTGCAATCAAATGCAATGCAATGCAATCCAATCATTTTATAGGGTACATGTGAGGTGAAAAGTGAAGGAGTGGGAGGAGAAGGATATAAAAAGTGGGGTTGATTGCATTATCCATTATAATCATAATTGTTCAACTTTTCCCATGTAATGATGATTACTTTGAATAGTGTAATCAATCTTACTTTTTCCATCTCCTTCCTCCCCTTTTTCCTTTTCCACTTTTCATTTACCCTATAAAATAATTGCATTGCATTGCATTTGATTGCAACCTAGTAAACACCACATTGGTTTCTAATTTTGCCCTCGAGGAAAGAGAGTGCATGTGCAAGTGGAGTACTATTTGTGGGAGCGAGAAATGTTCCAAGTTGGAAAATGGATACAATTTTTCAGGACGGTATAAACAAGAAAGTAGTGAAAACAACATTTTTATGAGACGAAAAGAGTATTATACAGATGGGTTATGGACTAATAATAATATCTTCATGTACGGCATACAGTGAAGGTAGCTGACATCTAATAGATTGACAACAAAAGTGTTGAGAAGGATGGGTTGTTGGAGGGAGGGAAGTCATGAACATGAGCATTTTGGAGCCAATGGCACAACACAAGTGATTGTCTTATTAGGATCATGATATGTTCAATCATCAGTGCTGGTGAAGGAGAACTGATCACCTATCTAGCTCTTCTCTGAAAGCGTGTGGGCATGCATGAGAGTTAATTTTACTGTCGCTTATCATTATTGTCATAGCAAAGACAATAGACAACTTTCATTTATATTATAGACTTAAAATCATCAACAATCAAATTAAAGGCGTGGAAGAACAAGTAGTCAAATAAAGAAGATCAGAGCAACAGTTGATTTCTAATTAGAGTACTTGAAATTACTAGTTGGTGGAACGCGTACGTTGCATACGTCCCTCCAAGTGGGTTAATATTATTAGTGTATTAATTTGATCACTAAGCTCCATCTTAATAAGTAGTAGCAAACTATAACCGAGTCCGGCAACACAAATAGAAAGTTGCAAACAACCATCTAACTTCATCAACAACAAACAACAATAGCACCAATCTGCATCAAATTTGACACTTGATGAGGTGATATCAAAATTCAGCTCCAAGTAAGCATTTGCACTTGATTTTCTGGCTAAATGTAATGGAAATACTTTTGAACATGCAAGTGCCTCTGCAATACTGTACAGCAAAATCAACAGCATGATAAAATAGCGTCCAAATAACCTGTGATCTTTCTCAATACATCCATGTCAAGATGTTCTGTCGAACATCATGATGGATTTATCTGCTCTTGATTATTGTTAGCTGAATTTTAGCCAAGCAGGAACACGTTCTGACTTGGCCAATTCAGCATTGTTCTTCAAATCATGCATCAAAAATTACTGACTTGGCATGAATGATGAATATGCTTATTCTGCTCTGTACAAGTTTGACATATATTATGTAATAGCAGCATTTTCATATGATAACAGAAGCGAAGCATAGAAGCAATCTACACCAACACCATCAAGCACATTATAACCAGAACCTTGGTGGCTGCTGCAGTCCCACAACTGTTACTGGAAGATGATATAGACATTTACATGAACCAAAATAAACGCTCAGTTTAATAACCAGAAATAAAGACATTGAAAGATGAAAAACAAACCATGAACTTCATAAGGAGTTAGGTTACAAGCTACAAAAACCTGGTGTCTTTCATGCTGCACTTTCAACTTATAGGAATTGTACTTATGTTCATCGCTCCTGAAAAGTTTATGAGCGAGTACATTGCCTATGAGTGATGGCATATTCCCAAAAATTGTAGTACTCCTATCATTATGACTTCACTACCAAATATCAAACACATTGCTTATCATTATTGTCACTCATGGATATAGCAGTGAGATAGATCACTCAAAGGACACGGATTTGAGGATCCACTTCAGAACTCTACTTTTTGAGAGGGAGTTTGACGGTCCAACTTGGATATAGAACTTCTTTGCAGGAAAGCTTGTAGCAACCTTTTCATAGAAGCTCTTGCGGTCCTAAGAACACCGAAGAAATGTACGACATAAACAAATAATTGATAGCTCAGTGAACTAATTTGATAAAAGATTAGTTTTAGTAGTTGTTTTGGACCTCATAATTCATGTCAAAAAGCTCCATGACACCAATGCGTAGAATTTTTTAAAAGCTATAAACATGAATGAACTGGTGTCATCTGTTACCTCAAAGTTCAAGGTAATCCTGCGAAAATCATAAATTATATTAGATACACTATTATAAGAAGATAAGTATGATAATTCATGTACAATTTGATTGGTGTGTTATTTATTGCTTTTCTAGACCTTGGAACACAGGTGCTTTCTTTGTTGCAATGTGTACAGCTGTACTCAGCATCCTTGTCCAAATCAGAACGTTTTCCACATTTCTTACAGCCCAAATACAACCTAGTATCTTTGTTGTCAAACTTCAGAATCTGAATGCACAACCAGTGGAGCTCTTCTTGCATAGTGTTGGCTGCCTGTAATTCATGTAATGAAGTGAAGCTTTTGTCCAAAACTGAATACATATATGTTTTTAACCTAGTAAGTGGAGACGGTTCATTACAACAACTTTGTTTATAAACCTCACAACATAAGATTTTGTATGTTCTTAAAAGTAACATAGCATGGTCGCAAATTCATCATATAAACATATCAAAAACCTATAATGACACAAGTACATATAAATGTAAGCTAGCTCTATGTACCTTCTTGGATTTGATATCCTTAAGGGTACGTATTATTATTTCATTTGATGGCATTCTAATTGTCTCGACTTGCAATTTCCTCTCAGATAACCTTTGGATGTTTGTACTTGACCTAGTAATATAAAAATTCAGGCATCTCTGAGTTAATTAGAGTAAACGTTACTATCTTTGAGATATTGTATGTAGAAGAAGAAGATATATGATCCAACACAAAGCATGATAAGTGTAAAGCAATACCATGTTCTTAACATATCCACTTTCTCCCCAGTTGGATCAAGTATCATTAAGGTTGACATTGTAGTTGAGAGAGAGAAACCTGTATGAATATAAATGTTTACAAAAGGATAGTTATTATGTGAGAGTAGAGGAAAGAATAATTGCATCAACTTGTTTTCAATTATATAGATGTTTACAAAAGGATAGTTGTTATATGAGAGTCGAGAAAAGAATACTTGCATCAACATGTTTTCAATTATTCATTACCTTTGTGTTGTGTAGGTTTCAGAGCAGTGAATCCTACGACTGGATAGTTGGATACCATATCACTGAGTGCATAGCAATCCTTTAGAGCTAGATCATTCCAAGCTGAGACTATCATTGTTTGTTCCGTGCTTATGAAATTTGAAGGAAGAAACTTGATTAATTTCAAGAATTAGTAGTTGGAATCAAATAAAAGAGGTTGTTTTAAGATTAATATAGTACCTATAATCTGCAAGGACAATCTCTCACACATCTGTTTCTCGACCATTATTAGAAGTAATGACTTTTCTTGGGGGTTCGACATGTATGACAATGCCCAGGAGATCTAAATTTGAAATATGGTATTAGACATGTAGATGAGGCAATATTTATACAAAGAAAGAATGTGTTTTTGTTTGTTACCAAAGCGATCATCTTTATTCGATGTTCGTGGAATAGTTGCAATGGTATGAAAGTCTGGACCAGTAGCTTCAGTAGTAGGTAATGGATGAATTATAGTTCGACCATTGAAACTCATTTGATACTCATTGGGCCTTGTTTGGTAGTCTTGATCAACTGGCTTGATTGAAGCATTAGAAATCTCATATTCATTGTTATGTTTTATGACATCTTCATACGCTTCAATATCATCATTAAAAAGAGCTGCTCGCATGGTATTTCCCTACAACATAAGGAAACAGAGTTCAGCTTAGTAAGATAGGAAAAATTACAGACCCAAAGGAGAATAGTGTGTGGTGTGAGTTTATGGGGATTTTTCCTGTTTTTATAAGAAAGAAATAGTTTGAGTTTGTCTAGGCATATAGAGTATACAGGTGCTGTTTTTTGTTCACAGATTGCCTAGTGGATGTTGTGTTAGCTCAACTTAGTAAGATAGAGAAAATTACAGACACAAAGAAGAATAGGGTGTGGTGTGAATCTACGAGGAATTTTCCTTTTTTTACAAGAAAGAAATAGTTTGAGTTTGTATAGGTATATAGAGTATACAGGTGCTGTTTTTTGTTCACAGATTGCCTGGTGGATGCTGTGTTAGCTCCCTGGAATCTGTTATTGATGTCTTGGAGATGTAAGCACTTACAATGACTATATTTTGGCAATACAAATGTTCACATTTTACCAAAAAAAAAAAAAAGAATTTTGTTTTTTGCTTAAAGGTAGAAACTTAAGCTTATTTAATTGAAAGAGAGTTAATATACTCACCTGCTCATCTTTCAGCACAATCCTTTGGTACCTGCTTTTTTCAGGTGTTCTTTGAGGCCTAGATTTGTCAATAACCTTGACTTTGACAGTGTATGGTCCACTCTTATTAGTGAGTTGATTCAGAAATTTCTTCTCGGGCTTCATGCTGTTAATCACAAATACAATACTTTAGCCATTTTGAGGAGAAAATCCTAGACTTAAAATATATATATATATATATATATATATATATATATATATATATATATATATATATATATATATATATATATATATATATATATATATATATATATATATATATATATATATATATATATATATATATAAAACGGGTCGACCTAGCGGGTTACGGGTCGGGTCACTTCGGGTTCGGGTTGGGTCGGTTACGGGTTGGTTTTTGGGTCAAATCCAATTTTAAGTTCATTTTACCGGGTTGTAAACGGGTTCGGGTCGAGAATGTTTTTTCAAGACCCTAAAAAAAGGGGTCGGGTCGGGTCGGGTCAGCTTTTTATATATATATATATATGAGTTCTTATCATGAGTTCCAGCATTCAAAGATATAATCTCAATCAAAGGACTGAAAATTAGGTAAGGCAGCAACAACATGACTCTAATTCTTGTATCAACAACTAATTCACCTTAAATCGTAGAAGCATAATAGTGGACTAATGCATCATATCAAGACACCAAGTAAGCAACAAAGACATCATTAAGTCTTTCAATCTTGCTATATAACAAACACATCCATATTTTTTAACTTTTAGACATCTACAATTTCAAACAATAAACGAACTTTGCTAGGTAGGAAAGAAGCATATTCAAAAGAAGGTTGTGGAAAGTATAGTTGAAGCAATATCGAAATTTTAAGTCTAAGAGAGAAACATTATCCTGAGAAGCTTGAACTTAAATCATAAGGATCATACCTGTTAATAGAGTGACAGAGAGCAGCCTTTAGCAGAACATATGCAGAACAATCTTGCATAGATAAGTAGATATTAATTAAAGGAAAGAGAAGCAAAATTTCAAATGATCCATTAACTTATGATAGAAGAAAAGAGAAGTGGACATGTGAGCGTTCTTATTTTTGACACGAATATTAGTTTATTTTATTCATCGAGCACAAATCACCATAACCTACTACTACCCCCACTGTACAATGAATCCTCACACTCTATATTTCTAAAAACACCTACAAGCTAAGTCCACATTCTATGGCTACAAAAAGGTGGAAACCAAATATAAATTATCTCTTTCTAGTATCTAATTGCCTTATAAACTGCTTTCATTTCCTCAGTCCGCTATCTCTTTGTAGTAAACCTTGGAGCGTTATCTCACAATTGACTTAAACTCTCCTGATACCTTGTGAGTAAGACCAAAATTTGAACTTTAATATGGCTTTACTCTGTTTATTAAGTTTTATTAAGGCGCAATTTCTGCTTTTTGCAAATATTATTGCATTCTCCCGTCACTCATTATAGCCCTCGAACTCGTACAATTAAGATTCAGATAGGCTTGTATATACTAATATTTTTAAAAGCAGTAGCAGATGAATGCTTTCCTCTACCTTGATCAAATAAATTGACGGACTAATATTAGAAACTAAATATGCAAACCAAATGAAGACTAAACTTTCCTCCAACATAACTAACAAGTGTATTATCAACAAACCACAACTAATGAAAAGCACAGATGAATGCATATTCACATTAAATTGGATTTTAGACAATTCAGAAAATGTATACTGTATAGGAAATGAAATGCCATCTAATAACAAGTTGTAGTTTCTATGCAAATCAGTACTCAAAACTGTAAAAAACAAGGCTTATTTTTTCTCAACCAAGCAAAACCACGCAAACAACCTAATGCCTCCAAGGTTACAAACTCCCATTCTATGGCAGGGTTTTGTTTTCGTATGACCTTATACGCTAAAAGAACTTAATGCTCTAGCAAGCAATCTAGCAATTGAAAACATTTGAAGATCCAAAAATGATAAAGAAATCTCGGGGGAATAACTTCCAATATTAAGAATTGGGAAGAACCAACAACCATAAAAGAAAAGCAGAAGAAACATGGTTGCAATCAGAAATGGAGCTTACAAATTGTTTTGAACTATGAGGATGAACAAGGGTTTGAACTTTCACAATGGTTGGGATACAATGAAGAATTCAACAGCATTTCCCCGCACCAAATGTCCTCGTATAGCAGCTTGCAGTTTGCAATTTGATGGTACTCTTTAACTGAACAAAAAATTAGATATTAATAAGGCATTAGTGTGGTAAAACATCAGAGGTACACCTCCCAAATTTTAAGTTAAAATAAACAGAAACATACATACCCATTGAATTATTGTAGCAACAGGTTCATCCATGACAACACCATCATCACCACTGTTCTCTGAAGCAACCACATACTCAGTTATATAGTCGAATTTTGCATATCATAACATCTATGGGTTATTTAGACACTGATAGAACAAACAAGTATTACCAAGGATCACACCATGACTTCACTGCACTACATGTTATAAACAAAGCCATCTTTTCTTAGACAGTAAAATTCACAGTTTGCAACACTCAAGCATCCTACTCAAACTGTTCACATGGGCATACCATAAGACAAGAACAAAAATTTACGAATCAAATACTTGTTACCCTATCTTAATCCAACAAAGCCAGAGTTAAACAGTTATAGCTCAATCCTAATCATCATCTACACTTCCAAACACCTTAACCAAGATCATTAATCGACACATATACCACTACCATTCAGTTTCAGCTTGCTAGCACAGTCACGAAGATAAGAGAGTAACAGCCACTGTTTCCCTACACATACAGGCAACTAAACACTCAATTTGAGGTATTGTCATCGTCAGGAACCCGCCTCATGAATTACAGACAAACAGAACAAATTTAGGAAAAACAATAGAAGCAACAGATACTACGATGAGAAATCATGGTTGCAAAGTTGAAGCAGATTGACAAGAGAATGGGATTAGGGATTACATACACCAAGAGAAGCAACTATCATGATTCAGCTAAACAAAAGCGATATTAATCATATTTAACTACACGAAAAGCAAATCACTACTTGCTGTACAAGGAAGATACCAAAGCTAAATCATGTCAAAACTAAGATACAAGCGCAGCACAAAATAAGATAATTAAAATCTGAAATTGAATTGAAATAAGAAACTGACTAAATCTAAATTTATGTGTATGAGCCAATTCGTGGAAATAAGAAACTAACCAAATCTCAATTGCGTATGAGCAAATTCGTGGAAATAATTTGGAAGAACAATTGGATGAAGAAAAAATAGAGAGAGAGGGCAGGGGTGAGACTTACCATAGTACAATTGGAGGGAAAGGGGAAATTATTAAAAAAAAAAAAAAAAAAAAAAGGCAAGGAAAGAGAAATTAGGTAGATGTTACTGTAAGTGGCTGACAATTGTTGATAATTAGATTACGTGGGTCGCTTTTTAGGTGGGTTAAAGAGGGTAAATAAAAGAAAGAGAAAAAGGGTGAAGAAAAGGATAGGAGACTATTCATTATGAACTGTATAAATGAACAGTTCTTTATGCCCATCCTCTCTTTTATAAGGGTAGGAGGATTGAAGAAGAACCCACTCACATTTTTGGAAACATGTCCAAAAATCAATTAGCAATAATCTAATACACACTTCATTATTATTTACAATTTTGTTTTGTTTTGAGGGTCGATCACTTCATTATTTACATTGATATAATTACAATCTGACATTGTAACTATTTCAATTATGCAATCATCAAAACATCTTCTTTGTCACATTCTTCACGTACGTGCAATAGTGCAATAGTGCAATAGTGCAATAGTGCAATAGTGCAATGGTGCAAGCCTTTCACAATGTCAAATTGCAATTGGAAAGGGCTAATTTGGCATATTCGTTGCCCTCCATTACATAACTGCCAGGTTCTTACTTTTATGCGTTTCTCTAATCAGTACTACTACAAAAACAAAAGAACTTGTTCAACTACAGCGCTAATATAGCAAACAACTATTGAATCTTGCTTTCCACCATCTTCGTAGTATGTACGAATTAAAGTGATTATCCTCTTTCTTCCCTTTCAGCTTTCTTTTCTTTTTAGATTCCAGCAACTTTATGAGTTATGACTTAAAGGAAAAGGTATTTACATACATACAGAGTAAAACCAAGGGAAAGTGGTTGAGTGCGTGGTAGGGACTTATCTATCCTTAACCAAGATCAAGGATTCGAATTTCGGTTTGGGCATGAAGCGACCTTAAATTCTTTAGCAAGCTATCCCATGTGCCTACAAACCAGCGCGGAAAATAATCACTGTGGTCGATGGTGGATATCCTCAGTGTGAACAAAAAAACATAGATAAAAAGTAAAATTGCAAAGGGCTAATTTGGCATATTCGTTGCCCTCCATTACACAAGTGCCAAGGTCTTACTTTTATGCGTTTCTGTACTACTCCAAAAACAAAAGGACTTGTTCAACTACAGCGCTAATATAGCAAACAACTCTTGAATCTTGCTTTCCATCATCTTCGTGGTAGGTAGGAATTAAAGTGATTATCCCGCATCAAAAAAAAAAAAAGTGATTATCCTGTTTCTTCCCTTTCAACTTTTTTTCTTTTTAGATTCCAGCACCTTTATGAGTTATGACTTAAGGAAAAGGTATTTACATAGATATTGATGAGTAAAATCAAGGGGATGTGGTTGAGTGATAGAGATTCATCCATCCTTAACTGAGATTGAGGGTTTAAATTTCGCATTGGGTATGGAGCAACTTTAAATTCTTTGACCAGTTGTCCCACCCTTTGAGATACATATAAATCACCACAAGGAGATAGTCACTATGATCGCACTTTAATTGTATCTATAATGTGAAAAGCAGTTAGCTACCTCTATGAAATTCACTTGATGTAACTTGCTTGTAAGGTGCAAAATGGCTACTTTGGCGTAAATTTAAGTCAATAGCTGATTGGCGGTTAAAAAAGTTGATGAGATTCAAAATTTTTCGCCTGCTAATCGAGCAAAACGACGGGTTTTGCTCCTTCAAAATTCTTACCGCTTATATGCTAGTGTATTCTCTCTCTTTTTTTTTTTTTTTTTTTTTTTTGGTGCTGAAGGAGTAGAGCTGTCAAATAGGTCAGGTCATATCATGTTCGTATTCGTGTTCGTGTAAAGGTTAAACGTGTCGAGAATCTCTTGACCCAAACCTAACCCATTTATTAAGCGTGTCGAAAATCTTTGACCTGCACCTAACCTGTTTAATAATCATGTTACCTGTTTAATGACCTGTTAGCCTGTTTATCTTTACTTATATTCTAAACTAATTGAAATATGAAAAAAAAAACATAAATTTTACCTACAAATTTAAAGTTCTGACCATATAAGTGTATATTCAACAGTCTAAAATTATTAAAATGCTCAAGATAGGTGAGATTCTATTACATTATTTACTTGTTGCAAATTATTTGAACTTAAATTTGACAATTAAAATTAAACGTGTCGTAAGCAGGTTGTTTTCGTGTCGGAAAACTCAACCTTAACCTAACCCATTTAACTAAACGTGTTACTTGTGTCGACCCATTTAATTAAACGGGTCGAAACCTTTCAACACTAACCCGCTACATTCGTGTCCGGTTCGTATCGTGTTGTCGTGTCGTGTCAGCTTTTGACAGCTCTATGAAGGAGGCACAAAGGCTGAAACATGCACAAATACGCAACAAGGCCGAAACATGCACAAACACATTCTCTCTCTCTCTCTCTCTCTCTCTCTCTCTAATTTAATGAACATGTGAGGGGGATATGAGGACATTTCGGTCTTTTTGCAAAACTAATCCACGAAAAATTGGTTTTGTTATGGGTTAACAAATAATTGGCAAGGTAGTTCTCAACAACAAAAAAAATAATTGCAAGGTATTAAGTCACAAAAAACGCATTGCATCAAACAACATAGTTCCCCACAAAAAATTCATATTAATTCACTTAAAAAAAGCAGGATTATGAAACAGAGAATTTTATTGTTTAAACCCCGAATTATCAAATTGGTCTTTTAAGTAAACACCATTGGACAATTTAGTCCTATTAAAAACACGTGAGTCAATTTGGTCTTAAAAATATTAATTATATGTGCAAATTTCCTCTCTGAACCGGGTTTAGAGAGGATCTTAACCTTAATTACGTTTTTTATTCATTTTTTGTATTTTTTTCATTATTTTACTATTTTTTGTTCCATTTTCTCTCTTTTTAATTATTTTCTCCCACTTACTTTTTTTCCTCCATTTTTCCTTTTCCTTTTTCTTCCCTCTCTACCATGTCCTCAGTCCTCACCGGTACTCCGACGACTACTCCGCCGCAACAACCATCTTTAGTTCTCTACCCTTCAAACTGTGAATTGGGATTTTCCCAAAATAATCAATGGCATCCGTTAGAATCTCTCTCCTGTAAATACTGAACACCTCATATCTACACCTAAATGGATTAAGTCCCAGCCCATTATCAATCAGTTCACTGCCTCACAAGCTACCACAAGTTCAACAATTGCGAGCTCGACAGACTGTCATGGTCGGAGAAGACCCTTTTACAAATCCTCGTTGTTTTTCTTTGTGCGAATTTGGTTGGGTATTTTTTAATTTTCATTTGGTCATCATCTTAATTAATGTTGGGACTCATGATTTGGCCGATTATTTCGAGATCAAACCCAAAATTGTTCTTGCGCAAATCAAAGAAAAGGATACTATTATTATAAAGCCAAATGATAATGAAGTTGAGGTTGTTAAGTTTGGAGGTGTAGTGCAATTAAAGAAGAAATTTGCTAACTTGCCAAGGAAAATGGTGATTGTAGCTGGTATACCAACCTATAGCATGGGTTCTTCGAGAATATTATTTCAACAGGTTGATGTATAGGCATATGGTGGGTGGAGGTCGAGGCTCGTGAAGGTGGTGGTGGTTTCTGGTGGGGTTCAAAAATGGTGGTGGCCTGGTGGGTGGTGATGGTTTAGATGGTAAGGAAGATGGATAGAGATATGACAAAAAAAAAAAAAAACGAAAACCAAACAAGATCCGAAAATGGTGATGGGTGGTGATGTGGGGGTTTCATATTTGTGTGGGGAGATTGGGGTGAAGGAGGTGGTCGGAGATGAGGAGAGAGAGGACTTGTGAGGACATTGTAGAGAGAGAAGGGAAAAGAAAAAGGATAAAAAAGAAAAGGAAAAATAAAAAGAAAAGAAATTGAGAAAAAATTATTAAAAAGAGAGAAAATATAACTAAAATTAGTAAAATTCGAAAAAACACAAAAAATGAATTAAAAACATAATTAAGGTTAATATCCTCTCTAAACCCGGTTTAAAGGGGGAATCTGCACATAATTAACTTTTTTAAGACTAAATTGTCTCATACGTTTTTAATAGGACCAAATTGTCCAAAGATGTTCATTTAAAAGACCAATTTAGTAATTTGGGAATTGTTTAAAGATCAAATTTCCTAAACAAAGCAGGAGACCCAACAAAATAAGGAAACGAAACAAAATACTATTAGGAGTCAAGGAGCAAAATACTATTGAATAATTGATTTCATTAAAATTCAGTTTTAAACAGAACCAGAACACCCGTCGTGCCTGCCCCGCTTCTGAGTTCCGATAGACCTGCTGCCCCTTTCGTCTTCTTTTTTACTGGTTTGTGCTAAACCCTAGATTGATTTCATTTCGTTTAATTAAATTCAGTTTTAGAATTCCTTTATCTTAATAAAGTCATGATCTTTATTGATTCAAGGGTTTATGTTTAAGGAATTATTATGCAAATTTATTTGGTTTGATTTGGCATTAGTGCCGGTTGGAGATGGGTGCTAACTATCAATTCAGTATCTATGTGCTGGCTACCTGTCGCTGATTTATTTTCATTGAATCTTAGTTTTGTACTTGTATTCATTATATTTATCCAGAGTATTTATTAATGTGATGAATCTTACAGTACGTAGTAAGTATCTTCCAATCTAGATAATAGCTGTTTGTTTCCATGCTTTAAATAAACAAAAGAGGCGACCTGGATCAAGGTGAGGCCCCTTTTATGGCCAAGCATGATGCTATGCTTGTTAGAGGAGGTCTCACTTTGAGGCCGCCTCATAAGAGTTTTTATGTTTTAAACTAAAAGGCCAATATGAAATATTAATTAAGGTTAAGAATGAAATTTGATTGCATACTAAGCTGTTGGAGGACAATGACCTTGACCTATCTACAAAATGAATTTTCCATTCTCTAAGCGTGCGCGCTTGTGGGTGTGGAGTGGGTATATGGTTGGAGCTTGGTGGACAGGATGTCATGGTCATCCACCACTAGTAAGGATGCATAAGAAATCTCATCCACTACTATATTTGATGTTTTGTGATTTGAGTCCAATGAGCAACTCGTTTCCAGTCAGTTGTTACGTTATAGAGTACCACGCAGTCGCACGCCCAGCAGCTATCTCCTCTGTTTTGCTTGCGCGCCAGAACCAGAACAAGAACCACCCCTGCTTTTCTAATAAACGACCTACTGCCCCTTTCGTCTTCTTGTTTACTGGTTTGTGCTAAACCTTAGATTGATTTCATTTCGTTTAAAGTCGTGATTTTTATTGATTCAAGGGTTTATGTAATCATGTTTATGGAATTTTTATGCAAATTTATTTGATTTGATTTGGCATTAGTACCGGTTGGCGATGGGCGCTAACTATCAATTCAGTATCTATGTGCTGGCTACCTGTTGCTGATATATTCATTGAATCTTATTTCATCAATATTCTTGTACTTGGTTCCAACCAGCTCCGAAATTCTTGAACCAGAACTGGTCCCGATGGGACTGGTTCCAAGTCTGGACCCACCGGGTCCTGACCGGTTCCGGATCCAGAACCAGGTACTTGGTCCCATTGCTCACCCCTAGAAAACGAAGGTTATAATCCACGTTTTTTGGGCTTCTGGGAGGCCCCGGAACTAAGGTGGATATTTTCGCACCACATCGCACAGAACTTTTAGGGGAGATGAAAGGCACTCGGGGTCGCTTATTAGGTCCTTAATAGGCTTGGAAAGGCATTTTACGGGACAATGGTAAAAGAGTTGGAACACCAAAAACTTGGGTGATATCGAAGTTCGGGGATCCGGATAACCCTCCCGGGGGCAACGAGCTCTAGTGTCAAGATAGACCCCCCGAAAAAGTTTGTGCAAAAATTACTCTCGGGCCCCGGGAAGCCGAAAACGAAGGTTATAATCCACTTTTTTGGGCTTCTGGGAGGCCCCGTCAGAAAGGTGAATATTTTCGCACCACATCGCACGGAACACTCCTAGGGGACATGAAAGGCACTCGGGGTCGATTATCAGGTCTCTGATAGGCTTGAAAGGGCGTTTTACGGGACAATGGTGTAAGAGTTGGAACACCAAAGGCATGGGTAATATCGAAGTTCGCGGATCCGAATAACCCTCCCGGAGGCACCGAGGGTCCTCTAGGGTCAAAATAGACCCCCCGAAAAAGTTTGGGCAAACATTACTCTCGGGCCCCGGGAAGCCGAAAACGAAGGTTATATAATCCATGTTTTTTGGGCTTCTGGGAGGCCCCGAAGCGAAAGTGGATATTTTCGCACCACATCGCACGGAACACTTCTAAGGGAGATGAAAGGCACTCGGGGTTGCTTATCAGGTCCCTAATAGGCTTGGAAGGGCGTTTTACGAGACAATCGTGAAAGAGTTGGAACACCAAAGGCTTGGGTGATATCGAAGTTCGGGGATCCGGATAACCCTCTCGGGGGCACCGAGGGTCCTCTGACCTCTAGGGTCAAGATAGACCTCACAAAAAAGTTTGTGCAAAAATTACTCTCGGGCCCCGGGAAGCTGAAAACGAAGGTTATAATCCACGTTTTTTGGGCTTCTCGGAGGCCCCGGAGCGAAGGTGGATATTTTCACACCACATCGCACGGAACACTCCTAGGGGACATGAAAGGCACTCGGGGTCGCTTATCAGGTCCCTAATAGGCATGGAAGGGCGTCTACGGGACAATGGTGAAAGAGTTGGAATACCAAAGGCATGGGTGATATCGAAGTTCGGGGATCCGGATAATCCTCCCAGAGCACCGAAAGTCCTCTAGGGTCATGATAGATTCCTCGGAAAAGTTTGGGCAAAACTTGGAGTCGGGCCCCGGTAAGCCGAAAACGAAGGCTATCCACATTTTTTGGGCTTCCGTGAGGCCTCAGAATAAAGGTGGATATTTTCTCTTTTTTTTTTACTGGCCATGAGTCACATGACACGTTATAAGTAAATTGACACGCCATTCGGCAATTCAACGTCTGATGTGGCGAGATGTGGTTTAATCATTGGGTTTTAATCTAATTATATAGATTTACATTTTCCTCTTGGGGGGTTTTATAGTACTCGTAGATAGTGGATTATGTCACTTATATTGGTTGTACTTGGTGGGCCTGTTTGTGGATTAGAGGAGCCAATGGATATGTAGAAGAAAGGGTGTGGGTCTTGGCCCAAGTCCTCATATCTAATCAGCAAGCATCGACAACTATTTGAATCTTTTTTTTTTTTGCTAAACTATTTGAATCTTGTTTTTTTTTTTTGCTAAACTATTTGAATCTTTTAAACGCGTAAAATGGTAGAAATGTATGAGGCGGAAGTGAAACTTGCCAAATCTAATGTAGGGATGACTTGCAAACTTGACAATTGGTATATTTATTTGCGATTTACACCTAAGCCCATTGACTGGTAATTGCTTGCGGACTGCGGTTTTAAAGTGGACTGGCGTATTGGTTGGGGGTTGACATGACTTGATCTTCTTAGATCTAGATCAAGGTAGTACTAGTATACCACTGCAAACAAATATCTTTTGAATAGAAATGGAAATTAGTTTGATGTGAGTTTCCGTTGACTTTATATAGTGGAACTTTCTTTGAAACAACCTTATTTTTTTTTTATGAAACTTCATCAAATCCATGTAGAAATTCCATATATGTAGATTTTCCATCACACATTAAAACACACAAGGACAAAAGATAGAAAGGATATTATGCAAAAGTATTCTATGATGGTGAGTGGTAAACCAATCAAATATAGAAAATAAATCTTAATTGCCCGTAAAACTCACTTCTAATATAAAGAGGATCCTTTGAAAGCTACATATGAAAATTATCTTCTTATTTTGCTCTAAATCAATTTTTGTTTTTTTGAAAAGGCTCTAAATCAATTAAATAAAGTGCACAATTACATTTCAAAAAAAAGAGTGAATGGTTTCTAGTAATAAGAATGTAAATAATATAAGTATATCATATATATTAGAGATAGATATGTTAAGTATATTGGAGGAATATATTTACTATATTTATCTAGAAAATTATATAAATGATATTATATGTTTAGGATATTATACTAATAATCTAATGTATTTAGAAAATTAGTATATTCAGGATATTAGTTATGCTTGGAGAATAAGTTAATGTACTCTATAAATATGAAATCTCTCGAACTCCAGGCCCCCGTATAATTTTGTAAATGTAAAAAAGACAAATATAGGGAGTACTATGTTTTAGAGTAAGAGTATATCAAATCCTCTCACCTGGTGTGATGTCAACTTGGGGTGTTCTTCCTCAGGGTGGGACCTAAAAAACCCATTTCACTCCACATATAAATTCTCCAATAAAAATAAAATAAAATAGAAAGCCGCAATATTTAAAAGCCAGACTTGTCAAAGTTTTGACCCTTCAATCTTCATACCCATATTCGGTCTCTGTTACCATTACCAACAGCATTTCAAACCTTAATTGAAAGCTTTTCAAACAATATACGAGTACCTCTTTTTTTTCCTTTTTTCTTTTGGATTTCCCCTATTTCTCGATCAGTTTTCTGTAATAATTCTTTTGTGTCTAATTCACTTGTCATTTATTAAGGCAGACCAAAAATATAAGGGACCAAAAATGGGCCAAAAACAATCAAAAGATCGATTGCTTTATCAGCACGTACTCAATGGTAATGTTGAAGGTATCTATTCTCTCTCCAAAGAAGGCGCTAGTCTCGAGGTAATCCTAGTAGTATATATTTCCGGTGAATAATTACCAATATTCTGTTTCTTTCTAATTTATGTTGTTTTTTTTTGGTGCAATTTCTAATTTATGTTTGTTAATTCTTTGTTACAACGTACTTATTTGCTACAAATTTAGTTGTACATGTGTTGTCTGATTTTATAGTGTCCCAAGTGTTATAATATTGTGTGAGTTATGGAGGTGGTGAAGTAAGAAGTGTCAAATTTGGGTCGGAAATGAAGAAAGAGTAACACAAATTGTGTTTCCAATTTGATGGGCGAATCCGAAAATTGTGTCCATTGTAGTATGCTGATTTGTAGTGTCCAAATGTCATATCGTAATGGGTATCTTGTGTGCGAGATTGAATTTCGGTTAGAATCATACAGAATTACAAATTTACAATGATTGCGAGTACTTACCCAATTTTTGTACTGTGGATGTCATTTTGATGTTAGTGGAAAGATAAAGAAGGGAAAACTCCTCTAATTGTGGCAGCTAAGGATCCTGGGCTATACGTTGTTGCCAAAACTCTCGTCGAATTAGGAGCTAATGTCAATGCATTCTCCCGAGGTGAAGCTTAATTCATTTCTCTTCAAAGTTGGTATTTTTGGTCTTCGGAGAAGATTTGTGTTTAGTCCTTGAATACTCGAAAAGCTTTTCTATAGTAAGACTAGATAACATAATAAGTAACATAGACCAATTCAGAAATATTACTTAAGTTGCTAATATATTTCTTGATTATTGAGCTAGGAAAATAATGAATGTGAAGTGCACCAATCGAATGGATGAGTGTGAAATGAATTGAAGTTCATCATAATTTAAATGATGGCCAAAGAGAAGTTTATGGAGTATAAAATTGAATTTGGTACTCCTAAAATACTTGTTCATGTTGCTTCTTACTGTCTTAGGGAGTAATGGTGGAACACCTCTACATTATGCAGCAAAGAAAGGACTTGACCTTACTGTTGTTTTACTTCTTTCACATGGTGGTAGGTCTCTTATAATCTTAATCCATTCTAGCTTATTTGTTGTTGTTGTTGTTGTTGTTGTTGTTGTGTGTGCCTGTGTGTGTGTGTGTGTGTGTGTGTGTGTGTGTGCGTGTGTGTGTGTGTGTGTGTGAGCATCTGTTGATCTAATAGGATGGGTTCCAGAATCCTGTATACCGGAACTGGTTAGAGCCTTAGAGGATGGAGTTGAATGCTCTTAGTTGTGCTCTCTCATGTCTGAGCTTAGAGCTATTTCGCTCAAAGCACCATGGATTTTTATTGTGAAAATTAAGTTTAACTGTCCCTCCAATAACCCAATGCAACATCAATGACCAAGCACATCAAGTCTGATATTCATCTTTTTCAGAAGAAAGGTAGCTATTAGTTCTTTCTGTGTTGCATGTTCCCACCGCGTATCAGTAAACATTTTCAGGATGAGCTTGCCAATACAGCTCTTTCTGTGATTCAATCTCAGCGGCTAAGAATCCATTTATGATAACCCCTAGCTATTCTTTAGTGCTATGTATTTGTTTTGTTTTGTCCTAATAGATTCCCCTTGTCCTACTCATAACCTTTTGAGGGATTTTACCAAATTTACAATGCTAACCACGGACTCTATTAAATAAACTTGCAGCCAATGCTTTTGTGAAAAATGACGAGCATAAAACTCCACTTGATGTGGCTAGAAAGAATGCACGTAATACTGTTGTCCGCGAGATTGAGGTAAAATTTGGCTTTTCACTTGGAAAAGTTCTTCTGTGTCACAGGCTCACAGCCATATAACACCATCCTTATATTAGTCTCCTCGTTGCTTGTATCTTCAGAGCCGTATCTGCTATTTTGCCGGTTACATACGTGAAACATTTGGCCCCGGATTCTCTGATGCATCTGCTTCTCAATTGTCGTCAAGATTAGTGTAAGTCATGCTTCTCTAGCTTTGTTGATTGTGTTCTTTTTCTGATTTGTGTATTTTCCGGCTTGATACGCATTGAAATATGATCAAAACGATTGGCATTACTTACTAGTTCTCTCTCCTTCCGCAGTTGGGTTGTCGTAGTGCCTCGCAGCCCCCAGAATCCCCAAAAGCGTCCAAAGTTGGAGCTTGCTATATACTCCACTCCTCAGGTGTATATATTGCATTATGAAATTAGAAGTCTTCAAACTGAGATCTTAAACTCATTTGTTGCTTCAGTAGCCTAAAATGAAACTGCATGATGGTTTTTCTTACAAGGTTTAGGATCTTGATTGTTTTGAAAGTATTCTTGATTTGTTTTTTAGCCTTGCAGTTGCTCCCATAAAATGTATGTGGGTTCATAATTACCAACCTGCATCAAAGGAAACAGAACATATGGTGGAAGCTGGAAATATGACTATTAGCCAGGAGTTACTTGAAATTGAGTGCTTTGTCTATGCTAATAAAAAAAATACATATGCAGGCTAAATTTTCCATTGAATGTTTTACTTGCAGGAGTTAGTCTGACCTGCTCTGTCAGTGTAGCCAAGCTGAGCGAATCTATTTAAGAAAGACTAAAGAGTTCATTGTTTCAAACAATATAACATTGCTACTTTGTGTGGGATGCTCTGCTGTTTTTTATTTACGAAGCATTTTCCCATGATGAGCAGGATGCTGAGCCTCGCAAAGTTGTCTCCCCGAAAATGTTTAAAATCAAGGAACCGAAATTCAACAAACCTAGTCCTGCTTTGATAATTATTGACAAGTTTACTGGTGAGTTCAGGTTCTCAAAACCATTCAGCTAGCTAACATAAATTCTAATTTCTCCAATGCTTTCAAGAATACATTGGGATTTGTCTTGCCTGCTTTATAATAACTTGATGAGTTTAGCACAAGGTGGTAAACTTCAGACAAGCTCCAAACTGGGAATTTCTTATAATTTCCACTTAAAAAAGTGTAATTTATTCTGCATTCTTTGAAGTTGGATGTACATGGTATCTTTATATGTTGCACATGATCCGCGGTTTGATTCTTGTCTCCCCTTCAGAAACTCGCTATAAGTTCTCATGTGTCAATGAGGATGACAAGAAGCAACTTCGGAGGCTATACAATGCTTGCAAGGGGATCTCTCAGGTATTATTTAGTTTAAAGCAGTAAAGGTTACTCTAGCTAACTAAACCAGGTCATAAACAAATGTCTGAGAAGAAAATGATTGAATGATATCCAATCAATAAACAACCAGAAAGACTACTAAAATTATTAAAATGGCACTTCGGAGATCACTTTGATTATAATCTATATCTCTACTAGAGTCAAAAGCACCAAGATATCTGATTTAAATTGGAGCCACAATACAAGGAGAAGCCTATGGACAGCAATGACAGCCAATACTATTTACCTTTGTTAATTAGCTCAGATTTGCACTTCTAAAGATGTATTATGTAAGTCTGAGAGTTGATGTCTATCGTGATTCTTTGACAGACAACCTTCTCATTCGAACTAGGCCTTCTTATTAAAAATGGCAAATAAATCCATAGATCTCAATATTTCTTTCTGCTGTTGATATTTTACATTTATTGTCAGAACAAAAGAAGCTATAATGTAATTGAAAACACTATATTAACTTCACTTTCTGAATAATTATATATGTAGGTTATGCCAGTCACAGCCCACACACGTCCTGATGCTTTGGCTTTGCCACTTAGAACAATGGAAGAAAGTGCAAGGACAATGGCAGCTAATACCAACCCTCAGTCGAGTCCAATCATGAATGGAAGAAATAGTCAAGGTTATGCAATTGCTTCTCCCATCAATCCTTCCATCATGCCCAATAACGATGACTGGTTCATGGAATCGCCTGGAGGAAAATACAGTGGAGGGCGCATTACAGAATACTGGACACCACCAAATGGATCTCCACTTATAAGGAGCCAGACAAGTATTCTATCTCCTGTCATGCAAAAACAAGACAAATTTCCTACTGCAGCTTCTCCGCGTCCATCAGCTCCACCAGTAAGTAGTTCTGATGAGCTTTTTGGCCCTGACGAGCTCTCTATTCCTCCATTCAGTCAGAGTAATGAAGCTTCCACATCAATTGCTGCATCGGATTCCTCTTCATCGTGCGTGATCTGCTGGGAAGCTCCGGTAGAGGGAGCATGTATTCCTTGTGGTCACGTGTCTAGTTGCATGGCTTGCTTGAAGGAGATTGAGGACATGAAAGGGGTTTGCCCTGTTTGCAGATCCCACATAGATCAGGTTGTAAAACTTTATGGTATTTAATGTGACATAAAATTGCAGCAAAGACATTAATCAGTATAGAATTAAGTTATTTGTTGAACACATTCACTCTTATACATACACATAAATTTGTATAGATACCTCTTTTTTCGTCTGTTTATTGAACATTTGTGAAATTGTTTGATGGTTAATTACCATTGCACTTGACTCATTGCTTGCAACATTCACTTGCTCCATGCATCTTTTCCACCTTTTAATACTTGTGCGTGAATGCCCTTAATAGCAAATTTTCAACCAAATAACAGAAATGTAAAACTTCTATTTTCCCATCCCTTACAACAAACACGGAATTCTAAAATCCTAATATTCTAATCCCTATCCTCATCTTCGATTTCCAGTCCCTTCGAACAAACGGCCCCACAAAGTTAAATAATCCTAAACAAAAGAGGAGTCTAACAAAAGCGGAGTCCTAACAAAAACGGAGTCCAATGAGCAACTCGTTTCCAGTCAGTTGTTACGTTATAGAGTACCACGCAGTCGCACGCCCAGCAGCTATCTCCTCTGTTTTGCTTGCGCGCCAGAACCAGAACAAGAACCACCCCTGCTTTTCTAATAAACGACCTACTGCCCCTTTCGTCTTCTTGTTTACTGGTTTGTGCTAAACCTTAGATTGATTTCATTTCGTTTAAAGTCGTGATTTTTATTGATTCAAGGGTTTATGTAATCATGTTTATGGAATTTTTATGCAAATTTATTTGATTTGATTTGGCATTAGTACCGGTTGGCGATGGGCGCTAACTATCAATTCAGTATCTATGTGCTGGCTACCTGTTGCTGATATATTCATTGAATCTTATTTCATCAATATTCTTGTACTTGTATTTATTTTGTTTATTTAATTATTAATTTGATGAATCTTACAGTAGTATCTATTCTAATACATTAAGTAGTTGTTGTTTAAGGAATTACAGTTCCCCATTACCTCGAGGCTTTCCTTGGATACTCTAGCAAAGTATCTTACCCAATGAGCTTTTTGTTTGCACGCTTAAAATTAAAAGGCCAATATGGAGTATTAATTAAGGTTAAGAATGAATTTTGATTGCATACTAAGCTGTTGGAGGACAATGACCTTGACCTATCTACAAAATGAATTTTCCATTCTCTAAGCGTGCGCGCTTGTGGGTGTGGAGTGGGCATATGGTTGGAGCTTGGTGGACAGGATGTCATGGTCATCCACCACTAGTAAGGATGCATAAGAAATCTCATCCACTACTATATTTGATGTTGTTAAGATTATGTGATGGTTTGATGTCAAATGATGTTCTTGTTTGATTAATTTTACTAAATTTCATCATATGGAATATATTTTTGAATATACGAAAACATACGGAGTATTTTACTAAGTCCCTTACAAAGTCTTCTTGTTTCAGTTGAGAAATTGTGAAGATGGTGGTTCATTGTTGCAGGTGTTGCTGAGGTGACTATAGACAAGCAGAGTAATTTCAGTTTATTAAGTATCTCCCTTGGTAGAAGTGCTTCTGTGGAAGGAACACATACATACTGGGTCGTTTGTGTTGTTCTTTCCGTTGTGCTCAGTTTAATTCTCCAGAGAACTTAATTATCATCTACAACAGTACTTGAAGTACGTAATGGTGGATGATGCTCGGAGAGTTGAGCCTAATACAAACTGCTGCATTGTTGCATGTTTGCACAATAAAGAAGGCCAGGTTGTCGAACGTCCAACTAAAAGAAAAGATTTAGTAGGTGAATCATTGTCAGCACCAGAAGGATGCACTGACATTAATTGTTTACAAGATGAGCTTTTGATGGAAATATTTCGTCGGCTCCCTTGCAGTAGGTCTGTCATTCAGTGTAAATGTGTTTGCAAGAGTTGGTATACTTTGATCTGGAGGCCTGACTTCATTCGCCATTTCTATAGAATGGATATAAAGCAAAGGCATGATGTTCTTTTCCGTCTAAAACCTTTTAGACGGACACGGAATTTTAGTTATATAAGGTCGATATATCAACGACATCATCTTTTCAGCATTGAGGAATCCTCTCTGTCTATTATGCCCCCCCTCATTGAAGAGAAGGATGCAGCTCCTCTTCATGTGGTTGGGGCATGTAATGACTTATTGTTGTACCGCCAAAATAATGTGTCTGAGATGCGTGTGGATTACTATATTGGTAACATTCAGACGAGGCAGCGGATTCAAATCCCTTCACCTCCATGCTACTACAATAGTAGTCAGACTGGATTCGTTTGTGATCCTTACTACTCGTACATTGGGGGAAATAAAGGATGCAACAACACTAGGCAGTGGGATACAGAGCTTTTATGTTAATATTTGAGCATGTGATGATTCCAGCCCAATCACTGAGATTACAATGCAAGGAGTACATTCCTGACCCAGAAGACAAAAAGCCAGAGGTACGCATTGCAGCAACTTTGTGATTGATGATGAAAAGCCTTTGTTGAGCAAACAACTTGTAGTGCATCTGATGTTAGTGTGGTTTACAATTCCACATGTTGGTTTTATTTTGCATTATGGTATCTCTAAATTCTATTCTATGAAGAACTATGGTGTAGGATTGAGGACCACAATTCTGTGATTGATTTTTGCGTATTCACTTACAGCTGTGTGACGGTGCAAGAGGTTGAATGTGTTGATAGCTTGAACCTGGGAGGGGACTGATTAGACTTTCTCTAGTGTGAAAGCCTTCATACTTGAGTAAGTAACCAATTGGTTTGATTCCCTTTTGGCATTTTGCAGGTCATGAGAGTAGAATTGGATCTAGGGAGCTCAAGTTCATCAGAAGTTCCTGTTTGTTCTGTTCATCATTTAGTAACTGATTGGTCATTACTCATTAGTTGCGGAAAGAGTGGAATTTATGCCTCCAACTGTTACATGGGGGTACTTGCGCTTCAAGTTGTGTAGAAGAGCTCATCAAATAGCATGTCTATTTTTATTTATTTATTTAAGTGTAAGTAATATGTTCATATATTCTAATCATCTTTACATTTGTAATTATTTATGTTTTGGGACCTCTGTAACATTGGTATTTCATGTGGATAATGTTTATGGGCCTATTGTTGGTCTAAAACAATGAGTAATCAGTGACCCAAGGTGGTTGCTGTTTTTTTTTTTTTTTTAATTTTAAAATGAACAAATAGCGTCCGACGAGTCAGTTGCAAACCGAAATCAGCATCTGGTAAGTTCAGACGCAAATCAGATATCTGCGTCTACAGGGTTCAGTTGCTTGGTGGTTGCAAAAATCTGCAACTGCTTCCAGCGGTCGCAAAATTGATTAGCGACCAGGGTAATTGAGTCCAACTCCCAGCAGTTGCAGACGGTCGCTAAATGAATTTTGCAAATGAATTTTGCAACTGACTTTTGATGTTTTGTGACCGATTTGGTCGCTCGTAGATACTTATTATACCCTAATATAGAACATGATATATAGGAGTATTTCATTCATAGAAAAGTCATATACGATAAAAATAACCGTAGAATATACTAAATCAATAGAAACAACAAAAAATCCGCTAACAAGCCAATATACTAGAATACTCAGATGCGACTCCCAACATGCATAGTAACCATGTGCTTCCTTTAATGTATCTTCATCTTTCACAGAAGTGGAGATCTTCACCACAAGTAACGCAATCGCTTGCCCACAAACCTCTGTATGATTCTGTCGTTCGTGTGTATATTCGGTCCCCAAATTCATACTGCTTCTACTAAAAACAATCGCACAATAGGCGAAAATAGAATCCTATAGAAAGGAAGATAAGAAGATCCCTATAAACTCCACAAAGGGAGAGAATTTATTCCACTTAGAAAGAAAAAAAGCTAGAAATCAAGATTAAACGTGATAAAAATCATCAATAGCAGGCTGAAAATGGCCTAAATCGGCCTTCCCGGCCTGAAAATATGCTATGCTAAAAGTTAGGATTCTAAAGAGAAGGAGGAAAAAGAGAGAAAGGAGGCTAGGATTTTTTTCATAGCAACACAACTAGTGCGTGTCATCGTTATATGGTGTTTATTGATTTTCTCTAGCAGAATTCAACAAGGTTCGATACGAATCAAAAAAGTTTAGGAAAATATCACCAGAAGTTTAAGTATTCCTAAATTAAATGAATTTTAGTTAGGAATAATTAGTAAAGTTAAAGTTGGGTAATTAGGCGAGGAGGGTGGCTTAGAAAATCAGCTTGTTGTCACGTGCAACACATGTGAGAGCATATTGGTCAAGCTCGTCTAAATTTTGGTTGGAATAGTGGTTAAGGGGTCACGCAATGGCGTATCCAGAAATTTAGTATTGGGGATAAAAATCGGAGAATAATATTTTATTTATTTTTTTTTAATATGGGTTCATTTGACACTCAACCTATAAATTTAATTGTATAATTGTAGAGGTATACAATACACATATTATGTATAAATTTGAAAAAAGGAAAGGATAATATCAAAAAATAAAAGATATATGATGTATAAAATTAAGAAAGAGGTACAGATTAGATCCAAAAATGAAAAAGGGGAAGAATTATAGAAGAAAAATAGTTAGAAAATAGTTGCTCCCAAGATTTGAACCTACAATCTATAAGAAAATAGAAAAGAGGTCATACCAATACTTAGAGGTGGCAAACGGGTCGGTCAGGTCGGGTTCAGGTCGGGTCATTTACAGGTCGGGTAGTTTGGGTTTCGGGTTGGGAAATGTTTGTTCATGACCCAGAGCGTTCAGGTCGACCCAACGGGTTGTGCATTTATTTTTTATTTATCTTATAATTGCATAATTAATTCTATTTTCAACTTTAAAATAAAAAAGTTGCACACTATAATGTTATTAGACATAATATATATGGTTTTAATCTACTTGAAAACTATTTCGTAAAGTTTTTACAAGTTATTATGTTTTTACTAATGCATACGAAGTATCAAACCGCTACCTATGTAACACTTAGTTAAGATCGTTCCGCAAGGATTATTAAAACCCTTATTAAATAGAAATCTGAAACTACATATGTGAAAATTGGTTGATATGTAAGAAATTCTGATATGATTAAGCTTTTTGTCATTCACTTTTCTCATGCTGATATGTCTTGTTTTGAAAGCCTTAACCCAACGGGTCGACCCAGAGCGGGTTCGGGTTTGACCCAATAAATTTCGATTTTTCGGGTTCGGTAAGTATCGGGTTTCGGGTTGGAATTCTTTGTTCAAGACCCAAACTTTTCGGGTCGGTATGGGTCGGGTTCTCGGGTCGGGTCAAATTTTGCCAGCTCTACGGCAATCTCCACACAAGTATTTATGATATAAATTGTCTTCCATAATATATATACTTTATAAAACTAATAAAAAAATTACCGAAAAAAGGGTCGACACCTATACCCTCTTGTACCCCCCTAGATACGCCACTGGGGTCACGTGTTCTCAATTCGGAATTGCTTAAAAGGTTCTAAAGTAAAGTTATCCTTTTTATAGTGTTTGGTTATATTAAGAAGATTGGAAAGGAAGGGAAGGGAAGAGAAAGGAAAAGAAAGGAAAGGAAAAGAATTGTGTTTCCGACGTTTGGTTGTATAAGAAGAAATTGATTGGAAAATAACATTTTCCGTTGTTTGGTTGATATTATTTGAAAGGAAAGGAAATGAATGACAGTTTTAAATTTTCTTTCCGTCCAAATTCCACCAATTTAGGCGGAAAAGAATTGGAGGATTTCATAGTAAGACTTTCCCATCATTTCATTTCCCTTCCCATCACTTCCCTTTTTATTTTTAAAACAAACATGGGAAATGTAATAAATTTCTTTTCCCTTCCTTTCTTTTCCTCCCATTTCCTGTCTACCAAACAGGCTCTTAGGAATTCTTAACAAGTTGGTGTAAACTTGAGGAGTTTTGGCCAATTTTCCAACATTTTGTGTCCTTAGACCCTTCAATCTTCATCCTCAGATTCTGTCTCTATCCGTTTCTCAGCGTCTTCGTTACCAACAGCATTTCAAACCTATAAGCTTTTAAAAAACAACTTCGATTTGGATTTGAAGATTTCCCCTATATCGCGCTTATCAATTTTCTTTCATAATTTTTTTGTGTCCTATATTGTGTTGAACCCAATTCACTTGTGCTTTATTAAGGCAGATCAAAAATATAAGAAAATGGGCCAAAAACAATCAAAAATCGATTGCTTTATCAACAGTAATGTTGAAGGTTTCTATTCTCTCTCCAAAGAAGCCCCTAACCTCGAGGTAAACCTACCAAATTACTCCTTGTGATTATTCCAATTTTGCGTTTCTTTCGAACTTATGATGCTTGTTAATTCTGTTGGAAAATGGAGACCATAATATATGCAATAATTTACTGAACTCCATTTCAATTAATAAATTACTACAATATCTACTTATATAGGCTAATTTCTAAACAACTTCGAACATGGAATACATGTCCACTAATCCACTACTACCACTAATTATGTGGCTAATTGTCACTTCACTAACTTCATAACTCCTAATTCTTAGAAATATAATTTACCACTAAATATTAATTTTATTTAATTAATTTTGAAGTATAATTCAACATTTCTTTGTTAGGAGTACTACGTACTTATTGCCACAAATTTGAGGGTTAAGTGTTATAACTAATGTGTCAATTATAAAGGTGGTGAAGTGTCAAATTTGGATCGGATATGAAGAGCGAGTAACACAAATTGTATTTCCAATTTGATGGGTAAAAACGTAAATTGTGTCCATTGTTGTCTGTTGATTTGTAGTGTCCAAATGTCATATGGATATCGTAATGGATATCCCGTGTCCGAGATTGAACTTGGGTTCGAATCGAACCGTCAAGAGTAGTGGCAGCTAAGGATCCTGGGCTCTACGTTGTTGCCAAAACTCTCGTCGAATTAGGAGCTAATGTCAATGCACTCTCCCGAGGTGAACCTTAATTCATTTCTCTTCAAAGTTGGTGTTTTTGGTCTTCGGAGAAGATTTGTGTTTAGTCCTTGAATACTCGAAAAGCTTTTCTTTAATGGGTGAAAGGAAAAGAGAGAGAGGAGTACGAGAAAGTGGGCATTGGTTTTATTTTTATAGTGGGCAAGATAGAAAGGGAGGGAACTAAAACTGGATTTTTGAAACCGTTATGATGGTCCGAAGTTAGTTACAGAACGAAGAGAGTTAGTGAAAAAAGAAAAAAACAATACAGTAAATTTGTGTTAAAATAAAACTGCGGTTTTTAGCTGTTATATCTTATATGCATGCAATGGTCTCAGTTCTTGATTCCTTGTTGTTCTACTGCTTTCTTTCTTCTTCTTTTTTTTTTTTTTTTTTTTTGGTACTCATCCACGGCTAAACTATCTATTGGGTTTAATGGAGGTTGATCTCGACCACGCTCTATTGCACTTAATTATATTAGGGATTCGCCCTCCTTCGCACCAAAAATTTATCTATTGGATTCAACCAGATCTTTTTTACTTGATTTCTCCAAAGTACTCATGGTTCTAAGCGCAAGTTCTGTAGGGACGGAACCAGAAATTATTTATTGGGGGACTAATTATCAATATTAAGTATGTACCCGATCGTCTAATGATATTTTTGAGGGTTCAACTTTTAATGCTAATTCGAACGATAATATAATTTTATCTCTAACTAATAGTAGTTTAGAAATATCAAAAATTATAATTTTTATATTGCAAATCAATAGATTTTAAACAAACTATTGTCAAATTACTCTTAATATGTTGAGCGTGACTATTTATTATGAATTGCAAGAGTATTTGCACCTTTAAAATCAAATTTTAAAGGTTTATCCAAATTAAAATTCAGAATTTCTATTTGTTGGTCGACATATCATTTTTAAGAAAAATAACTACACTATAAAATGAATTTCTAGAGAATAAGCAAATGATCTAAATATTCTAAAAGTAAAGGCGAACACTTTTTGTGTGTGTACAAATTAAAGTTTTAACAAAACTGAAATGCCAATGTACTCACAATATAAAGCTAAAAAAATGATTGACAAAAGAATTGTAGACATAAAAGTACACAGAGATCAAAATAACGAAAAACAACCAGACATGTTGGTACGAGAATCAAACTCAACCAGGGGGCCATCATATTCAGCGCATTACCAACTCCGCTGCCAATAGTACGTTCACGTTCCTGCCAGTCCCCCACAGCTCCGCCCTTGCAAGTTCTTGCAACAACAACAACAATCCATTCTACTTGGTTACCTTTTCCTATTATTTATCAGAAAAAGCACACTTGCTTCAATGGTTCTAGATGTTTCAAGATCACGAGGAAACTTAAATTTATAAATAAATTGTGTGCTTATACCAAGACAGTCCTTGGAAATATTCACCTAAGGTCTAAGGAAGGATGGTTAAGATCAATACCGATGGAGCCTCGAGGGGAACTCTTGGGATGGCTCCGATTCTGGGGGATTTAGCAAGGCGTTCGTGGTTAAGTGTGGAATGTGCTCTCCTGTGAGGACGAAACTCATGGGCTCTCTTGATTTGGGGGATTAGAAAGCTAGTGTTTTTTTTGCTAATAATAATAATAATAATAAACACTACTGCTTGAGATCAATTCTAAGCTGGTGGTACTTAGCTTGAGGGATGATCCTAAGCCATGGAACTTGGACTTCTTCATACTAGTTCAGTGCATAACATTGTTTAGAGATGGTCTCGTGTCACTTCAATGATGTTCAGTTTAGTTCACTGATTCTCAGTTTATTTCAATGATGTTCAGTTCAATTCAGTGGTGTTCATTTTCAATTCAGTGGTGTAGAATTTAGTTCAGTTCAGTCCAATTCAGCCCTTAAGAACACACCCATAGTTTAGAAATATACCAGTAGGACATTATGGGTGTGTTCTTTAGCGCTTACTCCGTCAATTTAGATCAAGGGTGACATCCTATCATTTCAATGATTTTTAGTTTAGTTCAGTAGTGTTCAGTTAAGCAACATACATTTGTCTCACATAACTTGTGGTGTTCAGTTCATTAGTGTTCGGTTCAGTTTAGTGATGTAGAGGTACAAATACCACTTAAGGACAATTTGCCATGCTTTTAGAAGCCATGGGGCGGCTAGCAGTTGCGACCCGGCCCAGCTGTTGACAACCTTTTTCCTTCGGGACAAAGTTCCGGAAGCCTATCATTTCACCGCACAACCCTACTCCGTCCACTATGGATACAACTGATACTCCCAACAAGTGCACGGAAACTATCGAAGTAATACAAGCGATTTTGTATCCTTAAGGAGCAAGAGTTTTGATTATTAAACTGCTCTATAATAAGAAAGCTGGGCAAATTGGGTTGTAATAGTGATTTTTGGATGTATTTTCTACCTCTAAAGACTAACAATAATAAGCTAAATATGAAATATTGATGATTTAATTCGATGGACTAAAGTACTAGAATTAGGGTTTCCACCCCACTATACTTATCAATGTGAAATAACTATCCCTAGGCAGTAATAATGGCAACTCAATGGGTTATCATCCATAAGAAAACCAACTATCACCCTCTCTCAAGGGATAATAGACACCTAACATGCTCAAATCCTACTTTCATGGTAATTAAACATATAAGATGACAAATATAAGATGATTAACAAACCACTAATCAACCCAACTAATTTCGTGATGCATTGACTAGTTTGATATCAAGAGTCCACTACTAAGCCACACCTCTCAATGTAAGACTTAATAAACAAGAATCAAGACAAAATACTCTCACAAGCATTTCATCAAATACATAGCATACTCAATACCAACATGAAGTTTTCATCACAAAATCAGGGGGGGGGGAGGGTAATTCACACATTAATAAAGCATAATAGGGTCTAATCCCCAATCCTAAAAAGGAAACTACTCAGTAATCATGGGATTAAACATAATAAACATCATTATATCAATAACCATCATCCAACACAAACTAAGATTCAAAGTGCAAGTATTGAAAGAAAGGGAGAGAGGAAAGAGAAAATTTGCAACCAATGTTAATTTGAGGAACACTAGTAAGAACCCTAGAAAAGTTAAGTTAAGAATGAGATAAGATAATGGGATCTCGTACAAGAGAGGGTATTTATGACCCCTTGGTCGCGTGCGCGGAGAGAAAAACGACCAAAATAGATCAAACATGTTCTAGGCTGTTTTTCCCCAGACAGACCATTTTTCCAGACAGTTTTTGACAATCGGTTGGGACATTATGGCCAAAGTGAAATGGCCTTTTTTCCAGCCCGTTTTTCCTCAAGCAGGCCATTTTTCCAGCTTTTCAAGCTCCTTTGTGACTTCAACCTTTGATCTTCACACCATCATTCTTTCCTTTCAATCCAAGATCCTCCATTCGATCCGAAATGCCTACAAAATATTCTAGAACACCAAAAAAGCCAAGAAAACGTAATCTAGAAATAAAAGGTGAACTTATACTATTAAAAATGCATTCAAACTACTAGAAACTAGCTAGAATTAGTGAGAAGTCGTACTAAAAGTATGCACATAAATATGTGCATCAGCAACCTCTTGGCCCACATTTCAAAGAGTCGTCCATAGTAGACAACTCTATTCTCAAGAGTATTGATACTGAGCTTCCTCTCTTTCTTTGTTTGAGATCTATTTTACTATTCTTTGCTAAATAGCATACAGTTCAGGTACTAACCCTTGAGGGTTCAAATCAACTTTCCTAATTTCCTGCTTATTTTCTAGTCGCTAAAACGTAGATATCATGCAAATCATGCTCTTTGTTGCATCCTAAATATTGTCTTTAATTCTTTTAAATAAGCATGTCCTGCTATGGTGTTGCTCAACTTGTCAACCAAATGCATGTTCAAATATGGGTAAATAATAATGTTTGCAATGCTTGTGATGAACCAACTAATAAGTCTAATCTAGGTTGTTAATCCAGTTTTGTGTGGGAATCATGTCATCAATATATTAAGCAAACTTGAGTTAGTAACCGTCATAAACGGGTGAGATGGGTAGACCTGACAATCCTGACTCGAAACTGATTACCCGACCCGATTGACCCAAAACCAAACTTACCCGAATAGTGGCAGTCCGATTTAGAACTGATCATCCAAAATGATTCGAACCAAAATGTTATTGACCCGACAATGACCCCTATCCGAATCTGGCCTCAACCAAACTGAAACCGATTTGACCCGAACTAAACTCAATCTGATTCAAACCGACCATGACCCAAGACCAAAATATACCAAACCTGAAATTGGTTAAACTCCATTTTGTGTTAATGGAAATGATTACTTTGTACCAAAGAATTCAAAGATTATACACTAGACATTTGAGAATGGAGATCAAAATATAGCTTGTCCCGAAACTGACCCGACAGTTTGGGATCCGTATTCAAAATGACACAAACTGATTTTAACCCAACCCAAAATTAACTGACTTTTCAAACAAAATCTGATCCGATATTGACCCGACCCTTATGAATCATCCTAAGATGATCCAAAAATGTACAAATCCGAATGAACCCGAACCCTAAGTACAAACCTGTACCCGGGTATGGGTCGACCCAGTTAGACCTGTACCGAAACTAATCCGATCTCAAATCAATCCGATTGGCCCGTTTGCCAGGTCTAAAAATGGCCAAATGGGTGCTTAAAAACCTTTCCAATTCGTATTTTCGCCCCATAACCTTCATTCTTGGCTCGTTCCAATCCCTAAATGACTGGACCCAAAATTTCAGAACCCACTAGATTAACCCGTTTGACACGAGGCAAAAATGTAGACAAAGTTATACAAAAACTTATGTGGACCAATGATCTATGGTGGATCAATAGTCTAAATCTTTTTTAATATACTCTTTATGTCCCTACATATTTCCACTAGTGTTCATGGTTCACGGACTCACGGTGGACTAAATCCACACAAGATATGGTAACAACAGCATGTCTTGTGTGGACTTAGTCCACAGTAGACCAAATAATTTTAAGGGGTGGCTCCAGATGAAATAGGGTGTGACTCCAGGTAAAGTAGGGGTATACAAAGTTAACTTCAGAGCAATTTTATTGGGTAATTGTCTAATACCCGTTGGGCCTTGGGGACTACAACCCACTATTTAGGTCGGCAAAGTCGTAGCTAGAAAATGTTACCGGAGCCCAGGAAATCACTCAATCAATTTTTTTACTCCCTCCGTCCCACCTTTACTTGGGCACATTGAAATGGCACGGAGATTAAGAAAAGTTAACTTTGGCATCCATTTTCCAAATATGCCCTTACCCTTCCCTTCTCATTCTCTCTCCTCCCTTTACCCAACCAGCCATCAACACCACCATAACCACCCCACCAGCCACCAATACCACCATAACCACCCACCCTCTCTCTCTCTCTCTCTCTCGCCACAGCCACCCCGCCTTTACCCCACCTTCTCCACCACCACCCACCTTCACCCCACCAGCCTACCCCCATAGCCCCACCTTCGCACCCAATACTCCAGCCCCTCCCCACCACCGTCAGCCCACGAATCCACCGCACCCCGTGAATTCACCACCATCAGCCCCACGCCCCACCCCACCCCACGAATCCACCACCATCTCCGATGAATCCACCACCATCTCCGACGCTTCGTCTATCCGCAGCTCCTGCTATTGATGATGTCATCAGCTGATGAACTCTTCTTTAATGACTCGATCTGACGATCTGATCTATCAAACTATCCACTCATCTCCAGAGACCTGAAACCTTAACCCCTTTGATGGATTTCGGTGAATCGGAAATGACGTCATTGACGACGACGATGATGATTATGACGGTTGGGCATTTAGGATAGAGAACGTGAGGGAGAAGATGGAGGGACTTATTCACAAAATAAAAAGACTAAGAAAAAGAAAATCAATAATGGGATAAGGGCATATACGTACTTTCATCAGTTTTTTCTTACTAAATAAGGGAGTACCCAAGTAAATAAGGGACATATCAAAATAGAAAGTGCCCAAGTAAAGGTGGGACGGAGGGAGTATTTAAATTTTTTGATAGGAACACGGATAAATGACAGTTAAAAGTTAAACGGTGGAGTGTCTGCTGTTGCTTTCATCAGCCCTTAATTCTGATACATTTTCTGTTGTCAGATCGCTTGCTTTGTCCTTTCCCAATTTGTAAATTTCCGAAATTCATTATTTCTCAGAGATCCCACAAAAGAAGGGATTGTATTCATAGGAGGAAGGTAAATTAGAGAAACAAATGGGGATAATTAACAAAAACGACAGAAAAGAAGAAATGGGATCAGAGACAAACTCACCAACACCATCTCCCAGTAACAAGAGAAGTAGAGACCCTGAAGATGATGTCTATATTGATAATCTGCACTCCCATAAGCGTTATCTCAGTGAGGTCTCTCTTCTCTCTCTCTCTCTCTCTGCGCTTTCTATTTTTTTTTTTTTTTTTTTTGGGGCAAATGTTGCAATGTTTTGTGGGTATTGAGTGAAATTTCGATTTCCACCATGGGCAATTAATAGTTTCTCTAAGAATGACATGGTTTTGTTGGATTTCATTCTACCACAAAGGTAAAGTATTTGTTAGGCACAAGGGATTTCTCCCCTTTTTTCTCCTTGATGGGAAAATCATATGTTTGCAAATTTTCATTTTATGTTGTGGGTGGTAAGTTAAAAGATTCAATATTTTCAACATGGTCCGTTTCAAATTTGATGCATAGCTACTGTCTTTGGATATTGTGCAGCTCAAAAGTCAAAATTTGTTCTTCTTATTTTAGAGTTAAAAATGGTGGGCATTCTTCAGATGATGGCATCCAGCTTGAATGGATTAACTGTTGGAGACCCAATTCCTGAAGCTGTAATGGATTCTCCAGCTAGGTCTGAAAGCATGTTTTATCCGAGGTGAGGTGATTACTTTTTTTTTTAGAAATATTACATGTACCCTCCTTTTATGATTTTTGTTCAAGAGTTATGTGTCTTGCTTGCTGACATGGTAAACAGATGGTAATGCTGTTAACTTTTTGTGGAGGTTATTGTAGGTAGTGTCTAATTCTTCTCATGATATGCATATGCTTGTGGTTGTGGGAGTTCAAGCATGCTACTGTATGACTAATGGTTATGTTTGTTGTAGCAATGTAGCATTTTGCTTATGACATTCTGGAGACTTTTACTTGGAAATGTTGTTTGAAGGACTATCTGGAGACTTTTATACTTTTAGGTATGGGCTAAGTGAGTTGCATTCAGAAATTCGGCATAGATGCTATGTTGAGTTGTAGGAGGAAATCCTGAAAGTGGAAGCTGTTCTCTTCCACTTTCTAATGCAGAAAATTGGACTCCAGGGTGACTCAATGTTTTTTTGGGTTTTCACGTGTAATTCTCCCTTTTGGCATTATGGATGAGAAGATACCTTGGCATTAGAATTCAGATCTTCAAACATATGACTTGGAGAGAATCTACAGTCTCCTTGCACTATACTGAATATCTGGGTTCTTTTAACTTGCTTTTCACCATTGTTTTTGAGTTGAGGTAACGCCCCTAGATTTTAGTTCTTATTCTTTGTGTTGCCCCTGAAAATTTTTCATTGCGTCAAACCCCAACTTGAAGGAAGAAAGTTAGGAGAGAAAAATCACTTGTCAAGCCAACTCAATGAAAACTAATACTGTAAGAAAGAAAGACTTTTATGAGTACTTGTTTCAGAATTTCTTTTTGCCTTGGTATTTTTAAGTCAATCAGGTGCTGAATTTCAGCAAGTCAAGCCTTGTCATTGTCATTCTTTTTAATAATAGATGAAGCGCTTTGTAGTTTGTATGACTTAACCATTCTTGACTATTTTCTTTATTTTCCTCGCATAAGTTATATTCCGCTTTCCTTCTGGGGGAAGGAAGCATTGCATGCATTTCTAACATTCATTACACTCTCACTGCAGAGATGAGATCTCTTTACAGTATTCACCAATGTCAGAGGACTTGGATGATGCGCGCTATTGTGAAACTCCAATGAGTGCTTGCTCATCCCCATCTGAAAGCCGCCCTACTAGTCCTGTCTCTCCCTACAGATATAAACCTGCTGGTGCATTCTCTTCTAGTCCTCCTCCCAGCACAACACAGCCTTCAAATGGATGTACTGTCCTCCCTGCTTCCTCTTCACAACCTCGTCAGAGAGGGTCTGATACTGAAGGCAGATTTCCATCTTCTCCGAGTGATATATGCCACTCAGGTGACTTGAGGAAAGCAGCACTATTACGGTCTGTACAGATGAGAGCACATCCTTCATGCCCATCAGCTTTTGATGGCTTTACCCCTACTCAAGAGCCAATGCAGCATGTTGAATCTGAAACTCGCTCCTGCTCATATATGAAGCCGCTGATATTTCTCTAGGTGTACTTTGCATGCCTGTGAAGGACGTCTTAGTGATTGGGGATATGAAGTTTGTACAGGCATGCAAAGTTTGTTGATATTTTGATTACTAGTGTAGTAATGTATTCAACAGTGAGCTTACCACATATTCTCGGACCAGTGCTTGGTGGTGGTGTATTGCAGAATGCAGACTCCCTATTATGTTCTATTAGATACACTGTTGTTCTGAAGAGTACTTGAGGTTTTTAACCTGAAGGGAGCTGTAAATGTTGCTCCTCAAGCTAACAAGTTGATTAGTTGAATATCTGCTGGCAGCTGATACTGATAGCCGTTTGACTGTTGATGTACCTGTAAGTTCAATCCCATTACTCCTTGATTTTCGTTAATTGATTGTTACTCCTCTTACAAGTCCCACTACTCTTTAATATATTGTAGAAGATGACTTGATATCTCAACTTCAAAAATCAACATTGTCTTTTGTCTGATTAATTTCTATCTGTCTATTAGACCTCTAGGCTCTAGCTATACAATTTGTTAAATGAAAAGATTTAGAACCTATTTTTTCAAGTTAGGCATAGTTTGATAGTTTGCGTTGGACATTTATTTGTCCTTTTTGTTTGGGTGGGGGGGCGGGGGTTGGGAGTTGGGGGAGGGGGAAGAGACAATGAGAGAGGATTAGTTTCACTCTTCTGCTTTTTGTATGTAGGTAGGAGTTTATTTATTTATTTATTTTTCTTCATTTACATCACATAGGAGCTAGACATCCAACACTATTAGGGTACCTTAACTAAGCAAAAAGGGGGATACTCTGCTCATCTCTGAAGAAATTACTTGGATCAACATGGCTTTTCACCTTGGCCAACCTTTCGAAATTGTTCTTAAAGTACTTAGTACCCCAAGCCCTGGCTTCCAGATAGCTTGTAGTTCCATTAATTCCATTAATGCCCAAATCAAGGTCTCTGTAATTAAAATAAGCAGCTCTGGGAGACCTGGAAACATATGGAGTCATATACCTATGGAGCATCCTTATCCAGTGAATGTGCTTTTTTGCTTCCTCAGCTTCATTCACTTTCCACTTCACAATGTACTGTATATTGTATAGGTTTCCCCCTCTATGAGGGAAAGCTATTTGGGTTTCTGGTATGCTGTTCATTCTTCCACCAAGCGGTTCCATTATCATGTAGGGTACATCTACTTGCAAGTGCCTTTTCCAGGCTTGTTCGAGAGCGGCTTCAGCTATGGGCTGGTTCACGAAGTCTGACTTCCCCTTGAAGTAGCTCTTGTAGAGTTGGCGGTCCCTGTCCAGGAGAACTTCCCTTGGTGTGCCTCTTGGATGCCCAGCAAAGTACAAGACTGATTCAATCCAACTCATTTCTGTGCAATCTTTTGCTTCCACTCCCAGCTCAGGAAAGCTCTGCTTCATCAAACCGATCAGGCTGTTGCAAGAAAATTAGATTGTGGGAATATGGTTATAGGGACAGAAAATAGAGAGGAAAAAGTAAGGTTGTTTTTGGTTTCACTAGAGACTAAGTTTTCATAATAGGTATACTGGGGAATGGGGACTTTTTGAGTGACAAGCTCAGTCAGGCCTTAATTTGATCATCAATTAGCAAGGTGACTCCATTATCTATGTGCGAAGCTCGAGATGTGAATAGCAAATGTCTCCTGGGTAAACCATTTAGACCACTCCCCCAACAGCCATACTCTCAAAGTGACTCTATAGACAAACCTTACTAGTATTGAAGGCTTGTCTTTGGCAAAAGCCTTCCCACAGGCCACAATGATATTAGTACAATTTTTTTTGAAACTTTGTAGTTACAGTTGGTAACGATGTATTATGCTTTATGATGATATCTAGTGAGACACTAAAGATTTTCCTATCTGACCTACAAGGGTCAACCTGTGACTGGGGCACGAAGGCTGACGAGCGTCTACGCAAGGTAATTTGGTGTATAAGCTAGATTGAAACTAATCTTAGTACTAATACCTTTGAACTCCCCCTAGAAACATGGACTGGAAAGAAGCTTGAACTGTTTTCTTCACCCCATAACTCCCTCCACCTACATTTTGAACTATGATCCTGATGAACAAATCTTCAGGCAGATTATCTGCAATCGTCTGCCATTGGTGAACAAGCTTAGAAGCCCCTTGCTCAAGAGTTTTATGCACAGTGAAAACGGTTAGGATACTTGGAACTGGCACCAGCTTAACTTTCCAGGCACTAATTATCCCAAAACTCGCACCTCCACCACCTCTGATGGCCCAAAACAGGTCCTCTCCCATCAACTTCCTGTCCAAAACCCGCCCATTCACATCAACTAAGTGAGCATCCACCACATGATCTGCTGCCAGGCCGTACTTCCTAGTCAGAGCCCCAAACCCGCCCCCACTGATGTGGCCCCCCAACCCTACGGTGGGGCACGTCCCGGCCGGAAACCCATAGGCCCCACTTTTTTGAACAATGCTGTAGTAGAGCTCCCCTAGGGTGGCCCCTGATTGCACCCAACCGGTTTGATCCTCCTCATCAATGGTGATCTGACGAAGATTGATAAGATCAACTAGGACGAAAGGTCTCCTGCTTAGGTAGGATAGTCCCTCGTAGTCATGGCCCCCACTACGGACCCTCACCTGCAAACCCTGTTCCTTACTGCAGAGGATTGCAGCCCCTATTTCATGTTCTTGTGAAGGGGTGACTATGAAGAGGGGGTTTAAGGCTGAGGAGGAGTTTAACCACCTTGGGTTTTTCTGCGATTTCTGCAGAAGGGAGAAGTACAAGGATGAATCCTTTGCATGGATGATGATACTAGTGGAATTGTTGGTGGTCATGCACTGACTAAAATCTCTGGTGATTATTGGTTTAGGTAATTGTAAGCCCAATATGAATATTGTTGCTGCTGATAATAATAAAACGTCGAGGTGATTCATGTTTTAGGGTCTGAGATTTAATGATATATTGGAGTGGTAGACTGGTAGAATCTCAGGATGGCTGCTACTACTTCGTAGTGATCACTGTGTTGGACACTTGTAGTGAATTTGAAAGCGATGTGTTATTGATTTAGGATAGAAAGAGTGATTAGCTTCCGAGGATATATTCAAGTTTATAACGAAACTGCTGAAAGCGGTGGAGCTTGGGATTCAGAGCTAATTCTCATGCCTGGATAGATGGATGGATGTACATTAATCTTAAGAGTGCTGCTAGGAAAGCTGAATTTCTGGATGAGAAGAGGCAACATCAGTATTATCTTGTAATGAACACATGTCAGGTGTTTTGAAACAGCTTCATCCACTTGCCACCTTTCACCTGCACGCATGCGTACAATATCACCCTGAAAGTACTTTACAAAACACACAGTATTACAGTAATATACCCAAAATTTCATCTCATCTCTACTCACTGAACTAACTAACTAACTAACTAACTAACCAACTAACCACTCTGCTTCAGCATTTTTAACTGTTTAACAGCCTTATTTTTCACTTCCTTGTTAACTAACATCCTCGTCAAAACAAGATATTGTCTCTTTTGATTGCACTAATTGGCTTGCTCCTCTGATGAATTCAAAGAATGTGTTTTCATTCCCTGTTCACCATCTTAAATGCCAAGAGATTTTGCGTATCTTTTGGCCATTTGCTTTTTATTTTAGAATTGGCTCTCTAGGACCCCAATATCATGCATCCATCCAGCAATGATAATCTTGTGGTTTTGCAACCACTATCTACTTTATGTCCTTCAAGGAGTGTCAACCTAGGTTGCATGGATATGGATATGGATATGGATATGGATACGGATACGGATACGAATACGGGTGCGGAGACGGGTACGGATACGGATACGAGATACTGCATCTCTAAAAAAAATAGGATACGGTACCTGTGGCCGTAATGATTAAACAATATAATATGTAAAAATGATTCTTTTTCTCAGAAATCTAGGCACTAAATCTTAATATTATGAAAATTAAATAACTAAGGAAATTAGAATGAAAACAATTCAAACATCTTTTCGTAGGTGTATTTTACAATTTTTTTAAGATGAAAAATAGATGAAAAATAGATTAGCTATGTAAACTGATCAAATATTCTCAAGTATCGGACAAGTATCCTACAAGTATCGGTATCCTAGAAATATCGGATTACGGGATACTGCACCTTTGAGAAATATCGGTGCAACGGAGGTGTCAACAAACCTCCCTTTTGGTTATCACAAAGAAATAAACTCCGAAACACAAATTGTAAAAGCGTGCTCCTTCTGCTGATGCTCCATTGTCCGCGATACTGAAACCCCCAAAAATCGAATTCGGGTCAGCCTTTTCACTTCTGTTCTTGTTTGCTCATTTTTGTTCCATCTTCGCATATATATACACTAATAGTTATAATTAAAGTTAATTTTTCAAACTTTGAACTTACAGCTAGAGGTCCATCAATGATAATCTTCTAGTTTCCAAAGTTTATTATTCTCAAATTTCTTTATCAATAGAGGGATGTTATGTGCAGCCTCAAGGTTTGCAAGGGAAAATGAATTTCTTTCTCTGATTTTTTCTCTTTACAAGTGCTTACTTGTCTTGTTTTGATTGAGGGTGTAAATTGGAGCCTTATTGTAAGGCTGCACATAGCACTATTGAGGCTGCAATTTGCACCCCTTTTAACAGTAACGTATCCCAAATGGCCTTTTGTGAAACATGTGAAATCTCTTGAGGTAACGTCAACATATGTTGGATGACGAATTGTTAAATGAAAGGGGGGAAAGAACCTCAAAATTCAAGTTGTAGTCTGAAAAAAAGAGAGTTGGAAAGACAAACAAAAGACATAAATTGGGGGCGGGGTCATGACAGCCATGATTAGTGGGGAAACCAGAGAACAACAACAAAATAAAACCGACGTGTAACAAGGAATCCTCCTTCACGTCTTAATGTTGCAATTAATGTACGATCCCCCCAAGTTGTATAATGTATGTGTTGTTCGTGGGCTACAAATGGTATAATCCATTTTGCCTCCAAGGAATGTCTTTCAAGGATTCTCATGAGCCACATACCTTTCTATTCATTCCTCTCCCATCTCCTCTACGGAGTAAATGTTACTCACACTTGAGCTAGCCATGGACTTTAATCTCTGGAGCGCGCGAGATAATGTGGTCCATTCCTCAAGTGGGTTCTAAATTAATAAGCTTCAATATTGGAATTGCAACATGGTTAGCTCATTACAATATACTCTTATCAAAGTGCATCAAAAGGGTTGCCAAATGCCAAGTAGCTAGTGATGCCCTACTATAATAACTTTACCAATTGCTTTCTACTGGGTGCATGATGCGTTTGCCCATGCATCAGTGCATACTTGAAGTTAGGGTTGTTCACCAATCGGAATTTCTGACCGATTTTTAGACCGATCAAACTACATTCGTTCCGGTCCGGTTCAGTATGCAGTTCAGAGCAGTTAGACAAAATGATGGGAGAATGCAAAAATAATGGTCCTAAACTAAACAGGTCATGATTTGGTCAGGGTTGTAGAACGAAGCTACTTATATTTAACATTCTTTTGTAAAAGCTGTATCTTGCTAGTATTTGTATGTACATGGTTGCACATGATCATTTTATACTATGAAGCATTATAAGCCGACTAAAATGCAAAATTAAAATATTGATTCAATTACTAGGAGTATAAAACAAACAGAGACAAAAAGATGATTTAAAAAGAGAAAATTGATGGTTAACCTAATTAAAACATTTGTTGACTTGACAAGTGTTGCATTAATTGGAGAACACATAGACTAAGTAATTAAAGCTAGAATATCGACCACGTCGTGCAATTAAGTGCCAATTACTCAGCTAGATAATCCATCCAAACCTTGCATAATCAAGAGATAATCGATCAAGCTAAGCATGGAGTAATAGCCGAAATATGACATGAAATTGAGTGAGTGGCCGGACATAGAATTGAAACCGACCCTACGTACCAAGAACTTTATGAGCTTTTCCAAATGTGGTCCAGTCAGTAGTTTTCATGGTGCCAAAGTGCATTATTGACTGTTGATGGTGGAGCCGTTGAAGTCCTTTTGCAAGCTAGGTTGTCATATACTCCTAGTCCTAGTAGCTAGACGGCAGCAACTCATGTTGGCAGTCTTGCCACACTATGCTTTAACAATTTACCCAAATGATCAAAGAGTTACCAAACAACGAATTGCAGTGAATTCAGTACTCCATCCGTTCCAAAACGAGGCTCGCTCCCAATTGACTTTAAACGTTCGGTATTGTACCTTTACATATAAGAAGATGCATCTTGTAAGAAGCCTAATGGTATCGTGTGAAGCCACATCTTTAGGTAGCAACACAGGTCACAACACAACTGGTAGAGGATAGAAAATAGACAACACATACAAATCTTTGCTCCTAAAATAAATATCATGGGAGTATCAATGTATCATGCATTTCAATCCATTGATGACTTGTGCACTTTTACAAAAAGCACCTGGTATGTAGTAACCATTTGAGACACAAAAGGGAAAAACAGGTGAATCACCTCAAGGCAAGTCTCAGTCTCACTATCAACAAACAATCAAACAATGCCCCACCATTCACCCACCCAAAAAGAAAAAAAGGCATTGATACAACGCTAGCTAGCTAGGTCCATGCAATTACCATAACAACTGTACCAGTACTTCTCCAAAAGTCTACAGTACACTTCCTTTTACACAAAACACCAACACTTTTTCTTTTTCTTTCCTCCAAAAAAAAAAACGTAGCTAAGAGAGAAGCCAGGCTACCATAGCTTGTTCCTTTTCAGAATCTACAGCATGATCTACTAAACTAGCAGAGAAATCTGGATTATATGGCAAGTTATTATTGATATCATCATCATTTTCCCATAACCAAGATATGATTTGGTCCGTCTCATCCCACAGCTGAACATCCTGCCCTACTGTGCCAATCTCCCAATCCATTGCTCCATTATCCAACTGATGATGATCAATGTTTGATGATGAAGCTGTTGATGATCCAGCGTTAGATGCTGTGGAGCAGCTCTGATCTGGGCCTACTCCAATGGGCCCATCATCAGTTTTACTGTCACTTTCCGTAGTTAAAAGCCCATCAAGGCCCATTATGTCTTCAATACCCAACAAATATGGTTGATCATCAAACATTAAATTCTGACCTTCAATCTGGTTAACTATATTCTGACACACCCTGCTTGGCTTGCTATTATTATTTTCTCCAATTGCTACTAATTGATTCTCAAGGCCTACGTCCTCCAAATTTTTGTTACTACTAGTAACAATATTATTATGGTTGTTATTATTATTGCTACTTTGGGACTTCTTTTGCACCAGCAAGGGGTTAATATTCTCCTTTTTACTACTACTAGTAGTATTGTTGATTCTGTTCCTTTGCATTGCAGCTCTGCTTGTTCTGCCTCCACGGCGCTTAGGCGGTGCGCCGCTCACCGTACTCATGTTTACGATGATCGTCTTCCCACCACCACCATTTGCATCGCCATTATTACTAGTCCTTATGAAGGTGTGAATTTTCCGGCTTAAATGTGAATTCCAATAGTTTTTTATCTCATTGTCTGTTCTTCCTGGCAGTTGACCAGCTATCATGGACCACCTGTAATATTAATCATGAATTTCTCGTTAAGCCTCTTAATTAACTAACATAGTCGATCTTGTAATTACACACTCATTAAGAAACAAATAAAGGGAGAAACATGAATATACTAGAACAAATATAGAATCTCAATAGAAGCAGAATCCTGAAGGGCCATGAACCGGACCGACTTGATCAGTAATGTCCTTTTAGTCATTCTTGGTTAGGAAAAATATTTTATTGACCCGATGGATGATCAATTCATTTTAATATTATATCTATCTCTTCCCTACTTTAATTGCTATTTTTTGAAAATAGAAGAAAGAGAATTCTGAAAATATAGGAGAGAAATTGATACAATAAGGTTATGGGTTGATAACCCATTGAGTAGATGTATCATTCTCCGCTTAGGTTATCAAAACTATGTACACAGTACACATATGGGTTGGATTTAATGCTCAACCACCATATATATATATATAGTATGTGTTTTCTATTGATTGGTAGCACTAAGCCAAAGAATTCAACAGTACATTGTCAACGAAGATGCTAGTTAGTGATCAAATATGCCGTGTCGTCCTCTTCTGCATGTAATCACCCATTTGGCATATACCTATATATATATGGTGCGACGTGCGTGCTTTCAAGTTATTATTAGAATGCTATTAACTAGCTCTTCCTAAAATAATTGAACTTACTGTACAATAAATAATTAAAGGATCCAAAAGAGTGTATGAAAGGGAAAATTGTTGCCAATGGTAAATTACATTTGTAGGAGTAACATACATGATGTTACATATGAAACAGCCTCTTAATTAATCATACTTTTGTAGTTATCTAAACTATCTTTTCTCTAGTAATTGTCGTTTAACACTATTTGATACAGAGATACTTGACTTATACGAGTAATTACTTATGGGACCAACTAGTATATTGCAGTTGGCTTCACACTCAAATAGACCGGGCATATGCGAAAGAAAATTAAATAGACCATGAATGCAATTTTCAATGTACGATTCCAATTAATTTCAGACAACAAAAATTAAGTCTTTTAAATGTAAAATAGACATTACATATGTTTGTGATCAAATAAACACCATTACATATGTCTATGATTTCGTACATGTCTTGCTTCCTACGTACATACTAACCACGATCTCTATATTAAATTTTGAATCTGTTTTGTATATCATTATTTGATGGTCCCAAATCATAGTAAATTTAAGTGGGGTTGTTTCACATTGGTCAATTGTGACCATTAAAGAGAGTGTTTATAAACCATAAGGAGTTTTTAACCCAAAACCAATTAGTTATAGGTGGAGTGGAGTGACTCCCTTAGTTATAAACAACTCAAGTCACTCTTTCGAACTTTATTTTGGGATTTTTACGATCGTTTTCAATAGATCTTAACAAAAAAATAAAAAATAAATGTATTCATGAATCATGATAGACTAACCTGTTACCCAAAGTAGCATGCAACTTAATGATGATCTCTTCTTCTTCAGGTGTAATGTTTCCTCTCCTCAAATCCGACCTCAAATAATTTATCCATCGAAGCCTGCAACTCTTTCCACATCTCAATAGGCCTACACACAAGTTGTAGATGACAAAATCAATTAAATTCATGCGTCAAAAATAATTAAATAGCCAACTCGATGAAAAAATAAAAATAAAAAACATTAATGATGATGACAAAAGCATTTACTCTTGGTATAATAGGTCAATTGTCTACAACTATACACCTAGTCGACTAATATTGACATTTCCCTAGCTATGAGACAAAGGAGTATTATTTCTAAAATATGATGATGAATCCTTATTCTCACGGAACTAATTATTGTGAAGTTCACAACCATCACACAAACAGTAGAAATACGAAAAGTTCCTATGTCACGTACCTTAACTAAAATAGATTGGAAGTTACGAGCAAAAAAAAAATAAAATAAAATAAAATAGTTTGGAAGTTAATCATGTAGGGTCATGGTTCAAATATTTGTATATATGAAGAGAAAACTGAAAATTAACATGAAAATATATTGTCTTAATAATATAAATTGATAAATTGAGTTTGTATCTAAACTTTTTTTACATAAGATTAATTATGCACATATAAACAGGGTGTATGTATACTCCATATGATTATAAGTGTGAATGTCGTTGACGACTACTGGTTGAGACCTAAGTTACCTTAAAAACAACATTAATATTTACACACAAATTTTAACTAGAAAGGGAAGAGAGAAATGGAGAAAAAGAAGTAGTTATGGATAGAAACCTGCATTCTTAGGCAAAGACCTCCAAGAGCCTTCCCCATTTTGTCTAATGTAATTGATCAACCGGTCATCCTCTTCTGCTGTCCATCTCCCTTTCTTCAATCCCACCTTCTCGCAACACGGTGCTCTCCCCATTTCCAAAAGACACCGCTTTGGAGAAGAGAGAAGAGAGAAGAGAGAGGAGAGAGAGAATTGGGGTATGAAGTGAGATAGATGATGGTTGATGGGAGTGTGTGTGAGAGTTTTAAGTGTGCATGGGGAGTTGGGGAAAAGGAAGGAAGAACGACACTCCCTACTACTATATGATATAAGGAGGGGAGACTTATATATATATATATATATATATATATATATAAAAGTGCGCGCCATAAATCATAAATAGTACGGTCAAGTCACCCTGGCAAACATAACATAAAAATGAAAAAAAATAATATATGGAGAGAGAAAAGGCCACGTCGAAGGGAGTGAGGAAAGCATGTGTCGTGGCATTTTAAGGGTCGGAACCTCGTGACGGGGCTTCCATCACACCACGTTGATCCATCTCTAGTTTTCTCTCTCCTCTCTATGCCATAGGCAGTTTAATTGTATATCGGGGACAGTCGTCGCTTCTATCTAGTACCCTCTCTGTCCTCCCTTTCCAATCTGGGCCTCTGTCTCTCTCCACATCTCTAGTCACTCATCACTACTGGATCCACTATTTCGATCACACCACGTTGGTCATCTCTAATTTCGATCTTCTTCCAATTTTCTCTCTCTTCTCTCTATGTTTAATTCTCGTAGTCGTAGGAACAAATAAATTTAGCCATTCTATTCTCTCTCTACTACCCTCTCTGTCCTCCCTTTCTAATCTGGGCCTCTGTCTCTCTCCACATCTCTAATTCTCTAGTCACACTACTCTCTAGTCATTCATCACTAGTGGAGGGACTATTTAATTTTCGCCTTTAACTTCTTCAACTACTGATGCTGCTATACGCCATAGTGACTAGACTTGGCAATACTGATCCGGACCCAATAACCCGATTCGAATAACAGAACCTGTGACCCGATTCAATCCGAATAGTAAGATCCGAAATTGAACCAAAAATTCGAAACAACCCGATCCAAATCGAACCGATCCGAAATTAGCAGACCCGATATATCCCGTACCCGAATCTGATCCAAACCGAAACCGACCCAATCTGAATAACCCGAAAGGACCCGAATCGAACACAACCCGACATTTATGACCCGAACCAAGCCGAACCCGTACCCAAACCGAAACTTATAATATTTTATTTATTTATTTATTTATTTATTTATTTATTTATTTATTTTTATTTATTTGTTAGTGTTTTAAAAATAGTAAAAATTAAAATAATTTAAAACATTGTGATTACACTCACCTATTAAAATATCTCTTTATATAATCAATTTATATATTTGTGGCCTTATATGAGTTATTCATACAAAAATTGCAACGCAATTGATTACTTCTCCTCCTATAAAAATTGCAGGCACTCCAAAATATTACTCTCTCCGACCCAATTTAATTGTCCACTTTGAAATATGTGACTCACAACATTGTGATGAGATATTGACTGAAAACGACGTGCAATCATTCTGATATTGACCTGACTTATACCCGAACACAAAATGTAGTAATGCAATTGGGCAAAATTGTACTAAAATCGAACTTCAAATAAATTGTGACTGAAATCTGTACGACCCATATCTGACCCGAAACAACAAGACCCGAATCGACCCGGACCCAAATATACCCGGACCGAACCGATCCGAACCCGAACCGAGCACTGTGCGTGATAAGCCAATTCAACCCGAACCGATATGGCCCAAACCGGATTAACCCGACCCGACCCGCAATCGACCCGAAAACAACATGAACCGAATCAACCCGAGCCCAAATAAACCCGACCCCAACCGAAAATAGAGATAACCCGAATCAGACCAAACCGAAATGACCCGACCCGAACCCGACCCAAATGACCCGTTTGGCAGGTTCACGTACTACTTCACGGTGTGGCAAACAGATCAGGTCGGGTCTGGTTCGGGTTTAACCAAATTGACCTGTTTTTTAAATGGGTCAAAAAATCTAATTATAACCCAACCTATTTAATAAACAGGTTAATCAGGTCGACCCGTTTAATTCATTTAACTAATTTATTATAAATAAAAAAAATGGTAAAAACTTGATTTAGAGGGGATATATACCCTCAAATTTCTATAGTAAGTAGATATATACAAAACAAACTATTGGATTAAGGAAAGTTTATACTTTTAAGTGATTATCAACTATTTGGCTCATAAATATTTACTGAATTTCAAAAATAAAATTGACATATGTAAGTAAACAGGTTGAACAGGTCGTTTTCGGGTTGAAAATTTCAACCTTAACTTAACCCATTTAATAAATTGATTGAAGATTTCAACCATAACCCACTTTTTTCGGATTAAGTTTAGGTCGGGTTGTTGGGTCGGGTCAGCTTTCCAAGCCCTACTTCAGGCACACCTAGCTTCCTCATTGCTTTATTTCTTTCATATTCACTATCTAACGGTTCTTATTTTACACAATGGGGCCAAAATTTCACACAATCATTATATAAAACCGCTCCACCATGAGACAGAGTAAGAAATAATCTTTGTCTCTTCAACAAACAATGTATATATTGAAAAAAAAAAAATTGATTATTAATTTTGAACTTAATTATTAAACTAAGATATCATCAATTATAATATCTAAATTCTCTTGCGAAGTATTTAAATAAGTTGCGCATATTCCATAATAAGTATAAATTTTGGACCGACTATTTCACTCTCTATTCATGATACCAACCATTACCATGATATGCTCCACTCCCATTAATCAAAGGTCCATGACTCGTACGATGAACACTCTATATATATATGTTACGTTGCTAAAGTGTTATACCTTAGTAATTAAATTAAATGGTCCACGTACGATACATGCAATGTTAATTGCAAGGAACTCTAGCAATTTAGAGAATGTTTGGAGCAATTTAAGTACATAATTAGTAGTAATACACATTACAAACCAAGTTGACTACTAATTAATTGCATAGAGACTATATATGTATAAGCCATCCATCACTAGAAGTTTAGTTGGAACAGTAAGGTTTTGATCCCTCTCGCATCGGGCCCCTTTGTAGCTGACTGCTACTTAGTTAACTAATAGACACTAGTAGTCTAGTACTCGTATTATTTGTACTACTTCTTGATTAATTTTTCAAAAATTGAGTTTAAAAAAAAAAAAAAAAAAAAAATTCCAAAGAGCGATTATAGTCTAATTTCTAGTAGCAAAAATTCATTGAAATAAGATTGCAGCGTATGTATTTAAAATGTAAATGTTCTTTTCGTGGTTGTATGTTACATAACCAATTTTATACTCACATAGCACAACTTTGGTTTTGTACGGGTAACTTCATATTAGTTATCATAGACGATATTGATAAAGCATTAACTTATTTCTTGATATCATTCAAATATATTTTCTAACGATAAACTACAAGCCCGTGCATCGCACGGGGCATACACCTAGTTTTTAATATGCTTAATTCAAGTTACGAGGAGTAGCGAGTAGGAAATGTGCAAATACACCTACCAATATTCTGTACGATATATTAAATTACAGCATGGTTACGTCAACAAGTTCCGTTGTCGTCCAGCGGTTAGGATATCTGGCTTTCACCCATGGGACCCGGGTTCGATTCCCGGCATCGGAATAAACTCCATCATTTTTCTCTCTCCCACGCAACCTTTGTAACCCTTTCCCCCCCACCTATAAAATATAACGTTTTCATCATCCCTGTCACCCAGCCTCCTTTTTAATTTTTTTTTATATTATATATTATTTTCCCTCTTTTCCTGCACAATAGCAAAGAGAAGTTCTTGAACAAGTTGAGTAACGCTTTGAAAGTGACTTGACTTTGATAAGTATATAAATTGATTGATGTTATTTTACCCTTCCACAAAACCCAACTTGGGGGTTTCTATTTGTCGGCGTTTACCCTCCATTTGTTTCCCGCTCACCCATTTCATTAAACACTTGCCCTACATTCATTTTCCTAGCAGCCATTATTGTCCTCCATTGAAAGCTCAATTTCAAGCACACAGAGAGGAGAGAGATAAAAATATGAAGTTTGTTTTGGTTACTGGTGGTGTGGTCAGTGGTTTGGGTAAAGGAGTCACTGCTAGCAGCATAGGCGTTGTTCTCAAAGCTTGTGGTCTCCGTGTCACCTCCATTAAAATTGGTAACGCGTTTTTTTTCTTCCTTTCTTGTTCCAATTCTTGTTATTTTTTTTATGGGTTTTGCTCAAATTTCCTCCTTTTTTAGTTTTTGGTGTTTTGATTTCACTTTTTGATTGATATGGCTTCATGGGTATTGCTTGTTTGGTATCATGGGTTGATTTCTTTTTCCTTGTTTTTACCAACAATGTGGTTGCATGTTTGATTATTGTAATCCGAGGGTTTGCTTACTGTAGAGTAGGTTTACTGGATTGTGCTTTAGCTATCAATATGTGCTTGATAATTTACTGATTTCACCTTTATTTCCCAATTGGATTATCTGTTTGTTTCTATTTACCCTTTTTAGTACTACTAACAGTTTTAATTTCTATGGCCTAATGTTTTGTGATTTTGACAATTCGACATGCCTAGTCTTATATGATATTGACTATTGAGTAGGTGTGATTGGTTATTTAGGGAAATAATTGTCTTTAATTCATTGATTATAGGGTTAAGGTTAACTTATTTATGCAAACTGCTTTTTTATTTATTTATTTTTGGGTGATTGATACTTCATGATTTGTTTCTCTTCCAATCATATCGTGAGCATTATGTGGGAGATTGTATGTGGTTACAGTTTCCCATTTCTTGCTTACTTTTGTTTTCTGTCTTCTTGAGCAATATGCATATGTGTGCAGACAGTAAATGGTTACAGTTTCCTTTTATTGCAGATCCTTATTTGAACACTGATGCTGGAACTATGTCTCCTTTTGAGCATGGAGAAGTGTTTGTACTAGACGATGGTGGAGAGGTTTTGCTTCTGTTTCTTCCATTTGCTTCCATGTGTGTGGTTTAGGATTCATATCAAACATCCGTCACATAATAATGTCATTTTATTTTGTTTGGTTACGCATTCCATTAATATTTAAGGTGTACCATGTTATCTTGTTTCCTTGTACCTTAGCTTCCATTGATATTTAAGGTGTACCATTGATATAATGACATATTTAAGGTGGCCATGTTATCTTGTTTCTTTGTACCTTAGCTTGCAGTTTCACTCTCTGTTTCATGTTTTTAGTCGAAATTGATACATATAACTGCAATATATATATCATGTTTACTAGGTTACCAAATACCAATGCTACTGATTCTTGTTATTGGCCTTCCTTTACACTTCACCCAGTTCTTCTACTTGACACATTTAATTCTACTTTTCATTTCAAGAGACTGCTTTATCTCCTATATTCAGTTTACAGTTAGCTGACCGTGTTCTAAGTTTTTTTTCCCCTTGTTACAATTAAAAAAGGTTGACTTGGATCTGGGTAATTATGAGCGCTTCCTGGATGTAACTCTCACAAGAGACAACAACATTACTACGGGGAAAGTATACAAGGTGAAAATTGATTTTTTTAATGTCAGTCTGAACCTGTTTTGTTACTTGCTCAAATGATTAATATATTTACTTTATAACAGTCTGTTCTTGATCGAGAGCGACAAGGCGATTATCTTGGAAAAACTGTGCAGGTGACTTGAAATTTCAAAGTTAAAGTTCTTGGTGTCTTATAGTCTGAAGCAAGTGGTTGCTCATGTATTAAGAGGGCATCATTTTCTTGTGCAGGTTATTCCACACATAACTGATGCCATCAAAGAGTGGATTCAGTCGGTTGCTGCTATCCCAGTTGATGGGAATGAGGGGCCTGCTGATGTTTGTGTTATAGAGTTGGGAGGCACTGTAGGTAGGTTGATCCACTCATAAATGTCTTTGTGCCAGCCTTTGTATCCTATGAACTGGACATCAAAAGCTCTGATTGAATATTTTGTAGGTGACATTGAGTCAATGCCGTTTATTGAGGCTTTGCGGCAGTTATCTTTTACAGTCGGTATCTCTTACTTCTTCTGTCGTTATGATATTGTCAATATTGTGATTGGTAGTGCAGTGCTGCTAAACTTTGCAGGGAAATATGTGGAAGGAGTTGCGTTTAATAGGAAACTTTATTTAGGCTTTTCTTCCCCCCGTCCTCTGTTTATACCTCGTTTTTCTGTTTTGATCAGATACTTACTCTTCATTAACCCCTTTGCAGGAAATGATAATTTCTGCCTGATTCATGTGAGCCTTATACCTGTTCTGGGTGTCGTTGGAGAGCAGGTATTTTTCACCTCGTTATTGTTTTTTCCTTGAATTCTTGTAGAGATTAACTTGTCTCCTTATTGGAGTATATCAACAGCTCAAAGATTCAAATCTTGCCCAACCCCCCAATCCAACCTCTTTTCTCTCTTTGCGTATTCTGTTCTCCTGATGTATGTTTTTCTGTCTTTAATGATTGGGCATAATGTGTGTTACTATGCAGAAAACAAAGCCTACTCAACATAGTGTGCGAGAACTGAGAGCTTTAGGCTTGACTCCTCATCTGCTAGCATGCCGCTCTGCTCAGGTCAGTATTTTGTCAGATTTAAACAGCTATGACTTGTCAAAAAGGCCAAATGAACTTAGCAATTATTATTAAATTATATTTTATTTATTTATTTTTGCATGCATACTATATTCAGCGTCTGACTTATTTGAGTACATCTCTTCACCTTTGTATGACAGAGTCAAAATTTGTTAAGATAAGTAGCGGTTAGCCTTTGAGGCCGGGTGTGCAAGTTATAACATACAGGAAATTGTAGTGGATGAATAAATCTATCTTTAACTTTTCAACATATTTGCTCTAGCAATTTAGGCACACAGAACCCCAGCAAGTTCTGTCCATCTTTCCAAGGGAGAATGTACATGTAAGACAGGAGTCAATCTAGTGGAATAGAAGGAAGAGTGTGCATAATCTGACAGACTCATGTTACTTTCTTTTCTTGCGGCACCTTACTTTAGGCCTTTTGTCTGGCTCATTTTGTCCCCCTACATCCCCAAATTCTTTTTCTATATATGTATTCTTGTGGGATATTTGTAGCTCGACACTTAAGTTAAAGAGCAAGATTTAGAATTAAGACTGCCTTGAGTTTTGGCAATGATGCGTGGAACTGGTCATGATTTTCTCTGTTGCGTCTAGCATTCTAGTAATATTTGTGTATTCAAAAAGCTAGGTTGAATAACTAATTCTTTTTTTTTTGCACTGTAGCCTTTGCTAGGTAATACGAAGGAGAAACTTTCACAATTTTGTCATGTTCCGGTAATTCACTGCCAGATGCTATAACACCCTTATTTGAGAGATTATTTTGATAGTTTCTCTCCTGACATTCTCTTAATGACTGCCTGCAGGCTGAAAATATCCTGAATATTTATGATGTTCCAAACATCTGGCATGTTCCACTTCTACTGCAGGTGGGTTTATTCTTCACTATCTGCTTCAAATATTTGAGTAAATGTTTCACTTTTGCATCCAGCTTGAGCATTTATTGTCTTCTTTTGAACTTATTTGCTGCTCCTGCAATGTTGCACGACTATATTCCTTATTGAATTAATTGGTATTTTCCCCCTTTAATACAGAACCAAAATGCTCACCATGCTATATTGAGGCAGCTAAATTTGCTCAAGTAAGTTTTACAACTATTGGTGGCTTTTGTGCAAAGTGCAAAGTGCAAAGTGCAAAGATGCATAGGTTTTGTGCTTAGTCCTTTCATTTATTTTTCGAGAATAATTGATCTTAATGCTCCAATTGGTGTATTCAGGGATTAATAATTTTGACCCTATTTATCTTCGATATTTTGCTTGAATGTACCTAAGAATTTTATAATTGTGCTCTCGAGTCACCAGATTGGCTTCTGATTTTTTTTTTTCCAGTGTTGCTGCACCTCCTGATTTGCAAGAGTGGACTAACAGGGCTGAGACATTTGATAACCTAAAGAATTCTGTTAGTATTTTAGAACTGAATCTTCTCATTTCGTGTATCCTTGCTTCTCCTCGTTGATATAATAAAGAAAGTTTTGGTTTCTGTAGGTCAGGATTGCAATGGTTGGGAAGTATGTTGGCTTTCAAGATTCTTATTTGTCTGTCATCAAGGTGAGTCAATATCCTTCCCTTAGTTTGTCTCAGCTCTGCTACATGGAACAATCTTACTGTTATTTTTGCCGTCATTTGAGGAAAAAGAATACTGCGAAAAGATACCAGCTAGCATGTTGTTTCTCTATGACATTTCTTTATTGTTGTTTTGCTTATTAGACATGAAAAGGAACTAAACATGTAGATCTTCGGGTACTTATATCCCTGTCTACTATGATTTTGAGATGGCTTTGCTTTCTACTCTTTTGAGTTCTGAATATTTCCACAATAGAAAACATGTAAAGGGGCTGTATAACTCTCATTACTATTTGTCAACTTCTGATTACAATCTTATCAATGTAGCGGTGATCTCTTGTGCAGGCCCTTCTGCATGCCTTCACTGCATGTTCCTTGAAGCCGACAATTGACTGGATTGCAGCTTCTGATCTGGAAGATGAAAGTGCAAAACTGGTATTTCTCCCCCTACCCCCTTCATTTCATGTGTTGCCATAGCTGATAGTTGCCAATATTACATTGCGAATGAGACTTGTACTTCGTTTTTTGAGTAAAAACTGAAGTTATATTATTTTCCTCCTGCAGACACCTGAAGCTCATGCTTCGGCATGGCAGACACTAAAGGTAAGCATCACTTCGCATCAGCTGGCTCTATATTGTAGTGTTTCCCTTTTCCTTACTCCGGACATGTCTTCTTTTTCTCGCCTTACCGGGGAAAAAAAGAAACACCAACTTTGATCTCACATGTTATCTAATTTGAATGATTTTCTGGGATAGTAAAGGTACGAGGACTAGCTAGTCCTCAAGTAAAGTGATGTTCACTTGTTTTCATTTCCCCAGGCTTCAGTGTGCCTATAGAACTGATTGTGCTCACTTTTGCTAAAGCTTTTTCCAGAATCGGGACACTGAAATGATAACTATTCACGTAAACTTTTCATTTCTCTTTTTATCTCTCATTTGATTTCAGAAAGTGCCGCTTCAGTAGTCTGGTGATGATACCTGCTATATGTAATAAGGACTAATAACTGTCCTCTTATAAGCAAACTCTTAAAAGAGAGTTTAGAAGCAATTATTCTTCTAAAATTTTACCATATCGGTGTGTCTCTTCAGAATGCTGCATGTGTGCTGGTCCCTGGTGGATTTGGGGATCGCGGAGTGACTGGAATGATATTAGCTGCAAAGTATGCCAGAGAGAACAATGTACCATATCTGGGAATCTGTTTGGGCATGCAAATTTCTGTCATTGAGTTTGCTAGATCTGTAAGTAGAAAAACTTTCCTTTTCTTAAACTCTGGTGTTTGTGTTTGGTGATGTTAAAACGAGGTTCTACTATATATTGTAGGTCCTGGGTTGGAACAATGCAAACAGTGAAGAGTTTGATCCAGAGGATAAAAATCCCGTTATCAAATTTATGCCGGAGGTATGTTACGAAAGTTTCTACATTTTGGATTTTGAATTTCATATTGTTAAATTTCATTTCTTGTGCTGTCAGGGATCCAGAACCCAAATGGGAAATACAATGAGATTAGGGTCTCGAAGAACATTTTTCAGGACACCCCACTGTACAACCTCTATGCTGTAAGCAAAACAACTCTTTTTTCCTGATACCTAGTGCATCTAAAACGAGTTGGTTGCTTCTTAATTTCTGCCCATCCATCAATACTAGTTTGTCTAATTTTGTTAAGGATTTTTTGTGGGGAAGTACCTTGTTTGATGCCTTTTTTGGGACTTAATACCTTACAATTTTTTTTTTTTGTGGGGAACTACCTTACAATACCAAATTCTTTGTTGACCCATACCCAAGACCACTTTTGCGGGTATAATTTTTTTAAAACCCCAAACTACCCCTAGCGTAATAGCACGAGATGGTGGTGGTCTGAGTGACAGAACCAACACGCAGCCCAGAACCATTATATGGAGGGGAGAGAGAGAGAGAGCTCCACCTTACTTGATGATGGACAAGTGGTCGTAAAAGGGGCAAAGAGCATGACAAAGCCATGGCTTGTCACAATTGCCACCTCTCTCTCTCTGAATGTTTGAATCTTCAAGAGTTTGGCACGATATTCAGCTATCAACGAATTAAATGGCTAAAAAAATGAGATTTTTCAAACCTAATTAATTTCAAATCTCATCCCCTTTCTTATCTAGTAATCTTTACACCCCATGCCTTTTCTTTTATAGTATGATTTACCCATTTCTACTTATCTAGTAAGTTGGCAAATGTGATTATTATTGAAATTGGAACTAGAGGTCTAGATCGGTTTGAGTTTCGGGGATATGGAGTTCGGTAGTGATGGTGACTTGGTGAGAGCCGAGGGGGGTGTGATTGGAGGTGGTGGCAGCCGTAGTTCTGGTGGAGAGGACAACAAGGAGAGAGAAAGAGAGTTGGCGGTGACCATTATTGTTTCTGGAGATGATTGAAAGGGGTGACTCGGTGAGACATTAGAGTGATCGGATCGGAGGTCGGAGAGTGAAGGTTGAGAGAGAGTGTAAGTGAGAATTTTTTTAGATTTTTATTTTTTTAAGTGAGATTTGGTTCCTCATCTCAATTTCTCGCCACGTCAGCAAGAGCACTCCATCTCTTGACTATTAACTGATCACATGAGAGTCACGTGAGGGGTAGTTTGGGGTTTTAAAACAAATATACCCGCAAAAGTGGTCTTGGGTATGAGTCAACAAAAAATTTGGTATTACAAGGTAGTTCCCCACAAAAAAAAAATTGTAAGGTACTAAGTCACAAAAAAGACAACAAACAAGGTACTTCCCCACAAAAAATCCTTTTATTAACAATATTAAAGAATAACATTTGCACCTTTTTGTTGAATCAGTAAAACAATTGTTAATTTATTTTATAGGACAATGTTACGAATACAATAGAATCAAGCTTAGTGACACATCGGGTGAACTGATATTTGAAGGTTGAAATCATTGGTTAGCTTTGCTGGCTGCTGATATTTGTTGGTTGAACTTGTTTTTTTCTTTATAGGAAATATTTGGATGAGGAATTGAGGATGTTATTTCCTCTCTTTAGATCCTTGTGGTTGACCCTTGAGTACATTATGAATCTATGAATTCTCTTCTAGCTTTTTGAAGTTCTTTTTTGTTTCTTATCCATTTGAAGGTATCGTAATTCAAAGTATGTGGATGAACGGCACCGGCACAGATACGAGGTTCATATTCTGATGCTCGGTCTCTTTACTGTCATATTTGTTCCTTCCGATCAGTATTCTTAGTCTTGAAGTGTATTCTGCAGGTAAATCCAAATTTAGTTGGTGCTCTTGAAGAAGCCGGCCTAAAATTTGTGGGGAGGGATGAAAGTGGAGAAAGAATGGAGGTAAAAAAATTCTGCAGTTTAGTTACTAAATCCTGAGGCATGTAGTTTTCTTGTTTGCTGTTATTTAGCTTTAAATGCGGCAGTATGGATTCCTAGATAGAAGATGATGTTGACCGTCATCCATGTGCAATGTGCTAACCATGGGTTGTCTTCAGAGAAATTTCCTGAAGTCTTTCATAGTAGAATTCCTGCTATTATCTGTCTTTGATATGTTATCCTCAAAGTGTTTTCATCTTCTGCAGATCTTGGAACTGCCTGGTCATCCATATTATGTGGGTGTTCAATTTCATCCGGAATTTAAATCGAGGCCTGGGAAACCTTCAGCTCCATTTCTAGGTAAAATTTTGCATCTCCATGGTTTCATGGGTGGTTCAATTATTTATTCTTTCGTTTGGGGACTATATTCTAGATTTTGGAACTGACTGGTGTTGGTCTGCCTACTGTTTCTCTAGGTCTTATATTGGCAGCCACCAAGCAATTGGAAGCTTCTCTGAAGATCTGTCAGAATGGAAGTTAGCAAAAGACAAATATTCGGGTTTTTTTCTCTTAGACCCCTTGGTTCTTATAATGGTAAGCCTCTATATCTGAAAAGGAAGCAACTCTTTAGAATTTGAATAAAACCAATTGAAGGCGTTCAATTCCTTGTTTGTGTCCCTAGTTCCTACCCTCTTTCTAAATCTTACTGAGAGAATTTGAGATGCCCTGTGCTTTTCTATGCCTTATATTCTTCTTTTACTGTTGTTCCCTATATACACGGCTATAAAATTGTCGATTCTTCAATGATTTGAATTACTTCGTTTTGCAGGAGAGTTTAATATACACGGTGGATACATGCAAGCTGCAGCGTCGTTTTCTGATTTTGAGCCAAACAAGATTCATAGTTCATTCGCGAAAGATTAGTTAACATAGAATTGTCGGTTTAAAACGTTGGATTCATAGGAAGTTTTGGATAGTCTGTCATGTTTACTAAAGGTTGCCTGGAACAACCACCAAAATGGGTTCCAGAAAAGCTTTACTGTGCACCTTTCAAACATTCAGATTTTTGAGTTTACTCTATTATTATTGCAATTTTATAAATCTTCCACAGGAGAATGTTTTCCCCCATATTTTCAACTTCCACTCAAGAGTATGCTGTCTCTGGGTGACCATTGACAGCCCAAGACAAGAATATGATTACATCTTCATATTGTGAAATTATTACTTTGTTTTGATAAGAATAATAATGAGGGATGTGTTTCCACATTATTTAGTTTTGCTATCAAATTTGGAAATTATGAATTTGGAGACCACCTAACTGGAATACACAAACAAATGTATGGATTAAAAAAAGTCTGTATTATGGTGACTGGTGTGAGTTGTAACAATTTGGAGCTATGTGTTTGCAAACGAATCATTTTTTAATCTATTGAACAGAATAGTTCTATTATTACTGTAAAAACAAATCAAAATTATACATATGATATGAACCCTCAGGTATTTACAAAATGCCGCAATGCCAAAAAAATAAAATAAAATAAATAAAAATTCAAAAAATCAAAACAAATGTTTCTTCAAATTTTTGGTTGCTTCAAAGAAGAGGAATGGCATTAGTACTACTAGTATGCCTCCGTTGAAATGAAATCTCTCTTTGCAACTTCATTTGCTGATAAAAACTCGCAATAAACTCCTCTGCTTTAACATCAATCCCTTGTTCATCCTCACACCCTTTCATCATCTCATGTTCTTCATTACATTCCTCATTATTTTCTCTCATAGTAACAACCTCATCTTCATTATTATCACCTCTTTTGTTACACTCCAAGAAACTCTTCCTCCAATACCCTACATCAATATCATCATAATCACCACCTTCATAATCATCATTCCCAAAATCATAATCGAAATCGACAACATCAGGCTTAATGCAAGGGATCATGAATCTTAATGATGCAGGGCGGCTCATCTTAAGGTGGATCACTGGTGTGTCATCAAAAGAGAGCTGTTTCTCACCATACCTACTTATCATATCCATATTTGAGTGTTTGTGGTTTAAGCCTTTAAGGAACTTTGGTACGTGACGAATTTCAGCCATAAGCCGGCATTTCATAAGCCCGCCTTTTCGGGCCCATAATAGGGCCAACCGTAGTAGCCTCCAGGCCCGGCGAGATGCTGCATTGCATGAAGATCTCTGTTTTGAGTATTTCCCCATTTTATTAGCTGGTAAAGAAACAAAAGTTTGTGGCCTTTTTGTGTTCAAAAGAGAATATGTTGCTTTAATAAGCTGCTTTAAGCTTTTTTTTTTTTTGGTTTGGGTTTTTGGAGTTTGAGAATTGAGATGCTGAAGGTGGTAAAGGATAGGTAGCTATATATACTAGTGGTAGTAGAGTAATTACGCGGTGTGATTGGAGAGAGAAAAAGGGATTAGTGTGTGAAAATAAATAAAAATTTGAATCATAGAATCCAAAGCCAAGGGGAGGGGAACCAAGGGGTATGGAAACACGGCTGTAACGCGGGCCCGTACAGCTGACGGGTTCTGATTTCTTCCACTTCTCTGTTTTAGCATTATAGCCTTTTCTTTTCTTTTTTTATTTTATTTTTACCTAGCATCCTCAAGTGACAAGTCCAACCCCCGAAATAAGAAAGTTTGAGAGAATTAACATGGAATTTATATGGCTTTCTAGATATAACGAATGATGAAATGGTTCATGGAATTATTGTTCTAGTACTATATTGTGTTGTATTCATATAGAGGGGTATAAATGTAGGTTTCAGCAGCCAATAGGAATTTCATTAAAAGTGTTAATAATGACGTAGAATAAAAAATTATAAAAAAGTTAATTTATGATTCTTTTATTATTATTATTATGACTCAATTTGTACGAGATATCACATAAACCATGTACGAGCTAGTTCTTCAATATACATTAGATGAAAAATAAAAAGAAAATAAAAAAAAAAAAAAGATAACATTAGTCTCAAAAAAAACATTTGGATCACTAAAATTCAGAATAATATTGTTATCATATTATGCTAAATTAATAATAAAAAATAAAGAAAATTAAAGTGACATGAGGTATTCAAAAATGGTTATAGAATTGGAGTCACGATCCATACATTTGTGTTTACAAAAATGTAGAATGTTCAATTTTATCAGTCAATGTAAATTTTACTTTTCTCATAATTTAATAGTCTATATCATATTTCAACACTTTGAATAGAACTCATTTAGGCTACAAAAGCGTTAGTTCCATTACACCCCTCAATTAGAGATAACACACCCCCAATATAGTTCTGCATAAGTATAACTAGATTTATCTCAACCTAATTAACATTAAACAAATCCTCGAGATGTAGAAAATTGTAGATATAGGAGTATTACATGTGTGAGGTCAACCTAAAATAAGAAAGAAGGCCACATATATAATCTGTTTTATGAATCCGTAATAAATCCGTAAATGGAAAGGACAAATTGGACACACAAAAAAGAAAGACAGATCGGGATGAGTTGGATTATTGAAGGACATCCCCCGGCCGAGAAATTAACAAAAAGAGTGACCTGAAATGAACAACATATTGGTTGGGTTTGGGAGTATTTGTTGGGGAGTTGCTTTCGATGTTTCCTCCTCTGCTTCTTCAAAATCAAACATTTTTGTCACCAAATGAAACCAATTGCTAACATCCTTAAGTAAAAGGAAAAGGCCTCTCCCTTTATGATACTTCCTCCGTTTCCTTTTAAACTTCGTACTTGTTTTTTCACGATTTCTAATGCGGTATTTTGACCATTAATATCTCTAAAATTTTACAAGTAAAATTTGTAAAAATTTGATATTACGAAAATACATTTCTAAAGGAATCTAATGCATATAATTTCAAATCACAACTCATAATGAATTTTTATATATTAACGATCAAAGTTTACAAAGTTTGACCTAAAAAAAAAAAAAGTAGGAAGTTTAAAAGAAAACGGAGGGAGTATATAGATAGCTGAGTTTTGAGTGTGGGTCTCTCCATGATCCTGAATTGGGTCTACCACCTTATCAATTAAGTTAATGTAATTTCCCATACTTGCACTACTTGTTCAATTAATCTGATATGTTCACTGTGGAATACGAGAATTCGAACATGACAGAGTAGGGAGGGAGTGCCTCAATTGTTTCACTCCTCACTTTGATGAGTTAAAAAAAAAGTACTATAATTTTCAGCCAATGAGCCATTAAATTTTTATTTTTGTAAAAAAAAATACTAATGTATAATATTTTATTTTCTTTTTCCTTGTCTCCGGACGGCGGACGCACAGAGATCTTGTGTGAACGTATAGGAGAGGAAGTAACGTGTGTGGTGGCCAGGTGTCCAATGAAGACATCCTGTATCATTGGATCTCTTGTTCGCTTGTTTTTGGCGAAATTAGACTAGCTAGACACGTTGTATACCCGTTTAAAGTACGGAGTACTGTATAAGTTAGGTTAATAATATAGACTTTGTAATTAAGCGTATATATGGTTATTGATCATCAAATGATTAGATAGAATTTACCAAAAACAAAATAAATAAAATTAGATAGGACATAAGTAAGAAATCGTGAATGGTGATTGCTTTCGGCCTTGACCTTAGTTATAAGTTTGCAGGTCAACGGAAGGATCTTAGCAGCCACATATCCCTAGCAAGTCCCAACAAAGACAATTATGCTATACGGCCGTCTGATTATTAGTCGTTAAGGGGAAAAAAAAAAAAAAAAAGCAAAAAGAATAACCCGTATGAATTATGATTAATTTGATGAAATGAATCGAATGATCGCTGCTTTGAGCCATATATATGTAGCTTGTCCAAAATGGCAGAAGGCAACTTTTGTTGGAGCTTAATGAGAGCAAATGCCTGAGCTTAATCACAATTTTTTTTTTTTTTTTTTTTTTCTGAATACAACTAGCTAGTCACAATTTTATTTTATTTTTTGGTGCAAAAATATGGGGACGCAGCCCCTTAACAAAACAAAACAAAATAAAACTACAAAATTCTAATCATACGCAAACGAGCAACACCTTGAAGATCTTCAAGTAAAATTTTGAAACAGAGAGGGAGGAGGTGAGACCCTGAAGCGGACAGGAATATTCTAGTTTATTCCCATATTTGCCAACCAATTCGTGACAAAATTAGGTTCCCTGTAACAATGGTTTATCTTAACTTCCTATTCTGATTGTTCAATGAGGCGTCTGATTCGCATAACCAGAACTAATCACATATTTAGACGTTAATTAGAAAATACTCGAGGATGGGACCGCGCCGGGACTCTGGGTCTATGGAGGGTGGGGGAGTATGGGACCAACTTCAAATATATAATGGGGTCCGACATTGCTGCTAGAAAATTACGAAAACTATGGACTGGATTGTACTGTATTTGTGGGGGACGAACGAAGAAGTCATCGTGAAACAAATTAAATGGGCTGGACTTGAAGTTGACACAACATACTCTTATTTATTTGACGCTCCTTGTTTTCAGCCTGAATCTGCTGCTTCTGAATTCCATGTGAATCAACTTGTTGCTCAGCAAAATCTGTCAAATGGTTGCAAAAATACAAAAAAGTCCGTCAACAATTAACTTGCAACTAGGATGCACCCAGCAGCTCCTTCAAGTGGACAACATTCTACAAACGTAATTCGTCTACAGACTACAGTTCCAAATCCCATCAGCCCATCACCTAATAGGCTATATACCACTACTAATATTATTTGTATGGCTTCTAGAATTTCTTATAAAATTAATTCTGATTTCTTTTGTTTAACTTATAAAATTAATAGACATTTCACTAAACTCGTGCGATGCACGGGCTTTAAAACTAGTTGTGTTAAAAAAGAGAGAATGATGCTAGCTGCAGCTTCCCTCACTCCCACAAGCCGACACGTGTCAAAATTCACTTTTTCTCTCCTTTTTTCTTTTCTTTTGGGGTTCACTATTCCCATTTTTAGGGTGTTTTTTGGGGGTTTTGGGTTTCATCCTTTCCATCTTAAGATTCTCTTTTTTATTTTGGGAGTTTTGGGGTTCACCTTTCCCATCTTAGGGTTTTCTTTTTTGGTTGTTTTTGGGATTTTGGGGTCCACCCTTCCTATCTTAGTGTTTTCTTTTTTGGATTTTGGAGGTTTTCGGGTTCATTATTCCCATCTTAGGGTTTTATTTTGAAAAATTATTCGCCGTCGGAATTAATAATGTAGTTGCCGGTAATAATAATTGATCAAATTCCAGTTAAGTAAACATGGTATGGATGAGAGAGAGTGAGTTTATTATAAAAAGCCACAACTTTTAAGGAAGTTATACACATGTAAGCTTGTGAGGTGAGGCTGCAGCTAGACCTGGCAAACGGGTCATTCGGATCGGGTTCGGTTTAGATCATTTTAGTTCAGATCATTTTCAGGTCAGATTGTATGGGTTCGGTTCGGATTCGGTTTACATCGGTTCGGGTTTGGTTTTTATTTGTTCAAGATGTTTCGGGTTCGGTTCGGTTGCGGGTCAAACACATTCAGGTCGGGTATGGATTCGGATTTTCGATTCTTTTCGGGTTCGGATTCAAGTCGGGTTATAGTATTGTAAGTCTTACTAATAACTATGGGATATAATGATTTGTTTATTGTTTCCCTTTCGAAAACAATAAAAAGATGTTTGTAAGTCTCTAAAAGTGGACTTTAAAGAGTTAAATATTCTTATAATACTATCTTAAGGGCACAAATAAGCAAAAAGTTAAGTTTTTAGACTTGCAATCTTTCGGGTTCGGTTCGGGTTCGGTTCAGATTCTATTCGAGTACGGGTCATTATTTTTTGGGTCGCATTTAGATCGGTTAATTTCGGGTCATTCGAATTGGATCGGTTTCGAGTCGGGCTAGGTTTGGGTCAAATTGACTTCGAATTTTAGTTCACCTTTAAGTTTACTATTCGGGTGAAAATCGGATATCGAGTCAGATATTTCAGGTCGGATATTTAGGATCGGGTCAACTTTACATGTCTAGCTGCAGCTAGCAACCCTCAGAAAGAAAACAAGGAAAAAATCAAGGTTAGAAGATCAATGCCTCGATGGATAATAACAAAATGGTCAAAGGAGATGCGTGATTGCAAGTCACGTCATAATCATCCTTGATCGTGTAGGCCCCGCTTTGAGAATACAATACCCACGGATTGTAGGTATCACTACTACCAGAGACCACCAACGGTGATATATATCATTTCAATTCATGTATATGGACAATGGACTTACAAAATGTAGTGGTGGGGAGTAAGGGAAAATCAAAATTCAAATTGAAGTTTTACTTTTTACCAAACATATCTTGAATGACTCTGAATATCATACGTTATGCTGTCAATTTGAAAATAAACTTAACTTATCTTCTAAACTGTGAGGTTGAAAATAACACACCGATCTCATTTGTGTTTATATTACAATTACTTTTTCCATTAATAGTAAGTAATAGCATACATATTCAGCACTATTTTAAAAATGCACTATGTCTATGATCGTTTTTTTTGCTCGTCAAAAAAAGAGTTCAAGTGAATGACGATCGAGGCACAATTATTCTAGTTTTTAAGGCACACGCACGACGTTAATTTATATAAACGTTGAAGTAACTGTTTTACGTTAGTTATTGACTTGTTTCTATTTCTCTACTTCTCCCCTCTCCTTGTATAGCTAAATAAAGCTAATGAATAAAGAAGTGATTACTGTAACGGGGGGAAATCGGCCCGCAAATGCACCCTCAATGAGTAAATATAGCTGGCAAACCTCTTCAATAATGCAAATATTATTTCTGGCATTCGTTGAGCTTGATTCCCTTAATTTTAGAGACTTGTAGTATTTTCTACGCTTCCCAAATATAAACTCCCAATTTATAAGGCCACCATTTATATTCAACTAACACACCATATATATATAAAACCACCAAAAACTAGCTCCACCCTCTTAATACCAAATTAAAAATAATTCCCCAAGGAGCATCACATATTCCCTCTCGCACTGCTTTCGCAGGCGAGAGGAGAAGTAATCCCCCATCTTCCTCTTTATCATCATCCCACATTAATTCAATTCGATTCTCATAATTCAATAATTATGACCAATGAATTGATCATAGCAACGAATACGAACGACCACGACAACAACAATGATGATAAGAATGCAATATGTAAGAAACCCCCGTCTTATTCTAAGAAGGGGGGACGTGCAATAAATATAATCAAGGTGGCATTGTACATGCTAAGGAAGAAAAAAGTTGGTGGGAAGCGCAATAGGTCCCCTATCAAAAACTCCGTCTTAAAGAGGTTAATGGGGTCAGTTCGACCCCTCAATTATATTCAGGACGGAGTTGGTGGAATAATGTCACCCCCACCATCTCCGTCCCCACCACCCCCACCATCCGCCAATAACGTCCCTCTCCTCCTCCTTCCCCCACCGTCCTCTGAGGGGGTAGTGGTGGTGTCACATGACGTTATTGAGCTGGGAGAGGTGGTGGTGTCGTCCCCCGTGCATGCCCGCTCGTGTTCAAGGTCATCATCCTCTTCTATAGATGGGATGATGAGCCGTTATGCCTCAGCTCAAAGCCTATATGATCTTGATACCCATGACGAAGATGATGATGAAGAGAATGGCACTGGGAATGATGATGATGATGAAGATGCTTATTATGATGGGCTTCAAGGGGATGACATGATCGATGCCAAGGCTGACATGTTCATTGCTAAGTTCTATCATCAAATGAGGCTCCAGAATTAACTAACTTGATTGATTGGTTTAATTCATTAATTAATCATTAAGAACATAGTCATGGACTAGAGTTATCAAATTATATATGGAGGATGAATATGTCGTCGTTATGGTTCATTATTGGCAGTTTTATCTTTTTGGGGGGCAAGTGAATCGAACGGCAAGATTTCCAGTAAAAAAAAATTAAAAAAATAAAATACTAATTAAGGGAGATTGAGAATATATATAGGTGGGTTAGTGGCTGTGTATGAATAACGATTGAGTTTATGCCATGGCAATATGGCATGCATGAATCTGATCTGATCGCCATGCAAGTTAATTATTGGTAATTTTCTTGGTGCTCTACTACTATTTTAATATTCTTTTTTCCTTCCCCCCTTCTTTTGTTATTTGTTGTTGCGGTTCAATCAATCGATTGCATATGTGCCATGTAATTTTGTTTCTTTGATATTTGGAATAAGTGAAAGAGTAGAGACAAGTGTGGTTTGATTTTGTGTAGGTTTTAATTTTTTTTTTATTAAATTTTGAATGGTAAAGCGGAAATTTATTTGTAATAATATAAATAAAGAGTGTATTTTGATTCCAGTTGCATCTCTCTACACCTATACTATATGTGGACAATTTATGTGTAACTTTTCAATTCATATCATATCCCACGCACTCTCTTATACATTTGACACATTGATTTTTAAATTTATTTTATGATCTGATTAAATGGAAATGCATGATAAAAATGACGTTATTAGTATATTATGTATTTGAAATATGAAGTGGTATAAAAAATAGGACAGAAAATCCAAATTGCTAGTAAGTAACAAATTGATCTCAAGTTTTTCTTAGGCCAAAAGATGAGATAATAATAAGCAAAGTACTACGGAGTACTCGTATATAATTGGGTCCATCACACAACGACTTCATCTGAAGTTGACAATTCAGAACATAATTTAGACACGATCTGAACATAAGCAAATTAAATTAGCAATGCCAGCCAGCAGCTTATGTTTTGTCATAATGTTATTAAAGTAATCATACACCATTGTGGAAACTTACATCATGATGAGCATAAATCAGAACCAAACACGAATACCACTTGAATTGACACGAATTTCTAGCCCTGCTATTTTTTTATTTTTATTTTTATTTTATTTTTTACCCTTGTAATTAACGCCAATTCTAAATAAGCTCTAATTCCCCAAATACTTTCATTCATCCTATGTAAAGCTGTAAAAAACTGATCCGATTCGAAAATTCGACCCAACCCGATCTCCTTTTTTTAGGATCTTGATAAAATATTCTCAACCCAAACCTGTTTACAACCCGATAAAATGAGTTAAAAATTGAATTCGACCCAAAAATCAACCCATGACCAACCCGACCCGAACCTAAAGTGACCTAACCCGTAACCCGCTGAGTCGACCCATTTTACCGATTATCAATGTATAAAATCAGTACAATAATAGTAACAAATGAAAGCATAAAATAGGAAATTGAAGAGAATCGAATATAAATAGTCAACATTTATCATCAAATACCAAGATAGTATTCATTACAAAAACCAAATTAAGTACATAACCTTGTCTAAAAATCTCTACATGTTTATTTTAGTAACCATGAACAAGCACGGAGACCTTTTTCTTAATCCAACGAAGGCCTTTCTTGAAAGTGGCCTTAACTTGACCTTCCACAGCATAAACCTTGTATTTAGCGATTCGCTTTTTTCGTCTCGTTTCCGGGTCACTCAACCCGCCCCATTTCTGCTTCCCCTTTTTCGTCTTCCTCTGACTACCCCGAGTCGCCGCCTCAATCGCGTACCGAGAGAACTCCGGTGACTCGTCACGTGCCGCGTGGATCCTCCCGCTCGTCACCATCGCTTGATCTCTCCGGTAACTCCCCCCTAACTCGCTCATTTCGACCGATTCTCCGGCTGGTTGACTCGGTCGTACAATTAGACAGGATTTATGAAGAGAGAGATACAGAGAGAGAGAGAGAGAGAGAGAGATTTTGATGGGGGTTTATATTTATACGAAGAGCGGGAGAATGTAACGTGGAGATAATAATTTTTTGAGTTATGGCGAATCTGGTTGTATTAACTTGGTTATGTTAATCTGTTGTTTGGGTTACTAGTCATCAGTCTCTTTGCTCGATGTGGTACTTTTTTAATGTTATTTTGTTTAAAAAAAATGAGGGGTTATAGCTGGATCATTTGAGGCTTTCTGTTGGAAATCAGAGTATCAGGCAGTTTTTGATTTCGTCATTATCTAACTTTGTAGCCAAATATTAAAAAAATAATGGGTAACTTGGGCGACCTTTTCTGTTTCTGTTGTTGTTTTTTTTTTTTTTCTTCGTCAAAAAGAGGGTGCAAGTGAATGGCGATTGAGGCACCCCAGTCATGTTCGGACTCTTGTGTTCAATTGCGAATATATCAGACTAGCTGAATAATCAGCGCAAGCACTGGCCCCGTCAACGTAGCACCAACAAGTATAGTTCCTCAAGGCAGCAGACACAAGGCATGGAGGAAATGAGGATTCGAACCCATGACCTTGCCTTACCAAACCACTTTGGAGTAAGCTTGGAACCACTAGACCACCACCCTTGTTAGTTGTTGTTGTTATTGTTATTATTGTTGTTGTTGTTGTTGTGCATGTTGTATTCATAGAATCTTATTAGCTCAAGATTAGCTTGACAGCTGCTTATTTTATTTATTTATATTATTGAGGAGTACTACATTTTTGTTGCCAAATCTCCAATTAATCCATTTTCCATTTCGGTATCCGTACCTCTAAATCTGAATTCTCATCCACATAATGTCCTTTAAGTATTTTTTAACCTATTTTATTTTATTAGATGTAGTCATTAAGCTAATTTATAGATCTCTATTTTTTAAAGATAAGTAAGGACTTGTGTCCCATATTGAAATAATTGAGAGAGAAACATCATTATATAAATCAAGTGTGCTACTCCTACTATTGCTAATTGATTTTAGAATGAACTCTTACTTAATTTGTGTATTATGTTGCTCTCCTCACCCATAAATGAGTTTTATTAATAGAGTTAGGTTAAATTAACGGATTTGAACAGTGAAAATCATCCAATAAGTCGGTAATCAAAGAAGATTGTTTTACCCCTCAAAAAAAAAAAAAAAACAAGAAAAAGAAGATTGTTTTAAGTACTCCAATTTTAATTTGTGAAATGGTCAAAACAAAGATCACACCCAAAAAAAAAGAAAAAGAAGAAAGAGTTCTCTCGAAATAAGGCCGATAGGCATATTATTAGTAGTTTGATTTTCCTGGGCCGAATAAGTCGGGCTTAGGGGCGTCCATGTGATGAAGTCAGCCCACATTTTTGGGGCTTGTAAACCTAATCGAGTGCAAAGAGCTCATCCAGTAAACTGATTGGTAGCCCACGGGCCACGGCACATGTAGAGTAGTTATTAAAGTACTCCCTCCGTTCTCAATTGATAGTCACGTTTCTTATTTAGTCCGTTTTCTTTTGATAGTCACGTTTCTTAAAATGAAAAAAAATTTCTTATGATTTTATAACCTTACCCTTAATATGGTCCCAAAATCATCAAACTTTTTCTCTCTCTTGCTTTGAATGATTGGTGGTAGCCTTCACCATATATATCTATTTAATTAAGGGTATAAGTGAAATAAAATAATAAGTAAAATTATCTTAATCTCCGCGCCATTTATAATGTAACTATCAATTGGGAAAACGGAGGGAGTAAGTACGACTATGACTAATAACGGTGGCAAGGAGTGGCACCGGTGAGAGAACTCCATCACATCACCGTCGAAGAATTAACAACGGAGGTTGGGAGGGTTTAAGGCCCAAGGGGGACATTAAGGAGAGAAAAAAAGGAGAGAGAAACAAGAGAGAGAAATACAAGGAAGAGAGGTGCTGATGGTTTCTGTACCGACATGGTTCCGGTACATCGCCCACAAGCTCGAATACTCTGTCTCCGACAGTTGGAAGGTCCCCTTTTCTCTTTCCCATTTTTTTTTTTAATTTTTCTGTATGTGCCAGTAATTCAACTCGGTTAACATTGATTTTTGTGAATTAGTTGTACTAATTAAGCATAATTAGCTCATGGGTCTCTCTTGGTTTGGGATTTGGATTTTGAGGTGTTTGCACTTGTTGCTGTGTTATTGTCTTTTGTTTTTGTTTGAAATTCTGGCTTAGGGTTTAGGGGAAATCAGAAATGTGATTTGTGATTTGGATCTCTTCGTATTTAATTTCACTAGGTTTTCTAGCATTCTCCTATTAAGCCTTTGATTATAATTCTGCTTTGATTGCTTCCTTTTTTTCTTTCTTTTTAAGAATTAGATTACTATTTTATTGTTGCAATCATGTTAGTTGGAAGAACTGTTCTATGTTTGATACCATTGATCTTTCTATGTCAAAACTGGAGGTGCCAGAAAATGGTATAGGAAATTTGTGTAATTTTTGAAAGGTCTTAGCTTTAAATAGAATACCCATGCCAATGTAATGCTTTAAACAGAATACTCATGCCAATCTTATGAAAACAGTTGCTATTTTTAATTTTTCTGTGAATTTCGAGTTTTGGTTGCACTACCTTTTTTCTCTTTTTTGTACGAAACTTCTCTATTTGGTGAGCTAAGGCTGTTGTAGAAAGGAGCCCTACGATTTCTCCCCCGGGGGGGGGGGAGGTTATTGTTTGCAATGAATCTTTCAAAGGTGCACTGAGGTTTTGATGTTGGCAAGAATGCATTTTTTTTTCTCTTTGAGTGGCTTGAAAAATATTTGCATGAAGAGAATTTACTGGTTGCTGGTAGGAGTTTTCTTGCAAATTTGTGCCCTTTTATTCCTGCGGTGATTGTGTTTTTACAAATTTGTACATTTAAGAAGAAGACTATGAGATTTTCTGATTATTCTCCTGAATTACATCTTATATGTATTTGTAGCACTATATAAAAGGGGGAATATCACCGAAACAGAAATGGGTGACACAGTATGGAAGCACCTACTTCAAGGAAAAATGACCTTTATGCATTGTAATAAAGGGGCAGAAATGGCTCCTACGATAGGAGCCCAGGGTGGAACTCTATTGGTTCGTAAAATACCAGTTCCGGACACAACGTAAGTCCAGCTCACCTTCTCTCGTTGTTGTACATGCTTTTGGGGAGCATACCGATTTCATCATTTTCAGCTTTTAAGTTCGAATAGTCCGCCATTGCTTCTGAATCATGGTGCTCTTGTCCCTTCAATTTTTGGTAAAAGGCCTCGTTTTGCTTTTTCAAACTTATGTTATATGCTTTTCTTCTATCCATGAGAGGGAGCTAGACGTTTTCTTTTGAATGCATTTTCTTAAATGATCCTCATTTTCCAATTTATCTACATTGGTGTAGCCGTGTAGGTCTGTAGTTTAAGCTCTCTTAAGAAGATTGTGCAAAACATATGCATTCTTTAACTGATACATGGATGCTGACTTTTCCTGTTATCAAGTCTACGGATGAATGCTATTAAATGTAATTGATCCTTGATTTTCTGCAAATTAATGCTTAAAACAAGAAACGTAAAATCCTATATTCATAACAGACTGGCATGGGAATAAGCCCTATAAAGAGGTAAAGAGGCCCATTTTTGAGAAATGTAGTCTTCTTCTCTAGGATCCTCATCTTGATTGACAAACTTGCTTCTGCAGCCACAGCCAATTGGAACACTTTCTGGGTTCTCAGTTCCGCACCTTGTTTGCCTGATTTTCTTTGTAACGAGCCTTGTGCCCCCCTATATTCTTCCAGTAGTATTTAAACAGCATATAGCCTACTTGCTGTGTTGCTGTTGCTCAATTGCTAAACCTCTCAAACACACGATGATGGCATTTTCTTATCAGTTGCTGTTGTTAATAGTACTAGGACCTGCAATAGTGCTTGGGATTTTCTTTTTCTTCTCGTCATTCTATCATGAAAACTAGGGCTATCCTTATTTTACCATTCACATGGTCTGTTGTAACTTGTAGCTCCCTTTTGAATCTCCTCCTTTGATTGCTCTGAACATCTTTTAACTCGGCAGTTGGAGTTAACAAAGAGCCTAATGTTAACGGAGAATACTTTTTTTATTCTTCTTTTTAGTATTGTAGAGAACACAGACATCTATCAGACCAATATTCGCTGATGGGTCTTTTACATTAGAGTTCGGTCATGTTTATTGCCCTCTCCATCAATTTGGTCATAGTCGTTCATGACAGGTAGAAGTGGCTGTGCTACTTTTTATTTTGGTAATTGCCAAGGGAACTTCAATTAATTTCACAAAGGAACTGAGGTCTAGCTTCCGGCATTCTTGGCTTGGGTTCCAATTGATTATATTATGCACAAAGGTTCTATTTAAACCTCCTGTCCTACCAAGATTCAGGAGGGGTTAAATGAATTGTTTGCACTAAGAAGCTCTCTAACTGTCTATATGGCCATGGCAGTCGTGTTTTTGTTGGAGACGTTGTGGTTCTGAAGGACCCTGAGAGTGACACATCTGATAATTATCTAGTTAGAAGACTAGCCGCAATTGAAGGGTATGAAATGGTCTCAAAGGATGAAAAAGAGGAGCCTTTTATTCTTGACAAGGATGAGTGCTGGGTGCTTGCTGACAATGAAGCTTTGAAGCCAAAGGTACGAACAGTTGCTATTTTCTGACAATTAAATTTTGGTGCTTGCTCAAGATAAGCACCAAAATTGACTTGCATTTCCCTTTAGCTGAACTTGATTTTGTTTTGCTCATTTTTATGATTCTGGTTTATACCATTATACGGCATATAATTAATGAATCATTGAATCATTGTATGGTGCTTTGTGCTCTTGCATTTCGGTTCTACATGGTCATGAACAGTTGGTTTTTCATTTCAAACCTGATGAACAAGTCCCATGTAAATTTTCATTAGAAGGGAGGAATGACTGATACGTGGAGATACAACAACTAGAACAACACGTAGCAATTACAGTGTCGACCATGGATAATACAAGATTATTTAGTTGTGGTAGCATTGTTGATATTGTGACGCATAGAGTTCCTAAATTGTTGTCAGTCTCAAGGATCAATAGCACTTATCGTGAAAGTGCTGCCAGACCGTAGAAGTTTAGATATCATATTATTGACAGTACTATTCTCCTCTCCTCTTATGGCAGGACTTGGTTCAAAGTTAATTTAAATTGTTAGTCATGTATAACGGATTTTGACAGTGTTGTTTCTTCTCGTCTCCCTCTCTTTGAAACAAAAAACAGGAAGCCATGGACAGCCGAAGCTTTGGTCCAGTTCATATGTCAGACATAATTGGTAGAGTTATATATTGTTTGCGGAATGCTGTAGATCACGGCCCTGTGCAGAATAGGTGAGAAAATCCTTTATATGGTGTAGTCTTTATATCCAACTTCATTTGTCAACCATTTTGTTGATCTAGAGTTTGACTATGAGTGTTGGTTGCGTGCCTGTTTCCCAGTCACTTCAGTGTGCCGAAAGATTCGCCTGTACTGCAGGTTGAGCTGGATGTTGATGAGATGGTGAAGAATCACAAGGCTTAAGTTGAATCCTTGTACATTAGTCATTAGAGTTCTTAAGATGAACTCCAATTTGCTCTCCTTATGAGACTCACGCACCTGATCGATGGAACTTAGAAACCCTGCCAAATTGGTCAGTTTGTACCCTTTTCAATTTGATTCTTCTTGAGAAGAACTATTCTTTGCGGCCCCAAAAAATCGAAAATAAGGGAAAAAGAAGAAAAATAGTAAACAAGTGCTTTTCTGAGTTTTGGATGATTTCAGTGCCGTTGACAGTTGTACTTGCGGTTTTCTTCTTGAGAAAATGAGATGACCTTTATTCGCATTTCTGCTGTAATCGACCACAGTTTGTAGCTTGAATCAGGAATCTGTTTTTTCTGGTAGATATTTGAAGTCATTCTTGTCATTACAATTCACAAGAAGTGATAGTAACTAAATAATTTTACGATGTGTTTTTCACTGATTGGGTGATTGTAGATTTGTAGTAGTTTCGCTATACATAATTACATACTGATTGTTAAGAGTATATCAATACTAACACGTTGCCACAGTTCCACTGCAAGTTCTTGTTTTTACCAGACCACAATATATATCCCTCCGTTCCAGATAAATATATACAGTTGTTTTTTGAAAGTCAAAGTTTAAAATTTGTGACTATTAATTTAAGAAAAAATATAATGATTCACAATGTAAAAATACTATGGTTAGATTCGTTTTCAAAAGTACTTTTGGAAAATCAAATTTTTAAAAATTTATATCTTCATTTAAATACAAATATTCATGGTCAAAGTAGTGCATTGGAAATCGTGAAAAAATAACTTTATACAATTATCTGAAATGGAGGGAGTAGTTACTAAATTTACTTCTTAACTTGGAAAATTTCAAAAGAAGTAAAAAGTTATTGTGTTTAGCTATGACAAGACAAGGATATCAAATATGAGATAAAATATATGTTTCTGAACTGAACAACATTGAAATAAACTGAACATCACCGAATTGAAGTGTAAATCACTAAAGTGAAACGAGATCACCCTTAAACTTAACTGACGAGTTCCATGAAATATTTGTAAATCAAGTATTTCCCAACACAATTTCCATAAATATTACTGAAAAATAGTTTCTATTTTTTTTTTTTTACGAAGAAAAACACATGATGCTTTTTCTTTTTGAGTGAGAAAAAAAAACACATGATGCTTTTAGCCTTTAGGTATTGAGTACAAAACGATGAAAAATCTAAGAATTGTGAAGTAGTGGTGGAGTGTGGACTGGTGTCTGGTGGTACCACTTTTGACCTAATGCCTAACGCTGCGAGTACTTTCTAAGAAGTTCGATGAAAAGAAGTACAGTACTCCATTTGTCTATATACTGTGTGAGTATATGCAAACACAACTAGCATGTTCACAACAATCAAAACCCCAAATGTTGTCCAACATTGTCATTTTTTTTTTTTGAGGGTAAACATTGTCATTTATTCTATTCTTGAAAGATCCCCAACTCTAACCTAGGTCTTGTTTGGTTCATATGAGTAAACTTTCTATAAAAGTTGTATAAATCCATGAAAATTGAAGTTACATAGGTAAGTTGAAATTCTATGGAAATCATTTTGTTTGGTTGATATAATTGACTTCCTTGGAAGAAATGCAAAATGACGTACTTATCCTCATTTATTTACATAGGTATGAGCTTTTTATGGGCACATGTGTAATTTGGGTGGGAGAAGCATGAAAAGTTTTACTTACCTAAACCTTCCTAGGTAAGCAACTTCCCATGTCTCATGGGAAGTAAGTTACATAAGGAAGTTCCACTTTCAAGAAAATTGATGAACCAAACAATGAAATTTTAACAACTTATATGAAACTTGCACTTCTCATACTATCTTACATCCAACCAAACAAGCTCCTAATTTCTTCAATTCAAATTAAAACAATACTGACATCAAATACTGACACCGATAGTTTCATCCACATCTTCAGAACACCAGAAGCTTGATATATCTCATCAATACTAATACCCCAGTAGTCCAGTACCCATCTCATTGATTGATGTCTCTTGAGTTTATTCATTTGCTACCAACATTACTGTTCACTGTAAAAACTTAAAAGCGGCGGCCCTACGGTATAGGGCACGCGCGTCTTTTAGTTTCTACTCCCTTTGTTCCTCATCCTTTTCCCCTCTCTCCTCCCCTTCCTTCATAATCAGACCAGCACACCCACATTTCATTTCTCTCTCCTATCCTTCCCCCATGGCTAAATCAGCCCACCCCTACCCACTTTCTCTCTCATCCTTCTCCCATGGCCGAACAACAGTCCACCCACACAACTTTCTCTCTCCTCCCCTCCCTTAACCCCCAAACCCAAGACCATAGCAATTTTGCAACCACCAAAATCGACAACCCCGCTATTATCTTCTTCCTTCCTCTATTTGGGAAGTCTTAATTTTCCAAATCGAAAATGCTTGATGCGTGGTTGAGGGTTTAGTTTGCGAGATTGTAGGAGCAATTGTTCAAATCACGAGACACCGACTAAAATGTTTCGTCTATATGTTGATCGATGTGCTAAGATATCAAAGACAATTCACAATCGGTTGAAATGGGTGGGGTGGCGGTGTATTGTGTGGTTGATGTAGAATAAGGTTGATCTTGTCTTGTGTATATCATAATTTGCTGTGATTTCCACACCCAAAAAATTAATTTGATCTTGTCTTGAGTATTATTTTCGTTTACTTCTGGTTTTCTCTTTGTTTCCTTCTTTTTTTGGAATTTACATTCTCTTTTTTTTTCGGTTTGGTTTTTCTTATGCATCAGTTTTATATTTTTATTATTTTTTTTTTGAAATTGAAGTTTAAGAAAAGAACTATTAATGCTTCAAACGAAAGAAAAAAAATGATCTTGTAAAACTCTAATGTCAGATCATTGAGAAAGCAGTGTTAGCTAATTTAAGGCATGTTTTAGTTTGTTGAGATGCAATTTGACTTTTTAAAACTTCAGTGTCAAATTATTGAGATGTAGTGTTAATTTATTGAGAAAGTAATGTTAGTTAATTTAAGGCATGATTTTAAGTATTGTTGAGTTGCAATTTGACTTTTTAAAACCCTAGTGGCGGATTATTAATCTCTAGTGTTAGTTCATTGAGAAAGCACTATTAGTTAATTTAAGGTATGTGTTATTTTATTGAGAAGCAATTTGAGTTCATAAAACTCCAATATCAGATTATTCATTTGTAGTGTTAGATAACTGAGAAAGCAGTGTTAGTTAATTTAAGGCATGTTAGTTTATTGAGAAACAGTTTGACTTTTTAAAAATTTTGTGTCAGATTATTGAGATGTAGTGTAAGTTCGTTGAGAGCAATTTTAGTTAATTTAAGGCATGTTTTAAGTTGTTGAGATGCAGTTTGCCTTTATAAAACTCCAGTCTCAGATTATTGGTCTCTAGTGTTAGTTCATTGAGAAAGCAGTGTTAGTTAATTTAAGGCATGTTTAAGTTGTTGAGATGCAGTTTGCCTTTATAAAACTCCAGTGTCATATTATTGGTCTCTAGTGTTAGTTCATTGAGAAAGCGGTGTTAGTTAATTTAAGGCATGTTTTAAGTTGTTGAGATGCAATTTGACTTCATAAAACTGCAGTGTCAGGTTATTGGTCTCTAGTGTTAGTTCATTGAGAAATCAGTGTTAGTTTAATTTAAGGCATGTGTCAGTTTATTGCGATGCAATTTGAGTTCATTAAACTAAAGTGTCAATTTATTAATCTCTAGTGTTAGTTTATTGAGAAAGCAGTAATAGTTAATCTCGCTCTGATGATCAAAATATAATGTATACTTTAGTGAAAATGGAAAAAAAGATAAAGAAAGTATAAATAATTTCAAAAGAGTAGTAACTAATCTCATATAACCCAAAAGGGGAGAAAAAGACAAAATAAATAAAATTTAGAAAATTAGAATTGAAAACGTATGAGATAAAATAGAAAATAGAAAATAGAAAATAATAAGAAAAAGAAAAGGAAAGTGCAAAGAGTATAATTGAAATAGTTGTGTTTGCACGGAGTTGAACATAGGATCTGCACGAGATTATAGACCACCCAAACCAATGAGACAACTTTCGCTGCATGTTACAATGTAGCACGGAAAATATATTAACCAGATTTCGGAATAAACAAAAAAAAATAAAATAAAATTGGGCCGCGCGGCCCACGCTTGACACGCGTTACCCATATCTGTTCCACACGCGCATGCCCTACCGTGTAGGGCGGCCTTATGCAAGACCAACTGACTATTCACTGATAGTAACAGAAATGCCAAAATTATAAAGAACAACAACAAAATTGACTAAAGACTCTCCATTAATGTCATATCACATTAAACTTCATTTACTTTAACATTTACAAATAGAAAAATATTTAGTTGACCCATTGGGTGTTTGGGTGAGCAACCCACTCCCTTATTTGTACATATCTCCTACAAATATGTTAAGATCTCAAAAGTTCACTACTACTCAACATTTCACAAAGATTCACCCACTATTGGATAATATCTATGACTATGATTTATCAAAAAGAAAAAAAGAAAAAGAGAAACACAATCTTGTTCTCAACTCTCCAGGAACAACAACAGCAAAATTGACAAAAAGGTTTTCCATTAATGTCATATAACATGAAACTTCTTTTTACCATTGACAAAGATGAATACATCTCAAATCTCAAAAGTTCACTAGTAATCATCAAAATTGATATCTAATCAAGCATCTCCATTCACCAACTATTGGATATCTCATATCTATGACTATGATTTATCAAAGCCATCCAATCCAACAGAAAAAAAAGGAAAAAAAATAAGCAGAAACGCAATATTATTCTCAAGATGATACAATTATACCCAAAAGGATCAGTTTCACAATCCCAAGTTCCTAACCATAGCATAACTAAACATAGATAACATCATGTAATACACATATTTAGACATTTAAATAAAATAAAATAAAATAAGAAATGGTTAAGTTCTTAATGCTAGCAATGAAGGAATAGCAGCCAAATTGGGGGTAGTAGTAGTACTACTATTGTTGGTAGTTGCATTATTCCCATTTTTACCCTTTGTTGTGATTGTTGTTGTTGTTGAAGAAGGTTTAACAAAAGCTCTCATTGGGCTTGCCAAGGCCCATCCCCAGCTTCTATTCCTTCCATGAACCAACGGAGTAGCAGAAGGCCCATTGGGCCTTCCGCCGTTGACGTGGTGGTGGTCGTCCGTTACTGAAGCCCAGTAAGATGATGACGAAGACGACGACGACGATGACGTAATCATAAACCCACCGAACAAGCCACCGCAACGCACGCGCTCTTTCATAGGATCACTGACAGACGCGCGTGAGGATGCAGACGCGCGTGGTTTACCTTCTCGCTGTGACTCCACGCGCCGTAATGTACAGTCACCAAAGCCAGTTGAAATCCTCTCGAAAAAGTCGCCTGAAAAGCTTCTACTACCGCAACCCACGGATCTAGATCTAGATACTTTTCTCCCAAACGACATCGTACTGTTGCTGTTGTTGCTGTTTGGACTACTGTCAGTCTCATCCACCACTAGCACGTGCTCTACCTTCTTCTCCACGTGCTCTTCCACCACCCCCTGGGGTTGGACTGTGGTCGGGTTTGGGCCGGGCCCGATTTGGGCTTCTCTGGTGGGCTGGTCAGAGGGTTTTTTGTTGTTGTGGTGGTGGTGAAGAGAAGACCAAAAACCTCTACGACGAGGGGTGAAAGAGAGATTATGGTCATCATCATTGTTGTAATTATCAGATCGAGTGGTACCAATAGCAGTTGATTTGCTTCTTTTCAGAACCATATTATTATTACTATTATTATCCTTTTTCTTCTTTTGGGTAAGGAGAAAAGGGATACGGGCTTTTCTTTGACTTTGATAGCGACCGACGACACTTTTTTCTCTTTCTCTTTCTCTATCATCTTGACGGCGGGTAGCAGCAGCAATACTACTAATAGACGATGATGATGTGGATGTAGAAGGGTTACCGTTAGTGAGGCGGAGAGCGGTGGAGAGAGAAGAAGTGACGTCAGCAGATCTGAATGAAGGAGGGGAAGATGAGGAAGAGGAGTGAAGGAAGAAAGAGGTGGAGGAGGAAGAGACGAGTTTGCCGAGTTTTTCTTGGAGACAAAATGCGCAGATTCCACCTGGTGAGCTGGCCCGATATGGGTGGTTGATACATTGCATTTCGTCGTCGTCAACCGCCGCTATTGCTGCCGTAGCTCCGTCGTCTGCGCCGCCTGGAACGGCGGCTCTGATTACGTTGTCCACCATGAGTTGTAGTTGTGGACTTGTGGTTGTGGAGAGAGATTGAGGAGAGAGATGTGGGGGGGAAGTATTGGGAAGTGGAGAGAGAGAGGAGTAAAGGGAAGACTGGAAGAGTAAGGACTGGAGAAAGGGGGGGGGGGGCTACTAGAGGAGAGAGAGAGAGAGAGCAAGCACGTGGAAGACTGACGGGTTAATGGAGATTTTCCTTTTTTTTTATTTATTTATTTATTGAAGTGCAGAACAAGACAAAAAAAATAAAAATTGAAATGAAATTATATGTAGTAGTATTGTACTATAGTAGCACCGGTGAGACCGTTAGAGAGGAGAAACTGAGAGAACCCCATCACATCACTGTCGAAGCATTAACAACGGAGGTTGTGAGGAAAAGAAGGAGAGAGAAAGAGGAGAGAGAGAGAGAGATAACAGAGGTGCTGATGGTTTCTGTACCGACATGATTCCGGTACATAATTACCTCATGTCTCACTTGTTTGGGATTTTGGCTTTAAAAGGTTTGGTTTTGAGCTGTTTACCTCTTGTTGCTGAGTATTTTTGTCTTTGTTTGAGATCTCATATATATATATATATATATATATATATATATATATATATATATATATATATATATATATATATATATATATGTGTTGACCTGATTAGTCTGTGGGTTAGGGTTTAGGGGGAAATTTGTTTTGTGAGGATAAAGTGTTTCTACCGTTTCTGTTGCTTTCAGATTTTCTTGGAAAAATGAGAAACGAACGTTAACCGGATCAAATGTATGTGGTTATGGATTTGAATTAGTTTTCCGAATTTCCAATTGAAAGCTCTAATTTTCATCTCCATGTATAGTTAGGAAATAGATTTAAGAAGAAGACTATGAAATTTTCATGAGTTACATGTTAAATGTGTTTGTATAACTATAAAAGGGGGAATATAACCGAAACAGAAATGGGCGACACTGTAGGGAAGCACCTACTTCAGCGGAAAATGACGTTTATGCATTGTAATAAAGGAGCAGAAATGGCTCCTACGATAGGAGCCCAGGGCGGAACTCTTTTGAATGCATTGTCTTAAATGATCTTCAAATTCCAACTTATCCACATTGGTGTAGAAGCTGTAGGTTTGTAGTTTAAGCTCTCTTGAGAAGATCTTGCAACGACAACTTATGCATTCATTCTTTAACTGATACATGGATGTTTGGCTTTTCTTGCTATTAAGTGTACGAATGAATGTGATTGATAACCTTGATTTCTGCAAACAAATGCTTAAAAAGAGAAACGTGAAATCCCATATTCAAGAATCACAACAGACTGGCATGAGAATAAGCCCTATAAAGAGGCCCATTTTTGAGATATGTAGTTAGGATCCTCATCTTGATTGACAAACTTGCTTTTGCAGCCAAAGCCAATTGGAAGCAACTTTCTGGGTTCTCAGTTTCACACCTTGTTTGCCTGTTTGCTTTGTAGCGAGGCCTTGTGCCTCCCCCTTCTATTCTTCCAGTAGTATTTAAACAGCATATACCCTCCTTGTTGTGTTGCTGTTGCCCAATTGCAAACCTCTCAAACACACAATGATGGCATTTTCTTGTCAGTTGCTGTTGTTGATAACTCTGTACTAGAACCTGTGATATTGCTTGGCATTTTCTATTTCTTTATGCCATTCCGTTGTGAATTAGGGATATCCTTCTTCCACAATTCCACGTGGCCTGTTGTAGCTCCCTTTTAAATCTCCTCCTTTTGATTGCTCTGAAGATCTTTTAGTTCGGCAGTTGGAGTTACCGGAGAGCGTAATGTTAACGGAGAAAACTTTTTTGACCCATTGCTTCTTCTTTTTAGAATTGTAGAGAACACAGACTTCTCCCAAACCAATTTCCGCTGATGGATCTTTAAACTGGAGTTCAGTCATGTTGAATGCCCTCTCCATCAATTTGATCATAGTCATTCATGATGGGTAGAAATGGCTGTGCTACTTTTTATTTTGGTAATTGCCAAGGAAACTTAAATTTAATTTCATGAAGGAACTGAGTTCTAGCTTCCAGCAATCAGAATCCTTGGCTTGGGTTCCAATTGATGGTATTACGTTATTGCACAGAGTTTCTATTTAAACCTCCTGCCCTACCAAGATTCAGAAGGGGTTAAATGAATTGTTTACACACTATGATGCTCTTTAACTGATTATTTAGTTGTGGACCTTGTGGTAGCATTGTTGATATTGTGACGCGTGTAGTTCCTAAGTTTCTGTCAGTCTCAAGGACCAATAGCACTTGTGGTGAAAGTGCTGCCAGACTGTAGAAGTTTAGATATATCATATTGTTGACAATGCAGGTCTCTTCTCCTCTCCTCTTATGGCAGGACGTCGCTCAAAGTTAATTTATCTTGTTAGTCATGTACTCATGTGTAGCGGATTTTGACCAGTGTTGCTTTTTCCCTCCCTCTCTTTGGAAAAAAAAGCGAAGCAGGAAGCCAAGGACAGCCGAAGCTTTGTCCAGTTCATATGTCGGACATAATTGGTAAGAGTTATTTATTGTCTGCGGAATGCTGTAGATCACGGTCATGTGCAGAATAGGTGAGAAATCCTTTGTATGGTGTTGTTTTTATATCCAATTCCATTTATCAACCATTTTTTTTTTGATTTGGAGTTTGACTAAGAGTGTTGGTTCTTGGTTGCCTGCCTGTTTCCCAGTCACTTCAGTGTGCCGAAGGATTCGCCGGTACTGCAGGTTGAGCTGGATGTTGATGAGATGGTGGAGAATCACAAGGCTTAGGTTGATTCCTTGTACATTAGAGCTCTTGAACCTCAATTTTCTCTTATGAGATCCACGCACCTAATCACTGAAAGTTAGAAACCTTGCCAAATTGGTCTGTATGTTCCCTTTTGAATTTGATTCTTCTTGAGAAAAAAAAACTATTCTTTAATTTGTCCCCTGTAATCGACCAGAGTTTGTAGCCTGAATCACTCCCATACTTGAGGAATACTAAGAATTTGTTTCTTCTTGTCAATACAATTTACTAGAAGTGATAGTAGCTAAGTAATTTTACCATGTGTTTTTCACTGATTGAGTGATTGTAGTAGTTTCGCTATAGAGATTGATTGTTTTTTGGGGTCCCGTTAATGATCTAAGCAAAGACAGATCATGTTTTTTTTTTTTTGGGAATGTGAAGAAGAGGGTGCAAGTGAATGGCGATCGAGACGCCCCTCACTACGTCATGTTCGGACTCTCTTGTTCAACAGCGAATATATCAGGCTAACTGAACAATCAGCGCAAGCACTGACCCCGTCAACGTAACACCAAGAAGGAGCTAACATAGTTCTTAGAAGCCAGCAGACACTAGGCATGGAGGGAATGAGGATTCGATCCCATGACCTTGCATTACCAAACCACTTAAGAGTAATTTTAGAACCACTAAACCACCATCCTTGTTGGTAAGCAAAGACAGATAATTACTAACAGAGTAATTCAATACTAACATGTTGCCACTGTTCCACTGCAAGTTTAGTTTTTACCACAATATATAGGTTATAAATTATTAAATTTACTCATTAACTGGATATTGCGCGTCGTCTTGCCACTGTTGCTTGAACTCGGGCCATTTCCCGAAACCTCTAAACTTGTATGGCTAACTTAGTTGCTTTTCTTGCCAAAAAAGAAAAAATACAGTACTCATTTTTATTTTTTATTTTTTTTTTTTGAAAAAGCAAGAAAGTCAGAATAATTCTCCAGAGAAAATTATCCTAAGAAATCCCTTAACAAAATATTGGTAAGGGATTGGTCGAAAGAGTTCGACCAGTATAGTAAACTAGGGCATGAGTGTCCAAAATTAGCCTTAAAATCAGCCATTGCATTAGCTTCCCTAAAACAGTGAATGACTTCGACTTTGTCAAAATGGTGTAGATCTTTTTTAGTGTCTATTAAAATATTCTCTATTTCCCAGGGAATACGCCATTCTGCTCGCAAAGCTTTGATGACGGCTAGGTTATCACCCTCAATGGTGATACTTTTATAACCAAGATTCCTTGCCTTACAGACACCTTCACGCAAACCTATGGCTTCTGCAACTAAGATGGAGTTTTCCCCACATTGTTTTGCCCCCAAGGAGATCACGTCTCCCTGTTGGTTTCGAATACAGAAACCAGCTGCTGCTTTCGAGTTGTTTTTCTTGGAGCCATTAAAATTAATTTTCACATAATTTTCTCTTGGGGTTGACCAACGAACGTCTGGTCTAGGACTTTTAGTTACTTTCTTTTTCTTAAAAGCACCACTGATATCAAAATCAAATTGTTGTTTAGCTAAAGAAAACCATTCTGTAAAGCTATTTCTAACATAGTGGGCAATTTGAGAAGGCGTGGTAGTTACATTGTCAAACATAATCTTGTTCCTAGTAAACCAGAAAAGCCACCAAGTATAAATTACTAGAATTAAATCCCAGTTAGACAATTTTTGGCGTAACAAGTTTAATCTAGTCACAAAGGAGCTGGACGAAGGGACTAGAATATTTAAACGTTTCTCACACAGAGTTTGAACTTCGTCCCATACTTGGAAAAAATGCGGGCAGTCAAAGAAAAGATGGAATTTATCCTCAGAGTGGTGGTTACAGAAAACACATTCTTGAGGAACAAACACTTTACTTTGTTGAAGTCTATTCTTTGTTGGAAGGCCATCAAGACATAATTTCCAGAGAAAAATTTTAATTTTATTTGGAATATTAATATTCCAAATCCAGCTAAACTCGCAATTTTTCTATAAGAATCTTGGAATCCTTGTGCTAACCAAGTTGCGGACTTAGAAGAAAATTCTCCATCACTTGAAAAACCCCAATAAAATTTATCAGGGACATCATTATAAGGGATAGGAACGCCTTTGATAACGGAAATAACATCTTAGGGTAGAACCCTAGAGAGTAAGCTAACGTCCCAGGTACCCTCACTAGAAATAAACATACTAATAGGGATATTTTCATCAAAGAGAGGATCAGATGATATTGGAGAATGATATTTCTCAAATAAGGGATATTGAAAAATCCAATTATCCTTCCAAAAGCTGATGTTTGTACCACTTCCAACTTGCCATCTAAGGCCCTGCTTAAAGAGTGTTCTAACTTCCAGTAAATGAGACCATTGCCATGAAGTTTTACCACTCTTAGTGTATTGAAAAATATTCTTTCCACGCAAATATTTGTGGTTAATAAGCTGAACCCATCTATTAGATGGGTCAGTAAGTATTTTCCAAACCAATTTCATTTGCATTGCTTTATTAACGGCATTAGCTTTACGCAGTCCAAGACCACCCATGTTTTTGGTCTACAAACTTTGTCCCACCCAATAAGGTTTGGGGATTTGCTATCTGGAGCTTTATTCCAAAGGAAATTCTGATTTAATTGATCAAGTTTGTCTAAAGAAGCAGACGGGAGAGTAAAGCTTTGCATAGTGAAAATAGGCGTAGCCGCCAAGTTGGCTTGGATGAGAGTAGCTCTCCCAGCTTGAGATAGAGAATTTGCTTTCCATTTAGCCAGATGACTAGATGTCCTATCAAGCACATCACTGAATGTAGTAACATTCACACGATCACTTATAATAGGAAACCCAAGTACTTGTCTAGACAGGTAGAATGCCTCATTTCCAAAATGCCTTTAAAAGAAGTAATACTATTCCTAGAAATGTTCTTCGTACATTGAAAAGCTGATTTGTTAAAATTAATTTTCTGTCCTGACATTTCACAGTACGCATCTAAAATCTTTTTAATCATATGACAACTCTGATTAGATGTTTCTGCAAAAATCATAGTATCAACTGCAAAAGTCAGAAAAGGTAATTTATCTGCCCCCCGACAAATCTTGATACCAACACTTTTTGAGGAAATATTACTTTCACGTTGTAACCGTCTAGCTAGGACTTCCGCACAAAGAATGAAGATGTACGGGGATAATGGATCACCCTGACGAATACCCCGAGAAGAACTAAAAGTAGGTCCTGATGCATTATTAACTAAAACATAGAAAGATACTGTAGAAATACATTCTTTTATCCAGGAAATCCAAGTTTCATGGAAACCAAATTTCCTAAAAACTTGGTAGATAAATTCCCAGTCTAACCGATCATATGCTTTTTCCATATCAAGTTTAATTGCTAGCCATCCACCATTTCCTTGCTTGGATTTGAAGGAATGAAAAATCTCATGGGCTAATAAAATATTATTCTGGATACAACGATCTGCTACAAAAGCGCCTTGTAGCAGATGTATTAGCTTAACAATAATATGCTTCAACCGAGAGGTAAGGATCTTAGAGATTATTTTATACAAAGTAGAACAGAGACTAATAGGTCGAAAATGATTAGTTGATGACGGATTATCAATTTTTGGGATTAGAGCTAGAAAAGTTTGGTTAACTTCCTTAAGAATTTTGCCAGAGTGAAAAAAAGCTTTAACAGCACGACAAACAGAAGGACCTACAATATGCCAATAAGATTGAAAAAAAGAAGCCGGAAAACCATCTGGGCCCGAAGATTTATTAGGAGCTAATAGAAATACAGCCTCTTTTATTTCCTCATCTAGTACTTCTTTGATAAGAAAATTATTATCTTCAAAACTAACTTCAGGAAGGATGTCTTGAAGGTCAATGTTCGGATTAACACGTACAGAGTTGTCTCGAACAAACCTTTGTTTAAATTCTTTTGTTATCTCTTCAGTAATAATCTTTGGATAGTAATGATGGATACCATCATGACTAAGAAAACTGGTTATTTTCTTTCTATTCCTACGTATAGAGGCTTTAGTTTGGAAAAATGAGGTGTTACAATCTCCTAAAAGGAGATGCTTAGCTCTAGCCCTTTGATACCAATACGTTCTATTAAAATTAATCAAGCTAGCTTTCTTACAAGAAAGTCTATCTTGGCGTGAAATAAGAGATGAATCGTTGGGCTTTAACACTAGATTTTTTTGCAAAGCTATCAAATTTTCTTCAACTTCTTTAAGTTGACGACTAATATTACCAAAACGTAATTTAGCCCAATTTTTTGATCTTGCTTTAAGAGTTTTACACTTCCTAAGCAGCTGAAAAAGACAGGATCCTTCGGTTCTATTATTCCAAGCATTTCTAACAATATTTTCATAATCTTTATGTTGAATCCAAGAGGTTTCAAATCTGAAGGGGGGGGGGGCTTGAAATTATTCTGTGAATCGAACTTAAAAATCATAGGACAATGATCTGAAGAATAAAAATCATAATGCGAAGTGATAGCATTTGGGAAATTTGCTAGCCAAGATGCGGAAACGAGAGCACGGTCCAGCCTTTCCCAAATGTTATCACTACCATTTTTTTCTTACGCCAAGTAAAAGGGGAACCTTCAAAGGGGACATCAAGAACATTTGCACTATACTTAAAAGAATTTAACCTGTCAAACCTTGCTAAAGTAGGAAAGGCACCTCCACGTTTTCACTAGACTTACAAATTTCATTAAGATCACCAATAATGAAAAATGGGTCTGTCAAAGAAGAACAATAAGCCAAAAGGTCATTCCAGAATTGACTTTTATGGGATGCTTGAGCAGGTGCATATGCAAAAATGATGATAAAGGGGGGATTACCATCAACATCATTAACAAGCATACTAATAAACCTCACATCTTTATGCAGTGTGGTAACTGTAATCACATTGCTTTGCCACATCACCCAAATCCCGCCAGAAAAACCTTGACATGGAATAAAATCAAAATCATTAAAACCAAACTGATTTATTACATGAGAATTGGGAGTTGCTTGTACCTTGGTCTCAACAAATGCTATCAAATTAACATGATGAGCACGACAAAAAAGCTTAACTTCTTCTCCCACATCCTTCTTACCAGCACCCCTAATATTCCAGAAAGCTACATTATTCATAATTAAACATAATTAAGCATGAACACTGACTTAAACATATTCTGAAAATTAGTTTCTAGCCCTCTTCAGAGACTGGGAGGCTGAATCAACAGAGTCATCACCTTGAGCCCTCCTATTGGAAGCCTCCGAATGGACTGAACCAGCAGAAACATCAGCCTGGGCAACCTCTAGCTAGGTGATTTGCTTGAGAATTGAGCTATCTGATTGCATAGAATGAAAGGAAGTATCAAAATCTTCCTCCTCATCCTCAAAGTCCTCATTCCAGAGATCATCATCCTCAAAATTAGGGAGCAAAGCAACTGGGTTGGAAGTAAGAACCTCTAAAGCAAGGTCCATGCCTCCCTCCAGATTATCAAAGGCATTACTCACAGCAAGATCTTGAGGATATGTGAATTTCAAAACAGCCAGACTCTTACCTTTAGAGGAGCTCAGACTCAATTGGCCACAAGTAGGATGACCCAAGGCATTAACTTTCAGCAGATTAGTCTCATCATTAGAGGGAGTTGATGAGCTATTCACTAGAGCAGGGACAATGACACCATCAACAGCAGGACTAGAAGAGCCAACAACTTGCAAAACTTGCTTACCCTTACCAGCATAGGGAGCAAGACTTTTCTTTCCTTGAACAAAACCAGGAGGGGGACTAACAACAGAGGTAATAACAATACCAGTGGGCTTTTTAACAGGAGGAGCAGCACCAAAAATAGATTTATCATGACCATCATTCTTAGAGAAATGTCTTATAGAGTTTTTCTTTGGAGGGAGATGTTTATATTTATTTTTATCATACTTGCTAGGAGGTATTTGAACCCAGTTATTGGCTTGCTGAGCCTCAGAGTCAAGTTTTTCTTTCTCCTTAGCAATGTCAAGAGTCTTCTCAATTAGTTCTTCATGCAATTCACTTGTTTCGAGTGTCACATTAACCACTCTATTAGCCATAGTCATTAAAGGACAAGTCTCAATAGCATGCAGTACAACACCACAACAAGCACAACCCTTTGAAAAGTTCTCTTACCAAACAAAATACCAATCCACCCCTGCCTTTCTAGGTACCTTAGCATAGGTTTTGAGTGCTTTAGTTATATCAGCATGAATACATATTCTAGCAAACCTAAGCCCCTTCTTAACTTGAGTAAAATCCTCATACTTTAGAAAAGTACCCAAATTATTTATCTTTAAGAAAGTCAAGACAGATTCAAGGGAAAAAAGTTCAGAGGGAAACCTTGGAATTCTGATCCAGAAATCTGCGTGGGTCAACTCTTCCGCCACAGGGTCGAAACGATCTTTCCAAGCAGTAAGCACAAGCAACTGGCCTTGAACATGCCAGGGCCTATCTCTCCAGATTGTCAGTTTATCTTCTGGAGAGCTAAACTTAAACATAACCCAATCACTCCCAACATCAAAATACTCCACATATCCAACATGCTTCCAGTCAGATTTAGTCTTAGACATAATAGCTTTAAAGTCAGAAAATTCATCCAGCACTTTACCCATCAAGCAAATATCTGAACTAGTAGCAATATTGGCTAAAACATTAGGAATATCTTCAAAGACAAAATCCTCAGGTAGATCATTAACAAGAAATTCAAATCTAGGATCATCAAAAATATTTTCAATATCAACTGAAGGGCTGTCATCATTTGCTTTTTCAGTTTCGATAGTGGTTTTCATTGAGTCTTCCATAGTAGAAGAACGCTCAACCACCACAGTTTTGAAACTTTTGGAAGCCATAGCAAAACAAGCACAAAAACTAGAACATGCACTTAGAAAGAAACAAATAGAGATAAGAGGGAGAGGTGCAAGACAAAACCTGGCTAAGGGGTACCTTAAATAGGCAGCCAGAATACTCACAAAGGAATACTGAAAGGCAAGATCTACTGGACAAAGGGAGGATACTAGTGGTGAAAAGCCCAGCAAGCTAGCTTGAGCAGCTCGGAGCTCAAGAGACCACCATCCTAGCGATGCGAAGGTAGTAGCCAAGAGGTGAGAGAAACCTCCACATCTACTTAGAACAGTGAAAACCATAAATGCACTCTGATACGGGTATATTATCAAACCACCAAAATTCTGAAAGAAAAAGGAAAATTCGTCCTTTGCCAGCGAAAACCCCAACGACATAAATCCCCTAAATCTGGGGCTCTGAACGAAATAGTAGAACTCAATAAATGCTCGCACAAAAAAAATATTAGGGTTTGTACGAGCAAGCTGGAAACTCCTCATGAATTGGGGCCACAAAACAACAAAGAAAATACTAATCGGGGGTAATAGAAAATAAGAAACCCAGATGAAGAGAGATTTCTGGCCAAACCACTGGTTAAAGGCTTTGATTTGGGTAATTTGAGAATTGGGCACAAATTTAAGGATTTCAATATCTTGCTGAAAATTTGCATCACCGAACAGCTCAAAAGCATAGATTGTGACTGGAATAGGACGATTGACATTGTAAGAGTTGCTATGATAAACAAATCCAAAGCATAAGCTATAAAAATCTCTATTAGATGAAGAATTTAGGGGTGAAGACAAGGAAATGTCGGGTGGCTTTGTTTTCTTGGGTTTCTCTTTCTCTCTCATGACCGAGGGAGGAAATGAAATCACATGAGGAAATTTTTCCAGAAAATACAGTACTCATTAACTTCGAAAAGCTCATATTAGTAATTTATTTGTGAGCAAATTTTAAAAAAAGCAAAAAGTTATTTGGTTGTGACAAGGGAATTAACCTCTTGCATGAGGTACTAAATTACTTCAAGTGGAAGTATTTGGTGAGCGTCTATAAGTTTAAGTTTATTCATAAGTTTTTTTTCCACTAAACTTGACTAAAATAAACAATACTAGGTTGAATAGAATAACATGTAAAAAGAAAAAAAAAAGTCTCCAAAAAAACGAGAAAAAAAAAATTCAGCAAGTGTTGTTTGAGACCAAATCACAAAAAATTAGGGTCACTCTTAGAAATATAGGGGTCATTTATGGTGAGCACTGACTTTTTTTTATTTGAAACGTGACCCTTGTCTCACTAAAAGTTACGTAAAGACCGTCTTATAAAAGTAATAAAAAAAACAAAGTATTACTCCGTGTGATCGTTGAGGCCATAATTAAAGAGAAAATACCGAAGTAGTCCCCTTATCAGCGGATATATATGGCGGCAGGGCAGTCAATTCATTCCCCAGAAACCCAAAGGTGAACCGACCTCTAACACTCGGCTCTCACTGTAATGCAAACCAAACCTTAACCCGCCATTGAAAACCCTTTTGAAGGTGCCATGTCTCGAGCCTTTAACCTTGTCTCTAACAACCTTCAAGGTACTTTCTCTCTCTCTTAAGTCTTCTTAACTTCTGGGTTGTTTACAAAAGGCTTCTACTTTTCGTGCCCTTTCGGTTTCAATTTTGTCCAATTTTCATTTCTCAATTTAAGGTTACAATTCATGTTACTTGATATCCTTTTCTGTACTCTTCAGTGTCAAAATTTCTATCCTTTGCTTTCAATTTGATAAGTAAACTCTTGATATATACTCTTTGTATTGTATTGTGTTGGGGAAGCTTGTTTTCTTGCTTCTGTTCTATGATGCCCTTTTGCGCATTTTGATATTCAGATTACAACATTTAGTAAAATGGACATTCTGGGTTATCTCTGGTGTGTGTGGGAACGTATTATTTGTCGCGGGAGAGTGGGTTTCAATGTAGAGGTTGTTTTTCCGCGAGCTGTCCATATTGCACACCAAGTGTTTGTTGAAACGCCACTTTGTTTGGCTAATGTAATTTCTGCTTGGGTTAGCTGTTCTTGACTTTAATTGGGCGAATTATTATCTCATATCAGATATAATTGATGTAAGAGTGCATAGGATAATTAAAATGGAAACTGTTTTAGTAAATTGGTCCTTTGCAATCTTATTGATAGAAGATAGTCAAGATACTACTGTAATTTGTCTTCCTTGTAGTTCTTAGTGTTACTAATGGTAGTGCAATTATGCCGTCATTTCTTAGGAGTTGGAGGGGATGGGTGAAGGCCATCGCTTCTGGGAATTTAGAGAGCAGATTGCATAGAGAGTGCATCAAATTCTGCGAATTTATATAGTAAGATAGTGAAGCTTATCAGTTATCACCAAAAAGATTTGGTTCATTAAGCTTGCTATGATACATTCTTTGCTGTTCTAAAATTCCTAATGTGCTGGACATTTATAGATGAGACAATGAGATGTGATTATAGGGTTTGTGGTGGGAGGGGGGGGGGAGGAGGATGAGGAATCAGGAATGGGGATTCAGTAGATTTTCCTTCGTACAATTGTTGTATGGAGTTCACATCTCGTCATTTTTCTCTCTGGTTTTTGCAGGCTATGGACCATCTGAGAGTAGCTGTCGCCCCTGCTTGGGGGTTTCTGGAAGAGCTGTCAGCATATCCCCTTGTCCTCCTAGAATAGAATGTAAAACCTTTCAGGTGAAAATCCCATCTTCAAAGTGTGATTTGAGGCACATGTCCTTTGTTTGCAAGGCAACTTCTGGTGGTCATAGAAGAAACCCAGATTTCTCCAGGCAAAACAGGCAAGGATTCTCTCGAAGCAGGAATAGGCAGAATGACGAAAGAGACAGCCCTGAGAATCTTGATGAATCGGAGTTCATATCAACTAAAAATGGGCCATTGCTTTCTCTTTCCAATAGCCCTAGATCCCAACCCACTGCCTCTCCAGGACCAAGAGAAAGGGAGATTGTAGAACTCTTTAGGAAGGTACAGGCTCAGCTTCGTGAAAGAGCAGCTGTCAAGGAAGAGAAGAAGTATGAAGCTGTGAAAGGACAAAACAAAGAGAGTGAAACAGTTGATTCTCTTCTTAATCTTTTGAGGAAACATTCAGTTGAGCAAGGGAAAAGAAAAGTAAATGGGGGAAGCACAAGCGCAAACGAATTCAATTTTGATCGTCCGAGACAGAGCAACATACTCTCCAATGAGGATAAGAGCAGAAGCTTTTTCAGTTCTGATAGCATTGTTAGGGAAGAGCCTCAAGAAATTAGGGAAGAGCCTCAAGAAACAAATAGGCCTTCATTTAGCAGGCCACCATCAAGTTTTCGTCGTAGGTCTCCAGTTCCTAGGGTTAGATATGAGCCTATTGTCTCCACTGAGGATTTTGTCAATTCTGTATCTCATTTAGATATAGATGAAAAAGTAAGTGAGACTCATTCTGAACCAGACCCTGAGCCTGAACTTGAACCTGAATCTTTCTTGGAGCCAGACATGGATTTGGTGTCAGGGCTAGAGATAGAGCAAGAAGAGGAGCAAGAGGAGGAGCTAGGAATGGAGTTGGGGCCTGAAACTGATTTTGTGGATCATCGTGCAGTTAGTGACTTATCCATTGCTGAGGTGTCAAATGCTGATGAAAATAATGTTGATGAGAAAGAGACAGAAAAGCGGCATACTGAATACATGGATTTGAATGCTATGAAGTTAGCGGACCTGAGAGCACTTGCAAAAGCTAGAGGCATGAAAGGATTCTCAAAGTTGAAGAAGTCGGAGCTTGTTGGGTTGCTCAGTGAAGATCCAATATAATCCTCGTTGAGAAACTACTTTCCCTGGGTGACGGAGCAATTAGATTCTCCATTTTGGTTTGACGCTTGAGTTATTGTTTGGTTTAGGTCCAACAGAAGTCAGAAGTCTCATTCCTCCCCCAAGGTCCTTTCTAATGTCCTTAGTTATTGCGGTTAGGAATGGATAGGTATAAAGCTGGGAGTTTGTCCCTCTTGTCAAAATTTGATTTGTAAACCTATATGTTGGTGGCGTACTTATGTTTTGCTTTTGCGCTTAGGAAAGAAATTTAAGATTATGCATATGCTTTGAAACTCTACAGAAAGTTTGTACCTCGCACAATGACTATATTGCCTGTACATAGGTGCCGGCATTGCTGTTGTGTGCTCATATATACATGATTCACAAAGTAATTCCTGAAATAGCTTAGGTGTAAAAATAATTCTCACCATATACATCATGTAGGCTCGGACTCAAGCACGGAATGTATAATATTTTTTTTGTGTGTTAATACAAAGCCGCTGTGGCGCACAGAGGCTTTATAAAGGCGCTTTGGGCCACAACGGCTTCCCTTGTATATTTTTCCTTAGACTTTGAAAGTCTCTGTGCGCCACAACGACTTCCTTTGTATATGTTTCCACTACATTTTTTTTGTAATTTAGCTGAAAACATAAACAATAGTGAGCCGCTGTGGGCCACAGCGCCTTTCTAGCCTTTCTAAAGTCTCTATGCGCCACAGCGGCTTCTATAGTAACACGAAAAAAATGCATTCTGCGCCTGAGTCTGAGCCTATGTGATGTACATGCTGGGAATTATTTTCGAACCGAAGCTATTTCAGGAATTACTTTGTCAATCATGTATATATTAGGAAATCACACCTGAATTTGTTTATTCTCTCGGATAGTTAATCGTTTTTCTCCGTTGGTAACTTGTTAAGGCGTATGCAAGTGTACGTGACGGCTTATGGGAAACTCTGTATTTCAGCCTGAAGTGAAAAAATCCCTTCAAAAAGAAAAGTAAATTCAAAGGACGAAAAGGGAAACTAAAAGGTGATATTGGGAAGAAAATTTTTTGATACCGATAGATAAGAAAATGATATCTCGATAAGATATTTGGCCATTAAAGGATTGTTGTTTCCTAATAGCCATTCAGATGCTTAAGCACATCAATCCCATATAAGTATCTTTGGCAATATGCAAAGGGGGATTCAAATTGATTTCCTTAATGGCTTGTTTGGATCTAGGTATTTGATTTGAAATTCTGTATTTGGGACAAATTAGGTGTTTGGATGCATCTAATATTTCAACTTTGGAATTGGACGAAATTAGATCTGATTTGAAAAAGCCTATGAAATCTGAATTTCAATTCCTCACTCAAACCCTCCACATTTGAAAATTTCAGCTCCATTTTTTCTCTCTCCTCCCACCTCTTGAGTCACTAATTTACTTGACATTCCTTCTCTTCTCCTCTCTTTGTTTTTCTCTCTCCTCCCACCTCTCAAGCTCTCACCCACTCACAACAAATTCTGGTTCTCTCTCTCTCTCTCTCTAATTTCCATGGATGACCTTAGCTAGCTTGTTCTCTCTCTGCACATACCAAAAAAAGAAAACATAAATCAGAGATAATGGTGTCCGCAAGATGGATCACAGATCTGTTCTTGTGAATAGTATCATGTTGCGGATTTTCTCTCTCCTCAAATTTCTTCTCTTTTTTTCTTGTTCTATCTTCCACAATAGATAAGGAACGAAGCATAAGCAAAGGGGAGGTAGTCAACAAATAATTCGAGAGGAGAGAGAATATTACGTGTGAAGAGGCAGAAGAGGAAAAAAAAAAGTTTGAAGTGAAGATCAAATTCCCAGATTTGAAATTTCACTGTTTGCCAAACAAGTAGCATTGAATTTGAAATACTATATTTCGAATTGTTGAATTGAATTCACAGAATTTAAATGAAATCAGCTATCCAAACACACTCTAATGCAAGTTCTATATCGCTAATAAATACTCTAAATAATACACTAATTAATAGTGAGGGGAATTTAAACCTAATATACCCTTTTAAGTTTTAACCACTAAGCCAAGACCTTATTGGCTAAATAACATTTGAACTTTGAACCGATACTCATTTCCCATCTGATTTTTACATTTTCTTTTTGCTCATCACCATCTGATTTTTACTTGCTATAAGCGTCACTGCTCAGAAAATTGGACCCAAACGGCAAAACCTTCTTTGTTAAGCTATAGATATCCACTCGCTCAAAACCGTGTCAAATGCTGTAGTTAAATAAAAAAGGGCACTTGGAAAATTTCGCCCTTTATTCATCGAGGAGTTTTCTGGGCATAATGGAATTCAATTCATCATTGAATCAATAGTTGCAGTAAAAATATGGGCCAACAGAATTCGAAAGATAAATTGGTGTACGATCAAGTTATGGAAGGTAACGTTGAAGCCATTAAAGCTCTCTGCAGTGAAGGGGCTCGCCTTGAGGTATCTTCCTTTTTTTTCTTCCTTGTGTTTCAGTAGCCAAATTTTGGGAAATAGTTGTTTTTCTGTTTATATATCTGTAGGTTTTTCTGGGTTTGATTAAGATTTTTCTGGGTTATGAATGTTTGATTTGTAGTGGATGGATAAAGAAGGAAAAACTCCCCTGATTGTGGCCTCAATGGATCATAGGCTCTACATCATGGCGAAGACTCTGATTGAAATGGGTGCTAATATCAATGCATATCGCCCTGGTAAGCTCTAGATGAAGTTCCTTTAGTTTTGTTAAATGATTGTTAGGTGTTCAGAATTTTTATGCTTTAATTTGATGAAGTGAAATGTATGATTTCTTCATGTGGTTTTTGGGGATTGCTTGAAAGTTGAAATGTCACACCAATTCAAATGCATTATGCTTGTTCCAGTTGAGTAGTTCATTAAGCTTCAGTAGGTCCAAAAATGAGTATTGCTTGCTTACATATATACCGTGTCAACTTGCTTCTTAATCAATCACGCCCAAGAGTTTTTGGGGATGGTGCCCAGTGGTTCCCGTTGGGAGCAAACTGATGTGGTGCTTGCAATAGGTTTCCCAAAGGTTATTAAGAGCATGTTTGGCCTAGCTTGTGAGGAGCTTCACCCTATTTTCCCTCACAAACCACCTCCTTCACCTCCTCCTCACACCCATTTTCAACTTCCAAAAAGTTTAAACCACCCCCTAGGACTAGGACCCCCTTGAAGCCCCAAAAGTTGAAGCATCATATTCGAGCTTCTACTTTTGGGCCTCCCAAGTCCAAAGGGGTGTTTTGAGTTTCTTAGAAGCTGAAAATGGGGGTGAGTAGGAGGGGGAGGGGAAGGTTTGTGAGGAAAAATAGGGTGAAAAGTAGAAGTTTCTCTAAGCTAGGCCAAACACCACCTAAGTAGTGACCAGAGAACCTGTTAAAGCTGTGAAATGAGCTTAATGTGATGGTATTTTTTTATTTTTATTTTTTATATTTTTATCTATGGGTGGTAGTGGTACTATTATCCCTTCATCACTCAAATGTTTCCATTTGTATGTTAGGGCGTCATGCAGGTACACCTTTACATCATGCTGCAAAGAGAGGTCTTGATAACATTGTTAAATTGCTTCTCTCACATGGAGGTAAGCGTTTCTTTGTGTGTGTGTGTTTTACACTGTTATGGTTGGACAAGGTATAGCCAAGGGGATTGTTTGTAGAGGGTGAACTGAGGAAAGTCTGAATATCGTATTAGAGGCAGTTCAATGACAGGTTCTGCTGAATGAATTTGCAGCAAACCCTTACGTGAGAAATGATGATTGTCAAACACCATTAGATGTAGCAAGAACGAAGGCCTATGGCAATGTTGTCCGCACAATTGAGGTACGTTTTTTATTTTATTTTATTTCTCATGACGTCCAACATTCACATCGGAAGATTTACTGCTAAATTCTTCATTTTCCTGTTCTCTGGATTTTGTCGCTCCCTCCTCTTCAAGACCCATATTTGCTATTTCTCTGGTGAAATACGTGAGATGCTGCTGGCCCCAGGCGTTCTTGAATCATTGGTTCCTCAACGCTTATCAAGAAAGAGGTCAAAGTAGGTACTTATGTTCATGTTGAGCAACAATCCCTTTGTCTCTCAACCAAGCAGTTCCTTAAACAATTAGGTTACATATAATGTTGATGCAAGGGTGTGTGCATTTCTAGTATTTTCTTCAGCTGCAATTAGCTTTTGTCCATGCTCAAATCTTCAAGAACTTTCCATAGTTCATCCAGTCAAGTCTCACTTATACATATCTGAAGTGACAGTTTTTTGACATTTAGATGTGGACATTGGCATAAGAATGATAAGATGGAATGTTTCTGTCCGAGCGCTTTCCTTCTCACTTGGACTTCCAATACCCCAGACCCTTCCCTCGCGGGAATATACTGGGTTGTTCTGCTCCATAATTTTCACGCCACTTGAAGACCAAACAATTTATCTGGGACATGTGGGTTATTAACTTATAATCTCAGTCCTTGGGCAAGATTTCCAAATCTCGATGTGTTAATTGTATCTCCATTTTTACAAAAGGATTAATTGAAAATGTCAGATACACCAACATTGTAAGCGCAACTGTACAATCTGAGGGGAGGCCGGGAGGGGGATATACTATATATCCCAATTGTTTTCTGTTTTCTCTTATCCTGTTCTCCTTTTTCCCAGGAAGTGCTGGGTGGTAGTTGTTCCTTGCAGCCTTCCCAATGCGAGAAGGCCTACAAAGTTAGAGCTTGTTGTATATTCTAGTCAACAGGTAAATTGCTTTTTCAATTGATGTTTTGGCTGGGATTTGTTTGGCCGCTATAACTTTTTAATACGGATCTTGATCCCTGTGAATCTGCAGATTTGGTTATTTATCTTTTTCCTTTTGAATATACGGAAAAATTCCCTTGATTCTTTTTCACATGTTTGACAAGCTTTCCCTCTAAAGTCTAAGGTGAAGTTTAACACTTTGCAAAATGGGAATCATCATCATGGAAGGGGAAATGGAAAATATTAACATATGAGTAGTCTTTCTATTTATCACTAAGAAAAGAGAGTGATGTTTCCAGAAGAAACTATTGTGTGAAATGTGAATGGACATGTCTAGATGGTCATATATACTAGTTGAAGACCAACTATTAGGGTGAAGTTCTGACACCCCATTTTGTCTCCAATTGAACTTCCAAGTCCAAGCAGATGATTGTTGTTAACAGAGCCTTTTGTTCGGCTTGAAGTGGGACAAAGGGCTCGAAAGGTGGGGTGGTGTAGAAGAAATGATGTATATGCTTTCTTTCCCTCATCATTAGAACAGGAAACAAACTTTGTCCATCTCGTGAAATTTGTGAATGTGATGCTTTCTACTCATTGCTGGACTCTAACGAGTTGTGTATATCTTTGCTCTTCAAGTTGAGAAGATAAAAGGAATTTTTGTTCTTTCACATTTGTTGTCAATTTGTCATACATGTCTTTATTATGCAGAAAACATTCATATGATAATTTCATTTTATTGAGCAGGATGCCCAGCCTCGTACTGTCATTGCTCTTTGGAAGTGTAACATTGCGGAACCAAAGTTCCATGAGTCGGATCCGGCCTTCATAGTTTTTGATGAGTCAACAGGTGAATTCATTAATAGTATTGTTATCAGCTTACTACTTTTGTCATGACCATGCTCTTGCAATGGTTGGCCTTGAAACTTATCAATTTTAATCTGCTATAAACTGGTTTTTTTTCTTGCCTCATATACATGTTTTTGCTATTTGGTTAAGCTAGCTAAAGTTTTCACAATCAGGTGTAGCTGTTATCATTTGTGAAATAATGAAATCAGTATGGTGGTGTGCTCGGCTTGAGCCCCTATATCTGCCTTTGACATCCTGAAAGATTTAACTTAAGAGATCAGAGGGGGAAAACCCTGAGGGGGTAGCTCAGCTCGTAAGACCTCTGAGAAGTATTCCAGAGGTCCCAGGTTCGAGTCCCCTCAGGGCCACTGGAGGTTTTTCTGGTCGTTAACTTCAGGGCCCATGGGATAAGTGATAAGTCAAGCAAAGCTTGGACACCCATTTTAATATATAAAAAAAAACAAGAAATCAGAGGGAGAATTATATGTATTAAAAATTTGGTGATTTGTTTAATTGAGAAATATCATGTATTTTGGCATACATGTTCAGTCAAACATGGTTTGTCATTTATTTGGTGAATCACCAATGGTTCCAGGTTCAAGTCCCCTCAGGGCCACTCGAGGTTTTCCTGGTCGTTAACTTCAGGGCCCATGGGATAAGTGATAAATCAAGCAAAGCTTAACCAAGAGGCATTTGCCTCAATGGTTATCCTCTCACCTTCCAACTTGGAGGTCCCAAGTTCAAGGCTTGGGACTCCCATATATTCATGTGGTTGATGAATATATGGGGGGTGACATCAACAGTTGGCCTTGGCCCAGCTGGTATGGGTGGGGTGGGGTGGGTTGGGAGTGGGGGGGTCATTTGTACACTTAGCTCTGGGCCAACCCGAGATGGGCTGGCTTTTGGGCCCGAGATGAGCTGGGCTGGGTGGAGGCCCGATCTTACCATCATAAAAAAAAAAAAAAAAAAAAAAAAAGTCAAGCAAAGCTTGGACACCCATTTTAATATATAAAACAAAAGAAAAAGAAATCAGAGGGAGAATTATATGTAATAAAAATTTGGTGATTTGTTTAATTGAGAAATATCATGTATTTTGGCATACATGTTCAGTCAAACATGGTTTGTCATATATTTGGTGAATCACCAATTTCTAGAAGCTCCAAATTCGAAGACTTCTCCTAATCAAAGAAATTGTTTCCTGTTCATGCATTGCTTTTGTTGGCTTGAGTTATATGTGAGCTCTATGACCTGTATAAGCTTGGAATTTTCATATCTGTTCAATTTCTCTTTTTTCCACGTGTTCTTATTTTGCTTGTCTTAATTCATTTGTCCTTCCATTCAGGGACTCGGCATAAATTCTTATCTACCATTGAGGGGGACAGACAGCAACTTGCTCAGCTATATAGTGCTTGCAAAGGGCTACTTAAGGTATAATCTAATCCTCATAGAATCACTTTAGGGAATTAACTGTGACCCTCTGTAACTAGTAAATTGAAAATGAATTTCCCATGTTCCTTTGCTTATTTCAGAAGAACTAATTATAGCTCAAGTAGTAATGGCCAGAGAATATGATAAATATGGTGGAGTTGAACTGAAGTTTTAGTGTTCATTCGTGAATTACCCCTCTCAATTTGTGAGTAAAATTTTTTCTTTTTTATGTTGATGAGTTTGTCCTTTAGGGATAACATCATGAAGACAAACTAGTATTTACAGTATGTTACTCGTACTCTTCATATTACCTTAAGTACCCTTGTGGGACCTTCAACAGTCTGACATAGATATGGACACTTGACACTCGATTTTACGCACTCGCAGAAATTTCAGAACACCTAGACACATACCTGTGTTCAATACTTGTAGCCGAGTCCGAGTAGCATAGCCCTCAATTAGCGGTAACTAAGGAACAAATTTAAGTAATTTATCAGTGTGGTGCGAAGATAGATCAGGAGAATGCACTGTATGAGTCTGTAGTCTGCCTTCGATTTATTTGGGTTTTTCCTTTGATTCATTAAGTCCTTTTCTTGGGGGAGGGGGGGGGGAGCTGCTTTTGTGGGGCAGGTTTGGGTCCCCGCCTCTCTTCCATCCTGTTAAAAGCCTTCTGTAATGTCTCTGAATCTTAGGCCAATCTGCCAAACATATGTTGAGTCAGATTTCAGAATTACCTAGCTTTTTCTCAGTGCTGTTAGGTTTGCGGTTGTGTTGTTCAAAGAGTCAAGTATGTAGCTACAATTGTGTCCATGGACAAAAGCATTATCTGACTGCTCACTGGTTCCCTTCACATGGAGAACCACCTAGCATCAGTATGGAAACAAGAAACTCCCTCTTGGATAACAGAGCTTGGGAACTCAAGTTGTAGTTCGGAAAACACTAAAAGTAAACTGTAACACACTGTGATCTAAATGCCACTGTTTTCTAGTTGTAAATCTATCCTGCTCACAAGTTTTAGGATCTTTGAGGGGATCTGCGGTGGGTGTCTATGCCAAAGGCTATGATTACTCAAGCCTATGGCCCTAGTTTCGTAGGCGGTAGGCCCTTGGGCCATAGTCTACCTCTTACGATGGTGATTTGTGAGGGTTCTATGTCATGGGAACAAGGTTTATGAATCACGCCTTACAGGATTTTAGGAGATGTCACGATCAAAGAGTTGGTCTTATTGTTATTTCCCAATATGTTTTTGCTTGCACAAGCTTATTGGAGTTTACCACGTCTGAATCTAGATGGCTTCTTGATTCTTCTGACCTGAGGCCTATGACTGTTGCTCATAGGAAGCCAACCCTTCCATGATCATAGTTGGAAGCTGTGTGGCAAGCTGCTACGTCATCGACAGAAAAAGCTACCTAGTACTTTCTCTACGGTTTCACCTAGCATGTAGTCTATATCTCATTGTTCTTAATGCTGTTTGGATGAAGTATGTCGTAGCTTGTAGGCTTTTACGCACCTATTATATCGAGTACTATACATCTCTTTACTTCTTGATTAAAGCTTTTTAAAATAATGTAGTCTGTTTTGGAAAATACAAGTTACCTTTTGAATATTCTATTTTAACTTTGGACTATCTAGGTTATGTCGTCCCCCACTCCAAATTCGACCGGAACTTCACCTTTGTTAGTCGGAGCTTCTGCAGAACTAGCGAATGATCAACCAGAGGTGCTGTCAAACACAAATTTACAACCAACTTCGGCAGCAAATGCTAGTCATGGGGGATGGGGATTGGGTTCAGCTAGCAAGCCTCCACCCTCAGAGGCAAACTGCAATGGATGGGCAGATGGTTCGTCAAATGCAAATTCCCAGCCGACTTCTGCAGCAGATGCTACAAATGGTTGGGGCGATCTTGTAGATACTACTAATGGAGGATGGGGTTCATCTAGCAGGCCTTCATCCTCAAAGGCAAGCTGCAATGGATGGGCAGATGGTTTGTCAAATGCAAATTCCCAGCCGACTTCTGCAGCAGATGCTACAAATGGTTGGGGGGATCTTGTAGATACTACTAATGGAGGTTGGGGTTCATCTAGCAGGCCTTCATCCTCAAAGGCAAGCTGCAATGGATGGGCAGATGAACCAGCACGAGAAGAAAATAATGGTTGGGGTGTTTCTGAATCAAGGCCAACACCTACCCAACCACAGCATTTAGGGAGCCATGATAATAGTGCTCCTTTGGTCACCCATACAATGAATCTTCCAGCACCCGTGTCTTCTGCTCCATCAGCTCCTCCGTTACCTGCTGACATTTTAGACAATGACCCTATTCATTATCCAGCAGTTGACTTGAGCCCTGTCAACTTTTCTGTTCAAGGAGCACCAGAAATTTGCACTAGTAGTGAGGTGAAAGATACAACTGGTGACTCTTCTTGTGTGATATGTTGGGAAGCCCCGATTGAGGGGGCATGCATTCCTTGTGGTCATATGGCTGGGTGCATGTCGTGCTTGACAGAAATTAAATCCAAGAAAGGGGAGTGCCCAGTTTGCCGAGCTAAGATAAATCAGATCATAAAGCTTTACGTTGTTTGAAGTGAAACACAAAACAGTTTGCCAGCTTGTATACTGATCTTGGGCGATGAGATTCCCTTGTTACATGGTCAAAGCTCACATTCAATTTTGTAAAATTACATGATGGCAGGTGCAGTCAGTGCCACTATAGAACATTTGTGGATCATGTCCTCGGGCATAGACATCCTGTATATTACTGCATAGACATCCTGTATATTACTACATAGATAATTGTTACATCAGCAAAAAAAACTGCGGTGACATGTTAATTATGAACTCAAAACTATTAGTTTATTATTGGTGATCTTGTGTGGAGTCCGAAGAGAATTATTGTCTTTTGCAAAATTATTGAGTTCAGTATATCGTGTCGAGTTATCTCATTTGATTGGCAAGTGATTTGGGGGTGGTGCATCCCGACAGGAGCGGAGCCGAAGGATGGAACCAAGGTAGTGGTTGTCGTCCTACACTTGCAAGTGAACTCCGGCCAGGGGTGTCCCCGGGGCTAAAGCCTCCGACACCCAAATTAGCTCAATATAATATATGGAGTGTAGAGAGATAGTAAGTTAGAACTAGTGTGCATGCCTGTATGACGGGATATTTCAGCTTTTTTTATTTATAAATTTAATGTTTTCTGATGGGTTGTCTTGCTTCTAACTTTATTGTAAAAGAATTCTTTTTTTTTTTTTTGGGTGCTAATATTTTGGTTAACAGGTAAATAACACTAAAACAACATTAATGTGGGATTTGCAGAGGTTCGTCCCCCAGCATAACTCTTAATTTGTTTAGGGCAAATATTAAAATGTTGGGGGGAGGGATGCCCTCAAGTCATGTTAATAGTCATTCACTGGTCGTGTCGTGTATTAGCCTTTGACCAAAAAAAAGTCATTCATTGGCTTGTGCTGCCTATATAAAAGTTAGAAGTATCTACCCCTAAATGACACTGTTTGTTACATTATAGTTCGACGGAACTTTGAACTATATTTGACTGAGTGCTTAGGAAACGATTATCAGCCTTTTATTAACAAACTTGAGAATGTTTTATTATACAGTTCTTCTACCAAATAATCATAGTAGACAATGTATCGAAATAAACTAATAAATACATCAAAAATTTATTGAAACAAAATCTGGGTGGTCCATGTCCCATGTCCTAGCGCCCATGTCTCATGTCCCTTGGGTGAAATAAGAGTTCGGCGACCCGAATGAGCATCTCGAGGTATCGGAGGTCCTCTAAGGTGACAATAGACCCATCAGAGAAGTTTGGGAAAAAACGGAAATCGGGCCCCAGGAAGCCGAAAATCAAAGGCTATTATCCTCATTTTTTGGGCTTCCGAGAGGCCCCGGAACGAAGGTGTATATTTTTGCACATCTCACAAGAAACCCTTAGGGAACATAAGAGGCTCTCGGGGTCCGATATCGGGTCTCTGATAGGCTTGTAAATGCGTTTTTACGGGACACCATTGTAAGGGCCGGGCCGGAACACTAAAAGCATGGGAGCGTGATATCAAAGTTCGGGGATCCGGATGACCCTCCCAAGGCACCAAGGGTCCTTTAGGGTCATGATAGACCCCTTGGAGAAGTTTGGACAAAAATTACACCCGGGCCCCCAGAAGCCGAAAACGAAAGCTATAATCCACGTTTTTGGGGCTTCCAAGAGACCCCGTAACGAAGATGGATATTTTCGCACCACATTGCACGGAACACTCTTAGGGAACATGTAAGGCACTAGAGGTCGCTTATCCGATGCCTGGTAGGTTTAGAAAGGCGTTTTATGGGACAATGGTGAAAGAGTTGGAACATCAAAGACTTGGGTGATATCGAAATTCGGGGATCCGGATAACCCTCCCGGGGGCAACGAAGGTCCTCTAGTGTCAAGATAGACCCCCCGAAAAAGTTTGTGCAAAAATTACTCTCGAGCCCCGAGAAGCCGAAAACGAAGGTTATAATCCACGTTTTTTGGGCTTCTGGGAGGCCCCGTCAGAAAGGTGAATATTTTCGCACCACATCGCACGGAACATTCCTAGGGGACATGAAAGGCACTCGGGGTCGCTTATCAGGTCACTGATAGGCTTGGAATGACGTTTTACGGAACAATGGTGTAAGAGTTGGAACACCAATGGCATGGGTGATATCGAAGTTCGGGGATCCGGAAAACCCTCCCGGGGACACCGAGGGTCCTCTAGTGTCAAGATAGACCCCCCGAAAAAGTTTGGGCAAAAATTACTCTCGGGCCCCGTGAAGCCGAAAACAAGGTTATAATCCACGTTTTTTGGGCTTCTGCGAGGCCCCGCAACGAAGGTGGATATTTCCGCACCACATCGCACGGAACACTCGTAGGGGACATGAAAGACACTTGGGGTCGCTTATCAGGTCCCCGATAGGCTTGGAAGGGCGTTTTACGGGACAATATTGTAAGAGTTGGAACACCTTAGGGTCAAGATAAACCCCCTGGAAAAGTTTGGGAAAAATTACTCTGGGCCCCTGGAAGCCGAAAACGAAGGTTATAATCCACGTTTTTGGGCTTATGGGAGGTCCCGGAACGAAGGTGGATATTTTCGTACCACATCTCACGGAACACTCCTAGGGGACATAAAAGACACTTGGGGTCTCTTATCAGGTCCCTGATAGGCTTGGGAGGGCGTTTTACGGGACAATGGTGTAAGAGTTGGAACACCAAACGCATGAGTGATATCAAAGTTCGGGGATCCGGATAACGCTCCCGGGGGCACCGAGGGTCCTCTAGGGTCAAGATATAACACCCGGAAAAGTTTGGGCAAAAATTACTCTCGGGCACCGGGAAGCCGAAAACGAAGGTTATAATCCACGTTTTTTGGGCTTCTGGGAGGTCCCGGAATGAAGGTGGATATTTTCGTACCACATCACACAGAACACTCTTAGGGGACATGAAAAGCACTCGGGGTCGTTTATCACGTCCCTGATAGGCTTGGAAGGGCGTTTTACGGGACAATGGTGTAAGAGTTGGAACACCAAAGGCGTGGGTGATATCGAAGTTCGGGGATCCGAATAACCCTCCTGGAGGCACCGAGGGCCCTCTAGGGTCAAGAGAGACCCCCCGAAAAAGTTTGGGCAAACATTTTTCTCGGGCCCCGGGAAGCCGAAAACGATAGGGGTGAGCATGACCGGGTAACCGCCTAAAATACCTGGAACTGGTACTGGAACTGGTACTGGCGGATCCTAAAATCTGGGAACTGGTACTGGCGAATCCTGAAATCTGGGAACTGGTATTGAAACTGGCGGGTATCGGTTCCGGGACCAAGTACCCATTTTCACTTTTTCATAGACTTTTTGGTTCTCTTTTTTCCCAAAATTAATATTATTTTATACAACTCTCTTTAATAAACCATCTATTACTAAATTTTACCTAATATCATAATATTATAACCCAAAAACGAAAATACAAAAACAATAATTAATAAAACTCAATGCCACATCAAAGTATGAAACTCATAAATTGGTTCTTGGAATTGGTCCTGTCAGGTACCCGGCGGGTACCTGGTCCCAAAAACTGGTACTGGTTCCAACCAGCTCCGAAATTCTTGAACCAGAACTGGTCCCGATGGGACTGGTTCCAAGTCTGGACCCACTGGGTCCTGACCGGTTCCGGATCCAGAACCAGGTACTTGGTCCCATTGCTCACCCCTAGAAAACGAAGGTTATAATCCACGTTTTTTGGGCTTCTGGGAGGCCCCGGAGCTAAGGTGGATATTTTCGCACCACATCGCACAGAACTTTTAGGGGAGATGAAAGGCACTCGGGGTCGCTTATTAGGTCCTTAATAGGCTTGGAAAGGCATTTTACGGGACAATGGTAAAAGAGTTGGAACACCAAAAACTTGGGTGATATCGAAGTTCGGGGATCCGGATAACCCTCCAGGGGACAACGAGCTCTAGTGTCAAGATAGACCCCCCGAAAAAGTTTGTGCAAAAATTACTCTCGGGCCCCGGGAAGCCGAAAACGAAGGTTATAATCCACTTTTTTGGGCTTCTGGGAGGCCCCGTCAGAAAGGTGAATATTTTCGCACCACATCGCACGGAACACTCCTAGGGGACATGAAAGGCACTCGGGGTCGATTATCAGGTCTCTGATAGGCTTGAAAGGGCGTTTTACGGGACAATGGTGTAAGAGTTGGAACACCAAAGGCATGGGTAATATTGAAGTTCGCGGATCCGAATAACCCTCCCGGAGGCACCGAGGGTCCTCTAGGGTCAAAATAGACCCCCCGAAAAAGTTTGGGCAAACATTACTCTCGGGCCCCGGGAAGCCGAAAACGAAGGTTATATAATCCATGTTTTTTGGGCTTCTGGGAGGCCCCGAAGCGAAAGTGGATATTTTCGCACCACATCGCACGGAACACTTCTAAGGGAGATGAAAGGCACTCGGGGTTGCTTATCAGGTCCCTAATAGGCTTGGAAGGGCGTTTTACGGGACAATCGTGAAAGAGTTGGAACACCAAAGGCTTGGGTGATATCGAAGTTCGGGGATCCGGATAACCCTCCCGGGGGCACCGAGGGTCCTCTGACCTCTAGGGTCAAGATAGACCTCACAAAAAAGTTTGTGCAAAAATTACTCTCGGGCCCCGGGAAGCTGAAAACGAAGGTTATAATCCACGTTTTTTGGGCTTCTCGGAGGCCCCGGAGCGAAAGTGGATATTTTCACACCACATCGCACGGAACACTCCTAGGGGACATGAAAGGCACTCGGGGTCGCTTATCAGGTCCCTAATAGGCATGGAAGGGCGTCTACGGGACAATGGTGAAAGAGTTGGAATACCAAAGGCATGGGTGATATCGAAGTTCGGGGATCCGGATAATCCTCCCAGAGCACCGAAAGTCCTCTAGGGTCATGATAGATTCCTCGGAAAAGTTTGGGCAAAACTTGGAGTCGGGCCCCGGTAAGCCGAAAACGAAGGCTATCCACATTTTTTGGGCTTCCGTGAGGCCTCAGAATAAAGGTGGATATTTTCTCTTTTTTTTTTACTGGCCATGAGTCACATGACACGTTATAAGTAAATTGACACGCCATTCGGCAATTCAACGTCTGATGTGGCGAGATGTGGTTTAATCATTGGGTTTTAATCTAATTATATAGATTTACATTTTCCTCTTGGGGGGTTTTATAGTACTCGTAGATAGTGGATTATGTCACTTATATTGGTTGTACTTGGTGGGCCTGTTTGTGGATTAGAGGAGCCAATGGATATGTAGAAGAAAGGGTGTGGGTCTTGGCCCAAGTCCTCATATCTAATCAGCAAGCATCGACAACTATTTGAATCTTTTTTTTTTTTGCTAAACTATTTGAATCTTGTTTTTTTTTTTTGCTAAACTATTTGAATCTTTTAAACGCGTAAAATGGTAGAAATGTATGAGGCGGAAGTGAAACTTGCCAAATCTAATGTAGGGATGACTTGCAAACTTGACAATTGGTATATTTATTTGCGATTTACACCTAAGCCCATTGACTGGTAATTGCTTGCGGACTGCGGTTTTAAAGTGGACTGGCGTATTGGTTGGGGGTTGACATGACTTGATCTTCTTAGATCTAGATCAAGGTAGTACTAGTATACCACTGCAAACAAATATCTTTTGAATAGAAATGGAAATTAGTTTGATGTGAGTTTCCGTTGACTTTATATAGTGGAACTTTCTTTGAAACAACCTTATTTTTTTTTTATGAAACTTCATCAAATCCATGTAGAAATTCCATATATGTAGATTTTCCATCACACATTAAAACACACAAGGACAAAAGATAGAAAGGATATTATGCAAAAGTATTCTATGATGGTGAGTGGTAAACCAATCAAATATAGAAAATAAATCTTAATTGCCCGTAAAACTCACTTCTAATATAAAGAGGATCCTTTGAAAGCTACATATGAAAATTATCTTCTTATTTTGCTCTAAATCAATTTTTGTTTTTTTGAAAAGGCTCTAAATCAATTAAATAAAGTGCACAATTACATTTCAAAAAAAAGAGTGAATGGTTTCTAGTAATAAGAATGTAAATAATATAAGTATATCATATATATTAGAGATAGATATGTTAAGTATATTGGAGGAATATATTTACTATATTTATCTAGAAAATTATATAAATGATATTATATGTTTAGGATATTATACTAATAATCTAATGTATTTAGAAAATTAGTATATTCAGGATATTAGTTATGCTTGGAGAATAAGTTAATGTACTCTATAAATATGAAATCTCTCGAACTCCAGGCCCCCGTATAATTTTGTAAATGTAAAAAAGACAAATATAGGGAGTACTATGTTTTAGAGTAAGAGTATATCAAATCCTCTCACCTGGTGTGATGTCAACTTGGGGTGTTCTTCCTCAGGGTGGGACCTAAAAAACCCATTTCACTCCACATATAAATTCTCCAATAAAAATAAAATAAAATAGAAAGCCGCAATATTTAAAAGCCAGACTTGTCAAAGTTTTGACCCTTCAATCTTCATACCCATATTCGGTCTCTGTTACCATTACCAACAGCATTTCAAACCTTAATTGAAAGCTTTTCAAACAATATACGAGTACCTCTTTTTTTTCCTTTTTTCTTTTGGATTTCCCCTATTTCTCGATCAGTTTTCTGTAATAATTCTTTTGTGTCTAATTCACTTGTCATTTATTAAGGCAGACCAAAAATATAAGGGACCAAAAATGGGCCAAAAACAATCAAAAGATCGATTGCTTTATCAGCACGTACTCAATGGTAATGTTGAAGGTATCTATTCTCTCTCCAAAGAAGGCGCTAGTCTCGAGGTAATCCTAGTAGTATATATTTCCGGTGAATAATTACCAATATTCTGTTTCTTTCTAATTTATGTTGTTTTTTTTTGGTGCAATTTCTAATTTATGTTTGTTAATTCTTTGTTACAACGTACTTATTTGCTACAAATTTAGTTGTACATGTGTTGTCTGATTTTATAGTGTCCCAAGTGTTATAATATTGTGTGAGTTATGGAGGTGGTGAAGTAAGAAGTGTCAAATTTGGGTCGGAAATGAAGAAAGAGTAACACAAATTGTGTTTCCAATTTGATGGGCGAATCCGAAAATTGTGTCCATTGTAGTATGCTGATTTGTAGTGTCCAAATGTCATATCGTAATGGGTATCTTGTGTGCGAGATTGAATTTCGGTTAGAATCATACAGAATTACAAATTTACAATGATTGCGAGTACTTACCCAATTTTTGTACTGTGGATGTCATTTTGATGTTAGTGGAAAGATAAAGAAGGGAAAACTCCTCTAATTGTGGCAGCTAAGGATCCTGGGCTATACGTTGTTGCCAAAACTCTCGTCGAATTAGGAGCTAATGTCAATGCATTCTCCCGAGGTGAAGCTTAATTCATTTCTCTTCAAAGTTGGTATTTTTGGTCTTCGGAGAAGATTTGTGTTTAGTCCTTGAATACTCGAAAAGCTTTTCTATAGTAAGACTAGATAACATAATAAGTAACATAGACCAATTCAGAAATATTACTTAAGTTGCTAATATATTTCTTGATTATTGAGCTAGGAAAATAATGAATGTGAAGTGCACCAATCGAATGGATGAGTGTGAAATGAATTGAAGTTCATCATAATTTAAATGATGGCCAAAGAGAAGTTTATGGAGTATAAAATTGAATTTGGTACTCCTAAAATACTTGTTCATGTTGCTTCTTACTGTCTTAGGGAGTAATGGTGGAACACCTCTACATTATGCAGCAAAGAAAGGACTTGACCTTACTGTTGTTTTACTTCTTTCACATGGTGGTAGGTCTCTTATAATCTTAATCCATTCTAGCTTATTTGTTGTTGTTGTTGTTGTTGTTGTTGTTGTGTGTGCCTGTGTGTGTGTGTGTGTGTGTGTGTGTGTGTGTGCGTGTGTGTGTGTGTGTGTGTGAGCATCTGTTGATCTAATAGGATGGGTTCCAGAATCCTGTATACCGGAACTGGTTAGAGCCTTAGAGGATGGAGTTGAATGCTCTTAGTTGTGCTCTCTCATGTCTGAGCTTAGAGCTATTTCGCTCAAAGCACCATGGATTTTTATTGTGAAAATTAAGTTTAACTGTCCCTCCAATAACCCAATGCAACATCAATGACCAAGCACATCAAGTCTGATATTCATCTTTTTCAGAAGAAAGGTAGCTATTAGTTCTTTCTGTGTTGCATGTTCCCACCGCGTATCAGTAAACATTTTCAGGATGAGCTTGCCAATACAGCTCTTTCTGTGATTCAATCTCAGCGGCTAAGAATCCATTTATGATAACCCCTAGCTATTCTTTAGTGCTATGTATTTGTTTTGTTTTGTCCTAATAGATTCCCCTTGTCCTACTCATAACCTTTTGAGGGATTTTACCAAATTTACAATGCTAACCATGGACTCTATTAAATAAACTTGCAGCCAATGCTTTTGTGAAAAATGACGAGCATAAAACTCCACTTGATGTGGCTAGAAAGAATGCACGTAATACTGTTGTCCGCGAGATTGAGGTAAAATTTGGCTTTTCACTTGGAAAAGTTCTTCTGTGTCACAGGCTCACAGCCATATAACACCATCCTTATATTAGTCTCCTCGTTGCTTGTATCTTCAGAGCCGTATCTGCTATTTTGCCGGTTACATACGTGAAACATTTGGCCCCGGATTCTCTGATGCATCTGCTTCTCAATTGTCGTCAAGATTAGTGTAAGTCATGCTTCTCTAGCTTTGTTGATTGTGTTCTTTTTCTGATTTGTGTATTTTCCGGCTTGATACGCATTGAAATATGATCAAAACGATTGGCATTACTTACTAGTTCTCTCTCCTTCCGCAGTTGGGTTGTCGTAGTGCCTCGCAGCCCCCAGAATCCCCAAAAGCGTCCAAAGTTGGAGCTTGCTATATACTCCACTCCTCAGGTGTATATATTGCATTATGAAATTAGAAGTCTTCAAACTGAGATCTTAAACTCATTTGTTGCTTCAGTAGCCTAAAATGAAACTGCATGATGGTTTTTCTTACAAGGTTTAGGATCTTGATTGTTTTGAAAGTATTCTTGATTTGTTTTTTAGCCTTGCAGTTGCTCCCATAAAATGTATGTGGGTTCATAATTACCAACCTGCATCAAAGGAAACAGAACATATGGTGGAAGCTGGAAATATGACTATTAGCCAGGAGTTACTTGAAATTGAGTGCTTTGTCTATGCTAATAAAAAAAATACATATGCAGGCTAAATTTTCCATTGAATGTTTTACTTGCAGGAGTTAGTCTGACCTGCTCTGTCAGTGTAGCCAAGCTGAGCGAATCTATTTAAGAAAGACTAAAGAGTTCATTGTTTCAAACAATATAACATTGCTACTTTGTGTGGGATGCTCTGCTGTTTTTTATTTACGAAGCATTTTCCCATGATGAGCAGGATGCTGAGCCTCGCAAAGTTGTCTCCCCGAAAATGTTTAAAATCAAGGAACCGAAATTCAACAAACCTAGTCCTGCTTTGATAATTATTGACAAGTTTACTGGTGAGTTCAGGTTCTCAAAACCATTCAGCTAGCTAACATAAATTCTAATTTCTCCAATGCTTTCAAGAATACATTGGGATTTGTCTTGCCTGCTTTATAATAACTTGATGAGTTTAGCACAAGGTGGTAAACTTCAGACAAGCTCCAAACTGGGAATTTCTTATAATTTCCACTTAAAAAAGTGTAATTTATTCTGCATTCTTTGAAGTTGGATGTACATGGTATCTTTATATGTTGCACATGATCCGCGGTTTGATTCTTGTCTCCCCTTCAGAAACTCGCTATAAGTTCTCATGTGTCAGTGAGGATGACAAGAAGCAACTTCGGAGGCTATACAATGCTTGCAAGGGGATCTCTCAGGTATTATTTAGTTTAAAGCAGTAAAGGTTACTCTAGCTAACTAAACCAGGTCATAAACAAATGTCTGAGAAGAAAATGATTGAATGATATCCAATCAATAAACAACCAGAAAGACTACTAAAATTATTAAAATGGCACTTCGGAGATCACTTTGATTATAATCTATATCTCTACTAGAGTCAAAAGCACCAAGATATCTGATTTAAATTGGAGCCACAATACAAGGAGAAGCCTATGGACAGCAATGACAGCCAATACTATTTACCTTTGTTAATTAGCTCAGATTTGCACTTCTAAAGATGTATTATGTAAGTCTGAGAGTTGATGTCTATCGTGATTCTTTGACAGACAACCTTCTCATTCGAACTAGGCCTTCTTATTAAAAATGGCAAATAAATCCATAGATCTCAATATTTCTTTCTGCTGTTGATATTTTACATTTATTGTCAGAACAAAAGAAGCTATAATGTAATTGAAAACACTATATTAACTTCACTTTCTGAATAATTATATATGTAGGTTATGCCAGTCGCAGCCCACACACGTCCTGATGCTTTGGCTTTGCCACTTAGAACAATGGAAGAAAGTGCAAGGACAATGGCAGCTAATACCAACCCTCAGTCGAGTCCAATCATGAATGGAAGAAATAGTCAAGGTTATGCAATTGCTTCTCCCATCAATCCTTCCATCATGCCCAATAACGATGACTGGTTCATGGAATCGCCTGGAGGAAAATACAGTGGAGGGCGCATTACAGAATACTGGACACCACCAAATGGATCTCCACTTATAAGGAGCCAGACAAGTATTCTATCTCCTGTCATGCAAAAACAAGACAAATTTCCTACTGCAGCTTCTCCGCGTCCATCAGCTCCACCAGTAAGTAGTTCTGATGAGCTTTTTGGCCCTGACGAGCTCTCTATTCCTCCATTCAGTCAGAGTAATGAAGCTTCCACATCAATTGCTGCATCGGATTCCTCTTCATCGTGCGTGATCTGCTGGGAAGCTCCGGTAGAGGGAGCATGTATTCCTTGTGGTCACGTGTCTAGTTGCATGGCTTGCTTGAAGGAGATTGAGGACATGAAAGGGGTTTGCCCTGTTTGCAGATCCCACATAGATCAGGTTGTAAAACTTTATGGTATTTAATGTGACATAAAATTGCAGCAAAGACATTAATCAGTATAGAATTAAGTTATTTGTTGAACACATTCACTCTTATACATACACATAAATTTGTATAGATACCTCTTTTTTCGTCTGTTTATTGAACATTTGTGAAATTGTTTGATGGTTAATTACCATTGCACTTGACTCATTGCTTGCAACATTCACTTGCTCCATGCATCTTTTCCACCTTTTAATACTTGTGCGTGAATGCCCTTAATAGCAAATTTTCAACCAAATAACAGAAATGTAAAACTTCTATTTTCCCATCCCTTACAACAAACACGGAATTCTAAAATCCTAATATTCTAATCCCTATCCTCATCTTCGATTTCCAGTCCCTTCGAACAAACGGCCCCACAAAGTTAAATAATCCTAAACAAAAGAGGAGTCTAACAAAAGCGGAGTCCTAACAAAAACGGAGTCCAATGAGCAACTCGTTTCCAGTCAGTTGTTACGTTATAGAGTACCACGCAGTCGCACGCCCAGCAGCTATCTCCTCTGTTTTGCTTGCGCGCCAGAACCAGAACAAGAACCACCCCTGCTTTTCTAATAAACGACCTACTGCCCCTTTCGTCTTCTTGTTTACTGGTTTGTGCTAAACCTTAGATTGATTTCATTTCGTTTAAAGTCGTGATTTTTATTGATTCAAGGGTTTATGTAATCATGTTTATGGAATTTTTATGCAAATTTATTTGATTTGATTTGGCATTAGTACCGGTTGGCGATGGGCGCTAACTATCAATTCAGTATCTATGTGCTGGCTACCTGTTGCTGATATATTCATTGAATCTTATTTCATCAATATTCTTGTACTTGTATTTATTTTGTTTATTTAATTATTAATTTGATGAATCTTACAGTAGTATCTATTCTAATACATTAAGTAGTTGTTGTTTAAGGAATTACAGTTCCCCATTACCTCGAGGCTTTCCTTGGATACTCTAGCAAAGTATCTTACCCAATGAGCTTTTTGTTTGCACGCTTAAAATTAAAAGGCCAATATGGAGTATTAATTAAGGTTAAGAATGAATTTTGATTGCATACTAAGCTGTTGGAGGACAATGACCTTGACCTATCTACAAAATGAATTTTCCATTCTCTAAGCGTGCGCGCTTGTGGGTGTGGAGTGGGCATATGGTTGGAGCTTGGTGGACAGGATGTCATGGTCATCCACCACTAGTAAGGATGCATAAGAAATCTCATCCACTACTATATTTGATGTTGTTAAGATTATGTGATGGTTTGATGTCAAATGATGTTCTTGTTTGATTAATTTTACTAAATTTCATCATATGGAATATATTTTTGAATATACGAAAACATACGGAGTATTTTACTAAGTCCCTTACAAAGTCTTCTTGTTTCAGTTGAGAAATTGTGAAGATGGTGGTTCATTGTTGCAGGTGTTGCTGAGGTGACTATAGACAAGCAGAGTAATTTCAGTTTATTAAGTATCTCCCTTGGTAGAAGTGCTTCTGTGGAAGGAACACATACATACTGGGTCGTTTGTGTTGTTCTTTCCGTTGTGCTCAGTTTAATTCTCCAGAGAACTTAATTATCATCTACAACAGTACTTGAAGTACGTAATGGTGGATGATGCTCGGAGAGTTGAGCCTAATACAAACTGCTGCATTGTTGCATGTTTGCACAATAAAGAAGGCCAGGTTGTCGAACGTCCAACTAAAAGAAAAGATTTAGTAGGTGAATCATTGTCAGCACCAGAAGGATGCACTGACATTAATTGTTTACAAGATGAGCTTTTGATGGAAATATTTCGTCGGCTCCCTTGCAGTAGGTCTGTCATTCAGTGTAAATGTGTTTGCAAGAGTTGGTATACTTTGATCTGGAGGCCTGACTTCATTCGCCATTTCTATAGAATGGATATAAAGCAAAGGCATGATGTTCTTTTCCGTCTAAAACCTTTTAGACGGACACGGAATTTTAGTTATATAAGGTCGATATATCAACGACATCATCTTTTCAGCATTGAGGAATCCTCTCTGTCTATTATGCCCCCCCTCATTGAAGAGAAGGATGCAGCTCCTCTTCATGTGGTTGGGGCATGTAATGACTTATTGTTGTACCGCCAAAATAATGTGTCTGAGATGCGTGTGGATTACTATATTGGTAACATTCAGACGAGGCAGCGGATTCCTTCACCTCCATGCTACTACAATAGTAGTCAGACTGGATTCGTTTGTGATCCTTACTACTCGTACATTGGGGGAAATAAAGGATGCAACAACACTAGGCAAAATTCTGCATGGAGGTTCAGCATCGTTGTTATACCAAATCCAGTGGTTATTATTCCAAATCCAATCGCTTTCATGCCACATCCATCATCCTAAATTTTTCCAAATGGATACTCTGATCCTCCTCCTACTAAGTTCACAGTGTACTTGTTTTCATGTAGCCGATGGCGTGAGAGAGTGTTATCATTTCCACAAGGTTGTTTGGTAAGTGCTTTTCAGATAGGGGGCATTCCCTTTGGTGGAATGCTATATTTTGTGTTTCTTGAGGGTTTAATTAGTTTCGATCCTTATGATGATGGTGACATCGATGGTCTTATTCAGTGTGGCTTCATTGCTTGGCCTCTTGGCATTTTGCCTAACACACCAGGAATTGGGGTGTATCGTGGGCAATTGATTTATTCAAATTATGTTGATGATGAGAATAGAATGAAAGTTTGGATTCTTATAGACATAGAAGGGGGGGAAAGAGAATGGAACTTGTTGTATAACATCGCGAAAGAAGATTGGATCTTCCCAGGTGATAATATTGATAATGCTCGCCTTGCTCGGGATTGGCAAGTTGGTAAGACTAAACATCGAGGATTTGTGCTTGGTTTCCATCCCAACGATTCTGATGTTGTTTATTTGAGCAACAAAAGATATGTTGTCTTGTGCAACTTTAAGAAGAGAACAATGGAGGTGGCTTCGCGCATCCCTTTGTGGCGTGGCAGGTTTGTAGGATTCTGTGCTTTTCCTATATCCTTCCCAACTTGGCCAACACCACTGCCCACCCTTGCCTGAGCCACCACTATTTACTGTTCAGGGTGGTGTTGCCACTGTACGTTCACACTAGAAATTTATATTTATGTTTTGTTTACATCCACTTTCGACAACATTATACATATTAGTACTAGAGTTATATTGACGGTTGCAGTTAATATCTTATTTATTGGGTTTTTCTACGTGATGCCCTTATAATTTTACATTTTCTACCGTGTATCCTTCTTAAAATTACTTTTCATTTAAACATTAGCAAAAAAAAAAAAAAAAGAACAATGGAGGTGGCTTCGCGCATCCCTTTGTGGCGTGGCAGGTTTGTAGGATTCTGCGCTTTTCCTATATCCTTCCCAACTTGGCCAACCCCACTGTCCACCGTTGCCTGAGCCACCACTATTCACTGTTCAGGGTGGTGTTGCAACTGTACGTTTTTATGTTTTGTTTACATCCACTTGGTATATATCCACAACATTATACTTACATCATAGTACTTGAAAAAGTCCGTCCTAGTTAACAACACTTCAGTATTCCGTGCTTTTTTTGTTTAGTTTTTTTTGGTGTTTATCATTTAGTTTCAAGGCATGTTCTCGTTATATGATTTATATTGATTTTTTATTACTTTTAGCAATTCAACAAAGTTTAGTATGAATCAATAAAGTTTAGTAAAAGATCAATAGAAATTTGGGTATTCCTAAATTGAATGAATTTTAGTTAGGACTAATTAGTAAAGTTAAAGTTGGGTAATTACTAATTAGGGAAGGAGGGTGAGTTAGAAAATCAATTTGTTGTCACGTGTAACACATGTGAGGATGTTTGTCTAAATTTTAGTCGGAATAGTAATTAAGGGTCACAACTGCATTTTTTCTATCTTATTAGGAGGTTCTGAACAAGATTTATCTTTTAAGGAATTCTTGACAAGTTGGGGTAAACTTGAGGAATTTTGGTCGAAATTTCCAACATTTTACTACATTTAAAAATGTAATATTTTTGTGATAAAAAAAATGTAACATTTTTTATGTCCAAAAATCATAATATTATAGACATATAGTGGGTATGAGAACTTGTACTCGCTGCCGTCAAAAACAAACAAGAAAAAAATAAATAAAATGGGACCCTGACCCCATTTTGCCCTAACCAGGAAAAGAAAAGAAAAAAATGTTCCCTCGGCAATCAACATACAACAGAACATACCCAAACACTCTCTCTTTCCCTCTGAAAATTTTCATGTCCATGGAGCGTTGTTAACAAGGTACATCAGGGTTTCCCAGAAATGTCGAATAATCGCAGATATTCGGTGGTTTATTTCTGCTTCAACAAACTCCTCATTCTATAATACATTTTCAATTTCTGGGTCTGTTTATGCCTTCACCTACCAGCTTCTCCTACATCAGGTACACCCAATAATTCTTCGCATTTGACATTCTTTTTTATTCTCTCTTTTTTTTTTATTATTTATTTTTTTTGGTTTTTTGGGTCTATTGTTCTTCTGCTCGAATTTGTTGATTATTTGCATGTCATTGAGATTGAATAATTAAGAGAAGTCATGGGTGCCATTTGGATTATTTGGGTTTCTCAGGATGGTATGGCTTTGTTTCATGGAGATCCTCTATTTTGGAAATTGAATTGGGTTTTGTTATATATGGTGTCTTACATTTGGGGGGGGGGGGGGGATTTTTGATTTTTAACGATGTATGGGCCATGAGTACAAGAGCTTAATTTGTTTGATATTTCACGATTATGGGATCTTCTATATTATTTGAGAAATTTTGAGATATGAAAGGCTTCTTTGATTTGGGGGCTTTGTCGTCCACTTAGTTATATACCAAGAACCCTTTTTTGGGGCTTTTCTTCCCCTCTCATCAAGGTCTTTCTCTTTGGGAAGGGGGGCGGGGGGAGGGGGAGAGGATTCTTTTAGTGGAGGAAGAAAATGTAAATGCGAATGTGATTGCTTAGAGTAGCACTTTTGAAGAACAGAACTCAGAAGTTTGATGATGTTGAATAATCGATACTGAATTACTGATTAATAGGTTAAGTTTGCATCAAATGAAACTGTTTTGTCATTTTGTGTATCCATAGTCGTTAGGCTATAGTTGTACCAAAAAAAGTTATTATATTTCCAACAGTGTCACATAGTATGCCATACGTTTTGGTACGAGGAACAGGTACGGGAACGTAATTGCTGCCTAAGTTGTGCAGTCCATTAGGGTGGGTTGAACGAATTGTGTTTATGGTACCATTTTGCAGGGGGGTTGAGCAAATTATGTGACACTGATTTCCAATGTTGTGTTTTTTATTTTTTTTATTTTAAGAATAGCAAGTTGATTTGATGACATGTAATGGACAAGATATAAGATTAGCTTTGTCATGTGTCATTTACTTCTTGCAAAGCACATAAACTTTCTCACCCAACTGATCCCTTAGATTATCAACCTCATAGGGGGCGCTGGAAAAGTCAATATGAACTACCTGGCATTTCTGCTTAGCAGAGTAAAATGAGTTGCCTTTAAGGCTTATTGTAGGCAGGCTTAGAGTTCATTTTATTCTTCATTTGTGTTTTTTAAATTCTCAAATTATTTTTGGAGATATGAATTCAGAATTTATGTGTTTATCGGGCTTCAAGCTGATAATGAAGAGTTAATTTGTGTAACCAACTAATCACTAGCTTGAGGCTACTATTCTCTTGTTGGCTCTGCTAAGTGCATCAAAAGTTTAGAAGGGTGGAAGGGGGTGTACTTTTCTCTAGGTGGGAAGGATTACATCTTTTCAGTCTTATTTGTCTAGCATTCCCCTTTACAATCGGTCTCTGTTTAGGATTCCGGTCAGTGTGGCACACAAGTTTGAGAGGTTGATGCACGATTTCTTATGGTCTGGAACTGTTGGGGGCAAAAGGGATCGCCTTGTCACTTTAGACTTAGTGTGTAGGCCAAAGGCCAAGGGGGAACTTGGATTTGGCCATTTGGTTTCCAAAAACATTTCGCTAGTGGGGAAGTGGTTATGTCGTTTTCCTTTGGAACCCGAGTCCTTATGGCACCAAGTTATTTGGAGCAAGTGCGGTCTTCTACAGAACGATGGGATGCTCATGTCGGCTCCTCCATCTCCCATGCTTTCCATTGGAAATTCATTTCACATGTATCATCTTTCTTCTTCCCCATGGTCAGGTTTAGATTGGAGAATGGACATCGGGTTGGGTTCTGGGAGGATGTGTGGAATGGGGACTCATCGTTCTCTTTCGGATGTCCTCGGGTTCCAGCTGTCCACCCTTCATGACACACCGCTTGCTCTTTTCTGCCAGCACCGGTGGCGTGGGACTTACATTTATGGAAAACTCCTTTTGATTGGGAATTGGGGGAAATGACTTCTCTGATCAGTGTTTTGGATACCATTCATTTTGATTCCATGGGTGATTCCAGGGTTTTGATGGGAGACCCCTCCGGAGTTTTCTTTCGCAATTCTTTCTTACACACTCTAGCCTCCCATCAGGCCATCACATCACCCCCTTTTCCCTTTGGCCAATTTCATTTGGAAGTCAAAGGCTCTCCTTAAAGTGTGCGCCTTTGTGTAGACTATAGCATTAGGTAAGGTGACCACTCATGCTATGGTTCAACGGAGGAGGCATGGCTCGTCTTTGTCCCCGGATGAAACGAGGCTTGTGAGACTAGTTTGTACCTTTTCTTGCATTGTCATTTCAATCATTCTCTTTCGAGACGGTTATTCAGCATTGCGGGGTAATGTTTCATTTGCCCTCCTACTAACACTCAGCTCATCCAGGCTTGATCTCTTGGCCTAGGTAGGGGCAAGGAGAATAAGATGCTGTGATGTGCGTTCTTTGCCATCTTTTGGTGTGTTTGGTTGAAACGGAGTTCCCGGACTTTGGATTGGGTCTCTAAGCCTCCTGGCTTTGTTTGGGGGCGTACTTTGCTTCTCTGTGGGCCAAGGCTTTAGGGGCTTTGAGTAGGGTTCCCCTCACTGATGTGCAACGTCACTAGGACTACCCTAAAGGACCCTCGGTGCCCCGGAAGGGTCATCCACATCCCCGAACTTTGATGTCACCCATGCCTTTGGCGTTCTTGCTCGTACACCAATTTCTTGCAAAACGCCCTTATAAGCCTTTCAAAGACTAGATAAGCGACCCCGAGGGCCTCCCATGTTCCGTAGGGGTGTCCCGTGCGATCTGATGCGAAAATTTCCACCTTCGTTCCGAGGCATCCCGGAAGCCCAAAAAACGTGGATTATAGCCTTCGTTTTCGGCTTTCAGGGGCTCGGGTATCATTTTTGCCCAAACTTCTCCAGGGGGTCTATCATGACCCTAGAGGATCCTTGGTGCCTCGAGGGGGTCATTCAGATCCCCGAACTTCGATATCACCCATGTATTCGGTGTTCCGACCTTACATTGTTGTCCTGTAAAAACTCCCTTACAAGCCTGTTAGGGACCCGATCATGGACTCTGGGGGCCTCTTATGTTAGCTAAGGGTGTCCCGTGCGATGTGTTGCGAAAATATCCACCTTCGTTCCGGGGACTCCCGAAAGCTCAAAAAACGTGGATTATAGCCTTTGATTTTCGGCTTTCTGGGCCCCGGGTGTCATTTTTGCCCAAACTTCTACAAGGGGTCTATCTTGACCCTAACGGACCCTCGGTACCCCCGAAGGGTCATCCGCATCCCTGAACTTTAATATCACCCATGCCTTTGGCCTTCTTGCTCGTACACCAATTTCCCACAAAGCGCCCTTATAAGCCTTTTAGGGACCGGATATGCGACCCCGAGGGCCTCCCATGTCCCCTAGGGGTGTTCCGTGCGTTGTGGTGTGAAATTTTCCACCTTCGTTCCGAGCCCTCCTGGAAGCCCAAAAGGTGGATTATAGCCTTCGTTTTTGGCTTACAAGGAGGCCTCCCATGTCCCCTAGGGGTGTTCCGTGCATTGTGGTGCGAAAATTTCCACCTTCGTTCCGAGCCCTCCCGAAAGCCCAAAAAAGGTGGATTATATAGCCTTCAATTTCGGCTTACAAGGGCCCGGGTATCATTTTTGGCCAAACTTCTCCGGGGGGTCTATCATGACCCTAGTGGATCCTGGTGCCTCGAGGGGGTCATTCGGATCCCCAAATTTCGATGTCACCCATGTATTCGGTGTTCCGACCCATACATTGTTGTCCCGAAAAACGCCCTTACTAGCCTGTTAGGGACCCGATAATGGACCCTGGGGGCCTATTATGTTACCTAAGGGTGTCCCTTGCGATGGGTTGCGAAAATATCCACATTCGTTTCGAAGACTCCCGAAAGCCAAAAAAAACGTGGATTATAGCCTTTGATTTTCGGCTTTCGGGGACCCTGGGTCTCATTTTTTCCCAAACAACTACGGGGGGTCTATCATGACCCTAAGGGACCATCGGTGCCCCAGAAGGGTCATCCGCATCCCCAAACTTTGATATCACCCATGCCTTTGGCGTTCTTACTCGCTCGTACACCAATTTCTCGCAAAACGCCTTTCTAAGCCTTTCAGGGACCAGATAAGCGACCCCGAGGGCCTCTCATGTCCCCTAGGGGTATTCCGTGCGATGTGGTGCGAAAATTTCCACGTTCGTTCCGAGGTCTCCTGGAAGCCCAAAAGACGTGGATTATAGCCTTCGTTTTCGACTTTCAGGGGCCCGGGTATTATTTTTGCCCAAACTTCTCAAGGAGGTCTATCATGACCCTAGAGGATCCTCGGTGCCTCGAGGGGGTCATTCGGATCCCCGAACTTTGATATCACCCATGTATTCGGTGTGTTGACCCTTACATTGTTGTCCCGTAAAAAGCGCCCTTACAAGTCTGTTAGGGACCTTATAATGGACCTTGGGGACCTCTTATGTTACCTAAGGGTGTCCCGTGCGATGTGTTGCGAAAATATACACCTTCATTCCGGGGACTCCCGAAAGCCACAAAAACGTGGATTATAGCCTTTGATTTTCGGCTTTCAGGGCCCGGGTGTCATTTTAGCTCAAACTTCTACGGGAGGTCTATCATGACCCTAAAGGACCCTCAATGCCCCAGAAAGGTCATCCGCGTCCTCGAACTTTGATATCACCCATGCCTTTGGCGTTCTTGCTCGTACACCAATTTCCTGCAAAACACCCTTATAATCCTTTCAAGGACCGAATAAGAGACCCCGAGGGCCTCCCAAGTCTCCTAGGGGTGTTCCTGCGATGTGCGAAAATTTCCACCTTCGTTCCGAGGCCTCCCGGAAGCCCAAAAAAGTGGATTATATAGCCTTCATTTTCGGCTTTTAAGGGCCCGGGTATCATTTTTGCCCAAACATCTCCGGGGGGCCTATCATGACCCTAGAGGATCCTCGGTGCCTCGTGGGTGTAATTCGGATCCCCTAACTTCTATATCAACCATGTATTCGGTGTTCCAACCCTTACATTCTTGTTCGGTAAAAACGCCTTACAAGCTTGTTAGGGACCCGATAATGGACCCTGGGGGCCTCTTATGTTACCTAAGGGTGTCTCGTGCGATGTGTTGATTAAATATCCACCTTCGTTCTAGGGAACTCCCGAAAGCCCAAAAAACGTGGACTATAGCCTTTGATTTTCGGCTTTCGGGGCCTCGGGTGTCCTTTTTGCCCAAACCTCTAAGGGGGGTCTATTGTGACCGCAAATGAGCCTCGGTGCCTCAGAAGGGTCATTCGCATCCCCGAACTTTGATATCACCCATGCCTTTGGCGTTCTTGCTCGTACACCAATTTCCCACAAAACGGCCTTATAAGCCTTTCAGGGACCGGATTAGCGACCCCAAGGGCCTCCATGGACCCTAAGGGTGTTCCGTGCGAATATTTCCACCTTCATACTGAGGCCTCCCAGAAGCCCAAAAAAGGTGGATTATAGCCTTCTTTTTCGGCTTTCAGGGGCTCGGGTATCATCTTTGCGCAAACTTCTCCGGGGGGTCTATCATGACCCTAGAGGATCCTCGGTGCCTCGAGTGGGTCATTCGAATCCCCGAACTTCGATATCACCCATGTATTCGGTGTTCCGACCTTACATTGTTGTCCCATAAAAACGTCCTTATAAGCCTGTTAGGGACCAGATCATGGACTCTGGGGGCCTCTTATGTTATCTAAGGGTGTCCCGTGCGATGTGTTGCGAAAATATCCATCTTCGTTCCGGGGAGTCCCGAAAGCCCAAAAAACGTGGATGACCTTTGATTTTCGGCTTTCGCGCCCCGGGTGTCATTTTTGCCCAACAACTACGTGGGGTCTATCATGACCCTAAAGGACCCTCGGTGCCCCAGAAGGGTCATCCGCATCCCCGAACTTTGATATCATCCATGCCTTTGGTGTTCTTGCTCGCTCGTACACCAATTTCGCGCAAAACGCCCCTATAAGTCTTTCAGGGCCTCCCATGTCCCCTAGGGGTATTCTGTGCGATGTGATGCGAAAATTTCCACCTTCGTTCCGAGGCCTCCCGGAAGCCAAAAAAAAAACGTGGATTATAGCCTTCGTTTTCAGCTTTCAGGGGTCCGGGTATTTTGTTTTGCACAAACTTCTCCGGGAGGTCTATCAGGACCCTAGAGGTTCCTCGGTGCCTCGAGAGGGTCATCCGGATTCCCGAACTTCGATATCACCATGACCCTTACATTGTTGTCCCGTAAGAAACCCCCTTACAAGCCTTTTAGGGACCTGATAATGGACCTTGGGGACCTCTTATGTTACCTCTGGGTGTCCCGTGCGATGTGTTGCGAAAATATTCACCTTCATTCCGGGGATTCCCGAAAGCCCAAAAAACGTGGATTATAGCCTTTGATTTTCGGCTTTCGGGGCCCGGGTGTCATTTTAGCCCAAACTTCTACGGGGGGGTCAATCATGACCCTAAAGGACCCTTAGTGCCCCAGAAAGGTCATCCGCGTCCCCGAACTTTGATATCACCCATGCCTTTGGCGTTCTTGCTCGTACACCAATTTCCTGCAAACCACCCTTATAAGCTTTTCAGGGACCGGATAAGCGACCCCGAGGGCCGCCCAAGTCACCTACGGGTTTTCCTGCGAAGTGGTGCGAAAATTTCCACCTTAGTTCCGAGGCCTCCCGGAAGCCCAAAAAAGTGGATTATACAGCCTTCATTTTCGACTTTCAAGGGCCCGGGTATCATTTTTGCCCAAACATCTCGGGGGGCCTATCATGACCCTAGAGGATCCTCGGTGCCTCGTGGGGGTAATTCATATCTCCGAACTTCTATATCAACCCTGTATTTGGTGTTCCAACCCTTACATTCTTGTTCGGTAAAAACGCCTTACAAGCTTGTTAGGGACCCGATAATGGACCCGGGGGCCTCTTATGTTACCTAAGGGTTTCTCGTGCGATGTGTTGCGTAAATATCCACCTTCATTCCAGGGACTCCCGAAAGCCCAGAAAACGTGGATTATAGCCTTTGATTTTCGGTTTTCGGGGCCTCGGGTGTCCTTTTTGCCCAAACTTCTAAGGGGGGTTTATTGTGACCGCAAATGAGCCTCGGTGCCTCAGAAGGGTCATTCGCATCCCCGAACTTTGATATCACCCATGGCTTTGGCGTTCTTGCTCGTACACCAATTTCCCACAAAACGGCCTTATAAGCCTTTAACGGACCGGATAAGCGACCCCGAGGGCCTCCCATGGACCCTAAGGGTGTTCCGTGCGAATATTTCCACCTTAGTACTGAGGCCTCCCAGAAGCCCAAAAAACGTGGATTATAGCCTTCGTTTTCGGCTTTCAGGGGCTAGGGTATCATCTTTGCCCAAACTTCTCCGGGGGGTCTATCATGACCCTAGAGGATCCTCTGTGCCTCGAGTGGGTCATTCGGATCCCCGAACTTCGATATCACCCATGTATTCGGTGTTCCGACCTTACATTGTTGTCCCGTAAAAACGCCCTTACAAGCCTGTTAGGGACCCGATCATGGACTCTGGGGGCCTCTTATGTTAGCTATGGGTGTCCCGTGCGATGTGTTGCGAAAATATCCACCTTCTTTCCGAGGACTCCCGAAAGCCTAAAAAACGTGGATTATAGCCGTTGATTTTCGGCTTTCGGGCCCCGAGTGTCATTTTTGCCCAAACAACTACGTGGGGTCTATCATGACCCTAAAGGACCCTCGGTGCCCCAGAAGGGTCATCCGCATCCTCGAACTTTGATATCACCCATGCCTTTGGCGTTCTTGCTCGCTCGTACACCAATTTCGCGCAAAACGCCCCTATAAGTCTATAAGGGACCGGATAAGCGACCCTGAGGGCCTCCCATGTCCCCTAGGGGTATTCCGTGCGATGTGGTGCGAAAATTTCCACCTTCGTTCCGAGGCCTCCCGGAAACCCAAAAAAAACGTGGATAATAATAGCCTTTGTTTTCGGCTTTCAGGGGCACGAGTATTTTGTTTTGCCCAAGCTTCTCCAGGAGGTCTATCATGACCCTAGAGGTTCCTCGGTGCCTCGAGGGGGTCATTCGGATCCCCGAACTTCGATATCACCATGCATTCGGTGTGCTGACCCTTACATTGTTGTCCCGTAAAAAACCCCCTTACAAGCCTTTTAGGGACCTGATAATGGACCTTGGGGACCTCTTATGTTACCTCAGGGTGTCCCGTGCGATGTGTTGCGAAAATATTCACCTTCATTTCGGGGACTCCCGAAAGCCCAAAAAACGTGGATATAGCCTTTTATTTTTGGCTTTTGGGGCCCGAGTTTCATTTTAGCCCAAACTTCTACTGGGGGTCTATCATGACCCTAAAGGGCCCCAGAAAGGTCATCCGCGTCCCCGAACTTTGATATCACCCATGCCTTTAGCGTTCTTGCTCGTACACCAATTTCCTGCAAAACACCTTTATAATCCTTTCAGGGACCGGATAAGCGATCCCGAGGGCCTCCCAAGTCCCCTAGGGGTTTTCCTACGATGTGGTGCGAAAATTTCCACCTTCGTTCCGAGACCTCCCGGAAGCCCAAAAGAGTGGATTATATAGCCTTCGTTTTCCGCTTTCAAGGGCCCGTGTATCATTTTTGCCCAAACGTCTCCAGGGGGCCTATCATGACCCTAGAGGATCCTCGGTGCCTCGTGTGGGTAATTCGGATCCCCGAACTTCGATATCAACCATGTATTGGGTGTTCTAACCCTTACATTCTTGTTCAGTAAAAACGCCTTACAAGCTTGTTGGGGACCCGATAATGGACCCTTGGGGCCTCTTATGTTACCTAAGGGTGTCTCGTGCTATGTGTTGCGTAAATATCCACCTTCGTTCCAGGGACTCCTGAAAGCCCAGAAAACGTGGATTTGATTTTCGGCATTCGCGGCCTCGGTGTCGTTTTTGCCCAAACTTCTACGAGGGGGTCTATCGTGACCGCAAATGAGCCTCGGTGCCTTAGAAGTGTCATTCGCATCCCCGAACTTTGATATCACCCATGCCTTTGGCGTTCTTGCTCGTACACCAATTTCCCGCAAAACGGCCTTATAAGCCTTTCAGGGACCGGATAAGCGACCCCGAGGGCCTCCCATGGACCCTAAGGGTGTTCCGTGCGAATATTTCCACCTACGTACTGAGGCCTCCATGAAGCCCAAAAAACGTGGATTATGGCCTTCGTTTTCGGTTTTCAGGGGCTCGGGTATCATCTTTGCCCAAACTTCTCCGGGGGGTCTATCATGACCCTAGAGGATCCTCGGTGCCTTGAGGGGGTCATTCGGATCCCCGATCTTCGATATCACCAATGTATTCGGTGTTTCGGTGTTCCGACCTTACATTGTTGTCCCGTAAAAACGCCCTTACAAGGCTGTTAGGGACCCGATCATGGACTCTTGGGGCCTCTTATGTTAGCTAAGGGTGTCCCGTGCGATGTGTTGCGTAAATATCCACCTTCGTTCCGGGGACTTCCGAAAGCTCAAAATACGTGGATTATAACCTTTGATTTTCGGGTTTCTGGGCCCTGTGTATCATTTTTGCCTAAACTTCTACAAGAGGTCTATCTTGACCCTAACGAACCCTCGGTACCCCTGAAAGGTCCTCCGCATCCCTGAACTTTGATATCACCCATACTTTTGGCCTTCTTGCTCGTACACCAATTTCCCACAAAACGCCCTTATAAGTTTTTCAGGGACCGGATATGCGACCCCGAGGGCCTCCCTTGTCCACTAGGGGTGTTCCGTGCGTTATGGTTTGAAGTTATCCACCTTCGTTCCGAGGCCTCCCGGAAGCCCAAAAAAGGTGGATTATAGCCTTCGTTTTCGTCTTTCAAGGGCCCGGGTATCTTTTTTGGCCAAACTTCTCTGGGGGGTCTATCATGACCCTAGAAGATCCTGGTGCCTCGAGGGGATCATTCGGATCCCCAAACTTCGATATCACCTATGTATTCGGTGTTCCGACCCATACATTGTTGTCCTGTAAAAACAACCTTTCTAGCTTGTTAGGGACCCGATAATGGACCCTTGGGGCCTATTATGTTCCTAAGGGTGTCCCCTGCGATGTGTTGCGAAAATATCCACATTCGTTCCGAGGACTCCCGAAAGCCCAAAAAACGTGGATTATATAGCCTTTGATTTTCGGCTTTCAGGCTCCAGGTGTCATTTTTGCCCAAACAACTACGGGGGGTCTATCATGGCCCTAAAGGACCCTCGGTGCCCCAGAAGGGTCATCCGCATCCCCGAACATTGATATCACCCATGCCTTTGGCGTTCTTGCTTGCTCGCACACCAATTTCGCGCAAAATGCCCTTATAAGCTTTCAGGGACTGGAAAAGCGACCCCGAGGGCCTCCCATGTCCCCTAGGGGTATTCCGTGCGATGTGGTGCGAAAATTTCCACCTTCGTTCCTTTCTTGGAAGCCCAAAAAAAACGTGGATTATAGCCTTCGTTTTCGGCTTTCAGGGGCTTGGGTATTTTATTTTGCCCAAACTTCTCCGGGAGGTCTATCATGACCCTAGAGGTTCCTCGGTGCCTCAAGGGGGTCATTCGGATCCCCGAACTTCAATATCACCATGCATTCGGTGTGCTGACCCTTACATTGTTGTCCCGTAAAAAACGCCCTAACAAGCCTTTTAGGGACCTTATAATGGACCTTGGGGACCTCTTATGTTACCTAAGGGTGTCCCGTGCGATGTGTTGCCAAAATATTCACCTTCATTCCGGGGACTCTCGAAAGCCCAAAAAACGTGCCTTTGATTTTCGGCTTTCAGGGCCCGGGTGTCATTGTTGCCCAAACTTCTACGGGGGGTCTATCATGACCCTAAAGGACCCTCAGTGCCCCAGAAGGGTCATCCGTGTCCCCGAACTTTGATATCACCCATGCCTTTGGCAATCTTGCTCGTACACCAATTTCCCGCAAAACACCCTTATAATCCTTTCAAGAACCGGATAAGCGACCCTGAGGGCCTCCATGTCCCCTAGGGGTGTTCCTGCGACGTGGTGTGAAAATTTTCACCTTCGTTCCGAGGCCTCCCGGAAGCCCAAAAAAGTGGATTACATAGCCTTCGTTTTCGGCTTTCAGTGGCCCGGGTATCATTTTTGCCCAAACATCTCCGGGGGGCCTATCATGACCCTAGAGGATCCTCGGTGACTCGAGGGGGTAATTCGGATCCCTGAACTTCGATATCACCCATGTATTCGGTGTTCCAACCCTTACATTCTTGTTCGGTTAAAACGACTTACAAGCTTGTTAGGGACCTGATAATGGACCCTGTGGGCCTCTTATGTTACCTAAGGGTGTCCCGTGCGATGTGTTGCGTAAATATCCACCTTCGATCCGGGGACTCCCGAAAGCCCAAAAAACGTGGATGTCTTTAATTTCCGGCTTTCGGGACCTCGGGTGTCCTTTTTGCCCAAACTTCTATGGGGGGGGTCTATCGTGACCCTAAATGAGCCTCGGTGCCTCAGAAAGGTCATTTGCATCTAGAGCTGTCAAAATTTGATCCGACCCGAAAACTCGACCCATACCGACCCGAAAAGTCTGGGTCATGAACAAAGAATTCCAACTCAAAACCCGATGCATACCGAACCCGAAAAACCGATATTTATTGGGTCAAACCCGAACCCGCTCTGGGTCGACCCGTTGGGTTGGGACGTTCAAAATAAAACACCTCAACATGAGAAAAATGGATGACAATTGACTTTATCATATCAAAATTTCTAACATATCAACTAACTTTGAGATTCATAATTTCATATTTCTCTTAAATAAGAGTTTTTCCAATTACTTATGAAACGATTTTGACTAATTGTCATATTGGTATGGATTTTGATACTTCTTTTGCATTAGTAAAAACCCAATAACAGGTGAAAACCTTACGAAATATTTTTCAAGTAGATTAGAACCATATCTTTTATGTCTAATATTAATATAGTATGACAATTTTTTATTTTAAAGCTGAAAATAAAATTAATTATGCAATTATAACCAAATTAAAAAAATAAGTGTTCAACCCGTTGGGTCGACCCGAACCCGAACACATTGGGTCATGAACAAGCTTTTCTCAACCCGAAAATAAAACGACCCAACCTGTTAAATGACCCGACCGAAAGTGACCGGACCCGAACCCGACCTGATCGACCTGTTTGACACCTCTATTTGCATCCCCGAACTTTGATATCACCCATGCCTTTGGCGTTTTTGCTCGTACACCAATTTCCCCCAAAACGCCCTTATAAGCCTTTCAGGGACCGGATAAGCGACCCCGAGGGCCTCCCATGGACCCTATGGGTGTTCTGTGCGAATATTTCCACCTTCTTCCGAGGCCTTCCGGAAGCCCGAAAAACGTGGATTATAGCCTTCGTTTTTGGCTTTCAGGGGCCCAGGTATCATCTTTGCCCAAACTTCTCCGGGGGGTCTATCATGACCCTAGAGGATCCTAGGTACCCCAGAAGGGTCATCCGCATCCCCGAACTTTGATATCACCCATGCCTTTGGCGTTCTTGCTCGTACACCAATTTCCCGCATTATGCCCTTATAAGGCTTTCAAGGACCGGATAAGCGACCCCGAGGGCCTCCCATGTCCCCTATGGGTGTTCGTTCGATGTGGTGCGAAAATTTCCACATTCGTTCGGAGGTCTCCCGGAAGCCCAAAAAATGTGGATTATATAGCCTTCGTTTTCGGCTTTCAGGGGCCCGGGTATCATTTTTGCCCAATCTTCTCCGGGGGGTCTATCATGACCCTAGAGGATCCTCAGTGCTTTAAGGGGGTCATTCGGATCCCCGAATTTCGATATCACCCATGTATTCGGTGTTCTGACCCTTACCCTGTGCGAGTAGCTCAGCTGGTCAGAGATCTATCCCAGAGGCCACAAGTTTGAGCCCCTGAAGTTGACAAAACTTTTCTTGGACGTCAACTTTATAGCTTGTACACCCATATTATCCCCCCAATAATAAAAAAAAATAGTATGAAAAACATTGGCTACTATGCGTTCCATGTCTATGACCTCTTAGTTCTATTTTCTCTAGGGAAGAATGTTCTTTTTTCGAATAAATAAAGATGTCTCCATTTTTGTACTTGTATGCCTATATCCTTGTATAATCAATCCATTATGCTTATGGCAATCATTACAGCATATCATGGTTGCCGAACTCGACGCTATATAGTATATGGTATGACATTCTTCTGATTTAGTAGTTTTAACCATATGCACTAATGTTTTGACAGATCACATGGAGACTACATCTATAAGATGTTTGACCAACAGCATTTCTCGATTTATTCATTTAATGTCATCCCAAACACCAAAATGTATGCCTACTCAAAAGGATTTTGAAAGTATAGCAACTATCTTGAAACATCTGAAACCTATCCTCGATGAAGTTGATGATCACAAGATACCTTCAGATGCAAATTTGTGGAAGGAGTGTGAAGCCTTGGATAGTTCGGTTAATGCTGCTAGAGAATTTATGGAACGATGGTCACCAAAAATGAGCCGGATTCTTTCTGTGAGTAGATAAATTCTCTTGTTCTTGTCGATCTTTTTCTTCTTCAATTTAGTTTAATATATTTTTGCTCATTGGTTGAGTAGCGTCCAATAAGAAAATAAGGCAAATGAGGATAAGGGAAACAAAGGATAATTTGAAAAACAGGAAAAATTAAATAGCACACTGTACTTAATTTGTTTAGTGTGGTACCCACAGGAACAATATGAGGCTTAGTTATTTCTCAAGCTTGCTTCATGCTTTTAGGGTTCAGGTCTAATTAAGGTTTTCTCCTTTTCCTTTGTAAGTGAACAATTTGTTGGAAATGGTACATCCCTAAGGTGTTGGCTTCCTTTTTTTTTGGGGGGGGGGGGGGCAGAGGTGTAGGCTGCTTTAATTGTTCATCATTCTATTTTGTGGATTCATTTTGTGCTGCTTCTCTGTGAAGTATAAGCAGTCTTCCACATTTTACCCTTTCTTTTCACTTTGGTGTACACATGTCTGATTTTGCTGTTGTGCATGCTTTAGCATCCTGAAAGCTAAAAGCTTGTATGAGCTTTTATATATGTTTATTGGTCTCTCAGATGAAGTACCTAAACTAAAAATATAATAGATTTTGCAGGATGCTAATTATTCCTTTTGGCAAGTCATTTCCTATAACCTTGTCAAATTTCAGGTTTTGCAAAGTGAGCAATTGCTTACCAAAATCAGGAGCTTTTGCCTGGAGATTTGTTGTATATTATGTAGGTTGCTACGAACATCACCATCTTCATCTCGTTTGGCTGGTGTGCAAGTATGTACAGAGATAATGGTAGGTTCAATCAAACTCCGTATCCAAATTTTAAATTTGCTTCTACTTTCTTGGCTAGAGCTGCACATAATGTGTCTGACTTCTGTGTAACATTCCAGCAATGTGTCCAGGAGCTTCAAAGCTGGCAGACAGACCGAATCACAAAGCACTTTGAGCAGGCCGTGAAAAGTAAAAATGACAAGCTCATTTCCTGCAGTGAGAACTTAGCAGAAATTGTTGAATCTCTCAGTCTCACATCAAATCAAGAGTTGCTCAAAGAGAGTATTGCTGTTGAAAAGGAGATGATGAAACTCCATGCCAACAAATGCAAAGAAGAAATGGATCAGATGAACCTAATCGTGGATCTTCTTGTGCTTATTCGTGACTATATGCTAAAAGCTGGATGCTTTGGAACAATGAATGGAGTTCCTGTCCCTTCATACTTCCGTTGTCCTTTATCATTAGATTTCATGTTGGATCCAGTCATTGTTGCTTCTGGCCAAACGTTTGAGAGGTCTTCCATCCAGATGTGGCTTGAACATGGACTGAGAATTTGCCCTAAAACCCGCCAATATCTTTCACACACCAACGTCATACCAAACTACACTGTCAAAGCACTGATAGCAAATTGGTTTGATGAAAATAAGCTGAAACTTCCAATAAGCAGTGAGAGCATCAATATCAACCCTGAGGCTTCTCTATCTGATGAATTGTCTTCTCATGATGTAATTCGTACGGATAGTTTCCATTGCTCAGCACACAGCAGTGGTTCCATGTCAAGGTCCTCCCAAGAGGCTGGAGATGCAGGTGGGAGACTAAAGAATGATGACCCTGCTATATCTGGTGAAGTATGCTCCAGCACGTGCCAGAGTGTGGAGGGTGAGAAATCCAATCCTCGATCCCCTGAGCACTCATACACTCACAGCAGGACTCAGTCTGCATCAAGTGCCATTTCCAGTAGTGACTACATGCCATCAGCAGCAACTGAAATGTCGAGGATATCTGACAAACATGAAAAAATTGGTGGGGTGTCAGCTGAGATTATGTCTGAGCGTGTCACTTCTCTTGTAAGTAATTCTTTACTGGGAAGGGGATCCCATAGTGCAAAAACAAGTGCTGTGATAAATGACAATCGAAGCAATAATTATGCAAGAATTCACTCTCTCCCATCATTGGACTCAGCATATGATGAAACAACATCTGCTCATGTTGAGAAATTGGTTGCTGATCTAAAGAACCCATCAAATGAAGAATCACAAACTTCAGCTGCGGCAGATCTACGTCTTCTTGCGAAGCACAATATGGAGAATCGCGTCATCATAGGGAAGTGTGGGGCTATTGGCCATCTAATCTCACTATTACACTCAGATGTTAAGATAATCCAAGAGCATGCAGTTACAGCCCTTTTGAACCTATCACTTAATGAAGAAAACAAGGCAAAGATTGCTGAACAAGGGGTAATTGAACCTTTGATACATGTACTAAAGTGGGGCACTGATGCAGCCAAAGAGAACTCTGCAGCAGCTCTTTTCAGTCTTTCTGTTCTTGAAGAATACAAGGTGAAGATTGGCCGCTCAGGAGCAGTCAAAGCACTGGTTGATCTTCTTGCCCGGGGGACTGTCAGAGGGAAAAAAGATGCCGCAACTGCCTTATTTAACCTGTCTATCTGTCATGAAAATAAAGCTCGAATAGTTCAAGCTGGAGCTATGAAGTATTTAGTTCAGCTATTAGACCCTTCTAGAGGAATGGTTGACAAATCTGTTGCTCTTCTTGCAAATCTATCTACTATCTCAGAAGGGCGTTTAGCAATTGCACGTGAAGGTGGAATCCCGTTGATTGTTGAGATTGTTGATACAGGATCACAAAGGGGAAAGGAAAATGCTGCTTCCGTACTGTTGCAATTGTGTCTTAATAGTACCAAGTTTTGTAACTTGGTTCTCCAAGAAGGGGCTGTTCCACCACTTGTTGCTCTATCTCAATCTGGCACCCCTAGAGCAAAGGAGAAAGTATGTGATGCTCTTATTTCCTGGGGCTGGTTTTTTTCATTTGTTGTTTTTAACTCTCTATTTCCCATTTAGGTTGTCAATTGTCATATATATCTAATACGTTGCTGTTAGTTTAGTGCCATTTAATGGGGGTAGAGATTGTACATGGGTGGTGATTGGGACACCTCACTTTGTGCACAATGACCATATGGACGTTCAAAATAGCTCATGTATGTACATAGGTATTGGATGAAAGTGTGCCAGTAGAGGCTATTGTCTGTACCAGACATTATTTGCGTTTGTTTTCGACCGTCCAGGCTAATTTCTTTCCTCCTTGAGATACTACACTTAGCTTCGGGGTCTAGTACCGATTTGTCTAGGCCTCAGGGCTTCTCTTACACCACCCTCGTGCAATTTCCAATCCCAGAACGTCCCGTCTTTGGTTGCAGGTCTGATTTTTTTTTTTTTTTTTTTAGTCAGTGGCTGGATATTGTTATTTGGGATATGAAATTCTCTCATCTAAAGATCTGATGTAACTTAAAAAATTTAAGGAGATATGCCCAGGAATTTGGAAGAAAATAACGAGTTTCTTTTGTGGTTTGCAGGCACAGCAGCTCCTCGGTCATTTCCGTAACCAGCGCGAAGGGGCTGCAGGCAAGAAAAAAAAGTGAGAAAATTTGTTATTGGTCGTTAACGATTAGTCTATTTATCCCCCACCCCCTCTTTTCACATGCTAGAAGATCATGTGTTTTAGAAGTTCGTGTAGTTCAGGTATTCTTTTGCTCTTCAATCTCTTCCTCTTAGTATGGAATTATTAAATTTAGCGTGTATAGTATCAGTTAGGCCTTTGCCGTAATTAGTTGTGAGAAAGAATATTCTTCAATTTTTGGTAGCTGCACACTCATCAGTCAGTCCTTGGTCAGGGATTACTGAAGTTTCTGTATATATATATGTAATATAGAATCTTGGCATCTGGAATATTAATTGTTTGAAACTTCATGCATTAAAGCTCCACATGTCAGGGGGTTTTCTCTTTCCCTGTCAGAATTGATGCATGAAAATTCAGGCATTAATATTTGCAATGGAGAGTTTGCTTCTTTGTCTTGGTCGATGACTTGTGTTTATATCCATGCAACGCTTCTGTTCCATAAGTTGCTGAATGTGGTGATAGTTGCCTTCTAATAAGGGAGGGGGGTGGGGCAGAGTTGTGGGTAGCTGTTTAGGTGCAACGACCGGCACCTCATAATGTGAAAGAAGGTCCATTGATTTTGTAAATAGTTACTTTTTGGTTTTGGTAAGGAGGGCGTGGCTAAGAGGCACCTCCCTATGCATGGCATCATGTAATGCAAGAATTACTTCTTGTAGGTGGAAAGATGCCCTATTAAGACAAACAGGCTAGAAAAAGATGGGGGGTTTCTGGGGTCATTATAATGACCCGCCCCTTTGACACCCTCCCCCCCTCCTTTCTCCAGGTTTGCATTCTGGCTTCCGAACTGTAAAATGGTAGTCATTTTTGAAGTGGAAACACTTGGAGAAGCTTCCTCTAAGGAAGATGGCTCTTAATTGGAAAACTGTAGTACAACTGTACGAGGGATTGAACTCTGAAGTCCCATGACATTATGTAGGTGGTATCTTAGTTGGTGAACTGTAGGGTTTGAACTTTTGAAGTCCCATGAAGTTATGTAACTGGTACACTCCAATCCTTGTCAACCATGAGTTTGTGTGAAGGTCTAATTAGATAAATGTTTTGTGAGGTCATCTTGACTACAATTGATGAAGTCAGCCTAATAATTGGTTTCTGATCTTATCTATATTAGTCCATAGTATTAGTACTTGATTATTTTAGGAGACTAGGAATAATAGATGTGTTGTTGACTTGTTGTCATGTTGGGATATATATTGTGATAGTGTAAAATATACCGTATTTTTAATTATTTTCTTATTAAAATTTTATTTGGTGGAAACTGGAGAGAGACTGAATTGGGTTTTCAACAGCATATCTGCCTTTTTTTTTTTTTTTTGAGTTGAATGAGCAAATTAAGCTCTTCTGCGTCATTAGGCCTTAAAGGAAGCCAAGGGGCAAGGGACTTCTGAGACGGGCTGGGCCCGCCCATGTAGGCCCTCAGCTTACCGACTAATAAGACAAGCTGTGAAACAGGATTTGGATTTCTTACAATTAATCAGCTCAACGTATTTAACCGATACAGCTGTTATGATTTAGTAGATAGTAATCAATCTAGGAACTCTTTCTTTTCTTTTTTTTATGCTACAAGGACGCATGTAATAACCCTGGCAAGTCAATAAATCTGGGAACTTAAGTTGGTGTTAACGGTTAAGGATAATACTAGGCTTACACACAGTGTACTATACACAAATATGTCTTGTGTCCATCTCTCTCCTCTTTCACACACCCATACAGCCATACTACCTCCATGAAAATCAAAGAGGCCTAAGGGACAAGAGAGAGATAGACACTAGACATGTTTGTGTATTATACGAATCACTGTCCTGCATACTATTTCCATTGGAGTAGTAGTTTTTGAGTGCATACTACGTATTTCTTTATCTACACGGGAAAGGGAAGAAAACAAAAGGAAGGAAAGAAATAAATATAGAAAACAGTAACCTGATTGTAAGTTGTAAGTTGTAAGTTGGAATACAAACGAAATATGCGGATTTAGATTTAATTTAGTAAGGCAGTAACATCGAGTTATGATAACAGAGAGGGTGAGAGACAGGAAACCCCATAACCAGGGTGGTTACAGTGACAGTAGGCCTGTGGCCTGTGAATGTTATAATCAATTTACAGAATTAATTCCTAAAATAGAGAAATCCTGAGCTTCTAATATCCTTCTTCTTTTGGAGCCATTTTACTTTTATTCATTAGTATCCCACCAAGGCACCACAGGGCAGTATCTCAAATTATTTGAGGGCATTCTTATTATTTTAATCCCTTTTGTCATAAGTTGTGCAATTTTATTTCCCAAATTGACATATTTTTCAGGTGTCTTTTGACACTACCCAGGTTTCAAATGAGTGGACAATACTACTTTCTTTGTTTCGAGAAAATCATGAAACATAGCAGCACTTACCATGTGCATTTCCGATGCAATCACAATAAAACTATTTCGAATTTCACAACCAATGTCTTTTAGCTTGGATGTCCACATGCAGTATCATGACTTTTCTTTTAGGAGAAGGGTTGACAATTCACATGACTATAGGTCATCAACTTCCTAAAAAAAATGACTACTGGTTATCGAAAAATCACACAAAAAAAAAAAAAGGAGTTATTTCTCTAACAAATTTTACTAGCAGGATTAAAAACAGAATATAAATCAAGCAATGTGTAGACTGCATGCCATTCTCTCTCTTTTTTTTGTTGGAATGAAAGAGTGTTTTGTAGATCAAAAGGATCGGAGCACATACAACCGAACACTAAAACTCCCTACCTATAAATAAGGATCGATTATATCAATAATAATCAACCATTCTATTATCTCACATGAAATAGTGTTTTAATTTGTAGATCAAAAGGAGCACATACAACCGAACATGGTGTTTATGAAAATAGGAACTTTGAACCCACATGCTGAAGCTGAAGCTGAAGCTGAAGCAAGCATTAATGTTGAGGTGTTTAGCTTTTATATCAGTCGATCGACCATCTCTTTCACTCCAAAGTCCCTATCCACCAAAAGTCATGCCCTGACATCAAATTTATGACTTACACATGAGTAGGGACAATATATGGCATCAATGGAAACAAGTTGAGAATGGAAAAATGTGATCCATATGCTTAGGGTTCTTAACTTCTCTAGCTATTGTAGATGCAAATTGAGATTAGCTATCATCCATTTTCTTATTCGTGAATCGTGAACATGAAATAAGCATAGATAGTACTCCTAAATAATTAGTCGAGTCACAGAGTCACATAAATATGTATGGACTTTTACCCCTTTAAATATTTCTTTGTTTCAAATCAAACTAATTGGGCCAATTCTTAAAATGGAGAAGCTATTTAACTTTATAAAATATCATCTTAGCATTGGAATATTGGACTAACCATCGAAATGTTCACCTTAATATATAGTATTCAAGTAGCAACTATAGCCAACTAGCATGGATTATATTACTAATGAAAAAAGCCAAGAGAAGCTTTGTAGCTGATATCAAGTATCAAGGATATATATATATATATATATATATATATATATATATATATATATATATATATATATATATATATATATATATATATATATATATATATATATATATATATATATATATATATATATATATATATATATATATATATATATATATAATATAAGGTCTTTCAAAATAAAATTGGTATGTATTGGTTTCAAAACATTTTTGTGGGAGTAATCATTAAAACTAATTAATCTAGTAACTTTTTATTTTAATTAGTTGAGTTCTGTATTTGCAACATACTTCCACATAATAGATAATGCTATTGTTTCGGTTCAGTTGATCGACTAGTATTTCGTTATTCACTTCAATAATTTTCAGTTCAATTCAGCTCAACTGTCGCTACAAACAAAATTCCTTTGTATTGAACGAAATAATTGGAGTAGGGCCATAAAAGAAAAAAGGGACCCGAAGGTGACAAACAAGTGGAAAATGCACTGCACGGTATAGCTAGCCAAATTCCAAGAGACGATGGAGTGAAGAAAATAATGTCCTAGCCCTACAGAATACAGTGTAGTACTAGTGCAGTAGTAGGGAACCCCAGTAGAGCCCAAAAGAAGAGTAATTAATAAAGTATTGAATCCCCCCAATCCCATGCTGCCCCTATTTTAGGGAAGAACTCTCCAATCTCCATTTCATCTCCAAGCACTTTTCCGGATGGAAAATGTTTGGTTGACTCAGTGAGTGGGCAACCCATATTCTCTTTGTATCTATCTCTCTGCTACATTAAATGCTATTTTTTGGAAATACAGGAAAAAAATTTTGAAAATACAAAAAAAAGATAAAAATAAAGAGAGAGTAGGTTGCCAACCCTATAAGTCGATCTATTATTCTCCTTTCCGGATACATAACCATCTTACTTTTTTCCTACAATTTCACCCAACCTTCCTTGTATTCCTCAAACTAACCCATTACATTTCACCATCTGTCTTTTCAATCTTTACTTCTATTTCTCTCTCTCTCTCTCTCACCATTTAATCAACTCCCACCCTCTCCTTTCCCTATCAATTCTTCACCCTTAAAAATTAACACCACCACCACCATCCTTGTATTTTCATAATCCTCTCTACTCTCTCTCTCTCTCTCTCCAAACATATCACAAGTTCACAACCCTAGCTAGCTAGCTAGATATGGATTCTCATTCAACCACCAACTCATTCATGCTATCTTCATCTTCATCATCCTCTCCCCCTTCAACAAACATCACTATTAATACTACTACTACTACTAATAATAACGTACCACCTTCGTCTTCATCTCCAACTTCTAGCCGTTACGAGAACCAAAAACGGCGTGACTGGAACACTTTCGGACAATATCTCCGCAACCACCGTCCTCCCTTGAGCTTAGCCCGATGTAGTGGGGCCCACGTCCTAGAGTTCCTACGATACCTAGACCAGTTTGGTAAGACCAAAGTCCACACCCAAATCTGCCCTTTCTACGGGCACCCGAACCCGCCTGCCCCGTGCCCCTGCCCGTTACGCCAAGCGTGGGGATCTCTCGATGCTTTGATCGGACGGCTCAGAGCTGCTTATGAAGAGAACGGGGGTAAGCCCGAACAAAACCCGTTTGGGGCCCGGGCTGTTAGGCTTTATTTAAGGGAGGTTAGGGACTTGCAGTCTAAGGCTAGGGGGATCAGCTATGAGAAGAAGAAGCGTAAGCGGCCACCGCCATCGGATCCGACTCGTCATCAGCTTGCACCACCAGCAGTAGCTGTGCCACCACCAGGTGCTGCTTAAGAGTTAAGTCTAATTATCAATTAATTATCATGTGGTAATGGTATGTATGTAGTAGAAGCCTACTAGCTAGCTAGGGTTAGGAATAAATTCGATCATAATAAATAAGCATGATATCTTCTATATATATTGTATGCTTTGTTTATTTATTTATTCTTAAATTATTGTATCTGGGTAAGATTATATTGATGAACCATAATATGGTAAATCTGTAGCTAGCTAGATGGAAGCAAATTGAAAATAAGGGCTTTATTTTGAGAATTGGGGATTGATTTAAGTTGAGATCGATGATCGAACTTGATTAGTGTTGATCAGAAAAATTAGTACTTAATTATTAGGCGCGGGGTGGTGTATGTATAATGTAATAGTACGGATATGTTTGATATGGTTTGCACTTTGTGGAACTAGGAGAATCTTTTAAGTAGTATTTGATCTGTTGATCATATGATAAATTGGTAAGCAAAGTTACACTAAATTATTCCTTAATTTTGATGGTCTGATCATTTCACTTGTTTCTTGGTGGCAAAGTAGAGTTGTTCTTCATTATGACACTCTACGCTTTTTGGCTGGTGGTATGTATACGGATGGATTGATCGAGTAGCAATATATATAATTTAATTAAATTGTAATAATCCTATTAATTAGAGCAGCAGGAGTTTCATCATGGAGATCATGATTTAAAGATACATCAATTCAAGTGGATGATTATATATGATGATGAGTATGTATGTGCAATTTGGTGGTGTCATATCAGATGATCAGTAATATAACTGATGGAGCAAATAGGTTAAATTAGCCCTTTGAGAAATTGGTAAATTCAGATATTCCTCGTCTTTTCATGGAAACAAAGGGTATTACTGTATTGGCTAGGATTGCAATAACATTGATGAGTAGTAATTATATATTGTAGCAGGATTATTTTGTAGCATCATCATATATATGAATGGATGCTCATGACAAATCAAATTACTGAGTTCGTTCATGATAAGCTAGAATTGGATCAGAACTTCATCGGACAGACTGCATGATATTATAAATACTTTCTGTAAGCAATAATGAGGTTTATCGATCGATCAGAGTAGCTACTCTATATGATAATACCAATGATCTTTTGATGTTGTGATATATTCAGATAATCAATCACATGAGATAGATCTTACCAAATGGAGTACTCCCTCCGTCCCAAATTATATGACAACTTTGAGATTTGTGACTCACATTGATGTGAGTCACAAATCCCAAAGTTGTCCTATAATGTGAGTCACAAATCCCAAAGTTGTCCTATAATTTGGGACGGAGGGAGTATTATAGTAGCTATTGTCCATTGGGTATTACATTTAATTGCCTGGTTTGCTTGCTACGATCACAAGCAAAAACTGCCTGGTTACTAGATTATATATCTTGCATTGGTAGTATATTTTTGTATTATGAATATGTGCTTATAGAGGAAGAAACTGCTAGCTAGGGGCAAGTCTGAGAACAATAATAATCGTCGGATTAATTATATATATTTCATATATATTTATTTGAACCCAAGTGTTTTTTGATTAATTAGATGCATATGGTATCTCAAGGACTAGTTTTTTTAGGAGTTCAATGGACTTGGAAGAACAAAGTTTATTTGTTACTGTATTTGTATTGGATCTTGTTGAATAGCTTGGCCTCTTATTATTATTTGTTTCTTTTTTTTTCTTTCTTTGGGGTGTTTGATGCATAATTCAGCTCACGTTACAATATAGCCTTTACCAATTATACTAACCAGCGGCAGGTCTCTCAAATGTCGATCACCAAGGCTCTCCTGGCCTCATCAGGAAGACATCAAAAGGCTTATTAGATCGAGTCGATCGATGCCATATTAATCTTAATTACCTCTGTGATTACATTTATAAGCTATTTTCATTATTTGTTGATTTGGAACTAACAAATTGTATCCTCTGCCTGTGTGTTGACTGCTCGTATTACACCTCTTCACAGCAGATGAGAGCAACAGAACATTAGATTTTAGCTAGAATGAGTAATCTTATCGTCTAATTCATGATTATCTAAAATTCAATCAATTATCTGAAGTGACTCTGTACGTGTATATATAGCTCCTACTATTCAGTTGTGTGTTGTATTCAGTCTACCAGCATATACTATATGACTGGAAAAACTACCACACTACAAGTTACGAGTAATTTTCATGTGCATATATTAATTGGTGATTAAGGTTGAGGGTTCGAATCTCGCATTGGATATGGAACAACATTATTAATTTTTTTGGCCAGTTGTCTCACCCTTTGATCAGAAGCCTACAAGCCAGCGCGGAAAAAATAGTCACTGTGGTCGACAGTGAATACCCTTGGTCATGAACCAAAAAAAATTGGTATACATTTGTCTCTTAAACGTATTAAGTGGCTCCTCAGTAACGATAAGTGGCCAATACAGCCGATGAATATATGTCAGCCACAATTTGTTGCGAAGCGGAATTGAATTGAACTTGCAAAATAAAACAAAATTGATTTACATAACGTAATCGCGGAGATGGGATCCTCTCCAATCAATCTCTCCAATAAATTCCTACAATACCTCTTTCCTTTCTTTTTAATTTTGATCTTTGTGAGGTATTGGAGGGATTGATTGAATAGAATCTCATCTCGTAATTGCCAGATGAAAGCAATGAAAAGAATATGGTATTTGTTGTTGATCCTGGCATAAAAATCGAAATATATATGCTACTATGATTATTGATCTTGAGGTAAAGAATACTACTACTAATTACTCCTACTATAGCTAGATTAGAGCCCCATTATTAATAATATGAACCAATTTAACTTTCTACTAATCACAATAATCTGGCCGACAGTCCATTGTGACTAGATATTGTTAACTAAATCCTCATAAGATTTTGCTGTCATTGTTTTATAATTAATTAATTTTGAAAAGGATTATTGGCATAATCCTTCAATGGTGGAGCAGAGGAAAACGCTTAACTAGGTCCTTCCCTTTCCCTTTAATTGATTCCAAAACCAATACTTTATCAAAGAAAAAGTGTGTAGTCCTATCACTTAATCATTTGGACTAAACCATAGGATTCAGGTAATCATACATCTACGTTTAACATACAGATATATGCATGAAATATATCTTTTTGGGTGTACCATATTGGTATAACTAACACCATAGTTTGGTTAACCCTAAAGTTCGGGATTTAAGGCTTTGGTTGTCCTTAAATTTGCTTTGAATGTTGTAATTAATGTCCCTTTAATTTGGATTCCCCTATTCTCCATATTTAATTGAACTTAAATGTAATATACTCCGTATAAAAGACAAATAGAGTATATGTTTGGACTAAAATGAACTGAAATATTTACGAGGTAGTAGAATAAAACGGACCTACAATGTGGATACTATCAATCATCACTAATTCAATACTCCCTATTTTGCATTGTGGACGTGGAGTATCAATCATAATTTTGAAGTTCAGCGAAATTATATAGGTTCATAATCAAATAGATCGAATGGGTGAAAGGGTTGAGTGGGTCAGAAATATTAGCCAAAAATGGGAAAAAGAAGAGGTTATAATTATTCCCAGTAAACATCAATGTAAATGGGACATATGATTGTTGTTGTCATGTGATGATTATGATGATGAATTAACGAGAGATGCTTTGACGGAGTTGTCTCTTCACGTCGCAGCTTTACTGTCATTTTTGTGTAATTATCATCGTGTCCGAATGACAGGCAATAAAACGAGAGAGAAAGAGAGAGCGATTGACTGGCATCAAACGCAACAAATATGTAAACTCAATCATTTAAGCAAAAGTTACATTTGTATTTCTACACAGAAATTATTGCCACAATTGGTGAAACAATTAGACATTTCCATTACCGATTACTCACGCACATATTTGCCAAATTCTAGCTCCTTACTTTATTATTTCAGTTCAACTCAACTAAAAATAAAAATAAAAATATGGGTGTGTTTTATTCTTTTGCAATAATTAGTGATATGTAAAACACCAATCACATAACTGAATTTCCTAAACTGAACTGAACCCAATTAATGAAAAAATACAAACCATATAATTTTCTTTGACATACTACTGTTCTTTTCAGTGTGCATATTGTCGACTTCACCTTATTCCATCTGAAAGCAATAGAGAAAGAATTAAAAATACTCGATATATATAAATTGGATTACTTTATAAACGTAACGAAGGTGGTAAAGTTAAGTAAAAAATTTAAAAGAAGAGTTGGGCGGGTGGGCTGAGTTAGGGGCGGCAAAGGGATCGGGCCGGACAAAGCCCACGAGGGAGGGAAACACAAACACTGGGAGTGGAGACTGAAGAGTGCAGAGCGCGGGGTGAGAGAGATTAGAGATAGAATGATGTTAGGTGCAGCCTCACCCCCATAAGGTGACATGTGTAAAAAACTGTCATTTTTAAAAATTAATTCACTTTCTCTCTCCTTTTGGGGTTCACTATTCCCATCTCAGGTCTTTTTTTTGGGATTTTAGGGGTTCATCCTTCCGTTTTAGGGTTTAATTTTTTATTTTAGGGGGTTTTGGAGTTCACCCTTCCCATCTTAGGGTTTTCTTTTTGGGATTTTGGGGTTCATCCTTCCCATCTTAGGGTTTTCATTTTGGGTTTTGGAGGTTTTGGGGTTCACTTTTCCCATTTTAGTGTTTTCTTTTGTAAAATTACGACGGCGAAGCAGTCGAAATTAATGGTGATTGTCGTTAGTAATAATAATTGATCAAATTTCACCCAAATAAACATGAATATTGAGGAGAAAAAGTAAATTTATTTAAAAAAATCACAAATTTTGAGAAACTTTACACATGTCAGATAATTGCAGCCTCAACCTCAAGTGAGACGGCAGCTAGCAGCCCTATTAGAGATATTGATATTAATGATATCTGATTTGGATATAACGCACGAGAATCCCGCAATCAACGGTCAATCGGATGGGACGTTCGATTTGACACCAGCCCTTGACCTGACCCCAGACCCCAGTAACCCTTCTCACTGCCCTCTCTGCCACTCGCAATTCTGGGACCCTCAACCAACCGTGCGGACCTAAAGCCCTCCTATTGCCCACGTGCATTGCTGTCGTTTGTGTCGGCTATAATCAACATTTGCCTAATTTTTTTCCTTCCATTTTGGTTATGGCCTTAGCTATTCTTTAGGGAGTAGAGTTTAATGGGGAAGATCCCTTTATTTTTGTAAGTGTTATTTTTTCAATTGTACACCAATAAGTTGAATTTAACTGAAATGATATCTTAGAAATTGCATACCCATTCTAAGTAGGTGTACATTAAAATTATGGGTGGATTGGAAGTACAGGGACTACAGTAACCTACCAGGAGTAGAACAAGTTCTCTTGGGACAACATGAAGCCCTCGGAAATTCAAGATAAGGTTTTTCGTTTTTCTTTTTGCGATTGCTAATATACATTTGGTATTTACACCTTTTCTCGTTGAAAGATAACCCCTCCATCTTCATTAACTTTAGTACCATATATTATTTTACATTGTTTTCTCTGAACAGTTATACCAAGTTGAATGTTTAAAACTATCTAATTTAATTTTTAATTAAAAATTACGCTGAAAATTAGATAAAAATACAAAAAAAAAAAACAATTAAAAATCAAATCAAGAAAATTGAGAAAAAGTATGAGACCTCGCTATAGTAGTAGAGATAGAGCTTGGGGGTAGGTTTGATGGCACATGGTAGTACAGAGCCATGCTCAGTACCCAAAAACCGTGGAGTAGACATGCCCAATGCATAACTTTCATAATGCTAGGTGTTTCATGTCGCGTCGCTTGCCTTCATTCGTCCAAAAGTAATCTCTCAAGCAAATATCCACTAAATAGTCTTATAAGGTTTAGTGGTTCTAACAGACCGAACCAGACATGTCTAGTGCATAACTGTCATGCTGGAGTTTTGAGAGTTTGGAGAATTATTTTCCGTAATTTTCACCTCAAAATTTTCAAGTATTTTATTAAGTAACGAAAAGAATATTTTTTAAAAATTTTCACAGGTTGTAGCTATTTTATTTAATTTTTAATTAAAATATACGCTTGAAAATAGAAAAAAAATATCAAAAAAAAATTAGAGAACACTTAAAAACAATTGTGAAAAAATATTAGACCTCGCTATTATAGTAGAGAGGACTTGGTAGTAGGTTTGGCAACACAGGGTGGTGGGAGGCATGCTCGGTACCCAAAAACTGGGAATCAACATCCAATGTCCAGTAAGAGGCCCTTCAAGCCTACCAAGGACCCGATAACCTGCCCCGGGAGCCTCCCATGTCCCCTAAAAGTGTCCCGTGCTATGTGGTATGAAAATACCCACTTTCATTCTGTGGCCTTTCGGAAGTTCAAAAAACGTGAATTATACCCTTCGTTTTCAACTTCCCGGGGCTGGGGTGTCATTTTTTTCCCAAACTTGTCCGGGGGGTCTACCTCTACCATGAGACTAGAGGACCCTCGGTGTCCCGGGAGGGTTATCCGGATCCCCGAACTTGTATATCACTCATGTCTTTCATGTTCCGACCCTTACACCATTTTCCCGTAAAACGTCTTCCAAGCCTATCAGGGACTAGATAAGCAACCCCAAGGGCCTCCCATGTTCCCTAAGAGCGTTCCTTGCGATGTGGTGTGAAATTATCAACCTTTGTACTGGGGTCTCCTGGAAGCCCAAAAAATGTGCATTATAGCCTTCGTTTTCGGCTTCCCGAAACCCAGGTGTCATTTTTGCTTAAACATTTCCGGGGGGTCCATCATGACCCTAAAGTACCCTCGGTGCCCCAGGAGGGTCATCTACATCCTCGAACTTTGATATCACCCATGTATTTGGCGTTCTAGCTCTTACACTAGTGTTCCATAAAACGCCCTTACAAGACTATAAATGAACGGATAAGCGACCCCGTGGCCCTCCCAAATGCCTTAGTGGTATTCCTTGTGATGTCGTGCAAAAAATTCCACCTTCATTCCGGTGCCTCCCGAAAGCCCAAAATGCGTGGATTATAGCCTTCGTTTTCAGCTTCCGATGGCCCGAGTGTGATTTTTGGCAAAACTTCTCCGAGAGGTATATCATGACCGTAGAGGACCCTCGATGCCCCTCGAGGTCATCCGGATCCCCGAACTTCTAAATCACCCATGCCTTTGGTGTTCCAATTCTTATATCAGAGAATGGATAAGAAACCCCAAGTGCCTCACATCTCCCCTAGGGGTATTCCGTGCGATGTGGTGCACATATATCCACCTTTGTTCCGGGGGCCTCCCGGATGCCCAAAAAACGTAGATTATAGCCTTCGTTTTCGACTTCTGAGGCCCCGGGTGTCATTTTTGCTCAAACTTTTCTTGGAGGTTTATCATCACCCTAGAGGACCCTCGGTGCCGCAGGAGGGTCATCCGCATCCCCAAACATTGATATCACCCGTGCCTTTGGCGTTCTTACTCTTACACCAATGTCCAGTAAAACGCCCTTATAAGCCTATCAGGGACTGAATAAGCGACCCCGAGCGCCTCCTTTGTTCCCCAGGGGTGTTTTCGGGCGATGTGGTGCGAAAATTTTCACCTTCGTTTCAGGGCCTTAGGAAGCCAAAAAAATGTGGATTATAGCCTTCGTTTTCAGCTTCCATGGGCCCAGATATCATTTTTGCCCAAACTTCTCCGGGGGGTCTATCATGACCATAGAGGATCCTCGGTGTCTTGGGGGGCTCATTCGGATCCTCGAACTTTGATATCACCCTTGCATTCAGTGTTCCGGTCCTTACATTGTTGTTCGGTAAAATCACATTTACAAGTCTGTTATGGACCCGACAATGGACCGTGGGAGCCTCTTATGTTACCTAGAGTGTCATGTACGATTTGTTGCGCAAATATCCACCTTCGTTCGTGGGCCTCTTGGAAGCTCAAAAAACGTTGATCATAACCTTCGTTTTCGGCTTTCGGGACCCCGGGCGTCATTTTTGCCCAAACTTCTACGAGGGGTCTATCATGACCCTAAAGCACCCTCGGTGCCACAGAAGGGTCATCCGCATCCTCGAACTTTGATATCACCCATGCCTTTGGCGTTCTTGCTCGTACACCAATTTCCCGCAAAACGCCCTTATAAGCCTTTCAGGGACTGGATAAACGACCCCGAGGGCCTCCCATGGCCCCTAGGGATGTTCCGTTCGATGTGGTGTGAAAATTTCCACCTTCGTTCTGAGGCCTTCCGGAAGCCCAAAAACGTCGATTATAGCCTTTGTTTTCGACTTTCAGTCGCTCGGGTATCATTTTTGCCCAAACATCTCCGGGGGGTCTATCATGACCCTAGAAGATCCTCGGTACCTCGAGGGGGTCATTTGGATCTCTGAACGTCGATATCACCAATGTATTCGATATTTCGACCCTTACATTGTTGTCCCATAAAAACGCCCTTACAAGCCTGTTAGGGACCCGATAATGGACCCTGGGGGCCTCTTATCTTACCTAAGGGTGTCCCGTGCGATGCTTTGCGAAAATATCCACCTTCGTTCCGGGGACTCCCGAAAGCCTAGAAAACGTGGATTTTCGGCTTTCGGGGCCCGATGTCATTTTTGCCCAAACTTTTACGGGGGGTCTATCATGACCCTAAAGGACCCTCGCTGCCCCAGAAGGGTCATCGGAATCCCCGAACTTTGATATCACCGATGCCTTTGGCGTTCTTGCTCGTACTCCAATTTCCCGCAAAACGCCCTTAAAAGCCTTTCAGGGACCGGATAAGCGACCCCGAGGGCTTCCCATGTCCCCTAGGAGAGTTACGTGCGATGTGGTGCAAAAATTTTCACCTTAGTTCCGAGGCCTAGCGGAAGCCCAAAACCGTGGATTTATAGACTTCGTTTTCGGCTTTCAGGGGCCCGGGTATCATTTTTTCTCACACTTCTCCGGAGAGTATATCATGACCCTAGAGGATCCTCGGTGCCTCGAGGGGGTCATTCGGATTCCCGAACTTCGATATCACCCATGTGTTCGGTGTTCCGACCCTTACATTGTTGTCCCGTAAAAACGCACTTACAAGCCTGTTAGGGACCCGATAATGGACTCTGGGGGCCTCTTTTGTTACCTAAGGGTGTCCCGTACGATGTGTTGCTAAAATATACACATTCGTTCTAGGGACTCATGAAAGCCCAAAATACGTGGATTATAGCCTTTGATTTTCGGCTTTCGGTACGCCGAGTGTCATTTTTGCACAAACTTATACGGGAGGTCTATCATGACCCTAAAGGACCCTCGGTGCCCCGGAAGGGTCATCCGCATCCCCCAACTTTGATATCACCCATGCCTTTGGCGTTCTTGCTCGTACACTTATTTTATGCAAAACGCCCTTATAAGACTTTCAGGGACGGGATAGGCGAACCCGAGGGCCTCCCATGTCCCTAGGGGTGTTCTGTGCTATGTGGTGGTAAAATTTTCACCTTCGTTCCGAGTCCTCCTGAAAGTCCAAAAAAAATGGATTATAGCCTTCGTTTTAGGCTTTCAGTGGCCCGGGTATCATTTTTGCCCAAACTTCTCCGGGGGATCTATCATGACCCTAGAGAATCTTCGGTGCCTCGATGGGGACATTCGGATTCCCGAACTTCGATATCACCCATGTATTCGGTGTTTCGACTCTTACATTGTTGTCCCGTAAAAACGCCTTACAAGCCTGTTAGGGATCGATAATGGACCTTGGGGGCCTCTTATGTTACCTAAGAGTGTCCCGTGCGATGTGTTCCGAAAACATCCACCTTCATTCCGGGGAGTCCCGGAAGCCCAAAAATCGTGGATTATAGCCTTCGATTCTTGACTTTTGGGGTCCCGGGTGTCATTTTTGGCCAAAATTTTACGGAGGGTTCATCATGACCCTAAAGGACCCTCGGTGCCCCAGAAGGGTCATCCGCATCCCCGAACTTTGATATCACCCATGCCTTTGGCGTTCTTGCTCGTACACCAATTTCCCGCAAAACGCCCTTATAAGCCTTTCAGGGACCGGATAAGCGACCCCGATGGCCTCCCATGTCCCCTAGGGGTGTTTCGTGCAATATGGTGCAAAAATTTCCACCTTCGTTCCGAGGCCTCCCGGAAGCCCAAAAAATGTGGATTATATCCTTCGTTTTTAGTTTTCAGGGGCCTGGGTAATATTTTTTTTCCCAAACTTCTCCTGGGGATCTATCATGACCCTAGAGGATCCTCGATGATTCGAGGGGTTCATTCGGATCCCCAAACTTTGATATCACTTATGTATTCGGTGTTCCAACTAGGGGTGTAATTGAGGCGAGCCGACTCGGTGAGCCCTCGGGCTCGGCTCGGTCAATGCTCGGCTCAAACCGAGCTCGAGCCGAGCTCGAGCCTGCTCGAATGCTTTCCGAGCCGAGCCCGAGCCTACTATGGCTCGGCTCGGTCGGCTCGGTTGGCTCGAATTAGTTTAAGTTTCCTCTCTATTCGAATAAAAACATTAAATTTTTTAGAGATTCCTTATTTTTTAAAGTTTTTCTTTCTTCATATGAGAATGTGCAAGGGATCATTATAGTCAAATTCAATTGCAATTATTTTAGATCAATTTTTTATTACGTTTGTAATGATGAGTTTGAATTTGAGCCGAGCCAAATCGAGCCGAGTCGAGCCACGAGCCTAAATCGAGCCGAGCTCGAGCTTTGATTTTTCCGGCTCGACGATCTTCGAGCCGAGCCCGAGCCGAGCCAAAACAAACCGAGCCGAGCCAGGCCTGGCTCGGGCTTGACTCGGCTCGTTTACACCCCTAGTTCCAACCCTTACATTGTTTGCCCGTGAAAAACGCCTTACAAGCCTATTAGGGACCCGATAATGGACCCTGGAGGCCTCTTATGTTACCTAAGGGTGTCCCGTGTGATGTGTTGTCAAAACATCCACCTTCGTTCCAGGGACTCCCGAAAGCCCAAAAAACGTGGATTATAGCCTTTGTTTTTCGGCTTTCCGGGCTCCGGGTTTCATTTTTGCCCAAATTTCTACCGGGGGTCTACCATGACCCTAAAGGACCTTCTGTGCCCAGAAGGGTCATCCGCATCCCCGAACTTTGATATTACCCATGCCTTTGGCGTTCTTGCTCGTACACCAATTTCCCGCAAAACACCCTTATAAGCCTTTCAGGGACCGGATAAGCGATCCCGACGGCCTCCCATGTCCCCTAGGGACGTTCCGTGCGATGTGGTGCAAAAATTTTCACCTTCATTCCGAGGCCTCCTGAAAGGCAACAAAAGGTGGATTAAAGCCTTCGTTTTCGGCATTCAAGGGCCCGGTATCATTTTTGCCCAAACTTCTGCTGTGGGTCTATCATGACCCTAGAGGATCCTCGGTTCCTCGAGGGGGTCATTCGAATCCCCGAACTTTGATATCACCCATGTATTCGGTGTTCCGACTCTTACATTGTTGTCCGGTAAAAATGCCCTTACAAGCCTGTTAGGGACCCGATAATGGACATTGGGGGCCTCTTATGTTACTAAGGGTGTCCCGTGCGATGTGTTGCGAAAATATCCACTTTCGTTCCGGGGACTCTCGAAAGCCCGCCCAAGAAACGTGGATAGCCTTTGATTTTCAGCTTCCCGAGGGCCGATTTTTGTTTTTTCCCAAAGTTCTCTGTGGGGTCTGTCGTCTCCCTAGAGCACCTTCGGTGTCTCGGGACGGTCAATCCGGCTCCCCGGACTCCGATTCCACCCATAGAACATGTGCGCTAAGACATGAGACATGGCGCTCACTGGGCGCTGAGACATGGGACATGACTCTCGCTGGGCGATGGACATGGCACATGCGCTACCCATATTTCGTTTTAATAAAATTTTGATGTACTTAGTTCATTTTGATCTATTGTCTACTATCTTTGGTAAAAGAACTTTATAACAGAGTATTCTCAAGTTTGTTAATAAAAGGCTAATAATTATTTCCTAAGCACTCGGTCAAATATAGGTTAAAGTTTATAGTATGACTAATCATAGTAAGTAGAACTATAATGTAACAAACAATGTCATTTAGGAGGTAAATACGTATAACCTCTCCAAATCCCGTATTGGTGTTGTTTTAGTTTTTTATTTACCAGTTAACCACAAAATTAGCACCAAAAAAGAAAAAAAAAATTATTACAAAGTTAGGAGTACGACAACCTATCAGAAAACATTAAATTTCAAAAAAAATAAATAATAAGAGGTGAAGCATCTCGTGAATCACACGGGCATGCACACATTAACAATCTTAATTTTGCACCATATTGGAGGAGATATCTCAATGAATTGTGAGAGACCTTTATAATTGATATTTTTAGGTCCCATTTGGGAGTGGAGTGATTCCTTAGAAATGAATTGATATCTTTATTGCAAGAAATAAATATTTTCATATGCCCTAAAAAAAGAAAGAAATTATTTCATGTGCTTTTGAAAATGGATATTGCCCTTACACGTGGGAATGGAGAAAATGGCACATGAGATAGCATACCAAAAAAATTCAAGCAAAGTTTACAATAAATGACGAACACGTGTCACAACGAGGACCTTGGTGACTGTGATCCGTACAACCAAACCCGTTGTCTGAGTCTCGTCCCAATCAACTAAAAGCTTTGTCATTTGGTTGCATAATTAAATGATTTGAAAACAATAGTCCGTAATTCTTTGTTTGCGTTAAATTCTATGAACTTGGGGGGCTTCAAATCACAGTCAAATGTGTCAAACTCTCACTCGTGATAGTGGGTCCGACCATTTTTCTACTTTTGGGGTGTTGATTGTAGACTTTTCTTTGTACGGACGAACCCATAATTAACCCATCAAAACATTTTCCTTAAACAAATTATACTCTTAGTCTTAAGCTATTAACCTACACAATAACACAAACTGCGATTAAATTGGTAATTTTTGTATGTCGTCAACACTACTCAGCAGGACAGGTCATGTCAATAGAGAGGTGTGAGGTCAGTGCCTCTCCGGATAGTCTGCTACGTAGTACCACCTATCACCAATTATATTACTCTCCATTTGTGATATGCCATAATAATATTGCCATTGCGTGCTCGTGAGATCGAATTGCATGAAATCGTGGTGGTTAAATATATAGTACATCCAAATCAAAATATATATATATATATATATATATAGTACATCATGTATATCTGATATAATTTCACCCACCTTTTTTCTTTATTTTTTGTAAAATTGCTGGATTGCTCACGCTGTTCACTGCATAGTTGAGAAATGTTATCAAATATATATATATATATATATATATATATATATATATATATATATATATATTACTCAAATAATTCAATATTTAATTGCTGTTAAATTAAGATGGTGAATAATATCTTTTTGAAAAGGCCGGCATCAGTAATAAGGCTATTTGATCTTCAACAAGCTATATGTTTCATACACTTAAAAATTGTTTTGTCATAATTAAGATTGAAGGCGCACATAATAACTAACGCAGACAAATTACAAAACCAAATTATTGATACCAACATTCAGAAACTTACTGTCCAAATAGTCCAAAGTAAGGGCGTGTTTTAGTCTACGTACTTATTGAAGTTCACCCAATCAGTGGAAATCTGTGTCATGATTTTAATTACTGCATTATCTTATTGAATCAGTAGCAAGACCTTCCCCGACCAATCAGTGAAAATTAGTTATAAAATCTTACTAATCAGTGCAAATAAGTGACAAAACTTTACCGACAGGATAAAACAAATCCATCTCCACTATGGTAACCATAGGACACTACAAGCTGCCAAAAGGGAAGAAAAAGAAAAAAAAAAAATAAAAGAAAAAGAAAAAAGGGGTAAAAGGTGGGAATTAAGTGGCATTAAAAATGTAGGGCTAAGCCAAAGCCATCGAGCAGGCCAGGCCAGTACAGGAGTATAAATATGTGGTTCAAAAATGAGAAGATCGATCGAATTCCTCTTAAATAGCTAAAGGCCACATTCAGTAATAGAGCATAAACTACTTCCACCAAGCCAATTAAACAAGCCATAGAAGTTGCTCCCCCTATTTCAGGCGAAAAAAAAAAAAAAAAAAAAAAAAAATAAAAAAAATAAAAAAAACCCCCTTCATCACTAAAACCCCAAACCCAAACACAACCAATAATATTTACCAATAATAACAATATATATGGAGTCATTATCATTTCACCACCAAGATCAAACATCACCAGAAGATAACATTAGTAGCAGCAACATTAACACCTCATCAGTGTTAAGTATAACAACAACAACCACAGCACCTCCACCTTCTTCTAGCCGTTACGAGAACCAAAAACGTCGTGACTGGAACACTTTCGGACAGTATCTCCGCAACCACCGTCCTCCCTTGAGCTTAACCCGATGTAGCGGGGCCCACGTTTTAGAGTTCCTACGATATTTAGACCAGTTTGGGAAGACCAAAGTCCACGCCCAAATCTGCCCGTTTTACGGGCACCCGAACCCGCCTGCCCCGTGCCCGTGCCCGTTACGGCAAGCGTGGGGATCTCTCGATGCTTTGATCGGACGGCTCAGAGCTGCTTATGAAGAGAATGGTGGTAAGCCCGAACAAAACCCGTTTGGGGCCCGGGCTGTTAGGCTTTATTTAAGGGAAGTGAGAGACTCTCAGTCTAAAGCTCGTGGGATTAGTTATGAGAAGAAGAAGAGAAAGAGGCCCCCTACTACCATTACCAATAATAATGCTACTTAGCTAGCCTTATTCTACGTTTTATTTGTAGATCATCATTATAATCTACAATTAGTACTTTTATCTTTTTGTGGGGTATGTGTTATTTATTTATCTATTTATTTATTTTACTTTAAAGGATGTTGATCCATTTCTGATGATTTGCTAAATGGTAGTCCTATTTGCTAAATGATTATGTGTAGCTAGCTAGGGTTGGCTAGCTAGCTAATTAAATTATTCCAGCTGTATCGTCATAGTAATATATGAAATGAAAGCCATTTTGTAATTACCTTTGCTTAATTTATTGTCAACTAGCTTTGATTTCTCTCTTTTTGTAAGCTAGCTGCTAATGAAGAAATGATATTATTAGAAGGATGTGGATCCTCTTCGATATCCCATTTTTCGCATTTACACATTACAGGGTGTTTGATATGAGGAAATTAAGAAAAGCAGTACTGGCTGGTAATGTGTATATGATAAGTATGTAGTGGTCAGAAGTCAGAATTAGCACATTTAGCAATGGATTTTTTTTCAATGGGAGAAAGAGGTTTGTGGGGAAGAGGTTTGTGAGATGATGATGTGGCATGATAAAAACCTCTCTCCCAAACCTCTTCAATAGGGTTGCTTTAATGGATCCATCAGTTTTAGTTCTGAATAATCCTGCAAAACATGTTTCAATTCATCTGACTTTCTCCTTTCATTTGCTGGGTGAGTCATGAATGCGTCTGTGGGTGAAAAGGTTGAAGGAAGTCACTCTTACATTGGTGAATGGGTGAGTGAGTGAGATCCTCTTTGTAGTGTGAATGTGTGATCGTGTACAAGATTTTTGTTATATGCTCTCAAATAACAGACTCTTCTACACTCCGTATTAAATTAATTGGGGCTCTCCCCTCAAAAAAAAAAAAAAAAAGGAAGGATATTGGGGGCCTTCACTTGAGGATCTTGTATTTTTACCTAGTGTTGTCCTATCACTTAAATTTTTTTTTTTTTTTGAGTAATCCTATCACTTAAAAGTTAAAAACACATCCATGATCCATATATACTCTGTCAAATCATTTACTATTTTTTTTAGGAAAGCATCGAATGTTAAAAAACCATCTTATTTATTTTTAAGTTATTTTTGGTACGGTTAACTTTTTTTGCAAGATATTTCATTTCAGTAACAAATAACTAGTTGCAAAATAAATACAGTACAAATTTACTAGAGTATTCATCATATTCCTATTCGATACTTTTTCAACACCACCAAGGCACCAAGTAGTTAACCACACTACCCTCATTGATACATATTGAAATTATCATCCGTTATTCTGTAGCGAATCTTTAGTATCTTTTCATTATTGATCAATGTTTAATGCTAAGAGACTAATAGTCACTTTAAAAAAAATGCTACTTTAATTTCTGCGAGATTAATTTTCTGTTTTGTAAGAAATTACTCCCTGCATCCGAATTGAACTTTTGGAAATTAGTTTCATTCTCCTCATTCTCTCAACCTTTCATCTATCACACTAGCACACAATTTAAACAATTTGCTATATTCTCAGGTAGATTTATTGTTTCAGAGTCTTTTTAATTTAGACTAACTCAAAAAGAGAGTAATAATAATCATCACAAATAATAAGTAGAGATGGTGGTTTGACCAGAAAACAAAGTCACAAGCTGTTGGAATAATTTCCATCAACTATATATATCACGCATTATTATGATTGCAATGCCAAAATTTAGCGAGGAGAAGAATCGCAAGTGGGATGGTCTTGTCTCTTCAAATATATATAGCATTTGTCATGAAACATAAGAATCTGATTGAAAGACAGAAGCTATACCAAAAAGAATGGTAACAATGCCAACACTAGTGTACCTCTATCCCTACCCATCATTAATGTCGCATTTTAGTGGCCACTCTAGGAGGAAGTTAGACCTGTATTTATATTTATATATGTTGTCTTCTTCTTCATCTTTCTTTTTCTTCCCTTTCTATCCCCCCCCCCCTTTCTTTAAGGCTGTATAGATTGTAGGTTTTTTTTCTTCTTTTGAATGGGTAAGGAAGCCGGGATCTTAGTCCCATTACGAGGAAGGAGGGGATGGCTCGAAGGCATCACATGGTAACAAATATCACCATCATTTTAAAGTTCAGAGTAATAATGAGTGTAGATCCTCTAATCTAAAATTTTGGAGGGGTGAGAGTTATACCAATTATACTCCTACCTTTTGCTCACATCATCATGTAGATGTTTAACTTTCCAACTGAATTAACGAGTAATGTAACCATTTGAGCTTTTTTCTTCAAATATAGTTGTAAGTTTGACTCTTTGGGGTTCTTTAATTTCTACCTTTTTAATTTTTCTTTTTTGGTTGATTAGCAAGTTTTCAATTGGGAACTATTATATTGCTTTCATAAGTAATTAAGAGTGCTATTTCATTAAACCATCAGAATTACAAATCGCACTCATTATCCAACTTCATATCAAAATCCGTATGCTAACAAGCCTATAAGCGTAAGAAATCTATCAAAATATATAGATCGAGATCGAGAGACAGAGAGAAGAAATTTGTTGGTTAGTGAGTGTGAGTAATGACTAGTGAGCATTCCACAAGGAACAATGCGTACGGTTACATGGTACAAAACTACAAATACTAAAGGAAGCTTTTTGGGTACAGCAAAAACTGTTAAAGAGGGCAAATTCAATTAAATTCATTCTCGTGCGTCATCTGTTGTAAACTCATGGATCGAGTGGTCCTTCCATGGCATGGCCTTGACCTAAGCTTAGCCACCTATATTGAACTATTTAATTGTTCATGTTGCGTCACCTTCTTATTTTGTGATGGATCACTATCCCCCAAACTCAGTCCCGACAATTAGATGTATTTAACATTTCTAAGAAGTCTACCATGCATCCCCCGAAAAACAAACAAAATTGTACATTCTAAAACTATTAATGTATGGATCGGTAGATACTACAATTAAGACAGGGACAGACCAAACAAACGCATTTCAGAGGCTTGGCGTTTGGAATTTTCAAACCACACCAAATTTCAAGTCAATCCTTGAGAAATTAGGTAAACGTAATAGGGTGTCAAAGGAGCCAATGGACATTTGTGATTCAAATTTTTATTTATTTTCATCTTCATGTCAAAAGAATTACGAGTGTGTTCTTTTCGATCTACTTATTTTACAATCGGTTCACATCACTTCATTCTAGTACGTAGAGTTCAGCTTAGTTCAGTGATGATTAGTTACTTTTTCTCTGGCATAACACTATTTAATTTATTGGTATTCAATTCAGTCTGTGAAAAGAACACACACTAAATAAAAGAAACGTAAAAAAAAAAAAAACAGAAAAAGAAATAATTAGATTTTGTACCCTTGTGCTTTTTATAGATCAGGGTCACATGCCTTAATTAGACAATAGGATCATTAATTGAGAGAGGGAAATGACAGAACATGCAATTGTACCACAATCTTTATCTTTTTTGGCTTTTGTCCAAGAGAGAATTCTTTTTCCCAGTGAGTACTGAGTAGTAAAACAACAACAAACATTGAGAACCATCCATAACTTTTCAGCCCTTTTTGGTGGGTGAAGGATACAAAACCAAACTTTGTCATTAAGGATCGGGTTGAAATGTGGTAGGGTTAAATGAGGTTGGGCATTGACAATTTGACATCGTTATCATGGCATCAACCTTTTCTTTGTCCCCTTTCTTTTAGGGTTTTAGGCGTTAGAATTCAATTACTATGTTGTGTTACTATAGAATGCAACAGATGAATTTATATGTTTTTTTCCCTTGTTTTGGTGCTTAAAGATGAAGTACAGTAATAATTAATCAAGATGGGTTGGTGTAGTGGTTCAACATTTTATTCCTTAAATAAGTGGTTGGGGGTTCAAATATCTTGGCCAGCCCCCTACCGCTTAATGCGCTGACAGTTGGGGCGAGGGAATTAGTTATTGTGGTCAACGGTGGGATACCCTTGGCAAAGACCAAAAAAATTAATTAACAAAGCACTCGTAACAAACTAAGCTTTAACCAATTGACATATAGGGAGATAAAATTTAACCTTCTCTGTTAAATTCTGCAAGAAAAAGACTATCGCACAGTATCTTCAAAAGAGGGATTTGCTAAGAATGGAAACTCAAATTCGTTTAAAAAAAGAATAATGCTCTTTACAAGACATTTTCACTTCCCTAAGCCTTCAGCGCCATTTTCCTACTCACTGTTGACAGCAGAAAACTTTCTATCTTCGATCTATTCCCCGCTTTGTGATTAAGACAAGGGGGGTTTGGGGTACATTTTGGTATAAAGAGAGAAAAGAAAAAGAAAAGAATCTCCTCAATCAAGGTTCCTTGCCAGTGAAGCCGTGTTACTCGCAGGTACAGCTACACCACTTCCACTGACGTTCTGTTGAGTATTACTCCTTCTCAGGCCTCTTTGGCACGGTTCCTCCCACCTTGCTCTTCTTTAAGGACCGGATACGCGCAATATACGCCTCTACATCTGAATCCTCTACATCTGAATCTGACGATGAACTTATAGCATCAGACAATCTGCTCAAACCAAACCCCATTGCTTTACTCAACTCCTTTCGTTTGAGATCTCTAATTTTTTTTTCTCCCAGAAGAGGTGTCTTTGCATCTGACAGCGACTTTGAGGAGGAAGCCTTGTCTTTCTCAGAAGCAGTGCTGATTGTAGGCACAGGTACCCTACTTTCAGTGACTTTTTGTTGAGCAGTCTTGTTTGAAACGGAATCCCCTTCATTGTTACAAGGTGGAAGGACATTTTTCATTCGCTGGGATTGGAGACCTGCGATGTACACCTCAACGTCCAAGTCCGATGATGACGATGAGCACATATCATCAGAGGGATCACTCGAAATTGATGTAGCAATCTCCTTCCCTTTGTGATCTCCTAAGGATATTTCTGAAGCCGTATCTTTATCAGAAGGCGTAGCGCTGCCATTGGATGCTTTAACATTGGACAATGGAGTCACAGAAAGTCCATATTGAAGATTGGGTTTGTTACCAAAATCTTCTTTCACCCAACTCCGGACAGCACTCAACTTGCCTTCCACAGCTTCCAAGAGGATATTTAACTCGCTGATCAGATAGCGGAACCAAAAAACTTTGGTATTCCAGGGGCAAGAACAAAGATGCTTCGCGTGTTTCAGACATGAGAATTTGTCCTTGGTACATGGACAGTTCACTGCAGACAAATATAAATCATAATAACACATGCTGCATTCCTTTTTCTGGTTGCCTGCATCAAATGGTTTGTCCATTTTCTTTGACTGGTAAGCAGATGAAAGATAATCCCTACACCTCGATTCTGACCTAATACGTGCCTGCTTATAAAAGAAAACAAACAATAACATTACTTAAATGACAGAGTCAGACACCCACCTTCTGATGTATAACAAACTATATATGCAAAGAGACACTACCAATATCCTAGATTCCTAAGGGTTTATCTACTTAGTAAAGTCATGGGGCAGTAAAGCTATTCTCCTCACACTCTGAGAAGTGGTCAGAACTCAAAGGTGCTTACCCTCAGAACTTTTGCTAATATCCCCTCCTTTCCGGAGGCCTCATTCCACATCATAATTTTTGGTGTCTTCTCACTCTTCACTAGGCATTCCCATTGTGCCTTAACAGCTTCATTAGCTGCTCCCAGTAGCACCTTATCGTAAGAAATAGATGTCTTTCTCCTTTGCTCACGATATAATTCTGTTGAATTCAGCCCACGAGGCAACCAGTCTAAGGGAGCAAAAACCGCTGCCACAGAACAATTGAAGCCGCAATCAAATCCTGAATGATATACTCCAGGAAGAAATAGAACAAATTCTCTCGGTCGCTGAATGCAACGATAAACTGGTATATCCTCAGATTTCAGTGTTGTGGGCGATACCTGTCTATCCTGACCAAACAAGAATATGTTAGAGCTACAACACCAATGCATAAGACATCATCAAGGAGTAAAATCAGAATCCCACAAAGAAGATCTTAACATTTTAGGCTCTGTTCTCCTTAACTTAATTTCAGTTCAGTTCAGTCCAGTTTAGTTCATGTGTAACTTTATCACACACATAATGCCATTTTCTAGAAAGCTTATAACAACTGTCAACTAGCTTGCTGATTTAAGGCAGCAGTAAAATCGTGCAGAGAGAACGACCAATCTGCTGTCAACTTAAATCAGTCTGAACTATGAAAGCAGACTGAGATCCTCAATTTATTTTTTTACATAACATGGGCGTCCAAGGTTTGCTCGACTAATCCCATGGGCCCTGAAGTTAACGACCAGGAATTGAACCTGGGACCTCTGGAATACTTCTCAGAGGTCTTACCAGCTGAGCTACCCTCTCAGGGTTCAGACTGAAAGTCCTTAATAATCATGACACTGTCAGAAAGGGCCTCAAAAGAAGACTCCAACCCCTTCATTTTTTCTTAAACCTTTCTATTCGAATAAAAAGAGAAAAGAAAATTAGAAACTTTGAGGTGTTGAAAAAATGCCATATAGATCCAAGGAAGAGCACAAACGACAGTCTAAGCTCTAAAATGATGAAGGCAATATAACAGATAAAAAAAAGTCCAGTCTCGAGCAAGTTGTAGGTCAAAGGGAGGATCACATACCAATTTATGAGACAGCTCAGGATGTTCTTTTGAAGAATCTGGAATGTGCTTCTTTACAACTACCTCAAATTTACTGGGATCACATTCAGATGTGCCATACCATATTCTAGGGGCACCCAAATGCAGATAGTAAAGCTCATATAAATGATGCTCTTGAACAGTCTGTTTGATAACAAATCCAGAGAAAAAGAAAATTCTTAGTCCAAAGGAAAAAAAATATACGAAAAATATAGTTTGAGGGCATGCTTGGCATGAGGGTAAAGCAATAGGGGGTAATGGAGCAAATTAAAGGGTAAAATGGAAAGGTGGAGGTGGTTAACTATTACTCCCTTAATGCATTAAGGGGAAAAGGGGAGGAATTGTTAACCTAAGGGGAGGGTGGTTAACTATTACCCCCAAATGGGGTTGTTATTACCCTCCACCTCTTAAAATCTAACCCCCGCTATCACCTCCACCTCTCATTTTACACTTAAATCTTCTCCATTACCCCCTTAATACATTACTCTCAATCCAAGCATGCCCTGAGTTCATCACAAAAGAAATTATGAGTAACTCCACCCAAAGCAAGAAAGTAGAATTTGTACACACACACAAAAAATAAAAAATAAAAAATAAAAAACTATAGGTACACTGTACGCAAGAGTCACAAACACAAATCTTACCCAAGGGAGGGATGAAAAGCACATTCCAACATGGAGTCGAGGTGCAAGGACACCAGAAGAATCTAATGTCTCAAAGGAAAGCAAAGAACTGGGCAACCTGGAGATGTATTTGAGGTCCCAACCAGAAGTAAAATTTTCTTCAAAATCACTTGCCTGTTCTGAGTTGCACGATAATGGAACTCCACCGTCAAAACTGCTAAAATCCAGATCAGTACCATGAAGTACCTAAAACAATAAGAAAGAGAACATAAAAGTTTTTACAAAATAGATTGAGTAGAACAGGGATTTGTAAACATGGTCTGGCATAACCTCTCTTACATACTTCTATTTCTTCAGATGGCTTTTCAACAATCCGCCAATATTCCCCTTCAATACTCTGTTCAGTGGGGTTCTGCTCTTCCCAGTGCACAGTTGGACTAATTTTTGTATTTGAAACTTCAACATCTCTTCCAAAGTAGTGCTGCTGGAAAAAATCAGCGTATCGTTTGAACGAAATGAGAGTGAACTGAGGACCAGACTCAGATTGGTAGCTCTCTGCCCCATGGCATTCATCAGAGTCAAAGTTTGCAGCACAGCCATCACCAATCTCATAAGCCATTCTTCTTCTTTTCGTTTCCCTTGTGTCATGGGCTACAGATGGTTTCCCACATGACCAGTGATTCTGGAGTTCATTGACTCGTTGAAGTTGGGTAGAAAATTTAACACTATGCCAAATGTCACTTTCCTCGAAAAAGCACGGCAATTGCCACGAAGGAGGAGGAACAATGCGGCAGAATCCATAAGGTTCCACTTTTTGACGTATGCTGTCAATGTACTTGAAGGTGTCCTTGAACTCCTGAAGAAAACTACATGTCAAAAGATAAGCGAATATAAAAAGAGAGCAGAGCACAAAAAGTAGGACACAAACCAAATCATTAACATGAGTAGATGACATGCCTCTTTGTTGGGATAAAATACAGGAGCCTCGTCAAGCACACAAGTACATGCGCCCTCTGGATCCCACCTAGCTAAAACCTATTTCAAAATAATGATTAAACATAAGAGAAGAAAGAAAACAAAATAAAAACAAATGACAAATAATGAAAAACAACTCGTACCAAGAATTTTATATTAATCGTTGTCAATCCATCTATAGAAAATTTGTTTACATGAAATGTAGCAGAATACAACTTAAAAAGACCAGCAGTCCTCTTAACAAAGATTATCTATACCAAACAGCGTGCAATTTTCACCGCGGAACTCAAAACGGGCCTCCTGGAAGCTCTTTGGCCTGAATTGCTTGACCCAAGATTCAAGAAGCAAAGTAAGATAACAACTCAACCCACGAAAATGAAGGCGATAGCTCAATTCCAGCCCACGACATCAAGAAGAACAAAGCCAAAATTAATTAATCGTACACAACCTTATCACTAGCAGATAGCCAGGTATTGTCAAAGAGGCTGTTCCTAATACATACATGAAAATTTAATTTTGATTCAGAAGCAAGTAACAAAATGTAGTAGAACAGCAGGAAGAACTCAAGAACATTCAAAATGTTCATAAAGAGGAAATGAGTTACAGATTTGTCCCCTTGAATCTCGGACGCGACGTAACAGTTTTTGAGGTCGCTATGTAACGCTGTTTTTTATATGGCCGATACTCGACCGATACGGCCGATACATGGCCGATATATGACTGATACGGCCAATACATGGCCGCTATGGCCATATAGTTGATATAAAAAAAATTATGCCGCGATGAGCGACTTGATACGCATCACCAATATCAGTCCGCTTCTGTGACGTCGTGACCGTTTCCGCGATAACGACCGATACCGCGATTTCGAACCATAATCTCACCAACTTCATTATCCTATGGTGGTGGTGGGGGAGTCGTTTTATGCTTATGTGGTGGCTTTTTGCCCATATCCAAGATTCATATCTTCATGTAATACTGAGTTAGTTTATACTACTTTGAAAGTTTCTTAGCTACACCATTGTATATTAGGAGCACAATGTGAAGTTCTTTGCCCATCCTACCCATGCCCACGCCCATGCATCATTAGTCCTACAACCTGAACATGCCAAGGAAGATGACCAACGAACAAGAGGGCTCTAAGTTAATTTCCATTACACCGGACCAAAACACTCTCAAATATTCAACACGAAGAAGGCACAATCCAAAGCTTCTCCGCATATGAAGTCAATACAAGCATGTCATAAACTGCATCTGAGAAACAACCACTTCTTCCTCACCTTTTGGTGCACCCCTACTGCTGCGGGCTGCCGTTCTCCCTTCCTGTAGATACTGAGTGGCTTAGAACATAAACAACACGTGCAACAAGGAAAAGAGATAAAGATTCTCCTAAACTCCTAAGCTGAAATCAAATAGAATACTGAGTAGCAAGCACAAACACACCCTTAACCCACATCCTTCACCGATCGCCAAGACCTTTACACTCCAAAAGCCTGTCATAATCTCCATCTACCTTTATATAAGCCTCCTCAAAAACCAACATAAAAGTTACACCCTTGTGATGTATTTTCCTAAAATTATAGAATATCTCAAAAACCAGTAAGGCCACTTCTGGAATTTGTGTACCCACCACGATGCAGTTTGGTCCAAAGGGATAGTACTAGACTGTACAATACCTAATCCCATATATAGACTTTAGTCCAAATCTAGTCCTGGAAGAAATCAAACTGCTAAGCCTTAGACCTTTGTTTAAGTGAGAAATTCTTCTTCAGGATCAAGGTAACAGTCTAATAGAAGACGTATCTCATGCTCTTACCTACCACCCTTGTCTTCTTGAACTAGCAATGTTTACAAGGTGGAAGGACATTTTTCATTGTTACAAAATTAAATTGGGAAGTGGAAATAAACAAGAAATAACAGCATAAAAATGAGTGCAATGTGAATGAAGATTGTTAACCAGCCAAACACAACTTATTAATACCTTTTGGCAATCACTGCATTCTGAACATCCTCGAATCACGCCCTTGGGGAGGCAACCTTTTGTTGAGGGACGCTGTAGAAGAGAAACAAACAAATGGATACAACATTATTTCCCATTTCATAACACACAAGAAAAGAGAAACGTAAACATTAGATAACACCTTGTTGCGAAACATGAATGAAAAAAATAAACAATTCCACTCAACTAACATAAACAATCATTCTGTTTTTATTTATGTCCAGCAAATACATGGTAGCACGCCAATTAGAAACCAAAACAAAACTACAATACATGACTTCAAGGTCAATTTCAGGCAACCCTCTACGGAGCGTCAAGGGATTACAAGAATAGGACACAAGAGAAAAGAAATGCCACAACTTTGAAGGAAATCACAAGTTCACAAGCGATCCTTGGAACATATGCTTCCAAGTTTCACCAATTCAGTAGTACCAAGTTTACAAGTTTCAAGTCATAGTATCCAACATGCATACATTTTAACTGATTATATGCTACATCTTAGAAAAAATTCCACTTGTCTTCCATGACAAAGCACAAACTTTTGCTTTTACATATTATATCACATTTCATCTTGTGATGTAAATATTGGGAAAGAGAGTCAAATTACACAGGGCCGACGCTTTCAGATGTGAAAGCCTTAGTCCGCATGAACGGTAATAAATGCAGAGTACTGACTCATAAATCATGAAACTCAAAATTCTCCATCAAGCTCCTAGACATTCTTTCAATCTGTTATCTAATCATTTTCAGATCTGTCATGACATTTGAATTAGCACATCTACTTAGTTTTATTTCAAGGCATCAACATTTGATTTAATAGTAGATCAAAAATCTTACATTTACAAATACTTATTAATAAGAAGCGAGTATGACCATATCATGCTGTTTAGGGTCTGATTCCCTTTCACTTTGAAACTGGTCATAAACTATCCATGGTCTATGTCCAAGCTTCAATTTCCTCTTGATGATTGCACCGCCATCCAAATCAACGGAGTTTGGCATTGAGGATATCTCCAGATCATGTGAACTCTCAATGACCATAGGACTAGAAGAGTGTTCAGTGGCTTCTACTCTTTTCAAGGTGAAGGTTGTGAGCGAAGTGAAACCAGGAGGAACAGATAGCACTTCCTGTCCATGTTTCTCAACAGGGTTCTTGGTTCTTTTAGTCTCCATAAGTGCTGCATAGCACAGCAGCACACCAAAATAAGAAAGTAAGAAAAGAAAAAAGGCAACAACAACAGCAATACATTAAACATGCATACACCTTCCAAATGCAAAAGAATGCTTACTACATTAGATTGCTCAATTCTTCTTCTCCAGAAAAAAAAAAAAAAAAAAAGAACAGATTGTTCAATCCCTCAACAACAACCACCTAAGTATCCCGCCTAGGGCGTGGTCTGGGGAGGGAAGGTCCAGATTTACACAGTCTTACCCCTAATAGTCACCTAGAATAGACACTGTTTCCGAGAGACCAACAAAAATGAAAAACTAACAGTATTTCCGTAAGTTTAAAGCTATATGACTATATATCAACTATTGGAAACCTATTTTACTCAAACTCATCAAAAGGGGGAATTATATTTCCGTGTAGCAGGAATTTGAATTTCTTGAACCCTAAGTATAACATGATTAACAGTAGTTCGGTTGAAATTTTAAAAAAATGAAAAAAGCATCGAAAATCATTTCTACCTAACAATTGATAATTTTGCGCCCATTCGGAAAGCTAAACCATTGAATAACAGGAAAATACTATTATTGAAAAAAAAAAAAAAAGGGCATACCTTATGGTTCTTCCGAATAAGAAGAAAATGGTGGAATTCGAGGGTGGTGAAACTAAATTAAACAGACCGGTAATGAGAAGAACATCAAGAAAGCTCATAAACCCTAAACCCTCCATTGATTCATTTTTCGAGTATTTGCTGCGCGCTCTCGCTTAATCAACAATACTGAGTACTCATACAAATGATGTGTGTGTGTGTGTGTGTGTGTGTGTGTGTGTGTGTGTGTGTGTGTGTGTGTGTGAGAGGGGAGAGAGGGTGTGTGTGTGTGTGTGTGTGTGTGTGTGTGTGTGTGTGTGTGTGTGAGAGGGGAGACGGTGCCTTAAAAGCTAAAATGCATTGGGCATAAATAAAAAGGAAAAAACAAAAGAATAAAAAGAGCGGTAGCCGGTACGTTACCTTGGAACTCTGTTTGAGACTTTGAATCGTGAAGTACTCCTACAGTGGGCTGAGGCCCAGTCTCACTGCAGAAGCCCAATCCAGTAAGCGCTAAAATGACTTGCAAGTAAAAACCAATTCTTAATTGCCTATACCCCTAACGCAGCTACGTGGGCCCAATAAAATGTAATTGTTACCATAAAAAAACATAAATGCTAAATACCACCACCCACTTAACTAAATAACACCCCTTTTTTACTTAAACTACCTATAATGCCCCTTAGTATACAAATGCTAAAAAATAGAAAAGTTCCTCATTCCTCTCTCTCTCTCCTCCCTCCTTGGTCTAGAAAAGTAGAAATCACTCCATGACTCCACCTTCATTCTCAAATTGAAGTTTGCAGCACGCATTGAAGATTTGAAGATGTTGAATTACACTCATCGAAGGAGAACAAATTAGTACCCATCACCTGACACATGTGTAAGAATTGGAGGCTCACAGCTTGACTTAATGCACCGGTCTGCGCCATTGAAAACAAAGTATAAAAATTACACCCATTTGATTGAATTCTCTCTCCTTTGTGACTGGTTTTTTTTTTTTTTTTTTTTACATAGGCCTGGAATTGGTGATGGGCAAAAATTTGAGGGAGGGAGGGGGTGTTGTGTGGAAAGGAAGACACCCCATGGTCACTGTCAGCTCGGTTTCACGGCAGTCACCGGGGGTGTCGTCCCTCCCATACGACACCCCTTTTCTCCCCCAAATTTTTGCCAGATTCAAAACTCTGATCTTGATTTTGCCCTTTAAATTTTTGCATCTGCTGAAGATTATATGAAAGACAAATTGAAGGAGTAAGGTTGAAGTTAAGGCATTTGAATTGAAGTGCAAAGAACATATCAGAAGAATTGTAACAATTTACAACCCTGCGGTTATTACGAAAAACCATGAAACGAAGAAAAAAAAGAGTGTCGTATGCTCTCTCCAACACCTATCAAGGAGTGTTGGAGGCACTGGCCAACACCCTAAGGTTAGTGTTGGATGGAGCATTCATCACCTTTGGGGTTGAAGTTTAGACGAATTTTTTTAGGTGATTACTTATATATCTTAAGCATTCTATTTTGAAGAACACAAATAAATTAAACAGGACAAACATGAATTTTAAAAAATCATCAAAACAATTAAAAAAAAGGATGTTGGAAGTTCTGTCCAACACCCATAATGAAGTGTTGGATGAAACATCCAATACCCATTTGCAAAGATCAGAAGGTGGGAAGAGAGATTGGAAATTAGAACAAGGGTAAAAATAGAAACTCAAGTCAAAAAGGGGTGGTATTTAGTTAAGTAGGTGGTGGTATTTAGCACCACTCTAAGAAAATAAAAGTTAGAATGAAGTAATGACTAAGAAAATAAAATCATATAAGTGTCTTTTTTTTACTCACAGTTTCATTTTACTTGGAGCATAATTTCATCCAGTCTATGGAATTACCTAGTAAATTCATGGAGTCTAGGCAATAATTTCAGGCAATAAAATTGACTTTAAAAATATGATATTTTGCTTCTTCCTTTTCTATCTTTGTTTCAAATGGGGCCACAAAAATGAATATGTATTTCGAAACTAATACGGTAATACCTCTATAACTTCCACTTTGCCGGTGCGGACTATTGTCCTTACGCCACTGGACAATACTGAAAAGACCACAATACAAACCCCTATAATTTTTTTTAACTAAGTTAGTTAATATCTTTTATATTAAAACTCTACTTACTAAAAATCTAATAAAGTAACTCTTTCAATTTTGTTGCACCACAATATCTCATTGTTTAATAATTGTCTTATTTAGTAGTAAAGGGGACGAGTGATGTTACTCACCTGAAAGAATATTAGTAACAATCAACACCACAACATAATCTCACTTTGAAAATGTATGTAGAGGTTAGTGTACACAATCATAAATTTCTAACAGATACGCATTTTCACAAATCATTTCAGTGTTTCACCATAAATTGAATCGGAAAAGACTATATTGAAAATACATCATTTAATTTGTTTGAGAGAGGAAATACATCTATTATATAATTCAAAATTTTCATTTTTTCCCTTTTTTAAAAAAGAAATTTTGACGAGGCATCTGGGTTATTTAAGTCACTTGTATCACTTTAATTATCATGTGACATGGATTTCTTCATGCATTTATTTATCATGCAAATTTGAGCTAATAAAAGTATACAAATTCATTAATTAATTTAATATATACAGAGATAATCATCACCTTCTAATGGGGATTAAACTAAAAACACATGTTTGTTGTGCTTGTGGTATTTAATTATCTGTGCTAAATAACTAACTAAGATTCATTGTTTGTGGAAATATAGAATGAAAATATTTGGTTGAATCTTTTAATCTAATTAGTACTGTAGTTAATTAGTTACTCATGAACAAGATGGTTGTTATGAAATTCATAGAAATAAACTCCAACAAAATTGGGAAAGCCAAAAGCATATATAAAATGTATGATATATAGAACTATATATAATAAAAAAAAAAAAAAACAAGTAAGATTTACAAATAATTAAAAATCAAAATTAAAGGGGAAAAATTACAAATATGTATTTATACAAGGCCTACTATAAGTATATGTATAGGATGGTAACCTAGCTACTAGTATATATAGATCAGATGATAACCTAATTAATTAAGATATATGGAGTACTTAATTGTGTCATAATGACATACATGCAGTATAATAATCTCCTAGCTACATACATACAAATAGAATAATAAATAATAATTAATGTTGAAACAGAAACAATAATAGCTGAGCTGTCCAATGTTCAATTTCTGAGGTGGGGGTGTTGGCAGATCAGATCATGAGAGAGAATGAACGAAGAAGACAATGCTGCAAGGGCATCAGCAGTATGATCATCATCTCCAAATGTGACATTCTCCAAAGTCATGATTATTATTAAGAGGAATCTGGGGAGCATGTCCAGTAGGTAGTCCTTGATCTCCCAGCAGCATGCACTGTTTGGTCTCTTCCAAATCCATGTCCCACAAAAACCCATAATCATCGTCATTTTTAGCGATAATACCTGACGTTGATGAGTTGATTAAATCACTGAATGGGAAGCTGCAACTGCTCTCTTTGAAGAGATTCAGGACTTGACTGCTACTAATATGGTTTAATGATGACGACGACAAAAAATTATTATTATTATTATTATTATTAATCAAACCATTATTATTATTGTCAATAATATGAGCAGATATTGGTGGTGATGAGAATGAGTTGGCTGCTGCTGATTGGTAATGATCATGGTCAGGTGATGCAGCCATAGGTGGAGAAGAAGAGCTAGCTGTGGTCTGATGATCAAACATATTGTATTGGCTATGCATCACGTAATTATTGTTGTTGTTCTCCCCTTTGCCCTTGTGAAATACTCTACATAACACCCAATCTTCCTGTCAATTTAATTAAACATACAGTAGTTTAGCCAATTGGTATGTAGTACATATATCACAAAAACTTGTATGAGGCGGGTTCAAGGTCGTGAAGCCACTCATACAAGTATGATGTCATGTTGAATACTGTACTAATTAAACATTTTCAACTTAAATAAACATATACATGGGAAAAATAATAATACTCCGATCCTATAAGTTAGAAATTCCTATCAATTTAATTAAACATACAATAGTTTAGCCAATTGGTATATACATATATCACAAAAACTCGTATTATGTGACTCATATAAGTATGATGTCATATTGTTGTAATATTGTACTAATTAAATATTTTCAACTTAAATAAACATACAAGCGAAAAATAATAATAATAATACTCTGATCCTATAAGTTAGAAATTCGTCACTTATATATTCAAATTCATCAATGATGAAGTTTCCTTGAATTTTCTACGAGAGATGAAAGATGGCCCCAAAAATGAAGTGTGATAATAGAAAATGACAACACAAAAATACCGTGTGTCTCCAATAATTGATTTATTTGAATATATTATGCATGCAGACATTCTGTTTATATGTATGATTCTGCTCTATATCTATCTCTCTCCACTTCTACAGCGCACACAATAGTAGCGTAAACACCACACTTGATGCCTTGCTTGTTAGTTTTCAGTTTCCTATTTTAAAGTGCTGTTTTTTAAATAAAAAAAAATGAATAGCTGTTAACTTGCAATTGGTTGATACTATTAGTCGTCTAGTACATACATACCTTGGGGGGCATATGTGGGCTCTCCAAACGAAATTCATGCATGATCCAACCCGTTTTGATGCCATTCGGAGCCCGATTTCTATAAAATACCAGAGTCTTCCTCATTCCTACAATTTCTCGGGTCCGCGGGTCAAGTATAACCCGATCCTTACCCGTTGCTTTCCAATAACCAGAAGTCGTGGCCCGATTTGTCCTGAAACCCGTGGCATACTTGCGGTCACGAAAGCTGAAGAAGTACCACTCGGTGGTGTTAAGCTTAGCCACCTCTACATTAAGAAAAAAAAGTCATGCATGAGAGATTGATAGATGTATAGCTAATTAGGTTGAAGGTCATCAGCAACTCAAATAATTAATTTTTTGAGTGTATGTATAACAATATAATTAGAACTACAATGATTGTATTTGAAACTTCACATATATGTCACTCATATTATTGTTTACCGTATAATTAATAAATATTGTATAAGACCGTTTCACAGTGGGACGTGGAAATTTTTATGTAGAATAAAAGTGGTTTCCTTGCCCGTCACAAATCACCTTTATTTTTCACAAAAATTATCATATCTCATGATGAGATGGTCTTTTAATTTACATATTTTTGCGCCGTATAATACCATCTATTATCATACCAGAATATGATCTGATATAGATTTAGTGCGAGCAAAACCTGCATTTTGAATTCTTAATGCAATCTTCTTCATTCTCCCTATATTAGAAAGGTGTTGGTCGGTCCAATTGCTTGTTATTATTGATGTAATTAGTATGTATATGAGATAAAAGGGGGAAAAATATTGATACCCAATCTTATCTTTATCAAAATTGAAGAAATTAAGGGGCGGTTTAAAGTAGTGTTATTCTTAATCAGCCATTACAAAAAGTTTGTTAGACATGTGATATATTCATTTTAGGAATAATAAACATTAATACACTTTAACTGAATGTAGAAACTAGTAATAATTAATTAAGTGACACCATATAATTAAGGGGGGATGGCTAGTTAGCTTGTAATTTTGCTCAAATTAGAATGTGGTCAACCTTAATTAACCATGTCAGACGCTTTTTCTCTCTTTCTTTCCTTCTTTCGTTTTGGTTTATTTTAAATTTAAATTCATATTGGATTACACAAAAACTTCTATAAGACAGTCTTTATGTAATGTTTGGTGAGACGGGGGTTACTTTTTAAAGAAATAAGGGTCACTGCTCATCATAAGTGACCCATACACTTGTAAAAAGTAACTCCAATTTTTTGTGAATTGGTCTCACACAAGACCTGCTGATATGATTATATGTACAAACTTAATTTCTTTGGCTTTCGAGAGAAAACTGCTTATTGTGCAAGGAAACTCAAATGTAGGTTGACCACCCCGATCAAAATAAATAAATAAATAGAAAAAAAAAAAGAAAAACGTTGACCACGTGTATTACGGTGGCAGATATCTACGTAGTACTCCGTAGATTTTAGGCAACAGAGAGAGAAAAAGATACGTAGAAGTATTTGGTCTCTCTTTTTGTATAATATAATAAAATAAATGTAGAAGTATATAGTATCTGAATTGTGTTGGATCACTCCGTTCTGCCGTGGAGTGGAGTTTTTGGCGTTTAAAGGATGTGAAGGGCTTAATACCGGCTTAGGGAAAACAAGTTTTAGAAAGCCAAAAATAAATTTTGTAAAAACTTCTTCTTTTTTTTTTTTTTTTTTTGAAATCCAAAAACTTGCACGTGATAGTGGATTCACTAGTCACCAGTGACCAGACTCACCACAAGTTTAGTATGAAATATGCATACCATGTTATTATCATTAAACTGACTTATATATATATATTCTACAATCAATAGATTAGTAAGCATGGGTAACTTTTTGTTAGAGAAATTGTTATAGGATGAGGCAAGACTATTATATCTGAATTCATTTGAAAAAAAAAAGATACAAAAAGAAGATAAAATTTTTCAAAGACTATTACTTAACCTTATTGAGCTTGTAAATCAAACAATTGAATTCCTTTTTTTTTTAAGGTGCGAATTGAATTTCAGATTTTCATGCAAAGGAATTGTATGCGGGTAAACAATGTTCTAAAAAGTCATTTATTGAGTAAATAGAAAGTCCGATATATCGGAGAGTTACTTATCACGACACGCCTTCTATAGTCAATAACGCAATTTTTGGTACCTACCTTGAAATTGCAGAAAACTTTTTTTTTTATTACCCAGAATAGTTGTGACATATCTAATTAACATGATAAATGTTCATATAAAAGGATCAAAAGAACTACATACTGTAAGAATAACATTTTGGACTAGCGCAGCATTTGGCAAAAGAGAAGGACCACCAAATTTTGAGCAAATATAATCTAAATCATCAAAGAAATAGAGACATTCATCCATTATACAATCGCATTAAAATGATCATGAAATTATAATAACAAGAACAAAATTGGTAGTACAATAAGTTGCTTCTCTAAAAAGGGAAAAGTAGTGAGGAGGGTAAAACTTAAAAAGAGCACTGTTAAAATTTACAGTAAAAAGGGTAGAAATTGAGAATGAAAATGAAGAGAAATGAAAGGAATTAACATAACATACCAGGAAGTTGCCATGGCTCACAAATATGTAAGTCAATTTCGACCAAAGTGCCTTTTAGGGATTCTTCATTAGCAATCTTTTTATAAAGGTAATGACAAACTAATTCCTCATCACTTGGGTAAAATCTGAACCCTGGGGGTAGTGTTGCTCCAACATCCCTTAAACCCATTTTCCAAAATATAATTCTCAATTATTCTTAATCCCTTCAATAATTCCTTGTATAGATATTGACTTAACCAGAAACAAATAGTAGAAAAAGGGCAGACCAAAAGAGAAGAGAGGAAAATAATAAGTTTGTGTTTATTTGGGGGAATATGTGTAAAAGGTCGTTTATATATATATAATGAGAGACCCGTGAGAAGAGAGAGAGAGATTGAGACTAGAGTGATGCCTTTTGCCAAATCATAATTTTATCTGTCAATTTCTGGGTTTAGCAGAGCAAGGGATAGGGCCCAGATCGAGGAGAGAGAATATTAGGAGGAGAGAGAAAAAAGCGAAAAATGCTTGTTGAGTTAGTTAAGGTGGGGAAGTTTCAAGAAAAGCCAAACTCACAAGAAATCCATCCTTTGTTTCAGAGAGGAGGTGTGTGTGATCGATCAGGTGAGGGACCCTATTAGTGTTTATTGGGTACTCTAATTAATGCCACATATGAGTATATTGACAAAGGAATTTATTAAGGATAAACCCCCCCTTCAAAAATCACCTCTATAATTCACCCTCTTTTAGGAAATTTCATTTTCTTACGATATGTCTTTCTATGAGTTATTGAGTAGTAGTATTTTTCAAGAGGCACACAGTAGTAGAATCCGTGTATTGAATTAAGGAGTGAAGAATCCCGTAAACTTTAGAGTAATAAGTATGTCGTACTAATGTAGAAGGCGGTGTATTGTTTTATGGCAAATTTATAATGGTAATACTAAGGATTGTTGGTAATAAAAAGTCCCAGATTTTCATTGTTGACTGTTACATTGCACATTTCTCGACTGACCTCTTTCATCAGCGCTTATGACAGATTTAAGGGGAGTCCAAATAGAGTAGCTTAAATATTTATTATTATTATTATTTTCTTTAATAATGTAGAGGACCCTCCAAACAAAATAGTACTCGTACTAGTATAAAATTTTCTGTGACAAGCGTAAATGTTTAATGTGTAATTAATGAGGTAATGAAATACTCTAATCAAATCAATATAATGAAAATGCAAGACAGGATTTGCGAAGGGGTGGAAAAGGGATTAAGGATTTGAGGAAAAAATTAAAGAGAAATGTTGATTGGAAGGAACATGTGCCTGACACGGCAAATAGATGAAAAGAGGAAACAAAATTTTAAAGTTTGTTGACTTGATGATTCTCTTTTTGGCGACAATTATGCGCATATATTTGGTCATTGCTACGAAGCTGCCAAGTTGTACAAAAGTTTTTGCAGGAATTAGACTGTATAGACCCAATTCGGCTCAGCTTAAATCCAAGGTACCACCAGCTACACTCCATCTAGTAATAAAACCTATGCAAGTTATTATCCATCAATAATACTACTCCACGTTACATCCTTTTTTACAGGTAACATACTCTATATAACTAACAATAGGGTTTATTAGCTTTTTGAAACCCCCCCAAAAAAAAGGTATCTTAGAGCTTACGTGGTATCGATAACACAAATTTAAATAGGGACGGGATGCAGGTTTCTCGTATCAAAAAAAAAAAAAAAATAGGGACGGGTATAATTCTAAACCATTACTATACTCTAAAGTCCAAACTCAAACAATTTAAGCAATCACCAATAATCGAGATAATGTAAGTTCATATATAATAAAAATAACAAAGAAACATATATACAACCTCTTAAGTCTTTGACAAATTCATTCATGATTCTAGATTATTACAGAATTTCCAGTCGTTATCACGTTTTTGTTTGTTTTTTTTTTAAATTGAAATTTCTCGTTTAATTACTATTTGCTAGTTACACCAAAAAAAATTACTATTTGCTAGTTGTGTGGACTTATTAGAGGTTAGAACTGCTGGGATTATGGGAACAGTAAGATCAATATTTAAACTGTGGTCCACGAGCGAGAAATGTAGCAGCTCAGTAATATAACGACGAAACTCGTTATCTTCTCTTGTTATTTTAATTTTTTTTATTGCTTTTTAAATTTGATATGGCTGTTGGTATAAGGAGGTTGTCTCACTAATAAGCTTCTAAGTACTTTTTTAATTGCTTTTTTAAATGTTAAGAAATTAGGTCTTTCGTGCTTTGTTGCCCTACCAATGATTATTTCATATGAGGCACTTGGATAAACAAGGCCCGAACCAAAAGAACAGGACGGAGTGCGTCATGTGAGCCTCATCGATCGTCTCATGTTGATGACAATAATAATGGTCAACAAATGTAAATGTTTTTATGGAGTAATATATATTGGTAAGTGTGGATTTTTTAGTTACCGATCAAATTTGCTAGTAGATTTGAACCACTTTATGTGACGAATTAAGGAGGAGAATGAACTCAAACCTATTAAAACTAACTCCGATAAGTGAAGAATAATAGATCACCAACTATATATATATATATATATATATATATATATATATATATATATATATATATATATATATATATATATATATATAACCATATGGAGTCTAGTTCGTATTAGGTTGCTAATTAATAGTAATGATTGGAAAAATGTTATGATTTTAGCGTGACCATATTAATTGTTTTATTCATTCAATTTGTGCTTTAACAACTATTTTCAATAGCATAATTATTTCAATTACTCCAAGTTTTTGTTAACATAATTATGTTTTGATTTTAGTATGACAGTATTTTTCAGTTCTTAATATTATAAATTTTCTTTTTTGTTTTGAGTGATAAATTTTCAATAATATATATTGAATAAATTTAAAACTAGATTACACTTGAAATCATCAAAGAAACACGTACATATACATATAATTGTACTACATCACATCTCGCTCTCACTAGTAACATTATTGTAAAATTATTAAGAATTTCATTATTTTATGATATATTTCAAAAATAATTTCTAAGCCATATCCTAGTTAGGCATAAAATAGTGAAATCAGGACAAAAATATGTCTATCGTCTATATATCATTTTCTACACGTACTCATGATTTATGTTCACCACATACATACATATATATACATCGAGTGTGCTAGTAACGACAATTATATGTTTATTTATATTACTCAAGAAATAATACATCACATCTCTAGCTTGTGACCAGAGCCAGCCCAAGGAGGTGGCCAGTGGAGCGACCGCCTAGGGTCCCAACCTGAGTAGGGCCCAAACAACAATGAAAAATTAAGTTAAATAAAAAAACTTGCAAACACTAAACATGAAAAAGGGGGTTGTTCCTTGGTTGGAAATGAGTTGTGTTGCTCCTTATGTACATTGGGTCTTGAGTTCAAATATCTTTGGCCTCTATTTTTTTTTTTTTTTTTTTTGCGATAAAACAAATTATTCATACATTAGGGGCCCTCACTTTTATCCCGCCCCGGGGCTTCTAAAACCTTAGGGACGGCCCTGCTTGTGACATTATTGTAAAACTATTAAATATCTAATAATTTTATTTATATTAAATAAAAAAAAATAACTCTTGCAAGCTAGATATGTCATATATAGCTAGGCATATATAATATAATAATGAAACCAAGACAAAAATATGCCTGTCGTCTATATAACATATATCTTAGCTTCTGCACTCACAATTTAGCTAATATGTCCACCTACGTATGACTAGTATGAGTAGACGTTGGGGTCCCAATCTACAGCTGCTTATAATCTCACAAGAGAAAAATTATACTCCAAGTGCCAGTCATGTATATTGAAATTAGAAACAACATGACCATGCATTATTTATTTATCTGAAGTTATTCAAACTTGTAAAGGGGTACCTTTTGTTGAATCAGTTAAGCGTAATGTACCTTCTTTTTCTTTTTCTTTTTTATCTCACCAAATGTAAAAATTACATTGTGGTTTCTCAAAAAAAAAAAAAAAAAAAAAAAGTTACATTGTGTCATTGTTAGTTGTTGATATTACTTTAAATTATCCCTATACCGTATATGAATGAAGTAAAAGAGGTATATGGTAGTATATGGTGAGTTTAAAACAATATTAATCATAACTTCCTATCAAAAAATAAAATAACAATTAATCATAACTAAATTTGTCATACAATTAGCTTCCTCAAACCAATCGTATACCCAAAAAAAAAAAAAAAATCAGTCGCACGCACCCAAAAATAAATTGAAACTAGTGGACCACAAAAATGGGCCTGCAGCCTGAAATAACCTATCAAATTTTATGTTAGTCTTCTCTCTCCCATTTTTTCAATGTGAAACGACATTCACATGTAAGTTATTGGCTTAACAATAAACTTTAATTTTGTATTTTAATTCCCACCCAAAAAAAAATTGTATTTCAATGCGTAGAAATCCAGCGCACCAATGCCGGAAGAGAGGCATATGTTCAGACAAATATGAACGCGGCCTTTTCTTATTGTTCCGGGCTAATCTTATTAAGCTACGGAGGTGACTCAGCTTAGTCATCATCAGTCATTTCCACAAGAAGTTTGCAATTGACGGATAGAAGGAAGTGAGAAATAAGTATACGAGGTAAAATGCGGTCAAATTCAGTCATTCCATTTGCTTCATAACAAAGAATGTATAGACCCATTAATAATCAATCATAATAGACATATAATTAGGGTGTACTGTGTGAGACCAATTCACAGAAAATTGGGGTCACTTTTTTAAAAATGCGGGTCACTTATGATAAGCAGTGACCCTTATTGCATTGAAAAGTGACATCCGTCTCACCAAAAGTTACAAAAAGACCGTCTTACATAGTAAGTTTTTGTGTAATTTGAATGATAACTATTAAGGATGAGTAGTGTTGCCTCCGTTCTTTTTACTTGAAAAAAATAAACTGAACTGAATTGGATTAATTTTTTTTTTAACTTGATCTTGCTTTAACCATTTAAAATTTGTTAAAATATTTTCAATATTGGACTCATTTAAAAGTATATTTTGAAATTTTTTCAATGACATATGTATCAGCATAAATTTAGTTCGGAATAAAATGTTATTTGACTGATAAAATTACACATATTAATTTAATTGAACTGAATTTTAAGTGAAACTAAACTAAGGAGAATAGAGTCTATATAACATATCAAAGAGAGATCGAACTCAATTTGATTAAGGTAGCGCAATGGTTAAATCATGATCTCAAGAGTTAGAACCTCCCTGCTATTCTTTTTCTCCTTCCTCTTCCTTTCTCTCTCCTTCCCACTACAACAAAACGAGGCAAAGGAGGCGACTTGGGGCGGATCAAGGAAGGCGAGGCCCAAGTCGCCTCCTTAGGAGGCTATCAAAGACAGCGCAGGCATTGGCCTTGTTTGTTTTAGATCAAGCGGGGCAATCACTCAATCTTCGCCTTCTTTGGTTATTTTAAGGCGAATGTTTTTGTAGCCGCTTTCTTTGATCCATTAACTCGCTAAACACCCACCCCTCTCTTTCTCTCTCTCTCTCTTCGAACCTCTCTCTCCCATGGCGATTCCTTGAGCAGGCTCCAAGGTTAACGATTCTCTCTCTTCTCAATTGCTAATTCTCTCAAACACTCACCCGTCTCTATTCTAGTTTGTTCAATTACCACGAATTTCGCACCTAGGGTTTCATATGGAGATCTCGTTAATCTAGGGTTTCACTTTTCTCCTAGTTAGTTTGATCTAATTCTGAAATTAAGATTGAAGTTCTTGTTCATTTAGTACTTAACGTTGAATTTGTTGCTCAGAATCCAAGGGAAACTTTAGGATTGTTGTTGATTTATGTTTTAATTTTTTTGTTCTAGGTTTTGGAAATGGCTGGAAAAGCAGCAAGGGACAAAAAGAAGACCTCTATTGTGCACATTTAATTTGGAGAAGGTACAAATCAATCGGTTTAGAGTTTCTGCAATCACAAGCTCAAGCATTTAACCCTAGTTTCTGCAATTTGCGAAATATATATAGAGGGGAACACTCATTATAAATTTTCGCTACCAATTTAATTAATTGAAATTGCGATTGTCACTGTGTGGTTAATTTGCTTTGGATTTGTTGCTTGCTTCTCACGTCTCATAGTTGAATTCTATTTGCAAGACTTGCTTTGTCTTGCATCTAATTTGGTGATTTTCTTTACTTATATGGACCTACCTCTCAGCACTTCTGAGCATATTAAACCAGCTACAAAGAGTGTTTATGTTTCATTTTCTGCTGGTGTACGGTGTGGAATTGGTTTCCCAATTTATCTACCTATGAACTCCATTTCCAATCTTTTGTACTATGACCTTATACTCTTATAGGTACTTTGGCTCAAAAATGTACTATCTTCATGACAAGTTTAGATTTATAGGTTTCGTTTTCCTATTCTTGGTACATGTTTGTTTAAGAGTCCAAATAAATGTGTACTTGCTAATCGGTACTCGAGGGGGGGGGGGGGGGCTAATGTACAGTAGTTTGTTCTTTTTAGCTTGTCAGTAATCCCTAACCATATTGTTCCTTTCAACTCTTCGAGGGTATAATTAAAGCTTTAGAGGTCAAGTGTACCGAAATATCACTTTGGTGATATGAGGAGGAGGCAATGAGTTTGTAGACCAACCATGGACTATATAGACGACTTTGATTAGTGTATGGTTTGGTGCATACATAAGATTGAAGTCTTCTGCTAGGTGTGGAACTCATAGTCAAAGCTTCTGATTTTTCATGGTTTAAGCTTCAATAGTTTTCCTTACCTTTTTGTGTGCCTAGGTGCGAATTATACTCTTGTTTTTTTGGTGTCTTCCTTGCTTTCTCAACTAACCAAGGATTCTGTAATATAAATAATTTATGAAGTGACAAGGGGAACTGCAACCAGCAGATATGTTTTCATCATCAGTTATCCTTGAATTGCCATCTGATCTAGTTCCCAACTAAAGCTATTGATGGCTAATGGGCTCATTACACTTAGATTAAAATACACTATATCTTGCTGCAATATTATGTGACGCAACCTTCCATACATTAATGTAGGTACTTAAACAGGTTGCAGCACTCTGAGCTCAAACTTTGCTGCATCTTTGTAGTTTGTTACCATCTGGCATTACTTGCTCGGGGGAAAGAACAAAAAGGTTCTTTATTTTAGTAGCTCTGTTCAGGCTGAATATCGCCATAAGTTTGACTCTAACCAGGTAAATCATTTTCTCCTCTTGGTTGCCCTGTTATTTATTAGTTTTATTACCGATATACAGGTACTCGATCTTATATGCCTCCAAGTATATATTCCCATGGTAGCTAGAGGCGCCTAGAGCTGAATCACTTTTTGTGTATCCTAAGTCTAGTTCTCTACTTTTATACTGGAATCGAAAATTGCAGCGGCAAACTCATAGCTTTCGAAAGTATCGATTGGAATCTTCGGTTTTGTATGGTTTTCAGTTGCAGTTTGTGTTTTTATAGGCAGTTACATACATTCATGGAAACTAGCATTTTTCTGTACCTTAGGTTGTCTTCTTTTTTCTCCATTGAAAACATTTTATGATCTAATAGGTGACTTTGCATTTCTGCTACCTGATTTTTTGATGCAGCACAATTCAGGTTATATGACAGTGATCAAATATATACCCCAGGTCAGAATTTGAACTCGTAGTACTAAGGGCATTAGCTCATGTGTATTGGTGGAGCAATATATCTGTGATACTTGCTTTGATTTCAAGGGGTACTCAACTTTTTTAATTGCTAACAGAGGCTTATAAGTTGCCAATGGTATTTGTATATTAAGCTCAAGTCTTTCTTAGTGCTTTTATTTTATAAGTAATTATCGGAAATTGTACACTTTGATTAAATTTTGATCACTGTTTCTCTACATGTCTTTTTCTGCAAAGCAGTTTAGGAGTGGAAACACGCTTTGGCTGTTACCATGCTTCTGTTCAGGTATATTGGCTTCTCCTTGGCTTTAACAGCGCTTATTAGTGATCATTTGAACTATTCTTGCAAATTTGGTTACTGAGTGTTTCTTTTTCGGATATTGCAGGTCGGCCACAGTGGTGGTGGTTTGATGGAGAGAACTTGGAAGAAATGAGATGTATTTTAGGGACCAAATTTGGTTTTTTGTGGGCATTAAGGATGTATGAGCTGTTTGTAAATTTCGTGTTGAAAAACATAAATATAAATTGTGTATTTTATGGATGGTATTTTTTTTTATCACCTTATGCATGGTATTTAGATAACATTTTGAGTATATAAAAGCATATTTGAATAGCATATATATCATATCAGGTACTATTTTTATTTATATAATAAATACCAAAGAAGGCGACGATAGCTGGCTTGCCTTCTTTGATTGAAGCAACAAAGCCGGTTGGATTCGCCTCCTTTGATATGTTCTTGCCTCGTTTGATTTGAAACAAATAAGGCGACTTTGCTCGCCTCCTTTGATTTTTATCAAAGAGGGCAATGTTGCTCGTCTCCTTTGAGTTAAAACAAGAGGAGCGTCACTCAAATGTTCGCCCCGTTAGGCTAATAAGAAGGGCCTAGCAGGGCGGTTGGAAAGGCGAGTAAAGTTGCCCTCTTAGACTAAGGAGGCGAGTTTTTGATCAAAGAGGGCGACGGAAGTCGCCTTCTTTGACTCGTTATGTTGTAATGTCCTCACCACTCTCTCTCCTTCTCCTTCTCTCTTCATGAATAATTTTATATGCATGCTTTTCAACCCCCATTACTACAAAACAGGAAATCCACGTCGGTTTTTTAGGGCTTATAACATCGGTTTTAGTACTGACGTAATAGAGGGGTGACGTAGTAGGAGAGGGTATATATACAACGTCGGTTTTTTAACCGACGTGAAAAGGTAGTGGTACTAATTATAAGCAACAGGATAAATGATTCCTCATGGATAAATGAATTATTTCTCACTACGCAAGTAGTAGTACTAATTATAAGCAACAGGAATTTTTGTTTTTGGGTGCAAATAAGCAAAAGCAATAGCAAATTATTGAGAATTATCTTACACCTCTACCCTCTGGCCTGGTGATCTGGGCACTAAGCAGAAAAATGCACAAATATGAATACGATGACATTAAGGAGCGAGAAGATAGAGGACGTGTCATAAAAGAAGAATGCATTTACACTGTATACATAAGATATCATTTCATCTTGCACTTCAATAATAGTATAATAATTTCTATATACTTATTTCTTATTTTCATTTGACTTTTTGAGGTTAAAGTATATTAATTTAAAAAAAATTAAATTTTACAAAATAAAAATACTAATATTACTAGATTTAATTTTAATTAAATTTTCAACATATCACATTTTTATTAATTTTTATGTATAGTTGCAGAACTATACTTAATCATGGTCAAAATATCGTTTTAGAGATCTTCAACTCACAGGACACGAATGTGCCTGAACACATGGCGTATCAGACATCACATACTCAATATCGAGTAATATAAATCCAAAGCTTACAACATAATTAATTACCAGGTCATGCTATATATACATTACAAATTGAGTAGCATATTCTGTAAGATTATAATTCTTCAATATTAATTAATAAATCACATGATGCTACGTGAGTACCATATCTGGAAATGACTGATAGATTCTTTGAGAGTTGAGTGAGAGAAGTCTTTATTTTGTCTACACAGCTGGGGATATTTCTGGGTTACATACTTACATTATTGGTCATTGGGGGATCATGATGACGGATGATGCGAGTAAAATGAGTGACGGCTTAATATTCTTATTTCCTCAAGTTAATCATTATCCTTCACCCATTAGAGTTAGACACCGCGCTCATTGAAACAACACACGTTGTTTCTCTGTTGTTAACGGTAGAGGTAATCTTTTTGTCTCCCTATTTCTCTCCTTCAATCACCCAAACTTCCCTACAATTTAATAGCCCAAAAAATAAAGAGACCAATTCTATAGTGAGATTTGGTGGACTGCACCATTGTAATTTCGTCAAAAATAACCGAGGATCCTCATTCCAACTTGTCACTTAGTAGGCTTTTTATTTATTTATTTTATTTTTATATCTATAGACCAAAGAATTTGAAGAATATATTTCACCACAAATAAAAGAATTCAAAGCACAAGAACACTATACAAAAGTTCCCTTTTTCAATATAAAAAACTTCTTTATTTAATAAATTTACAAGCCTATTTTTTTTTAAGATAAATTTTTATTTTGGGGTTTCTAAATGTTTTAAAACATCTAGTTTTGTATGGATTTAGTCTATTGTGAATCAAAAGATGAGTTAAGGATACAGTATAAATCTTTTAAGAATATAGGAGATATTTTTTTAAAAAAATTAATCTTTGGTTCACTATTAATTAAGTCCACATGAGATATTGTAATTTTAAAAAAAAAATACCGATGGACCAAAATTATTGGCTTTTCCACAAGGTTTTCTACCAATAAAAAACACTCCTACATGATTTGTAATGGGCCCAGGGCCCCAGAGTGAGGAAGGTATTGGTAGGGTTGTAGTCTACCGTGTACCTAAAGTTTGTGATTAGAAAGTGAGGAAAAATATGGGGCCCAAAAGGGTTCAATGATTATCATAAGATAAGGTGACAGCAAATCTTGGTTTAAACAGAATTTCTTAGACGAGCTTTTTGTTACTGTTGGTGTTTGACAAATTTGCTCAAGTACCAGCGAAAAGCCAAAAGCCAAAGCTCAGCCGCAGCAACTTCTCCTTCACTAATCACTAACTCACTACCTGGACTTCCTTTCTGTCACCAAAATACAATCAACAAATCATGCAGTGACGAGGCCAAAGCTATTATAACGCCTTTTCTTTTTCCTGATTATATTTTTCTTCCTCTTATTGGAACTAACTAAATCAAATAAGTGGTAATGACGACAATTATCAAATCAGATTGAATCAGTGACAATCACTAACAACTTATTTGGTTATATTAAAAAGATGGAAATGAAAAGAAAGGAAGGGAAGGGTAGGGTGTGTTTTTGTCACTGTTTCGGTAAAGGTTCTAATACTAATTGTTACTGATTTAATTTAAGGTCATCCCATTGCTTTTCATTAATCGGGCAAGCCCCAATAAGTGAAAATGAACACATCTTACTGAATAAGTGAAAGACATTGGCAACCACTTAGCAAATCAGATGAGATAAATGGAAATCACACCTTTTATGAACATTTTGTACTATACACCGACATTTGGCAATTCAATTAACTGTCGTAATATTAAAATTTTACTGTACTTGGGTTTTCTTAAGGTGAATAACAAAATATGTTGGCGAGACTTTTCTTCTATCGCTTATGTGCCTCTAGCGGGGACAACATCCAAAGAAGTGAACTAAGGAAAACTTTGATAATCTGACAAGTTGATTACATAATACTTTGTCTTCCTTTTTTTTTTTTTCTTTTTTTTGGTGTTGTCATTTTGTGCCTTTTGGTTTGTTAAGACAGAGTAGGCATCATTTTCCAGTGTATGAAATGAAGGTGTTGAATGTTGATCGCTTCTACAATATACTTCTGATCAGATTTCAATTTTGTTTAATTTACCGACACTGCCTTCCAGTCTAAGCATGGTCGTCTTCCTGAGTTCCTGGGTTGTTTGATTTGTTTTTCAGTACTGTTTTATTTTTATTTTTATTTTTATTTTTATTTCTTCTGGAGCTCATATTTTATTTTCCTTCTTATCTATCTAGAGAAACAAAAAAAACAAAATGATCACGACAAAAGAACAAAGCTTTACTGCTTCAAATTATTTCCAAACTTCTTTCATCATTTTTCAGCAGCTAACAAATGTCCTAAGGTTCTGTCCTGGATGACAGTCATGACACCACTGGTCATGGGTTAATTTAAGTCCTTTCATTCCGTGTTCCACGCACATTGAGATATCTTCGGGTAATTGCATATTGATTAGCAAGAGAAGGACATCATCTTCAATATGGTCACCATTTTTAATTTCTAATAACCTTTTCATTTAGACTCTGTTTGGTTGGGCGGAAAGTCGTTTTCAACTGAAAAGTATTTTTAGCCGAAAATTATTTTCAGGGTAAAATGTATTTCCGTTCACATTTTTCATTTTTTGGTTATAATGGAAAACAATTTTCCTGAAAAACTATTTTTTCTAAAAAATAATATCTGCTAGCATAGCTGCGTAGATTTCGAAAATTTAGGTGGATATAAAAAAACATATCACCTCAAACACATATATCGGAGTCAAAAATTATACTTATTTGAAAGAAAAAACGACATTGAGAAAGTGGCCTTAAAGTTCGGTCAGAGGCCCAATCAAGTCAGGTGCGAGTTTGATCTTATGACTAGAAGTCTCGACAACCAAACTCGATGATCAATCAAATCCACTATTCGTGCTCCGGGGACTTAGTGACCCACCAACGGAAAATTGTTTTCCTTCTTTTTGAAGGGAAAACATTTACACCTATATGGGTGAAAATGCTTTTCCCCATGAAAACCATTTTCCTTCTCATTGTAAACCAAACAACGAAAAATAAGAAAACTGTTTTCCAAGAAAACTGTTTTCACCCCAATCAAATAGAGCCTTAGAGATTTTCGTGATATTTTACACATCGATTTTGAATAACTATCTCTCAACAGTTGGGTCTACAATTTCTACTAAGGGCATGTTCTTTTCAACTGTTTTCCAATTTTGCCTAGATTTGACCAATTCTCCCTAGTTTTGCCCAGTTTTGACCAATTACAAAATACAGTTTTTCCCAGTTTCTCCCAATTTGACCCAATTTTGCCCAATTTCTCTCAGTTTTGCCCAGTTTTAATATTTATACATATTAAACATAATCATTATTGTTATATCAAATATAAAAATAAATACATGAATTGACTAATATTTAAACATGACTAAAAATTCCTTATAATAATAATAATAGTAATAATAATAATAACAATAATGATAATTAATAATAATAATATTATTATTATCATTATTATTATTATTATCAATTATTAATATTAATATTATTATTATTATTGTTATTGTTATTCTTCTTTTATTATTATTATTATTATTATTATTATTATTATTATTATTATTATTATTATTATTATTATTATTATTATTATTATTGTTGTTGTTGTTGTTGTTGTTGTTGTTGTTAAATACTCAAAAATATAAAATTTCCAATTTGTCCCAGTTTTCCCCAGTTTTGCTTAATTTGACCCAGTTTTCACCAGTTTCTTCCAGTTATCAGTTATACTTACCAGTTTTCACCAGTTTTGCCCAATTTCTCCCAGTTACCAGTCGAAAAGAACGAGCCCTAAACCCGCTGCACAAAAAAAAAAAAGAAAAAACCAAAAAAAAAACTATAAATTATAACATACGGAGTGCAAAATGTCGCTCCTATTATAAAACCTTCCTTTTGGGGGGGCCGGGGGGATGGGTTGAAAACTTGAGGTAGTTATGACTTATGAGGCGAGTGGGGAGTAAAATTTCTACCGTCATTTTAACTTGCTCGCTCAGTCGTTCCTATCCCATTCGATAAAATTCATATCCGCTCTTTTATTGCCGAATGGGTTGGCTATTTGGACAAACACGTAGGGAAGCACAGTAATCATAGAACAACGTCCTTGAAGTGCTTTATAGAGGCCAACAATCTCATCTTTTCCTTACTCTATTATTACGGTCTAACTTGTGTGGTTTAACTGCCAATTTTGTTAAGTTATACTTATAACTTATTTTCTAACACAAGTGGAAAACAATGATGTGTTCTTTTTCACTGATTGGTTAAGGTACTTTTGCAGATTTTTATTGATTGGGTAAGGTTTGTCATTGATTTTCGCTGATTGGTAAGATTCAACGGCTAATTCTCAATGCTTAGGTAGTATCTTACCACTGATTTACACTAATTGAATAAGGTTTAATAAGTGAAAAAAAAAACACACCCCACACTTCTTAGAAAAGATATGCTTAAATTAGCATTAAGATCAAGATCAGCATGGTATATTCTTTGAGAAAAGCAGCCATAATCCATGGGAGAGAGATACTTTAGGTCTCCTTTCTAAAGGATGAAAATACCTTTCGATTGCTTAATGGGACTTTTTTTATTTGGTCGCCAAGGGCATCCACCATCGATCACAGTGACTAACCCTCTCGTCCCAACTGTCAGCGCACTAAGCGGTAGGGGGCTGGCCAAGGGATTTTTTCCATTCGCAAGAGTTGAAATTCGAACCCCCAACCACTTGTTTAAGGGATGAAGTGCTGAACCACTACACCAACCCATTTTTTCCAGTGCTTAATGGGACTTTTAATATGGAATAAAGTGTAAAAAGTTATAAGTGTTTCCCCTACTTTTTACCTTGATTCTGAGTTCCATAGTTTGATTTTTCTGCCAAAGGGCAAAATTATTCAACAAATGATAAAATTAAAAGAAGATAGAAAAAAAAAGAAGAAAAGACCCAGAGCATTGTCTTACAAGCCTAAGAAAAAAGCGTGACGTGTATGGTGTGACATTGAGTACAAGGTCCTCCAGCACATCTTTCTCCATGACCCGGATGAGGAGCCTGACCACCCAGATCACCCAATCTTAAACAGGATGTCCTATTTAAGTAACCACTAATTAGGCTTTGTTACAAGTATTGCCCGACATCAAGCTTGGGTTGGCATGGGTGTTGTGGCAAGATATAGATAGGGGGCTGTTCTCTTGCTCCCCTCAAGTGTATAGCAGCAGTTGTCGCCCTACTAGCACCAACAATTCGGATGAGGAAAATATTAACACCGTTAACAAAAAAGTTAATAGAGTCCTCAAAGGCCAAATAAAAAAATCTTAGTCCTTAAAAGCCAAATGAAACAAGAGTTTGGTCCTCAAAAGTAGTGTTAACTCTGTTTGATGAGATTGTAATATGTTAGATGATGTCTTTGCTTTTCGTAATTTGTTGGAGTTAGTGAGTTGGAGTCATGTTAAAAGGGGTGAGAATATTATGATCTCTTATCTTGCGAGGATTAGTCCAACAAAAGTAGAGCAAATGTGATTAATCTACGAGTATGTTATCCGAATGAAGGGAGCTCTGTATGTAACTACTAACTAGTACTCCTTAATTTAGTATCAATATAATTGCACACATTTGAGCCTAAATAAATATCTAAGTAGTACGACATTGATGGCGCATCTTTCTAAAGAGGGATGAAGCTTCATCTTCAATATTTTATACTATGAGATTAAAATAAAAAGAGATATAAAGGAGGATTAGTGATGTCCACATAATTCAACGGTGGGATATCCTAAAAGATGATTAAGCAACCATGGACAATAAGATTCCCAATCTAAAAGCAATACAAATTAGAAAAGTTACAAATTCGATGTATTAAACACCGTGTAAAAGTAAATGTTATCATTTTTCAAAAACGGATAAATTAGATTTCAAAAATATATAGGCACAGGGTAGGCCAAAAACTAAAAACTATAAGGGACTTATATAAAAAATACTCCCTCTATTTGGGAAAAATGTTAACATTGACATTTTAAAGGTCAAACTTTATAAACTTTGACCATTGATTTCAAAAAAAATATAAGGATTTACAATGTAAAAATACTATTGTTGAATTTATTTTAATTAGTACATTCGAAAAATTTATTTTTTTTATAGTTTATGTATTCATATAAACACAAATATTTATGGTCAAAGTAATGCATTGGAGACCGTGCAAAAGTAAATGTTGAACAATTTTAAAAAACGGAGTATATAACTCTTTTTCTCTCTCCTCTCTTGATATGTTGTGACTCGTGAGAGGCACATTTGGCTACCAAAGGCCCTTGTGGCCAACCCTTGCCCACTAGGCTACTACGCACAATGGTAACTTGTGGCCAATGAGGTGTACAAAATTTACCAGCAGTAGGAGGACATGAGGATGCAAAGTTATGTAGAATCAGGCACGCCATATATAAATGTGATAGCTATGCGCCGCAAATCTGTATACGTGTGCGTGCGTGTTTGGACTTGACGAAATATGAAAGAGGGAGAGTGAGATTCATGCATGATTGACTGTAACATAGAATTGGCAAATTATTGTTTTTGCGACTTTAAGATTATTGATTGAGTCGGCCCACAATAATTATGTAACCTCCCTTCGAAATCAATAATCATGTCTTTATATTGATTATTATTCTAGTACTATTAAAGCCCCACGCCCTATCTTATCGTCATTAAAGCACATTGTTTGTTAGTGTTAGCACGAGTTGCCCATTGGCTTATGTACTTTGTATATCCGAGTTTAATCTTAGTAATCACCCCATTGGCACATCTCCCAGTCTCTACCCTGCCCACAAACTCTATCTACTAGTAACAGGGTTAAACTGCAATGTCAAAACTCAAAAGGGGGGACGGGATATGACTTATGAGAAGCGACATTTCCCCACTCCTCAACAAATGGCCGATGGGTACTAAAATCAATAACTTCTAGAAATCTAAACATGTAAAGCACAAAAACTCCTATAAAAAGACCTCAAGATGAGGCGCCTTATATAAGCATGACAATGTGACAAGGGAAGAAAATACAAACAGCTGACAAGGTGGAAAGGGACAGAAGTCATTAGTCATGCATTAGGAAAACTAATCAATGTGTTTAGTTTTCCTGGATGAGTCATGAGTTCATGACTACTGGTATGGGAAACTTGCACCCCAGTCTCAAAAATATCATAGATTAAATTACCAATTAAACCAAAAAAAAAAAAATGACAAATAAAAATCAATTCAAGCACTCAGCACAAGTGCACAACCCATATGCGATACGTTCTCATTTCTAAAATAATTAAAGTCAAATTGAACTTCATATTAGATCTATCAATTTTTACTGAAGCACAAACAATAATACCACTGAAAACCTAACTATGGTCTTAAGACAAAGAGTGGAGAAGGGATAACTCTACACCCTACAAGTATCCAAATGATTGTAAGAAGCATACCATTTCTTGCATGAAAGTGTAAGCGATAGATATGCAAATCAAGTGAATAAAGCGACTTTGCTGAAAATTGGTGCTGTTTTCCCTAACTGTTATATACAGCTTTCTTTGAAAGGGTAATTATAAAGCAAAAAGAGCGAGCAATACTAATCTACATATCGCCTATTGGTGGAGTATAAGCTGGTCATGTGGAAAGTGCTCTTCGTCATACAAAAAGATGTTCACCCCCAAAGGGAGCACATATTATCTATAACAATATAGTTAAAAGAATCCGAAAAGGGTCCCAATAAGCACACCAAGGACTTATCCACCAAAGAGTCTTAACAGACTACAGCAACCTGGATAGGTCTGTTTTTTTTTTTTTTGAGTGGTCCTGGATAGGTCTGTTGATTTTCTAACTATCAAGAAACGGAAAGAAGAAAGCAGTAAAAGCATCAAAATTTAACAATTCTGCAATCAGACTGATAAAGATGTAACATGCAATCAGCAACAAACAAGGCACATCGTGATTGCACAACCAGTTCTGCCATCAGATCAGATGGAGATGTAGCATGAAATCAGCAACAGTCCTTTTCATATGATTCATAAAAAAATAAAAATAAAAAGAAACAAAAGTGTAATGCAATTATGCAAAATACATGACAGATGCAGCTGGACCCGTGCCCAGATAAAATTAATAAGAGCTAAGAAGTTCAAGATATCGTTAATTAGAAGGATCATTCAATAATAAAATCAATACTAGACGTTAAAAGTTAAAACCCAGCTTCACTTCTATGGAATAAACTTTCCTAAACTAGAGAAAAGTGTAATTATCAGCAGAATTAGCTAACTCGACAAGTAACTCTATCCTGCAAGCTTTAGATCATTGATTTATGATTCATTGCTGAACATCTTTAAGAAAATCAACCCAATCATTCACAGCATATTCTCAAGTTTAAGAAAAAAATCCTAACCTAAGATTCTCTTCATGTCAGTCAAGTTTGGTAATCTAAACCTCTTTATTTTAACTAAAATAAAAAGGTTTAAAACTCTTATTATTTATTTAAAAATATTCCCCGTAAGAAGTCGTGTACTCGATAAATTATTTGTTATATATTGACAAGTTCAATTCTATAAGAACCCTGTAAAAAGATGACAAACAAGGAGGGGGGAGGGGGTTGCAGTCCTGAAATTATACTAAACCTAGGTCACAAATAATTGACAAGTTCAATTCTATAAGAACCCTGTAAAAAGATGACAAACAAGGAGGGGGGAGGGGGTTGCAGTCCTGAAATTATACTAAACCTAGGTCAATATCTGGAATTTCCAACCAGGAAAAGTGGCGGAACTGCATGACCATTTTAACTGCAAGATTTGATAGTAAAAGTAAAACGAATTGAAGGGACCTAGGTTATGAATTTGATCTGTGGTCAGAAACATTCAACCAGTATGGCACCACCAGTCCACCACCCATATGAGTTCCATCCACTTTGAGCAAACACAACTAGTGGTGTCCAAGTGAGATCACAAAAATAGAGGATCTTTCGAGATCCATCCGGTCAAACAACCATAACAGCCAGCGTTCTAATAAGAAGGTCCCCAAAAAGTGTTCAATGAGTGTCTTCAGAAAAGTGGGGAGTGGGACTATCAAGCTTTCCTATGTGAAACTACAATCTTGATCACATATCAGGAGTCTCACTCATCCATCAACTTTCTTATGAACAACCCACCATATCTTCAATTTTCCGCTTAGAGTGTGTTTGGATACTCATATTTAATTTCAATTCCATGGTTTCGATTCTGAAATTTGAAATTTTACAATTCCAATTTAATTTAATTGTTTGGCAAAACCAAGAATTTCAATTCAAAGAATTTGGAATCCAATTTTCTTGTTTGTGAACTTTTAGAATTTCAATTCTACAATTTCTAAAATCAAACTCACTGTTAGGGAGTAATGAAATTTTATTCTGAATTTACAGTTTACACAACAAAGCAGGGAAGAGGAGATTATACTTCTTAGACCAAAAACCAAATCATCCATTAATTATCAAGAGGATTGAAAATATCAAAATCCATATATTGTGTCAAATGGAGAGATAAAAGCTTGAGCTCCATCAATGGAGTTTCAATGGCGAGAAATGGCGATGAAGCATCAACAAACATCCATGGCATAGATGAGAGAGAAAATGGCAAAGGAAGGAGGAGAGAGAGAGAGAGGAGAGAGAAAATGGTGAGAATGACAGGGAAGGAGGAGAGACAGAGGAGAGGGACTGGGAATAAAAAGGGGGAGTTAGAAGAGAGAAAATCACGTGACTCATTTATGGAATGATAGGAGAGAGACTCACCTTTGAGTTTGGGCTGAGAATTTGAAATAACGTGGGTTTTAGTGTGAATTTGAAATAGAGGTTTCATAGCCCTTTTAGAATTACATGAGAATTTGGCCCAAATTCGGATTTCAAATTATTAGTGTATCCAAACACTTGAATTGGGCCAATTCAAGAATTTCAAATCAAATCTGTATTTGGGCTGAGAATTTGAAATAACGTGGGTTTTAGTGTGAATTTGAAATAGAGGTTTCATAGCCCTTTTAGAATTACATGAGAATTTGGCCCAAATTCGGATTTCAAATTATTAGTGTATCCAAACACTTGAATTGGGCCAATTCAAGAATTTCAAATCAAATCTGTATATCCAAACAGGCCATTAGGAAATTTCAAATTTCATCCATTCATTACAAATATAAAGTACATGAGTTTACATATATAGGAGGCTTCACACCCAACAAACATCACTAGTGGTATTGCTCACCTCACTATGATCTAACAGATCATTATTAATGGCAGTGAAACTGTAATCTTCCGACTATTCACTAATTTGTTAAATCACTCTTAAATCTAAACACATCAATCATTAATTTGTTGATTGTAGAGAGGCCTTCTAATTAGAACTAACATGGTCACCTAAGAATGGTCACTCATCAGTCAAATAATATCAGAGCACTCCCAGTATGATATCAAAATCATAACCCCCGAAAAAAGAGAGTAAGAACTAAGAATGGGTTTATCACAATCTTGACAACTAAAATATGATCAATAAGAAGAAATATTTTCATTATTTCTAATGCAAGGAGAATATCTTAACAGCATTTCCAAAGTCATTAGACTAATTATGTAAAGATGTATTCAAAGAGGTTTCTGACGACCCACATTACCAGCCACAGTAACAATACTGTATACAAGTTTGTAAACGAGACAATAAAGCAATGCAAATAGAAAAACGATCAGCAAGTCCATCTGTGAATGAATATAATGCAATGCTGAGAGGGCTGACCTCTGTTTCCAGATGAAAGCTCACTAAATGTTGGCTGAACACTGAACTTGGGACCAAATTGCACAAACAAATACACCTGGAAGCCGCAAGGTACAGAGACCATATACAGTTGCCTGACTCCACAAAAAGGCAAAGAGAAGCCATAGATATCAGATTTCAAAGTAGATAAATAACAAAAGAAGAATCACTAAAATACGGCATAAGGCAGGGAGAGGTCACTAAACCAGCTGAATGTTGACAGAAGCTGGTATATCAGTTCTTTAATTAAGAGTTGGAGGGTCTCCTATACTGATAAGCATAGTAAGAAACCTTGAGTTTGGAGTTCCATTCCTAGCTACCACAATCTCACAAGGTTGTGGTAGTATTATAGTTGTTGGGCTTTTAATCACTGTTCCTTCTGCCCATTGACGGCACTATCACTAGCCCAAGTTTAGGATTAAATGATTTAGGGGCCATACTAGCTTCCCATATAACAAATTCTGAAACAAATTGTCCTAAAGATGCTTGCATCTAACTGTTTGATAAACCCATCGAAAGGGTCAAGGGAAACTAGACGAGCAGAACTCAAAAGTGCCAAAATGCATAATTCCAGGCACAAAGAGCTTCCAGTGACTACTTCAAACTTAGTCAGGTCATGCAGAGGCTTATTCAGATATGGAAAATTGTTTGATGCTGGATATTATATATTCAAGTAACTCCTAAAAGCACCTCCTACCTAGCCAAAGAGAACCTAGATGAGTCGAGTGATCCCAAAGAAGCTCAGGCGACAAAGTTACTGTAGTAAAAACTCTCACATTCCTCTCCAATCAGATACACCCTAGTTGATAAAAGCAAACGAAGAGGATTTTACAAAAGAAACCAGTTCATGAATGCTCCTAGCAACCCCTAATTGTGTCGACTTACTTAAACCTTGCATAAACAGCTAGCATTTTAGATAAGAAACAATTGTGTGAGCATGGCTTAAAGGAGATAAAGTCATACAAACAATGTCTCCTTTAAGCCATGCTCACACAATTTTATCCCCTGAGAAGCTACATTTCAAGTACTCTGCCTTCGTCCTGCTCAATTCAAAGCCCTTTGCTTCCAGTGTATCCCTCCATTGCTCTAACTTATTGTTAACACTTTTGTTTCGTCCAATAAAACAATGTCATCAGCAAACATCATACAGCATGGCACATCTCCTTCAATACTCCTAGTGAGCTCATCCATAACCATAGCAAATACGAAAGCACTTAATGAAGAACCCTGATGCAGTCCTATGTCATCAGGCAGTAAATATGAGAACAAAATTATAAATACAATCTTTATAAGAACGAGAGAACATGTCAATGTCCACCTCTTATATATATATTTCTAAATAGAGTATCATAAAAAAGATAAACAATATGATAAACTCATTCAAAGCTTAGGTTACGCACAAGAATGGCCAGAAACACCAGCAACCATTTTCAAGATGATATCACATATCACCCAACATTAAAAACTCAGCAGGAATGCATATGATATGGGCAAAAATTTAAGCACTGGAACTACTTGGCAAGATTAGCATTTCTAAGCTACAAAATAGCATTTCTAAGCTACAAATACAACTCACCAAGCAATCTGATTAGATAACTAACATCATTTATGTCATTAAACATGAAAATAAACATCATATATCCAACTATGAAAAAGTTTAGAATCATGATAATTGCTACCTGAAAAGTAGGACTGCTCAACCAGCCAATCACCGTGTGCAGCAGTGATACTTGCATAAAGAACCACCACATACTGCAATCAGTCAGTGTTCTTTCTACGTGGAGCCATCTGGGGGTCCTATGCTCTCATTTGTACAATTCGGCTGGTCCAGTTCTCTCTGATTGTCTAACTCAGAACCTCCAAGAAATAAATCTATCGGTTGTGCAAGTCTAGTCCTTTAAAACTCGAACAACTAAGCCAGTAGGTGTTTGGACAGTTTTAAGGTGACCTGATCCAATTAAATCACGAAGATGAAATCTCATATCAAGCGGAGAGAACCGAAGGCGCTTCTTTTCTAGGGGAGCCAACATCATCTCTTTGTATTTCCTACGATTCAGAAACGACAGCAACTCCTTTCTTCCCTAAAGCGAAAGTGAAAAAGAGTAGAATCAATGGCCTTCCAAAAGCAGTATAGGAAATGATCAAAATAGAACGTCGACAAAAGACTTTCGAAATGAACAATACCAACTTCGTAAATGCAGTATCCAACATATGACTTTTCAAACGGCTAGACTTGGATGCAATAGTAGTAACCCTACACAAACAAAACACCATTTGGTGATGATAACATATTCAAAAAGAACTTGCCCACCTTTTCCGATGAATGTACTGAAAGATTTTTTACTTGGTCTCTTTTAGGGGTGATCGGGAGACCACTTCCCTCAATACAGGGCACAAAACTTCTGCCTCGGATAAAGCCATATCAAAGTTTTGCCCATGCAAGAAGTTCAGGCAGTGCTTGAAGTTTCACTATAGGTACCATTTTAAATCATTGGTGACAAATTGTTTTATGTTGATTGGAAATTGTACTCACTAAATTTCCATTAACTAAAAAACTGTAAGATACCAAAATAACCTTGATTTATAGACAAATTAAAGTGATGTGTCATAATCAAAGGGTTCCGAGAAACCCCCCTTAATTCTTAGTTCTTGGGGAAGAGATTTGCCAGTAAACTTGTGTCATATAAAAAAGGGTAGAAAACCTTAAAACATTTTTTTTGTGAAAATATCAAAACAGTTGAATCTAAATATAGTGACAATCTCGAAAGGAACAAAACCGAACGGACGAGGGATCCAAGAAAAGTTCCCTTTTGTCTCTAGTTCAGAAAATAGATCTAACAATAGATCGAGTTTGGAGGTGTGTGTGCCGTGAAGGTGTTAGACACTCAAATAATTATCAAATTGGAGGGTACCTCTGCGAAACTATACCAATGTTCAAGGAACATTAGATTATCAAGTAAACATGTATAGACTATAGTACCTCCATGAAAATACATCAAATCACAAGTACCTTACGGAGTATTTCCGTCAAATAATTTTAGTGTGATCAAATATGGGGTTATCTACACGTGACAAAATAACGTCAATCAAGAAATCAATATACTTCACCTTACGCCGCCACAATTAATCCGGTTTCCTTGCTACTACAAAACACTACTAAGTACATTCAACATAACATACAAGACAACATGCAAGGCTTCAAGTCCTAGAACTCATAGATGTCATGTAGATGTAGGCAACACATCATATACCTTTTAGAAGCTAGAGATGCAGAGAGCACATAGAACGTACCTGAGTAAGCCCTTTGAGTACCAAACCAATAGTTGGAATAGCAAACCAATACATGTTTGAATCAATAAGTTGTCGAGTCTACAATTAAAAAATCAAATGTTAAAAGATAACATACAGGAAAAGGTTACTTGTTTTAGACAAAAAGATATAATAGACAGCTAAGCAGGTCCAAACCACTTCCATCAGAAAACAAATGATGCAAAATTGCACACCAAGCATGCTGCAAATCAGTAAAAGAAAACCTCCAAAAATCCTCAGCTCTATGTATCCATAAAGAAGGGTACTCAAGAAAAGGAAAAAAGGAAAAGTAAGAAAAGGGAAATGTAAGCAGTGGTTACTGGAAAAAAAAGATTAATTTAAAAGAAATTAAAAAAAATAAATAAATTGCCAATTGTGTTACCAAAGGCGAGGGCCTTGAGGCATATCAGAAACAAAAATATAGAAACTAGAACAATTAGTTTTTGTTCATAATCAGCAATAGATAAAGATAAAAATAATAAAAGTAATAATAAGTGAGTGACGCCAAGAAACAAAATGTTTTGTTTAAAATAAATTCTATCTCCTCCACACTGTATGAGATTAGTCATTCGCTTCACTTTTTAACTGACAGAGAGAACTAACACATTTAACATTATTTGTTTTTCTTCTTTTTTCCTTTATGTAAAACAATAATTAATATCAGAAAATAATTGCCAGCAAGAATATTGACTTTAGGCATGATTTGTGTTATTGAGTTGACCGATAGGTAATTGGTGTTACAATTTTTAATTCAGAGGAAGAACTAACAGTGTATACATGGTGTTATAGAATTCAACATTCCCTAAAGTGTATCAATGTTTAGTATAGTAGTAAATTACTACAACTACAAGTCACATCTTCCAAAACTTTATAGAATCATCCAAAACCAACAGACAAATTACCAACATCAGAAGCAACAACAAAGAACAAGGTATAGTCATCAAATGATACAAAATTAAAAATTGTGAACAGAAGGGAATGTATGAAGTTAATTTCTTAAAAGTTTCTATGGTCAAGTGATCAAGTTCAGGATTTGTATACAATGACAGTTACACAAACTATAAACCAACAACAGTAAAGGGAAACCAACAACATAACAGAAATTCAGAACAATTAGAAACAGCAGAGAGGAGTTAAAAAGGCCTAGCTTGACTTACAAGAACGCCTGCATTGATTAAAAGAGATATGTGTTCATCCTTCACCTTTCCCCCTACTGATAATAGTGAACACTGCAATAGAGGAGATAGATTTAGAGATAGGACCCAAATATGCGAGAGAGAACTGGCTTCATGCACACCAAACGGATTGACAGCCACAAGAACCGGATCATAAAACAGACTTTGAGCAATTGAAAGCCAGAAGCCACTAATAGCAAAGAGACTAGGTGTCATTTAGTCAGGACTCAGGATTGAGGTAAAATATGTTTCTGGGAGCATGATGAAATAAATAGAAGAATGACAACAAAGTATATTCACTTAGAAAAGCATGCATAAGTAAACACCATGTATGTGTAACTAAACACATCATAAGGACATGCATGCATAACTAATAAGAGTAATGACCATGCACTATCAATGAGTACAAGTTGTAAGTAAAAAGTTTCCCCAAATTACTTAAAACAGAAACTTCTTAGATCCCAATATTTTGCCACGTGGACTTGAGAGATGACGAGTTAACAGTTAAGTGCAGTCAAATAAGAGGGACACGTATATCCTGAAACAAAGTAATATTAACTATACAAGCTACTGACAATGATTTAGAGCACAATCTCTAGAAGGGCCTGTGAACCTTCGATGGACAGAAATCGAAGAAGACAAGCCAATAAACAAAATGAGTAACTTACAAGCTCTTGATGTGCAATGCTAGGGTCCAACTTGGACACGATAACATGAGCCTTGAACCAATCAAAGACAGCAAAATTATCCTTCTTACTATCAATCTTCTTCAGAACGTGATCTATCTACAGAAATTTGTCAATGAGGAAATTTATTAAAGAATTATATTTGAAAATTATCTGAATAGATTACTTTATGCTGCACAGTACAGACAGACCATTTCTTACACAATGAACATTTAGCATTGAAGTGGATATTTGTTACCTTTTCTTGCTTTCCAAATGGGACAGCACAAATTACAGATCACAGAAAACAGAGAGAGTCATATACATAAATAGATGAAATAACCTGCTGTAGGTAGTCATCAAAAAACATTATAGCATGATCATCTTGCCCCGTATTAAGTTTGAAAACCCGCAAGATTCTCTCCCTCTTCAGTGACTGCAGATCAAAGTTGTAAGGTCCATTTTTAGTCATAATAAGCACCCAAAGAAAAGCTAAGATGTTTGGTAAAGAATAACTTTAGTTGAAACAAATACTAAATTAATGAAATGAAAAAAAAATAAATAGATAACAGAATGATACTATGTAATTCAATGGAAACTGGCAGTGCAGGCTGTACAGAACAACTATACTCCCTCCCTCCAGAAACAAAAAGACACTCTTACTATTAAGGATGTCCAACACAGAAGTCAATTCCCTAAAATAACAAAGGGTGTTTTGATCAAAACATGAGGGAGCTTAACATATGACATATTTGTAAAGAGCTCATTCTTTCAACAAAAGCAGATACAACAACAACCCAACCTGACAACAGTTACCACTCAATGTGGATCTCATAGAAGGCGAACATTGGGAAATCAAAATGTAAGCAACATAATAGTTCTACTAAAACCTTATTTTTTTTTGGGAACCACTAAGAGTAGTAAAATAATAAGCGGTTGATAGAGATGGTGGCACTAATACTAGTAAGCATTTAAGAAAAGGTAAAAACAAATAAATAATAAAGATGATGATGATGATGACTATTCAAAATATGTTAAAAGATAATGACAATGCAACATAACAAAAATGATGTGACTGTCAAAGACACATTCAACTTATAAGAGGTGTAAACAAACACAAAAGGCCCAGAATATCTATCAAGAAATAACTTGTCTATACAGCCATGAACCGACAGCATCATTCCAGATACGTACATAAACAAAATTATCTCAAATTTGGTTCAATTAAAATTCCAAAGCAGCAAGTGAAAACTAGGATAATGTCCAACTAAAAGATATAATCAAAGTGAATGGACAAAGTATCAGACCTCTAATTCACGGTCAACCTGAGTTCTATCTTTGACGCTGCTATACAGTTGCGAACGTAAAATAAAGGGCTGAACTGAAACCTGAATATACAGAAAACACAATGATGGACAGTTAGATAAAGGACAACCACGTAACTAGACAATAACATGCTAGCATGCGGAAAAGAACAAGTTTGTAACTTAAGCATGCTCTTCTCACTTCTCCTACCTTTCCCATTCATGGCATGATGCATACAGTGAGATTGACTATAATCTCCCTCATACCCTGATAGGAGGAAAAACCTCAACCTTGGGGACAATTCTCCTAGCAACTGGAGTATCCCTTGATTCCTAAACAAACTTGCTTCTCGAAGAATTAAAGTGAAAATTGGTCACACTTTTTCTTTATAAATTGTAATTAAAAGACTTGGATAAACTTTATGCCCACCATCAGATATAGCACTTAGATAAAATTGCAAATCCATGTCTAAGTTTAAAAGAAAAGTACATACAATAAACACATACAACAACAGGCTAAGCCACTTATCAATGGTGGCAACTGTAGTTCATGAGTTTAACTTTCAACATCATCATGTACTTGAATAAAAAATTAAATAGAAACCTTATCAATTGTGGGGAATTGAGCACGCATTATCCTTAGAGCAACCAAAGTATCACTAAACGTAAGACACTTCTCTGCACAAAAAACAACCGCAACACACAACATTCGTGACCTCTAAACTCAAATTGTGAACATTAGGGTTTCAACTCCATAAGAATCATAGCAAAATCATATAATAAAGAATAATGAATATCACGATGTAAGCACAAGACAATTTGTGAAAACTAGGGTTTGAATTCAGTAAGATTTCCAGCAAAATCATGTGATCGAAAATAAGCAACATCACAATGTAATCAAAGTCAAAACGTGAAGAATTAGGGTTTCATTTTAATAAGATTTCCAGGAGAACCATATGATCGAAAATAAGCAAAATCACGATGCAATTAAGAGTCAAATTGTGAAAATTAGGGTTTCAGTTCGATAAGATTTCCAGCAAAATGATATGATTGAAAAGAAGCACTATCGCAATGCAATCAAGAGTCAAAATGTGAAAATTAGGGTTTCATTTCGATAAGATTTCCAGAAAATCATATGAATCGAAAATAAGCAATTCATAAGGCAAGAGTACGAAAAATGAAATGTAAATGGTATTTCGCATATGTAGAGCTAGGAAGGATGTTTACCTAATGAAAGAGAATCGTCGAGTGAGTCGCTATTTTCGAATAGCGAGTCAGACTCAGTTTCTGTAACTCGTTTTCGCTTCCCATCTGTTGATGTCCCTGGTGTGTCGTCCATGTGAGAAGGGGAGGCATTGAAAACTGAAAACAGCCGCGTTTATATAAGGACAGATCCCGCGTATTTGACCCAGTTGTTAAAGTCAACACTGGTAAAACTTCTTCTTCTTCTTTTTCTAGAGTTTGGCGGTTAACCTTTTTCTTTTTTCTTTTTCTTTTGTTTATTATAGAGGCGGTTAACCTTTTTCTCCCATTGATTTTTAGGGGTCTGGATCCTCGAAAATCGAAATACGATTTACTTTTTTGGGTGCGATTTTACTTTCTTTTAGAAATTTCTGTATAATCCTATTAAAAACAAAAGAAATAATAAAAAATCTCTTTATAAACATTTTTTTTTTAATGATGGTAAGATCGGGCCTCACCCAGCCCAGCCCATCTCAGGTCTAGAATCCCAGTCTATCTCCGACTGGATCAGAACTAGGAGTACAAATGACCTACCCCACTCCCAACCCACCCCAAACCAGCTGGGCCAAGGCCCAACTGTTGATATTAGTCCCCATATATTCATCAAGCACATGAATATATGAGAGCACCATACTTTGAACTTGGGACCATCAAAATGAAAGGTGAGAGGATAACCCTTGAGGCAAATGCCTCTTAATTTTTTATTTATTATAAGCGCCTTATGAAAATCTCCTAGTTAATTATTTTCAATAACAATCTTAAACTTTATTTTTTATTCAAATTATAAGGTAAAGTGACTAATTTATCCTCGTGTGTAGGTAAATAAATTAAGTCATGTGCAATGAGTTTGAGAAAAAAATTAGTCTCATAAAAATTTAAGGATTACTGTCATGAAAATATGATATTGTTATAAATTTCTTATAAATAAGTAAAATACATGTTTTATATTCTTATTTCTTTTACTTTATTATGGTTTTTTTTTAGTATAGTAATAAAGTTAGTTGACATATAATTTTACTAGAGAAAATATAGCTAGTTTATTGCAATAAAAGGGTTAGGTTTGTTCTTCATTTAACTAAAACTTTGTACAATAATTATTTACATGAATACTCCCTATGCTCCTAAAAATTTGATGATATTTAAGAACTAGTCTAGGCATAGGGAAGTTAAGCGCAAAACTAATGTTAATACTCATAAAACAAGTAAATATTTGAAAAAGAATCAGTTAGGGAAACGGAGTATTATTCTATTTGCATAGTGACTCGAGTATTTTTCTTGTTGATGGGAATCGATTTTGAGACGCATGTTGTAGAAATTAACACTTGTACTTTTGATGTCAGCCTCTTACAATGTGTATCACCTTTTTCTCTTCGGGTTGTCATATGCTTTTGTAGCGAGTGACGTATCCAAAGAGGGACACGTGTCATATTTTAATGTCAATTATATCAAGATAAATTAATAATGTGAGGGTCCAATGAACCAACCCATTAAACATACTCCCTCTGTTCTACAATGAGCTACCTGTTTGACTTGTTGATTCAAACTTCACAAAATTTGACTATTGATTTGTGAAAAATATATGAAAATTTACAATATCAAAATAGTATTCATAAATTCATTTTTAATCGTACTTTCACAATATCAACTTTTAGTAATCTTGATATTGGTATAATTATAGTTATTGATGGTCAAAGTGTTGTCTCGTACACTGTGCAAAGTCAAACAAAAAGCTCATTTTGAAACGATTACCCTATAAAGAAAGGTCAGATTCTTAATACCTCTTAGTAAATCGATTTTATAAAAGTATTACAGCTTATTTCATTTTACAAAATAATGTTATTTTTATATAAACTAATATTCAGACTTTATCACAAAATTGTCAATTGTCAAAGTAGTGTTAGGGGGTTTACCATAAGTACAGAAGATTTATGCAACAATTTTTATTGTTTATTTTTTTCTTAAAAATATTGGAGGGAAGGGGCAATGAAATGTTGACCAAAACGACAAGGCAAAGGGTGGTCAGACAAGGGAGAAACGAACGCAACGAGAATCTCTCTTTACTCGACACCTCACTTTTTGCTCACTCTCTCATTCTCTCTCCAAAAAACAAAAACACTCTTCATCACATTCTTCATCGTACTCTTTAATTTTCATCACTTTATTTTTTCTCACTTCTTAGTTCCTAATTCTACCAGCCTCTCTTCTCTATAGCCAAATACTTGGTCGGAGATAATTCAGGTATTTACTCTTCCCGGAAATATGATCAACTCTTTTTATTTCCTTTATCATCTAATGACCCAAAGGTCACAAATTTATCTGTTTCTGAGTTGGTAAAACAAGTTGTATTTGAAGCTTCAATTCAATTGTTATCTCAAAATTTGGATTGGCTTGATTTTATTAAACCCCTTTTGTTTTCTCGTTTATTGCTGTTGAATGCACTAGTATTTGGATATTCTTATTGGTTCATTTTGGTCCATCATATTATGGTTATTATACAGAAAAACTAACCCAGGTTGAATTTATTCCTTTTTGATTTATCTTTCTGTTTTTTCTTTGATTTGGAAATCTAGATGCTCAGGATAGTATCTGTTTAATGGTCTCTCTCTGTGTGGCAAGAAAGAAGCAAACTTGATTGAAAGATTTGAGATTGATGGTTCCTTAGATTCGCCTATGAGTGTCACGAATAGTTAAGTGTTGTTGAAGTGAAGGGTTAGGTTGGTTCTATTTTCTGGGATTTTGTGTTTATAGAAAAGAAACTTGGGGTGTCAGATAGTGAAGAGTATTGAGAAACATAGTTACGATCTTTCGAAAGTACAACACTTTTTGTTTGTTGTTAACTACTAGCCTATTATATATGTGAATAATTGAGAGATATGGTAGCCATTTTCACCTTGTGCTGAAAAGGAAATAAGTGTTTGTGAATTCTATAACTCACTCGAATCTTAATTAAGCAGCATTCTCGTTCAGTGAGTAGTATTCATAAAAGTATTTGCTTTGTGTTGTTTCGGCATGATCCTCTTTCTATTCACCCTACCCTAATTGTGCCAACTCAAATGTCTTAAGGTCTAAGTAAGCCAGTCTTTGTGTAAATGTGATGATGTTTAAGATTGGTCTTGGCATAGGGAAGTTAAGCGCAAAACCACTGTTAATGTAAACTAATGATTTGAAAACGCGTCAGTCAGTGTTATAGAGTATTCTATTTGCATAGGTTGTCTCTCCATGTGAGAGTGAGGGCTGTATGCGGATAGAAAATTAGTCTATTTCGTTGAAGCGATTTCAAAAATGGACTCGTCTATGTTCTTTATGGGTGGAAATCTGTTTTGAGATGCATGCCGTAACTATTGGCACTTGTACATCTGATATCAGCCTCTTGATATGAATGCCACCGTTTGGTTTCTGACTTTCTGGTTGCCATGCGCTTTTGTAACTTTAAGATATCACAACATTCTTGTGTGATTGGTCCACCCCTTCCCTTGCTTTGGTTTCATCTATATGCTTTCTGAGATTATGGTTTAGCCCAAATTTAACTTCTTCACTCTTTTGCAAGATGTTCAACCAGACCACCTAATTTATGCCCTATTTTTGGTGCTGGTGCATATCACAGCATAGTATTATGTATCAGTCGACTTAAGCATGTTATATGCTAGTATATGACAGGCTTTCTGCTTAACTGACATTTATTAGTCTTTGTTAATGGAGCTTGGAATACATTTGCTTGGAAGTGAAGCCTTTATATATAGTGTTTTAATTTTAGCACTATTTCGTTTGTTTTAAAACTTATGGTTTTGAATTCCTGTTGTTCTGCTCTTACCTGTTTTTTTGGTTGTCGATGTTCATTACTTTTTCCTTTCTGTAGTTTAAGTTTGCAAAGAACATTGCCTTTGACATGTTTTTCTTAATGTCGAAGTTCTGGTTTTGAGGCAAACCCCAGCTTATGCGTGCTATTGTGCAACTATAATAGGGGTGTTTTACCAAAAATGTCCAGGGGAAGGGCTGATGGAGGCCCGAGTAGGAGGGTAGTCCCTGTAGTATTACTAGTAGTTGTTATTGGTTTGATTTACCTATATACACGAAGTCATGGCACATCACCTGTAGAGTTTAGCAGCAAGTCACTGAAAAAGCTGGGATCTTCACTGAGTGGGGAAGAAGCCGATGCTTCAGCTTCTGTCGAGGATGAAGAGAGTGATTTTTTGCTGAAGAGCATTCCTGTGAGTACTCTGTTTCATACTTGAATTATCCTTCCAAGTTAGCAGCAGCTTACTTACCTTGTTCTTCTTCATTCTTGGCTAATTTTTTGCAAGCTTTGCATGCCTGTGTAATAGGCTGATTCCTGTTCTTGAATTTCAACTTCAAAGGTTTGTGATGATCGACACTCGGAGCTCATTCCTTGCTTAGACAGGCATTATATATACCAAACAAGGTTGAAGCTCGACTTAACCTTAATGGAGCACTATGAAAGACACTGTCCTCCTCCTGAAAAGCGTTTCAATTGCCTAATTCCTCCTCCGCCAGGGTATAAGGTAGTTGCTTCTATGATCCCTTTCAAATATGTTTGGATAGTATAAACCTGCATTGTTCGTCGTCTTATGTAAGATATTAAGAAGTCAGCATGTACACTGATGGGTACAGGTCCCTATCAAATGGCCAAGAAGCAGAGATGAAGTCTGGAAAGCAAATATTCCTCACACCCATCTTGCAACGGAGAAGTCTGACCAGAACTGGATGGTGGTCAGAGGAGAAAAGATTGCATTTCCAGGGGGAGGAACCCACTTCCATTATGGCGCTGACAAGTACATTAGGTCAATGGCCAATGTAAGGCAATCAAATCCTTTTCATTTTGATTCCCTTATATTTAGATCCTTTTTTTTTTTTTTTCATTTCGTCATGTAAACTTAAATGATATACTTCAAATTTCAACTCATTGGTCTCTTTTCATTTTCTTCTGCTCTTGTATGAGCGTGGGACTGATGTTAGTCATGTTCATATTCAGATGCTAGAATTTCCAGATGATATTATAAACAATGAGGGGCGACTACGGACAGTTTTAGATGTTGGTTGTGGAGTTGCAAGTTTTGGTGCATATTTACTGAAGTATGATGTGATTGCAATGTCACTAGCTCCTAATGATGTGCACCAGAACCAGATTCAGTTTGCCCTTGAAAGAGGGATCCCTGCCTATCTTGGTGTCTTAGGAACAAAAAGAGTCCCTTACCCAAGTAGATCATTTGAACTCGCACATTGCTCTCGTTGTAGAATTGACTGGCTACAAAGGAATGGCCTACTGCTTCTTGAGTTGGATAGGGTACTCAGACCAGGAGGCTATTTTGCATACTCATCTCCTGAAGCCTATGCACAAGACGAGGAGGATCTTAGAATCTGGAAAGAAATGAGTGCCCTTGTTGAGCGGATGTGTTGGAAAATAGCCGCTAAGAGGAACCAAACTGTCATTTGGGTCAAACCTCTGACAAATGACTGCTACTTGGAAAGGAGTCCTGGTACTCTCCCTCCTCTGTGCAGATCTGATGATAATCCAGATGCAATTTGGGGAGTGCCGATGGAAGCTTGTATTACACCTTACTCTGACCGTGAGTGATTTACGTATTATATTTTCGTAATTTTCATATGTCCTTTAACGTTTGCCTAAACATGATTATGGATCCTTGAATGGAATATCTGTTACAACATGAACTGGAGAGTATAATACTACCCTTTTTATTTTATTTTGGTGCTTTGGAACTGTCTGTGACTTGGCAACTCCTTTTCCTTTATGTGAATGATTGAAAGGCATCCTACTCTTTCCAGATCTGTAACACCCCCCCCCCCCCTTCAAAGAATTATAGTAAGCAGATGATGCATAGATTCATCAGCAGTGTACTTGGAGTGAAAACCCAAATTTCTTAATGTGATAGTGCAATCAGATCTTTTTTATGTATATTTGTATAGATGAACTGACCATGTAATCTGCATATCGTGTTCTAATACCATTAAAGTTAGCATGGGTTTAATTATAACAAGAATGCTCTAACTTCCTGCATCAGATGATCATGGAGCAAGTGGAAGTGGATTGGCTCCTTGGCCAGATCGATTGACTGCTCCTCCACCCCGTTTAGCTGATCTTGGCTTCTCCCCTGAAATGTTTGAGAAGGACATGGTAATATATGATGGAATTTACAGTTCTTTAATCTTTTGGTGGCTTGATGATGGAATCTACAGGTTCTCAATCTTTTGGTGGCTTGATGATGGAAGTTACAGATTCTCTTATGTGCTTGTTGAAAAGGCCTGTCATGATGTGCAAGTATATATTCATGATCTTAAGAAAACCATGTAATTGTGCAGGAAATGTGGCGTCAAAGAGTTCAAGGTTACTGGAATATATTGGCTCCAAAAATCAGGCCTGATACCTTGAGAAACTTGATGGACATGAAGGCGAACATGGGATCATTTGCAGCTGCTCTAAAGGACAAACCTGTTTGGGTAATGAATGTGGTCTCGGAGGATGGGCCCAACACTCTCAAGATAGTTTATGATCGGGGCCTGATTGGTGCAATTCACAGTTGGTAAGCTGAAGCCTTATTACCATTTTGTATTGGTTATATTGATTAAGCGCCTTAACTGAATTCTCCTATATCTATAAAAAGAAAATAATATCAGGATTCTCATTCCTCAAATAATAACCTTCACCTGGGAGTCTAGGAGGATGCCTTTGCTGAGAAGTTTCCTCTCAAACAGCGAATTGATATGGGATTTCCCTCTTCTTTTTTCCTTATTTGTTTCTTCTGTTCTTTCTTTAGGGGGGAGGGGGTGTGTTGTTGGGAAAATGCTTAGTCCTGTTCGCAAGCTCCCAAGAGTAATAGGTAAACCTAGACCTGGAATCAGAAACAAGCATAGTAACATACTTTACGACCAGAAACAACTGCTTGGTTGTGCACTTCATCGCTGAGTGCTTCTTTTATCCTTTGCCAACAGGTGTGAATCTTTCTCGATCTACCCTCGAACTTATGATCTACTCCATGCCTGGTCTGTTTTGTCTGATGTTGAAAAGAGAGGCTGCAGCGTGGAAGATTTATTGATTGAGATGGACCGCATCCTTAGGCCTGAAGGTTTCATCATTGTTCGGGATAAGCAATCGATGGTGGAATACATCAAAAAGTATTTTCCAGCTCTACACTGGGAGGCTGTTGGAACAGGTGAATCTGGCCCAGACTCAGAGGAGGAAGAGGATACGACTGTGCTGCTTATCCAAAAGAAGCTTTGGCTCACAACCGAGAGTGTCACAGATCCAGAGTAAAATCCAATCTGCTGTCAAGTGTCATTAACCTCTTGAGTTGCCTAATGTGACCAGATAAGCATATATCCCCCCCACCCCCCTAACAAAAAAAAAGGAAACATTATTCTTTCATTGTTTGGATTTTGATTAGTATCGATTAAAGACTACACTAGATTCAATTCTTTATATTTTTTGTTTAAGTTGTAATATAATTTTCCCCTTCAAAAGAGCTCAAGCTTCAGAGAAATAATAGATACCTCGATTACAAGTCACTCAGTATACCTCGATTATTGTGGCAGAAGCAGAGTAATAGGCTGATAGCATCAAGAAGGCAGAGTAATAGGCTGATAGCATCAAGAAGGATGCTAAAATCCATTACTTTTCAAGATTAACCTCATAAACCTAGCACAAGCGTAACAAGACCTGTATATATCGATTGTGTGCCACATTGCATTAACAATTAAACCCTCCTGAGTTAGTTCAAAATCCGTACTTTTTATAAATGCTGTATGATAACTCGCTCTTGTACCAAATTCGCCCAATTTTGTGATAACCTATTGACCAACACATATTTTTGGACTTCAGCACCACTTTCAAGTTTCAACACGGAAGTGCAGCTCTTCACCATAGAGCAGGGCCAAACACAACTTCAGAAAATCAAAGGTTATGGAGTCATTAAGAAGCACAATTAGACAAACATGTAACTCATAGGACGCAAAACCCTATTTAGAATGTCTACATCACGATATCCAGAGTGCACTTCACAACTACAAACTGATTCAAGAACCAAAGGCAATTCCACTACATATCACCACCTATCACCACCTATACTAATTCCTTCTGCATAAGCACTCAATGCAGCTAGTCATTTAAGCAAAGCATTGCAAGCACCACCAGGTCACAGCCTTCATCATTCAGTACTTCTTAGGTGGTTGTTGAGTCGGCAACAGTCCAAAGCGCTTCTTTAACAGAACTCTCTGCCTTGAGTACTTGTCATCGGGTGAAAAGCGAGCTGCAGAGTGAACACAGCAATCAGGAGTTGCAATGGTTAACTAAAAAAAAGCAGATTACGAGTAACATTCAATCATGAATCGTAATTCAATAGACTTGAGCAGATAACTCAACGAGACTCTTTCATTCACAAGGGTAGCGACTAGGCTCTAGCAGCCACAGAGCTTAACTTGCAAGGTTCCAAAAGGTTTGAGAATATCAGATGACAAACTATTAACAACAGACTTGAGAGAGCAACTACCATACAAGCCAAACCAACAGCAAAAAAAATAGGAACCAGATTAATAAGCAGGAGAACACAATAATGAAATTGGATTAAGTTAAAGTCTCAAAACCACAAAAAAAAACTTGAGCATAATAAAATAAAGGACACGTTCATCAAGAGCATCACAAAACTGACCACAAATTGATTCATATCATGTCTATGATCTTCTTAAACATCGAAAATATAACTATAATCATCTAAAACTTAACAACTTTTACAATCAGCAAAAGGAAAGTTTTTTTTTTTTATTTTTTTAATTTTTTATAATTTACCTGGATGAGCTGATTGTGTGGCCAACCCAATTGGCGATTCCTTCTGCAAGGATACACAAGACCATCAATAAAGCAATCCAATGACATAAGTTCAGAACAAATTAATGCCCAACAAAAATAATAAGATAAAAAAACTAGAAAGAGGGTAATATTTTGAATGGCAAAATAATTTTGTATATAATCATCAACAATCACAAAAGGAGCCAGTTTGAAGCACCTAAATCCAGTCTTAATAATTCTAATAGTCGAAAAAAATGAATTTATGAAAATCAACTTACAAACATAACACCCAACTTAAGGAACAAATATTTGTACAAAAACAGAAGAGAGAGAAGAAAAAAAACACAAAAAGGAGCAGCAAAAAACAATTACATGGTGATGAACAAGGGTAAAAAAGGGTACCTTTGTAGTGTAGACTTTGTCGCCATTGTCGTTGATATAAAATTGCAGATACATTTTTGACGAAGGGAAAGAAAGGGAAGCTCTCACCGGAGGTTGAAGTTGGCAGTCTCTCTCTTCTCCTTTCGTCTTCTTTCAAAGCGAGTTGAAGATGCCCTAAACTAGAGCGAAGATTTTATAAATATGAGGCTGTGGCTTTTGGGCTCGTGGATTTTTATGGGCCTTTCCCTTGGGCCAGGCCTTTACACTTCAATTTCTTTTTATTTTTTTTTTATTTTTACAAGTTCATTAATTAATTAATTAATGATTTAAATCAAATTTAATAAAATCAATTAAAAAAAGTAAAAAATAATAATTATAACTACTTCACTATGTTGCTACTTCTTGACTTTGGCCCTGTTCTTTTCGTCGATTCCATGCTGCATTTCGTTTCGTTCCGTTCCGTTCCGCGCCGCATTCTGTACTTCATTTTGTCTCACATATTTTTGAATTATTCGTGCCGTGCCGTTCCGTTCCGTTTCGTTCCTCACCGTCCCGCACCATTCCGTTGAAGAGAACAGGGCCTTAGTATTGAAGTACTCATCATTATGGCTCCGTTTGATTCAACTGAATTTCACGTAACTAAATTGAACTTAACTTAACTTAGCTGAACTCAATGACATTGAACTGGACTGAACGTAACGTAATTGCACTGAAATGAACTTAACTTAACTAAATAATAATAATCATTATAATTATTTATTATAACAGTGAATTATTATAATAATAATAAAGATCTGAACGGAGGCTCTGTTTGATTCACCTTAATTTTACTTAAATTCAGTTTAGTTCAGTCCAGTTCAGTTCATGCGTAACTTTAGCACTCATATAACTTTTTATTCCGAAATAATTTCATGATGATAATTATGTCATCGGAAAGATCTTAAAACATACTTTCAAATGAGTCCAATATTTACTATGTTTGGACAAATTTTAAATGGTTAACGGTCAAATTTAAAAAATCAATTCAGTTCAGATCAGTTTTATCCAGGTGAATCAAACGGAGCCTGAATGACTCTGAACTGAACTGAAGTGCGAACAGAGCCATATACTTCTTGACTTATAATTGGAGTACTTCACTATGTTAAACATACACACCTTGTTCCTTGAGTCTCGATTGATATCCATTATCCAATTGTTCTTGTCCCTTAGATCTAGTACAAGTTGACTATGTGGATTAGCATGGTTGCCTTTACTCACGTACACTGGAATTTTTTTGTTTCATTCTTTTATAAATAATGGCAAAGATTGTGTTATCAAGAACCTCTTCATTCTTTTCCTTCAAAAAAAGAACCTCTTCATTCTTTATATAGAGGTTATTGGTTGTTGGTAGACAAAATGCGTAATAATGTGACTCACAAAAGTCTTATTTGCTGTGTAATGCAGGAGGATGGAGATCTTAACATAAATTACACAGGAATCCAGTAGGAGTAAAGCTTATCAAAGTTGGCTATGTTTTTAGCCTGGTTTCCCCACCTTCACCCTCTTTCTGCACTCAGTCGCCTCTCCAAAATATGAAAGCAAATGAGCAGCACCAAAATTCCCGCTCTCCATACCTAGTCCTCAAATTGCAGCCGAAACTACTACTTTCCCAACACGGCAACACCTTCCATAGCAACCTTCAAATTCCTTGAAATTGAGCTTCTGTCGGTCATTGTCCGAACATATGTGGAGTCATACGTACTCTCTTCCTTTTTTACTCCCATGCTTTCTTAATCTTGACGTGAAAGCATGCAGATAAATCCAACTCTCTCTTGGACTATCACGATTACAACACAGTACAGCACCTTCATTTGCAAGCCCATCTAAATGAGAGCTGCGAAAAACAATGCTTCACCATCTCCGAGATACTTACCTCAACCCATTAAATAACAACTCATCTGATGAGAACTGATCAGCTCCTGCTTCCATCCAGTGACTTCCCCGTCAGCATTTAGCTGTTGATAACTTTTGAAGGATTGATGAGGATCTCATTGCATTAAATTCATCATTCTCTGAGATTCAAAATCTAGATACTCCCCATTTGGCGGCATCGGATGCATGTTGATGCCATACATGTCAAAAACATTTTCGTTGGGACCTCTGAAGCCTTCCATCTGTGAAGGCCAGGGAGCAGGATGATTTGAACTAGAAGCTTCCTGGTTTAGGCTGAAAGGTGTTGGATTTTGCGGAGAATTTCCTGCGGGCCTTCTGTTGCTGGAAGTTGCAGTCGTAAGAGAAATGGAATTAGACTGTTGTTGCAGTTGCTGCTGATTCTTCATAGGTGACTTGGGCCGAAGAGACTCTATTTCAGGTGTAGTCTGGACAAGATGGGGTGTATCTGGTGGTGGATTCCGCCCTCCCCCACCCTGCCAAACCTTCCCATCCTTGTCAGCGAAGGTCTTGACATATGCCTGCAAAAAGCACCCATATCCTACATTAGCAACCACACAGAACGAACCAATACCTCCACGAGTATTCTCGTGTAGGGGGCTTAATTTAAGAAGGAACATGCTTTAAAAGTTTAAAAGAAAATACTGGATGTAGCAGTCTTAAGCTAGGATGTCCTTTATGAAGAAATCAACTCATTCTTATTTCAAACCACCATCCTACCTGACAGGACATGAAGGGACTGCGGACCATTTCTTTAGAGACATTTCATGCAAGTGAAGTGACATTTTGGGGTTAGGGCCTAGGAGGTCTTGCTCCCCACTGGTGGCACAACACATGCTGGCACCACAACTGGTGATCCAACATAACTTGACCTTTCTTTCCAAATGAACACTTTAAAAATGGTAAATGCCCTCCCACCATCCACAGTCTCACACTGTCTTCCGGGAAAGCAATGAAAAGACAGTATTTGACTTTCGACAACTCCACACCTCCACAACCAAGCAAAAGAAAAACTAGTTCTCATTCCTAAACCAAAATTGTAGGAAGCTCGTCGCATTGCCAGGCACCTTGGGAATTAACTACAAAAATAGAAAATATCTCTCCCTGATCCATCATAATGACTCTCAACTATTCAACTGGCCACATGTGTAGATAAGGAGCCCAAAGACGAACAAAAGCTACTCGACCCTCTAGTTACCCAGCCACATCTGTCTCAGACACATGACGGACGATCTTAAAAGACATGCATACTTCCATCAAACACGATTAAAACAGCTAAAATTCCTGAAGTCATTTAGAGATTCAAAGCAACAGACACAAAGAACACAAAGAAATGCGCAACTTATGCTCTTCAATTTCATCAGGATGCTTGAATCCTGCATCTCAAAACTAATTAATTACAGATCCAAGAAAACTGTGAATTCAATCAATGTTGCCAGAACCAGATGGGAAGTGAATCTGACTGCAACTTCCACAACATAGCTTTTCTAATCTTTTCAAGACTAAGCCCTAAAAGAATAGACTTGCTAGTTCTCAATCCCTGTGATTTTACATTCTCCCTTAACTTTTTAGGATGCATAATTTGTCAAGCCAATCATCGGCTCCCTTGAAATCGTCAAATAATCACAACCTCATATAAACGACACGCAACACAAAACCTAACTAAATGTGGGAAACCGGGAGCCTATATAAGATTTAGAGAATGTTCAACGACATACCCTGAGGTTCAACAAAATTCCAGGAGATATGTAATGACTCACAGATACTTATTGGACAAACTTGAGGGCACACATGTCCAGTCATCAGTAATGAAAATTGCTCATGCCACTTGATCAGTTCTCAAATACCAAATCACATATTCTTTTGACTGAAACATTGTCATTTTACTTAAGGCGATCTTTACATCTCACTCTGAAGTCTGAAGATAATAGGGACGTAAATTTTAGCGAAACTTGTAAAAGAAGTGAAATTTTGAGATATAATAGAACCATAAAGACACCTCCATATAATTTGTTATTATACCCTCAGAGAAGTTTTTCTTAAAGATATTGTTACTAATTTGCAGAGAAATTGAAGGTCTACTTCTGTTTGGAATGAAAATTATTGATGCAAAGTTAATTTGTTTCACCTCAGCATTAAAGTTTGAAGTGGATAGTTCTTTTCCAACAGTCAGCCATCCTGATCGAATATTGTGATCTTCCCCAAATAGCTCAATCCTCCTACGACCAAGAGCAAAATGCTCAATTATCCGGTACATCTCATCAGGCTTCGCAGTGGAACCTGCACAGAAATTAGCAAACATATTCCAAGTGAATCCTCATAACTGACTCAAATTGTAAGTATGTGTATATATTCTACTAAAACCCAACTCCAAAAATCTACAAGTGAAAAACAATACCGTACAAACACAATCCCAGAAACAGTTGTTTAGTCCTAGGCCCTAGCTTTCATGTTCGAAAAACACGGGGTTCATTGTTCACAGAATGAGGAAGTGTCAGACAATTGAAACAGGGAACATAGCACAAAATTTATTATAATGCGTGCGAAATATCAAGGGAACAGGGGCAGGTAGGAACCTGATAACAATGGTCACAGTACCACCCATTTTACTTTTCTTCCAGGACATTGGGTAGAAGTTAAAAAGATCTCCATTCAAGTAGATTTGCCAAAATTGTACCCCCAAAAGAAAACGTAGATTTGTCAAAATTAGATCATGGCCTAAAACTTGTTTACTTTTCATTTTTTTACTTCTAATCCAGGACATTGGGTAAAAAGTTAAAAAGATCATGGCCTAAAACTTGTTTACTTCTCTTCCAGGACATTGAGTAAAAGTTAAAAAGATCTCCATTCAAGTAGATTTGCCAAAATTGTTCCCCCCAAAAAAACGTAGATTTGTCAAAATTAGATCATGGCCTTAAACTTGTTTACTTTTCTTTTTTTTTCCCTATCCTCCCCCCAGTGCCCCCAACATCACTTGTGTTCCAGACTTCGAGGACAGAAACATGAATAGAAACTGAAGACACATTGATCGTTCAGAAGAACTCTAGACATAGGCTAAACGAGAATGATAAACTGGACAATCAACATGGGACCTACATACAGATAACAAACAATATACTGCTTGTCTACATATCCTATATCTACTCCAGAACAAACGAGAAGAAAACAACAAAAACAAAAGAAACATACCATAAGGAGGTTCTTCAGCAATGATGACATCTGTATCTATATTGGCATGGATTATATGGCCATCAGTACTGCGACGAACAGTTCCCTTTATGCCCATCAAGCAATGTTCCTTCATCATTATTGACAATAAGTTTAGGGGGTAAAAACTAAAGTATAGTAAGGTGACATTTTGACAAGCTTATGACTAACCTTAGATTTCTGAAATAAGGTATGAGAATCATGACGTAAGGCTGGAGTTGCTGTATGTTTGTTTGTCTTCACCCAACATATGTCCTCACACCTCCTAAATCCCCACTGGTTTCAAAGAACAGAAATCAATAACAAATGCACTAAATTCAATTACGTTTTTTTTTTTTGGCTAGAGTATTCTCATTTTCATTCAACTTAAAAGATAAAAGGGAGATGCACTTACAGATCACTCATTACTTAACAAATAACATATTTTCATGTTCCTCTAAAAATAATGAGCTTACCTTCTTGAGACACTGTCGCCCTTGCTCAAGGCCCACGCCATCACCCACCCAAAGGAATATAAAAGAAGGTGTGTCTGCTATTGCCTGCATGACAGGAACAGAATTCAAAACAAGGTCCTACTTGCAAACAGCCTCTAGCAGAAACACCCGTCATAAAACCGAATTCCAGTATTAGGTAGTAGGTACATGAAATAGACGTCTCATGCATGCAGGACCAAACCTTTTTTTTTTCACACAAATCTCATGCATGCATAGAATTTCACAAAAATGCACCAATAAATCAATTACCTCGATCTTCAAATTTATTATCTCTTCAAACGTCCAGTACTCCATGTGGTCGGTGACACCAGGTGCTCGATGAACATACTCCTCCCAAGGTGGATCAACAAGAATAACATCAAACTTGGTTCCAAAAAACTCAGGTGACAACACAAACTCCCGGAGGTCACATTTATGGTACATGGGAGGCGTAGCTGCATTAGCAACTATCTCATCCTTTTTCTGTATTAGCTCCCGAAGTTTTGGATAATCCTCAACATTAGTTAGCTCCAACTCCCTTATAAAATTCTGAGGCCGCATGCCGGTGTCAACAAAATTTTGGGAGTAATCATTTTGCTCTCCTCTGGACGGAGCCTTACCAGGAGGACCACCACTTTTTGGAGGAACCCAACCGCCAGAGCTTTTATCATTTGAATTACCTCGACCAACAGGCACAATGGCATTGAATCCTGGGCCAGATGCATTTGGAGGGACTCCTCTTCCTTGGCCTTGTTGATTGAAATACAAGGCTGGGTTTGAAGGAGCCCCCATATTAGGTGGAAATCGCTGTCCAGGTGGCCCATGAGGAAGGGAAGAAACACCAGGTGAAACAGGTAACATGCTCATATCCACACCTCGGCCTCCTGGCCACACAACAGGTGGAGAAAATGGCGAGACAAAAACACCAGGGGGAACTCGAGGGCCAGGGGATGGAGACATACCAGGATTCATGGGTTGCATTGGACCAGGTGGTGGCATACCAAGGTGACCAAAAGGAGACCCCATTAAGGGCACAGGGATGCTGACCTGCTGGTTGTCCCTTCCAGGAGGCCTGCCTCTCCCACCTCTACCTAACCTATTGCCTCTTAAACCTTGCTGAACCCCCCTGCCGAATGGACTTGGATCTTGATTGCTATGTGGTGGCTGAGAACCACCACTAGAACTTTGGCCACCAGAGGGTCGGGCAGAAAAGGAACCTTGCTGGGCCCTTATTCTCCCTGCCCTACCATCAACATCATCATCCCTCCATGTATATGGGTCTTGAGCAGGAACAGCCTCATCTGTATACTTTCCACTTGAGTTATCACCTGTTGTTAGAGGCCCATGCCCATCAGTTCTAGGTACGTCATCTTGTGGACGTATCCACTCGTCACGCGATGCTGATTTTGTATCGTTTAGCTGAACAGCCTCGGTTCTCCTGGAAAAGGCAGATGCAGGGTCATCTCTTCCATAGTCAAGAGGCTTTGGTTGTATCTCTATAACATCATAATTCTCAGTAGAAATTCCAAAATTTGAAGAGGCCTTCACAGCTTCACTCCTGCCATCTTTTCTATTTCCAGATCGTCCAAGAGGCCTCTCATTGTCCATCCTATCACGAGCACGTCTGGGCAGTTCCCGCTCTCTTTCACGATCATGAACTAAATCCACATCCCTGTCACTGCTAGCCTGCTGCCTTCTTTTCCAATTTTCTCTGGAGCCTTCTCTTTCCCTGCTCCTATCACTCCAGCTAGTTTCTCTGCCTTTTACTCTATCATCTCGAAATCCATCCCTTTCAAGGTCTTTGCGTTTTAAACTGCTGCTTCTATCATGTTCCATGTCAGAGTTCTCTAATTCATGGCGATGCCTCCCAACCCTCTCAGGAGTCTTCGACCTTCGGGAATGCCCAACTTCTCTAGCAGTTTTGTCCCTTGACCAGTGGTTGCTATCCTCCTCTGGATTCGATAACTTATCTCGAGTATCTACAGGGTCACGGCCAGAAATCTTTGGTTCCCTAAGCTTTTCATTTTTCTCCCTAACTGTCCTATCTTCACGAGTGAGAGGACTAGCTTTATCATCCTCTTCCACAGCATCCGATCTACTTCTGCTCTTAGACCTCTCAGAATCAACCTTCCTCTCCTCCCTGTTGTAGGATTTACCCTTGTCACTGGCAGAATCCAATACTCTATCTTTTCCCTCACTGATCTCAAGTTTGGAAGTTGTACTTCTCTCACGCGTGCTCTCATGCTTGGAATCAAACCCAGCCCCACTTCTTACTTCAGATTTTCCCACGTAAGTGCTATCAGCTTTAGTGGCGCCATCAGATTCATCCCATCTTCTCCTGTTCTTTACCTCTTCCGAAAAACCATGACCCTTTTCTCGACTGCTTTCCCTCCTTTCCGAATCTTTATCCAGACCCTTCTCGTCCTCCCCCTCACGAGGTCTTTCATCTTTGCTTTTACTTCTCCTATGAGTGCCCTCATGATCAGAGAATTTCGAAGATACTTTCCTCTCATTATCATCAGTTCTACCATGGCCTCTGCTTCCAGACTTACCACCGCCATCATGCCTGTTTTCTAACTCCCCATCCTGATACCAGTTGCTCAATTTTTCAAGAGCACTAGCCTCCTGCTTCTTCTTCGCCTGCTTTGAACTAGATTCCTTCTTTCCATCATAATCACTTTCATCAATATCCCCTCTGCTTGACTCACCTGACGCCCTTCTGCTCTCACTTCTATCTCCCGTACTCTTCCTTCTCCCACCACTATCCCATCCTTCAGTATCTTCTACATTACTAGACTTTTTTGACTTACTTAACTTATGCTTCCTTTTCCCATTACCCTCCCATTCATCATCATCCACAACCACATCTCTCTTACCATCTGAACTGTCCTCCACCTCCCTTTTCGCATGACTTCGACTTCTCTCCGGTGACTCCATTATAAGAAAAAATTTAAAACTTTCTTTGTTTCTTTTTCTTCACCTATCTTCAAACTACTTCAATTGCTCAATAGTATTGACAAAATCAAATCACGCTGCAGATACAAATGGTATCAAATACTGTAATGCTACCCCTATATAATCAACAATTAAAAAACAAAAATCCACCAACAAATTCTTCTACCCTTCAATTAAAGCAAGCACAGAAAGTACCCAACTTGAAATTAATGATAAAATGTTCATCCTCATTACTACAAATTGGGAAAAAGAAGCCTGTACAGCCTCTCTACCCAATTCAATTGACATTAGATGGAGTGACCAGTGGCGGACGAACAGTTCTTCAAGGGGATTCCAGGGAATCCACTTCGAGGGAAAAAAATGCTAATTACCTTGCTGAAAAATAAATAAATTAAATTAATTACCTCCAAAGATGCTCCACTTGGAGTTGGAGAGTGACTCCTCTTGACCCTTTAACCACTTCAGACGAGAAAAACTGAGAAAGAGAAACGTTTTTCAAGCTCCTATGGCGGAGATTTGCAATCTGCGAGAAAGAGAGGAGAGAGAGTGTTCAGGTTTCCTTCAGCTTAAAGGGCTTGGGCTTAACAAACAAAGGCTTATGGACTAATGGGCTGTTGGAGAAGATACTTTCTAGAGTACCTTTCAAAAGCTTACATCTCCTTTTTTTTTTTGGGCTAGTTTATATCTCCTATTTAAGTTTACAATCTTTAATCATTAATTTATGAAAAAAAAAATAAAGCTTTACAATAAAAAAAACAATATTGTGAGATTTATTTTAAATATTAATTTTAAATTATCATATTTTTATAATTTGCATACTTATATAATAAAGGTTAAAGTGATGTCTTGAAAATTGTGAAAAAGTGAGGTGTATGTCGTTTTTGAAACGGATGAAATACATAGCTATATCTTTCTTACACGAAAGACCCTTTCGAGAGGTTTTGCCAAAAAGTTGGTCAACTTCAAGTGTGAGTGTTGCACTTGTGTAATCAGAATTGCCACTTAATTTTTAAAATAAATTAAGAAAACTTATTTATTACTATTTTTCAAAGGAAATAGTTCTAATGAAAACTACCCTTTCAATCCCACAAAGGAAAGACTTATACTCTCATGGCTGAACCTACCTCATTCTACTTAGAGAGGTTCAGCATGGTGCAATACTGCAATATCATCATTTATAAGTTCAGCAACAAGCTTCTAAAAGAAGCTTTTGAGAAATTATACTTCAATCTACTAGCTACATAGTCATGGGCATATTAGATAATGTGATTTACCAGGATTTCAATTCCCTTCTCCCTGAGAGAAAGAATTCAAATGCCGAGAATAATCCCATTTACACACCATAAAAGAACTACTTACATCTTATCATGGGAGTGAAAATCGCTCTGTTAACAAGAAATCATATAAAATGATTAAACAGACTAGGTTTTTAAATACTGCATGAACTCTTAAAATGCCTGTAAAAACAGATATACTGTCATATTGACAGAGAAAATGTAATGAATGTAAATGAATGGACAGAGGATGCAATCTGGTTTTAAATGCTTTTTGAAACAGTGCTTTCCATTAAATACATACCACCACCCAGTGAATATATACACATAAGAAAACAATAATTACATTGGAAGGCAAAGATGCCTGTATCTAGCTAGCTACAATCGAGATGGAGTGATGGACAAGTATATATGTTTACAATAAAGATGAAAATATAGATAATCAAATCACCGGGAATCTGCATATATTTCGGGCGAGCCTATTAACCCAACCGGGGATAGAATTCCCTGTGAGCTTAATGCAGGCGTCGTTGCTGAAATTATTGCAGTTCTTGGTGAGCAGATTGTAGGCATTGCCTTTGTACTCCGTTCCCAGCTCTTCCAGCAGTTCCTCCACCTCCTTCGGACCCAACTCTGTCCATCCGATCATGATCCCTTCCCTGAATGTCAATCCCTCAAACTCGCAGTCCTTTGGATCCTGCTTCTGGATCCCAGTGGATCCCCAGAACGCATACTCCACCCCATGAACTACAAATAGCATACGGATTATATACTAACAAATTCAATAATTTGTCCCATATTACGTGTCTTTTTTACATGTGAATTTAACTGAGTTTGCTAAATGGGACTTACCTTGCACGCCGGAGTGGTAGACACCAAGCCCAGCCCAGTAGGTACAGCCATTGATAGGATGGATATCATAAATGTTGAGGTAAACCGGATAACGCCCAGTAACCTTGATCTTGGCAACAGAACTAGTTTTATCTTCATCCACAGAGAGACTTTTCAAAAGATTGTTTTCTGGAAAACAATTAGCACTATTCATCTTCTTATAGGTTGGAATATTAAAGTCGAACAATCTTCTCATCTGAAAGAGTTCATACAGAGAAGGGCCATTGTGATGACCAGGAGCTGGCATCTGCAGTATAACAAAATATCATTACTAAAGTAAATAACTAATAAGGACACACACACCATGGTGATTAGCAAAAGATAACTCAATAAGTAAACATTCAGAGAATTAGATCAAAAACCTTTCCTTTTGCAAGTAAAAAATCCAAAAAGTTGTTTACACTATTAGCAGAAATCATAGTTTTCCAACATGAGACAGTTTGCTTCACCACAAACATCTTTGAGGCATGATAAATGCTTTCCCACAGGCATAATACCAGTCAGAGGATAGCAACTATGACAGTCCTTTCTTAGCATATAAGTCAGACCACTTTTGAATTACTCGTGTATATATTTCGATACTAAGAGTGTAAATAATAGAAATACAGTTGTGATCAAGAAGGCTGCTACGCATAGAGATGATATACCTCAAGTTGGGAAAATTCGGGCAAAAGATCTACAGCATGCATCACATTTTCCTCAGGGCCTTTGACACTAGAGGTTATCCTAGCAGTAGGGTCATTTGGAGGCAGACTTGGAGGCGAGGCAAGGTTCAGTGTCTTTGGTAACCTCCTTGCTGGCCTGTGCTCCAAATTTATCCTTATGATTTCACCTCGCTACAATTTAATCACGAGCATTAGAAGCTATATGATTCAATTGTCAATGCATTACGCACACTCAACAAAACTATTAGCAAATGACGCATCAAAAATAAACCGAAACTATGCTGTCACATGTATAAACCCAAGCAACCAGCACTAAAAACAGGGCAACTTCTTAGTTAATTGTTAGGCAGCAAGCTATATAAATAACACAGTACAACCGAAACTTCAGGGTCATAATTGGCTTTCAAGCACATAGTTAACTAGGATCCTAATTTAGGGCTTTACTGCATTGAGTGAGCTACTGGTTATGGGACAGGATAACAGCCTGACAGATAGGTCCTCTAGAATATGGATAAGCAACATTAGGTTGTCTTGACTAATTAGCATAACCACTAACTCACCTTCAATTTAGTTTCATCAACAGTTTGACAGTTGGTATTTGTCTCTATAATAATGTCTTCCTCATTCTTTGCCAACTCCTTTTTGTTTAGAGGCCTCTGGTGAACCTGCCCACAAGTACTAGATTAATCAACAACTAACCAAACAAAATCCACCACAAAGAAAACATAAACAACTAAATTTAGAGAAAACAAAAGTAGCTAGCACAGTACCTTGTTGTTGGGTTTGAAACAAGTGATAATCCCAGCCTTAACCACTTTCCACAATTTCCCATAGGGCACTGTCAAGCGAGTTCGCTTGCTCGTGGTCATACAATGACTATGGCCGCATTCACGCTTGACAAAATACGACAGCGCAACATCCATTTACGCAGAAAACAGAAGTAGGCAGACAATATGGAAAAAAAGAACAAGGTGTTCAAAAGAGAATATTCAATGTGTTGCTAATGATCTTATCCTCAGATTACAACAGAGAACTTCAAATTATCTCACTATATTATAGGAGTATCTGTGGAAGCCCCAAATGCCAAATAAATACTACTGCAGTACATTCCACTCCCGTTTATCCCCCAATTCGAACGGGAAAAAAAAATTAGGGAACAAACCCAATCCAGCAAATCAACTCCTAGAAATCAGGAAACCAAAAAAGAAAGTCCACTATGTAATCTAATTTATAGAGCAAATAATAAGAATGAAAAACCTTAAAATTGATACAGAATCTATGTTCCCAATTATGCAATATTACAAACGTAAAAAAAAGGAAATGATATCAATCAACAGTCAAGAGGAAAAGCATCATAAGCCTCTACATTCAAGCCCGCCAAAAATTATATTCAAATTAGTTGCCCACAATAATATACCCAAGCTCTTAGCAAGCCGGCAAATTGACTACCGAAAACCCTACATAAAATCCAGAAGCAATAAAACGACTTCGACAACCTTAGGTCAGTCAGACCCACAAGCCATTGATTATAGAAAAGTGATCTCAACCCTCAATTTATGTAGGCTAAAATATTAGAACATAAAACAAAATTAAAAATATATATAGCAATAAAATTACACTTCGCGACAATGGAGTTCAGGATGAACCACTTTACTAGCCTAATAAATTTCATAAGCACGTACATGCTAATATGATCACACATTTGCTCATGTCAATTGTCATGGCAACAATGGACTTCAGGCTGAACCACTTTACCTCATTGAAGTTTGATATAACAGAAAAGCAAAATGACACACACAGGGACGGTGTAGCATAGAATCACATGGTAACAAAAGAAAATGCAAGTCACTACTAATTAGTAATTACAGTGCAACAACATTACAACAAGGAATCAGAGAAGAGAAATGGGAGAATTACAAAGTGCCATCTCCACCTATGAAGGAACTCTAATACAAGCCATAAGAAGCCAAATCATGATATCAGATAACCCATGATATCCTTCGCTTATAACTGACTCCATACCCAACGCGTAACCATTCCTAATTCCATTTTCAATAGTTCTTGAATTCAATCCTATCCCATATAGCTTCTAGTAGGTTTACATTCTAGTGCACACTATTTTCATAAAACCACTCATCATTTCCTCCAAAACAAGCCACGCTACTAAAATTGAAAATGTACTAAGTTACTATAACAAGCCACCAATTACCTGAAGATCCATTCAGCACAAACATAAGGTCCAACGGTCATCTGAACAGAAAGAGCAGCTTGCTGAACCAGCTTAACGGACTTCAGTAGGTCACACCAACCCACAAATAGAACTACAAACAACCAGTATCAGGAAAAAATGGAAATGGTAAGCAATCTCACAATTCCCAAAAACAAAAAAGGAGGCTAAATGTGTTAGAAATAATTACTTGGCCAGGCTCAGGAATCAGGATCATAACAATTCCAGAAATCAAAGATCTGAATGACATTGAATACTCCTTCTTTGGTCACATCTGGGAAAAATAAAACATTATAAGCTACAATAAGCACCCAGATTGAAGAAACACAATAGCAACAAACTGAGACAAACAGAAATTAATAACAAACATGAAGCACATGGCAATTTACCTTTACCACCTCAGGGTCTGGGGGGTAATGAATAGACTTATCAAGAAGAATCCTCCTTTGCCCATTAATGGTGATTATCTTCAAGTCATGCATAAACAAGATACAAATTGAGGCATCGAAAAACAGTAGCATACATAAACCTGACGTGCTTCACTGCAAAAGCTAAGGTTTCCATTCACATAGTGCTTGAAAGCATTAGCAGCATCAGCAGATTCAAACAACACAATCTCACAGTGCGACTGTAATAGCATATCCCACAGGTTTGTCTTTATTCATTTTGCGCCAGACATGCTAAATTAGCAAGAAGTGGGTCACTGCTATGTTCCTGAGAAATGTGACAAATGCAGCATCACTTACAAGCCTAATAAATTTCATAAGCACAGACAGGCTAAAATAATCACAAATTTGCTCATGTCATAGCAACAATGGACATCAGGCTGAACTACATTACTGGTTTTCAAGTTTGATATAACAGAAAAGCACCTTGACACAAAGGGACAGTGTAGCATAGAATCACATGGTATGAAAATAAAATGCAAGTCACTACTAACTACAGTCGAACAACAAGGTTCCAGAGAAGAGAAATGGGAGAAATACAAAGTACCATCTCTACCTATGAAGAGAACTCTAATAAGAAAATACCGATAAGACACCAAATCAGATAACCAACAATGTCCTCTGCTTATGAACTTCATACCCCACCACGTAACTGTTCCAAGTTCCATTTCTCGATACTCTTGAATTCAAACCGTATCCCATATAATTTCTAAGTAGGTTTACATACTAGTGAACACTATTTTCAGAAAACCACTCATCATTTCCTCCAAAACAAGCCACACTACTAAAAGAGAACATGTACTAATACAAACCCCTCGAACCCAAACTGAAAATGAACTTCAAACTGACAATCACATGTGAAAAACGAGACTAGAATGAAAGGGAATCAATAAAACATAAAAAAAGAAATCAGCCAAAACAGTTAATAGAGAGAGTAATGAGAGACTGTATCCAAACACAAAAAGAGTCCATAACAAATTACAAAAGAGTAGAGAGACCATACTAATTACGCACAACTCGAAAATCCAAGTTTGTAGTTCAGAAACGCATACATAATTTCTGCAAAAGTTACAACCAATTGATCAATATCAAATCACCAGATCATAAACTCTGATTGGAAATGCAATAACAAAAGTTCCAAAAACAGTTATTTAGTTTAAATACTTTGGGGAATAGGCGTATCTCCTACAACCTGGAGATAATCTCATCCCCACCATCCTTGTTCACCTGCAACTTCACCAACTCAATTGAAAATCTATTAATCTCCCAGTAACATTCACAATAGGTACTCAAACTCAATCTATACCTCCTAATTAATCCAGAATCAATTTAAATTTTTTTGAAAAGGGATACATTCACAAAAAGTACCTTTGAAATTCTTTACAATTTGAAAATTTAAGTGATCGTCAATCACTCTAAAGTCTAATGTAAATGGTGACAATAGAAACTCTGCACAATTCTTCATAATAAAGGAACCACAAAATATTAAATTATAAGACGAACAACTAATAACATAATGGGAAAAGCTAAGTTGCCGCCATGTCAAATGCAACATAAAGTACCACAATACATTTGAGCAACACAAGGAGACAGCACAAACCCTTCCAGTGGCCAGAATTCTCACTGGGTGTTGTTGTTGTTGAGGTTTGTGGTGAGTTATACAAGGAAAAAACAACATATCATACAATAGCAACTAGCAAGACAACAAGTAACAACACACTAAGATGGAATGGGGGAGCACAATATGCCAAGTATCATAGCTATTAAAAGAACATAGCAATTTATGATAGCAAAAGAATGATAGAAAGCAAAGCGAAGTTTGTTTCTTACAATTGGGTCTGGTGCATCATCCTGCTTGCACATGACCCATAGCCGCCCATATTCATTTTCAATCTGCCAAGACAACCAGAAATCAGTGTAAACTCGAAATTGATTCATTTAGGTAGTCATCCCTAAGCAAATGAAATGGATAAGAACCGCTTTGGGTATACATATACCTGAGACAGAATAATTGAACCCCCCCTGAGATTCAAACAGCTTTTCTGCTCTCTCATGTCACCAACCTTGTATGTGGATCATTCCAAATCCGCCTTGAAAAAACCAGACATATAATTGTAATCTTGAAAAGAAAAAGAGCAAAAAACATATAATTTATGAACCATCTCAATGTCATAAGAAGTTAAATGTATTTGATAACTCAGAAATCTCCAAATTTAAGAAGGGATACGGACTAACCTTGACATGCCTATCTGTTTTGAAGCTGATCCATTGAAGGCACTTGTTCATGACTCTTCACCGTGTGAAGTCCAATCGTGATTCGGTGCATCCATAAATCAAATAAATGTGAAATCTACTTCTGATACCATTGTTGTTTCAACAAAATCAGCAGATTAAACCACTTGGTATGCACGAAAATTTACCATAGCGAGAAGTGAATTGCGTGGGTGAATTTCCTTGAGCTTTACAAAAGATCCATAAGACTAATCTCCTTGACACCCTTATCTTGTCATATACTCATATGTGCCCCTCCCATGGTAACCTCCGGGAGGCTACAAGGATGAACAATGAGGAGGTCAGCTATCCCAGGATTTAAAGGCAAATATGTTACTAATTTTAAGCAAAAATGAGAAAAAGAAAAGAGAATATACCAATTGACAATAAACTTGTGATGGGGGTTGAAGAAATGCTAAAGGGGCCATCTTATTTTTTCACTCAGCACAAACATAAAGACCAGCTTCCTAATATTAGCGTGCAAGGAGTATACGACTGCCAAGTTCCTGAGAGGAGTAACAATTGCAGCATCAGATAAAAGCATATTAAATTCAAAAGGAACAGATAGGCTAATATAATCACACACCTTCACTCATGCCATAGCAACAAAGGACTTCAGCCCAAACACTTAACAAGTCACATGCTGTTGGTTTCACCATAAACTTTCCATTGTCCAAAAATCAACAAGATGACGCCTTTTCTTTCTTCATTTCTTAGCAATTCTCAAACAGTTGATTCCGTTTGTGTAAATAGGGTTCCTTTCACAACAGAAAATCACAAAAATAAGTACCGATAAGGAAGAAAACCACACCAAAGAACCATCCCAATATGCACTACTGTTGATATAATTCCTATCTAGTAACAGAAAAGCAAAAGAAATGCAACAAAAGGAATTGAAAAAGAGAAGGAACTGTAATAAGTTACCATCATCATTATTTCATCGTTCTCCAATTCCCAAGATGAAACTAGGGCACCGGACAGCCACAATTCTTGGATCAACATCATGCAAGAGGTTGAAAAACAAATGGATGGCCAAAATTAGGGTTTCGAAATAACAAAGCCATTGCCAAATGTTAACATTTCGAATTAGGGTTTCAAAGTAATAGAGACATGGACAAATGCTGATTTTTCGAAATTAGGGTTTCAAAGGTGAAATTCTGACGGTTGTGATGTTAATTGCGCCATAATGTTGGATCTCCTTCATATGATTGCATAAACCAAAAAAAAAGATTGAAACAACGAAAAAGAAAAAAAAAATAATTAAAATTGAAGAAATAGGAAAATTGAATTGGGAGAGAGAAAATATAGTGAGGAATGAGGATACCTGGTGTGAGGAGAGAGAAAGGAAATGGAATTAAGATCGCAGGCTTTGTTAATCTTCACCTTCATCGAGGAGAGAGAGAGAATGAGAGAGGAGATAAGATGGAATTTGATGTGGAATTTTTGATGGCAAATGGTGAAGTGAACAGTATTTATGGTGTGTCGAATGGCGGTGACTGAAAAGGGCGGGGGTGTTTAACGGCTATATTACTATTACTATTACTACTAAAGTCGGTGCCGTAAAATTCACGCGGAAGAGAAAAAAAATCTCTACGCGGTAATTATTTTGGCCCATTGAATCTATGCTTGGATCCGTTGCAATTATTGGGCCCAGTCCACGATTGTCGATTCATATCCTTTGAACTGTCATTTTTATTTTTAAATGATTTTAAGTTTTTTCCCATTTTTTTTTAAATTCAACAATCATAATTAATTTTTTTTTATGGGAATTATAATTAATTTTAATCCTGAAAACTTGTCTTTTTTTTTTAATAAGAAGGATAATTTCATTGTAAATATACATTCAAAAGCAAGCCTCTTGATCTAGGCAGATAGTTCCTTTGTTCTTTGCAAAATGTCTCTAAAGAGGACTTTAGACCTATAGTAAAGACAAACTGTAATAAACTATATACTAGAGCATCTGAGGACCAGATGAGATTGCACAAATCAGACACCCACAGTGCCATTAGTACTGCCAATACGTTGTCGTCCCAGCAGCATACCCGTGACATCATTGTCATAAGCAACCTTAGCATGCAAGAGGTAACATGAAGGTCACTCTTGGTTCAGTTTCTTCAAAAGCACGAGCAGCTAAAGTATGTGCCACCATATTAGCAGTTCTCTTAGTGTGATGAAGTGAAACCGTCCAATTCTTCTGCAGGAGCCTGCATATGTCATTGATAACACCCCCCCCCCCCGTGCATGGAAAGTGGCAGCAGTGGGATCCTTAATCAGGTCCAGGATCAGTTGTGCATCAGTTTCCACCAGGATATTGGTGTAGCTTCTGTTCCAAGCACACTGCAGACCCTCCCTAAGGCTGAGGAGTTCAGCAGCTGCAGGTGATGACGCATCAAACCTGATTGAGAACCCGAACTTCCAGAGACCAAGATGGTCCCTTATAACTCCACCACCTGCAGCAGCAGATGGATTTGCCTTGTATGTACCATCTACATTGAGCTTGAAAAAACCTTGGGGTGGAGCCTTCCAAGTCACCACAGGCTCAGTTGCTTTGATCCCTGTGTTATCAATCTGGAATGCAGAGTTATTAGTGCAAATATCCCTGCAGATATAATTAAAAAGTGCTCGTGTATGCAAGACAGTTTGCTCGAAAACTCCTTTGTTCCTTGCACACCATAAATGCCAGAGAGTAATTGCAAAGGTAGCAGCCCAAGATTGGTGTTGTGTGATATTATAATCAAACCAAACCAACCATGTAGAGGTGAAGAATTTTTCATAATTAATCCCCATAGCTCTTCCATCACACCTGCCAAATGTGAGTTGCCAAATAGTTGCTGCCACTGGGCAATCACGAAAAATATGCAAATTGTCCTCATGACTCGCATCACAGATAACACATTTGGGATTAAAATTAGCAATGATTGAGGCAAGCTTCCCACCCGTGGGCAGGATAGAGTGTTTGCAATTCCAAAGAAGCATACGAATTTTGTGTGGAACAGGAAGATTCCAAATTCTACGCCAAAAGGGACTACTGCTATGGAGCTCTAAATGACCCATGGACAACCTGTAAGCTGATTTAACACTGAAAATACCTTTAGGATCAAAATGCCAGTATAATGAATCACTTTGATCAGGAGTATTAGGCAAAGGAATGCAATTGATATCATGTTGAACTGGAGAAGGGATAACCATAGTAACCCTTCTAAGATCCCAAGAATGATTATTTATAATATCGGACACCCTTAAATGAGCAAGGTGACCTGGGATGTGTCCATCCAAAGCCTTATAGATCGGTTCTTGGCCCAACCACCAGTCATACCAAAGGGACGTATCACGACCATCCCCAATCCGGACTTTGAGACCCCTCAAAAGGAGCTCCTTGCCTTTAAGAATATCACGCCAAATATGTGAACAAGAGTACGAAGGATTTGAGTTTAGGAAAGTTGAATGTTTAAGGTATTTAGCTGTGAGCACCCTGCCCAAAGCTGACTGGGATTGTGCAAAAATCTTCATCCTAATTTGGCCATGAAAGCTAGGTTCCAATGATAAAGGTTCCTAATCCCAAGACCTCCCACAGTTAAAGGATAGCACACCCTTTCCCAACCCAACCGAGGAAGGTAATGAGTATTTTCCACTTTATTCCAAAGAAACTTCCTCAAGGCTTTTTCCATAGGTTTAATAACACCAATAGGCAAAAGGGTGGTTTGCATGATATGAGCAGGGAAGCTAATAAGGACTGATTTAATGAGAGTACACCTCCCAGCCAGGTTTAAAAATTTTGTCTGCTAACCTTGAATCCTGCCACGAACCTTCTCAAGAAGAGAGTAATAGTCAGAGATACGCAGCTTATTAGGCGCAATAGGGACACCCAAATATGTGTCAAATGAAGTGGAACCCTGGATTTTGCATGATGATGAAATAACCCTACGAAGCTTATGGTGCATCTTGGCTGGGAAAATAAATTTTGACTTGGCCTTACTAAGATAGAGGCCTGATTTATCCCCAAAAGCTTGTAGGACTCTTAACATGGTCCATGCATTAGCAAGAGTTGCATGACCAAAAAGCAGAATATCGTCAGCATAGAAAACGTGCGAAATATGGAAGTCTTTAGCAAGAGAAATTGGTTTCCAATCTTTACTATCTACACTTAAAAGAATGTCTTGAGAGAGTCTCTCCATACAAAGTATAAACATGTAAGGAGATAGGGGGTCACCTTGCCTAATCCCTCGAGAAGGGCAGAAAGGCTCAGTGATCTCACCATTCCAAAGCACAGATATAGAAGCTCCGGTGATGCAACTCATGATAAAGTTAACCAAAAGCTCAAGGAATTTGAAACCAAGCAGGGTATCTCGAATGAAACCCCATTCTAAAGAGTCAAAGGCTTTAGTAAGGTCAATTTTCATTGCCATAAGGTTCTTCTCTTTTTTGCTTTTCTTAATAGTATGTGCCATTTCTTGAGCAATGATAATATTGTCCCCAATATTACGGTTAGGAATGAAGCTCGATTGAGAATGACTAATAATTTTGTCAAGGTAAGGCTTGATCCTATTTGCAATAACCTTTGTCACAATTTTGTAAATGGTGTTACATAGACCAATGGGACGAAACTGAGCCAAAAGCGAAGGAGCTTTCTTTTTGGGAATGAGAGTGAGAAAGGAGTAGCTAAGATCCTTTGGTAAAACACCAGAAATGAAACAAGAGTGGACCAGATCAAAAACAAGAACACCCATAGATGACCAATATTTTTGAAAGAAGAGGGGTTGAATGCCATCAGGCCCTGGACATTTAAGGGGAGACATTTGGAAAACCGCATGTTTAACCTCCTCGATGGTGATGGGACGAGTTAGATCAAGGCAGTCACCCTCCTCCAGACCTAAAGGGCTATGAAAGGTGTTGGCCCTAGTATGCATGAAATGCTTAGAGCTAAAAATATCTTTGTAAAAATCCCTAGCCATAGCCTTAAGGGCATTTTGATCATTGATCCATGAACCCTCATGATCTTGAAGGGTAATGATTTTACCACTTGTTTGTTTAATTTTTGCTAGGATATGAAAATATTTAGTATTCCCATCCTTAAATTTGAAACGATCAATTCCCGCCTTTTGGGCCCAATTGACTCGTTTCATGTGTAAAATACTATCATATTCCGCTATTAAGTCCTTTTCTAATTGTAATAAGAAAGGGTTGGAGCGTTGACAGAGGCATTTTTGTACACCACCAAGACGTGCAAAAATTCTTTTCTTTTTTTGCATGATGCTACCAAAAACCTCAGGACTCCAGATCCTAGCATCATGAATGAAGGACTGAGAACCACTTTGGTAGTTGCCACTGGTGTCCCAACTTTTTGCTACGACATTCTTAAAGTCAGAATGCAAAGTCCAAGCATCTCTAAAGCGAAATGGTCGATTAATATTTAACATTGGCGAATTTTCAAGAGTAATAAGAAGTGGGCAATGATCTGAAAAAGTACGAGGCAGATGGTATACCTTTGTTTCAGGGTATATCTCCAGCCAAGAAGGGTTAGCAAGGGCACGATCCAGCCTTTCCTTGATAAGATGAACACCTTCACGACCATTTGTCCAAGTAAAGGCAGGTCCGCTGAACCCCAAATCTATCAGCTTGCAACGGTCAGCCCAGTTAACAAAAGCACTGCCTTGTGAGATACGGAGAGGGCGCCCTCCCAACTTCTCAGCCTTCGAAGTAACTTCATTAAGATCCCCAATAACCATCCAGGGAGTTGAGGTTGGAGGAGGATCAATGCTGAGATCCTTCCAAAAATCGTCTCTAGTTGACTTTTGGCTTGGTGCATGAATACCAGTGATTAAAACCTCTGGATCACTTGGTGAGAATTTGAACAGAGTATGGAAATGATATTGAGAAGGGTTTGCATAGAGGACTTGGGAGGCAGAGTCCTTCCAAAATAGCCAAATTCCCCCACGCGAGCCAATACTTGGGATAATTTGAAATTTCTGGAAACCCAAACGATCCTTAGCTTGTCTAACACATGAGAGAGGGCCTTTTGCTTCTAGTAGAATGAACACAGTTGGCCTATGTGCACTGTTTAAGTTGCATGCATGGCTTAAAAAGGTTTGACCCGTAGCACCCCGCACATTCCAAATAAGGATCTTCATATTAGACATGATTTGTGGAGGTTGTGGGGGTGGACTCTCTCTCATCACACCCTTCCCTTTGTCCCTGTTGCTCGACTGGCTGCTGCACTGTCCCTGGGACCGGGTCTCCAACGCAGTCAGTGATAGATGTCCCTGAGATTGAGTTGGGGATGCTTGGAATTGAACATTGGTGTAATGCTGCAAGAATTGGTAATCCACCTCGAGTCTCACACTTGTCACCCCTTCTTGAAGGTGGAACACCGTGGTTAGATTTGCCACTTTTGAAGCATTCACCCCTATTTTTTCGCACCCCAAGCAAAAAGTCTGAAGATTTCCTTGAAAGGGACTGAGTTTCCTTGGTTGTGGCTTGCTCACATAGAAGGGGGTTTGCGGGCGGACATGCTGGACTGCCATTGTTTTCACAATGGCTGTCTGAATGTGAAATCTTTGGTCCGGGGTCAAGTAGGGTTGGGCAAGTAGACTCCACAGGTCCGGAGTTGGAAATGAGGGGAAGAGATTGAGGGTAAGAGGAGGGTTGCGGTGATGGAATTGAACTTGTGGAGAGTGATGGTATTGGACCTGTGGAAAGTGGTGTTGTGCACGAGAAGTTGTGTTCTGTGAGTTTTGCATGATCGATTGATGAGAGTAGTTGAAGTTGCGGGTTTGGCGAGTGTCCATTGGGACGCTGTTGGCTCGACGTTGGTTTCTCCTGAACATTCTCCAGATTCTTAATTAGCACTGGAGTTAACTATGGAAGAAGTGGGAGAATTCAATGCAGCAGTTTTGGGAGAAGAGATAGGTTTATAAACCCCATGAGGATGTTTCTTTCGAGCCGTCGGCCTAACAGGGTGCCCAATAGGATTAGGAGCCTTGTTTTGATGCATGAGAGAAGCGTTTTTGCCAAGTGTACAACAGACTTCCGTGTTTTCTTTGCTCAATACAGCCCACCTATTAGTTGAACTAGGCTTAGGCACCCTAGTTGGTTTTGGGTTAATAAGAACATGCTTTTTCTTATTAATAACCATCTGATTTTTTCTAATTGGCTCAGGATTAGTACTTGTAGAGGCCACGTGTTGGACTGGACTCTGTGATTTCCTTCTATTTGTCACAGTTAGCCAAGGTCCATACTCTTCCCTAGAACTGTTGCTTGTAGAGGAATGATTTGGGGAAGATTGTAAACCCAGAAGATCAAACCCCTCTGCCTTGTTGACCTTATCTTCACAATTTGTCGTTTGTTCCTTGTTTTGGATAGTCTGGTTTGGTTGTTTGGAAATAGGAGGCTCCTCCATTGAAGCAGATCCATGATTAGCTTGCGTCAGAGAAATATCTGACCCTGAAGATAAAGATGTACTCCCTCCGTTTCTTCAAGATGTTTACACTTTATTTTTCAAGGTCAAAGTTCACAAACTTTGACCATGAATTAGTGAAAAGTTACAAAGATTTATAATGTAAAAATGCTTTTATTGGATTCATTTTAAAGAATACTTTTGAAAAACTATAATTTTATAATTTATATATGCATACAATTATAATTATTTACGGTCAAAGTGGTGCATTGGAGACCGTGAAAAAACAAATGTAAACATCTTCATAAAACGGAGGAAGTACAATTTTCTTTAATGTGCCCAATACGACCACAATTAAAACATAGCATATGGATGTTCTCGTAAATCACTTCTTGCCAAGCAGACATGACCCAAACCTTAGTGATCAAAGGCTTAGATAAATCAATTTCAATACGAAAATAAACCAAGGTGCTTTGGCCTAGATCAATAGTTTCAATATGTACTTTAGGTTGCCACATTCTTAATATACGCTGCTGTAGGAAGCTTAAAGAGATACTCTTGCCCATGAGACGTCCAATAATGAACTCTTTCCAAGGAAGACGCAACTTTGCTAATGTTTCCCTTGAGAATTTGACTGCTAATGGTGAGTTTGGACAATGAATTTTATCATCATTCCATTCCAAAGCAGAAGCAGCAGTAAAGGTTGCATCATCAAACCATCTTGCAGATCCTGCAACAACATCTCGAAAGGAGAAGCTCCTTTTTTTATTTTGATTTTGCAAGATACTATCTAGATCCTGGATATTAAGATCTGTCATAGCTTCATACAAGACGGGTACTGAATTTATAGTAGATTATATACTAATTGATATTGCGCTATCACATCAAATAATCAATTGTGAAGTTTTTGCATTTTCCCCCACCCCTACTCTACACTATTAAATTCTCTATTATGTATTAGTTGCATGCAAGAGCTTGCACAAATTGTGTTCTCTTCGCCTTATTTTCAGTTTAATTCAATTCATACCGTTTAGATACTTATCACTTAAATAATTTTTTACACTCATACATACTCACGACAATACATATGTCATTGAAAATATTTAATCACATACTTTTAAACAAGCTCACTATTAAAGAAGTTTTTAGAAGTTGTGTAAGACTGGCGTAAAAAAAAAAAGAAAAAACCAGTCGTTCAATTATAATCAATGCTCTTCAATTATATTTTTTTCTTTTGAATATACGAACGAATATTTAATAATAATTATCATATTATGTGTCTTACACAATTAGATGCCCATGATTATCATATACTAACAATATCTCACATTGGGACATTATTCTAAAAGAGTTGCAGTAGAGAAAACATGTTTCTATGTGAACTCGGATTAGTGCCCCATAAAAATAAATAAAAAATAAAACAAACAAGGGCTTAACTCTAGCTAATTATGTGTTTGCTAACTTGGTTTGAAACTTTGAATGATACATGCTACTATTACAGCATGCACAGCGATGACTAGACCTGGCAATACTAACGCAATCCGAATAACTCAATCCATGACCTGATTCAACCCAAATAGCAAGACCTAAAATTGAACCGAAAATCCGAAACAACCCGATCTGAACCGACCCGATCCAAAATTAGCAGACCCGATATGACCCGTACACGAATTTGATCCGAACCGAAACCGACCCAATCCGAATAACCCGAACAGACCCGAATCGAATACAACCCGAAATTAATGACCCAAACCAACCGGAACCCGAACCCAACCAGAAACTGATAATATATTATTTTATTTATTTTTTTTTTATGTTTATTAATTTTTTTTATTTGTTTTATTTATTTATTTATTTATTTGTGAGTGTTTTAAAAATAGTAAAATTAAAATCTTTTAAAACATTATGATTACACCCACCCAATAGAATATCTATTTATATAATTAATTTATATATTTGTGACCCTATAATAGTTACTCTTACAAAAATTACAACGATCACATCTCCTTATCTCTGTTACACTTACTCCTATAAAAATTGCAGTCACTCCAAAATATTACTTCCTCCGTCCCAATTTAATTGTCCACTTTGAAATATGTGACTCACAACATTGTCATGAGATATTGAATGAAAACGACGTGCAATCATTCTGATGTTGACCTGACTTGTACCCAAACTCAAAATGTAGGTAATGCAATCGGGGAAAACTTTAAAAAAACCGGACTTGAAAAAAAATCGTGACTGAAATCTGTCCGACCCGAATCAATCCGAACCCAAATATACCCGGACCGAACCGACCCAAACCTGAATCGAGTACAGTGCGTGATAACCCAATTCAACCCGAACGATATGACCCGAACCGGATTGACCCGACCCGACCCGCAACCGACCCAAAAACAACATGAACCGAATCAACCGGAACCCAAATATACCCGACCCGACCCGAAACCGAACCGAAAATAGAAATAACCCAAATCAGACTAAACCGAAATGACCCGACTCAAACCCGGCCCAAATGACCCGTTTGCCAGATCTAGCCGCCGATGACCAAGTTTTTACATGACAAACAAAATCTGACCCCACTGAGTCACTTACCCTGGTAGTAGTGGGTGACAAAACAAGACAAAGGGAAGAGATAGCACATAGTAGTGGCAGTGGCGGCCGCGCGTAAGATGATACCAGTGGCGCGTGAGAGCACGTATTGGTCGTTAACATCAACTTCATCTAGAGATAGCGATTTAGAAGGTTCCCTTGTTCAGTTAATCCATCATCATAACATCACATCCGCCACTCTCCGCCACCAAACTGGTTCGTGCGTGCTTTCTCTCTCACACTCTCTCTCTCCTCGACCTTACTTGATTTGATTATTATTCGATTTGGACAGAGAAAGCGAAGAAAGAAGCGATGAGGCAGGCTCGTACAAGACTTATACTACATATATTGTACTTATGGACGTCATCTCTAAATGAATACTTGATTACCACTGATTTTAAGTTTTTAACCATTGCAACTTCCAACGGATTATTATTTTCAGCCCATCACCTGCAAAGCATACAGTATAGACTCCAGAAAGGCAACCACAGTTAACACTGCCCAACCTCATTGGAGCATTAGTCGGATTTCCAGCAATTGACTCTTATCTGTCCATTTGTTCCAACCCAGGTTGCCCATTTTCACCACACCATCTACGAAATCTGCAAACAAGGAGAAAGGGTTTTTATAGTATGTGACCTGAGAATCAGTGGATCCACCACTGAACATCTGCTGATCTGAGTGCATCACACCTTTCTTGTTCAAGTGATCTTTAAAGTACCCGGTGTCGAACACTACAGGGTCGTTTTGCGTCAAGTGGCGAAAGACTTTCATCAACCCCCCATTGCTTGGGCGGTTTGATTTCAGGGAAGTAACTACAGCATCCATGTTGCTCTCATTGTAGACTCGATTGCGGATTACTACACTGGTTTATTTCTCCACTGTCCCTGCACAATAAAAAATAAAATAAAAACTATTTTCCCTGTCTTTCTTTGCATCAGAGAAGTGTCAGCACACTTGTATACAACCTCATATATATCTGGGTATAGCAATAGGCTCCTGATCATATTTGGGAGACTCCTATTTGCTAGATAAGGTATTCACTGAAGATATGTCATGCACTCCTGTTATATTTAAAAGGTTAGTGATAAGTTGAAGTTTAACTTCAAATAAGTGGAAGACACAAAATTGGCTGAAATGTATACAATTGAATTTCATACCTTGTCACATTGGTCTAACTTCTAAGCCATGTAATAGAGAGATTGAGGCTTGATGCATTCCGAAGGGCCAACAATTACCTCCTGCATCTGTAGAAATTTACGACCCAATTATGAGTTTTAAAAGGTCTCTGGCATGATTAAAGATTATTAGTGCCCATAGAATTGAAAATGGAAGTTTTTTTGATAAGACAGGTGCCACCTTGAAAGTACCAAAAGTAAAATTAGAATTTTGAAAAGGGAAAGGAAGAAAAAAAAAAAACTTAATTAATGAACAACTTCAATACCACAAGAAGCTAAATGCCTTGACTCTTGAGAACTTGGTAACCTCCATATTGACAAAGGGATAGGGACAAACCTTGAAAGGACCACTATCTCTTCTAAAGCTGATTTTCCACCTTTAACATTTCATCATATAAAGGAGAGAGAAGGAATGAACAATTACCTGAAGTTCCATTCAGCACAAACATAAGGCCCAACGCTCATATGAACAAAACGAGCAGCTTGCTGAACCAGCTTAACTGACTTCAGTAGGTCACACCGACCCACAAATAGTACTACAAACAACCAGTATCAGGAAAAAATGGATATGATTAGCAATCTCACAATTCCCAAAAACCAAAAAAGGAGGCTGAATGTGCAAGAAATAACTACATGCCCAGGCTCAGGATCATAACCATTCCAGAAAACAAATATCTGAATTACATTGAATCCTTCCTCCTTCCTTGGCCACATCTGGGAAAATGAAAACATTATAAGCTATACAATAAGCACCCAGAATGAAGAAACACAAAAGCAATAAACTAAGACAAACAGAAATTAATAGAGTAACAAACATGAAGCACATGGTAACATTTCTTTTTCACCTCAAAATCTGGGGGTAATGAATAGTCTTAGAAAGAAGAATCCTTCTTTGCCCATTAATGTTGATTTCCATGACGTCATGCATAAACAAGATACAAATTGAGGCGTCAAAGAACAGTAGCGTACATAAAGCCGGCATGGTTCACTGCAAAAGCCAACGTTTCCATTCACATAGTGCTGGAAAGCATTAGCAGCATCGCCAGGATCAAATAACACAATCTCACAGTGCGACTGTAGCAGCATATCCCACAGGTTTGTCTTTATTCATTTTGTGCCAGACATGCTAAATAAGCAAAAAGTGAGTCTTTGCCATGTTCCTGAGAAATGTGACAAATGCAGCATCAGTTAAAAGCCTAATAAATTTCATAAGCACGGATATGCTAATTTAATCACACATTTGCTCATGTCATAGCAACAATGGACTTCAGGCTGAATTACCAGCGTTCAAGTTTGATATAACAGAAAAGCACCATGACACACAGGGACAGTGTAGCATAGAATCACATGGTAACAAAGAAAATGCAAGTCACTACTAACTACAGTGCAACAAGAAGGAATCAGAGAAAGAATTACAAAGAAACATCTCCACCAAGGCACCAATGAAGAGAACTCTAATACGAAAATACCCACAAGAGATATGACACCAAATCAGATAACCCATAACATCCTCCGCTTATGGACTAAATCCATATCCCAATGCGTACCCATTCTAATTTCTCAATAGTTGTTGTATTCAATCCCAATTCCCAATCCCATTTAATTTCCAGTAGGTTTACATTCTAGTGCACACTATTTTCAAAAAAACAACTCATTATTTCCTCCAAAACAAGCCACACTACTAAACAAAAGAAAATATAATAACACAGACCCCTCAAACCCAAATTAAAAATGAGCTTCAAACTGACCATCACGTGTGGAAAAACAAGACTAGAATGAAAAGGCAATCATTAAAACAAAAACAAATCCGCCAAAACAGATACTCAATAGAGAGAGTGATGAAGACTGATGTCCAAACACAGAAAGAATCCAACAAAATAATAAGAGTACAGAGTACATACTAATTACCCACAACTCAAAATTCCAAGTTCGTTGATCAGAAACGCATGTATAATTCATGCAAAAGTTATAACCACTTGATCGATAATCAAATCACCGGATCCACCATAAACTCAAATTGGAAATGCAACAAAAAAAAGTTCCAAAAAGAGTTATTTAGTTTGCATGCCTTTGGGGAATAGGCATTCTGCTATAACCTGGAGATAATCACACCCCCGCCATCCTTGTTCACCTGCAACTTCACTAACTCAATTAGAAGTCAATTCAACCCCAGCAACATTCACAATAGGTACTCAAAAGTCAATCTATACCTCCTAATTAATTCAGAATCAATTTTAAGATTTTTAAAAAGGGATACACTCATATACAATACATTTGCAATTAGAAAATTTAAGTGATCGTGAACCCCTTTAACCCAAATGGTCAAAATAGAAACTCTTTGCAATTCTTTATAATAAAGGAACCACAGAATATTAAATAATATTAGATAATACTCCATCATTAAGACGAACAACTAATAACACAATGAGAAAATCTAAGCTGCAGCCATGTCAAATGCAACATATAGTATCACAACATATTTCAGCAACACAAGGAGACAGCACAAACGTTTGAGTGGCAGGATTCCCACTGAGTGTTGTTGTTATGGTTTGTGGTGTGTTATACAAGGAGACAACAACATACTATACAGTAGCAAGACAACAAGTAACAACACACTAAGTGGGAATGGGGGAGCACAACATGCGAAGTGTCATAGCTATTACAAGAACATGGCAGTTTATGATAGCAAAAGAATGATGATAGAAAGCAAAGCAAAGTATGTCTCTTACAATTGGATTCGGGCAACATCCTGCTTGCACATGACCCATAGCCGCCTATATTCATTTCAATCTGCCAAAACAACCACAAATCAGTGAAATCTCGAAATTCGTTCATTTAGGAGTCATCCCAAATCAAATGAAATGGATATGAACCGTTTTGGGTATACACATACCTGAGACAGAAAAATTGAAACCCCTGAGATTCAAATAGCTTTTCTGCTCTCTCATGTCAACAATCTTGTACGTAGATCATTCAACATCGTCTTCAAAGAACCAGAAAATAAAATTCTAAATTTGAAAAGAAAAATGTTTAAAAATGAATATAGTTGAAGAATATATAAAGGAGAGAGAAGGAATGAGCAATTACCTGAAGTTCCATTCAGCACCAACATAAGGTCCAACGCTCATATGAACAAAAAGAGCAGCTTGCTAATACCAGCTTAGCGGACTTCAGTAGGTCACACCAACCCACAAACAGTACTACAAACAACCAGTATCAGGAAAAAATGGATATGATTAGCAATCTCACAATTTCCAGAAAAAAAAAAAGGAGGCTGAATGTGTAAGAAATAATTACATGGCCAGGCTCAGGATCATAACCATTCCAGAAAACAAATATCTGAATTACATTGAATCCTTCCTTGGCCACATCTGGGAAAAAGAAAGCATTATAAGCTAAAATAAGCACCCAGAAATTGAAGAAACACAAAAGCAATAAACTAAGACAAACAGAAATTAATAACAAACATGAAGCACATGGCAATATTTCTTTATCACCTCAGCATCTGGGGATAAGGAATAGACTTAGAAAGAAGAATCCTTCTTTGCCCATTAATGTTGATTTCCATGAACTCATGCATAAACAAGATACAAATTGAGGCGTCGAAGAACAGTAGCGTACATAAAGCCGGCATGCTTCACTGCAAAAGCCAACGTTTCCATTCACTGGAAAGCATTAGCATCGCCAGGATCAAATAACACAATCTCACAGTGCGACTGTAGCAGCATATCCCAAAGGTTTGTCTTTATTCATTTTGTGCCACGATAAATAAGAAAGAAGTGAGTGTTTGCTATTTTCCTGAGAAATGTGACAAATGCAGCATCAGTCAAAAGCCTAATAAATTTCATAAGCACAGATATGCTAATTTAATGACACATTTGCTCATGTCATAGCAACAATGGAAATCAGGCTGAATTACCAGTGTTCAAATTGGATATAACAGAAAAGCACCATGACACACAGGGACAGTGTAGCATAGAACCACATGCTAACAAAGAAAATACAAGTCACTACTAACTACAGTGCAACAACAAGGAATCAGAGAAAAGATACAAAGTAACATCTCCACGCACCAATGAAGAGAACTCTAATACGAAAATACCTATAAGACACCAAATCAGATAACCCATGATATCCTCCGCTTATGAACTAAATCCATATCCCAATGCGGTTCTAATTTCTCAATAATTCTTGTATTCAATCCCAATCCCATATAATTTCCAGTAGGTTTACATTCTAGTGCACACTATTTTCAGAAAACCACTCATCATTTCCTCCAAACAAGCCACAGTACTAGAAAAAGAAAATATAATAACACAAACCCCTCAAACCCAAATTGAAAATGAACTTCAAACTGACCATCACATGTGAAAAACAAGACTTGAACGAAAAGGCAATCATTAAAACAAAAACAAATCCGCCAAAACAGTTACTCAATAGAGAGAGTGATGAAGACTGAAGTCCAAACACAGAAAGAATCCAACGAATAATAAGAGTACAGAGTACATACTAATTACCAGCAACTCAAAATTCCAAGTTTCTTGTTCAGAAACGCATATATAATTCCTGCAAAAGTTATAACCACTTGATCAATAATCAAATCACCAGATCCCCATAAACTCAAATTGTAAATGCAAAAAAAAAATAAAAATAAATAAATCTAAAAACAGTTATTTAGTTTACATACCTTTGGGGAATAGGCATTGTGCTATAACCTGGAGATAATCGAATCCCCACCATCCTTGTTAACCTGCAGCTTCACTAACTCAATCAGAAGACAATTCACCCCCCAGCAACATTCACAATAGATACTCAAACTCAATCCATACCTCCTAATTAATTCAGAATCAATTTTAAAATTTTTGACAAGGGATACACTCACATACAATACCTTCGCAATCAGAAAATTTAAGTGATCGTGAACCCCTTTAATCCAAATGGTCAAAATAGAAACTCTTTGCAATTCTTTATAATAAAGGAACCATAGAATATCAAAAAAATATTAGATAAAACTCCATCGTCAAGACGAACAACTGATAACATTATAGGAAAAGCTAAGCTGCAGCCATGTCAAATGAAACATATAGTATCACAACATATTTGAGCAACACGAGGTGACAGCACAAACCCTTCGAGTGGCAGGATTCTCACTGGTTTTTGTTGTTATGGTTTGTGGTGTGTTATACAAGGAGACAACAACATATACAGTAGCAAGACAACAAGTAACAACACACTAAGTGGGAATGGGGGAGCACAACATGCAAAGTGTCATAGCTATTACAAGAATGGCAATTTATGATAGCAAAAGAATGATGATAGAAAGCGAAGCGAAGTATGTCTCTTACAATTGGTCCGGCATCATCCTGCTTGCACATGACCCATAGCCGCCTATATTCATTTCAATCTGCCAAGACAACCACAAATCAGTGAAATCTCGAAATTGATTCATTTAGGTAGTCATCCCAAAACAAATGAAATGGATATGAACCGTTTTGGGTATACATATACCTGAGATAGAAAAATTGAAACCCCTTGAGATTCAAATAGCTATTCTGCTCTCTCATGTCAACAATCTTGTATGTGGATCATTCAACATCCATCTTGAAAGAATGAGAAAATAAATTTGTAATCTTGAAAAGGAAAATGTATAAAAAAATATATATATATATATATAGTTAGTTAATGAACCATCTTAATGCCACAAGAAGATAAATGTAACTGAGAACTCGGAAACCTCCAAAATTAAGAAGGGATATGGAGTAGCATTGAAATGCCTATCTGTTCTGAAGCGGTTTCAGCAACTGAAAATGATACCATGCTGTAATAGAATCTCCTTAGCTATCATGAGTTCATGACTCTTCACCATATGAATACAGTTCAATCGTGATTTGGTGCATGCATAAACCAAATGGATGTGAAATCTACTTCTGATACCAATGTTGTTCAAGAAAATCAGCAGATTAAACCACTTGTATGCCAGAAAATTTACCATAGTGAGGAGAAATTGTGTGGGTGAATTCCTTGAGCTTTATCAAGAGATCCATAGATTGATCTCCTTCACACCCTCATCTGTGATAGTGTCCCTCCCATGCTAGCCTTTCTAGGATTTTTACATAAAAAAAGAGAATTTACCAATTCTGATTGACTATAATAATTTGTGATGGGGGTTGCAGAAATGCTCTTTAAGAGGCCAGCTTCCTAATATAAGCACGGAGTGTGCGACAGCAAGTTCCTGAGAGGAGTAACAGATTCTACATCAGATAAAAGCATATTAAATTCAAAAGACAGGGATAGGCTAATATAATAACACACCTTCACTCATGTCATAGCAACAAAGGACTTCAGGCCAAACACTTAACAGGTCACATGCTATTGATTTCACCGTGAATTATTCCATTGTCCAAAAATCAACAAGATGACACTTTTTCTTTCTCATTCATTTGCAATTCTCAAAGAGTTGATTCCGTTTGTGTAATACGGTTTCCTTTCACAACAGAAAATTAAAAAAATATTATGTGCCCATAAGAAAGAAAACCACACAAAATAACCATCACAATATACATAGGAATAGAAAAGCAAAAGAAATGCAACAGTGCAACAAAAAGGAATTGGAAAAGAGAAGAAGGAAAAGTAACAAGTTACCGTCGTCATTTTCATGGCTCTCCAATTTCCAATATGAAATTCGGGCACCGACAGCCACAATTCTTGGATCAACGTCATGCAAGAGGTTAGAAAACAGAGGGATTGCCAAAATTAGGGTTTTGAAATAACAAAACCATGGACAGATGTTAACATAGCGAAATTAGGGTTTCAAAATTTGGAATTTTCAAAGGTGAGTGCCGATTAGAACAACAATTGTTAACATTGGGTTTCAAAATTAGAGAATCGTGATTTCGCCATATTGTTGAATCTCCTTCATATGATTGCATGAATAAAAACAACGATTGAAACAACGAAAAAGAAAAAAAGAAAAAAAAAACTAATTAAAATTAATGAAAAGGAGAGAGACAAATCAGTGAGGATACCTGGGCTTTGTTAATCTTCATCTTCATATCATCCGAAATTGCAAGTGAAATTTGAGGGGAGAGAGGAGAGAGAGAGAGAATTGAAGAGCAAATGGTGAAGTGAATAGTATTTATAGGTGTCGAATGGCGGTGACTGTAGAAAGACCGGGGGAGTTTGTTAACGGCTATATTACTAGTACAATAAAGTCGGTGCTGTAAATTTACGCGGAAAAGAAAAAGAAAAGCTTCACGCGGTGATTAATTTGGGCTTGGGCCGTTGGATTAATCTATGCTTAGATCCGTAGCAATTGGTCCAGCCCACCATTTGTATCCTTTGAACGTCGTTTTTCCCTTTTATTTTCAAATGTTTTTTTCCTTTTCTTTTACTTTACTTGATAAAAATAATAAATAAATAAAAACTTGAAAATTTGTTAAAAAAAAAAAAAAAAAAATTTAGCCTTTACAATGCGGTGTACCGTGTGTATCCTTTTTTACCTCATCTTAAGGCTGCCCCATAGAATTATAATAGTATAATTTATTAGGTTTTTAGTATCAAATATTAAAAAATTTAGATTATGTACTAGTTAATATTGTTTTCTTATTTATAAATCATTACGCTTATGTTATCAAATAATCAATTGTGAAGCTTTTGCATTGCCCCTCCCCCTACTTTACACTATCAATATTGTTTATTAGGCACATATTAGAGATTGCATAGGTTGTGTTCTCTTCACATTATTTTCAGTCCAGATCATTTGAAAACTTATCACTTCCATAAGTTTTTATACTCAAATATATTCACAACAATTCACATATCATTGGAATGATTTTATTTTATATTTTCAAACGAGCCCAATACTAAAAAAAAGGTTATGAGGATTTATGAAGGGCTAAGGTCATAAAGAAAAAACCAATTGTTTACTTGTAATAAATGCACTTCTCTTTGTTTTTCTTTTAATATGAAAAGAACGAACTCTTAATAATACTTTTGAGTATATATATATTTTTTAATGGTAGACATTATAGTTTTACCCTTCACCCTTCATTCTGTAATTTATGACCATGATTTTCATATACTAACAGTATCCCACATTTGGACAATGTTATACAAAAGTTGCAAACTTGCAATAGAGAAAAGGTCTTAAAATGAACTACAATGATAGACATCACACATCAGGTTGCAGAGTGCCACAGAGTCACAAACCGTAAGAGCCATTAGTATTTAGCAGCACCCACATACTATGATACTAGCAATACAAACAAATGCTTTCAAAATATTAAAGATATTAGCACAGATAAATGAGCCCTCTGAAGTTTATAAACATATATTCCGATGTATTATTGTCAAGAAATTGGTAGTATTAAATAACTCAACACATGCCTCCGCTATTTGAATCTCACTCTTTCTATCTCTCTGAGGTACTCTCATATCGTAAAAAAAAAACGAGCAATCTCATACATATGCTGATATGCAAGACAATTAACAGAAGTGCAGATTCAAAACGCAGCCCATCCAGCGGCACTGCTATTGGTTGTCCCTGATCCAGCTTTAGAAGGAAGATTCCGCTGCAGATGGCATTAAGCAAAAAACAAAATAAGAACACTAACAAGTAACAGCTGCATATTCAATCTAACATACGAGAGCAAAACTTTTGTTTTGAACGAAAGATGACTAGAAACTTAATTACGCATATTTGACAAGGCTAAAGATATATTAACTGCTTCCACTTTAGAACTTCTAATCAAAGTTACAAATCTCAGCTCAGGCCAGTGAATCTGGAACAAATGTACAATAAAAAAAAAATGGATCGATAATAACAAAATATTAACATATGGTGAATGCTTCAACAGAAGCATAATACTAGTCAGAGGGCAAGCTAGCTCAGGGTCAAACTGAATTATCACGACAAGCCTTTAAATCAGACCACTTTGGAATTACCCGTGTAAAATTTAATGATACTAAGAGTGTAAATACTAGATACTCTTGTGCGATAAAACATCTATACAAAGAGACATACCTCAAGTTGGGAAAAATCGGACAAAGGATCTGTAGCACGTCTCACGCTTTCCTTTGGGCCTTTGAGACTAGAAGTCAACTTAGCAGTAGCAGGGTCATTTGGAGGCGGTGGAAGAGCTGAACGAATCTTTCCCGAGCCACTTGGAGGTGGGGCAAGGCTCAAAATCTTTGGGTTTCCAGCATTTGAAAGTCCCCCGGGTTTTCCAGCAGAAAGCGTACTCGTCCCACTTGCTGGCTTGTGTTTCACATTTATCCTTATGGTTTCACCTTCCTGGAATCATGAGCATTAGAAAGTAGAAACTATACAACTCAATAGTCCATGCAAGCTCAATTCAAGATATTAGCAAATGAGGCATCAACAGCAAACCAAAAGTTGCTGTTACATGTATAAACCAGGCAACCAACACTATAAACAGCACAAGTGAAATTTCACAATCGATGTCCTTCATTCATTATTGGCTTTCATGCATATAGCTAGGATTAACTTAGGCCTATATAGTATCAACAAGCTACTGGTTATGGCCTTATGGGTAAGGCTCCTCTTGACTTCCCAATAATTACTAGACGCAGGATGATGTTGGATGTTGCTTGTTAGTTGTTAGTTGTTAGTTAGTTATATCATAGCGGGTAATACTTTCAAAATCATTCTCCACCACACCACCCATCTCCTCCATACCCACTCCAGGTGCGGGGCGGTATCCGCCTGTACACCCCTGCAAACCCTAATCATAATTAGGCCTATAGGCCCTACATCGTATTGACGAGCTACTGGTTATGGTAAGGCTGCGTACTTCTTGACTTTACCAATCACCAAACCTTCTACCAATAGGATCATATTGGGTGTTAGTTAGTAGTAATTGTGTGTGTGTGTGTGTGTGTGTGTGTTATAAATTTTCTTGAAATATTTGCCACTTTAAAGAGCCACCAAAAACTTCAAGTTTCAAGCCTAAACTTCAAGTTTCAAACCTTTCCTGTTCTCCACACTCTATACAGGCCATACCTATTTCCTTCCCCAACACCGCCCTTATTAATTGAGACCTGAGCAGGGGATAGCTTAGTCTTACTTATCCTATGCATGTAATAGAGCTCCCAATAAGTTATGTTCTTTGCCTTTGGCATGCCACTTCCAATTTCTCTATCCTCCTTTCCGTTTGGAGCAGCACAAGTTTACTTTTCTTAATGTTTGGTGTGGCTATAATTCATAATTCTCTCAACCTTAACAATACAAACTATAGTGTAACTGGAGCCCCTGACTTCTGGTAACAATAAACCCCCTGAACCAGCAAATTGCTCATTGTTGAACGACAAATCACACATATGCGTACACAATCATGAGAGAGAGAGAGAGAGAGAAAGAAATTTCGTAGCTAGAATCCAAGCTAAGCACATTCCTAGTTCAACTGTTGACTCTGAGAACGAGTCAGGGAGCAACCAATCATATTAAATAGTTAAATTATCTGTCTATCAATTCAAGGTCACATAGTCTGATGTCTGAGTTTCAAAGTATCTTGAAAGCCTGATCAAAACTTATAACCATCTTACACAACATCACCAACCAAGCCATTAAGTTACACAAAAGATCACTTATACAGTTATACTTGAGCTATCAGCTCCAACCATTTGGAGTTTCCCTCTCTGAAATTGTTCATAAGCTCATTGGTATCTATCTACATTCAACTCATAATTCAACAGCTCAATAGTACCTCCTCAAATCTGTAAGCTTTTTTCCCTCTTAAATTGCCTTCACATAAATTTCTAGAACATAGAAGATTTCACTCTCAAGTTCAAATGGACAGAGATCCTACTTAATTACTTTCTTTTCCATTCCTTCTTTTAAGTACAAGAATAACATCTCATTCCTTGCATTGATCAGAATGATCACCCTAGCGACCAAATCCGATTCATCCTGAGTTCAATCCGGTTTCCGAAAACCCCTCACAATCCTGATCTAAGAATAGAGCTAGTACAGAAGACAGGTGGATAATTCCAAACAGAATTCTCATGTGAAATGACAATTAACCTGTTTCCAAATGAAATACTCCTACCTACATCTGCACAAGATTAGAGATCAATCATTGCAAATGATATGTATTAATCTATTATTAACTTCATAGACAAATTGTTGCTCATGATATGTCACCACTTCCCCTCAGTGATCGATCCTTCACCATTTCCATTCATCCACTAAGCAACCACATCACATTTCTAAGCTCCTCAATATCAAATCCAAATTTGAAATATAAACAATTTCACAATCAAATCCAAATTTGAAATATAAACAATTTCACAATCAAAACCAAATTAATCAATAAGTATTTAAACATAAATATACAAACATACCTTTAATCTATGATTAACGGCAGGATGAATATCAATCTGTCCATCCTCACCACCAGTACTATTCCCGTCCCCGATATTACTCTCCTTCTCATTCTCTCTCTTAACATGCTTCTCATGATCAGACAAGGCCACATTAAAATCAAAAGCCTCATTTCTCTCACCAAACCCTAACCCTACGAAAGCGTGTTTACCAGTCCCATCTTCTATCTTAAGAACGAAATACCTGCTCGAATCGAGTGCAGGTTCAACAGACTGGTCACGTTGGCCAGGGAGAACAAAACAAGCGGCGAAGAGATCGCCAGATGTAGGGTCTTCGAGTCTTATCTCGGCTCGAGCCTTGCAAGATACGACTCGTAGCCTGCCGGTCCAGATCTTGTCGGATTGGAGCCATTCGCCGCATTTGTAACCACCGCTTGTTGAACGTGGTGGGATTTTGTACACTGAGACTTCTCGGACTACTAGGAGTGTGTGCTCGAAGGACTCGTCGTCTTCGTTGTCGAAGGATGAAGATGAGGATGATGATGATGAGGGAGCTGCCATTGTTGATGAGCTTGGTGGAGAGAGAGAGAGAGTGTGGCGGTGATTGTTGGAGGAGAGAGAAAATGGAGATGTGCTGAGAGAAAGAGAGAGAGAGAGAGAGAGAATTAGGAAGAGTGAGATGAGACGTGGATTGTAAGCGTGTTTTGAAAGGTCAACTGTCAATATCGAATTTTGAGATTTGCCACCTAAAACGATTAAACTAGCTGCAGAACAAAGTGATGGCAAAAAAATGGAAGGGAGAGGTAGTCAGGTACTCAGGTGGAGTTCATGTTTTTATTATGCTTCCAATCTCAAAAAATGAAAAATGATAGAGTAATACTTATTATTTTCATTTTTAACTTTTTAAATATTTTATTATTTTCTAGAATCAGTGCTTCAAATACTTATTCATAGACCAAATATGGAGACACAAAGATCAATACATACACACCGAATTTAAATTCAAGTTCAAGGTATTCAATCCCAAAACTATAACGGACTGATATACTGATAAGTGTAGTAACCGATTTTTGAAAGGGTTTGTCTTCTTTTTCTTTTTTTTTCTTTTCCTCATCTAGAATGGGATTGTTAATTGCTAAAATGTTACTTTGGAGTAACTCAAACTGTAATGATAAAATGCAACCAGCAACCTCATGATAATATCTTATGAGATGATTTGAACAATCAGCTAGGGACCATATGATGATATGACAGATATGAGTGGCTTAGTATAAAAACCGTACGTAACATACAAGTCTCCTTTTTAGGGAAAGGGTATTGAATTATTTATGATGACGAATAGAGGACCACCAATATTGTCTTGTCACCTTACGAAATGCGACATATATTTGTAAAAGAATATTCATGCAAAGTTGCAAAATTTGAAAAAACATGATTTCAGGTAAGGAGAAGGAATTTGTGATATCCATCAAATTTCGCCTAAAATGCAACAAGCGACAAGTAGAAAATGGAAAAAGAAAGGAACAAATTGAAACAGTAAAAGAAGCAGCTATACAGATTGGAGAAGTAACTAGTCCTCTATTTACACTTGCTATTTACAAATGATGTAAACTCTATCAAAAGTTATCTTATGGCTCAAAGAATGCACTTCAATTCTACCAAGGAATGCCACCATCCTATCCTGCTTCTACACAAAAATTGTATATGCAGATCAATTCGCAATATCCCATGCACATTTTGCTCCAACCAAAATTAGTTTTAAGAACTCGAGTTATGAAAATCGTACATGAGATGACAACGGCTCCACTGTCTGCAAATCTGCAAAGAATGTCAAGGTTATAGCGTCATGGTTGTGGTAGATCATCTGTAAGCAAGGCCATGGTTTACTGGTATTCGGGCTTTAGAACCCATAAAGAACCATCTGGCCGTTTCTCTATAGTGGCGATTTCTTTCAAAAGATTTTTGAACACGGGTAAATCTTTCGAAGGAATTCTCTCTTTAAAATGTTCCACTATGTTGCCAGTACGTGTGCTTCCACCTCTCTGTTGCATGAATGTACAGATTTGGCGAATCAACATTTCAGGGGGCACTCCACTGAGATTGTGAGATGACCGAGAAGGCCCAACACCATTGGACCTCGCCCTGTTAGCAGAGCTAGAAGACAAACCAAACTGATGTTCAAGTCCATCACCTACTGCTTGAGTCTGGTTACCTCGGATTCTGGCCAGCAACTGAGCTGAAGATAACGCCTTGCCAGAAGAAGCTCCTGCTGAGAAGGCAATTGTAACCTTATTCTGTGCCTCCTCTTCTGACCTACAGCTGTTAACCAAGTGGGAGTTTACTGTTGAGCCAAATTTCCGTCGAACAGAGGAGGGTGCCCCAGCAGCCCCTGATTTCCCAGTCCATGTTGGAACGGATATACTCTCTTTGCTTCTAAGCATACGTGACTGACGGAGTGCCTCTGCTGCCCTCTGCGCGACTTGCGAAGCCTGCTCCTCGAGTCTCATTTTGTCGTCATCATGAACGTCCATTATTGCATCATGGTTGACAGCACTCTGAAGCAGAAAATGAAAAGGGAAAGCGACGTTATTATGAGCATGAAATATACATATACAGCACATGCCAGTCATGATACAAGCTATAGTTATTAATGAGGCCCTGACAAGGACACAGAAATGTAGTGTAACAATCACAATATACCAATACCACATCACATGGCAGTAAACAGAGCTAGAGCTCCAAAGAAGTGCATAGCTATGAACTATGTATCTGAAATCTTACATGTATACCATGTGCGTCAAAAAGGCTCTTCAAGAAATGTGTTTCTCCATCTGCTTCTGTGCCATTTCCATTGGACTCTTTCTCTTTATCTCTAGAAACATCCTGCTGTGAGTTTTCTTCATCCATCAGAGTCCCATTAGTATGTGGTGCTGTTGCTGTGGAGCCATTGTGTTTTTGCTGATCATCCTTTTCTGTTCCAATAACATTCACTTGCTCAGATAATTGGCCAAAAAGATTAGAAGTCTCCGTTAAGCGGCCAGCATGTTCCTCGTCAGTCAAAGTGAATAAATCCTTTAGATCTCGTGCTCTGAAGAACCTTCTTTGTTGTGGATTCTTCAATATCTTATTGGTCAAAAAATGTTTGTAAATCTGCCTATGATACACTTTCTCCTCTATTGTTCCACGAGTGATCAATCTGTAAACTGTTACATCCTTTGTCTGACCAATACGCCAAGCACGTTCTCTGGCCTATTAGGAGCAACAACAGCCTTATGAATCAGTGTCATTCAGAAATAAAGTTCCACACATCACTTCAAGAATTATAGTTAAGGCCGCATGCAAGAGCATGTAAAAAGAGTTAATTCCGGGCCCCGAAAAAAAAGACGCCACATATTAAAGACGACAACTATAAGGATATAAGGCAGATTCAGCAAAGACCACAAAACTGACCTGCATGTCTGTTGACGGATTCCAATCTGGGTCAAAGATGATCACCCTATTTGCACCAGTTAAATTTGTCCCCAAACCACCAACTCTGGTTGTTAGTATAAAGATAAATACATCACTAGAATTATTGAATTCATCTATCAGGGCCATTCTCTGTTTTACAGCAGTAAGCCCGTCCATTCTCCTGTAGCTATACTCATTAGCAATTAGAAAACTCTCGAGAATATCAAGCATTTGTTGAGTTTGTGTGAACAGAAGAGCACGATGACCCTGCTCTTTCCACATCTTCAGAACTTGAGTAACAACTTTCATTTTACCACTGCGTTCAGGATTACCATAGTCTGGATTATTTGAGGAGTGCTCTCTCTCAAGGAGATCAGGGTGGTTACAGATCTTACGCATCACATCAATACCATAAAGAGAATTTCTGTTCCCATCAAAAATCTGCTCCACCTCAGAGCTGGCCAGGAAAGCTCTATAAACAGATCGCTGTTCAGGAGTCAGGCTGCAGAAAAGGACATGTTCAGTCTTCTTCGGAAGCTGTGCATTCACATCAGCCTTCATACGGCGGAGTAGGTAAGGCATAATCAAATCACGCAAGACAATTGCACACCTGCGCAGAGACACAATAAGAATTCATGTCAAGAATATCTCATCATATCATGGGCTTTGCAAAGAAAGAAAGGATAAAGACAGGAAAGAAAGTTAATATAGAAAGGTATTTCAGCTACTTAAAACTAGGCAGCTCTCAAAAACTTTGGCTCCTGCTTAACTGTAAATAAAAAGTGTTCATAACAAATCATACACCAACTAATGTGTATTTGGCATTTCCTTTTTATCTAGTTAAAAGCATGACATCAGAGGAAGCAAACGTGTAGTGAGAACAACTAGTGAGCATGCCCAAATAACTCAACTTTTCTGAAAGTACGAGCATAAGCAGGTAGTAAACTGTACCTGTAAGCTGTAGATACTTGTAATGGTGAAGCATTAGCATAACCACCAACTTGTATTGGTGCTGCAAACTCTGCTTCAAACACAGGTAATACACCTAACTTCCCAGGGAACACAAAATCAAACAAAGACCACAGTTCACTTAGTTTATTCTGAATTGGTGCACCAGTCATTATTATACGATGAATTGTCTGTAGCTGTTTGCATACTATAGTAACTTCTGCATTAGGATTCCTGATACGATGACCTTCATCAAGCACAGCATAACCCCATTCGATATCCAGTAATTTCTCCCCAAGAATACGAAGCTGCTCGTATGTTGTGATAAGCAAGCCAGCCTGAGATCTCAAAACCCGCTTTATCAACGCGTCCCACCTTTTTAAGCCCCTTGAAGATTGAGCTTTTTCAGATTCACTCCCCAGTGACTCTTCACTTTCATAATCACTTTCATCTGACTCCGATGGCTTCTTTTTCCGAGGACCGTCAACAGCGGAATCATGAAGTATCTCAACATGAAAGCTAGGATACCATTTCCGAGATTCCCTTCTCCATTGCCTTAAAAGAGTTACCGGACAGACAATTATGCTTGGTTTGTACATATTACTGAAATGCAAAGCTCCAAGAAAAGCCAGCACCTGAACGGTCTTGCCAAGACCCATCTCATCTCCAATAATCCCTCCAGCTCGTTGGCAATGTAGTTCCCAAAGCCACTGGACACCAACTTTTTGATAGTCAAACAGGTTGTTAAAAATGGTTTCTGGGATCTTCAATCCACCTTCAAGGGTGACAGAAGGAGGCTCGTCGCCATTCTCAACATCCTGAGCTATTGCAACAGAATCATCCCCAACACCTTCTGCGGTTTTTGAAAATATAATCAATTTAGTGCTCAATATCTACAAATACACGAGCACCCATGCCTAGAAAACAGATCCATTGCTCTACGCAAGCACAAACCAAATAGCACAGCTGGATAAAACTGTGATAATTTGTCTGAGACTGGACCTTCGAACATACAAAAACAATCCAGATGCATCCCAGGCCAATTAGAAGATAGTAGCTAAAAACGATTTTTGATCAAACAGTTATGTAATCAAAATCAAGACTTGTGTTGCTTGTATCCTTAACAAAAATATCAGAACAAACAAAGAATACTTACATACCAGGCTCATCTGGAAGAATCTCCTCCTTTGCAATGCGTTTACTCCATTTTTTACCAGCCAATGGCCTTCTCTTTTTCCTTTCTGCCTCATTATTCTTTTCTCCATCACTACCTGCATTTCGAGGAACCTTAAAAGGTGTTTTTAGCCTACTAAAAGCATGAGTTGGTGCATCAAGTCTTGGCAAATCCTTTGGATCAAGCAGCTTAGTTGTTGGACGAGCTTCGGCAGCCTCCGCAAGATACCGTGCTGCTCTGGCAACACTCGCAGAAGCTTGATCATCTACGTCATTTTCTTGTACGTTTGATGGCCCTGGTCGTTGTATACGACGTTCAAAGCCCCTCAGCTTGTGAAAAGGTGTTAAAATTCCTTTCCTCACAAGCTCGTCCCTTTCCTACGACATCACATTATTAGCACCTATATGTTTGCATTACAAGGTAGTTTGCATACTTAAAAAGGTTAACTTTCAAAGACAAAATAACAGATAAAGCTTTCACACAAATACAAGATCAACCATTTCATGTGCCTTTCAACTCACCGTTTCAACAAACCCTCCAGAGGCCGCATTCAGTACTGCATCAAATTCGTCATCCTCTCGATACAAAACTGTTTTCTTTTTCTTTTTTGACTCTTTGCTCAAATCCTTCACCTCTTTTGACTTCCGCTTCAATTTCGAGCCTTCACTGACCAAATAACGCAACAACTTCTCTTCAACCCCTCCCTTTTTGCTATCTTTACAACTATTTGAAAGCTCTTTACGAATTTCAGCCCTTGTCTTTTTCAGGCTTCTTAGTCGATCAGTAGCCAAGGCATGCTGAAGGGTAAAATCATTATGCACATCCATATCAACCCCCTTACTCTCCTCCTTAACCTCCTCCCCACCATCAAGACCATCAGTATGATGCTCTTCATTCTTCCCTGCGATTTTCGTTTGCTCAACAGCAGATGCCACAGCATCAATTTCGACATCTATGGCCCTCAACTTCTTCAATAATTCGACTTGGTTAGCGGATGAAGGTTGGGTTTCCACTGAATCATTGCAAACTTCTTCTTTTGTGCTTCCAGCTTGATGACTGCTTTCAGCATTATTTGTCGCCTGCGACATTTACAAACAGTATATTAAGTATCTTTCTTCTTGAATCAACCAGTCAGTTAACAATTTTCACTAAATTCATCTTCTACAGTTTAACCTAAGTTTTATATATCACCAAATAGTCAAAATTTCCCTTGATTTGGTATCTACAAATTTAGTTTTCCCCATATTTAGTATATTAAAACCTCTACAACAGAAATGTGGACCTCAAAATTTCTCAACAGACCATTGAAAATTAGGAATGAGCAAATTGCATCACTTCATAATCAAACACTTCGTATTAAAGATTTAGGGTTTCTAAAGTGAACACAATTCCACAAATTTCATGTTGACAAATAAAGTAGATGAAGAACATATTCACCTTTTCTAAAATGCGTCTTTCAATTTCCTCAGGATTCGCAGAGGTGACTCCCAAACTGTTGAGCAAAATTGCGTCCTCTTCATCCTCCATTGAATTTCAATTCAATCAATCAATTGAAATTCCAGTTCAAAATTAACAGAGAAATCTTTCCAGATTTTAGGTTTTCTCTGATCAAATCATTATGAAAAGCAAAAGAAAAAAAAATTATGAAAATTGGAGGTTAGGTTTTGGACCTTGACGATGGTTCCTTATTTCCCAAGATTTTGGTGGGAAACACTCAACCAGGGTGCCAACTGCGAAGCCTTTTTTTGGTCCGACTGCTACACCACATTGGCACTCAGCGTCGTCGTTTTGGTACTACTTCTCGAACCTTTGCCCCAGCCTCGTTCTTCAGCTTTGACCAAGTACTTTGACTCAAATTCGCTGGTCTACAGGAGTTCTAGGGATGGCAATGGAGCAGATATAGGTAGTGTATCGTCCCGCATTCAGCTCAGTTGGAATGGGGATGGGGGAACGCTAGGTGGGGATGGGGCGGGGAACGGGAATGGCTTTGATGAGGCAAAACTGCCGCAGGGATGGGGTGGAGGTGGTTTGCCTTCTTCCCTCGGTGCATACCGATCGGAGCCCCGCCCCACCTTATACCCGCTTACCCGCCCCGCCTCATACCCATCTACCCCACCTCATACCCACATAAAAATAAAAAATTGTAAAATATAAATATATGAAACCTTGCTTATTTTACCAAATATATAAAATTATCTACTTCTATTGTTTATCAAACAGCTCAAAATTTTCCTTGCAAATTATCTTAGGGTGAATTTGAGGTAGATCCAGATGTGGGCTTCGTTTGTTTTCGGGTGGATATAAAACGGATATAGATACCCTCCCGATAAATGGAGCGGAGGTGGATATCCGCCGAATAAGTGGGGCGGAGGTGAATTTTAGATCTCCAACCCGTAGCGGGGATAGGACGGGTGGCGAAATCAAAATACCCAGTTGAGTATGGAGTTGAATCTACCTATATCCACCACCGCTCCGCCCTAATATCATCCCTATACTGGACTACTGGTACATATTCTAATTCCAGTGTGCTTATGGCTAGACGACCTTTGAAGCCCAACTCGCTTGGCCCTGATGGAAAACTGATGGACACGAATAAAATAGTTTTGGTGAATTTTTAAATGTTCGGCCCGCCCACTCAGCCTAGTAGAGCATGATTTGAATACAATCCTTGTCCAGGTCCACAAGTCAAGCCAACCCGTGTGAGTTTGTGATCCATACCCACTTACACCCGTTTACGGCATGGACTAGGGGGGGGGGGGGGGGGGGGGGGGCTAATCCAACTACTTCCATGTAAGAAATATATAAAAGTAAACCAAACTTAAACAGTGCTATAGACCCAAGTGGGTAGAACCTCAGGTCGAAAACAGCTTTCAACATCTGAGGTTAACATCCACTTAGCAAAAGAGTGTGTTAAAGAAACATTACAACGAGGAGTAAATACAATGGATGTAGATGTAGTAATTTGAAGAAAATAAATACGATTAAGAAAATGGGAAGAACGCCAAGAAAAACGGGGGCCACGCACACCTACACTTTTAAATAACTCCAAAATGTTACTCACTTCATCCCATAAAAACCTTAACATTTGTTTTGACACGATATTGTGATAGAATTGAGAATGACATGTGATGTCTCTTGTAGCCCTTGGATCATGGTTTGATTGTAAATGGGCCTATTACTATATGAGTTAATGATGGGAAAGCTAAGGGTAAAATAGATATTTTACGGTATTATATATGTTTTATGGAGGCCCGGACCAAATAGAAATATGTAAAGATTTTTATGAAAATGAGAAAGTATACTATTTGGCAGTTTTGTCATTTCTCCTTTATAATCAAACACAAATTTCACATGTTTGTTACTAAGATTAATACCTTCATTACACTTCTAATTACTTGATATGGGTTTCACTTAAATGCTACTATTATTTACCGCAAAACACATATAACAATCTTATGACTCTCACCCCGAGGTTAATATAAGGTGTGAAATCTATCTCAATACCTATTTGTCCGTTTAAAAGACAGATTCATAAGATATTAAGAAATATAGTATCGATCAACTTCTTATGAATTGTCAATAAGAAATTCCGGATTTCAATTCTAATCATACGAATCAATTCCAATTCTGATCCAATCTCCGACCCAAAGTACCAACACCTTCAAACCAAATTTTCTTTTGAAAATATTTTTGTTTTGCAAGGAATTTCTTGAAATCTGATCAATTTAAACCCAAGTTTTCCCCAATACGATATAAGTTCTCCCCTTTATTTTTATCTCTCTCCTCTATTTTCAAAAAATGACATTTAAAGTAAGAGAGAGATAGATACAAAAAGAATATGGGTTGTCTGGGTCAACTAAACATTTTCCAAGTTTAAAATGACCCGTCCGTCCAAAACCAGATTTCGATCGGGTATAAGTTTCAATAACTTTTTAAAATTTCCGGGCCGGGCTATTGAATATCCCATTTGTCAACTGGTAAAAGGGTTAAACCCCAATTACCCTTACCCTCAGTCATTTGCAGAATTAAACACGAGACATTGGGGAAGATTTTACCGAAGTTAGAAAAACATAAAACATCGGTATCATCGATACGATTCGTCGTCTTCTTCTTCGGTATCATCGATTTTACACTCCCATCGATTTTACAACTCAAACAAGTTACAACAACAAACAAACATCAACAACTACAACTACTACTAGAACCAACAAATTTTCTCTCTCCTTAATCTCTCTATCTCTCTCTTTGTCTCTGTAATTTTCATCGACTGTAACGAATTCGAGGAAACCCAACAATCAACAATGGTGATTTCGGTGCCAGCAGCTACAGCCGAAACACCCACCACAAGTTTTCTCTCTCTTCAAACCCTTCCTCAACGTTATATTCATCCACATTCAAAGGTCTCCTTCTGTCTCGCTCCCAAGCCCAAGCTTCGTCTTTTTTCCAAGGTTTCTCTCTCTTTCCTTCACAATTGGTTAATTTCTGCAATGTGATCTGCCATCTCCAGCAATTGATTAATCGTTTCTGCTTGTTTTTCTTATATCTTAATTTGGAACTACTGTATTATTTTTCAAGTTTGACCCCTCAATGATAATTAAGCCAATTGAGTTTAGTTTCTCCCTTGTGGGTATGGTTTTGAGCTTTAGTAAATTTTAATTTACTCGTTTGGGATGAGACTAATTGTGGGTAAAATGAATTGAAATCATACATGATGGTACACTGATGTGAAATGATTGATTGTGATATCATGATATGGTATATGAGTATGCTGATATGATGTGATGGGATGCCCCATCAAAGGAAATGGTTTTTGCTCTTGGTGAAGGGAAAAACTAGTAATTAGGATAAATTTTAAAAAAGTGGGTAGGCAGCTCATGCTTTCCTGGTGTGAAATGTGAATAGGCCAATCCCACAATTGCTGTGATGCTTCAGTGTTACTCCCTCCGTTTCACCAAGATGTTTACACTTTATTTTTCAATGACCATGAATTAGTAAAAAAAATACTGTTAGATTCATTTTAAAGAACACTTTTTGAAAATTTATAATTTTATAATTTATATATGCATATAATTACAATTATCTACGGTCAAAGTGGTGTATTGGAGACCGTAAAAAAGTAAATGTAAACATTTTCAAGAAACGGAGGGAGTATTAGACTAGCTTCTTATACTTAATGCCTTTACTTTTTGTTCTAGAAAAGCAGTTTGCATATTGGAGTCCATTGGCTTTGGGCATGTATATCGATTTCTTACCACTGGCTTTACATATTATAAGTTTGTTACTTAGAGCAAATTTTTTTTTGAGTTTGTTACTTTACAATTAGAAGACCCTGATTGCAAAGCTTTACTATGATTTCAAATCCCTGATAATGTTGTTTAATTGAAAAAGGTGCTTAAAACCTTATTTTGTCATAATTGAGGGCAGGGTTTTCGGTGGAAGAGAATTTGTGCGACTGTTTAGGAACCTGATACCATACATTTCGGAAAGCTGATGCATATGGGGATTGTAGTCTAAGATGTAAATCCATGTTATGTGGCCTGGTTACTTTAATCTACTATTCCATTTTGCATTATGTACCCGTCAGAAAGCTCAAAACTGTGTAACTTGGGGAAGTTGGAATCAAACAATTATTTGGCCGCCTTTTGGCTGAGAGGCTACTGTGTTTATGGCTGATTCTATGTGATGCTATGGGTGGTTAGAACTTAGAAATTGAAGTTCTGAACATATTTCCTTCATTCTTTTTTTCCTGGGGAATGTGTTTTCCGCTATAAATTGTACTCTAGCATGTAATATCCCTCAACAAAAGTACTCTACGGTGTCTTAGTTATTCCAATCGCCTAAAGTGAGAAGCTAGGTTGCACAAATGAGTACTATATGTAATCAAAATTATTATGAGAGAGAAAAAAACGGGGCTGATGAGAGAGCATTCAAGAAATCAGGCGTTGGACTGCTCATGGGATTATAGATTATACTTCTGGAGCTCATTTGTTGATTCCATTAGTCATTCTTTTTGACTAATTTCTCCTCAACCTGTTGTGATGTACGCAGGCTCTTTCAAGCCGCACTGTTGCAGTGAAGGCCCAACTCAATAAGGTGAGCCTCCTTCTGTCATGTTCACTAAATAATTTATTTTTTGAATCTGAGATCATCCTTTTTGATACACTTCTCGCTATCTTCGAAGGTTACTTTAGAAAGTTCTACAAATTCAGCACCTGTCCCTGAAGCGAAATCTGGACCACTTGCCCAAGAAAAGAAGAGTGATGAGCCATCTACAAAATCTACCACTACAAAACTTGCTTCAAAAGAGTCAATATCTCAAGTCATGAGCCAAGTTGCTGATCTTATTAAGTATATAATCTGCTTTTCTTGTTCTTACATACTGTCTTATGGGATCAGAAAGGAGTTAGTTAATGTGACAATTCATTTTTATGTAGGCTTGTGGATTCTAGAGATATTGTGGAATTGGAACTGAAGCAGATAGATTGTGAGATATTAATCCGCAAGAAGGAGGCCATAGCACAGACACAATCTCCTGCTCCAGTGTATATGATGCAATCACCTCCTTCAGCGGTGGCATCCCCACCGGCTGCTCTGCCACAACCGACTCCTTCCGCAGCTTTACCAGCTCCAGCTTCCAGTGCGCCTGCTGCCCAGCCAGCCAAGTCAGCCTTTCCACCTCTCAAATCCCCTATGGCAGGGACATTCTATCGTAGTCCAGCTCCTGGTGAGCCACCATTCGTGAAGGTAAGCTCTCTGATCTATATCTGCAAGCCATCCAACTTGCTGTGATTCATTCTTTATATACGACTGCATTCATCCTTTTTCGCTTTCTTGTCAAATATGGTGAAAATATTGTTTGAACATTTCTCTAGGTTGGAGACAAAGTTCAGAAAGGACAGGTCCTGTGCATTATTGAGGCCATGAAGTTGATGAATGAAATTGAGGTATGTATGTTATAGCATCAAACATCAAGGACATTGCGTTTTCGAGCTTCATGTTTTTGTCAATTATGTTTAGCCTGAAAACAACTTAATCTTATATAATGAAATGGATCTCGTAAAGTTATGTGCTGTGCTTGTGGGTTTAAGTGCCTGATATTAATGTGACCATGGTGGCTAAGTGTAGGAGCTTGATCCAAATTCTTAGCCGAAGCAAAAAAAAATTCTTCTTTTCATAGATCAGATAATCCTGTATGGTGGTGCTAAATACTAAGGAAAAGCTGTCTTATTTGGATGTCCATCAACTTGTATACTCATTTCGGAAAGGACAGATTTGTGTGGTATCCTTGGATGTTGATTGTGGTTGAATATTTTGGAGTAAGTTTCCAGAATTTGCCTATCTATTCCTTGGGTCACCAGTTCTTTTAATGCAATCCTTCAATCTGGTACAGTATCTGTGATTTATATGGTATGCTACCAAGCATCTAATTTTTGAAATCATGTATCCATCGCATCTCGGTTTTGGTTGGTGCAAATATTTTGTTACAAATTGCAATTTATGCTTTCAACATCTCCCTTTTTTGTCAATGCTTTTATGTAGGCTGATCAATCAGGAACTTTAGTTGAATGTATTGCCGAAGACGGGAAGCCTGTCAGCTTTGACACAGTAAGCTACTTTACTAATACATACGTTGCAGTCTGTAGTGGCTTTATATTTTTTATTTTCCTGCATACAATGTTGATTGTATTTGTTGTTCTTGTGCAGCCCCTGTTTGTGATTCAACCATAGAGATACCCATTGCCACATTGTTAGGCTCCAGAGAGATCATAACAGATTGCTTTGTCGAATACAATGTTCGTCAAGATGTACTACAATTCTTGTGTTACAGCCTGCAGATAGTGTATTGTGCTTGATTTGAGTTGTAGGTGGACAAGGCAAAGGACACCATTTGTTGAATTTTTTTCTTCTTTTCTTCACTTTTTTTTATTATTTAGTTTTACAATCAAATTTGGGAGAGTTTTTCTTTCATATTGGATAATACTATCTTCTCTGCTGATAATAGTTAGAATCTGTATTTTACGTTAATATCTACATTTCTTTCATATATATACACGGCGATTCTAGAGTGATCACAACCGAAATGGTAATCTATGTAACTAATTAATCTACTTTTAGTTGTTTTATAGCGAAAAATGAGTGCGTTCTTTCCTCAAAACACCTGAACGAACTTGTGGCCTGCTCCAGTGCACCTTAGACTGCATCATTTTTGCTGTAGTCATGTTATGTGGAGCTACCTATGAGCTCCTAGCCTCCCTTTCATCTCCATACCACTACTAAAAGAGAAAAAAGAAAGAAGAAAAAGATTTTTTTTTTCTTTTTTGGTTCACGACCAAAGGCATCCACCGTCGACACCAGAGACTATTTTCCCGGGACAATTGGCCAAGGAATTTAAAGTTGCTCCATGCCTAAGGCGAGATTCGAACCCTCGATCTTGATTAAGGATGGATGAGTCTCTACCACTCAACCACACCAAAAAGATGCAAATGAGCATTTTATAGCTTACTAAAATTGCTAGACTTTTTTCCATGTACGGTCTGTATGCAAGAAGAACCTGAAATTTAGCTACGGCACCCTAATGTATCGCTTTTTGCTCAGTCCCCAACCTCTCTTGCTAGTTTTTATCAATTAGAATGATAAGAAGGAAAGAAGGGTTGTTGTTCACGAGGGTGATAGTTTTGTTCTGTTTGTTAGTCGGATCTCTTACTGTTGATGGCTCCTCTTTTATAATTGTTAACCACCGATGTTTGTTAACAATGGTGAAGTTGGTGGTTGTCCAGATTGTGGAGGCATCGACATTTATGCTATCGATTTTGCTGTGACTTGGTTCCTTCCAGTATTGAAGATGACACAATTGAGAAATAATTCGACAACAGCTTCATAGATTATTAGATATTAGGTCTTTTTATTTAGTTGCTACGATTCTGTTTGAGTGTCTACTCATAGCTATTTATGAACGTCTTTCTTGCTCTTTAAAAAAAAAAAAAAAGTGACTAAATTTTTGTTTTAGCTGACTAAAATTTTGACTATTGAACAAAGAACTCTTGACTAGAACTTGACAAATATAAAAAATAATGTGATATAAATTGATAAAATGTCAAGATGAATGAAATAATGCGGCAAAATATTGCATGCACCAGTTGCACAATCTTGTTGAGGTGATGTCATTGCTAGATTAAGAAACACTATTGTCATTCCAATATCAAAAAGCTATCCCTTTTATGTTTTGTGACAGAGTGTTTTATGGCATAAAATGACACGACAATATTATTGTACACACTACACCGATCCACACTTTTATTTTTTTTGTCTTTCTTTCATTCTACAGAGCAGATTATTTCCCTAGCGATTGTCTTAAAATATGTCCCATTTTAATTTATATATTTGTCAATATCAAGAAACAATTTTCTTTTGGTTCAAAATTTTGTTTTCCTTTTTAGATATAATTTTTCTTAGGTTTTTTTTGGCTTTAAGCGAGGTTGTATAAAAATTAGTACTCGTTGAGTCGTAGTTTTGTATAGAAGGGACTTTGGTCCGGCTGATTGTTGTTTTCTTTAAACTCACACGAACGAAGGTCCTTCAATCCTTCTCTAAAAACTTGCATCTTTCATAGCCCTAAACCCCTAATCGCAACCTTTTGTATCCTCTTGTCTACTATTCGACGCTTAAATTCGTCAAATTGTTCAATCTAGGTCGAGCAATTCCAGTTTAATTTCGCTGCAATCAAAGGCATTCAAGTAAGTTTTGAACCATTTTTCGCTGAAGCTCAATTGATATTTTTCTATTCAAATTCCGTTCGAGATTCCGTTTGATTATTTGGTTGAAGATAAATTGATAATATCAATTTGCATTGAAGAATACATACCCTGAATTTAATTGAAATTTCGTATGTAGTATGATTTTATTTGACTGTAGTAAGATATTTGGAATTGATATCGTCGATTAAGAAACTTTTTATGCAAATTTATTCATCTGCTTGATTATTTGGTTGAAGATTGATCAATATTCGAATTTCGTTAAAGTGTAATACCTAAATTTAGTTGAAGTTTCACATAAAATTTTTATTTGACTGTAGTTGGAGAGAGAGAGAAGATGCTTCAAATTCGGCTTAATAAGGGTTCCGCCATAGATGGTGGCACCGGTGCAAAGTCATTGCCGGGGGATTTGGTGATGGTGGCGTGCCCTGACCACCTTGTTCTTGCTGACCTCCCGGTCGCCAAGGGTCTTGGTTACGCCTCCTCTGCTTCCACTGTCAAAATTGTCGGTCGCCGATCTCGACGACAGCTTGGAGAGAGAGTCCACTTTTGTGTCCGCTGTGATTTCCCTATTGCAATTTATGGTCGCCTGGTATATATTCCTTACTACCTTTGCTCCTTCCTTTCTTATTGCTGTTCATTTAAATTATCTGTTCTGTTGAGAGAGGATATTCTATGGCTGTATTATCATAGTTTTGATTTCGTATTAGATGGGAGTATGTCTTACAGAGTTTATAGTGCTCAAGTGTTTTTCGTAGTGAAGTTGTTATGGCACCTCAAAAGAGGGCTTGTTCGGCATCATTATGAGCTCCCATTATCTGGTTTTAAGAATAAGATATTTGTTCTTAAAGAGAATGAGATATTTGCTTTGAGGTGTATGATAGTCAGCTTAAAATCCATACTTTGTTAAACAACCCCCTTTTTTACAACGATTAATGTCAGAAAATTGTTTTTTAGGTCAATTATTAGTGTTAAGCCATGAAGCTCAAGATATCTTGTTATCTTGCTATGAGCCAAGGGGTTGATTTGCTGAGCTGGGGAGTTGAAGACCCATCTTGGGGTTGGGAGGGATATTGAAGATTTGTTCCTGGTATGGGTGGATGCTGATGAATTATGATGTTGGCATGTTGCGTTTCGTAGGTGGAACTTAAAAATGAAATTTAGCATAAGTTGCAACTTACGAGCATATATAAATCTTGAAACTTAGTACAAGAGAATGAACAGAAAATGAATATAGGAGATGCAATTACTGGACGAGCTATGGTTTTAAGTGTATGAAATCATATAGCTGATGGTTAAGATATTGCACCTAGGTTAAGGCAGGTTGATCAAAATGGTGAACTCTTGTCACTTCGAAATACTTGCTTAAAATTCAAATGAAAATTGCATTGGGATGGTCATTTCACCGGTATATTAATGGATCAGAATATTGAGCAAGTATAGAATGAGAGGTGCCTACTGTAAGTGTGTTTCTTTTGTAGATGAAAATGTCATGCTTTGATTGGTTTAGTTCTATAGAAAATAGAGAATATAGGCATGTATTCTGTGTTAAAAAAATGCTTCTTTGCTTGTTATGTACTTATGTTATAGAAGGGCGGAACACCGCTTGTGAATATCACATAATATTTGCATTGCTATGAGGGAGTGATAAGCTGAGATCGGAAGCACTAGGCTTTGGTGGTTGGAGGATGGAACATGTAAGAAGGCTTGGGGTAATGGCATTTGAAAGAGGCCACATGGTAGACATACAGGACTTAGGGTTTTCTGGTATTTTTGATGCATTGCCTTGCATTTTTAGTTTTTAACACTTGCTAACAATTTTATAATTTTTGCAGAGCCCTTGTGAGCATGCCTTCTGCCTTGATTGTGCTAGGAGTGATTCTATCTGCTATCTGTAAGTTGTCACTTCATACTTCATAGCCATTATGGTTATCAAATATCCTGTCCACATTTTCTAGTTTATGTTGGTGAAGTGTTCTAGCTTTTAGTAGAATACTTATTCGTCGCAATGGTTTCAATGTACTCAGAAGCTGCATCTTTGATCGTATTTGTACGTCGGAATTGTTGTTATGCACTGCATTCACATTGGTGTAATATTTAAATGTTTTTGCACGACAGATGTGATGAACGGATCCAGAAGATTCAAACTATCAAAATAATGGAGGGGATTTTCATTTGTGCTGCTCCACACTGCCTTAAGTCCTTTCTGAAAAAGACTGAATTTGAGTCTCATATTCATGATAGCCATGCTGACTTGCTTCAACCTAATATGAAGAAGGAAGAAATGAACGAACCAGAAGCATCGGGCAATAAACCGTCTTCAACTATGGATACAACTCTCCGGGGTCCTCCAAGGCCGGGTTTCACTCCTAATTCAAATCCTCAAATGAATGATCGTGAGGATAAATCTCGTCGGCAGCAACTCAGAGAACAACCTCCTAGGCCAGTGGTGCAGCCAAAGCCACCCCAGTATTATGGGCAAGCTCATCCCTCAGAGCCTCAAACTGACAATTCACCCTTGGGCATTGATGGATCAGTCCAAAATCGGATGCAGCAGCAAAGTCTTGATACACAGGGGGGAATGCAGCAGGATTTTAGTCAGTTTTCTGACAAGCAGCAGCAAGGAATTCTCCCTGATCCTCATCGTGAGTACCCACCATTCTACCCCCAACAGCCACCTACACCTATGAATTCAAATGCCATGCTGATGGTCCCACCTCCGTTTGGCTTTCCTCCTTTTCCATCCGATGGAGCTCCACCGTTTTATGGTGCTCCCATTCCGTATGAGGTGGCACGATCAGAGACAGCGGAAGGTGGATCAGAGCAAGGATCAGTGTTGGGTTTTGCACCTAGACCAGGTGGCGGTGTTAGCTTTCCAGAGGGTTATCCTCGAAATTGGAGTGGGGGTCCTGGAAATGGTCCATTTGACGGAATCCAGGGTAGTCAGGGTATATTGGCAGCACCACAAGGCATGCAAGCCCCACCACCTCCACCAGGACCACCGCCCCCTCACTTGTTGCAACATAAACATGGTTACTATTCGGGTGATATGAGCAATGATGGAAAAAACTATGGATGGCAGTCAGACAGGCGTGATGGTTTTGGAAGTAGCCAGGACTAATGCAATGTTACTGGTTTTAACTTTTAATGTGACATTTTGTATGTCTTATACTGCATTCAGGAATTAGTTTCCTAGTAGTCTTTGATTCTTTTGCAACATTTTCTAGTTGGTCGATTTGCCAATTTCGTACTTTCTGGTATTTAAATTCCACGGAGATCATGAAATTGCAATGGTGAGGTAGCTAGTTGAAAAGACCGTTGATTTTATATATCAGGAGGTAGTTGCCCTGATGGGAAGAGTTGGTAATAAGAAGCTCCCTGGTTAGACCACTCACCACACCCATCTTGGATTTGGTCTACTGATGGTAAAGGGCAGACGGAACCCCCAGGCCCAGTAAGTAAGCATCAGGCCCAGTAAGTATGCCTCAGGCCCAGCTACAGCCTCCTGAGTCCTTGACTCAGAGTCTGAACATGCATGTGGCAAGCAAGCACATTCATCAATAATCTATCGAGAATGACTTCTACGTGTCTTGTGCCTTGAACTTGGAATTGCATATCCAAACATCCAATGAGGCTTTTTTTTTTTTTTTTTTTTTTTTTTTTTTTTTTTTTTTTTGTTTCAATGAGTTGCCATCCAAGAATAAGCGAGTATTTCCAATCGGATTCACAATTTGTTTTACTGGTTAGATATGACTTGGATAAAATAATTGCATATGTGAAATTTTGTATTGGCTTCACCCAACTTCAATGTTATCTAGCTATGTACGTGAAATTTGAAAATTCCTAGTATTTTCTTAACTAAAAGTTGGCTTCAATTCATAGTTATATAATTAACCTTTGGTTTATGAGATGCTAATCTTTGATACATTTTAAAATTTTATATCATGGTACCTTACAAAATTGAGACATTATTATAGCTCAACTAATTTACTATTCTGTCAAGACATATATGTACGGGCCGCCTACGATGAGAAGATGATGTGCAAGTTGCATTTTCATCTTGAGGTGACAATTTGGTTCAATCCCATCAATTGACTGTATTTGTCCTTGAGTTTAAACATCACATTCCATTGAGCTGCTGGTCTTCAAATCTTAATTATTTGTATTGTCTAATAATATGCAGCATACTGTATAATGGTAAGTGTGGCTTCCCCCTAAATAGATGGATGGATGGATGAGGGGAAGTGTGTTTTATTTAAGAGTCACATGGGGGTTGGGACATGAGAAAACATGCATCCAGTGAACTGAGTCAACCCACATGTAACAAACTTAATTATGTTAATTAAGAGCCCCAATTAAACTATTCTGGTCTGGCAACTGTTTCTAGTATTAGGAACAGCCCCACCATTCATTGCAACACTAGCCACATGAATAGTCAATTATGAGTAATAAAACTCAGAGAGAGAGAGAGAGATTGTGGGAGATGTATGGTATGTGGCAGGAAAATCTGCAGTTTTTGAGTCAAAAGCTGGTTGTCTCCTCACAAATGAGCATCTTGGGCCTGACATGTACCTCATCCATTACCATGCACTTGTGTTTAGAAGAACTCGGCTCGGCTCGATTTAAAAATTTTAGGCTTAAGTTTGGGTTCGAGTTCGACTAGAACTGTAAATTTAAGCAATCGAGCTATTCAAAGCTCGAGTTCAAGTTCGAGTTCGTACAAATTAACATAATAGAACCCTCTTTTAATGTTACTTTTAAGAATTTAGCGTTTTTCCATGACCTTTGGTGTATTGATACTCTATTATTATTATAATATTAGAAGTTACGACACAATTTAGAACTGTATATATGTATCTTATGGTTCTTTTTAGGCTCGTGAGCCCCAGAACCGAATAGTGTCAATTCGAGCCTTAAAATCGAGTTCGAGTTCGGCTCATTTAAAATCGAACCGAGTTCGAGCAGAGTTCAAGTCGAGCTTTATTCGAACCGATCCCGAATTGTTCGCGACCTACTTGGCTTGTGGCCAGCCTTACTTGTGTTGTAGTAATAATATCATGAAGCTAGTAATTTGGTAGTTGGGTAGTTGAAAATATCACAAGATATATGGTGTCTTGATGAGGGAAAAATGATCACTGCTGTTAGCTAACGATTGGTGACACTGACATACACCACAAACCACAGTCTTTAAGCGATCAACCAAAGCGATACAACCAGCTGGTATTATATGTACATTTGAGTTGGGAGTGATTAAGAGTGACATTATGTGCCACATAACCATTTGCACGTTATTGCAACATAGTAGTACTTATGAGCAAAGAAAGTCCCCAAGGATCCCTAAAACTCTCTCTCTTAGGGTAAAAGAAAAACCCTTTCATCTAGGGCTAGGGCTTTGGGTGTGATTTCTTCTACTCCAAGACGTGATCTTGTGGGTTTCTTCGCCTGAATTTATTCTTCTCCTATACTTTGTGATAGTTTTTTCTTTTCTTTTTGTTTCTCTTTCTTTGCCAGGTTTTGGTTCGTTTCTTGCGTCTGGGTCGGTGCTTCTAGGGTTTCGCTTCAGTTGGACAGGGCTCTCACAGATTGACAGAGGCAGGTTCTCTCAGGGGTGCAGACATGGATTCTCTTGAGAAAGCATGGGCTCGATTGAAAGTGGATGATGATGAGGATGATGAAGTCTGGAATATGGATGAAGTCCAAAGTGAAGACATGGATGCACAAGTCGCACTCTGCTTGGTTGGCAAGCTACTGATCAATAACTCAGCCAACGCAGATACGATGAGGAACGTTCTGAAAGGGGCGTGGAAAGTTCAGAAACTGCTGGTGCGTGAAATTGAGAAAGACTTGTTTGTTTTTCAATTCTTCTCATCTGCAGACGGGAAGAAGGTGTTGGATACGGGACCATGGGCGTTTGATGGTAGTCTGTTACTACTAAGGGAAATTTCGGGTAATGAACAACCAGAGGAGATATCTTTTCCTTGGGTTGATTTCTGGGTGGTTGTCTACAACTTACCACTACAGAAGAGAAACAACGCTGGTGCAAGATGGATTGCTGACAAATTGGGGAGGTTCATTGAGTTTGACTAATCCGACTTATCTGGGTGGACGAAGTCAATCCGTGTTAGAGTCCGTCTAGATGTTTCAAAACCTTTGTGCCGTGGCAAGAAGATCACTATTGATGGGATACAAAAATGGATTTACTTTCGGTATGATCGGCTCCCAAATTTTTGCTACCTGTGCGGGCGCCTAGACCATCAAGCTCGTGACTGTGTGAAGTTTGATGAGGAGATACCGGAGTCTGAATATCCTTATGGAGCTTGGTTGCAGGCTTCACCACGGAAAAATAGATTACGGGGATCAATTAATGACAGGGAAGCAGAAAATAAACTTATTACTGAGCTGCGGGAGTCTTCAAGGATGAAGAAGCGTTTGACTTTTGATACAGAGGGAAAGGTGAACAATACCCAAGGGGGTGGAAATTGTAGGGAGGGGGGAGGGAGCTCAGATCATCATAACATTAGTGAAGGGGCAGGAGCTGGGGAGAGAGAGGAGGATGGGATGATGGCAAAAAAAATGAAGTTGGGGGAGAAGCAAACTAAACTAGGGGGTGAAAACAAGAAGAAGCAAGGAGGTGGACGGAAGAGAATTGGGGATGGTTTGGTTTCTTTTGACGACATAGACGTGAACATGACGTCTGAGGCAGAGGTCGATGGCGATCGACCCCGCCCGGCCCAATGAGTCTCCTAAGTATTAACTGTCGGGGACTTGGCGACCCCCGAGCAGTTGACGACATGCGTAGTTTACTACGTCGGGTTAAGCCGAGTGTGGTTTTCTTATCGGAGACCAAGTTAAGTTCATGTGAAATGTTGGGTGTGTGTAGTAAATTAGGTGATTTGCAGTGTGAGTGTGTTGATAGTGCGGGCCGGGCTGGCGGTCTAGCATTATTATGGGAGCGGGATATTCATATTACGCTGAGATCTAAAAGTCTTCATCATGTTGATGTTAGTATAACGTGGCGAGATGTTGATCGTCCTTGGCGTTTTACGGGGGTATATGGATGGCCAGAAACTTCGAATAAATAATTAACTTGTGAGCTTTTGAAGGAACTACATGGGGAAAATGATTTACCATGGCTGTGTGGTGGTGACTTGAATGAAATTTTTTACAATTATGAAAAGAAGGGAGGGGGCATGAAAGACCAGAGAACATTAGAATGTTTTAGAGAGGCATTTGATATTTGTGATTTGCGTGACATGGGATACAAGGGATATGACTTCACCTGGTGTAACAGAAGAAATGATCAGGAGATGGTGGAGGAACATTTAGACAGATTTGGTGCTGACTTGGAGTGGTCTATTTTATTCCCCTTAGCTGAAGTTACACACTTAAATGAAGCCATTTCTGATCACTTGCCAGTGCTAGTGGAACTAAATTATAATAGGGGCAGGGGACATAAGAGGAGGAGAAGACGATTTCGTTTTGAAAACATGTGGGCACTTGCAGTGGGTTGTGAGGATGTTATTCGGGACTCATGGCAGGAGAGTGACAGAGATTTCAGTGGGTGTTTGAGGAAATGTAAGGAAGCGCTAGGGGTTTGGAACAAGAACTCGTTCGGAAATGTTCAGACAGAAATAAAGCGTGTTATGAAAGAGCTAGAGGAGGCGAATGAAAGAGGACTAAGAAAGACGTTGATGGAGGAACTTAAGGAGTGGAGAAGAAAAGAAGAAGTGATGTGGTGGCAGAGATCCCGAGTTGATTTTTTGAAGTATGGTGATGCAAATACATATTGGTTCCACGAGAAAGCTAGTGTGCGGAGGAAAATTAATTTCATTTCTAAGCTTCGGGACACCAATGGAGAGATAGTGGAAGATGACGGGAATTTTGAGCGGGTGATCTTGGATTACTTTGGGAGTGTTTTCACTACGGGGAATCCATCTGAATTTGATCGGGTACTTGATTGTGTAGACAACAAAGTGACAGGAGAGATGAATGTCAATCTGTGAAGCCCTACAGCGGGGAGGAGATCCTAGAGGCACTGAAACAGATGCATCTTGGCAAAGCTCCGGGACCTGACAGTATGAATGCTTTCTTTTACCGAAAATATTGGCATATTGTAGGTTCTTCTGTTACTAATCTTGTCTTGGATATTCTTAATGGCAAGTCTTTTCCTGCGGATATTAATCACACCCATGTTTGTTTAATCCCAAAAAAGCAAAATCCTGAACTGGTAGCAGATTTTCGACCTATTAGTCTTTGTAATGTGGTTTTCAAATTGGCCACTAAAACAATTGCTAATAGGTTGAAAAAAATTCTCCCTTGCATTATTTCTGAGAATCAGAGTGCGTTTACTCCGGGTCGTCTTATTAGTGATAATATTATGATTGCTTTTGAGACTTTCCACTCTATGCATTATAATATGAGCACTAGTGGGTTTTTGGCCATGAAGTTAGATATGAGTAAAGCTTATGATAGAGTAGAATGAGTTTTTCTGGAAAAAATTATGCTGAAAATGGGATTTGATACGAGATGGGTGGAAGTTGTTATGAATTGTGTTAAAACAATGTCTTAGTCGTTTATTGTGAATGGTGAACCGAGGGGTTTTTTGCGGCCGACTAGAGGTATTAGACAGGGTGATCCATTATCTCCTTATTTATCTTTGCTGTGTGCTGAAGGTTTATGTGATTTATTATCTAAGGAGGTGGGGAGGGGAAACTTTATTGCGCATCAAGTTAGCCAGTCTGCTCCTGTTATTTCTCATCTTTTATTTGTAGACGATTTTGTTATTTTTGCTCGAGCTGACGAAGCACATGCAGGAAAAATTAAACAGATGCTAGAGTGGTATGAGGTCGCGTCGGGCCAGGAAATTAATAGAGAAAAGACATATGTGGCTTTTAGCAAGGGTGTCAAGGTAGAGACGAGAGTCATGGTCACACAAGCATTGGGAGTTAATGAAGTTGAGCTCCATGGAAAATATTTGGATCTCCCAACTCATATCGAAAGATCTAAGAAGAAACCGTTTGCTTCAATCAAGGATAGGATTTTCAAAAAATTACAAGGATGGATGGAAAAATTGCTCTCATGGTCGGGGAAGGAGGTGCTAGTAAAGGCTGTAGCCCAGGCAATACCTACCTATGCTATGAGTGTTTTTAAATTCCCTGGTGATTTTTGTAATGAAATTCATGCTTTGATTCAGAAGTTTTGGTGGGGTCATAAAGATGGCAAAAGAAAGATTTACTGGGTTCGCTGGCAAAATCTGTGTAACTCGAAGGAGCATGGGGGTTTGGGTTTTCGTGATATGGAGGCTTTTAATGACGCTTTGCTTGCTAAGTAGGTGTGGCGAGTGCTGTGTGAACCAGGTTCTTTGTGTGCGAGAGTATTGCAGGCCAAGTATTATCCCACAGGAAGTTTGCTGCAAGCAGAATTGGGGTCACGGCCTAGTTATTTATGGCGCAGCTTATGTGGAGCTAGATGGGTAGTGGAGAAGGGACTGCGATGGGTTGTGGGTGATGAAAATTCGCTTCTGGTGTGGGACTCTCCTTGGGTGCCCAGACCATATTTGTTTAGCTTACTCACACCAAGGAGCCAGAGTAATCCGTATATGAAAGTAGAGGAGCTCATTGACAGAGAGCGTGGGTGTTGGCGAAAGGAATTGATCAGTGAAATGTTCCTACCTATTGATAGTGATGTTATTTTACAGATACTATTATGCTCGCATTGGCCTTGTGGCAATTTTATGTGGCATTATACGAAGACGGGTGTATTCACAGTGAGGTCTGCATATCATTTAATCATGGACTTAAAAAGAATTGATGATGCAGGGTCAAGCACTAATGATTCGAAAAGCTTCTGGAAGTCTCTGTGGCTTTTGGATGTTCCTCCACGGGTGCGTATGTTCGGTTGGAGGGCCATAACAGGTGCGTTGGCTACAAAAGTAAACCTGGGTAGACGTATTCAAAATGTGGATAGACTATGTGACCTTTGCGGGGGTGACGAGGAGTCTGACTGTCATGCGCTTATTTCGTGTCCTGCTGCGCAGATGGCATGGGCTGCAAGTCCGTGGACTGAGGTGGGGAGGGATGCTCAGTATCGGTCGCTTCGGGACTGGTTTGAGATGGCTGCTAGGAATGAGAAGGTTGAGGACTTGGGTACATTCCTTACCACTGCGTGGGCTATTTGGAATGCTAGATGTCGTCTAATTCATGGGGAGAAGGAGTCCACTTTTGTGGATTTATTTTCTGCTGCTGAAACATTTGTATCAAGGTACAGAGTTGCAAATGAGAGAAGTGACTTTGCTGGTACTTCACTTGATCAGAGGGGATGGAAACCACCTAATTCAGGACAATGGAAACTTAATGTTGATGCTGGCAACTTGGGAGAGCTTGGTTGTGGATGGGGCATGGTGGTGAGGGACTGTCAAGGAGAAGTAGTTGCTTTGGGTGTGTATCAACAACCTGGTGCATTCGATCCAGAATTTGAGGAAGCAAGAGCATTATTATTTGGCTTGAAGATAGCATGGGAAGCAGGTTATCGCTCTCTAATTGCGGAGAGCGATTGTGTTAACCTCATTTCAAAACTGAAGAAGGAGTCTCTTAGAAGTTCTTTGGGTTTTATTTTAGATGAAATTAATTGGGTGTTGCTATTTACCGCCCTAAAATTACTTAATACCGCCCCTAAAAATTACAAAATTGCCCTTCTTCACATTTTCACCCATCCTCTCCCTCTCTAACTCTCACATCAATTCTCCCTCTCTACCACCCACTCTCATACCCAACCTTCATCAACATTCACTCATTTGGTAAGGAAGCAACGGCCACGGATGTCTGCCGGCGACCAGGAAGTGCGGTCGACGCTGTCCGAGGTAAATTTTTTTTTTCGCAGAATTTGAATCGGGCGTCTGCAATTTCCGCCTGACCCATGGGTCAGGCGTCTGCAATTTCCGCCCGTTCCATGGGACAGACGGAAACTATAGACGCCTGCACCATGGGTTAGGCGGAAAGGGTTTCCGCCTAACCCATGGATCAGGCGGAAACTGCAGACGCCTGACCCATGGGTCAGGCGAAAATTGCAGACCCCCGATACTACGAACTGGAAAAAAAAAACGACTATTTAGAGTGAAGGGCAAAATCGTAAATTCTAAGGGCGGTGGTGAGTATTTTTGGGCGGTAAATAGCAATTCACAATTAATTTGTGGTCTTATAAGTTTGATTTTTTGGCTTGGTCTTTTGTTCGTAGGGAGGGAAATAAATTAGCTCATTGTATTGCTAGGTACCAATCTTACTCTTATCACGAGACAATTTGGTTAGAGGACATACCAGAGATGTTTATTGAGCTGGCAAACTCGGATATGTGTAATTTCCTAGCAACGTAATAATATTCCCGACCCTTTTGCTATCAAAAAAAAAAACAAACATAGTAGTACTTATTAATGTGTTAGCTAATTACTGGAAGCTTCCTCAAAATCATTTCCTCCGCGAGATCCCTAGTGGGCCAACTCCATCCCAATACACATTTCCCCAAATATATAAATGTGGCTAAATAAAGTAATCGTAATATAACCAACATAGTGTGGTTGAGTAGTAGAAACTTATCTATCCTTAACCAAGGTCGAGAGTTCGAATTTCGCCTTGGGTATAGAGTAGGTTTAAATTCCTTGGCCAACTGTCCCGCCCTTTAAGGTGCCTACAAACCAGCGCGGCAAAATAATCATTGTGATGGATGGTAGATACCTACCCTTGGTCGTGAACCAAAAAAAAAAAAATACTCGTAATATAAAAAATTCACAAATAATTTATTGCTCGAACATATCATTGTATGATCTACACCATTAGTCGCTCTTCTTACAAACCAAGTAGAGCCCAGTCTAATAATTAAATAATTAATTGATTGGTAATCTATTTTTTTTATTATTTGTAGTTAATATTACATTTTGATTTGTTCTAGAATAAATACGGTCTTAATTACTGTATATACTACTTTGGTGATAGATGTTGCTAATACTATAATAATACTCTCTCAAATACTTTAGTATCTACTCCGTATATTCATTTTACATATTATAATTACTTTCTAAAAACTAAACTTTGTCTCATTATCCTCTTAAAAGTTACCGTTCATATGTAACGCACCATTTGATTGTGTATTAGTAGTAGTACTGTAGTAGTAATAATCAAATAGCTTCATAAAACAAAATTAACTTTTCTTCTTTTTTTCTTTTCTTTTTTATATAAATTTCTTTGATACTTGGAAGGATTAACAAAAGACAAAATTAAAAGAGTTGAAATAGTTTGTTTTTTTTTTTTTTTTTTTTTTTTTTTTTTTTTGGGGGGGCAATTTTGATAGAGAGGGCACGTTAGTTTATTGATTCTTGACCTTTTTGTAATAATAAAATCATAAATTTCCCCCCAAAAATACCAAATCCAAAAAGGAGTACACTACAAAGAGGCGAGAGAGAAATAGAGAGATCATGCGGACAACGAGGACTGGGGAGGTCTCGTGGTCGTCGACTTGAAGCCACTCTTACCGATTTCTTCGCTCTCACACCACCCTCTCTCTGTTTTCTCTCTCCTCTCTTTCTTCCTTCCTCTCTCTCTCTCTCTCTCGCTCTCGCTCTCTCATTTGGTGTTCCATTTTCATTTTCCCTTTTTCTTTTCAATTTGCTGAGGCTTTCGCGGGCCGACCGATCTCTTTTCTTTCTCACGGTAATCCGACAATCTCTGATTTTCTGTCTATTTTTTCATTGCAATTAATCGTAACTTTGTAATTTCTTTGCAATTTTTTTTTTTGTTTCGTTTCGTTTCGTTGCCCCTAGGGTTTTCGATTGGGGATTTTTTTTTTCTTTCTGTGATATCATGATCAAATTGACACTGTTAGATTCTTTTTCTGACTTTTCTTTGCGTTTCTACCTCTTAGATCGCTTGTATTATACCATGGTTGAGGTAATTTATTAGTTACCTGCTATTTAGTCTTGTATTTGCAGCTTGTATGTTGTTTCATTTTGATTATTGATTTGTATTGCGATCAATCATTTGGAGTTTGATGAGCTAAATCAATCTCTCTCTTTATTTATTTATTTATTTGTTTTTATTCATGATTGTGTAGCGGCATGCTGCCGGTCTATGCTTTTCTGATCAAGGGTTTATTCGGAAACCCTTTTTTTCCAATTGTAGGAATAATTCTGCGTAAAGTTGATCATGATCCCTAGACCCTGCCATAGGTGGGGCCTTGTGTGGGGCATTTAGGTTGATGATAATTGATAACTGATTAGATTTGGGGTCGATTATTATAATGGCGTTGAGTTAAAATGTTTGATTGTTTTTCGTGTTTGATGTTTTTTTTTTGTTTTTTTTTTTTCATTTTCTTCCCCTTTCCGTTGGTGAATTGGATTTATTCGGCTTCACAACGGATTATCTATTGGCAAATACCAATTTCTTTTTGTTAATGCTGGTGCAGGAAACTTGAAGCTGGACATATATTGCCTATTTCAGAATGAGGTTGGATCAATTTACTTCACTACTTTACGGATGAGGCGGTTGCTGGTGGGTTGCCAGAATACTTTTCTTATGGCTAATATTGCGATCCTGATACACGCAGGAGGTCACGGGAATTTTGTGAATACTGATTAGAGAGTAGGATATGGATTCAGCCAGAAGTTGGTTCCATAAGCTTCAGCCGCGTGAAAAGTTGAGATCTACAACTAAAAAGAAGGATTCTATGATGGGGGGAAAGGATGATTCAGCCCCAAATTCAGATGATGACACGCCGTCAAATGTCACTAAACAAAGAGTTGCAGCAGCAAAACAGTACATTGAAAAGCATTACAAGGAGCAGATGAAGAATTTGCAAGAGAGGAAGGAACGGTATGCTTTGAAACCTGGATAATACATCTTTGAGCTGAAGTAGAACTTACCTTTTGAAATATAAGCCTAAGAAATGGTTGACCTTAATTGAGTGTTGGAAACTGTGAGTTTTGCATGAACATTAACGTCAATTTTCGACTACAGTGAGAATTTGATCGCATGAGGATAATTAACCTGTGGTTATTAAATTTGTAGATTTGTGTTGTTGCTTTCATTTCCCAGCTTCCAGCAGGGTACAACGTAGTAGGCACTTTTTTTAAGACATTTGATCTTGTAGTATGAAGAACTGCCATTGCCTGTCTTGCTCTAAGTGTACTTTTAATTAGGGCAGGTTGAATCGCGGTTTAATGTATAGTCAATATGATAACAGCTGGGAGGTCAACTAGACTTATACATAGATACTATTTGTGAACAGTCGGAGCGTATTGGAAAGAAAGCTGGCTGATGCTGATGTATCTGAGGAAGACCAGAGCAATTTACTCAAGTTTTTGGAGAAGAAAGAGACTGAATACATGCGCCTTCAGAGGCATAAAATGGGTGCTGATGATTTTGAGTTGTTAACAATGATTGGGAAGGGTGCTTTTGGTGAGGTATGCAGCTTTTGACCATTTTGATCTTGTATGTTCTCTTTACTAACTTTTAATGGCTTGAGTTTTCTCATGTTTATTTGGGGTGTCTGCCTTTGTTTTATTGGCGCCTTAATTTGTCATGGATGAACTTAATGACATAATTTATTTACAACTTGTGGTTGCAAAATGTGGTAGAGATGTTTCCTACACATTCTTACAAGTGTCTTAGGACCCTCCATAGAAAGTGTTGACTTAATCGGTGCTGTCCAAATTCTGTCATCCATTGTGAGTTCCTGTTTCTAATGTTGTGTTCGGTTTGGATCTATGTAGACCTGGTAAGGGCTTCTTTAAAGGCTAAAAGTGGTTAGTGCCATTTTGTTCGAAAGGCGCAATTTTTTATTTTTTGCGGTGGGGTGGGGTGGGATTCACTTTGGCTAGCCTCAATTTGGCCAGTAGGCCAAGGCCTCATTGATATTTGCACATTGCTTTAGAATAATGAATTATTTTGTACGAGGGATTTCATATATCAAAGGGAACATCTATGCAAGTTCTTTTAGGCTTACAAACATGTTTCCACCTGTCTTTTGTCGGGCTGAAAGAATTCTTCATAGTTGTTTGCACATATCTTTACTTCAGTATGTTAACAAGATCATGATAGTCTTAGTTTTGAGGGTTTGATATCATTCAGGGTTTCCATAGTACTTCCCATTTTCTTGCAGGGTGATACCTACTTCATTGTCTTGGTAATGATAAACTATATTTGCTAGAAGTATGAACACCTAATCTTGTGCTTTTTGAAAGAAATTTGTTTATAGAAATGCTGAATCGCTTGAAACTTATCAGTGCTTTTTTTTTTTATTATTATTGTTCTCCATGTTAGATGTTATTAAAGGCCTTTGTATTGATTAATAGATGACTTTTTTTTTGTGGAATAGGTCAGAATTTGTAGGGAAAAGACAACAAGTCAAGTATATGCAATGAAAAAGCTCAAAAAATCAGAGATGCTTCGTCGAGGGCAGGTGTGCTACCTTTATTCAGATTCTGTCTACCATTATATAATTCTATGTATGTGTTTGCCTTTCTTGAAAGCATCCTCTCAACTTGTCACATAGAACTTGAGCTCTCTACTTCCTTGGACCTTGCTGGCGACGATGGATTCACATTGGGTGTTTCTGTGTCTGTCTCTTTCTCTCTGTCTCTCTTCCTCCCACTAGACACAGTCATTCACCTTTCTGTTGCCACTTGCTTCTTACATGTAGGTTGAACACGTGAAAGCAGAAAGAAATCTGCTCGCAGAAGTTGACAGCAATTGCATTGTTAAGCTTTATTGTTCATTTCAAGATGACGAATACTTGTATCTCATCATGGAGTATCTTCCTGGTGGTGATATGATGACTTTACTTATGAGGAAGGATACATTGACAGGGGATGAGGCAAAATTTTATGTTGCTGAGACAGTTTTGGCCATCGAATCTATTCACAAACATAACTACATCCATAGGTCTGTGGCTGATGCCTGTAATTTGAGTTGCTGATTTGTGTGATAACTTTCTATAATAGGAAGCTGATAGCCACTTTTATTTCCGCAGGGATATTAAGCCTGACAACTTGCTACTTGATAAATTTGGGCACTTAAGATTATCAGACTTTGGGCTTTGTAAACCCTTGGACTGCAGTACCCTTGAGGAAAAGGATTTTGAAGTGAACAATGCCAATGGAGGTTCACCAAGTAACGATGCCTCTACTAAGCCAAGGCGTACTCAGCAAGAGCAACTTCAACATTGGCAGAAGAATCGGAGAATGCTTGTAAGTCAACTATGTTGTCCTTGGAGGATCAGTTCCTGTTCATAGAATTATTCTCTTGGGTGTGAATATAGCTGCAAAAGCTTCATGCATCCAATATTTACTCTTCAACTTTCTTAGTCTCCCATTTAAATAATGTGCAAAATTTTATGGAGACTTTTGCCCGGGCTGACTGGATTTCCATCTTATGATGTTGGTAATGGGGACATGCAGGCTTACTCTACTGTTGGTACACCTGATTACATTGCACCAGAAGTCCTTTTGAAGAAAGGATATGGAATGGAATGCGATTGGTGAGTAATATGAGTAGTTCTCGTGTTCACCATATGTATGTTGTAAAATTTAAAATTTGACAGCCCTGTTCTACTTCATTTATACATGCCTATGCAGAAAAAGTAGTTTAAATTTAGTTCACTTGTCTATGCTTTTATGTTGACAAAAGGTAACAATTTATTCATTGAATTGGCTTGGCAATTGAGAAAATTAACTCCATAAATTAGTAGACTTATGTGCTTCTTTAGTTTCCAGATAATAATCTGCCGAGAAAATTATTTTGAAATGTTAACTTGATAATGAATAAGGTGTAATCATTTCTTTCATAAATATGTTACTTTTGTTAATCCTTGACAGTGATATCCAGATTGAGTAACAAATGATTTTATGACAAAAGTGCCCTTGGACCTAGCAGATGACATATCTAACCTAATGTTGTGAAAATCCGAACCTAGCCCTTCTCTGTCACCTCCCTCTACAGGCTCCTCTCTCCTCCCTTTCTCTATGACCTACGACTTTCCTCCCCTTCTCTGGCCAGCCATCACGATAGTGCCAGGCCAAGGTCAGTGGCGTCTGTTAATTGAATAGAAACCTGTTTGAAAGTATTTTGAAGTAGGACGTCCTGGCAGATCCAATTATCTTTCCAAGATCACGAGGTACATGTTTCGAGAGTGTTTTGTTATAGCCAATTTGATAGGGTTTCTCAACATAATTTAATGGAGAACTTCGTCAATAGTTGCCTTACTTGCCTATGTGTGTAAGCATTTCAATTATAATGAAGCACATTTTCATTTCAATGATCACGCTACCTAAGGAACTTGTTAAATTGCCTTCTAATGGAAGCCATTATATGTTGATGGCCGAAGTGCCGAAGAGGTCCTGATTGAAGAGGAGAATGTTAGAGGTGCAGTTAATGAGCTTAGAATGTTAGTCATAGTGGCTATTGTTGTGGACAGTTGATCTTAAATGTCAATACATTTTTTCAGGTGGTGTTGTCTTCTAACATTGTGGTTATTGTTCCACAGGTGGTCACTGGGCGCAATAATGTATGAGATGCTTGTTGGATACCCGCCTTTTTACTCTGATGACCCCATGTCAACATGTAGGAAGGTAAATAATGATAATATGTTCGTTCGATTCGTTATTATCATGTATTGGAAGTCAAAACTCAAAACATCACTTTCTACTGACAAGTGCCAATACACACTCATTATGATGGCCGTTAGGCATTTCTTTGATATATTTGCAAGGCAGCATTTACAGGTTTTTAATGATTGCCCTGTCTATGCGTTTTTTCAAGATTTATGTGAACCTCTAGAATTGTATCTACTTGCCAATGTTGGTTCAAATTTTAAGAACTTCTCCTTTCCACATCTCGCAGATAGTAAACTGGAGAACTCATCTAAAGTTCCCTGAGGAAGCAAAGCTATCTCCAGAAGCAAAAGATCTTATTAGTAAACTATTGTGCAATGTCACTCAGAGACTTGGATCGAATGGTGCTGATGAAATAAAGGTGTTGTATGGTCTGTCCTGTTCTGGATTCTGTAATTGATTCAAAATTTGCAGATAATTTAAGGAGGTAACCGGGTTTCTCTGTATATTTTGTAGGTTCATCCGTGGTTTAATGGTATTGATTGGGAAAGGATATACCAAATGGAAGCTGCCTTCATTCCTGAGGTTAACGACGAGTTGGACACTCAGAACTTTGAGAAGTTTGATGAGGTACTGTGCTGCCTTGTGCTCTTGGTCTATTTCTAGAGTTTCTTGCATATAGTATTCTCTGGGATTTACATTGCTTGTGAAATTTAAATGCAGGCCGACAATGGTAGCCAATCAACATCAAAGGCAGGTCCATGGAGAAAGGTGAGCTAACTGGCAGTCCTCTCATCTTTTTCACAAAAAGATGGTGCTTTTGTTGTTTGTCTCCAACTGATTCTATCATATTCATATGTCATAGTGTTTAGAAAAGTTCTTAGCCCATGATTGATAGATAATTTTTTTCTCATGTAATTGATTCTTTATCTTCATTTTACCTTGACTCCTTGAGTGGGTAGCTCGAGGTCCCGGGTTCGAGTCTCTTCAAGGCCACTGGGGATTTTGCTAGTCATTAGCTTCAGGGCCCATGAGATTAGTCGGGCAAAGCCCGGATACGCATGCTATCTGAAAAAATAAAGATAAAAAAATTGTTCCAAGACCTGTTACCCATACCTTAAGTATTTATGCTTTATTATCTTGGATTGTGCAGATGCTCTCCTCGAAGGACCTCAATTTTGTTGGATACACATACAAAAATTTCGAAATTGTAAATGATTATCAAGTTCCGGGCATCGGTATAGCTTCTTGCTCCTCTCCCTCTTTCCACTCTCACAGTTTTGTCTGTTTGTTTGCACCTTGTTTCCATATGAATGATTAACTTCGATTGCATTCATCTTATGGCCTTTGAGATTTCGGATCCGAATTTGAAGTGCATTGCCACTTAACAACATGAAATCCACTAATTGTGTCTATCCTAAGTACTATCCCCACAGGAGCTGTAGTACCGCACTTGTCATGGTCCAGAAGTGCTAATACTGAGCAAGTAGTGGGAGGATTGGACCAATGGAACAGTTGCATTAGGTGATAAGCGAAAGAGAATTCATTGGAGTTCCCTATATAAAAGTAACATTTCAAAATAGAAATTAAAATAGCCACTGCATATGCCACCTTCTGTTTTAAGATGTCTCTTAGTAATAGGCGGGTTCAAACTAGGTGTTGTCACTCCAATTTACCATTCTTCGAAAGCTTTTCTTCGAGAAGCATGACACATATTTAGGACTGGAGATAGCTTTAATTTGCTAAGGAAAAGAGATTCAATTGGAACCTAAATATGTCGAGGCAATCTATCCAAGATCTTATGAGAGGTACAATAAATATCATATTTCCAAAAATAAGAAGCAGACGCTTTTCGCCCTTCCAGATAAAACGTTTTTCTCGTACTGAAATTCTGTTCTGTTTATTTATCTCCAGATAAATCCAATAGCAAGAAGCATCAAATAATGTTTTTTTCTTTTTTGGCCTAGCATTGACAATTTGACATGTTCTCAGTTCTCACTTGGGAAGTTGGCATGCACCAATCACCATACAACATATCAGGAGTAACAGGTCATGTTGTATGATTGGAAATGTCAAAGCCCGAGGCCTGAAAAAAGTCTATAAGACCGTTTTGTTTAATGTCACTGTTCTGTCTCCTCCTAAGTTTGGTCCTTTTGTGAGGCCTTTATATCTTAGTGTTCCGTTTATGAATGACTCTTTGATTTGGTATACTGGTGATCTCTTGCAGCTGAACTGAAGAAGAAAGACACCAAGCCTAAAAGGCCATCGATTAAGTCACTGTTTGGTAAGTTCAGATTTCTCGGACTATATTGTTGCTATTGCCATTCATTATTTGCCTGAAGGACTTTACATCCCTGCAACTTCACCCCAAGGGTGTTACCTTATGAATCTAGTATATAGTTAATTCCTGTTTTGACATGAGTTTCAATTAGTCAACTAGTTTTTGTTGTTGATGCTGGCATTGGGTGACGTCGGGGTAGGGCGGTTGCTTGGCTCTGTTTAATACCCAGCTACACAACCTTTTCTGCCTTGCGTCATTTGTGGGGACTTCATTTGTTGATGGACTAAATGTGTAGCTAGATGTATCTCATGCTTTCTTCTCTTGCTGCAGAGGATGAGTCGTCTGATTCGTCAGATGCAGCAACAAGTGGTGATCAATCCGTACAAGGGAGCTTCTTGAATCTCTTGCCTCCCCAATTAGAGGTGTCACAGAGTCAAACGGAGGTTCCCCCACCAAAGTTTGTGTAAGTACTTCAAGCTTTAGGTGGCTGAGGAACTCCTCCCACGTTCAATACGTCTGGTCCATCCGTGATGCTCCTTTTCGTGATATGACCTGCCAGTGGAACACAGTCAAAGGTGTAGGAAAGAATTGCGAACCTAAGTCTCGACCCACACTCATCTGATTCAGTTACTGTAAAATTTTTCCGCAAAAGTAACTAAACAAACTGTAAAGTGAATACTCCGTACTATAGTTGATGACTGATGCCTCATTCTTTTTCTTCTTACCTTTGCACGGCCAAAGCTGCCAAAATGTATCTTGTACAAATGTATTTGCTAAGACGTGTTATTGCACTTGAATTTTCGTTGGTTAATGAGAGCTAATAATTTCTTTGATTTCCAGTTCCGTTTTCCCCATTATGCAGTTCTTGAATGCATGGTTTATCCCTCTCTCATCCATACTCTCTTTCTCTCTCCGTCGTATGTTAGTACTCCACATCTCCATAACCATGGCAAATGCGCACATGGCGAACATCAAAATTCATAAAAGCATACCTGTTTAAAAAAAAATTAAAAAAGGGTACAGGGAACTGCAAGAAATTATCTGATATACTGGAAGTGGAAACTAGGCTACCAATTTTTACATCACAATTTCAAGCTGTTCCCATCAGCGATTATGTAATTGGCGACCAATTAGCGAGGGATTGGGCTGTCCTCAGTCGATATGGAATATCCGTTGATCTTCGTAAAAGTCTTCTATTTATTTTTTATGATCTCAAACGCCGCAAAACGGCACTAACTTTCATCCATTAAATCAATATCATCAACAAATAGCATTCCCCACAACATAAGAAACTCCCGAGTCCCAAAAACGACAACCTAATTTGCAAGGAACAACATGAGCAAGCTCCTGGGCTACTCTATTGCCATCCCTTCGGATCGGGTATGACTCCACTTGACACTAGTAAAGCTACGACTAACATCTAACTATCATCAATAAGCAGTTTTAACTTTGAAAATGGAAGAGTCCTTTTAGTTCTATAACTCTATTCTGCCAAGAAGGAAAATAAGGCGATGCATTTTAGATTGAGCATAATGATTAGTGTTCTTATCATTTTTATTATTGGTGTTTTCTATGTAGAGATGGATGAATTAGGAGATAAAAGGAGGTATCCGTAGATTTTTATAGGCAAATTTACGGTAGTGCAATTTCTTAATCTAAAATCTGCTTTCTTTTTACTTCACATGGGTTTCTATTTGTAAGTTCTTCATCGGTTATATGGAGAATTCTCATAATATTTTCCATTTTGATTGATTATATTATTTTTTTCGAGGGTAATTTTGATTTGATTATATAGATTCTGAGTAATGTATTGATTGTTGTTTGACGGGTAAATATAGGGGAGCAAATTGGCAAAATTGATACAGATCAATGCTGGAAGCGTTCGATGGATTTCGAAGGTATTTTTTAGTTGTATTTTGTTATGTGTGTACAATCCTATGTTTTCATTGGCTCAAGAACCAAAGTGAGCTACATGAGGTGAGTATTCTTTTCCACTCTCTTGCTCTCCCTTTAGTGTGATTGTGCGACTTAGTTTGTCTGATAGAGGATGTGTTGGAGATTATATAGGAAAGAGACAATGTGATTATGGTCATGGATGTAACCTAGAGGATGTGCTGGAGATTATATAGGAAAGAAACAATGTGATTATGGTCATGGATGTAACCTGTATTATTTATTTGTGGGTAGGAGTAGATGCAAGGATCCACGAACCTTTGTATTATCGATATTTCGGTAATTAATAAAAATATTTTTGTATTATCGATATTTTTGGAGTATTTCTTTGCTTAAAAAGTATAAGCACAGCCTTGTCCAAACGATTTTGAGATAATGACAGGGTTTAAGCATCCTTCACATCCAAATGGTAGTCCAGTGTTAGCACTTTGTCGATGCACATTTTAGCTTGGGAGACTTTTAGAGGGTCTTTTGCAGTAGGTCTCTCTTTGAAGGTAGTATGTATGTAGGAGGGCTGAGGTATATCATATATGCAATCTCTCCTAAACTATTAAAGTATTGATTTTGAAGTGATGGAGGCGAAGGAGTTTGATCATGATCACTATCGTCAATGTGCTCAATGTTGGAGTAGGATAAGGGTGAGGCTGCGGCTGTTGGGGTAGTGGTTGGGGGTGGTGGTTGTGAGGGCCGGATGATTGTCAACTGTTGTGAAGGATCAACCATGGTGACTTTGTGAGTGGTATGACCCCTCCGATTGGCGAGTCTTGTGGATTGGATCTATTGGCGGTCGCGGACCGTCTTTTTCTCGGACGGCGTGGATTATTATCGCGAGAAGTTGTTTCGGGTTCATTATCATCATCATCATCGACCTCCGTGAATCGACCCAGTTGGCAGATGTGACCATCACGCATAGATCGGTTATGATATAAACCACCTCTTTGGTATACACGACGGGGACTGGGGCGCTTTCTTCTACTTACACTTGCTATTACTAGCTCCAGACCGTTAGCTTCAACGACCTCCACATTATTATGGTTATTATTACCTCCATCTTGATCAACCTCCACATCGTTATTAGCTTCTAAACCAGAGTTTTCATTATTATTGTTGTTATAACGGAAATCGCTTTGATACTCGTTTGTTGTGACAGAATTCGCTCAATTGCAGTTTGTTATATCAGATGCAAGAAAGTATAACAGAAACCGAGAAATCAACACAAAGATTTAACGTGGTTCTCCAATTAGTCAATTGGTTGAGGAACTCTCTCGTCCTCACAAATGGTACACTACACTAGCCGTCTACCTGGACGCCCCATCCCTAGGGTGCGTCCCCTACGATGCCCCTTGCCCTGTTTACATAGTGACTCTCTTTCTCTGTCTTGTCTCTCTGTAGGTAACATAACCTAAAGTACAGTAACGTAACCTACCATATTATAACATAAGGTAACGTAACCTACTGTAACATAACCCGCAATAGAAGACTTCAAGGCATTTACCCGACAAATCTCCACCTTGAATTGAATCTTCTCCAGAAAACAGACTTTAAGGTATCAACAAACTAGTATAAGAGCGATTCCCGTTATAACAATTGTATTGATCAGGATCATCATGAATGGGGGTAAGTTTCTTGAACCAGTACAAACCTTGTGCAAGAAGTATTCCTCTTTGTAATCAAATCTTGAGCAGCTTGATCAAAAGTCGGTAATGGTTTCATACCCAATATCCTTTCATTATCTGGTCTTTCACTCAACCCTGGAATAAAAGTTGTTAATTTTAGTTGTTCAAGAAAATTCTCAAATTCCGTTGCAACCCCACAACTACAATCGGGGATTTCAATTTTATCCCGGCCCATAGAATCTTCATCTTGTTGTAGTACTCAGAAATGCAAAGGTCACCTTGCACAGTCTCTTGAATCTGGTACAGAATTTGACCATAACTTCTTTCTTCGTTTTCCCCACCAATGGCTATAATTGAGATCCCTCTATGAGTGCGGATGATCGATCGATGATAATGAACAATGGAGTTTATAAGGAGAGAGAAAATCCAACAACAAGAAAACCGAATGACTCGAAGAAGTCTATGATTAATTCTTGTCTGAAATTTTGTTTTGGTGATCACTTACCGCTGCTACTTATATAGTTTTTTTGAGGGATATGTACAGCTGCTAATTGCTTGCCGCCTTACCGCTTTCTTTTCTCAACGATCAACTTCTTAAATTTTTTCTTTCCTAAAAAGTTTTTCTTTCCTTTTTTTTTTTTTTTGAATAGACAAGAACAACTAGGTAACCCGCAGGTTAACCTAAGGTGTCCCTTACCAATAGGTTGGTAACGGACTGGTCAAAGGAGGCAGACCAAGAGCGTAGATCAGGACAGTTATGGCCAAAGTTTTCCAAAAAGTCCGCAACTGCATTAGCTTTTCTAAAACGGTGGAGCACTTCCACTCGGTCGAAATGGTGAAGGTCTTTCTTCGTGTCGATGATGATATTTTCAATCTCCCATGGGATATGCCACTCAGCTCTAACGGCCTTAATGATTGCCAAGTTGTCGCCCTCTATCGTGATATTCTTGTAACCTTTGGAGCGAGCGGAACGCACCCCTTCCCGTAAACCTATCGCCTCAGCCATAAGTATTGAGCTGGTACCGCAAGGTAATGCACCCAAAGAAATGACTCCTCCATTTTCATCTCTTAGAACGAACCCTGCAGCAGAAAGATCATTATTAATTTTCGAACCATCAAAGTTGATCTTGATATAATTAGCTCTGGGTAGAGACCAGTGGACATTTTGGCGTGGTTTTTTCCAAGCTTGTTTCCTTTGAACAACTCTCGTTGTATCAGATTCCAATATATTATAGGAGATACTTTGCCATTCTAAAAAGCTTAGTTTACTGGAAATAGCTATTTGTGTAGGGCTGGTGATTAGATCATTAAAAATAACTTTGTTTCTAGCAAACCAAAACATCCACCAGGTTGTGAATAAAAGCACTAAATCTGACTTAGACAATTGTTGCTTTAAAACTTTCATCCTTTCTATAAAGGAAAGGGAGGGATCTAAATGTATCATAAGTTTAGCTTGACAGAGAAATTCGACTTCTGATATAGTTTGAATCATTTTAGGGCAATCAAAAAACAAATAAAATTTATCTTCACAATGAAAATTACAGAAAATACATTCTTGTGGAATGTAAACTTTGCTTTGCTGAAGTCTATCTTTTGTGGGCAGACCATTAAGACATAATTTCCACAGGAAAATCTGCACTTTTGGCGGAACATTTAATTTCCAAATCCAATTAAATTCACATTTTTGCTTCACTTTATCTTGAAGACCCTGTGCAATCCAAATAGCTGACTTACATGAAAAATTACCATTCGCTGAGTAACCCCAATACCATTTGTCGGGGACTTCATTATATGGAATAGGAATTCCAAGTATTGCTTGTATAGTTTCTTGAGATACCACTCTATTAAGAAAGCTAATATCCCAACCACCTGAAGTGGCTAAGAAAGTACTGACAGGAATATTCTTATCAAAAAGAGGGTCATCGGAAATTTCATCAAAAAACATTTCCTGAAGGGGGACTGGGGAAACCCAAATATCAGTCCAAAATTTAATATTTTGACCATCCCCAACTTGCCAGCGCAATCCTTTCTTAAACATACTACGTACAGTTAAAAGATTCTTCCATTGCCAAGAGTTTTTATTCCCTTTTGTAGCTTCTAAAATGTGCCGTCCTTTGAGATATTTATGATTAATCGTCTTAACCCATTTACTGTCTGGTTCTTTTAAAATTTTCCAAATTAGCTTCATTTGCATTGCCTTATTAACAGTTTCTGCCTTTCTAATACCTAGACCGCCCAAATTCTTAGGCCGACATACTTTGTCCCACCCAATCAAGTTAGGAGATTTGTTGTTAGGAGTCTTGTTCCAGAAAAAGTTTCTGTTTATTCTATCTAACTGATTAAGTATTGAAGAAGGTAGTGAGAAGCTTTGCATAGTAAAAACTGGTGTAGCAGCAAGATTAGCTTGAATAAGTGTAGAGCGTCCTGCTTGAGATAAAGAGTTAGCTTTCCATTTAGTCAAATTTTGTTGAGTTCTATCCACAATATCTTTGAAAGTATGAGCATTGACTCTGTCATCAATGATAGGGCAGCCCAAATACTTATCCAAACTAACAGTATGCCTCATAAGCAAAATTTCTTTAAAGGTGTCAATCATTGGTCTGCTAATATTCTTTGTGCATTGGAAAGCAGATTTATCAATATTAATTTCCTGTCCTGACATTTTACAGTATTGGTCGAGAATATTCTTAATAGTGTGACAACTTTGGCTAGATGCATATGCAAAAATCATTGTATCATCTGCAAAAGTCAGAAAAGGTAATTTTTCAGCCCCATGACACACTTTAATATCAATGCTTTTAGTAGTCATGTCACTTTCTCTTTGAAGACGGCGTGCAAGTACTTCCGCACAAAGAATAAAAATATATGGGGATAGAGGGCCTCCTTGTCTTATGCCTCGAGAAGGAGTAAAAGTGGCGCCTGGGCGATTGTTTACTAAGACCGAAAAAGATACTGAAGTTATACATTCAGTAATCCATCCTATCCATTTGTCATTAAACCCAAATTTCTTAAAAACCTGAATAATAAAATTCCAGTCCAATCTATCATATGCTTTTCCATATCTAGCTTGATTTCAAGCCAACCACTTTTTCCTTTTTTTTGATCGGAAAGAGTGAAAAACTTCATGAGCTAAGAGAATGTTATCTTGAATACACCGATCTGCTACAAAGGCACCCTGTAAGGGATGAATAAGTTTTCCTAAGACAGTCTTCAGACGAGACGTCAAGATCTTGGAGATAATCTTGTAAATAGTAGAGAATAAACTAATCGGTCTAAAATGATTTGCCATGGAGGGATTATCAATTTTAGGGATCAAGGCAATAAAAGTTTGATTTATTTCTTTGAGAATTCTGTCTGAGAAGAAAAAGGCTTTAACTGCTCTTATAATTAAAGGACCAATAATTGGCCAATAAGTTTGGAAAAAAGAGGTAGGAAATCCATCCGGACCTGGTGACTTATTAGGAGCTAGTAGGAAAACCGCTTCTTTAACTTCCTCATCCGATATCTCTAGTGAGAAAGGCATTATCTTCGTCATTAAGTTCTGTTTGAATATCTTGTAAATCAACATCAGGGTGCACAAAACAGTTATTGTCTTTAGCAAACCGAGACTTGAATTCTTTTGTAATCTCGCTGCTAATACTTGCTTGTTCTGTGAAGTGAATTCCATCTTTATGATTTTTTTCCTGCTTTTACGAATGGTGGTCTTAGTTTGTAAATAAGCAGTATTGCGGTCTAGATTTTTTTCCCTACCTCTTTGAGACCAATACGTGCGGTTAAAACTAACAAGTTTAGCTTTCTTTCGAGTGAGATTTTCTTGAGCAGTTATCAAGCCATCATTAGTAGGACTTATAGTCTTATACAAAGTTTACTTTGAATACTAATAATTTATCCTCCAACCTCTTTAAGTTGTCTAGTAATGTTTCCAAACTTGAGTTTAGCCCAATTCTTTGAGAGCTTTTTCAAGTTTTTGACTTTTTGAATCACTTGATACATTTGGGAACCCTCACTTCTTGTACTCCAAGCTTAACGTACAAGAGGTTCACAGTCTTTATGACCAACCCAGGCAAGTTCGAACGTAAAGGGGAGGGAGAAAAAGGGGCTTTAGAATCTAACACATGGATAATAGAACAGTGGTCTGAGGATCTAGAATCATGGTGGGAAGTATGCATTAAAGGAAAATCAGAATAACAAGAAGGAGAAGTTAAAACTCTATCTAATCTTTCAAGAACATTATTTAGACTTGCTTTCTTTTTTCTCCAAGTAAAAGTACTTCCAACATAAGGAATATCAATCACATGCAAATTAAACTTGAAAGTTGATAGTCTTTCAAACCTGCTTAAGGATGCAGGAGTGCCCCCTATCTTTTCATTTGCAAAACCAATTTCATTGAGATCACCCGTAACTACAAAAGGTGATGTTAGAGAGCTACAATGAGAAGTTAAGTTAGACCAGAATTGTGCTTTGTGAGAAGAATGAGTAGGAGTCTAGCAGAATATGACTATCAAAGAAGTACCAGCAACAGAATCTTTAACGGAAACAACAATAAAACGAACTTCCTTATATATTACAATCACATCGACAAACTGTTGCCAGAGAACTCAAATACCACCCGAGAATCCTACACAAGGGATAAAATCAAATTGAGAGAAGCCAAACTGCTGCACCAAAGCCAAAGATGGATCATACTGAACTTTGGTTTCCGCAAGGAAAACCAAATGCACTTGATGAAGCTTACAAAGAGGTTTTACTTCTTCACCACAATCTTTTTTCCCCACCACACTAACATTCCAAAAAGCCATTTTATTCATTAATTAACTGTTTAGATGACATTATTGGGCTTAAGATGAACTTCCAATCATAGCGTGTCTTAGTCGTTATTGCTTTGTAATCAACATTCTTATTTCCAGAAAGTTGTCCCAACCAGCTATTAGAACAAAACATTCATATTCCCTATTATTTGATGAATGCTTTTCATCACAAAATCATCAGGGGTAAAGGCAGACAGAAAACCAAACTTCGAATAACTGATACTAGTCACAACATCAAAAACAGCGGATTCAACAAGATTAACTTTTTCAGTTTCAGAAACAAAGTTCATAAGATTTTCCAGAGAAGGAAAACCCTCCATTATTACAGTATTGAAATGCTTAGAACCCATCAAGAAAGCAAACAAACAGTAAGTTCAGAGACTGAGAGACAAACAAGTAAAAGAGGGATAAGGTCCAAGAAAATACCTGCAATGCTTAAAATAGCCACCAAACAGTCTTGAAAAGCATAGCGTAGCCATTGAATAAAAATTTCTTACCAGCCAAATAAAAGAACAAATGAGAAGTTCTCCAGGCTGAAAAGCAAAGAGCTCTAGGCTAGTAAACCCAATCGAGCGGGCGAGATGAGAACCAATGCTGTTGCTTGATTTTGTTTTGATTAATTCCTCTCTTTCAGAAAGTTGAATCTTCGTGATGTTAGAAAATAAATAACACATATAATAAAATAATAAATTAAATAACACAAAATATAAATTAAATAATAGATAAAATAACACAAATTAGAGATTGCTAGCCTCAATTAAGCACGCTAAGGACGCTGTCCTAAAATTGTTGTGCCTCCATACGCGCGGGTTCGAACGTCTAACCAATGACCCCAAGATACGACCCCAAGGCTCACAACGATAGTCTTGTGCATTCACGGGGAGGATGAGATGAACTAATCAAGCTAGTCTCGTCACCCGAATACGAAAATCAAAACTATTTTGAGAGTATTTAGAATTCACAAGTGGATAGACGATTATCAACGACTTAAGTGTACTACCCATTTATATAGGACCTTGGTTTGTAACTCCCACCCCCTCATAATTAAATCAACCTAGATAATATATGAGAGTATGTGTGATCAAAATAATTAATCTAGAGAATAAAATTTTGAAATTTAAAAAGTCTATCTGAAATCTCAATCTTCGTGAGCTTGATGCCCGCTATTTTGGTTGATGTCAAGCACCTGGAACACACTAGCTACGTTGTCCACCATTAGCGATTATGTAATTGGCGACCAATTAGCGACAGAATGGGCTGCCCTCGGTCGATATGGAATATCCCTTTGGGACTTGATCTTTAGGAAGTCTTCACAGACTGCTAATTGACAACTTTGTGGTTTGGCTGCTTTTAATAATCTGCTCCTCTAAAATGCAAGTCCAAGTTGTCTTTGCCACAAAGTACGGATAATTGACTAACATTTTTGTCTTTGTTTCATTCCAACCATTTGCAAGTATCTATCTAGCTTTGGATTTATGATTTTTATAGATGATCTCGACTTATCACAAAATTTTTTTCTTCTACTAATTCATTTGTCTATGTCATCATGAATGACACTTTCCTAGGATGATATGATCTCCATGAAGTATTGGGCAATGGTCAAAATTAGAGTATAAACATTTTTGCTTGTTTTTATCCTTAAATTGTGAAAACTTTTTATATTTATTTTTTTATTGAGGAAAGGAATGGGGTAGGTGACATTAGAATTTACAAGCGCCTCCTTTTAAGGGTAGTTTTTAACCTACATACCACGAGAATATGGCATTGTTCATCCGCGAGTACGGGTACTCTCTTAATTGAAAATATACCTAGTAGAGATTATCAAAACGTGCCAACTGAATATATTATTAGAACAAGTCTAAAGACGGACCACTCACTTCATTTGCTGAGTTTACATTATTTATTATATTTTTAGTAAAAAAAACAATAAATTATCACAAATACTTGCTAGTTCACACAAAATTTTTATAGGAAAGTTAAGGCTCTATTTGATTCACCTTAATTTTACTTAAATTCAGTTCAGTTCACTCCAGATCAGTTTAGTCCATGTGTAACTTTATCACTCATATAACTTTTTATCCCGAAATAATTTCATGATGATAATTATGTCATCGGAAAGATATCAAAACATACTTTCAATTGAGTCCAATATTGACTATGTTTGGACGAATTTTAAATGGTTAACAATCAAGTTTAAAAAATCAGTTCACTTCAGTTCAGTTCAGTTCAGATCAGTTTTATCCAAGTGAATCAAATGGAGCCTAAAAGCCAACCACTTATTGTTTGGTATCTTAGCAAACACTAAAACATGAAAATAAACTTTAAAGTACCAGATACCTCCCTGCAAAAAAAAAAAAACTAGATTTTCAAAAGTATCAATTATTTACGGAGTAAATTTTGTGTGAGACCAACTCATAGAAATATAGAGGTCAGTATTAGTGATTGTTTCACTAAAAAATAACCCACGTCTCATAAAAAATTACAGTGTGACAGTCTCAAACAAGTTTTTTTTGTTATTTACGATACATGTTTGAGAAACAAATTATATTTACAATACATGTTAGGATAGCCCCTGATTTTGGCTCTCTTGAAAAAAAAATAAATTTGTTAGGATGCTCTTTTAGAAAGAAGAAAAAGGAAAAACAGAATATTCGAAAAAGGAGAAAAAGAAAAAAGACTCCTGCATACAATTTCTCATTCTCTATCATTCTCTCTCATTCTCAGTCTTCCTCTCTGTCTTCTCTGGGACATATTTGTTATTTTTCTAACCCCTTCTCTTTCTTTCTGTCTCTCTCTGTCCTTTTCTTTCCCTCTTCCCTCTCTTCTTTCTCTCTCTATCTCTATACCCTATCTACCTGTACGCGTATATATGCGTTAATCAATCTATATACGTCGTTAATCTATTGTTTGATTATTATCCATTTGCTGCATGATCGGTTTGATTACTGTTTCTAATTAGGGTTTCGTGATTTTGCTAAGGGTTCATCGTTGAAGAAAATATTTAGGGTTTTTCCAATCTTGATGTTCTATCGAAACCACGAAAGTTTTGCTTTTGATTTAAGGAGGAGAGAAGATTGAGTTGTTTTTGCTGTATATTGGCTAAGTTAGTTTAATGTACAGCTAGTTTTCCCAAATTTATTGATTGATTCTTCTGAGGAGGCATTTTGGTTGGTTGAATTGCTTCATATAACTTGGGTTCTTTGCTGATTGTTTCTGGCAATTAAGAAAGCTGGGAACTTTGATGGTGGGTACCCAAATCTGACTGCCAAAAGATTTAATTTTGTGCTCTTGTTCTTGGGACTTCAATAGATTGAAAGGGGGTTAGGGTTGGGAAAGATGGATCATATAATTGGTGGCAAGTTCAAGAAGGGGAGAAAAATTGGCAGTGGATCATTTGGGGAGCTGTATTTAGGTATTCTCAATTGCATTCTTTTTTTTATGTTATTTTAAAATTTTGGAGTTTGACTACGTTTTAATGTGCTGTTTTGATTGATCCAGGGGTCAATATTCAAACAGGAGAGGAAGTGGCTATTAAAATGGTATAATGATGTTCTTGGATTCTGAAATTTCAATATTCTGTATGTAATTGATGCTTTGGACTGTATGTTTTGTGTCTGATATTTAAGCAGAGTTGTAGACTTGCATGTTCAGAAGCCATGACTAGGTTGTAGGATTTGGAGAGCCTGCTCTTCTGTTAATTTATTTTTCACATGAACAGTAAATTTCTTGTATATCGGTTGTTGGAATCTTTGTCACTGGGAGGAAGAATTGTATTTGATAGTATGGAAAGTACTAATTCTATCAAAACAGTAATTTGGACAAGAAGGCGTTTACCATTCTGGTTCTGCATTCTTGTTGTTTCATGTGCATGTACCTTCATGGAGTTGATTTTCAGCTGTAACTATACTTTTTCCAGTTATGGCATTGCTTGTGTTTGGAAATGAGGATTTTGACATGCATGCCTCGTCTTTGTCATGTAAACTGTTACATTATATCTCGTGTCCTTGTTTTTCAATGTAATGATCCTTGCCATTACCTTCCAGGAAACTGTGAAGACCAAGCATCCCCAACTTCATTACGAATCAAAATTGTATATGCTTCTTCAAGGAGGAAGTAAGTTCGTTATCTAGCATTTATTATGTTGAAGTTTGGAAACTTTGGACTTTGAGCAGCTTACTGTTTCCCCTTTAGAGTGCAGCAAGGTTTTGCTGGCATGAGAAAATTTTTCTATTTAGTAATTTTGTGAGGTAACTTGTGGTAATTAGGGAATGCGTAGCTAAGAAGTGCGACTAAATATTGTAGTTTGATGCTGCAAGTAATGGCATTTATCCGCCTGAAGATTTTGGCAAACGCGATTATACATTATAGAATCTCAGCTTTTCTTTTGTGATTGGGAATGAGATTGTTCCGCTTTCTCTTGCCCCTTACAACTGCTGCAATTCTTCAAACCAAAAATTATCTGGAGTTTTTAGTAGTAACATAATCTATTTAACTTGAAAATTAGCCCATTTTTTAATTCTTTTGTGCCTTGTATCTGAAGGTGATAGACATATGGTTATTTCATCCTGGCTCGATTTTCCACTTTGACGTGCTAGGATATACTACACATTTGTCATCTCAATCTTTAGGCTAAAAAAGTTGATTAAATTCGACATCATGTGTTTCCTGCCTATGACTCACTAGACTCTTTGCATTTGTTTAATATCGAGAAAGTGTATTTGCTATGCTTGAAGGAATTGTTTTTAATATTTTTTTTAACCAGCCATTCCTTGGACTTAGGTGACTTCTATGGTGAACTGCTGAATCAATATGCCATAAGAAGTAATAGGAACGGTCTGGATTAGATGCTTAGTGAAATAAAATCATTATGCTGTGAACAATGATTATTTGGTTCAATGTAAGAATAACTCTTTTTAATGTATTTTTGTCGTTGTTGAAGCTGGAGTTCCCCATCTGAAGTGGTTCGGAGTTGAAGCTGAATATAATGTCATGGTGATTGATCTTCTTGGACCAAGCTTGGAAGACCTATTCAATTACTGCAACAGAAAGTTCACTTTGAAAACAGTATTAATGCTTGCTGACCAATTAGTAAGTATCTTTATTTATTTTTTTCCTGCACATGATCATTTTGAGCTTCTGATATTATTCTAATGCTTCGTTTGTTTTCAGATTAATAGGGTTGAGTACATGCATTCAAGAGGTTTTCTTCACCGTGATATAAAACCTGATAACTTCCTGATGGGCCTTGGTCGCAAAGCAAATCAGGTAGTCTTGAATAATTTGGCAATTAATTTGTGTAGTTATTTTGTTTTATTTTTAGTTGTATAATTTATAGTAAGTGCTATTGCTTATCATTAGATTATTTGCACTTGAGTAGTAGAAGACTATAGGGGACTAGGGAGAAGCGAAAGCGTAGGTAGAGAATATGCTGCTGACCGCTGTAGATTATTTCCTTTTCTTTTCTGATTTCTGATGTTGTTTAACTGTCCCTGTCTGGACGTTTGCGTGTTTTGGGGCTTACATTAGATATTTTTCTATCAGTACTTGGGGAACGCTGTAATCTGAGTGCATTTGTTTGATGTAGGTCTACATTATTGATTATGGACTAGGTAAGAAGTACAGGGATCTCCAGACTCATAAGCACATACCGTACAGGTAACTATTGAACGGTTTCATTGTCCTTTAATTTGCACAAATTTTTCTGTTGTATCTTTGGTTTCCTAGCTTGCTTCCTAGCCGAGATCTATGTAAGTCACCCTTGTCCTGGGAGTTGGCACTTCTATTGGGTGCTCCCCCTCTTCAACCATTGTTCACAAACTTGTTTGTCTTCAATCCTAGGACTGATTGGTTACATATCCTGTTACAGGGAGAATAAGAGTCTGACTGGCACAGCACGTTATGCAAGTGTCAATACTCATCTTGGAATCGGTTAGTAAAAAACTGTATAAATTGTATTTTTATTGTGATAAGTGGGTAATGGTTCAGTTTCAGAATTTGACCTTGTCCGATTGCTTTGCAGAACAAAGCAGACGGGATGATCTTGAATCTCTTGGTTTTGTTCTTATGTACTTCCTTAGAGGCAGGTGAGGAAATTACAGCTGTGGATTTTAATTAATTTTCAGAGTTGTTTTTTCTTTGTCAGGAGAAGGGGGCTGCTGACATAGTATTTTTGTCATCTTCGTTTCTAAAGTCCTTTTTGTTTTACGTTTGGATCAGTCTTCCGTGGCAAGGACTAAAAGCAAATACCAAAAAGCAGAAATATGATAAAATAAGTGAAAAGAAGATGATGACCCCTATTGAGGTACATTGGTGACTTGGCATTCTCAACAAATCATTTACTGTGATGCATGTGATTGTATAAAACTTATGCTGTAGGTGCTATCATTCTTATGGATTTGATACTTTAGACAACCTTCAAGATATCTGGCTGAACTACTAGGACAACATTTTGTTTTTCTGAGGGCTATTACCCCTCTTTACTTGTTTTTGTTTTGTATTTTCTGTTGGGGGAAGGGCGAAGGGTGTGTGTTCATGTGATACCCTCTAGCCAATGTCTATGTAAAAGGGAAAAAACAAGAAGTCCTTCATGTTTGGTGCTGGCATGGGGTTTGGCGCAGTTCTATTTCCAAAATGATTTCAGAATGCTGTTCATGAAGCTGAAGATGACATGACACTTTTCAGCTAGTTGTGTGGTTCTCAGTGGTTGTGACAGCAAAAGCAATATGTGATTTTCTGCTGATAAATGTGAATTAGTTAGTTTTGGATAGCAACATAAACTTATCCTATTTTTCCTTTATTGTTTAGCGGAGGGGTGGATAGGCAAAGAATTAAGATGTTGTGGGATGTTTGAAATGGTATAGTTTGTAGCATTATCTGATGGTAAAGTTGCAGGGGTATCTGATGGTTGTTTTTGTAAATAATAGTTAGGGACTTTGGGGGCGCTTGATTTTTTGGCTTCCTATCATGTAGTAAAGGTTTTGCTGGCGTCTTATTTTGGTCTGATTGCATTGCTAGTATATGTAAAGATGGTGCATCTAAATGGGCAGATGTTCAACAGGTTCTTTGCAAATCACATCCGTCAGAGTTTGTATCGTACTTCCACTACTGCAGATCTTTGCGCTTTGAAGATAAGCCAGATTATTCATATCTAAAGAGGCTTTTCAGGGAGCTATTTATTCGAGAAGGTAAGTGTGACGATGAGTACATCAGAGTTTGTATCGTGCCTCCTCTACCATTTTGTCTGTTAGTCTTCCTAAATATCTGCTCTTCCTGTAGGTTACCAGTTTGACTATGTGTTTGACTGGACAATAATGAAATATCCTCAGATTGGTGGTGGCTCTAGAACACGGGTCAGTATTTCTTTGTTTTTGTTGCACATTTTTACCTGCCCCTATATGGTACTGACTGACTGCTGTTTTTCTCTATGTGTTTTCCAGCATCCTGGTCCTAAGCCAGCTTTAAATGCGGGACCTTCTGTTGAAAGACCAGAAAGGACCTCAGGTTTGTGCTCTCTTCCTCTAGTTTAAAACTTAAGCAAATCAACTGTCACCGCAATGGGATTTTGAGCATTATTTTAATGGATCTTCTACATTCTAAAAAATGAACTTCAACTCTGTACTTTGAGCTCATTTGTGGACCATTGGCAAATTCTAAGAAATTCATGGTATGTCTTGAGGATATGTAGTGTGATGATAAATTTTTTTAGAATTTACTATATAAAGTTGTGTGATGGAGATGGTCCCATCTTTTCTTCGTACTCAATTTCAATCGGCTGATTCCTCAGTTCGTATTATGTCATTTAGTGGGGCGAGAACTTCGGGACAGACTGTCGGGTGCAGTGGAGGCCATTTCTCGACGAAATGCTTTAGCTTCTGGTGATCACTCCAAACATAGGTCACAAGATGTCCCTGCATCCAGACATGTGGTAATCTTTGTATAACTTCTTTATAATACATCATTCAAATGTCTCTAGATTATTTTTTCCTTTTCCGGTAACATTCATAATGATTGCTGGTGAACTGGACTTGTGTTATACCTGGAAAGCTGCTGCACTTGATTTGCTTATTTTGGTTTCTTATTGCACATGAACAGAATTATACAAGAAACTTTTGATGATGAGGAATACTTCATAGGGCTCTTTGTTTCCCTCGGGATTATGTAAATTTTTCATGTGCACATATGGAAGGACTAGGGATCTTCTTACACCCAATGTAGAAGTTTGTTTTACACCCTTGAATTTCTTTTCCAGGATGCATATATTGACTTTATGCTCATGATGCACATCAACCTTACAACTTGATGGGAGTCTCTAACAATAGTCATTTTGCGAACTCTTAAGACTTGGGTGCTCAAATATATCAAAATGGAGTCAGATTTCTTAAAACTATATGTGCACTAGAAAGATAGTTAAGGAAGTCCCAGTAATTTTGCAAATTCTTTTAAGGTGTAACGATCCTGCTTCCATGTCAGATTTTATTGTATATTGTGGACACCCCTAGCCTAGGTCCCCCCTGAAGAAAAATTTAATTTGTTTGCGAACTGCTACTATAGTTTTAACTTCTAAGAGTAGGAATGGGATGAACCCAGTATGGATTGAGAAGCATGCTTTAATCCATGTAGTTGTGCTTTATCTTACTTAATACCACAAAGTATATCTAGTATGCTTTCAATATAAAGCCATTTGAACTTGATTATGGGCAAATATCTGATGGTTGATCTTTCAAATCTCAGCAGAGAGATGCTGACAAGGCAAACATTTCCAGACTTAGCTCTTCTTCTAGAAGAGCAGCAGTTGTGTCAAGCAGCAGGCCTACCTCCTCTGGTGAACTTGGAGAGAGCCGTGCAGGTCGACTTGACTCTAATGGAGTCCGCCATTCATCAACCGTACAGAGACTTCAACAAGGACCTGAGTCTAGGCCCACTTTACGAACCCGCGCTTCCGGTTCAAGAGGAATCCGTGATGATCATCTTCGTAGCTTTGAACTCCTCTCTCTCCGAAAATAGGAAGAGAGTAATTTGTCCCGTAAGACATCTCAATTTCCGAGCCAAATGGTTAATTGCATTTCATCTGGGTTCCATCATACTCATGTATTACCATTTTTACCATCATGGTATTACCCCACTTCTTTTATCCCCATTAGAGAATTTTTGACCAAATGTAATGTGCTATCTACTCTTCCTGGGCTACATTTAAGATTAAACAGAAATTTACCTAACATAAATGTTTTCTCTATTTTAAAGGTGAAGAGCTGCCCCTCCTCGCTGTTCTATGTAGCTCTTTGTTTCTTTTGTTTGTGAGACCGTGCTAGGCCATGTTCGAGAGAGGGATTACATGATAGCAAACTTTTCTTTCTTTCTTTTTTCCCCTCCTTTTCCTAGGTTGAACTATGAAACTTGTTGTGAACAATCCCAAATGTAAAGAAAAACACACACACACACACAAACAAGGGTTCACTGTATTAATTTAATAAAATGATTTATCATTTTAATTAGTGAAAACAAAACTTTTTTTTTTTCTTTCTAAATCTGGTTGTTTAAAATTGATTATATGAATCAATTATAGAAATAGGAAAATACCCTTAGGCCCATGAGTCATCAACACATGTTCTTGGATTCGGGCTTCAAAGTTGAGTCGGGACATAATTTCTACCACTAGTTGTTTGAACACAAGATATATCTCATTGACTAAATAGAGTGTCGTAATCAAAGTGAATACATATAAGATAAGTGAGGTTGTGTTTTTGATTATTTAACTTTGAGGTTCAACCTTATGAGTCAATGTTCCCAATTATCAAAAGAGCAAGGTGTTTAACCGTTTGACCACCAAGATTAAACTTTTTGGGGCATTTAGCCTCACGAGATATACAATAACTAATTCAACCTCAACGACTTTCTGGGCAAATATTAGTGTAATAGCCCTCGGCAAATATTAATGTGGTAGTCCTCTACTCCTATCATTTGATCTCTCTCTAGGTCATTTTTGCACATATGACTAGAGTATAGAGACATACCACCCGCAATGGAAAAAAACAGAGAGTTGAAAATATGGGTGTGTGTTAGGGATGACAATCAAGTCCGAACCCGATCTGAATCCGATCCGTTTAGGCCCAAAAAATCCGAACCGAATCAAAAAAATCCGAGTCCGAATCCGATTAGCAAACTCCGAATCGGATTCGGAGCGGATTCGTATGTTGTGTGGAATCCGTCAAAATCCGATCCATATCTGAATCCGATTCGAATATCAGATTATTTTTAATATTTAAAAAAAAAGAGCACTACATTAATATATTTGAATTAAGTATATATATTCACCTTTGTTTGTATCTTAAATCCTTAATATATATACCATATTTATTTTTGTTGAATTAGCAATTAGCTATTTGGTATATCTTATATATGTTCACATTTAAATAAAAAAATTTGGAAGTAAGTCGAGTAAACGGATCGGATCTGAATCGTATTCGGAGGTTACCGACTCCGAATAGTTTCGGATTCGGATCCTTCCTAATCGGAGGTTATTCGGATTCGAAGGTGATTTTAGAATCCGTTTAGTATTCGGAGCGGATTTAGATTTAGCATAATCCAATCCGAATCCGATCCATTGCCATCCTTAATGTGTGTTGCCTTTACGATACCAAGGAAAATCTATTTTACAAAATTCTAGGGTAGGAATATTTCTTGAAATTAAAAAAAAAAAATTGGTGGAAAGAAGGAAAGTGAAGCACGGAAACGCGAAATGGCAAATGTGTGAAAGATATTTATTATCACGAACCCTCTTCTTCTTCTTCTTAAACCGACCACCAATACCCCAAGTTACTAGCTAACTAGCGGTCCATAATTTCCTTCACTTTCTCGTCGTTATTTTCCCTCTTATTCGCCTTAACCCTCTTTAATTACTTTTACTCTAGTCTTCAACCAACGTCTTCTTCTTCTTCTTCTTCTTCTTCTTCTTCTTCTTCTATCTCTTCCGGTATGACTTTCTCTCTCCTCCTTTTCTGTGTTTGTATGAATTGTCAGTACTAGGTTATGAATTTTCAATTGAGTTCTTGAATTATTAAATTGTATGTATGTGTAATTGATGCAGATAAGCAAAGGCGAATTTGATGCAATATTTGTGCTGAGAGTTCAATTTAGCGGGGATTTGCAATGGCGGCTTCAGCTTCTGCCGTTGCTGGTGGTGTTTTGAAAATCAATATACCTAATAATAATAATAATAATAATGGGGGAGATAATTCATCGAGAAGAACTCGATTGAGTATCGTTAATGGTGGTTCTAGGTCTTCTCCTATTTACTCTCGATTAAATCTTCGGCGCTCTCCTCTCAACTTTCCCAAGTGCAGGTGCTTATCTTCTTCTTCTTCTTGAAGTATTTATTTAATTTAATTTATTCATTTTTGTTTATTTTTGTTCGTATTTAAGTGTTTCAGTTTGCTTCGGCTGCTGTTCTTGTTTTCCTTATATTCTACTGCTATCTCAGTTAGCCAAGTACCAGTTTAATTAATTATGTCATGATTGTAAATAATTTAATATTATTGTCCATACAAATATCATGGTAATGGAAGCTTGTAATTTCATTTTATAAACAAGAGGGAGGCTATGGTAATATGGTTTTTGTTGGGGTAAGTAGGAGAAGTTGGGGTGACATCCACTTGTTGTAGATGCCGAGGAATGCAAGGATATTTTCTAGGGACTAGGGTCATTTCATCACCTGAGCTACTTTGAGATCAGGTGAATTATTGCCATCTTTGTGGGTTAACTCGAGAAGGGTTTTTAGGAGTTGCTCAAATCGTGGGTCAACTTGTAATCCTCATTGGTTGGTTTTATACAGTCATAACGCTAGTTTAATACTATTGTTACTTTAGTTTTAAAAAATGACTCAAGGTTGGTCCATACACTAATATGCAATTGAAGTTCAGAATCGGGTTAGGAATACAATGCAACTAGACAACTACTGATCCAAGAACTGAATGAAAAGCATAGGGTTCTTGCCGGAGGATTCTTTCATTTCTGTGTTGTGACTCTGGATCTAGACTTCTACGTGCTATTCATATAATCATGTTAAAGGTTTAAGGGTTGGGACATCCTTTCATCTATCTGAAACCAGTTGGTGTAGAACAGAATAATAGATTGATGCAATATCATTGCATGCTGTGTTGTCTGATCTTGCATGCTGAACTATAATGGAAAATTTGTGAACATGGTGACCAAAGTGCCTCTTTCCCTTTTTCCTTTGTTTTTGGGGTGGGGTGGGGGCTGGGTGGGTGTTACTGTTTGTTAACTGTTCAATGACCCGGTAAAACCAGTTTGTAGTGTAGTGCAATATTGTGTAACCTGCTTTGATTATATTGTTCGCACATCTAAAAATAGAAGTATTTACTACTACATATGTTGGTAAGTAATTAGTAGCTTCTATATTCACTAACTCTGCATTTATTCCCTCTTGAATCATTTGGATTAAAGGTGGTCCCATGATGGTCAACATAGCACATCAAGATCACTTAATATGAGAAATGATATATGGAAGCAGAAAGGCTTCATTCTTAGGGAGCATCTTCCCCTGGCAATTCCAGCAAGAGATAGCATGGCCATGTGCTGCAACCAGATACATCGCAGAAGGGGTTCATACGCTAAAAGTTTTAGTTCCAGATTTTCGACTGACAGATCAACGTTTCCTTTGTCAAAGGATGGTGTTCACAGTACGTTTGTAAGTAAGCGCCATTAAGCTACTTTAGCTTAATTTTATGCGTGAGACATCAGTCATCTATGGCTTGTCTGAATGTTTGAGTTCTTTTGTGTGCATGTGTGTTGAGTAGTATCTAGCGATGCATTTATCTGCTATCATACTGTATTAGAGAGAGAGAGAGAGTGTGTGTGATGCATTGATCTGCTATCATACTGTATGAGGAGATGGTTCATTGTAGTTATTCAATAATAATGGTTTTAGAACAAAATTTTGTAATGAGATGAATTAGTATTGTCAGTTTCAGATAGCCTTCAGTTTCAATATAAGTCATTTTTGGATAACAACAAAGCATTTACTATTGTTTCCGAGAATCCAAATTACCCTTCCTCTTTTAATGCAAATTCAAACACTGAGTATTTGGTGTAATTTTTTCAAGTAGGATATTTTAATCAAGCGTCTTTTTTGTAAAGATTTAAGAGAACCTTAGTATGTGGGAAAAAACCTTAAACACTTCATATTTAGAAACGGAGGGAGTATTGCCTATAAAATAGTGGATAGGGGAGAAGCTACACCTTCGCTGCTAATTTTTGTACAACAAATGTTTCTTGTGCTTCCTGTTTAGGCTCACCATACTGGTGGTTTCTCCCCTAATCAAGCTTTGCTTTTGTTGAAATACTTCTCAGACCTCCTCAAGTTGTCCTATTTACTGTTGTAGATTTCCTGAATTAAATCCCTAATTATGCCATCCTGTCTAATATTTTGTTGCCATTTGACATGAAGTATTTTCGCTGACCCCTTTTCTTTCAAAAATTTTCACTAACACTCAATGCTACATATTGTCTTTTGATGTTTAGTCATTCCTATCTACTGTGTATGAGATTGCTGAAGTGTTGAATATTGAGGATCTTTCTTGGAAGATTTATTCTCAATGTTTCATGTTTAATGCGTTCGTAGGCGAAGCAACATCTTGTTAGATGTGCAGCTGTTGGTCCAGATGAACCACATGCAGTGAGCACAAGTTGGCCAGAGGGCACGTTAGAGAAACCAGGATTGGATTTTCTGGATCCTGAAGTAAGAAGAGTAGAAATGGAGGGATTTTTGAACACTGAACTTCCATCCCACCCCAAGTTATACCGAGGACAGTTGAAAAATGGACTTCGCTATATTATTTTGCCCAATAAAGTTCCACCAAACAGGTATCTCTAAACCATGGGCTTTGTATTATGATTTTCTTATCTAAAACTGTATGTCTTGCTTTTAATTTGCTTAAGATCTCATGCTTATGAAATGCATCAAGATCATCCCCAGTTTGCTCAGAGGAGTAGGTTTGTTGATTACTTATAGTATCTCTATGGAGTCAATCATTTAAATGCGTAATATTAATATAGGCATGAATTTGAGCAACTTGTGAGACGTTTCTGGATGAACACACTGTTTCCTATTTGCTGCATACTTTCTTTTCTGATCCGGAGAGGGTGTGTGTGTGTGGGGGGGGGGGGGTGGTATTGGAGTTGTGGGTGGACTTCTGGCAGAGTACTGGATTTATTTTCTTCTTGCATTATGTGGTGCGGATCAGTGGGTAAGGACAAGCCAGTTTATATTGACAGGAAGGAAAGGGGAAGGATACGAAGTGAGGAAGAGACATTGGATGGAGGAAATAGGGAAAGAGAAAGGAATTAGGCAGTCGACAAAGACTACTTATGTTAATAGGAAACTAGATAACAAACTCCTATGGAGTTCTCCAACTATAGTGTAATAGAAGTTGGAAAAACGGAAATGTTCAATATGACAATCTTTTCCTTTCCATTTGGTCTTCAATAACAGTGCATCCTAGTTCTACACTGTTTTTTATTTTATTTTATTTTATTTTATTTTATTATTTTTTTTTATATTTTAATATATATTTTTTTAATCTCACCCCCTCCTCCTAGAAAAAAGGTTGCAAACGTAGAGTTTTCTGTTATGCAATGAAATTTTTGAGTATGATATTATTTTACGTTCTAGATCTTTTTTTTAATTGAACGTTCTAGATCTTATAAAAGTCTATATCCAGAAATTTCTATTGTATGAGGATATCACTCTTTTCTCCTTTCTTACCTCCATTCCTTTTCTTTTTTCTCCTTGATTTGATTTTTTTTTTTTTGGTGGGGGGGGGGGAGAGGGGAGAGGTGGGAGTTGAACTTATTGTTAGCTCACCGTTTGTTCGTTAGTGATTGTAGACTTGTAGTTCTGGATGTAAAAGCTCAAGGATGTGCTTTTGCTTGATTGCTCTGCTTCTAGGTTTGAAGCCCATATGGAAGTTCATGTTGGATCTATTGACGAGGAAGATGATGAACAAGGGATCGCACATATGATAGAACATGTTGCATTTCTTGGAAGCAAGAAGCGTGAAAAGCTGCTTGGTACCGGAGCACGGTCTAATGCTTATACAGATTTCCACCACACGGTCTTTCATATTCATTCTCCAACTCGTGCAAAGGTTTGTTGGTTTTGTTTTTCATTCGTGTGTGGAACGGTTGCGACTGTGGGATAGTGGAATGTAAAGGTTTTTAGTTCTTGTTCTGGGTTGAATCACATGTCACATGCTACAACATGCATATATTTTAATGCATATATTTTTTTATGCAATATGTTGCCTTCCTCACAAGTCACATGTCCAATCTCTGAAGTGCAGATTATCTTCACTATGGATGATCTGGCAATCCAGGATCATGGATCATTATGAGGATACCTTATCCTCCTTTTTGTAAATGATTTAATCAAATTTATTTTTCCAATCTTAAAAAAAGAAAAGAAATTAAACGTGAATTATTTGCTTCAGCAAAAGTATTGTATATGCTATGGGTGTGGAGCCAGGGCACGTGGCACTTCAGTTTAGACCCAAAAAGCAATGAGTGAACCCTAGGCACATACTTCTATCCGATAGTTGTGCAAATAGTGCTACAAAGATTACAAGTTTAATTGGAGAATATTATGCCCTCCTCTGCTGTAATTGTTGACTCTTCATTAATTGAAATTTTCTCTTTATCTAAAAAATAACAAAGATGACATGTTTATAGAATGCGTATACTGTATAGGTGAGTACTATCATCATTTGGCTTTGTTTGAACACAAGTGAAAATGTCATTTGCCTTTTAATACACGGATAGGTGACTATGAGGTAGACGGTAGACCTAATATCACAATTGGGGTGATAAGGAAGATACTTAGTTAATTTGTTTTATAATGGCTTAGTGCAAAAATAATAGTGTGCTTATTGTGATAGTTTAAGGACAATTGTTGGAACTTTTTATGCAAAAAGGAAAAAAAAGGACCGAACTAAATACTTGTAGCAGTTATTTTCTCAGTTTTTGGCTCAGGTTTGTTTGGGTGTTCTTTTCTTTTTTGCACCGTCCTCATTAACTATATTGTCTTTCTTAGAAAGTTCTGGTGAGTTGTTATGGAGCTTTGCTGTTTTTGTGATTTTCTACTGGCAACCAGCTTTGGGTATATATATGATATTCACTAACAACAAACTTTGTGATATTTGTCAGGACTCTGATGGTGATCTGCTTCCTTTTGTACTTGATGCTTTGAATGAGGTAGCAATCAATTATGCAACTAAAATTACACATATAAGTTTTTCTTATCTGAAAATAATAAATTGCACAGCGAAGTTAATCCAACATTTTCCAGCAACCCAAGGAGTCATATAGAATGAATGGCCTAATGGTGCTTCCTCTTCATGCATGCAGATAGCTTTTCATCCCAAATTTCTTGCATCAAGGGTTGAAAAGGAAAGGCGAGCAATATTGTCGGAACTGCAGATGATGAATACTATAGAATATCGTGTTGATTGTCAGGTGTGGATGAGGGTGGTCCAATGTCTGGACGCTTTCTGTTTAAATGTTCTTTATTCTTTCAAGTTTTGGCTCTACTCCCTAAACCTTTCTAGAGGTGGGATTACACTGGGTTATTGCATATCATGATTCTTCTCTTCATGTCTTTCATGCAGCTCCTACAATATCTGCATTCTGAGAACAAGTTGAGCAGAAGGTTTCCAATAGGATTAGAGGAGCAGATTAAGAAGTGGGATGTTGATAAAATTAGGAAATTTCACGAACGCTGGTACTTCCCAGCGAATGCCACCTTGTACATTGTCGGGGATTTAGATAACATTTCGAAGACAATTTATCAAATTGAGGTGAGTGGCTTATTTTCATTTTTTTCTTCTACATATTATATATGGTAACAAATGAAAATTCATTTCCTGTGCTTGGGTATCAGTTCAGTCAAATGGGTAGTTGCAGGTCTCATGTTAGTGTGGTTAATTGTAGGTTGTGTTTGGCCAGTCCGGCATAGAGAATGAAATAGATGCCTCCCCACCTCCTGCACCTAATGCTTTTGGTGCCATGGCGAGTTTCCTGGTGCCTAAGTTATCAGTTGGGCTAGGAGGGACTTCTCAGGAAAAGACTTCGAGTACCGATCAATCAAAGATTACTAAGAGGGAAAGACATGCTGTACGCCCTCCTGTCCGGCACAATTGGTCTCTTCCTGGCAGTGGCAGTGTGGCCGATCCTCCTCAGATATTTCAGCATGAGTTGCTTCAGAATTTTTCTTTTAACATGTTCTGCAAGGTAGGTAAATTCTCATCTAATCTGCTAATAAATGCTGTGCTCCAAATTTATGCAAAATGCTTGCCTGCTTGCTCACTGTGTTACAGTTTTTGTTGCTTTCTCCGTTCCGCCACTTCTCCCCTTTTTTCTTTCGTGATGATGAAGGTGGGTGGAATAGTTGCTATTGTGTTCTTCACTATCGTGCCTCGACATTGTTTTGATTTTTGAATGCATGAGTTTCTTAATCTAGTGGTAGATAAATCACTGTCTCATGCTTTCGATGATTGCATCCCATAATACTCATACGAGCAAATCATATCCCAATGATACATTAAAGATCCATATCCGTGGCCAGTGCAAATTCTTTACCATAGATGATTTAGGTAAACCAAACAGTTGCTTGTGTCTTTCCGTAATAGAATAATCTTTGAATTACTGAAGAAGGCCTAATAAAAGCAGAAGGTTAAATGAACCTAAGATATTTATCAGCTTAAATAGGCCACTTCACTATCCCAGTTATCTTCACTTTACCCTGTTGATTGTTGAGGATTTCCCCGTAAGATGGCATTGGTTTGTTTTTGAGGAATGGGATTGGGATGGCAATGGAACTAAGGGGTTTGTCACGGAATCAATAGAAAAGTCCATGTCCTAGAGAAATATTTTTGGATGGAATCTTAAAATACTTCCTCACTCTCAAATGACTATCCCCTACTCTTGCTCCTTCCCGATCGCCACTCGTAGGCCCACAAACTCCTCACCACAAAGCCTTAGGTGAGGGTTAGCTCTCTTCCTGTTTCCCGTGTTTATTCTGTGTCAATTCCGTGTCAGTCTTAAAGTTCATAGTTATTACATGAAGCATATGATTGCATTGTATGACAAATTAGTCAATCGTGTTGGGTTTGGACTTGTTCGTGTTGTGTTCGTATTTCTCTAACTCTGTATCATGCTGTCGTGTTGTGTTGGAGATTGCTAGCTCTGTGTGTCACCATGGGCTTGGATATGTCATGGCTCTCTATTGAATATCTGGTCAAAATCCCCTCTACTTTGTGCCAGATTAGATATTGTTGCTGATCTTCGTCTTGTGGTAGTTGTTTGTATTTTGAACTTAAGGCAAATCTCCCAGACCTGGCCTGCTCCTGTGGTCTGGGACTGCTTGTACAATACTTCAGATTGGTACAAAATAAAGGCCTGTAAGGATTGAGCCAATCTCTCTGCTACAGATGACAAATGTGCAGTCCTTAATTAGTTCTGGTGTTATTACGGCTACCATTGTCTTTCTGAATTGACTGTTTGATGAGGTTACTTTGTTGCAGATTCCTGTGAATAAAGTTCAGACATACGGCGGTTTGCGAAATGTACTAATGAAGAGGATCGTTCTTTCTGCCTTACATTTCAGGATTAACACCCGATACAAGGTGCATTATTCTAGCAATAGTTTGTTATTTACTTTTGCAAAGTTTCATTCTTCTGATTCTTTATTTGTCATATATAGCAGTTCTGTTTTCTTGTTTTTGGGTTTTTATTTACATGATTATGCATAGATGTCATAGTATGATGCATGTAGTTTGTGACACTGTGAAGATATGGAGTGGATCTACAACAATCTTTCACATCTGCCCGGTACATTCCTCATTGTATTACAATTGGAGTAACGCTTACATTATTCAGGGCCTTCTGGTACCAAAGCTCGTAGAGAGTTAAACAGGGGAAAACCCTAGTTTTATTGCTTATGCAATGAATTATTTCATGCTTTTTTTTTAAAATCAAGCTTTCATTTCTTGTTCGTCATGTCGTATTCATGTCTAATTAGTATCCTTCAGATTGTCTTCTTCTTCTAGCTAATGTTAGTGCATCGGTCATAAAATTAAGAATTCTCCCCCCCCCCCCCCTCCTTTCTTGTTTGTCAGCTAATCTTTTGAATATGTGCAGAGTTCAAATCCGCCTTTCACGTCAATTGAGTTGGATCACAGTGATTCAGGAAGAGAAGGTTGCACTGTAACCACTCTTACAGTTACTGCAGAACCCAAAAACTGGCAGGATGCCATCAAAGTTGCAGTTCATGAGGTTTGTGCTCTATTTTTTTTTTTTTTTGGGTTATAATCTTCAGGTTGAAGACACTTTGCAGGTAGGTGATATTTGTTTTCTGAGTGCAGGTTCGAAGGCTAAAGGAATTTGGTGTGACGAAAGGTGAATTAGCACGTTATAGGGACGCTTTGTTGAAAGATAGTGAACATTTAGCTGCCATGATCGATAATGTGCCATCTGTGGACAATTTGGATTTCATTATGGAGAGTGATGCATTAGGACACAAAGTGATGGATCAGGGACAGGGACATGAGAGTTTGGTTGCTGTTGCTGGAACAATTACCCTTGAAGAGGTATGCTACATTCTTTAGCACCGATATTTGCCCACTAAGTTTCTGGTGAAGAGCTGTTCTTAATGCGCTTCATGCATATATTGTTGACTGATGCTCATGTATATACCACATTACTCAAAGTTCTTCAGTCATATAATACTAATGCTAGATCCTTTATAATTCAATTAGGATTGGGGGATGCCTTAACATTGGTATTTTCAAGTAAACTTTCAACTTTTTCAGAACTATCCTTGTTTAGAATGAACATGTTGTGAGGTGGCATGTTGCTCTTCTCATAGAACAAGGGAGAGATGATAAGTTTCTAACTGAAATCGCCGTAACTCAAAAAGATGGTGAAGTATCTAAACAATACTTGAAAATGGATGAGTAGGAGAAACCGGTGCTGTGGTTTTATGGTTGTTGTTGCTTCTCCTTGTAATTATATGGTATGATTATATGGGGTCTATGATCGGCTAGTCTTTTAGACAAACATTTGTTAATCTTAAGGTGATTTCAGAAAAGTATTTGACAATTCATGATGTTTGGTTGAAGGTAAACTCAATTGGTGCTGAAGTATTGGAATTCATCTCTGATTTTGGCAAACCAACTGCCCCCGCTCCTGCAGCAATTGTTGCTTGTGTTCCAAAGAAAGTGCATAGTGATGGTTCCAGTGAAACTGATTTCAAGATATCACCACCTGAGATTTCTGAAGCTATAAGAACAGGATTGGAGGAACCCATTGAGGCTGAACCAGAGGTGCAATTTTTTGAAAATGTGCTCACAGTTGTTTGGAGACCTATATACCATGTTTCTGAATTTAATAGGACAGCTTGATGAATCTATTGTTGCTTCTGTATTTTTGCAGCTTGAGGTGCCGAAAAATCTCATAACTCCATCACAGCTACAGGAATTGAAAGTGCAGCGCAGGCCTGCATTTGTTCCATGGGAGGCAGAACAAAATGACACTAAATTTTACGACAAAGAGACAGGAATCACTCAGCGGCGCCTTTCTAATGGTATTCCTGTAAATTACAAGGTATAGCGTTTTATTTTAACATCACTATGCCACATAATTTTGTTTTTTTTGTATGTTTCCCTAGAGGCTAGCACTATAAACTCCCTATTATTGTTGGTTGTTCTTGGTTATTTACATGTATTTATGTGTGATATGGAACTTCGTGTTATACCCGAACTAGGGAGCTATATGGTTTTTGGCCTTCAGAATTGAGAGGCATCCTTGCAATGTAAAGGCTGCTGGATCTAATTTATTGCAGTTCAATATCTTCTAGAATTTCCCATAGAATTTGATATGGCTTTCTGTTTTCTTGTAGCTGTATCTTTTGTTTAAGTTTGGAAAAAGAAAATCTTCATGAAGAAGTTTGGATAAAGAAAAAGAATTTCTGGTTAATATTTCATTTTCACTTTTGAAGTGCCGTCACTAAATAATCCTTTCACCTGCTTGAAGCCTTGGACCTTTTGAAAGAAAACAATTTGAAAAGAAGATCTGAACAATAAAATGAATGAGTATGACATAAAAAAAAACGTAATTTCATTCGTGCCAGGTAACAAGCTTTGCCCCACAATCAGAGTTATGATTCTCGAAAAGGTCGGAATTAATTTTGTGCTCTGAGGGCTATGATAGTTCATGCTGTTTTAGTTTGCTTGTGAATTCTACATCTATGTAGTTTGGTGGCTGTCTCTAGTGGTCTAGTTGGATTTTTCTTGCGTTTCTTGTATTTAACTGTAGTTTATATCATCATAGATCTCAAGACATGAAAACCAGAGTGGTGTCATGCGACTCATTGTCAGTGGTGGACGAGCTGTGGAGAGTCCAGAGGCAAAGGGATCTGTTGTTGTTGGAGTTCGGACTCTCAGTGAAGGTGGTCGTGTTGGAAACTTTTCTAGGGAACAGGTAGACATCATCTGGCATTTATTGTTTTGATGTAACTCTAAAGACATTGATCTCTTTGGGTTTGGATGGTATATTGATGATTTCTTCTTGTGTGTATAGCTTGCTTACATCAAGCAAACAAAGATGCTAATAAAAATGCTAGCAATGTTAATCTTGTTCCTTGTAGAACTGCCTAAATTTGACTAAGTATGGGGGGTGTGCATAAGTAGTAAGACCAATAAATTACTAGCTAAAATGTTGTTCTAGCTGTATTTGTTTTAAATGCACCTATAAACTGATTGGACCTTTGTGGCTGTAGGTTACAGAAAATGTGTCAATCATAAGTTGTCTAATGCTGATGTAGTGTTACATGCTCCATCATATCTTTGTTATCATTTTGTAGTCAACTGAGTCTCTTGTTTTCTTATTATGTCGGAGGCCTTACCGAAACATTCATTATTGTTGTACAGGTTGAGCTTTTTTGTGTGAATCATCTGATAAATTGCTCTCTAGAATCCACCGAGGAATTTATTTGTATGGAATTCCGTTTTACATTGAGAGACAATGGTATGCGTGCAGCTTTCCAGCTACTGCACATGGTTCTTGAGGTACTCCTCCACATTGTTTTACTTATGCTAATTGTGTTATCCCCATTCATGCGATTGTTTTGTCCAATGATCTGTACAATGCAATGTAAACCATTCTACTGTCTTAAGATGTTATTTAGTGGTTTGCTTTGAAGATGACTGTGGTTGTTATGTCCTACTCTTTTTAATCCTCAAGACCACTCGTAGATATTTTCAAGCTTGTTGAAGTCAGGATGTCGAAATACAACGCAACCATGTTATAGAAAAATTCATTCCAATATTGAATGCCTATTTTGCAGTACTAATCAGGCTGTCTCTTGTTTATGTTTCTGAATAAAGAATACAAGAGAGAGGTTCGTCTTTGAACCTGTGTCCTGGCAGCTGTTGTCCTAAGCGACACAATATGATATATTTTTAAGGAATATGCGTATTTGGGAGTATGTCTATCAACTTCCACTTTTCTGTCTTGCTTCCCTTTGTAAGGGTTGATGAAATGTTCCTTTTCTAGCCTCCTTCCAAGTATTGAATAGTCTTTGTATAGGAAAACCTACGTTTTGACCTCCTTATACATTGTCAGTTATCACATTGGGTGGTGGCATTGGTCTTTTCACAATTTACCTCTCTTATTGTTAGGGGTAAGGTTGCATTTATCTTAACCTCTCACTAGACCACCTTAAGAGATCTACACTGGATCATTTGTTTGTGTTTCCTTCCTATGGCGCAAAGCTACAAGGAAAATTAGGGGAACATTAGGCAATATATTCCTCTTTTGCCTTGCATAATTGTCAATACTTTGAGACTAAATTTTTGTCAAAGGCATGACTTACAAGTGCTTGTTCTTTATTGCCAGTGATATAGTTGTTGATTTTGCTGTCTTCTTTTCTCTCATATTTATTTTTCCGATATGCAGCATAGCGTCTGGCTGGATGACGCTTTTGATAGAGCAAGACAATTATACTTGTCATATTATCGGTCGATTCCTAAAAGCTTAGAGCGTTCAACAGCTCATAAGCTTATGTTAGCAATGTTGAATGGAGATGAGCGGTTTGTTGAGCCTACACCAGAATCATTGCAGGACTTGACAATGCAGTCTGTAAAAGATGCTGTAATGAATCAGTTTGTGGGCAATAACATGGAGGTATGTACTCTCATGACATCAAACATGAATATATAGTGAATCCAACATCCTAAAAATTTATCATTTTCGTCTCTCAATGATCAGGTCAGTGTTGTTGGAGACTTCTCTGAAGAAGACATTGAATCTTGTATTCTTGATTACCTTGGTACTGTTACAGCAACTTGTGAATTTGAGAAGCACAACAGTATCAGTCCAATCATTTTTCGTCCACCATCCAGTATGCAGTTTCAGCAGGTTAGTAGAATATCTCTCTTTGTTGATAAATATACCTAACTGGAAGGCTTACCGTCACTTCCTGCTGTTCTTTGCCACAAGATTGGCTTAGAGTAGACTGCATTGTTATTACTAAAAGCTGTTCAAAACATTTAAGGACATTACTATGTCGCAGGTTTTCATAAAAGACACTGATGAGAGAGCTTGTGCCTATATTGCGGGCCCTGCACCAAACAGATGGGGCCTTACAGTTGATGGGGATGATCTTTTTGAAGCCCTTCACAGTGTTTCGGACAGTAGTGGTAAGCCTCTTTGGACCCACTTGTTGATTGAAGAAACGGCTTGCAGTAGATGCGAGCAGATGCGGCCGAAATCTTTGAAGGCAATGATGGATGCTTTGATTGATATGATTAATTTTGACATGCCTTTTTTAGACCTATGATTCAGACCTATGTTTCTCAGACTCGGGGGCTAGAGGTTGTGTCGTATGTGGGTCCGATCGGGTCCGATGACCGGACCCATCTATTTTAAAGATATTGCTCTTGTTTTTGATCTAATTTCCAAGTACCCCGAGTGTCTTATGGTATTCTAATGGGCAAAGATCAGACACGGATATTTCTGTTGGAATGAAGTGTCCGACTAACATAGTTTTTTTCCCCCTTACCAACATAGTCTTAGACTCATGTACTGTCAACTGACATACTTATCTCTATAATTGTTTTGGCGGTCTTAGATGGCTTACTACACAGCATGTGTGGTATTTGGTTCTACTTCCAATACCAAGAGCCACATATGACTTGCTTAGGAATATTAATTTGAAAATTCAAGTAAACCTTAATTAAGGATTGCATAATCAATGGGTTATAATGGAACTTTGGGTTATAATGGAACTTTGTAATTGTTTGTAGATGAGCTAGCAAAATATGAGGCATCATTAGTGAGTTCCAATGGTGAAAAGGAGCTGCAGAGCAAAATTCGTGGCCATCCACTTTTCTTTGGCATCACAATGGGCCTGTTAGCAGAGATCATAAATTCCAGGTAACTCATCAGATGAGGTGCATGTGGAAGCATGAAATGATGAAATACATGTACTTATCTTGCTGTCTGCAAGTGTGGAGTTATTGTTTCCTCTCTAATTGTTTTTCCCTTTAACCTCTATTTGCTGTGTTTGGTTCCTTTTTTTACAGGCTTTTTACAACAGTCAGGGATTCTCTGGGGTTGACCTATGATGTGTCATTTGAATTAAACTTGTTTGATAGGCTGAACTTTGGGTGGTATGTGATCTCAGTGACATCAACTCCAGGAAAGGTGGGGGCATTTATAGCATGCATCTCTTTATCATGGAGTATTTCTCTAGTACTTTTCCTAATACTGTGTATGTTCAGGTACATAAAGCAGTAGATGCTTGCAAGAATGTCCTGAGGGGCTTGCACAGCAACAAAATTGCTCCAAGGGAGCTTGAGAGGGTTAGTATTCTTACAATTCAGAGAAAGTTCTCATAGTAGGGGTCGGGGGGGGGGGGGTATGTTGGATCTTATGTGTCGATGTAATCTTTCTTCTATAATGCTCATGTCTACTAGTTTTATCTGCTTCATATATCTCTCCAAAAACTTTCAAATCCTCTATTTTCCTCCTCCTTCCCATCTATGACAATCTCCGAATGGAAGCTAGTTTTTAAATGAGAGACAACTCATCTTACATTAAATGAACAGAACAGGATTATGTCTGTATTTTGGTATAAAGGTGTGAGCTGTTTTGGAATTGAAGTGTAGTCAAGCTTTTGATATTCCTTTATGTATCGCTTCATTAATGATATTGCCTTTGTCTTCACTACTATGTTTACCCTTTCCCATATATTTCTTTGTTTTCAATTTTGGTTCCATCACCATTACCACCAGCACCACATACTATCTGCCAATGTTCTGTCACATTTGCGATCATGTACCACTGTCGTCATTGGTGCATTGCTGCCAGCATCTTTGAACAGTTGCTTCCATCAGTCCTCTACAGATGAACAACTTCGTTAGGTGAAAAGTTAAATTAGACTCTTTGTGTTTATGATATGAGGCATGAGTGGTAGAGAGTCTCTTCCTCTCTCAGGCTACTGTCTCAGCATATGAAAAACCATTTTCTTAGGATGTACTTCTTCCCTCTTCCTTTTGCGCTGGATGATGGGTGGGGAGGGGATGTTGGTCGCTGCTCATCATTGGTCATATATTTGTACTGCTGTTTTCCTTTCTGAAAAATATAGATGCTCCTTTCGGCCAAAATTGTTGAACTTAATGCTATGTGCCTCTGTTACTGATATCTACTAATTTACTTAATCAACAGGCGAAGAGAACCCTATTGATGAAACATGAAGCTGAGATCAAGTCAAATGCATACTGGCTTGGTTTATTAGCTCATTTGCAAGCCTCTTCTGTTCCGAGGAAGGTAATATTCCACATCCACTTTTTGTTGGTCTTTAAAGCTCTACACACTTGGTTCTTAGCAGGGTTTCCTTTCCTCATTTAGTTAGGATATAAATTTATTTCGTAATATACCTTTTTCCCCCTTAGTAGTCAGCACCCAAAAAAATGAAGCTCTACACGCATAATCTGCTGGTCTTTTAAATATCTGACATACTGTAAAGCACGGAAACAGCTAGGAGGGTCGTTCACTGCTTACCAAACGCTTTGGAAACAGAGATGCACAGTAACTCATGGGAGATGTCCTGAAATGTGTCGTGAGCAGCGAATATTTAGGTAGTTTAAAAGGCCACGAAGCAGGTTGGAAATGGGGTGCAGCATGTGTGCCTTGCTTGAATCTAGGCCCAAACTAAAAAGAAATAGGAAAAATAGCCCTAGCTTGCTCACTGCTCACTGATCTCACTTACACACTGTGGTTGCCATCGAATCACCAGCGCGCTCTATTTCTTTTGCCGACGTATCTGCTTGCTGCGTTTTCTCTTCCTGACAGAAATGTATTTTTTTTCTCTCTTCTTGCTTTTGTATCTGTGGCTCACTTCCCACTTGGTTTTTCGGTTCACTCATGTGAACTGTTTAAGGTTGTCCCTTGAACAAAAAATAAATAAAACTAATTAAAAAGCTTGGTTTTTAGGAATAAAATCATAGAAGTTGTGTTTAATTAAAAAAAAAATACTTGTAGTATTTTTTTTCTAGTGCTGTTTCCATATTCCCTTGGTTTTATGAAATAGTCTCTTGTCCTGTTTCCATCTTCATGGAATATGGCTGACAAGTGACATACTACACAAAAAATTCGACTTTTGGTTTACCTACTTTTCAGTCTATTTGAAAAACATGTATTGAGAACATTCTTCTTCTTCTTCTGCGGTTTCTCTTCAATCTGATATGTTTGTTGACAGGACTTAAGCTGCATAAAAGAACTTGTATTCCTTTATGATGCTGCCACTATTGAAGATGTATATACTGCATATGAGCAACTGAAGGTGGACGAGAACTCCTTGTTTTCTTGTATTGGGATTGCTGGAGCACAGGCCGGAGAAGAAATAATAGGTAAACTCAGATAGAGATTCCTTGCATTCTCCAATATGATTTGGTTGCTTAGGTTCAGAGGTTTTTCTTCCTTTTTCATGTCAATAGTCTACAAACCTTTTTCTTATAAAGAAGTAGATGAAATCAAGTTTAAATTGTTAATTCTATAGATTACTATAGACGTGCAATGATGATCACAATACTATCCGTCTACCCTATGTTAATCAAGATGAAGTGTTCACAGGGCACCAATACTCAGATAGGATCAGAATCCAGACATTAAAAGAAACTAATCGAGTCCTTACGTAGGTGTCAAGGTTTCTTTGAGGATGAAAGTATGAAACCCTGTAGCGCAGAGTAGTCAAAGCTACCTTAGGAAATTACGTACTCAGAGTAGACAAGGTTCCGTAGGAGGATTGTTTAAATGTGGATAATTTCACCTTATTGGTCTTATATGGAAAAACCTATATTATTAATTTTTATATATGAATACTAGTCAGAGACAACTAAATGGTCTAAATCAATGTTATGCCGAGACAGTATCTGATGTTTGTTTAATTATTAGAAATAGTCAGTTTGAAATCACTTTATGATAAATTCCAAATTTAAACAAAAGTATCTGATGTTAGTTTAAGTACATCTGCTTACAATGCATAGTTTGGTTTATAGTTGGTGCTAAGTGGTTGACACTTCGATATGCAGATGTAGCTACCTTGGAGGATGAAGAGTCATATGAAGGACTTCAAGGAGTTCTTCCTGTGGGGCGTGGCCTATCGACAATGACACGGCCGACCACATGAAAATGTGTCTGAGCATGATTGAGGTACTTTCTCTGGCAAAAAGAAGCTCTTGTTGCAAGGGCACTGTTAGCAAATGAGCATGCAGATCAAACTGTGCAAGCATATGAAGATGCCAGGTTTCATCGGCTGTTGTGGATTGACATAAATAGAAACCATTTGAGTGACAGGGCTGCCCTAAGAAATCATCCCAAAAGAAAACCAATGTTTAGAATAATTTTGGAGTGCAGGGCCAGCTTAACCTCCCCGATACAAGGGATTGTGCCATTAACTTCGTATAGTACTGTGAAGGGTAGTGTTTACTTAGGAGGTTTTCACTTTTGCAGCATTCTTGTAACATTGTATTCATTACCTGGGTTCTCAATTGTTGTAATCTTGAGGAACTCGGCCAAAGAACAGGCAATAATTATACATGTAATTATTATTTTCAATTTTAAGTGAAACAATATTCTTTTTTAGGTCACTTTATGCTATAAGGTATCATTCTATCTTTCCATCACTCAAGGAAGGTCTTGGACAAGAATGTTGGCGGTCTTAAGAATCAGGAAAACAGAGGAATTGAGGAAACACGACGGGAACAAAAGGTGAAAAGCCAACTAATTATAAAAAAGAAAAACTTGAAGAAGCAACTAACTAAACATTTGATTAAATATGAAATTTGTTTAAATGGATTGAGTACCTCATTCTCATTTTGTGCAGTAAGCGCAAAAGAAGCATGGCATAGAAGAGTTTGGTCATTCTTAGACACATTACGAACATATCCGCGCGAAACCTCAGGTAGGAGTCCATGTCTTACTCTCCAATACCTTCATATTTTCCCTATACAGTTTCTCTTGATTTCTTCCAGCAATGTCCACCACTTTTACCACTCTGTTACTCAGAGACCGAATGAAATAACTATTTGAATCACTTTAAATAAATGTCAAAAATAAAGCTTTAACCCACCTGACTTCAATGGAATAAACAACTCTAATTTATGGATTTTAGATAAAGATGGAACTGGAACTTTCAAATGTTGAAGAATTTTCGGTGAAAAAACAACTTGGAAATTGATTGGCATACTAGCTGCAGCTTGGTCACGGGTTTGAAGCACCATAAACATCCGCATTGGCATAAAATATGCTGCCTTACATCGAATGAACTCCAATTTTGAGTTGTGCATTGTATTATAATGCTCAATCACTACAAAAAAAACCCAAAACTGCTGCGGAATTAGCTACGGAAATAAATTCCGTAGCTAATTTTGCTGCGAAATCAAGATTCCGTAGCTAATTAGCTGCTTTTTTCCGCTACTATTTAGCTACGGAATCTTAATTTCTGCAGCTAATTAGCTACGAAATTTTGATTTTCTCCGCTAATTAGCGATGGTAATCGTAGCAAAAAAAAATTACAAAATTTAATTAGATTAAAATCAGCTGCGGAATTATTTATCCGCAACTGATTAGCGGTGGATTACATTTAATCTCTCGCTAATCAGCTGCGGATAAGTGATTCCGCAGCCTAAATTTAAAAAAAAAACAACTGGGCGTGTTGGTTTAACTATATTGCAAGCCATATACTAACAAAGAGAAACAACTTGGCTTGGTGGAAAGGAGTGTCCTGCGCAAGTGCAAGGTCTGAGGTTTGAGGACTGGAAGCAAATTTGATGTTATTTCGCTTTGGGGGTCGAGCGTGGGCCGTGGCCCACTATTGCAGTGAGGCTTAGATTGTCAGAGTGGGCTGCCCTGAGGCGCTACAATCTGGCGTCCGTTTCTATTTTCTTTTTTTTTTTTATTCTCAGCGACAGGAAGAAAAATTCCCGCAACTAAATTCAGCTACGGATGGAATAAAATCCGCCGCTAAATTCGCCAGCGTCGACATTTTTTGCGGCGGATCTAACCCCGTCGCAGACCATTTTTAGCGGTGGTATTAGCTTGTTAGCTGCGGTTTTTTTCCGCAGCTGTTTCACGTTTTTTTTGTAGTGAATGCAGTCAATAGCCCATTCAACCAATGGGCGCCATTTGTAAGAAGGATTATCATCTATGGACCATGCTTTCGCCTTATTCTTTTTCTTATCTTTCTTTCGATAATAGTTGCCAAACTTGCAGTTATGGTCCTTGAGGGCTACTAAAATCATTTCCTGAGCATCATAATCTTCCATCTTCATCTCCAGACAGATATTCCAAGGAAACACAAATCGCAAAACGCCAACTCCTGAAATATCCGTCTGGTAGCATCCCTAGGGTGCCAAGGATAACGACTTAACGAGGGTATGAGTTGATAGTTTCATAACGATCTGGCTCAAACATTGTCGAAAAAAGTGGGTTAGGCTTGGTGGAAAGGAGTGTCCTGTGCAAGTGCAAGGTCTGAGGTTCGAGGACTGGAAGCAAATTTGATGTTATTTCGCTTTGGGGGTCGAGCGTGGGCCGTGGCCCACTATTGCAGTGAGGCTTAGATTGTCAGAGTGGGCTGCCCTGAGGCGCTACAATCTGGCGTCCGTTTCTATTTTCTTTTTTTTCTTTATTCTCAGCGACAGGAAGAAAAATTCCCGCAACTAAATTCAGCTACGGATGGAATAAAATCCGCCGCTAAATTCGCCAGCGTCGGCATTTTTTGCGGCGGATCTAACCCCGTCGCAGACTATTTTTAGCGGTGGTATTAGCTTGTTAGCTGCGATTTTTTTCCGCAGCTGTTTCACGTTTTTTTTGTAGTGAATGCAGTCAATAGCCCATTCAACCAATGGGCGCCATTTGTAAGAAGGATTATCATCTATGGACCATGCTTTCGCCTTATTCTTTTTCTTATCTTTCTTTCGATAATAGTTGCCAAACTTGCAGTTATGGTCCTTGAGGGCTACTAAAATCATTTCCTGAGCATCATAATCTTCCATCTTCATCTCCAGACAGATATTCCAAGGAAACACAAATCGCAAAACGCCAACTCCTGAAATACCCGTCTGGTAGCATCCCTAGGGTGCCAAGGATAACGACTTAACGAGGGTATGAGTTGATAGTTTCATAACGATCTGGCTCAAACATTGTCGAATAAGAAGGCCACAGTTAGGCTTGGAAAAAGCTGACCCGACAACCCGACCTTAACCTAACCTGAAAAAAGTGGGTTAGGGTTGAGATTTTCAACCCGTTTATTAAATGGGTTAGGTTAAGGTTGAAATTTTCAACCCAAAAACAACATGTTCAACCTGTTTACTTACATATGTCAATTTTATTTTTGAAATTCAGTAAATATTTATGAGCCAAATGATTAATAATCACTGAAAAGTATAAATTTTCCTTAATCCAATAATTTGTTTTGTATATATCTACTTACCATAGAAATTTGAGGGTATATATCCCCTTTATATCAAGTTTTTACCATTTCTTACCTATAATAAATTAGTTAAATGGGTTAAACGCGTCGACCTAATTAACCTGTTTATTAAATAGGTTGAGTTAGGGTTGGAGTTTTCGATCCATTTAAATAACAGGTCAATTGGGTTGAACACGAACCCGACCCGACGCGATCTGTTTGTCAGGCCTAGCCACAGTAGCCCCACCAGACAAGACTTCCGCCATTCCTCATCTGACTGAAACTTAATGTTTGGAGGTGGATAGGAGGTCGTCCCCTAAGGTTGGTTATAGGCCACCAAAAGTTCTCCCTTATCATCACGGCCAATTCTGTTATCATGCACAGGACCGTCCTGCGCATTAATCTATTGTTTGTAACATACTCGCTTTCTATTTTGAAGGGCAATAGCCGGTTTTGGTAACCGAAAACAATAAAAGTGGAAAAAAAAAAGTTTCAATTGGTGCACCAAAAATCAGTTAGTCGACCAAAACAACCAAAACAAATGAAATAGTTTTGAAATGGAAAATATGCATTGTAATTTGGAGTAGAAACTTGCCTATAAGGTGTATTATCATGATGAACCGGAGTAAATAATTTGGAGACACGAAGTAAGTGATAATTTTTTATAATCGAATAAATGGCAAGGCGAAGTAAAAGTATGATGAACGGTGTATTTCATTGTTGGGTGGAGTAGAAATCGATGATATGGAGTATTTTAGCATATAGGTTGGAGCCCCAAAAAAATAATTGGTCGACCGAAACGAATGAAATAATCCTTAGATTGATGATTTGACTTACATGGAGCAAGTGATAGTTTTTTTATAATTGGGTAGATGATAAGGCGAACTAAAAGTATAATGAAATGTTGTATTTCATTGTTGTGGTGGAGTAGAAACCGAGATAAGGAGTAATTTCACATATAGACTGGTGCACCAACAAAACCAGTTGGTCGACCAAAACGAATGAAATAATTTTGAGATTGAAGATACGACTTACATAGAGTAAGTGATAGTTTTTTATAATTGGGTAGATGATATAATGCAGTAAGAGTGTGTTGAATTGGTGTATTTCGTTGTTAAGTGGAGTATGAATCGATGATATAGAAAATTTTTGCAAAATAGAGTTGGTGTATTGTGTGAACTTTTGGTGGACCATTAATTTTATTTGGTAAACCAGTCAATTTATATGGTAGACCATATTGACAAATAAGAGTAACTTGGTGTGGAATAAACTAGCAAGTAGTAAGTTAAAAATCAACAAATAAAATAAAGGCCTGAGATCAAAACACTTATCCAACGGTGGACAAAATGTGTTGCACCCTCCTGTGCAGCACAACAAAAACGCCCTTATTATCACTGCTTCCCTTCCAAACTTTGACTGCCTTAGCCGTACTGATCGAAGAGTTCTTGCCATTGTGCGCTGATGTTATGTCTTCTCCCAGGGGAACAAACGAGAAAATGTCGAATTGCCTTCAAATTCAGTGCCCTGTAACAAAATACAGTAGTACTCCCTACGTTTCATAAACCCTAAATGTTTATTTTTTGAAGTTCATACTTAACAAATTTTGACCACTAATTTATGAAAATATATAAAGATTTACAATATGAAAATACTTTTGTTAGATACATTTTTAAAAGTATTTTCAAAAAATCATATTTTTATAATTTTTATTTTCATATAATTGTAGTTATTTATGGTCAAAGTGGTGTCTTGGAGACCGTGAAAAAATAAACGTTTAAGATTTTATGAAACAAATGGAAAATTAGCTTTGCCTTCACATATCTATTGTGTGGCCACATAACTGGACCACCGCACCATGCCACACTCGGCTTCTTTTTTCGGTGACACACTCGGCCTCTTTAGCATCATGTTATACTCGGTCTCTTTCAAGCATTTAGTGACTAATTTCAAGTAAGCATGAGACGTGGGGGTGTTTTACATTGTAATTGAATAGATACTTTTTGTGAAAATACTAGTTAGGGTTGGATATCTTAATTATACCTTTATTAGCTAGAGGTCCTACCTTAACTGTTTTCTAGAGGTCTAATAAGCAATTCCAGCCCTTCATAAAGAATTATCATTTGTTTATTTATCCTGATTTGTGTTTCACCAGACCTTCGAAAGGGTCGGGAAGTGCTACGAACTTGATGCCCCCTGTTGGGGAATTTTACAATATCAGTCCGTACAAGTTTGAGATAAATAATTAAAGCAATAACTAAGCCTTATTATTAAGTACATCTATTTTTTCTTTTTTACATGTATATATATTATTTAATTAAATTTAAATTTAGGGGATCTTTGACGTTCCTAGGCCTGTGAATAGGCTACTAACCATGTCGACAACACCATGGGCTATAATGATAAAGTCATTATACTCGATAACTCATGGGGTATGATTGTGGTTTAGATGGTTACATCTACGTTAGGAGAGGGAGCTCGACACTTAGAGGGAGTTCATTCCTAATCTATCCAGGATATGACAGACTTCAACAAGAATCTGATAATGTTTTTATTTTTTTATGAGTTCAAAATAATTTATTTGATCTAGTTAAAATTGTAGGTGACATTATTAAAAATTTTGCAGGTTCGAATTGGTCTAGGTGTTTTTGCCCGCGTGATTCAGATTTTGTCAATGTCCATTATGGTACGTCCCAAAAGACCAGTTACTTTTTTACAGTATTTACTAATAGGTTATGTTAGGTTACGGGAGGTTACGTAATGTTATTCTGTTTACTATTCGGACTCATTAAAGTAAGCTTCGGAAGTTAGTAAGTTAGTCCTAATTTCTTACCTTTTATATATAGTGTAATAGTTAACCTCATAACTAAGTCCATACAAATCTGGTATATTTTCTCGTTGTGGACGAAACCAATTGCATAATTGGTGAACCATGTTAAGTTCAACTGGGTCTAGGTTACAATGGACATAGATTAGGATGTGTTTGTCCCCGTGATTCAGATTTCGTCAGGGTCCATAATGGGTACGTCCCAAAAGACATTAGTCAGGTATATTAACTGTTTTACAGTATTTACTAATAAGTGATTTTTAATATGATAACATACTTTTTATCAGGTCATTTTTATTTGATTATTTGCTAGTTAAAAACTATTTGCTTTCCCCTTTAGATTTTAACAGCCAAGAAGTATCCTATGTCAGCGTTAAATTGTTTTCCCCTTTAGACTTGCGTCAATTTGAATATGAGACTTGTTTCTTTTCCAAATTGTTTTCTAGTAAGTTGTATAATGATTTGTACGTTTGCTTATTAACTTTGTTTAATTTTGCTGCAGTCTATTTATTCATGTGTTTTATATATATATATATATATATATATATATATATATATATATATATATATATATATATATATATATATATATATATATATATATATATATATATATTCGAATAAATAAAAAAGAAGTAGAGGTAGATTTTTTTATTTTGGATAGCAGTAGAGGTAGATTGAAGAGAAGAGAACTTTTATATATAGAGGTGAAGTAACAGTGCTTTCCACAATGGAGATTAGTAGCTAGAGAACAACGACTTAGCTTCCTCATTGTCTTTTGATGTGTCCAATTTGTCTCCAGATATTAAATCAGCTCCTTCAGGAAGGGTAAATTTTGACGATTAAAGATGTAATACGACTTAATAAAATTCAAAATGGAGAGGGTTTAGCCGTTGATGGGGTCCGGTGGTTTAGTTATTGATGGAAGTGTTGTAATTTTTGCAGGCATGATGTGCTGAGCATCTAAATTGGAACTTGAAGTCGTCTTAAAATTGGTTTGATTAAGAAACATAAATGCCAATTAAGTAGCATTCATGATTTGTTGAAAAAGTGATTGTCAAGATTTAACGTTATGAAAGAAGGGGAAAATATAGGTTAATTAGTTAAACTATTGGGGTAATTACATTTGCTTTTGCATGTTAAGATTTTCATCTTTTAGATAGGCAATACTCATCACTATGAACATGTAATATTTAAATACACTAAAAAATAGTAATGCATACTTATAACTATAGTGAAATACAAAAAGACTAAAAAAGAAATAGAAACATTAAAACAATTGGTATATAATCCAAATACAACTAGTACTATTTTAGACAATATAAATCTAATAAATGATACTAAAATGCATGGTGACCCTTATTGTGCGTCATACGGGGTAGTCGTACAGAATCATAAATTTTAGGGATTCAAAATTTTGAGTCCACGTACACTTACAAAAACTACACTTTTTCGTCAATACCCTAAAATAGTTGAGAAGACTTTGTATGAACCTTTAATAGTCTATGTTAGGAATCTATATAATACTCCAGATACCAAGCATTGTGAACTTATCATAAGTTATGCCCTGTTTTTTTTCATCGTCTTCATTCTTCATACTGTGTTTTATTTCGTTTCAATCCATTTCGCACCGTTACAAACCATTCGATTAAAGAGAAGTCCTTACTCTTGGAAGAAATGTAAACACCATATTTCAAGGTTAAATTAAAAAAAATTTGGACAAGTTCCCAAGTTTGAAACTAATCATGTTAATTCAAAATGAATAAAAATAAAAACCATGGTAAAAAGTTAAATGGACATGAATTGAGCCGGATCCTATCTCAAATTCTCAACCACAACGGATCCAGCTCAATTTAATCCAATTGGCCCAAAACAATTACCGCGTGAAGTTTACAGGTAGAATTACCGCGTGAAGTTTAGTGGACCGACCTTTACCATGTCACCGACAACTGGCATCGGAAATTTGTTGTTAAATAGACAGCATGATCGAAAAAAAGATCCGTTGAGAAATAGAACCCCGCCACTTTCCACAGTTCACCGCCATTGCAAACGTACACCATAAATACACATTCTTCTTCTGCAATTGAATCTTCTTTTATCTCTCTCTTCTCGATTCTCGAAGTAATTCGATTTTGTTCATCCTAATCGCTAAAATTGAGTTTTAGTCCCCAACTAAACTTTTTCTCTCTCCTCCAAAACTGCCAAAAGACCCGCCGATCGTTCACAATTCCATTACAAACTCAATTTCTTATCTTCATGTTTCTGTCAGTAACCAAACTTTGTCTCTTTTACAAAACTCCCACCGATCGATCACCAATTTTTGCGACAAACCCTAATTTCTAACATACAAACCCTAATTTCGCATCCACAAACCCTAATTTCAGAAACCTCAGCATACAAACCCTAGCTGAACGTTGATAACAATGGTAATTATTTCTCTTTTCCAATTCATTGTTGTTTCACTGTAGTTAGCTAGTAGTCCATGACGCTTTTCTGCGGTTTTCTTTTTGTATGTACATTTTTGCAATTTTTTTTGCGAAGTGAAACCCGTTTTTGCAATTTTGCGAAATGAAACCCTAATTTTTGTATCGGTAATCTCCATGCATCTCTCCATTTTTAAGTATCTCAAATGCCTTTCTTCTCTGATGATTAATTTCTATATCTAGATGTTAAATTTCGTATAAATACTTGATTTTCTTGCGAATCAGGCATGTTCTTTAGCAGTTCATTGCCAGATAGTGGACGTGGCACATCGAGGGATGGTGGTGATGCACAAGTTCAGGACGTGGCACATAGGTTTCTCTCTCTTTGATGTCAGTGAGTTTCTATTGTTTTGCTTCAGTTCGACTTGTAATTAGTTGATTCAGAACTTATGTTTTCTTTTGTTGATTGGAAGTGGAACATAGATGACAGGTTGAATAAGCTCATTAAGGGAGGCCTCTGGACAACCTTAAATTCTGGCAGTGGTTGAAACTTTATTGTGTTTTGTCAACATCAGCATTTCACACAAGTAATATCTTATCTCTTTAAATTAATAGTTGGATTCATGTTTAGCATAGAATGTTTGAATTTGATTTGCACATTAATTATGTTAACTTCAGAAAAGTTCAATCAAGATAAAGGAAGCCTAGATAGAGCTATGTCTCATTTGTTCAATCAAGAAGTTGCTTGTTTTGTCCTTTTTTTCTTTTTCTGTTTTTGTAAGATTGCTGTGATGGAGTAGAATAAAATCAGTGGCCACTTGTTAAAGTCTAATATACTAATTATCGTTTAGTCTGTGCTTGTTACGTCTTCACTATAAGTTGAAGGATGTTTGACCAAAAAAGTCCTAATTATGGATGTCTTTTGGTGTAAATTGTAATTTCTTCTATTAATGTTATTTTGCCAAATCCATCAGCTGTTACTTTGTGAACTCAACTACTATATCATAGAATTTCGAGATGTAAATACTTTTGGGCATTCCTTGTATGGAATTTTCGACATGCAGTCATAATTCTGTTAGCTGTTATTGTCTTGCCTTATCAATAATTGTGGTTTCATGGCAATTTTGGATGTCAGGATCTCAGCATGTCGACTTTCCTCATGTGCTTAGAACATTTCTAGGTGAACACATCTCTTTTAGAGATAAAATATTAGTCTACGAACATTATTGCTGCGTAAGCTGTTTGAATACTGATGCAAATTGTGCAGTTAAACATATGCATTTCAATACTATGTGGTTCTTTTATATTGAATGCACGTTTTGCTACACCAGGGAGAGGGTTACAGGATGTCAAACTGGGAGGTGGAAGGCCGCTGAGTTGCACGCTGAGAGCGGATTGAAGGAGTCGATTACTGCTTTGGTGAAGCTACAGATGCACAAAGACGGAGATGATCACTGGCACAAGGACAACATGATCTCCAGGTTGTAGGAGAACTGATTGTACCTCCTAGGTAAGTAAACTAAGTAATTTCTTTTGGAACTTTTTTATCGCATTTCAAGTTAAGGTTGATGGGGGTCTGGTGGTTTGATTATTGATAGAAGGGTTGTAATTTTTGCAGGCTTGATGTGCTGCGCATCTAAATGGGAACTTGAAGTTGTGTGAAATTAGTATGGCAGATGAACAAAGACGGGGTTGATTAACTGGAACAAGGACAACGTGATCTCCAGGTTGTAGGAGAGTTGATTGTGCCTCCTAGGTAAGTAAACTAAGTAATTTAGTTTGGAACTTTTGTTATTGCATTTCAAATTAAGGTTGATGGGGGTCTGGTGGTTTGATTATTGATAGAAGGGTTGCAATTTTTGCAGGCATGTTGTGCTGAGCATCTAAATGGGAACTTGAAGTTGTGTGAAATTAGTATGGCAGATGAACGAAGACAGGGCTGATAAACTGGAACAAGGACAACAAGATCTCCATGTTGTAGGAGAACTGATTGTGTCTCCTAGATAAGTAAACTAAGTAATTTCTTTTGAAACTTTTAAAATTGCATTTCAAATTAAGGTTGATGGGGGTCTTGGTGGTTTTATTATTGATAGAAGGATTGTAATTTTTGCAGGCATGATGTGCTGAGCATCTCAATGGGAACTTGAAGTTGTGTGAAATTAGTATGGTCCCCCTCTACTCTTATTATTTGGCGGATTCTTTCCATGGTTGGATTTCAGTCTTCATTCCTCTCCCCCTTGCATAATTTCTGTTGCACATTTTAGTTTTACTTTTCATTGATTTTTCACTTGTTGATGCAAGTCAGTTTGGAGTTTATTTTCAATTGGGGTTTAAGGGGTTTGTGTTTTGTATTTTCTCTTTTTAGCAGTGGTAACATAGTTTGACTTGTTTTAGAAAGAATGATGGGGTGAAGATGGTTTGGACGTTATTTATGTGGAAGCCCAATGTTTGTTTGTTTTTTTTCGGGATTGGGGTTGGTATTGATGATTGTAGATATTTCTTTTGGGCATTCTACTTTGAAGGCTCATTGGTTACTATGTTACTTTATTAATTTTGAAATGTGAAACTGTAAAAGAATGAAAGCAATCTAAAAGGAGTGGAAATGGGAGTTTCACTTGATAATTTGACAATTAATTGCTGCATTTCTTGTTAGGCTAGGCGCAGAGTTAGGGTATGTGCATCAGAAGGTTAGTTATCGGGTTTGAGAGGTCACTTCATGATTCATATCTTTTGTGTGGTTTTCTTTCTATTTCGGTAGATTAGTGCAATTTTCTGTTGCAAAAGAAACCCCGTGGACCGAATCAACTGTTTCAGAATTGCAAATAAATAAAGAAAGTATGAAGAACCGTTGTCTGTTTCACATGTTGAGTGTTGACATTGGAAAAAGTTAGGAAACGCTATGTATCTAGGAAACCAATAGCATATGGCTTGTATAGTTCAGCCTGAAGTCCATTGTTGCTATCGCATGAGTGAAGGTGTTTTTATATTAGAATATCATTGCTTGTTTACTTTATTGGGCTTTTATCTGATGTTGTGTTTGTCACTCAACTCAGGAACATGGCTGTCCTATACCCTGAAAGAGCAGAGTAGGTGGCACAAAATTAACTAAGACATACCTGTGGAGTATACTGTTATAGCTGCACTGTGAGCTTGTGCAGTTTGATCACTGCGATGCTGCTATTGCTTTCCTTTCCAATATGTGAATGAATGAACTTTCATCTGAAAAAAGAAGAAGCAATGTGTGAATGAAACCCTAGCTTTCACAGTGGAGCATGCCAGGTTCATAACTTCATATACACCACTGTTTTTCAACTCCACAATTTGTATCTTGTTACTTGTTAGTGCTTAGTATTGGATATGATTGCAACGAAACTGTCATTAATGGGCAAAGAAGGATTTCTTTTCTGGGTCTTTTTGTTCCTCCCCGTCCTGAGGTAATAAAGAAATGCTCCCGTTTGTCTGATATTTGGTGTCGTTTGTCTCAGTTTGTTGCTTTTGTAAATTTTCAATCTGGGTGCTTGTTTTGGCTGCAAATGTGCTTTGTTTGTTTGTTTGTTTGTTTGTTTGTTTGTTTGTTTGTTTGTAGGTTTATTGATCAAAGCAATACTGTGCGAATGACATACCAGTACTTGCCCATATTACACCGGGATATCTGCAGGTCTTGAACATAATTGATGGGCCAGGGTTTAGAGTATACTGCTGTGGACTCTTATGGCTATATGTGGAGCTTATATAATCTGATCGATGCATAGGTGTGCATCGTTCTCTGTGGAAAGTGGAAACAAGGTTGATGTCAGGGAGAGGCAGGTGAAAGGAAGAGAAGTGAAATATGGAAGAAGGAAACCTTTGGTACTAGGAGATCTCTGCGAAGACCAATTATAAAATGAGATGCCTTTTCAGTAAGTTGTCAGAAAGCTTACTGGGTAAGAATCCTGGAGGCTGTAGCATTCTCTTACTTTCTTGTTTTTGCCATGGTTCCCAGCTGAATGCCACTTTGTTTACTCTTTGCAGGGACCAAATCTTTTATTTACTGAAGCAACTTCTCTTTTGCCTCCAGAAGTTCTAATTGAGTTACCTGAACAACACAAGTGAGTGGTTGCATCACAAGCTTATCCCTAAGAACTGGCATTTGCGTGAGCTGAGTTTTGTTCAGTATAATTGATTTGGCTTTTTGTGAAGTTGAGTAAATACTTAATAATCTGAAATTTATTTTATGCATTAGTATATTTTTCAGATAAAAAATATATGAGGAGATCAGTTTGGTTGTGGCATGAGGGTGAGCTAGAAAGAAGATATTGTAGGTCTAGGCTGAATATATGAGGAGATCAATGAAAAACATATGTATGCACTTTTAGTAAACCATTTTTTTTTTTTTTTTATGTTTGAATAGAAGCCAAATCCACTAGTTTAGGCCAAGGTTTTACAGGATGCCCTTGGTTTGCATAATGGGAACGTTAATTAATTTCTTACTTGAGTTACTTCCATGCCTATGTGATCGCCTCCAAATTGGTAACTATGCTTTGTTATCTTTAGTCGATTTTTGAAGAATTCCTGCATAATGTGTTTAAATTTGGAATTACTGATGGATACTAATGAGTCTTTTCTCTTTTGTTTCATCTGTTGTAAGATTGAAGCTGAAATGCACAGCAATTGGTCATGTGCCTCTTGCTGCTGATGATGATGATAAAGTGTTAAGGTCGCCTTCCATGGAATACATAGTGGATCATACTCAATAGTACTTTCCAGATACAGAGGACATGATATACTCAGATATGAGATGTGATTTGATATTTTTGTTGTTTTTCTTCTTCTTACCAGTTTAACAATCAGTCCCACGTAGCAAGATTGGGAAGACTTGAAAATACCTTGGTAATGAGACTAAAATCAGAGGAAATTGCAAACTGGACGTCCTACTCATTTGCATATGGTTGAAGAAAGTGGTCAGTTGGCTGCTCTGGCGGTGTATATGTACCTCCTTTCTTGTTAGGTCCATCGCCTACCTCAAGAAAAGAGGTGGAATCGGAACAGGTGACATAATGTGCAAGAAGAATAACCAAGAGCAATTACAACTTCGTGAAGCCTTTCCCTGTACCTTGTCAGAAAGCTTGTTGGGTAACAATCGTGGACTATTATTCTCTATTACTCTTGGCGTGGTTATTTCTTATTATGGTTATCAGCTTCCTAGAGCCTAATCACCTCTTTTTTTACTCTTTGCAAGGATCCCTTTAAATGTCCTCACCTAATGCTTCTTTTGTCTCCAGAAGTTTTCATTGTATTGTATTGTCATGTATGGATATTCGTTTTTGGGAATGGGACCTGCGACAGTGTCAGGGAAATGGTGAGACAGTGAGATTGGGTTACCTAGTTTGTGTTAAGTACATTGCCTGACTTGGTAACTGACTAAATTATACTGGACTGGTGCAAGAAGAAATGCAGAATATGATAAAGGAGCTTGTGGTAAAGGATGCAGTTGGATGCTCCATTGAAGCATCCTGCATCGAGGAAATCCGTTAATTCAGCTGGAATGAGGGGCCAACACTGTTATTCTTAGAAGTATTTGTGTTACAGTTTTGTTTTTTTGCTGTAGAGATTTACTATTATCTATTAGCAATAAGACATGGGAAGGTAGTTCTCTTTTCTGTTTTAGAATGTAGGCTTTTTGGTCGTACCTAAGGTGTTGTTGAGATGATTTAATTTGCTTAGGTGCGCACAGTTTACGGAAGTTGCAGAGACAAGCGTTACTCGGCCTAGCACTTTCAGACGAGTTAGTTATCTGTGATTCTTTAGTGATTTGAGAAATCTTACAGGAAGTCTATGTAAACTAGAAACCATGTTGTGTGTCAGTGGGCAGTGCTATGAGATATATCACTCTGTTGAGATTCATCATGATAGGTGATAATAGTAACGACTGCTAGAAAGTGAGAAGGATAAGGGGCGCGCAGAATTTTTTTGATTAAAATAACATTTGAGGATTAAAAAAATGATTATCAAATAGTTAATATATGATAGTAGGGGGAAAAACTAGGTTAATTAGTTGGACTATTGAGGTTATCACTTTCACATGTTAAGATTCTCCTCTTCTGATGGGCGGCAATGCTCATCATTATGAACATGTATTCCTAAGATACACTTAATTGATAGTAATGCAGACTTATAACCAAATAGAAACATTAAAATAATTTGTATATCCAAAATTAACTAATAATATTTTAGGCAATATAAACCCAATAAATGGTACTAGAATTCATGGCTGACTCTTATGATGTGAAGTAAGGTTGTTTTATAGGGCCCGAATCTTAGAGGTTTTATTCACATTTAAAAAAGAAAACTCGTACGAGTACTTTAAAAACACATCAGAGGGAGAAGTTCATATTCATTAAGTTTAGAAATATTTGTAGTGGTGTTGTTAAATAATTGTTTCGGAAAAAAATAATCGTTTTGGAAAAAAATAATCGTTGGGGAAAGAATTGTATCTTATAGTGGGTAGTTATTTACATTTTTGCATCAGACCCTAAAATAATTTGAGAAGGCCTTGCTAAATCCTTTAATAATTGAGGTTAGGTATCAAGAATTGTAAGGTATACTTAGAAGAAACGAAAACACCATATTTAAGGTTAAATTTCCTTTTTCGACAAGTTTCCCAAATTTAAAACTAACCTTTAAAAATAAAATAAAAAAATAAAAATAAAAAAATAAAAATCATGGCAAAAAGTTAAAAGGATATGAATTACGGGCCGGATCCTATCTTAAATTCTCAACCGCCACGATCCAGCTCAATTTAATCCAATTGGCCCAAAGCAATTACCGCGTGAAGTTTAACCGACTTTTACTATGTCACCGACAACTGTCATCGGGAAAATTGTTGTTAAATGGACAGCTGGATAGAAGAAAAAGATCCGTTGAGAAATAAGACCCCCGCCCTTCCCACAGTTCACCGCCATTCCAAACATACACTATATATACTCACTCTTCTTCACCACTTCGCTTAATCATATCAAATCAATCTTTTCTCATCTCCCTCCTCTCAAATCAATTTCCACAATCAATCTTCTCTCATCTTCCTCTCTCTCTCTCTCTCTCTCTCTCTCTCTCTCTCTCTCTCTCTCTCAAGGTAATTCGATTTTTCTCTCTGAAATCCCTAAAATCGAGACTCATCTTTAAGTTTCTGCACCTAACCAAACTTTCTCTTCTCTCTAAAACCCTCACCCATCGATCACAACTTCATTTTTGCGACAAACTCAATTTTTAACATACAATTTTTAACCGAAAAACCTAATTTGATAAACCTCAACATTTCGCGATTGGCGAGCGATAAATTGTGGCTTCCCGGTGCCCTTGTTGAACGAAGATGACAATGGTACTTTTTATTTCTCCATTTTTCTTTTTTCCTATTCAATTCATTATTGTTGCACTGAATTTTGTTAGTAGTGACTTCATTTTCTGTTGAATCATTGTTCTTATGTGCAGTTTTATTTCTGTTGCCAAGTGAAACCATTTTTGCGAAATCAAACCATTTTCCCCCTTCTGTATTGGTAATCTCTACATCTCTCTCCTATTCAGAATCAGAAATGCCTATGTTCTCTGATGATTAATTTCTCACTCCGTGATGTCAAATTTCGATAAGATAAACTAAAATGCTAGATTTTCTTGTGAATTGATATGATTTTAAAATAAAATTGTGCGAAATCAAGCATGTTTTGGAGCAGTTCATTTTACACAAGTAGTATCTTATCTCTTCAAATTAAGATGTGGATTCATGGACAACATAAAATGTTCGAATTTGATATACATTTTATTTATGTTCACTTCAGAAAAGTTTAATCAAAGTTAGGGAAGCCTAGAATGAATTTGTATCATTTGTTTTTGTCCCTTTTTTCTTTCCTTTTTTCCTAAGATTGCTGTGATGTAGTAGAATAAAATCAGTGGCCACTTGATAAAGTAGAATGTACTAATTATTGTTCAATTCCTGCTTGTTATGCTTCCACTATAAGTTGAAAGGTGTTTGACCAAAAAAGACGAAATATGGATGTCTCTCAGTGGAATTTCTCCTTTTAATGTGATTTTTCAAATCCTTCAGCTGTTATTTTGTGAACTTGTCTACTGTATCATAGAAAATTGAGATATCAATACTTTTGGGCACCCTTGGATGTAATTTTTCTACATGCATTCATAATTCTGTTGGCTGTTATTGTCTGATACTCTGATCATATCATAATTTTGGTTTCATGGCAACTTTGGATGTCAAGTTCTCAGCATGTTGAAGTTTGCACTTTCATCATGTGCTTAGATTTGTGGGCAAATACATCTCATTTAGAGTTAAAATATCAGGCCATGAACATTAGTGCTGCCTAAGCTGTTAGGATATTATGCAAATTCTGAAGTTAAACGTATGAATTTTGATACTATCTTGTTCTTTTTTATTGACTGCAATTTTGTTTCTCTGTCAGTCACCACCCTTAAACCCAATTGAGAGAATACTCCAAACTGACAATCGTGGCCTGCTGTTGGGCCTAGTGCCACCCCTGGTCGAGGAAGATGGTGATGGTACTTGTTAATTCTATCTTTCTCTTTCCCAATTCATTGCTGCACTGGAATCTTTAGTACTGACTTGTATATTATTTTGTTTCTCGAACTTCCATGACGCTTCTCTGTTGTTTCATATTGACACAAGTTTGGTGGTTATTTTGCGTGGTTCTCTTTCTATATCGGTACATTTATGCAATTTTGATTGGTTGCGAAATGAAACACATTTGTTATAATAAAGGATTCAACTGTTTGAAAATTTTGGTTGGGTTGGAAACCAACAGCATACGACTTGTATTATGTTCAGCCTGAAGTCCATTGTTTCCATGACATGAGTGTAAGTGTGGTTATGTTGTCATATGTTTGCTTGTTTAGTATAATGGGCTTCTATCTGATGCTGCGTTTGTCACTTCTCACTTACTCAGGAACATAACAATCTTATATCGTGAATGAGCAGAGTGTCTGGTACAATGTAGTCTGGGGGAGTACAGGATGTCAAACTGGCAGGCGGAAGGCCACTGAGTTGCATGCTGAGAGCAGGTTTAAGGAGTCTGTGACTGCTATGGTGAAGCTGCAGATGAACAAAAACGTCGATGATCAACTGGATCTAGGACAAGATGATCTCCAGGTTGTAGGGGAATTGCTTGCGCCTCCTAGGTAATTAAAGTATTAAACTAAGCAATGTTTTTCAGAACTTTTGTCATTGCATTTTCAATTAACATTTGGGGGGCTCTGGTGGTTTGATTATTGATAGAAGGGTTAGAACTTTTGCAGGTATTATGTGCTGAACATCTATATGGGAAATTGAAGTTGTGTGTAATCAGTATGCACCCTCTTCTTATTCGTTGGATTTTGTGTGTGTTTGGGGTTCAGTATTCATTGCTCTATCTATTGGAAATTGGGTAATTGTTGGGTAATGTTGCTTTTTCATTGTACACATATTTTCACTGTGTAGATGCGATTACCAGTTTGGAGTTTATTTTCAGTAGGGTTTTTAAAGGGTCTGTGTTATGTCTTTGTCTTTTTAGTAGTGTTGACATAATTGACTTGTTTTGGGGGGAATGATAAGTTTATCAATGGAGTGTTTGTTACTTTTTTTGGATTGGGGTTGGTATCGTTATTGTTGATGTTCTTTTGGGATGATTTTCATTCTACTTTGAAGCTTCAATGGTTACTATGTCGACGCAAATTCCCGCACTTTAAGTGAAACCTTACTTAAACTATAAAAAGAGCATCAAATTAAATTAGAAGGAACAGAAATGAGAGTTATCAGTTGCTAGTTGATGATTTCTGCATTCATTTTTGCTAGGTTAGGCCCTTAGGGGCATGGTTCAGGTATGTGAATTCATGATTCGTATCTTTATGTGGGTTTTTTTTTTTACCTATGTTGGTACATTATTGCAGTTTCTTGTTGCACAAGAATCCCCGTCGACAGAATCAAACTGTTTCAGAATAGCAATTAAATAAAGAAAGAAAGCATGAAAAACATCATCTTGTTGATTTTTTTGACATTGTAAAGTTCAGGATGAAAAGTTAAGACGTATTATGTATCGAGGAAACTCAGGAAACCAATAGCATATGATTTGTAAAATGTTCAGCTTGAAGACTTGAAGTCCATAATTGCTGTGACATGAGTGAAGGTGTAACTATGTTAGAATGTCTTTCCTTGTTTACTTGAATGTGCTTTATGTGATACTGCGTTTGTCACTTAGCTCAGGAACATGGAAGTCCTATACCCGGAGAGAGCAGAGCATGTAGCACAAAAGAATCAAAGACTCACCTTGTGCAGTTTGATCGAGGCGATGCTGCTACGGCTTTCCAGCTATCTGTGAATGAAACCCAAGCTTTCGCAGTGAAACGTGCTGGGTTTATATACGCCACTGTTTTTCAACTCTTCAGTTTCCATCTTGTTAATGCCAGTATGGGATATGACAGCAAGGAAATAGCCATCTTGTTAATCCTCTTTTTTCTGGGTCTATTCATACTCCCCTGCCCTGAGGTAATAAAGAAATGCTACCAATGTGTCTAATTTGTCTTGTTATTTTTGTTTGACTCCGTTTGTTGCTTTTGTGTTTCTTCAATCTTTGTGTGTCTTTTCTATTTGTTTGTTTGTAGGTTTGTTGATTCAAACGTGATCAGATCTTATTGAAAAGGCCAAAGGAGGTGGAATAATTGTAATTCAGATCAATGTTTTAACGGGCTTGAACCTGAGCTTGGCCATGTAATCACTTCTTACACCCTTCTTCTTTTCTTTTCTTTTTTTTTTTTTTTTTCTGATTGTGATGTTTTTTTTTCAGATGAAAATAGGACTGTGAGATTAATGCCCTTTTTCCTGTTACTAGTTGTTTGTAGTACTATTTTTAGGGAGGTATGACTTAGTGATTTTATTGTTTTTATTCAGAATTGGACCTTATCTCTGTGTCGAATGGAACTTCAGGTAATTACTCATTTCCTTCTTTCTCCTTATTGATGAAATTCTCTCGAAAACGAGAGTTATAGTTTAGCAATATATATTTTGCTTCTTTAGATTTCGCCTAGTGTCTTATTGCTGGCTCTTATTTCCCTCTTTCATGGATTTTCCTGTTTGATCTAAGTACATCCTAATTCCTAGGCATCAAGTTCAGAACAGATGGTGGGTCTTTCAAGGTTGGTTCTGTCCCTTCTTAGATATGGAGCTCCTCAAGTTCTCAAAGTTCTTGTGGCATTGAGATGGCTTATTAAATATTTTTTTTTTTCCTTTTCCAAATGTTTATTTTATTTCTGGTACTTTCAAGGCAGCTATGGAACGATTCACATACAAGTTTACATGATGAAAAAAGGAAAGTTGTTCGAATCTCAAGAGGGTTCAATAATTCTATCTCAGGTATATATATAGCTATCCATTTCGTTTGATTTGAGATGCCAAATATGAAACTAATGAATTGAAGTTGTGCTTCCCCTGATTTGAAAACGTCGCGGCAATTTGAAAATGAATATGTGACAATGGAGTATGAAATTAGTGCTGCGGGTAACACATGCACAGAATGGGGCGCCAATATTGCTCTGTGCCTAGGCAGTGGAGTCCCATGGATCACGTGGAAGCAGGACGAAGCCCCGACTCAGTTGTAAGAATCACATAATTCTCCTCACTTTTGATATTTATGCTGCTCTCATTCATTGCCATGTTTTTGTAATATCCAGAATAGTTAACTCATGTTGTGCTCTTGTTATTGTTAGCTTGTTACTGTTTCTTATCTTGTTGTCGTCCTTGCCCGTTACTAGGGTATGATTTTTTTGAAATTTTAGATTAAGACTGAATGCACCTTGACCTCTTAGACATTTCATATGTTTTATGCTAAGCAAGTTCGGAGAATTTTATGCGAGAACAAGCTAGGAAATCTCTGATTTGGTCTTTTATGTCAGGGACAAAAAGATGGAAGGTAACATCTTGGCTCATTTGGACTTCCGGCTTATGTCTGTAGGTACTCATGGTGGAATTCTCGTGAAAAGAAATGACGGGAGAGAATGGATGATCCTGTGAATAGTATGATCAAGGGTGTAAACCATATATCTCAAATTGTCCTCTTTCCTTAATTGCAAGTCTTGTGCATGCCTGGATGGAGATGTTGTCAGTGTTTATAAAGGTTATCTCTTTCTCTCATAGAATGTATTGAGTAGATGGTGATGAAAGCGCATACTAAGAAACATATATGCCCTAGTATTAGTGCTTTTGTGTAGCAGCTTAATGAATATAATGTGCAACTTAGGCCAACTTCATAGAGGGCAAGATTTTATGTGTCATTATAATGCAATTGCTGATGGCAGGGTTGAGTTCAACGGTGACCTGGGGTTTACGAACACTGGTGATCATCAAGCTCTTTTGCAATTGCATCTTTGGGTCAACCCTGGGTTTTTATAAACTGCTGTGATATCGCAAATTATGTCAGTAATTGAATTACCATGTCCATCATTGAATTTAGGAAATAAATCAGAGGAATCCTTGGGAGCTGAAGCTTATAAATTATCTGAGTTAGATTGTCAAAGTTGAAGCAGAAGAAGATGCTGAGACCACTTTTCAATGGGTGACATACTCCATTTTCTTTAGTTTTTTGAGCACTGTAATTATATGCTCATTTTTTTAATAATGTGATTTTGATTTTTAAATTGATTAAAAGTCAGGATATGCCATCTTCTATGCCAAGCATTTGACTATAAAATACTTTTCTCTGTTCCAGATCTTGCTGAGAGAAAGTTCTGAATGCTGATTGCTGTGAAATTCATTTAGTGATTTCAGTTGAAAATATTGTATCTACATGGATTCTCCTTGTTCTATGTTAATAGGAATAAGGTGGATTTGTTATTTCATGAGTTATAAAGAATTGCGTTGCTGAAATGAAAATTTTCCTTAACAAATTGCTTCTTGTAATCTTGTTGGAGAAAGAGTTTAATATTTAGTTGCACATTCTTTTGATTTTCTTACCTGACATTCACTCATGACCTCTGTCATTGTTTGGGCAGGCAAGTTGTACACTGGAACCTGGAGTGAAGATTTATGGACTTAGGATTCGGTGCATTCTGAAGCATATAAAGACCTTGTGGAATTAGCAGAGCTGCTTTGGATGATTAAGGTTTATCTCTATTTCTCTTCATAATGGAAATAAATTTAATTTCAAATGAAGAATGGTTGGCGTCACTGTACAGTGTTATTGCTAATTCGAAATTAAATGTTTTTCAAAGAAACAAAAAAAAAAAAAGGCAATTTCTTTTCTTGTCAGGTTAAGCTTGCATGTTCGTTGACCTTCTTAGACATTTCATATGTTTCACACTAAGCATGTGCGGAAATATTAATGCAAGAACAAGCTAATAACATCTCAAATTTGGTCTTTTATGGCTGGAACATAAAGAAATGAAGGTAATATATTGGTTATTTGTTGCTTTATGTGGGCCTTTTGGCTTGGGTATGTGTATTGTGTACGCATGGGGAAATCTTGATATAGGAGATTATAACAGGAATGAATTGAAGATGTGCTATTTTTTACAAAATTGTGATGGAGTATATAAACTTATGAAGCCAATAGCTAGTACCCAGTTTCTAGCTGAGAACAACTTTACACATCTAATGGTCTTTCCTTAGTTGCAAGCCTTGCGCGTGCCCGAACAAATATATTGCTATAGGTTTTTAGGCTGTCTTCTTAATTTATTATCTTGCGCAGCACTAGATCCTATGTTTTTCTCTTGCTGGTCTGTCTATTGATATTCTGGTGATGACAGAAACATCAATGGAAGGTAGACAACTGCTGCAATGAGCATGATGTGGATCAGTCTAAAAAAGACCAGGAGGGGAAATTTGGTTGCCTGTATGTTACAATCCACTGAATAACATTGTCATCTCTCGTACGTCCTCTTCTTCTACTACTAACTGTTGTTATTGTTATTGTTGTTATTGCTTTTGCTACAATGTTTAGTATGAAACTCGTCGTTTTTTTTGGTCTTTCAACTGCAATTTCCTGACAATCCATGTTGGGGGGGTATGGTTGTATAATATCATTTTGATGTATTCGTTACTTATAGTCTTATACCCATGGGTGCATTTTCATGCAGTTTTCTCCTTTGTCAACACTGGATTCCTCTTTTGATGCTTTGAATGTCAAGAATTTTGATGGTAATGAAACATCGGTCTCATCTCTCTACTCCTGTTTCACCCTCTCTCCCCTCTCCTTCATTCACCATTTACCTTTTCATGGATTTCCAGTTGCATTTCAATATATTAAGCGTTGTGCTTTTCTTTCTCTCATAGAATGTATCGAGTAGATGGTGATGGAAGTGCATACAAAGAAACATATATGCCCTGGCCTGGTTTTAGTGCTATTGTGTAGCAGCTTGATGAATATAATGTGCAACTTAGGCAACTTCATAGTGGCCAGGATTCTATGTGTGATTATACTGCAATTGCTGATAGCATGGTTGAGTTCAAAGGTGACTTGGGTTTTATGAACACCGGTGATCATCAAGCTCTTTCGCAATTGCATCCACCTTGCCACTCAAAATGTCAAACTCTTTCTCTCTCTTTCTTATTATCTAGATTTTAGGCTATTTTGCTATTTCTTTTGAACAATCTCTTTCTTACTAGTTTGTTATTCGTGTTCTTTAATTTTGAACCCTCGAATTTAAGATGTTGCAATTTGCAAATTAATTAAGCTCTTGGTATCTAAGTTTCACCCTAGTTTTTGGTTGCAGACAATTGAAGTGTACTTTATTTATGTTTGTAAGGTGGTTGGGTAGGTTTTCTGCAAGACTGAAACTTGATTGATTATATTTAATTGGATCTTTTTTTTTTACGATAATAGTTAATAAGAAGATTACTTCTTTTCTCTTTTCTCTTTTCTCTTTTCTCTTTTCTCTTTTCTCTTTTCTCTTTTCTTTTTTCTTTTTTTTTTTTAATTTTTGGGTCAACTTTTGTTCCTCCATAACTCCCCTCACCACTTTCTGAGATTGGAAGTGTTTTTTTATCCGTCCTTGCTTGATCTAATAGGGAAGCCATTTGGGTCCAGACAGCTTCGACGTATATGTTCCTGATTTCTTCTTGCTGCTCCCTGTTCAAATTGGAGATTAGTCATTTTCTCCTTATAAATTGTTGCAAATTTGGTTTCTGGTGAAATGTGTTTAAATTGATTAATTATCATTTGAAGATATAATAAACTGCTGTGATATTGCAATTTATGTCAGTTTTTGAATTACCATGTCCTTCTGTGACATTTAGGAAATAAATCAAAGGAATCCTTGAGAGCTGAAGGTTATAGATTGTCTGAGTTAGATTGTCAAAGTTGAAGCAGAAGAAGATGCTGAGACCACCTTTAGACTGGTAAGATACTCCACTTTCGTTAGTTGTTTAAACACTTTTTTTTTATGGCAAGTTTTTTAAACACTTTGATTATATGCTGATTTTTTTAATAATGTAATTTTGATTTTATATTGATTAAAGAAGAGGATATGCCATCTTCTATGCCAAGCATTTGACTATCAAATACTTATTCCAGATCTTGCTCAAAAGAAAGTTATGAATGCTTTGCTGAAATGAAAATTTTCCTTAACATATTTCTTCTCGTAATATTGAGAAAGAGATTGATATTTAGTTGCACGTTCTTCTGATTTTCTTACCTGACCTTCACTCATGACCTCTGTCATTTTTTGGGCAGTACACCGGAACCTGGGGTGAAGATTTTTGCACTTAGGGTGGATTCTGTGCATTCTGAAGCATATAAAGTCCTTGTTGGAATTAGTAGAGCTGCTTAGATGATTATAGGTTTATCTCTATTTCTCTTCCTAATGGAAATAAATTAATCTCAAATGAAGAATGGTTGGCATCTACAGTACAGTTTTATTGCTATGTGGAAATTATATGCTTTTCAAAGAAACCAAAGTCAGGGTAAGCTTGCATGTCCGTTGACCTTCTTAGACGTTTCATATGCTCCACACTAAGCATGTGCAGAAATATTAATGTAAGAACAAGCTAATAACATCTTAGATTTGGTTTTTTATGGCTGGAACTTAAAGAAATGGAGGTAAAATATTGGTTATTTGGTGCTTTATGTGGGCCTTTTGGCTTGGGTATGTGTATTGTGTATGCATGGGGGGAAATCATGATAAAAGAAATGATAACAGGAATGAATTGAAGATGTCCTATTCGTTACAAAAGTGTGATGGAGTATATAGAACTTATGAAATCAATAGCTAGTACTGAGTTTATAGCTGAGAACAACTTCACACATCTAATGGTCTTTCCTTAGTTGCAAGCCTTGTGCGTGCCGAACAAATATATTGCTGTAGGTGTTTAGGCTGCTTCTTTATTTATTATCTTGCGCAGCACTAGATCCTATGCTTTTCTCTTGCTGGTTTGTCTATTGATATTTTGGTGGTGACAGAAACATCAATGGAAGGTGACATTTGCTGCAATGACCATGATGTGGATCAGCCTAAAAAAGACCAGGAGAGGAAGTTTGGTTGCCTGTATGTTACAATCCACTGAATCACAGCAGGTACATGATGTAATAAAATTGTCACCTCTTGTACGTCCTCTTCTTCTACTACTGACTGTTATTATTGCTTTTGCTACTATGTTCAGTATCAAACTTGTCGTTTTTTTGGGTCTTTCAACAGCAATTTCCTGAATTCATGTTGGGGGTATGGTTTTTTAATATCAGTATGATGTATTCGTTACTTGCTCATGGGTGCATTTTCATGCAGTTATCTCCTTTGTCAACACTGGATTCCTCTTTTGATGCTTTGAATGTCAAGAATTTGATGGTAATGAAACATTGATCTCATCTCTCTACTCCTGTTTCACCCTTTCTCCCCTCCCCTTCATTCACCATTTACCTTTCCATGGATGTGCAGTTGCATTTCCATGGATTTCTATAGCACCGCGTATGGCACCCTGCGCCAAGGAAAACATAGATAGTGTGCCTATATGAGCCTACATATGTACACTATGTATGTAGATTTTGGGCATTCACCCTTGCTCATAACAGTTTGTGTTCGTGTTGTGTCTACAATTGCTCATTGTTAGATCATTCTTTGTTCTTTTGCTTGGAATACAGGAATGTTGGAAATCTATTGAGCGTCATTAGTAATTTTCTGTGAAGCAAAGACTTTATTCTAATTGTTGTGATCATATATCTCGGTTTAAGATTGCTCTTTTGTCTCAATGTTCAAGCATACAAGAAATGCAGGCTTGAGTTCTTTGCATAGTCAGGCTTATGAATTGGACCCTTTAGGTTGTGTTACAGGGCTAGACCTTATAGGTTGTGTTACACGGCTATTTCTACGAGCTCGGGATTGGAGCTCTGCTCATCGCTAAGCAAAGGGCTAGAGAACTGAGAACTGAGAGCAATGATGGGCTAGCTAAGGATGGAGTTCAGGATAAAGAACTGATGATGATAAAGTTGCAGGATAGCTTTGCCAATGAAATCATAGATAGTGTACCCCCTGCTAAAATCTTGTCAACAGTGGGCTTCCAATTTGGCTTGAGAGATTCCTGTTTTCTTCTTAAGGCTTCTCATGAACTCGGGCTTTTGACATGTTCTGCATGCTAGCTCATATGATAATATAGCCCTAGAGTACTAATGCTTTCGATGATATTTTTTTATCAGGTTCTGAGATATTCCCTAGTTAGCACGACACAAAGATGATGCATATGGGATCTACAAAGTTGGCTGCTTGAAGTTAGGATTAAGCTGTCTTGTAGGGCTAGCAAATCACTTTGTAATATATGAAGACCTGTATACTTGTATAGGGTCTGAAAGATAGATACATAATGAAAATGCGAGGCAATCTTCAAGCATTACAGACGTCAAGCCTGCAAACAATCTAGCTGCATGATTTAGCTAATTAAGGTTTCAAAAAGGTTTTGGTTGGTCCACAAATTCACCTTGTTGCTGCTTGTGTGTAAGGCCAAGTCCAACCACGGTCTTCACATTTAGATGCCTTGGGGAGAAATTAAAATGGAGGCCCTCCATTTGTAGCAAGTTCACCCATTGTTATTTGCCTTTGTGTTTATCACACTTCTATTGTTGCATGGAGTTGAGCTTAACCACGTGGGTAGGGAAGATGCGATTTAGCTCTTACCATATTCCATGATTTAACACTTAATGAAGGATCGCACTAAAAAAAACACGATTGATGAAGGAGACTACTTTCAATCAGGATTATTCAAGTTTCTCATTTTAAATTTATCATATCTGCAATGGGTCTATTATTACACTATTTATGAACCATTCATTAGAGGTATTGTTTGAAAAAAATGGGCTTGATATGACGAGTGGTGTTTGTGAGCTCTCACATAACAAGATGTGTTAGTATGATGGTCACTAAGGTGATGGTTGAGTATAAAAATTTTAAATTGTCTGCCGGGTAGAAAGTTTAGACAACTCCTCCATATAGAATTTACAAAACATGTAAAAGAATTCAAAAAGAAAAAAACAACATACAATCTACTTTATAAACACACAAAAAAATTATAAAACAATCTTTTTTGGTCTTTTTTTTTCTTTTTTTTTTTTGTTTTTGTAATGACTTGTTGATGAGTTTTAAGCAAACATTGTTGGAAGGACCAAGTAGTTCCCTCAAAGATCAATTTATTTCTATCTTTCTATATAACCCAACAGATATAATGAAGATAAGAAACCAAGGTATAGCTGTCCAACGATGATACGGTGTTGCTTGGAGATTGCTTGTATTCCAATGTTGGATGGTCGATGCAGGAGCTAGATAGTCTAAGTAATTCCAGATTTCTATGGAGTATGGACAAAGTGCCAGAAGGTGTAAATGTGTTTTTGGGTTTGATAAACAGCGTGGGCATAGTGTCAGAGCAATTTGTCCCTGCAATGATTTACTTGGTGGAAATGCAGTTGTGAGCTGCTTTCCAAAGAAAAAATTGAGCTCGTGGAGGGCTGTTAGAATGCCAAAGATTTATCCAAACCTTTGAGGATGGGTTGGAAAGTGGTTTTGCATTCTGGATGTGGTAAGCAGACTTTATTGTGCATATGCCCGTTGAAGTAGAAGGCCATGACAGTTCGTCTGGTGCATCAATATTAGTGGCTAAAGAAAAAGAGGATATTTGTATTGTAATGTTAGATTGGCAAGGGAAATGAGAGTTTATCTAAATAACATGTATCCCGTGGACTGTAAAGTGAAGCAGGGGTAAGTAAGTGGTCCTGCGCCCTCATGGCCTAGCGAGTGCAGGTCCCAGCGCTCAGCGCCAGCGCCATGTCACATGTCCCAACGTCTAGCGAGAGCGGCATATTCCAGCGCCCAGCGAGCGCATGTCCCATGTCTATGGGTGAAATCGGATTACGAGGACCTGGATGTCCGTCCCGGCCTCAGGGTTGTGAATGGGTCCCTGATAGGCTTGTAAGGGCGTTTTTACGGAACACTAATGTAAGGGCCCAAACACTGAAAGCATGGGTGATATCGAAGTTCAGAGATCCTGATGACCCTCCTGGGACACCGAGGGTCCTCTAATGTCATGATATACCCCCCGGAGAAATTTGGGCAAAAATGACATCCGGCCCCCGGGAACTTGCAAATGTAGGCTATAATCCACGTTTTTTTGGCTCCCAAGAGGTTTTGGAACAAAGGTGGATATTTTTGAACCACATCGCAAGGGATATCCCTAGGGAACATGGGAGGCCCCCGAGTTCCGTTATCGGGTCCGTGATAGGCTTGTAAGGGCGTTTTTACAAAACACCAATGTAAGGGCCCGAACACTGAAAGCATGGGTGATATCGAAGTTTGGGGATCCAGATGATCCTCCCGGGGCAACGAGTGCCTTCTAATGTCATGATAGACCCCCCAGAGAACTTTGTGCTGAAATGACACCCGGGCCATGGGAAGCCGAAAACGTAATCTATAATTCACGTTTTGTTTGGCTCACGGGAGGCTCCGGAACGAAGGTGAGTATTTTCGCACCACATCGCAAGGGGCACCCCTATGGAACGTGGAAGGCCCCCAGGTTTCCTTATCAGGTCCCTGATAGGTTTGTAAGGGCGTTTTTACGAAACACCAATGTAAGGGCCCGAACACTGAAAATATGGGTGGTATCGAAGTTCGGGGATCCTGATGACCCTCACGGGGCACTGAGAGTCCTCTAAGGTCATGATAGACCCCCCGGAGAAGTTTGGGCAAAAATGACACCGGGGCCTTGGGAAGCCGAAAACGTAGTATAATCCACGTTTTTTTTGCTCCTGGGAGGCTCTGGAATGAAGGTGAACATTTCTGCAGCACATTGCAAGGGACACCCCTAGGGGACATGGGAGGCCCCCGGGGTCCGTTATCAGGTCCCTGATAGGCTTGTAAGGGCGTTTTTACGGAACACCAATTTAAGGGCTCGAACACCGAAAGCATGCGTGATATCGAAGTTCGGGGAGTCTGATGACCCTCTCGAGGCACTAAGGGTCCTCTAAAGACATCGTAGACCCCCCGGAGAAGTTTGGACAAAAATGATACCCGGACCCTGGGAAGCCGGAAATGTAGGCTATTTATAAATAATCCACCTTTTTTTGGCTCCCGGGAGACCCTGAAACAAAGGTGGATATTTTCGCACCACATGACAAGGGACACCCCTAGGCGACATGTGAGGTCCCCGGGGTCGCTTATCCGGTCCCTAATAGATTTAGAATGGCGTTTTACGGGACACTAGTGTAAGAGCCTGAATACCGAAGGCATGAGTGATATCGAAGTTTGGAGATCCGGATGACCCTCTCAGGGGACTGAGGGGCCTCTAGGGTCACTATAGACTCCCATAAAAGTATGGACAAAAACGACAACCTGGACTCGGGAAGCCGAAAATAAAGGCTATAATCCACGTTTTTCGGCCTTCTGAGATACCCCGAAACGAAGTTTTATATTTTCGCACCACATGGTACGGGTCACTCCTAAGGGACATAGAAGGCCCCCAGGATAGGTTATCAAATTCTTGGTAGACTTGGAAGGGCATCTTACGGGACATTGGAGGCTAATCCACGATTTTTTGATACCGCATATGACTCCCATCACCCCGTATCACCAAACCTACTCCAAGCCTTTTCTACTATTATAGTGAGGTATCGTTATTTTTCTCAATTTTTTTTGAGGTGATTTCTAATTTTCTTGACTTAAACAAAGGGTTAGTGACCTTAGTGTCCATAAAAATAAAAATAAAAAGTAAAAAATAAAAATAAATTAAAAAAAACTCCACGCGTGCAGTCTCCCTCTCCCTTCCCATTCTCTCTCTCCATCTCCTTCGACTCGGACAAAATCCAAACTACCCCACTCACCTCCATTCCCATCTTCATACTCACTTCACAAACACAGACTCGAAAACCTCCCCAATCAATCACAAAAACTTCACAAACCCTAACAATGGACAAATCAAAACTAGCCTCAATTGGAGAACGCCTTAAATTAGGAGGAGCGCAAATGGGCCGAATAGTAAGCCTAAAAGTGAAAGAAATGAAAGACATGCTTCAAGCCCCAACACCCGAGTCACGAATCGTCGATCAAGCAACATCACCGAGTCTCGAATCGCCCGATTGGGGCTTAAACCTACGTATATGTTCTCTCATCAATGGCGATGAAATGAGTGGAGCTGAAGTTGTGAAGGCGATCAAGCGTAAGATCATCAATGGCGGTGGTGATGGTGATTCGAAAGGACAGAGACTGGCGTTGGAGCTTCTTGAAGCTTGTGCTATGAATTGTGAGAAGGTTTTTTCCGAAATTGCGTCCGAGAAAGTTGTGGAGGAGATGGTGGTTAGGTTGATTGAAAATCCTGAGGGTGATAGAGAATGTCAGGTTAGGGCTATGGAGCTGATTAGGGCTTGGGGTGAGACTGAGGATTTGAATTATTTGCCTGTTTTTCGACAGACTTATGAGGTATTATATCATTTTGATCAATTGTTTTATGGTTAAATTAATATGTGTATTTTAATGAGCTGGATGTTTGTTGATTATTTGTTCATGCTTCTCCTTGTATGATTAAACTGACTGATGTTATAATTGGTAACTTGCATAAATAGGGTTTTTTTTACTGGTAATGTTGGAGGTGGAATTTGATAAAGCGGTGGAAATAGCTAAATGCTTGATGTATAGATGCTATTTCTGAGGCGAAAATCAAAGGAAGGAACTGATGAGCGGATTGGCATATACAGAAAGTTACATTGTGCTTTGAATGATTTAGAATACAACCTTGTGTTTTGGCATCCTGATGAGTGATGAATTTCCTTTCTAATTTACGTTGCTAGTATTTGGATGAGAGGAAGAGAAAGAGGGTGGGGAGGTTCTTACAACAATTGGCTTCTTCAATCAAATTAAATATAAAGGGGTAAGAAGGGACAGGGTGCTAGAGTAGGAATGGTAGAATAAAGCTTCTTAGTTCGAGTGTTCTGGACGTTGTGGTTTAGGATTGGGGAGACCATTGAGCCCCTTTTCTTCTTTTAATATGTGCTCTAGTTTGGAGATTATGGTTGCCGTTGTTTGGGAGTTTTGACAGCAGGAGTTCCTTTGTCAGATTAGAATCTACAGCGAGCTTGTCAGCTTGGTGAGCTTCACTGTTTTGATTGTTGACCAGGAGGACTTCTTGTTCTCACATGTGTAATTGTTTGATTCTTGATTAATACATTTATTTTTCTATCTACAAAAAAACGTTTCCCTCTTTCTGTTTGTGTTCCATTGAGGTTTTTATAGTCTCATTTCTCATACTAGTCCTATTAATGATTGGTGAAATAGAACATTTGGTTTGCTGTCATGTTATAAAGTTTGTAGTCATCCTTGATTGGAACTTCTCTAGTCTGGTGTTGCTCTCTCATTACTTCATCACATTGAATTGTCAGAACTTGAAAAGTAGAGGTATGTGTTCCGAATTAGACGACGGGACATTTCCATCCATGCAGTATTCCTTGGAGTCATACATGGATGAGCATCCTGTCTCCCCACCTGAAAGTTATCCCATCCCTGGCGCTGAGTCAAACAGTGCTTCTGGTGCAAGTTTGCCTTATAACTTTGGCGGCCTATCTGCAGAACAAAAGAAGGAGTTCCTTGAGATTACCAGGAATAGCCTTGAAGTGCTCTCGAGTTTGTTGAGCTCTGAAGCAGAATCCAATGTCACTGAGGTATGTTCTTTTTTGTGGTCACAGTTGTGTTATGTACCTTTATTAGACGTAGTTGAGGGATTTCATCATACATATATGTTTCACCGTACTTGTGTCAAACAGGCTTAACTTATAATTTTAAGGACTTGAATAAACATGTTCATGTCGTGGTAGAATTTGATGCATTACGACAAGATTTGCATTTTAGTAACATAAATTGCTATGTGTAGGCATCATCTGGTTGAGGTGAACTATGAAAGTTTCGTCCTATTGTGTCATTTCATAGCACAAAGTAAGTCAGTAAGTGGGTTTGTCCGTACATGTATATTTCACCGTACTTGTGTCTAACATGCTTAACCCATAACTATAAGAACTTGGATAAACATGTTCATGTCATGGTCGACTAATTTTGCATCTTTGTACCATAAATTGCCATACATACGCATCATCTTGTAGAACTGAATGAAGAATGTTTACTCCAATTTGTCATTTCGTAGCACAAAGTTAGTGGGTTATGTGAAAAACTATACCATTTTCCTTTGCTGGTTGCTGTTATAGGAATATGTATTTTTCATTTTAGAGGAGAGTGTTAGTTCCCTGCTCCACTGTTGCCTCCTTCAAAGAAAAAATGTGACAAACAACTTGTTTATAATTGAGTTACCTATAATTTGAACGTGAAAAATGTTTTCGATCCAATCAAGAAGACCCCGCATACATGTTTACATCAGTTAACATCATCGTAGCATGCATTATTGACACGCCATATTCATTTGATGTACTACATTCTACTAAATACTAAGGTTTCTACTGATATTTAATGAAGAGGGGGGGGGGGAGAGGGAGGAATACCAGTGTTCAAACCTAGGATCAGGTGGTGAGAAGTTGAAGTCTCATGCACCAGTCCAGGTGACACTAGTACAGATATGAAATTTCATGAATGAGCCCCTAATTTTAGAGAGCAGTTTGAGAACATTTTTGCATTTATAACCTTTTGGCAAACAAGAAGGACCAGGAGTAGAGAGAGAGAAAAGAGGACAAACCAACTGAGGCAGTGTGAGTTCCCATGTAATTCTTATCTTATTATGTAGCCTTGCCTACTACATGTTACTCTCTTATATCCTGATTAAAGAGCCGGTTTCCCCTTATTTCTTACCCATAAGAAATACGTAGTGGTATGGTATATTGGTATCCAAGTGAAACCTTGTCATTAGGGTCTGGTGCCAAATTTTATAATAAACCTGCAGACATTTGTGATTACTGTCCTACTCCTATCAGTCAGTTTTGTATTGCTAGTAGTTGTCAACCAGGTATGAAATTCAGAGTAAATGATGTTCTGATCCTCAACTGTGTCCACCATCTTACAATTTCAGTGTTTCACTTTAACTTATGTATTACTCTAGTAAGTGCAAGTGCAATGGGTAGGTTCAGCTTGTCTTGACTAGCCAAACTGGTAGATAGCTCTGAGGGATTTGACGAGTGATTCAAAAACTGAAACTTGCATATAATTTTGTGCTCTCACAGGATGATCTGACAATTAACATGCTGGACAAGTGCAAGGAATCACAGCCTGTTCTTCAAAGGATAGTTCAAAGTACGGATGATGATGAGGGGTTGCTCTTTGAGGCTTTAAGTCTCAATGACGAGCTTCAGAAAGCCATTACGAAGTTTGAGGAAATGCAGGTTTCTGTAAAGCCTGACATGCAGCAGATTGACAAGGCAAAGGAATCAAGTTCTGACAAGCCAGAGGCATCGAGTTCTGACGAGCCAAAGGCGTTGAGTTCTGACGAGCCCAAGGCATCGAGTTCTATTGATGCCCATGCCCCTCCACTGGTAGAAGCCCGAGAGTTGACAAATTTAATGGAATCAGCAGAAGGAGAGAACCCCAAATCTGATGCTGTGGATCTTCTCAATGGGGGTGCTGACTCTACCAGTGACAAGAAGTAGGGGCCAATCAGAAGTGGGTTGAATCTTTTTTTTTTCCTATCTTCTCCACTTCCTTTACATTCGCTCGCTGATGTATGTTTTCTGATGGCTGATGCTTGGTACAGCTGTTTTAAGATTTCAGTTATGTATTTTCTTCCTGTATGATCATATAGACTTTCCTCGTCCATGACCTCCAATGCTCTCTGTATGTGTAAATAATAATCTCCTAGGCAATCTTGCTATGCCTTTGAGGTTGTCTATTCGAGTAATAACAAATTCTCCATTTGGCCAGTCCTCCACTATGTCATGTATGCTGCTTATTTCATTGATTCACATGGCAAATTTGGACTTCCACAGCCACCCTAGTGAGCTCATCTGAAACTAGTCTTCACTCATCCAGTAGACTAGAGGTTATAGCTTTCACTGCTCAAGTATATCAACCTAGTGCGTAGTAAAATCATGAAAAAGTTGAAAATTTCCAAATCATGGGCCTCTAAAACTCGTATTCATTCATGATTTCAGTGTACGATCCTTTAAAGCTGGTGTGTAGTAATACAGTTGCCCAAACCTTAACAGGGATCTGATAACTAACTCTGGGGCCATTTCATGTCCGCTAGGAATGTCATGTGCGATATAGTGCGATAATAACAATTTTTGTTTAGGGACCCTTCAAAAGCCCAAAAAAACGTGGATTATATAACCTTCAATTTTCAGTTTTCCGGGACCGGATGTGATTTTTGTCCAAACTTCTCCGAGGGGTTTAATGTCACCAAAGACAACTCCCAATACCCCCGGTAGGCCATTTGGGCCTCAGAAGTTCGTATTCACCCATGATTTCGGTGTTATACCTTTTGAAGTGGGTGTCCAGTAAAACGCCCATCCAAAACGGTTAAGATCCAATAACCAACTCTAAGGCCCTCTCATGTTCCCTAGGGGTATCTCGTGCGGTATATATAGTGCGCTATAACAACTTTTGTTTCGAGACCTTCTGTTCGCCCAAAAAGTGGATTATAACGTACAGCTTTCGGCTTCTCCAACTTGATGTGATTTTTGCCCAAAAATTTCTGTGAGATTTATTTTGATCGAAGATGATCCCCGACGTCCTGATAGGCCATTCAAATTTTTGAATTTCATTTTCACATAGTATGATTTTGGTGTTAAGCTCTTTTAAGAAGGAATTTAACAATAGTTACTAACTAGTTGTATTCCTGTGCGATGCACGGTTTGTGTGTTAATAATAAATAAAATATCTTATTGGTATAAACTTCCAATACACCTTTGGCATATGTCATATATGGATACAAAAATACTTTTCTATGAACCTCTCAACCCCTTAATATGCACAAACCTACCATAACACACCAATTTTAGGGCAAACTACCAAAAATATACAATATCTCATTCGTTGTTAATCATGATATAAACCAGCTGGATTTGTATAGCCAAATTTTGTTTATTATTTTTTGTTGCAATTTACTTCTATATCCAGTCTAAAAGACCATCACTACTACTACTTCCATACTACTACTATTTAATTTTGCTGGAGTTTTCTGCTGTATCCAGTCCCAAAAAGAGGATGCCTTAAGTATCAAATGAATGCAGTGAAATTATATTTAATTATTTAACAACCATGTATACCATTCATTGAAAGCTAATACATTCTTGTGCGTTGTACAATTTATATAAATACATTTGTGATCATATAATTAATAGTAGTAAAATAAGATACATGCATCTTAAGTATTTGATGACATGTCAATATTTTACTTATGTATCGAAGCCTACATGTCAATATAGCAATTCTTTATGTTTCCTTATATGCCCCATGCGAGGCAGAAACTTGTAATCATATTATGAAATATGAAACGTAACTAAATATAAACCATACAAAAATAAAATGTGTGGAATAACACTGAACTTAAGATGATACAAATTTTTAAGTTATTATAATGCTCTTTTAATCATACAACTACTCAATTGAGCAAATAGATATTTTTTATGATTATTATATGCATGTATTATTATCAAAAATTTAATGAAATGTATTTGTAAGATATATGTACTTGACTTTTGGAGAGAAAATATTATTTAATAAAAGAAAATAATATGTATTAATGTAGGTTCATGCATGTTAAATAAAGATGACATGACAAGGTATGTGGATGTACCTTGCTTATGTGAATGTCCACTTGTCCATCAAGCAATTGTGCACATCCACTTATACATATATATAACTAGTGATATTCAAGTACGTTGCACGACCTTTATAAAAAAAATTGTGTTCATATAAAAAAATTATATTTTTGTAATTCCTTCAATTAAATAAATACGACGGAATATCACATATTTTCACTTTCTACTTTTATGTCTAGGTTTTTTTTCACCAATAAGAAATACTCATTTAGATAGTATGATATACACCATTTGTGCAAATAAACAGCATACTATAGCACAATTTTTCTCGTAAAAGTTATAATGAATATTGGTTAATGCATTATTTCGAATAAAGAATAGGGATTGATAACTTCTCTTTTTTTTTTCACTTTGATAGACATTCTATTAACATAAACCTGGCCTATGAATCACTCACAAATAAATACACACATATACAAATGAAACATAATACTCAATAAAAAAAAAACAAAAACACACACACTCGTGCATCAGACCTGTAATAAATCATTGATCATCAAAACCATATGTTTGATAAAGTGTCCGAGAACCTATTTGAGCATACTCCTATTTACGGTTGCTCAAGCATCGGCAAATTGATTTTCAAATATTTATTCTCCAATGCTTATTATTTCTGTATATGAAATCTTTTAACGTAGTTCATCATATTGTCATGTTTTTACTATTTTTCTGATAATTGGACATCAGATAAATTGCTACTCCATCTTTCTCATACTATTAACCCATTTATTTATTGTATTTAAAATAGTTTTGTAGTGTTGTTCGATCTTCATTGCGATGATTCAAACTATAATAATTTTCTTCTATTGGAACAAAAACATCTGAATTTTTTTCCTCATTTTTTATTCGTACTATTTTAATGTGATTAAATGGAGATAATATAACACGTGATCGTGACTCAAAATAAAAAATCTAGTTCTCCATCTTCTCGTACTCTATTAGCTAGCTATAATCATGGTGTATCCAAGTACCACAAATGTATAAGCTTGAGCATCATAATTGTCTAGTGCTAGTATACACATACATATTTGAATCTGTCTAGTATGCATTTTGTCCAAATACGTTGAAAGGATACCTGCATTAAAAATGTACATTGAATCAAGTCAACTTGTACGAAGATGCTTAAATGCAATGTGTGAATACATTAACCATGTGTGAACACATTAAACCATTTAATTTGCTTACGTGTCACATAGTAGAGGTAGCTTAGTTTACATAACATGCTTATGTGTCAATCTAACATGTAACAACATTCACACATATATATATATATATCGGTTACAATGGGAACTTGAAATAAATGTAGAGGCACCCTTTGAAATTCGAAAAATATTTGGCCACTATTCGAAAAATATGTGGCCACCATTCGAAAAGTCACCAAAAAAAAAGAGAAAATAGCCCCCAAGAAAAGAAAAAGAAAAGAAAAAAAATTGAAGCGCAACCGCCAAACCAGCGCTGAGAAAATATAGGGAGTAGGAAGGTAAAAATCGCAAGAATTCCGCTTCACTCAAGTCCAAACACACAATTTTTCTCTCTCCTTTCTCTCTCTCTCTCTCCTCGCCCGCCATTTTCCCCAATTCGCTTCCCCCCAAATCCTCACTTCAAACCAAAACCAGTTTCATTTTCCCTCTCTCTCCCTCCTCTTTCTCTCTCTCTCCTCTTTCTCCCTCTCACACATACACACTCTCTCTCTTTCTCTCTCCTCTCTAAACTCTGCACTATCCCAAAAGTAAAACCCTAGAACTCAAAAATTCCCCCAAAAAATGCCGTCTCTCACATCGCCGGGCAAAATCCTCCGGCTAGAACTAGAAAACTTCAAATCCTACAAAGGCCACCAAGTAATCGGCCCGTTCTACGATTTCACAGCCATAATCGGGCCCAACGGTGCCGGAAAATCCAACCTAATGGACGCAATTAGCTTCGTTCTCGGTGTTCGAAGTGGCCAGCTCCGTGGGGCCCAGCTCAAGGACCTCATCTACGCTTACGACGACAAGGACCGTGAACAGCGTGGGCGTCGAGCTTTCGTTAAGCTAGTTTACTCTCTCTCCTCGGGTTCCGAGATCCAGTTCACTCGTACCATTACTGGTGCTGGTGGTAGTGAGTATAGAATTGATGGCAGGATTGTTACTTGGGATCAGTATAATGACAGGTTGCGGGATTTGGGGATTCTCGTCAAGGCCCGCAATTTCCTCGTGTTTCAGGTCCGTTTTTTGATTTATTAATTTATGATGCATTTGGTGGATTATGTTTTGTAAATTATTGAAATGTGGTAGATTTGGTTTTGGTTATTGGTTTGTTAATGATTGGTATAGCTAAACCAGTTTAATGAGTAGATTAAGGCAGGGTTGGTTCATTTGTTTAGTAGGAACTAGGAAGTAGATTTGTTTTTGAAAGTGGCAATTTCTGAAAAAGGAAATTTGAGTCATTAAATTCTATTGTGGATGGAGAAGTTGGAGTCCATGAGAAATTACGTCTCTTATAGGAAAACGAAATTAATTTAGGTAGTAGCAATAATGTTTCGAGGGATTATATATAACTCCCCCCGATTGGCCACTGACATCACCACTCTAAACCCTTATCCATTATATTACTGTGACTTTTTGGATTCTTCTTCTTTACAGACTAACAGAGCTAACTAGGTATGAATTGGAAGTAAATTTAGTAAAATTGGTGGATGGAGTAGTAGCGTTGGGGTGGTAAAACACTAACAGAGATGCTTCATGGTCTCGTAATAGGTCGTAAACGACAGCTTTTATAATTGAAGCTTCTTACGAGTTAAATCTGTTCAAGTATGTGGTTGATTGTATACAGCCTTTCTTTGTATTTGCACCGATACTGTTTCTGTTAAACCAAACACCTTGATTGGAAGGATTTGGATTCATGTTACTTAACAATAAATGAAGTATTTAGTGGGACTTTGATTAGGCTCATTATTGTCCAAGCTACGTTATAGGTGTGCATATTGAGGCTGCTATATTGTCACAAAATTTTGTAGTGTCACTCCGAAGAAATTATAGGCATACAGGGATAAGTTTCCATATTTGCACTTTTTTGCCTTTATTTGATAAAACCATAAAAGACATCACTTTTATATGTGTTGGCTCTGTTACATATATTGCTGTTATTTTAGACATTGAATCATTGTAAACTTGTAATGCAGGGAGATGTGGAGTCAATTGCATCTAAGAATCCCAAAGAACTCACAGCACTTCTCGAGCAGATTTCTGGTTCTGAGGAGCACAAGAAGGACTATGAGGAGTTGGAAGAACAAAAAGGCAGGGCCGAAGAAAAATCAGCTCTTGTTTATCAAAGGAAGAAAACTATAGTTGGGGAGAGAAAGCAGAAAAAGGAACAAAAGGAAGAAGCAGAGAAACATCTTCGCTTGCAAGAAAAATTGGTAATGTTTACTATTAATTTGAGTTTTCACGCTTGCTTTTGGGTTTAATACCGTGGTCATTCTGTTTGTCTTTAAGGGCTGTGTGAGTGCATATGTTACCATGGATTGAGAAGTGGGCCAAATTCCACCACCATGGCTATGGTATATTAAAATTTTCATGGCCCATTTTTGGGGCTGTTATTCCCTCTCCTTACAAGTACCATCCTTCTTGGCTGAAGTGTAGTCCAACAGTAAATGGGAGATTCTTGTGCCAATATTGTTCTGTTGGCTTGGACGAAGGATCTTCTTTATCCAATAAAGCTCATAAGAGTACTGACAATGATTCACTCCTCTTTTATGCAGAAATCTTTGAAGAAGGAACACTATCTCTGGCAGTTGTGCAACATAGAAAAGGATATTAACAAGACAACTGAGGAGCTTGAATCTGAGAAGCAAAGCCGGCAAGAGCTTGTTCAAGAGCAAAATGGTTATGAGCATGAAAAGCGTGAAAAGGACAAAAAGCTGGCAAACTGCCAGAAAGAAATAAATAAACTCGAGAGGAAGATAATGGAAAAAAATAGTAAACTCGATAAGAATGTTAGTTTACTTGGTCTTTAATGCGTAATGTTCTCTCTGTCGCCTAGTGGTTTGATTGCAGAAGCTAACTTTCTCTTAATTGAGTGTACAGCAACCTGAACTGCTGAAGTTCAAGGAGGAAATGTCGCGTATAAAATCAAAAACCAAGAGTACTCAAAAAGAGCTTGAGAAAAAGAGAGAAGAGAAGAAGAAGCATTCTGGAAAGATAGAAAAGCTTAAGAAGGACTTGTCAATTCTCACTCGAAGACTGAAAGACATGGAGGAAAGTGGACCTGATGCTGGGGGAAAAATCCAATTGACAGAAAATCAGTTGCAGGAATACTATCGTGTGTAAGCTTTCTGCAGTGTTACCCTTAACCGTACTGGATTACTAACTCTTTTTTTTTATTTTTATTATTACTGGATCACTAACTTAATGAACTGACACAGATGCATTGCTTTTAACTTGGGTCTGTTTTAAAACCTTGTCTTTTGACATGAGACATGATTTGTTCAGCTTTCAGCTACTTACATTGATTTGGATAGATTTGCAGAACATTTGTGGGTTGGATTGAGCAAAGAAAGAATGCTGGTGAGAGGAACTTTGTAACCATGGTAGCTGGGATTTGGGCTGTTGGGCGGGTTATGGCTATGAGCATACATATAAAGTATAAACACTTAATGAGGCCAAATATAGGTAGTAGGAGTTGATCCCTTCCAAGTTCCTGACAGAAGCTTTCGGTTTTCTATTATAGTGAGCTACAAAGTTCGAGGATCAATATGAGGAGGCGGGGTTTCTTTTCCCTTTGGTGACAGAAGAGGAATTGGTAAAGGTAGACTGGAAAACCAAAAGTTTAGGTAGTAAAGGTTGACTGGAAAACCAAAAGTTTAGGTAGTATTTTATACTGGTCTTTTCGTTGGGCAGCTTAGCTTGGTCCTTTAGAATGGTGGAAGAGTATTAAGGACATGTCAAATGTTCAGTAGGAGAAGACAAAATATCCTCTTTGAAGATACATTCACATATAAGCTCAATTAAGTTGAACTCAGTAATTGCGTTATCCCTATGAGCTATAAAGAAGATGGGTAAGTCCCATAACAAATGCGAAGGAACTGAAGCCCCAATGAACACCTGTGCATTCCTGTTTAACCAAATGCATCATAAAACCGCTAAGAAAACATTGCGTCATAACATCCTCTTCTTGTTTCCTTCCCCGAAGCCCACAAACCATATCAGCAAGAGTGACGCATATTGTTCTCCCTTTCTTGTTTTTTTTTTATTTCTTAGGGGGGGGGGGGTTGAAAGGTGAGGTTTGAACCATAATCAGCAGATTACTAGAAAATATCTTTACCTGTGCTTATATATCTGAAGGTATTCAGAATTTAAAATTCTCATGTGCTTCACAAACTTAGTGATATGATGATTATTGCAGCAAGGAGGAAGCAGGGAGGAAAACTGTGAAATTGAGAGATGAAAAGGAGGTCCTCGATAGGCAGCAGAAGACTGATACTGAGGCTCAAAGAAATTTAGAAGCAAATCTTCAGCAGTTGAGAAGCAGGTTAGAGGAACTGAATTCACAAGAGGAGAGAATGAAGCAAAAATTGAAGAGTGATCGAGAAGACTCAAGGAGGCATGAGGAAGAGATGAAACGCTTGAAAAAGGAACGAGAGGAGATGCGCAACAAAAGTCAAGAATCAAGGTACTATATCTTACTCCCCTCTGTTCCAAATTCTCCTTTCCATTTGATTTGACTTTTTGAGGTCAAAGTTAACTAACTTTGACCATTAGTTTAAGAAAAAAGTATAAATATTTACAAAGTAAAGATACTATTATTAGATTCATTTTTTATTATATCTTCAAAATATCACATTTTTATTTTTATAGTTTCAAATGGAAAGGAGAATTTGGAACGGAGGGAGTATTGTTTTTGAAGTTCATCCTTTTGAAGTGCTAGTCTTATTTTACTGTAAGACCATCTGGATTTTAACTGCGGCACTATCTGTATGCTTGGCTGCAGTAACTTGCACTGTTGATGTTATGTTGCATTGATAGTTGTATTGCCTGTTTGTCTGTTCACAATGCAGGAACAAATATGAATCTTTGACACTGAGAATCGGCGAACTAGAAAACCAATTGCGTGAACTGAAGGCTGAAAAACATGAAAATGAAAGGGATGCCAAGCTGTCTCAAACAGTTGATACTCTTAAGCGTCTTTTCCCTGGTGTCCATGGTCGAATGACTGAATTATGTCGCCCTACGCAGAAGAAATACAACTTGGCTGTTACTGTAGCTATGGGCAGATTCATGGACGCTGTGGTTGTTCAGGATGAACATACTGGAAAGGAGTGTATAAAGGTATATCTTTTGCATGGTTTTTCTCATTTAAATGTGCATGTGGACTTAAGTTACTTGAGGTTACTTGTCAGTTTATCTTCTTTTCTGTCTTCATCTTGTTCTGTCTTCATGTTCTTCCTTGCTTAAGTATGCTGCAATGTTGCAATATTTATCCAAGTATGCTTCTTCTGTTGGGTTCAAATTGAGGATCTGTGGCATCATACCGTAACTAATGCACAAAAATTTTTTGGTGGAGGTTATGTACGAAGTTCTGTCAAGTGTTATCTATTGCTTTTATCTCTTTTGATATAGGAATATGTTTTCTAGGACAGAAATAAGGAGGTTAAGTTCATTCATATAACAAAAACTTATGGATGGCAATGCATTTCAGACCCTTGCCAGTTCGATATTCACCAGTCAGTACACCATTATACACTGTTTGTTGCTTTCAGATAAGTGGTTTTAGACTGTTGACATTTCCATATATTAATATATGAAAGCAGTACAAAAGAGTTCATCTTTTGTGCCTTGTTCACTAGTATTGGTCCTATGGTCCGCAAATTGTAGAAGCATTGTCCATTATGCTTGTTTACTAGTAACTCGGGGGTTGATTTCTATTTCTATGCCCTCTGCCCTCCGGCACGTAGTGAGGCACGAAGGTTTTAGCTTTAATGTTTGTAGTGGAGCTTATGGTACTAATTTACTTATCCTTTGATATTTCCAGTACTTGAAAGAGCAAAGACTTCCACCCCAGACTTTCATACCTCTTCAATCAGTTCGTGTGAAGCCAATTGTTGAGAGGTTGCGGACATTAGGTGGTACTGCAAAGTTGATCTATGATGTGATACAATATCCTTGATAAATGTTCTGTGCCTTTCTTAACAAATGTTTAAAGTATTTATGAATAGTTTAAACGCTGTAAATGCGCCTTAGTCTTTGTTCAATATTTCTCTCCTTAGATACAGAAATGTTCAATGAGGACTTTATATCCTTAATTATGACAAGTTTGACCCAATCTTGGAGAAGGCTATTCTGTTTGCTGTTGCAAATACGTTAGTCTGTGACAATCTTGATGAAGCTAAGGTTCTAAGCTGGACAGGGGAAAGGTTTAAAGGTATTCTTCTCTCTTTTGCGTTTTTATAAGTTCAAGGTTTTTTTTTGAGGTCTAATTACATGTGCTTTCTCAGTTGTAACAATTGATGGAATACTCCTCACTAAAGCTGGCACCATGACTGGCGGCACAACTGGTGGAATTGAGGCAAGGTCTAACAAATGGGATGCCAAAAAGATTGATGGTTTGTGCACCTTACTGTGCTTCAATTCTTTCTCACTCTTCTTAGTTCTAACTAATGCTCATCCCTATAGGGCTTAAGAAAAGGAAAGAACAACTTGAATCAGAGCTGGAGGCTATTGGATCCCCTAGGGAGATGCAGCTGAAAGAGACAGAGGTTTCAGTAAAAATCAGTGGCTTGGAAAAGAAGATGAAGTATGCAGAAATTGCAGAGGTAATCATAGATTGTAGTGGGTCAGTAGTGCGTATCTAGTTCTTTTTGTTTTGGCTGTTCATGAGGCCCTGTTTGTCTTTTCTGCCTCCCCTTCTAGTGACATTGCTGACTTATCCCTTCATATTTCTATCATTATTTTAGTTTATTATTTTTTTAGGGTTCAATTATATTTGAAAACATTAGTTACATAAGTTTTACCTTATATGCTGATTCCACTTTGCAATATGTTGATCTGCTCTTGATTTTTTTGCAGAAAAGCATCCGGGACAAGCTTTTGAAGCTGGAGAAGGAAAAGCGGAATATTGAAGAAGAAATTCATAGGATCGAGCCAGAGCATGCAAACGTATGCAAATTTCGACATATTAGTTTATGGACTGAGCTTGTAATGGACATGATGGATGTTGTCTCCTTTGCAGTTAGATTCTGATATTAAGAAGAGGGATCAAGAAGTCAAGAAAATTGATGATAGGATAAATAAAGAATTGGATCGTGTCTACAAGGAGTTCAGTGGAGCTTGTGGTGGTGTTGACATCCGCGCATATGAGGAGACCCAGCTTACTGCTGATGCAGAGATGTTTGAGAAAAAGGTTGCTTTGAGTAACCAAATCTCAAAGCTGAAGTATCAGTATGTCTCTTTTGCCATCTTTAAACCATCTGCTGCTTGCCTGTTCATGTGTGACACTACCAATTTTTTCGTCATAAAGCTAACATAAATTGATTATCAGGGATAGTTTTTGTTTGTTTGTTTGTTTGTTTGTTTGTTTTTTGTTTTAGATAAGAAAAATAATTTTGTTAAGAATTGAATCAGGGATAATGCTCTATACACCTTGACTTCTTTAGACTCAGCCTAGGCCTCAGGCACAAATTTGATTGTTTTCACTTGGTGACTGTCGCTTTGGATAACATAGGTCTTGTGGAGACAAATACATTTGATGACAGGAAGTTCTCTTTTTAGATCTATCAATACCTGGAATGACGAATGCTGAGAACTGTATAGTTTGCTCTGATAGTATTAGCTCTTGGTGCAATAAGAACCATTTAGACTGAAATATTTTGACAGCTGAGCTCTTGTTTTCTATATTTTTACATTTGAGCTTTACTGGTTCATCCACTTGTATGAACAAGGAAAAGTATGTGACATATATGAATTTAACAGTGGGCTGATTTTATCTACTTTGGCAAAAGCACTGAATGGAGTTTTCACATTTTTGCTCAATTGAAAAACCTTTTTTAGAAGGAAAGTGCATGTATATTTCAGTATCCACCACATGATGTTTCTTTTCTTCTGTAATTACTGCTTGTTTAGTGCTGGTGACAAGCTTTGCTTCTGTAATTCTGGACGTTTGATTAATTGTTCCATTTCCGTGTTGCCAGATTGGAGTACGAGCAGAACCAGGATTTTGAATCACAAATTGTGCAGATTCAATCGTCACTCAGTGCATTAGCAAATGACCTTGAAGAAGTCAAGAAGCGGGAAGATCAATCTAATTTAGATATGGAGAGTATTACGTTTGAGATCGGTCAAATGAAAGATGAATTACAAGGTGTGTTTTGCCTTACTACGCTCCTCCCTCGCTGCTAACCAGATAAAAGAAACTTTTGGTCAACAAAGTTTTCCCTTCTTATTCTCTCCCACGCAGCAGGGGTCTTGTTCGAGCGGAAAAGGATGTTTGATCAGAGAGAAAGATATTTTTTTTTTGGTTTATTTTTCTATTCCTCCTCTGCTAGATAACATGTTCTGTATTTTCATCTCATTGATGTTGAAATTCGTAATGTGTTTCAAAAGGGGATTTTTTTTTTTTTTTTTTTTTGCAATAGCCTGGAAGTTGAATGCTTATAAAGAAAAATCCTTTTCTGTTGCTAGGGCTAAAATCCCGGCTGGAAGAATGTGAACGTGGCAAGCAGGAAATAATGAAGAAGATCTCCAGCAGCATGACGAACTTGGATAAACTAAATCGTCAAATAAATGCGAAGGTTGGTTATGATGCTTTTTAAGCTCTTGCTGCTTATTCACAATACTGGATATATTGAGAAGTCTGCTCATGCATTCTGTCTTTCCCAGAAAATACAAATTGAGAATTTTACTTCAAGGAGGCAGGAGATATTGGAGAAGTGTGATTTAGAACAAATAAGCCTTCCAATGGTTTCAGATCCAATGGAAACTGATTCAACAGACGGTCCAGTTTATGATTTCAGTCAGCTGGACAGGTCACTTCAAAAGGATATGAGGCCATCTGAACGTGAGAAGCAGGAGGCTGATTTTAAGCACAAGATGGATGCCCTAACATCAGATATTGAAAGAACAGCTCCTAACCTTAAGGCTCTTGACCAGTATGAGGCTTTGAAACAAAAGGAAGATCTTGTGAGTAAGGAGTTTGATGCTGCTAGAAAAGAGGAGAAAGAGGTAGCAGACAGATTCAATGCAGTGAGGGAACAGAGGTATTTTTCTTATGTGACTCCTTTAGGATGCGTAGCTAGATAAATGCAACATCCCGAAGTAGGAGTATAACCTCTCCATTCATATTAGGTGTACCTGTGGGAGGCAATGGTTACTGATATATTTTCCTCTTCCTGCCCTTTCCTTTTTGTGAAAACTTTCCAATATGTTGTATGACCATCTGAGCATTCTTGGCATCACTTTTGCTGTGCTTCCAGAAGTGGGGAGAAGTAGTAGCTTTGAGTTGAGCAAATGCTTCTTAAATATGCTGCTTAACTTGGATCTTTTGCATGGCACTTTTTGAATCCAGGATTCTGAAAATAAAAGAATATGGTGTTTAAACATTTTGGCCTAGCATCTAAATGCATCACTCTATTCTGTTATATAATGGTGAGATTGGCTTATGTTACTCATTCTGCTACAGTATCCATGTGTCTATGCTCGGCCATATTTTGCGATTTTTGCATGCTTTTATCACCTTGATTGTTCATGCTCATATTGGAGCGTTGGGTATCGGGGGTACTTGAGGTTAAATGAAGAGTCTGAGTGACAGGTTTTTGGCCTAAATTTTATGCTTATCAGTAATCTGGGATTCTAGGAACTTGAATTTGCTTCTTTTTTTTTTCTTTTTTTCCCTTTTCTTTTCTTTTCATAAATGCTATTCTTTCACACTTGGCAATTTCTATTCGGAATAGTTTTTTACCTGACTATTGTAATTTTCACTTGGGCAGATACAAGAAGTTTATGGATGCTTTCAACCATATATCAGGCAACATTGATAAGATTTACAAACAGCTAACTAGGAGCAGCACACACCCCCTTGGTGGGACCGCATACTTGAATCTGGAAAATGAAGATGAGCCGTTCTTATACGGCATTAAGTACACAGCTATGCCTCCAACAAAGCGTTTTCGTGACATGGAACAACTCTCTGGAGGTGAAAAGACTGTTGCCGCTCTGGCCCTGCTATTCTCTATACACAGGTTTGTCACATAATGTCTCTGAACCGTAACATATCAATCCGAACCTTATCATTTATATTTTTCGTTTAATAATACGAAGATTGGGTGGTGCTATGCTAAGAGTGATGGGTTGGGCATGCTCTGCTTCATAGGCTTGAGATGTGTAGAGTGCTTTATTCACAAAGTGAATGGAAGAATTTGGTTTCTGAGGGGTGGTGGAATAGTGATGAAATATTTTACAATGCAATGACAAATTTGTGTGGTAAATATAGTAAAAAAATTTGAAAATTCTGTGTGACCAGTTACTTGGCTTGCAGTCATGATCAGCTAAGCTATCCAGACATTGTGCCTCCACCTGGCCAGTGCTCTGTTTATTTCTCTCTGTCTTTTGTGCAGGAGTATAATCGTTGGATACCCATTTGTTGAACCTTAAATATCTGAAGATTTCTTACCAGTCGTATACTATATGTATTTGCAGTTTTAAGCCATCACCATTCTTCATTTTGGATGAAGTAGATGCTGCTTTAGATAATCTGAATGTTGCTAAAGTAGCTGGATTCATCCGATCAAAATCCTGTGGAGGTGCTAGACACAATCACGATGCTGCTGAAGGCTGTGGATTTCAGAGCATTGTAATATCACTGAAGGATAGCTTCTATGACAAGGCAGAAGCATTAGTTGGGGTTTACAGGGACTCTGAAAAGAGGTGAGTTTTCAGTATCTCAGCTCCGCGTTCTCTCTTTCTTGTTTTGAAAGATGTATTCTCCCTTGAGTCCTGTCATTTCATGAAATTTGCTTCAGAAAATACTTTGCTCAAGATTTCGTCGGTTTGGACTAATTCCTCATGTTACATGCACATTGCAGCTGCTCCAGCACGTTGACATTTGACTTGACAAAATATCGGGAGTCCTGAAAATCCACGCATAACAGCTTGTACATAGGTTACATGAGGTACCCTTACAATCTCATTTGCACTCTGGCGGGTGCTTGATGTATATAGTATTAGCATCGTTTGCTGCTTAGCTGTCTTTCTCTTGTCTTAGAGACCTGCAGCAAAAATCTGTACGTAATGCATGAGATTTCATAGCTGTCGATTAACAGAATGAATATTTTGTTGATTCTTTCCCTCTTCCCATATCTCCATGAGTCTTGGATGGGCCAGTTCATATGCTCGCAGAAAACCCTTCAGTTGATTGGAACCTAGAGTATGAGATGGGGATAAGGGATAACTGTGGAAAAATTAACTAGTGTTATTGTTTCTATATCACAAAGACAAAATCTTATATGAGACTGTCCCACAGTGATATGGAGTCATTTTCATACGAGATGTATTGTTTCTGTATGAAATAAAAAATTATGTAGGAATTGATGTCCATTTGGCCTTGGACACAACGGCCCACTGTATCAATTTTGAGGTCCTAGATTTTGTTGAATTAATGACAAACATTAAAATAGTATATAATTGGTAGCAAAAAGAAAATAATAATATTATTATATTACTCTAGTAGAATCTACATCCATATATTGTTAACAGAAAGAATAAAATAATTTTTTGTTGACGGAAGAATAAAATAAAGTTATTGTTATATTGCTATCACAAAAAATTAAATAAAATTATTTCTATATTGCTACTCAACAATTATGAATAGTACACAGTTGCTTAATTTGTTTTCACCAATTACTCTTGGCGGTATTAAGATTAAAAAAACATAAAAAAATCTCACCAGTTGGAATCTAGGATAATAGAAGACTTGATGTCTCATTATGGTTTTTTTAATAGTTGGAGCTTCTCAATGTCATCAGAGTTTGTCTAAATCTTTGTGAATGCCCTCAAAAGTTAAGGATGTGCTTTTTCGTACCTCTGAGATGAAAGAATATTTATTCTTTCCTTCACTCAAATAGTTGAAACTCTAAAGGTTACAAACAAATAACTTTAAATAGGCATGTAAATCGTATAATTATCTTTTCACATTATCCCATTACATCCAATAACTTTTTTTTTTGCCAATCCTAACAAATAGCCTAAATATGGAGTGTGACAGAGAGAATCCAGACATTATTTTACAATAAATCTTAACAAAGGACCCAGATGTAAAACAATTAACAAAAATCCAGAATTCTCATGATCCAACTATTAATGCAAAAAAAAAAGGAACAGGAAAAAAAGAAGAAAAAAGGGAGAAGAGACGGGAGGATTAAACCAATTGATCACCATGTCAACTGGTAATCTCCAAGGATTGGAGAATTCCCAAATTGAAATTCCGGCCACAAGAGAAACCTTGCAACAAGCTACTCAAGAAACCTCCCGACGAGCCAACATTACAGAGAATCATCCAGATGAGTCTCCTGAAGAGGCAAGCGACGATGAAGGGATAAGCCCCAGTGAAGAAGAAACAGAATTCGAAGATGTAGCAGAAGAAGAAACAAATGTGAATGAAATATACTACGAAGAATACAATTCTAATTCTCATTATAATGGTAGTAATTCTAGTAAGGAGAGGCCATCAAGAAGGAAGATTTTTAGGAGGCATCGAAGGAGATATAAAGTATGGAAGGCATTGGCTAAAATGAGGTCCACTTTAGAGGGTGCCCTCCAAGGGAATTTCATCTCTGCATTTGCACGATTGTCGCTCTTGGAAGAAGATGACCCAAAAGGACAAGGGGAAAAAAATCTTAAGGACATTACCCTTTGGGGCGTGCCCTTGTTGCCAAGCAAAGGGCATGAAGGCACAAATATAATCCTGCTAAAATTCCTTAAGGCCCAAAGGTATAGGGTCAGTGATGCCTTAGAAATGCTTATACAAACCTTAATATGGAGGAAAAAACAGAGGATTGATAACATTTCGGAAGAAAATATTGGAGATCAAAATGAGCTTGATAAGGTGGTGTTTATTAAGAGCGTTGACAAAGATGGACATCCTTTGTGTTTTAATTTATACGGTGCTTTTAGGGATAAGACATTGTATAACAATACTTTTGGGACAAAGACGAATAGAAGAGAGTTTTTAAGGTGGAGAGTTCAGTTTATGGAGAAAAGTATTAAGAAGTTAAATTTTAAGGTCGACGGGGTAGATTCTTTCCTATTGATTAGTGATATGAAGAATGCTCCAGGGCCTGGGAATCACATCAAGGAGCTCGGACCTATTAGCAAAGACGCCGTCTTTCTTTTTCAACATTACTATCCCGAGCTGATCTTTAAGCATGTAAGTTCTTTACACTGACTCGATTAATTTTGTCTAGTTAGAACAACAACTTAACGTGACAATAAAAGAAGCAATGAAAGTTGATTTGAGTATAGAAAGAGAGAAGATCACGGATTATTTCGTAGCAAGATGTGACATAGGCAAAAAATTTGTTTCAAGTTTGTACCAATGGAAATGTTTTAGTTGTTATAAATACAAATCGTGTATCGCACGAGAATGTAACTAGTACATATGAAAGTCCAATAGTCTTCGGTTAAAGTGCACTTAAAGAATTGTCCTCGATTTGATATTATTTTCTTCTGATTTCACAGATCATAATAAACACTCCGTTCTGGTATTACCTGTACCATGGCATAGTAACCCAATATTGTACTCAGGGAACCAGCAAAAAGTTTGTATTTGCAAGACCTGACAGAGTTACTGAAACATTGCTCAAGTAAGGCGTATGTATGATCATTTTGGCGTCTCAAATCATTCAAAAAATGCAATCATATAGCTAGAAGAACTATTTATCTATATGTGTTTCTTTGAAAATTGTAGGTATATACCTCCTCAAAACATTCCTAGACAATATGGTGGCCTAAGACGAGAAAATGATGAAGAATTCACACCTGATGACGAGGTCTTAGAGTACAATCTCAGGGGAGGAGCGGTATCAATCTTTCAAATTCCAGTGTCTGAGGTACAAAGATATTTTGACATTAGAGTTATTTTTAATAGGGTAAAGGGCATAGTCGAAAGTTTAATAACTAAGTTATTTTGACATTAGTTAACCAGGTCAAGAGTCTCACGGTAAGAAAATTAAAAGTATTATTTTTTTTTGGTCTGAAATATAATATTAGTATTTTACTTGTTAGTTCAAAAGTAACATCTTTTTTGTTCATAATGTAACCGTCGTCTCACGTAAAGACCGTCTTATATAAGTTTTGATCATGTTAGGAAAAGTTGACAATAGTATGGGAAGTAATGGTAGTAGGATGGGATGTGACGTACAAGGACGAGTTCATACCGGAAGATGAAGGGTCATACAAGATCTTGATTCAGAAGGAGAAGAAAATTGTGGAGAGCATAAGAAATTCATTTTACATAAATGAACCAGGGAAGATTCTCATTACCATCAAGAATGCTACCTACATGAAGAAGACGGTTTTCATTAGGCACAAAGCCAAGATCACTTTGCCTGTTTATATGTCCACAAAAGATCAAACTTAACTCTCAAGACATATGTTATAGTCAACTATCTACTGCGCGTTAGTTTGTACAAAGTACTCTGCACATATTGATTTTTCTTGTTTATTCAATTTTGCCATTTGGTTGTCAAATTTATCATACTTGATATATTGATGGACTACTTTTCTTTCTATGTTGATTATGCCTGAAAATGTAATTGGTTGAAACTAATGTAATGGCGTATGTGAACATAATGTTTGTACCTCCCTGTCATATAAATCGGTGACATCTGATAAAATTAGAACGAGACATCTGATAAAATTGGAACGATACGTACAAAGAAAGAAGTTGTACAGGCAGATTAAAATGAGCTTCTAACTTAGATTACTGTTTAGAAGCTTCACCAGTTAAACTATACATATTGACATCATCACCTTTTTGAAATTTCAATTCAAATTGCAACAAAATGGAATCATGGTTCAAGGACAGATGTAACACAATAAAGGTCACAACAAACCAAGAAAGGTAGCAACAAACATAATTTCCCTCTTGTCCCTTAATTTGTTTGCCCATGCAGATGCAACCTGAGTATGTATATGTTCAGGACTAACCAGCCACTTGCTCAAAACCTTAGAAATTAGGTGTAACCAAGGCAAGGCCTCAATGCCATGCAAAGTGAAGAATGTCCAAAATGCAGCTGCTCTTAATTATGTGTCACTCTCCACTCCCTTCATCTCTCTCGTATAAATACCCACCTTCTCAAAAAACACTTTCAATTCGCCACTTATTATTAGCTATAGTAATTAAGTACATGAAGTCTAACCCTCACAAAATGGCTAAGTCCACCACATTTCTTCTAAGCTGTTCTTTGCTGCTACTAGTTTTGTTCAATGGGTGCCTTGGTGAAGGCAGGATTGGCCAGATGAAGGGCAATGAGTGCCAAATCGAACGCATCACCGCGCTCGAACCCACTAATCAGATCCAGTCCGAGGGAGGGCTCACAGAGGTTTGGGATTCCAACGACGAGCAGTTCCAGTGCGCCGGTGTCACTGTCATTAGGCACACCATTGAGCCCAATGGCCTCCTCTTGCCTTCCTTCACCAGCGCTCCTGAACTCGTTTACATTGAGCGAGGTGAGACTATCTTAAGTTCATAACATCATGCATGGTGTGATGAGCATAGTGTAGGCCCATAGATCATGGAATTAAGTTTAAAAAATATAGCTAATTTATAACTTCTAAAAATTATACTAATTGGGCTAGTGAAGTAGTTAAAAATTACTTAATCTGTTTCACCAAGATGTTTACACTTCATTTTTCAAGGTCAAAGTCCATAAATTAGGGAAAAAATACAAACTTTGACCATGAATTAGGGAAAAAATACAAATATTTATAATCTAAAAATGATATTTTTAGATTCGTTTTAAAGAATACTTTTGGAAAATTATAATTGTATAATCTATGTATACATATAATTACAATTATGTACGATCAAAGTGGTGCATTGGAGACCTAAAAAAACAAATGTAAACATCTTCATAAAACGGAGGGAGTACATTTATCATACATCTAGTATGAACTGGATCATGTTATATTATACATGCACATTATTGAAACATAATGAAATTGATAAATCTCATCAAAGTTGTGATATGATTTTGGTTGAATTGACTAATTAAAATGTGTATGGGGCATGGATTATTGCAGGAAGGGGTATAACTGGGTTGATGATCCCGGGTTGCCCCGAGACATTCGAATCGATGTCACAAGGATCACTTAGAGAGGAGGAGATGAGAGGTGAGAGAGGACTAAGGGGCAGCCACCAAGACCAACACCAGAAGATCAGGCACTTTGAACAAGGGGATGTCCTTGCCATGCCCGCTGGTATTGCTCACTGGGTTTACAATGACGGTGAGGAGCCCATTGTCTCGGTTGTTTTCCTTGACACCTCCAACCATGCCAACCAACTTGACCACGAATTCCCGAGGGTACGTTCCAGTTCCAAATTCTTCTTTCCATTTGACTATAATTTCCGAGATTACAACTTTTGAGTGCAATTCTAAGCTATATATATGCCTTTATGGCTTTACACTAGCAGTTGTAATTTGTTAACAATGAATGCATTATATTATTGGACATGACAGAGATTCTACCTGGCGGGTAGTCCCCAACAAGAGCACGGTCACCACCAATACAAGGCCGGACAAACCCGACGTGGCGAACGAGGCAGCGGAAACATATTCAGCGGATTCGACACCCGAGTCCTAGCCGAGTCATTCGGCGTAAGCGAGGAGACAGCTAGGAGACTCCAAGCCGAGCAGGATGACAGAGGCAACATCGTCCGAGTACAAGAGGGTCTGCACGTGATCAGGCCACCAAAGAGATCACGTGAGGAGAGAGAATCCCAGCGTGGCTCAAGGTACAACAACGAAGAAGCCAACGGCTTGGAAGAAACTATATGCTCTGCTAGGCTTAGGGAGAACCTTGATGACCCTTCAAGAGCTGATATTTACACCCCTGAAGCTGGAAGGCTAGCTACCCTTAACAGCTTTAACCTCCCTATCCTCAGGCTCCTACGCTTGAGCGCTGAGAAGGGTGTCCTCTACAGGGTAACTTTCGATTTCCATTAATTCATTTCGCTTAATAAATTAAGAGTACTAATTTTGATTAATTAGTTTTCAAACAGAATACATTTGGTCCTAGTAATTTAATTTCAAAAGATTTCCTATGACGCGGTCTCAAGGTGAGGTCCCTTTTATAACCAAGTATGACATAAGCATGACATTATGTTTGTTAGAGGGTCTCACACCTTGAGACCGCCTAATACGAGTTTTTGTGAATTTCATATATGCATGCTGTCAATTGTAGATCGATTTTGGGTTTGGCTATGTTGAGTTGATGAATTGTACTTATTATCAGAGATGTTTAACATGTTTGATCTAATTTTACATTCTAGTTTGTTAATCAAGTGGTGATTATGAGTGACATTGGTATAAATGCCAGTTAAGATTTAGAGTATATGCTAGCAAGAGTATATATTCATGTTCCTATGTCTAATGACTAATGGTATATAATTCTGCATATATATGTTTACAGAACGCAATCATGGCACCCCACTACAACCTAAACGCCCATGACATAGTCTACTGTGTCCGAGGCCGTGCCAGAATCCAAATTGTGAACGACAGAGGCAACTCAGTGTTCGACGACGAGTTGCGACAAGGCCAACTTGTGGTGGTGCCACAGAACTTTGCAGTGATCAAGCAAGCAACCGAGGAAGGGTTCGAGTGGATTTCATTCAAGACAAGCGAAAACGCCATGTTCCAAACCTTGGCAGGTCGCACCTCTGCCATCCGAGCCATGCCCGAGCAGGTCCTATCGAACATCTACCAGATCCCCCGCGAGCAGGCTCGTCGCCTTAAGTACAACAGGGCCGAAACCACCCTCTTCCGCTCAAGGGGTGAGTCTCAGAGAAGGACCATTGCTTAAGAAGTTGATGATGGTTAACTGGTTATCATGTATGTGAATGAAGGTCTGTTTAGGTTCTTAGGGAAAGAAATAACAAAAGGTCCTTTAGAAGGGTCTTTGTTTTGTAATGCTGAGAGGATCGGAGTTTGAAATATCCATCAATATAATGTTTGTAGATTCCTAGATCCTCAACCTTGCCTTTTCTTTAATCTCCTTTTCAATTTCTTTTTTGTTTTGGTTATGGGATAGTTTAGTGTAACTGTAACATGATGAGGAGCCCTTGTTACGTTGTTGAATAAATAAATAAATAAGATGCACGTCTTCTTGGACGATTTTGCATTTATGAGTGCATTTTAGGAGTATTGTTCAGTTGGTTGTGTTTGTTCTACTACTTTGACCCTTACTACACAAAATGAATACCTTATGTACATCTATGAGACACCATATGTTTAAGGTACTTACTTTTTCTTTTTTTTTTTTTTTTTTTTTTTTTTTGCTAGCCATATGTTTAATATAAAAACTTTTATAAGACGATCTTTTCGTAATTCTCGGTAAGACGAGTTTCAGATTTAAGTGAAACAAGGGTCATGATTCATAAAAATGAACCCCATTTTATTATGAGTTATAAAAAACACTTGAATCAACAAGATCCAACAAAAATAAACAAAGTTCAACAAAGTTAAATAAATTTAAATAAAGTTCAACAAAAATAAATTTTCAGTGATAAATATAAACGTTTTTCAATTGGGGAGAATAAACTGGTCTCATAGAAGATTTACTCTTTGGGTATCCCGTTAGGAACTTTTATGTTCTAATCACTTGCCTAATTTTTAACTCCGAGATCTTTCATGTGTGATTTCATTATGTTTAGTGGTTGGTTTTGCAAGCCAGGGAGTATTTATTTAATAAAAAAACAAAAACAAGAAACAAAAACATTGTGAAAATGCTGGAGAAGCAACCGTTACTTGGTTCAAAATAAAAGTGGAAACAATCAGACAAGAGAAACACTACGCAAAACAACAAAGCTGCATTTTTTTTTTTATCTTATATTCAAACAGAGCAAAACAGGTCCAGAAACACAAACAGTGGCAGAAACATAACTTTATCACCAAAATCTCAAAAAAGGCTTCAATTTAGTCATGAAGCCTTAAACTTTAGAGAGAGAGAGAGAGAGAGAAAGAGGGGGAAAGACTTACATTGTTCAAAAGAAATGGTGAAGGCAACTCGTTCACTGAGTCAACTTGTTCTGTTACTGTTACTCTGTTGCTTGGGATTTTCTTCAGTTGCTGCTAGGCCTGGCTTTCTCTACACCAGACACAGAGGACGATGTACTCCCCAGTAAGCTCTCATTCTCTCTCTCTCTCTCTCTTTCATGAAAAATTGAATTTTGTGGAGGGTACCTTATCGTTATCTAGTTAATCGCTTGTTTCAAAATTCCTAAAATCGCTAAATGTGATGTAATGTCGATGTTGATGAAGACCCAGAAAAACCCGCTATCTTGTTTTGAATTTAAACCACAATCTATCTCTGTACTCATATACAGCCCTAGTTTGGTTAACCGAGTTGGTTGACTCGGAGAAATCAGTTCCGGGTCAACCCACAACTCGGTGTTTAATTTGAACGAAAACCCATAAACAAAATCGCTTCCTTTTTTAAAATTGCGCTATTATACTGTTCAACCCAGATTAAATCGCCCCGAGTCAACTCGCTAACTCGGTCCGTGTTGGGTGTGATTGGCGTGGAGCAGGTATTGGGGGAGCAGGAGAGAAGCATGGCCAAAGATGGTCCCACAGAAATCAACGGTATCAAGGGTGTTTGGATCAAGAGCAATTGAACGGTTCAGATCTGATCTGACACTGTTAGAAGCTGCAACACGAAACGACGACGTTGAGAATGTATATGTGAGGCTGTTGAAGCAGTCAAGTGCTGCCTTGTTGAACTCCTATGCTAGAGAGGGTTATCCTTACAAGGCTTGGGAAGTGAAGACACTGCTCATATTGGGCCTGATCTCTGAAGATTCTGCGGCCCAACAAGCCCAAATTCTCAAGGAGGCTAATGAGGCTTGTAATTAAGATTTATCTTTTAATTTTTTTTTTCTGTTGATTTTTGGATATGGTACATTTTGAATGCTGTAGTTCATAGTCAAGCATGAAGTGGGTTTCATGTTCTAGGTTAGACTTAAGTCTATTAGGTGACTTTAGAACCAAAGACATCTAATACTACCAGCATGACTTCATTTTTAAGTGTTACGAGTACTAGCTTTTCTATCATTCCTTTCAAATGATATACTAGGAGCCTATGAAGTTGCCTAATTTGGGGTTTGGATGCGAAACTTTGTAAATGTGTTTTTAGCCTAGAAGTAGTACTTATAGACTTATAGTTATGCATGATTGGGTTTCCTGTCTTAGAGCATTAAGGTTGAAAATCTCAACTTGGTTTCAGATAAAACTTTAAACACCAATTTTTGAGTCGTCCATGGTACCCACAAATATAGATGTTCATAAAACTCAATTGCGGATCCATCCAAATCCAAAGGTTGGAAACTCCTAAAATTGGGGATTGGGTTTTCTATAGCCTTTGGTGATCCTTTTCTTTATTTTCCCAACACCTATATTGTCCCCATACCTCCCCGGCTTCCCCCCCCCCCCCAAATGCTCATTATATGCACATCAACCATGATTTTTCACCGTATCGTGTAATTTTTTCACCCAAGCTTCTGGCGACTATTATGACGAGTTTATATACAATTAATTAATAAGAAAAAAATTTGAGCATTTTTTAAGAGAACAATGAAGTTAAAATTTTCAAGTATTCTATTGAAATGTTTTTATTTTTTATTTTTGTGGGATTGAAGCGTAATTCTTATAAATAAAAAACTCTAATAAATTCTTTTTTGAGGGTATAAAACTCTAAGGTGGCGTTTACTTGTAAGCAATGATAATTACAATGTAATCAATCATTTCATAGAGCAAATGTGGATAGAAAAGGAAGGAGGAGGAAGAGAAATATGAGATTTGGAAGCTTGATTGCATCATCCAATGTAATCATCTTTACATGTTCTAAAGTAGAACAATTGTGATTACAATGGATGTTGTAATCAAATACACTTTTTCCATGTTTCTCCTCCCCCTCCTTCCTTTTCTAACCCACATTTACCCTATAAAATGGTCATTACATTGTAATCACCATTACATTCAAGTAAACGAGCCCTAACAATTCAGGTGAAGTTGTAACCAAAATAAATAAATAAAAAATGATAGGATCAAAAATATAATTAGGTGAATCCTCTCGCACAAGTCATCTTCTTTTCTATTTCCACTAAACTTTCTCAAGAATTCCCTCCGTATGTAGAAAAAACTTTGGGAAATTCCAATTGGTAGGCCTCAATTTGTGGCTTTTTCAATTGGTAGACATTTTTAACTGCGAAATCCAGCTGGTAGGCCTGTACTTTTGACGTCGTCCACCCCATGACCTCTTTTTTAATTTTCCGCCAGCTTGCCCGTTAAATGTTGAAAATGTCGTTAATGCCCCCATTTAAAAAGGAACAACCACACCCATGTCATATTATTCGCTTGTAAAAGGCTGTTGTAATGAAGTCAGCCAATACTGATCTTCAACCAACCCATCATCATTGGGTTTTAGGAGAGAGAATAGTCACAGATTCTAGGTTTTAATTCTGAGTTAGGGAAACGAAGAAGAAAGACGAAATATAAAGGCGAAAAAAGAGGGAAAATGGAGTAAAATAAAATGGGAGGGAAAGTTGAGTTTTTATTTTAGAGGAAAAAGAGAGTAAAAGAAGGGTGTTCTGGTCAAAACATTACGCATAAACAACGGTCAACGAAGAAATATGGTCAAACGTTTAAATTAACGGGCAAGCTGACTGAAAATTAAAAAGAGGTCACGTACAGGACGACGTCAAAAGTACAGGCCTACCAGCTGGATTTCACAGTTAAGAATGTCTACCAATTGGAAAAGCCAAAAATTGAGGCCTACCAATTGGAATTGCACAAAAACTTTCCAAGCAAAACTAAAGTGACACCCAAAAAAATCGTCCGGAGAAAAAATTGAAGCGTCACAATAACAATGGCGAGCGGCAGAATAGTGGTTCGAGATGTTTTCTTCTCCAAGCAACCCCTTTTCCGCCAGTTTCTGTCGTCTCAAACTGTATACCCTCAGCGCTCTCTCTCTCTACTCATAATCATTGTAGTTTTGCCTGTGGAAATTTTCTGTTGGGTGGTCTAAAAACATGGTTTTTAATTTTTTTTTTACCCTTTTTTCTAATTTATCTCCTCTTCTTGTTATTACAGGAGGCAAATATTGGAAGACTACGCTTAATTGGGGCCACAGGGTGTTTGACAAGACGTCGTTATAGTGTGCTTAATGACTTCTCTAGGACGATTAAAGACGAAGCTAGCAGGTACTATTAACTACTATGTGTGTTTTGTTAGGATTTTTGAATGACTAGTTGTTGGTCCGCGTGCTACGCACACGCCCCCAAGTTGATTATTTTTGATACATAAACACTAATTTATAATTGAAGGCTTAACTAATTCTCTAACAGATCATAATGTGGAATAAAGATGAAAATTGGTCAGAATGTTGCCCTAGGTTTACTTTTTTTTTTTTTTTGGTGAAAGATAGGTTTACTTTTATACTTCTGTCATTCATGTAATGTATATCGATATTAAATAACCACGAAAATTGCAACAAAAACCTGTAAGCTAAAAGCGTGATCGTAGAAAAGAACATAAAACAAATAAAAAAAATGTCATTATTGTTATAATAGATAATTTATGTCAATATATAAAAGGTCCTTCTTCGAATACATTATACATGACATAGTTTTTGATCAATTGTAACACATAAATCATATTGAATACTCTAATACTTCTGGTGTCATTCAAGTTCAATAAGCCTCTTTGTTCACTCGGAAGTCCAATAAGCCAAAACCATAAAGAATTGAAGATCGGTGAGGAAGGAGTATGACCAAAGAAAAGATAGTATATGTATTGATGTCTGACTGAGAAGGAGTAGTATTTAGGGGACGTAAATGAATAGAAAACGTTGAAAGGGGGGGGGGGGGAAGTAAAAAAAAAAAAGGGAAAAAAGTGGAGAAGTCGGTTACTATTCATTGGTGAATAGTATTGGTGATATTGGCTTTTTAAAGGCTGTTGGATTTCTGGGTGTGGGGTTGTTTTTGGAAAACACAAAGTCGCTATCTACATCAGCGACTTCGTCCGTAAAAAGTCGCTATCCCGAAATGGCGACTTCCTCGGATATCACAGAGTCGCTATTTAATCAGCGTCTTCTGATTTATAAAGACGCTATCGTGAATAGCGACTTTTGCGGGTATCATAGAGTCGCTATTTACTTCAGCGTCTTCTATGGTATAAAGTCGCTATGTTAATGGCGACTTCCTCGGGTATCTACTTTCCGCCTCTCTCATTCAATTCTCTCTCTTCAGTTTACACAACCCCTCTGCCGCACTATTGACCACCCGCACCTTGTCGGCCCTCCCTCACCGGCGATCCCCATCGGTGGTCCTTCACCACGCAACCGCCACCGGTGGACTGAATAGGCCGTTGGCTTATAAATTCCTTCGCTCTCTGGCCCATTGGTCCCTCACAACGCCACCGTCGCCGTCCTTCACTCTCTCGTCTATCAACCTCTTCTCCATATGTATTTGACATATTTCGAATTTATCTAGTTGGATTACAATTTACATTGATAACATAGTGGAAGTTATAATTTTGGACAAAGAGCAAATCTGTGGATTGTGGATGCGTATTATTGCTATTTAATGAATTTGTCCCTTACAAAAAAGGTGGTGGTCTACTAGTTCCAAGCTTACTCCCAAGTGGTTTAATAAGGCAAGATCATGGGTTTGAATCCTCATTCCCCCATGCTTTGTGTCAGCTGACTTTTAGGAACTATACTAGTCCCTTGTTAGCCTGATATGTTCGCTATTGAACACAAGAGTCTGGACATGATGTAGCAGGGGGTGGCTCGGTCGCCATTCACTTGCACCCTCATTTTACAACCTTTGACGAGCAAAAAAAATAATGAATTTGTCCCTTTTTTTTTAGCGAGTTATTGAGTGTAAGTCGCTCTCCTTGATAGCGACATTGTGGTTGACAGGGTGAGATGCGGATTCCGATCCTAGCTAGACACCCACTTGGGAAATAGTTTGTAACTCAGCCTAATTTGGGTTTTACTTTGTAAAGTAGCTTTATTTCAAGAAATCGTTTAGGATTATTTTCCATTACTAATGCAATGATTTTAGGTAATTTTAGGCAATGTACATTGTGCATTGTGAACTCGTAGTATCAAAAGTATATATCTTGCTAAGGAAAAGATTATGCTTTTCGATTATTTACTCTCATTCCTTTGGTTAAGTTAACAAAGAAAAGAGCAGATTGTACTCCAGAAATTTTCCCCAATGCCTTTTTGCTGTATCAAAAGTATTATTAGGATTTAGGAATTGGTACAGCGTTCTAGCAGCGATTTTAGCTGACTTTGCTCCTCCCTGGTGAATTCATGTGGTTCAGAAAGAGCCCTCAACTTTCTCTATGGAATCATATGCATTATGTGCTTTCTATATTTATGTATAATGTATATGGTCTTCCTTTTCTTATTTGTTTGGTGTGTTCTGCATTTGCTTAGTGAAAGTTGGTGGCTTGATGCTCAAAACATGGAAAACCCATGGGCTTAGATAGTTACTTGGCTTTGTATAAGGCTATGAAGTATATTGGCCATTTTGTTAATGCAAAATTTCATTTCAATTCTTACTCCTATTTTATCTGATGATCTTTTATCATTATTGTGTGTAAATTTAGAATTGTTTTTGGTAGATGGATAACTCTTATTACTCATTTATCGTGTTACCTGTAGTAAGGAATTCCAACAATCAGTGAAACAGCTGCAGGAGAAAGCAGAGCAGCTCAAAGGAGCAAAAGATGAGTTAAAAGTTAGGTAAACTTTCATGATACAAAGATTCTTTTTCCTTCTCTTAGTTGTGGCTGTTTTAGTGCTTAGGCTGAGGCATACACCTTTTGTATGTCAAAGCTGAGCAAAATTTCATTCGAGGCTCTGAGATGGAGAAAATGGCGACTGCAGAGTGCAGCAGACGACTCAGCAGCTGTACAAACATGTTGATGGCATTTGGAGTGAGGCTCGAGCGACTGCAAGCAAGGTCTGGTCACAGTTTTGACTTTTCCTTTGAAAGCTTCATATGATTCATATGTGCAATAGTGATCAGTTTCACTAGTGAAACTTGTGACTTTCTTGTACGATTGTATCTGAACTAGCAACAAATTATTATGAAGTTACTAGTTTCTTCAAGAAGAACTAACTCATGGACACTTTTGTGCTAGTTTGATGTAACTCATTAGGCCTTCAGTAAAATGCCTGTGTTATGGTCATAGATGCAACATTGAGTAGCCATTCATTCATGACTTTTACTATGTTCATCTGTATATGGCAAATCTCATTGACGAAGGCCAACTTTGAGCTTCACTTAGTCAACTGGTATCATTGTATTTAATCCAGCTATTCCGTGCAGGTATCTTCTGCTATGGCAGATAAGATATCAGCTACCAATGCAGAGGTGTGCCTTGTACCCTTGCTCTTCTGACTATGTTCTTGGTCTTCATCTTATCTTTTTTCCATTTTTTTTATTGAACACTGGTTATGTCTTATTTGCTTTGTTAGGTGAAGGAGACATTTCGTGTTGAGAAACAAGAGTCTGCACAATCAAGTGGTACTGCAGAGTTCAGTGGAAGTCCTCAATCACAACTTAATGACGCTGCAGGGGCATTATTTGGTGCAATCAAATCCGTGATTTCTTCTTCAGCTTCTCCCAAGGTCTCAGTAGCCTTTGAAAAGCTGAAGGGAGAAAAAGTCTTCGACTTGGCCAAGAAGGGTTATGAGGTTGTGCAGGATGACTTAACTGGTAAATCGAACAGGAGGAAGAGGTTGGAGTGTGCAGCTTCTGCACCATTCACTGGCGAAGCAAGTGCAAGAACTGAAATTGTCATAGCTCCATCAAGGCAATCAGTTTGGAGTAAAAAGTGGGAGGCATTTAAGCAGAAGGTAAAATGATCTACTCACCACAGTCGGAGACAACTATGTATGTGATTTGTTAGCTTTTCTTCGCACTTGACTCATACTTGTGGTCCTTCCCAGATGCAAGGCCATCCCATCTTCAAACAAGTTGAGAAGATGAGTGAACCAGTAGTGACCAAGCCGCAGGAGGTACATCAAGAAGAACTATTGCTGTCATTCTCAGATAGTCATTGCTAATTGTGTCTGTTCATTCTTTATTTTCTTTCATCAATGTACTCAAAACCATTTTGTTTGTTACGTTCCATTTACTCAAGTTGACAAGGTTTATTCTTGAAGTTGAGAGCATCTCAATTTCCGGAATGCATTTAATTTCATTCATGTCATTAGTAACTTTTTTCTTCCTGTATGTTACTATGTTAGTATGCTGAGGATCTTCAGGAAATGTGGGAGACAAGTGATAACCCTGTTATTGAAAAGATTCACGAGTAAGCAAGCCACTATATTTTTTTGTTTTCTGCTTCGCATGCTTGTTTGTGTGCTAAATTATTTTTCTGACATACTATTCCTCATGCTGATGTCTACAATTGTTTGGCAGTTTAAATGACAAGAGTTTTTCGAGAAAATGATGCTGGAATGTCAATCAAAGAAATACGGCAGCGTGATCCGTAAGATGCTGCAACCGCTGCTAAGTTTTTCCGAACCATGCATTTTGTTTAACATCATTCTGATTTTACAATTTATCTACTGTTAGGTACTTTTCCTTGCCTGAATTTGTAGCTGAGGTTGAGGAAGTCATCGACCCAGTTTTGAATGCTTACATCAAGGTAAATCAAGCATGAAGTTTATCATGATGTTACTGCACTTTAATCACTGAACTTCTACCTTGTGGTCGCCTTAAAGTAAACGGTTTCCTTTTCCTATTACAATCCTCTGTTCAGGGGGATTTTGAAGTCCTGCAGAAGTATTGTAGTCCCGAAATTGTTGAGCGATGTAAAGCAGAACACAAGGCTTTTGAAAGCCAGGGTATAATCTTTGATAAGAAGGTTAGTACAATCTCCTTGGCCTGGCTTTGTCTTAGTGACGAAATGGATACTTGACCCTTCCAATTCTACATCTTGTCATCCTGTTATGGTGGTCTTTCGAATTTGGTTCTTTTCCTGAATCAATGTTTTCTGGCTGTAGCAGATTTTACATGTATCCGAGGCTGACGTAGCGGAGACTAAAATGATGGGAGAAACTCCAATAATCATTCTTAATGTCAGTACTCTCTTAACCTTGATATGAAGCCTTTCACTTCCATGATTATGCAAAAGTTGAAAACTGATGTAGCTTTCACCTGTGTCATCCACTCCAGTTCCAAACACAACAGGTGCACTGCCTTCGTGATAGACTTGGTTGCACAACAGAAGGAAGCAAGGTAAAAAGACAAGTTTGCTCCTGCTTTTTATTTCTATTTTTGTGTTCCTTGTAAGCTATGTTACTCAGGACTTTGGACAAAGATAAGATATGGATGTGGCAATTTTGTGGAAGTGTCCAAGCCCCATTCTGTGTCGGAGTGTCCGAGCTTACAAAGGATCAAACACTGGCAGCTTTGTTGAGATGAAGAGTCTGACTAACAGAGCTTCTGAGCTCTTTGATGCTTCTGGTCAAAGTATTCATCATCCAACATCTAACATGAGTACTATAATCCTAAAGAAGAAACGAAAAATCCATTAAATTGAGGAAAACAAGTTGACTGGGTCAAAATAGGCCCATATTTAGAACTATGTATATATATGAAAGCATAGATGAGATACATAGATGAGATTATTTGGAACTTTGGATAACTTTTGGGTAACTATTTGTTGCTGCTCAATCAGGATACAATACACACAGTACACTATGCATGGGCTATGCAGCAAACGGAACCCGAAGTAGCTGGAAAGGAGGGCATCTACTCAATGTGGAGGCTGAGGGACATGCAACAGTTCGGTGTAGCAGCCCTGATTTAAGATGTAGGTGCACTCTGAACAATTTCTTCCCCTTGATGGATGTCAGTATAGTGTACATAATAACAGTCTTTTGTCTTGAAAAACTTGATTTTGAATGCTCACAGTCATAGTCATGAAAATTGAAAATTTTCTCTGATGATAATATAGTCAGATTTTTTTTGTTGATTGCATGATAAGGCTGCATATATTTGATCCAGCAATCTTAATGGTAGATAATATATACTGTATGAAACAGAAGAAATCAAAACAAAATTTATTAACATTGAAGTCAAAAACCTCTTTGTTTATTAGTACAAGCTTTATTATTCTAAGCAACTCATTGCCATTACATCTAGCTAGCTAGTCAGCCTCTTTCACAGACCAAAAGAAGCCCTTTCTTTTGTCTCTACCCTCCCAGTCCCACCCCTCCTAAGTACAAACACAGTGTCAAAGGTAGCAGAACCAGAAGCAGAAGTAGGAAAAGATAGTAGTAAACTAGAAACAAGAAAAAGCGAGCATCTTGATCATCCTCACTACTTAAAACCTCCTGCCTCCCCTGCCTCTTGGAGAGAGAAAGAAAGTCTGGTGCTCCCTGTTGTACTTAAGGTTCTGAGCGTCTGAGGGCGAGATCTGGAATGAGTTGGTGATGACTTGGAGGGGCATTGCCCTAAACACAGAGGTGTACCCTACCATAGGGCTCTTCATAGGGCTGCTGGTGGTCTTGAAGGACACATACTCAAACCCATTGCTGCCTGCCCTGCAGGTTGAGGTGAAATATTGTGGGATCACAAACATCTCCCCTTCCCTTACCCTGTCATCCATGATTGTTTGCCCATTGTTTCCGACCACTTGCAAGTGTGCTTCCCCGCGGGTCACGTATATGATGCTGTGGCTGTTAATTGACCAGTGTGGGGAGTAGATTGTGTTCTGCAACATGTAACAACAGTAAATGATCAGCCCCCTTAATGCCTGATTTTCAAGAAAAGTTAGATAATTCGATTTGCATTTGATCTTGAAGCCATTTTGGTGGTTATATATAACATCCTATGACATACATACTCAAAAGTTAGTGTGCTAGTGTATGTACTGTAATGAACATACACCATTTTGGTGGCTTAGAAAACTCTTCACTAGGTAACACACAAATACATGACACTTTCTGATCAATTAGAACGGAGGAAATGATAGTAAGGGCTTTGTGCAAGTATATATGTACATACCGGGAACATGTGTCCTTTCTCAGCGCTCATGTCCAAGTATCTGAGGATGGGGAGCTTCTGCTCGTTGACAATGTTGAGCCTTCCGCCTTGGCGGGAGAAAACATCAGCCTCCCTACGGTTGTCGAGGCTGTGGCGCAACCTCATGGTGCAGAGAGTCTCCTCCAACCCATTGATTTCACTTTCAAGTCCCATGTACCTACCCCTTCTTCCGTATTCCTCCTCTTGTTCTTCGTCGGGGGCCATAATCCTCATTTTTTCTCTTTCCACTCTCACAATCGGGTCTCGGTCTTGGGTCTGTTGCATCCTCTGAATCAATTCTTGTGGCACGTTGAAGGCCTCGGCCATCAGCTCGGGGTCGAAAGCGCTTAAGATGTTCTGGAATTGGTGTCTCTGTCCACCCCTTAGTCCGTGCTGCTCTTGTCTAAGTCCACCTGCCAAGTAAAATGTCTACAAGAGAACATGAAAACAAAGTAGAAGGTTATTACTGCCCCTTGTGATCAGGTTACTGTATCCCAAAATAAATGTCTCACTTGATATATACGTACCCTGAAAGTCTGGTCGAGTTGGTTGGCCTGGTTGTTGAGGTCGTTGACAGTGACAAGGACGAGGTCCTCATTGCCGTCGTTGTAGGTCCAATGGACGGCACCAGGAGGGGTAGCCAAGAGGTCACCTTTACGGAAGCGGTGGACCTTCTGGTGGAGGTCTCTCTCGCTGAATTCGCCCCTCTCTTCTTCGCCTCGGAACCCTTGTTGTCCCCTTGGTGATGAGTGGTAGGTCTCTGGGCAACCTGGGAAGCTTACTCCCATCAACCCTTCACCTGCATTCAACCAACAATGCATGTTCATATTTACCTTTACATTTCTCAATTAACCAGGAAAAATATTTTCTATATATTTACCTAGCCTAAGTAGATGTACCATATCAGATCACTTTCTAATTAAAGAGGTCTAGCAAGATGGAAAATATTTCTACTCAAGCAAACACACTAAGTATAACACAATGTATTAGGATATGAACCTCGTTCGACGTAGACAAGGCGAGGGAAGGGGTGGAAGTTGGGGAGGGAGAGAGAATTGGGTTGGATGGTAACCCTCATTGCATGAATCCCACTGCATTGGTACTGTTCCTCATTGGCATCCCACAACTCAATCAAACCTCCTTCCAATTCAATCCTTTGGCTGGGCTCGCTCGACATAAGCCGGTTGATCCGGCATTGTTGAGCCTGGTAGCTCAGCCTCCTCTCTGAAAGCTGGCCCAATGCAAAAGACACCGTGAGGCAAAGGGACAGTGCTATGAGCACCTTAGTAGCCATGGTGGTGGAAAGTGGAAATCTACAGCACTTGCAAAATTTTGTAGAGGGAAGAGAGATAATATGCTGAATGAGCTAAAGTTAGGCTGGAGAAGCCCATTTTATATAGGGGAGGAGAGAGAGAATCTGGACCTGATTGGCACCTGGAGCCTGGAGGGGGTGGAGTGTTTGTGCATGAAACACGGCGTCGTGGTTGCCACATACCATCTGGGCATGCACTTGGGTTTGTAACGTGTGAGGTGCTTGAGGCCCTGGAGCTGCTAAGAAAAGGTGTCAAATGACTTCTGTGTTACCATACATTTGGCCTAAAGTTTGGAGTTTGTATAATCCTAAACAGTCCAAATGATGCATGCATTCAAAATTTGCAAGTAATAATAAATCTGAAGCTAAAGGGTAGTGTAGTTTTGTGTCCCGATGCACTCCCAAGGCCTGAGTAGGAAGTTTGGGAATTAGGATGGCATTTTCAGAGCATATAAGATTCTTATGTCATAATAGACCTCCCAAAAAAAATTGGCAAAATTCTTAATTGGGCCTTGAAAAATCGAAATTTTAAGGTTATATAATTCACTTATTTTGGTTTTTTGGAGGTTTTGAAATGAAAGTTGTTACTTTTTAACCAAATTACACGGTACACTCCATAAGACATGAAAGACCCACGAGGTCAGTTATCGGGTCCATGTTAGATTTGGACAACCATTAACAGCCATTACAGGTCACCGCTGTATAAATGATCAAGCACCGAAATCATTTGAATACGAAATTTCAGGGATCCGGATGGCCTTCTTGGGACGCAGGGGATTCTCTTTGATCACAATAGACTCGTTGTAGAAATTTGGGCGAATATCTCAACCGGGCCCCAAATGTCGAAAATTAAAAGGCTATAATCAACGCTTTTTGGGCTTTCAGAGGGCTCTGAAACTAAGTTGTTATTTTTGCACCAAACCGCACAATATACCTCTTGGTGACATGGAAGGCTCTTGATATGGCTTATCCGGTCCCCGATAGGCTTGGAAAGGCGTTTTACAGGACACTGATGTAAGAGTCGGAATACTAAAGGCATAGGTGATATCGAAGTTCGAGGATCTGAATGACGCTCCCGGGGCACCGAGGGTCCTATACTGTCATGATAGACCCCCCGGAGAAGTTTGGGAAAAAATGACACCCGAGTCCCGGGAAGCCGGAAACGAAGGCTATAATCCACTTTTTTGAGCTTCCGGGAGGCTCCGGAACGAAGGTGGATACTTTCGCTCCATATCGCACGGGACACTCTTAGGGGACATGGGAGGCCCTTGGGTGCACTACAACAGATTTAGTCTTTAATAACGCTTCCTTACATGGAACTAAGCTAACGTTATATAGGTGTGTGTTTTGGGGGGAGAAAATAATAACACTTATAAGCATTATAATTTCCTAATGTCTAATAACGCTTGTTCGTGTTAGGCGTTATTATTTACACCCCTCATATAACGCTTACCAATAAAAATGTTATTATTGCCTAGCCAACTATAACGCTTTGTGGGATAAAGCGTTATTAAACCTGCGTTTTCAATAACGATTTTGTTGATGACCGTTATAGTTGTGTTTTTTTTTTTTTTCGTTGGCTGCAGCTAGTGTACATTGCGCGCGCTCTACCAATCAAACACATATCTAGCTTATCTAGCTAGCTAGTTACGAGCAAAAAAAAGCTAGCTAGATAGCTAGTTACGAGCAAAAAAGAAGCTTGCTAGCTAGATAGCTAGTTATGAGAAGAAAAAAAAAAAAAAAAAGCGATAACATCAACCAAGCTAGAAATCTGACATTTGACATAATTCCAAAATAATTCGTCATTCATATCCAAAATAATTCCAGAGTCGAAATACATCATTCAAAAAAAAAACACACACACACAATTTCCAATCCACCATCCAAAATTTCCAATCCACCATCCAATCCATAAATTTGTCTCACTACCTTCTAACATAAGTAAACATCAAGAAAGAGGAACCACCTCAACTAAGCATCTATCTATATATATATACTAATACTAAAGAAGTTGTCAGAGAGAGAAAATAGATTAGCCATGTATCAACTTCTCATGAGTTTGGCCACGTGTCAATTCCTCATGAGTTTGATCATGTGTCACAAAAAAAAAACAAAAGAATTTGGAAAATAGACCACTAACTTTAAAAAAAAAATTGTTTGTTAGTGATAAAAAAAATAACACGTTTTTAAATAAATAAATTTAGAGTCCCACAAAATAGAGTGGCTCCACAAAAATAGATAACTACCTAACTTTTAAATTACAAAAGCATAAATAAATTACCCAAAAAAAAAAAAAACTACTCCATATCCCACGTTTGATACAGAACGTGGTAGTTGAAAAACTGGTGGAGCAAATCTCACTTTCTAACTTCCTTCTCCCAGTCAAACCAATATGCTAGATAATTAACCCTTATATGCTCTTTCTTTCTGTTCCCCCTCCAGTTACTCCTCCTAAACTGCTCCTCATTTTTTCCCCATTCAAATTCTGAGTCGTTTGATTGAATTATAAGCAAAAGATCAGGAATTTGAATTGCATAAATCTTGATCAATATGATGTATGTATAAGACAAGTTGTTCGGGGATCAAAGATTTTTTTTTTTTTCTTTTTGTTTGTTTTTTCAGGCTCCGAGGTACGGATTGGTTCGGCTCACATCATTTGTCGCCTGTAAGTTCTTCATTAGTCATCACCCTACTGAAATTTAAGAATTTTCAAATAAAAATGATAAAATCTTGATTTAATTAACATGTAGGGTATTGATTCAAGAGTCAAAGAGTACCAAACTGTACTGAAATTTAGTTTGTCTGGTTTAATCCTTTTTCTCTGTATTTTTTTTTTTTTTTTGGGGTCCATTACTAATATCATCAGTTTAGCTTGGTGTTGCTGAGCATGTGTTTCGGTGTTCGATTGTTTAACTGAGCGTGTATTGTGCAGTATGATTTGTATCTATTCGTTTTATGGCTTGCTCATTATGTTTTTGTTCCTATATTTGTGGCTTGATCAATATGTTTTTGATCAACTGAAAAAATGTCCATCTTAATTGAGGTGAGTTTATGGTATAGGCCCTTCAAGTAGATTTATAACTTACAGTAACAAAAAGTGTGAAATGATAAGTCTATCATCCCTCTTTTAGGCACTAACATACATATTGGTAGTATTCATGGTGCACTGCTTTATGTTTAGAGTGTTCTTGCAGCAGGATTCTTTGCTTGAACAAATACACATTGGCAATTTTAGGAGGTGCCCTTCATCTCTATGTTTTAAATGTGGTTGACAAACAAAGTTGGGTTGGTCACTCGACAATGCAAAAACTTCTCAAACAAACTAACTTCCTGCTCCTGAAACATGGGTGGAAGTTAATACTATGGGATGGATCTTCAAATGGCAAACTATTGAATGCTAGGTATAGAGGATGTGTTGGAGATAATATAAAAAAGAGAAAATATGATTATGGATGTAACCTGCATTGTTTATTTCAAGGTACGGGTAGAAGGTAAGGATCCATGGACCTTTGTATTATTGATATTTTTGGTAATTAATAAAAAAATTATTTATTTGCTAAAAAAGATTTAGAAGAAAACAATATATTGCCCGACAAAAGCATGATTGTTGTTTATATTCTTCAAATAAATAAATAAAAAAACTCGAGAAACCTATGGTTTTTGCACCAAAAATGAAATTTAAACTATTCAAAAGCTAAGAAGTTAACTTATAAAATGAAAAAGGATTCCAAAGGCACGATTTTGTAAGTCTACCTTGCAGCTGTTTTTTTTACCAGTATACAAAATATATAACATAATATTATTGGGTAGTTTTTCTCTCCTCTTTATATTCTTTCAAGATTTAATTAATAAAAAATTTCTTATTCCAAAAAAAAAAAATATTATTGGGTAGTTTTTCTCATCTATAATTATCACAGCTAATTACTTGTGTGTTTTTATATCTTATTCTTCTATTTCTATTCTATTATTTCATTCAAATTGTGTTGTTATACTGGAAAGAGTTTTAGCAGTTCCATTTAGAAAAAAATGTGAAGAAATTTTAAAAATTCTTTTGACGATTATACTAAATTCAATTTGATTGAACTCAAAGATCCATTCACTAACCAAAATATGAAAAAAGGGAGTTATTAATTTGTTTACTTTTTTAGTTAAAACTATGAATCACATACCGATCTAATGTTTAAAATGAATATTCTTTGTTCAATTCACGGAACGAAACATAATTTAGTATGGTGACGACGAAAATAACATGTTCTTAGTTAACACCGTGCACCGCACGGGTCAAAACACTAGTTAACGTTCACATGTTTTGCCCACTCACTTCTAACCTCATCTATCTGTTCTTGAGATAACGCACCATCCCCCAAGTACTCTAGATAATACTGCATAACAACAAAATTTGATGTTAGGTTGCCTATGGAAATGCATACACAATAGCATGCACTGCAACCATACTTTATGGTTGTTGGCGGTTGCAAGTAGAAAAAAACACAAGAAATGTGTGGGGCGACTTTGAACCACCAAATTTCAAAGAAAGTGTATCTATCTTGGTGATCTCTCCTGGTGATCAGTAAAGCTAAGGAAAACCAACAGCATTTATAGCTTAAGTACATACATACCGTCTGTGGGATCACATATTGGTTGTGTTCAATAACGTCCTTCATGAATCTCATAACATAATAGGCACAATCCTTGTAGTTTGTCTGGCGCGGGCCCTTCAACACCAAAACGTAGTTTTAGAGACAGTGAAAACATTAAATATATCCTCATGTGTTTCTAAGTACAAACCTTGACTTCAATCCATTTGACGTTGTTGTTTTTAGGTTTGGTGAGCTTCGCAGGGTTATTTGCACGAAACATAAGCAAAGCTCTAAAATATCAAAAAAAAAAAAAAAAAACTCGGGGTTAATAATATGTCATAACACACACCACACATGAAAGTTAATCAGATACTTACTGATTAAAGAGTTTCTTCATCTGAGGTCTTTCATTGGGATCACCACGCAAAGAATCCAAATAGTAAACAATTTCATCATACGCATTTATGATGATCAACACCCAATGGAACCTGAGAGGATGTAAACAAATGATATTTGATTATCACTAACGTAAGGTGTTCTCAAGGCCACCGGATTAGAGGCTACCAAAGGAAAGGGCATGCAACAGATGCTCTCACATCAGAGTTAAATGTAAATTGGTGAGCTAAGTATGGTGTTTTGTTCAAGGGAAGTCACCTAATCACGCAACAGACAACTTGGCCAATGACTTCCTACTGAACAGATAAACAATTACCAGAAAAGAAACATTAGGTATATCTTTAAAGTGACTCACCCTGCATTATAAGGTGTGAGAAACAACTTATGCTTCGTTGCCTTTGCTATTAAGACATTAGCAATGTATTGTGATTGTTCTACTTGCTTCTTTGCATCAACCGAGGGCACCGGGGATATGGAATGAGGGCATAAGAACACAAAGTTCTTTATTAACCCACATGTGAGCAAATTCCGATATAGCGACCTAAATTAATCATGCCAATAGCACAAGAAATTAGTAAAGTTAATTAGTCTAGTGTAATCTCCAATATTGAGAATGTTGTCATTAACCGAACAAGCAGATAATTATATACTTTTAACTACAAACTAGCAGCACCACTTCAAAAATAAATTTACTTGGAAACTTACCTGATATAAACAACAACATGAGAAGTTTCTAAGTCCTGTTGTCGAAATAATCGGAAAATCTCTTCTTTGCCAATAGGCTCTTGAAAATGGCGGTTCAGAATGTCTATCTCCATGTCAAGATGAACTTGCTGACCGTCAGACAAAGCATATAGTGCGTACTTACCAAGAAGTTGGAGGTCAACTGGGAGAGTTTCCAAGTTGACATTACCATCAATAAGACGGCTTGTATGAGGTCGGGGCGATGGCTGAGTGATTGCCTCCTTCGCTTGCGGAGTGTTTGACTTTTTCGACAACCCAAACTTGACATTCATTTGCCCATTCCCTTTGGATTGTGGATGGGTCTAGAAAGAAAAATTCACAATTTAAGGAGTTCAGAATGTGGGATAACATGAGAAAGAAGAATAGATAATGACTCACATAGCTGCAAAAAAACAGAATTCGAGATTGTGTGCATATGAGAATGGACAGACTGTGTTCTATGTAAATTAGGGGCCTTAGAATCCAACCAACACCTGTTTTTAAAGTGCGGCTAGCCAAAAGAAGTAGTGAGTAGGTGGCTTTGACATACCATCTTTTGAAGCTGGATGAGACTGATAGGCCATGCAACCATAGAACCTTTTGCATTGTCGATGGTCAATATACCATATTTTTCAATTGGCACGGGTAAGCGTGTATCCTTCTCTAAGGATGTCACAACCTCAATCCCAACTCTCACATGGTTAGGGGGTAGTGAATCACCATGCAGTGTACTTGTTGGCAGGTTATACACCTTTCCTTTTGCCACTTGACGCTGCGTAGGGGTTGCTAACCAAAGAAAACATGTGGTGGCACCCTATGCAGACCAATCAACCAGAAGCAAAGCCAAAAAAAAAAAAAAAAAACCAGAATAATGTACTTAGAATCAAACAAATGAAAACAAATTAGAATTTATAAGCCTTACAGTGTAATGAAACAAAGTTACAAACCTGAGGAAGGTCGATTTGCTTCTGCGTGCAACTATCTTTACCGCTCTTGACTACTTGCTCCTTCGCCACCTTCGGGTCTCCTGCAACCTTCTTGCCACTGGATGTGTCACTCTTAACTACTTGCTCCTTTGCCACCTTCGGATCTCCTGCAACCTTTTTTCTATTGGATGTGTCACTCTCGACCACTTGCTCCTCCGCCACCTTCGGATCTCCTGCAACCTTTTTACCATTAGGGTCATCCAAGGAACCATTTCCATTAGCGGCTTTCAATATACTAAATTGGCGTGACATGTGCTCCATTCGATTTTCCAGCTTATCCACTACCCCTAACAGATACTCAACCTCCTTGTCAGTGTCTTTCTTTGGGCAACGCTTAGGAAAGTAATTTTTTTGAGTGACACCAAAACCAACACCCCTAACACGACCTGGATGCTCTTTCGAACCTATGACTTGGGTGAGTATGTCATCACGACCACTATTTACTACATCACCGTTAGTTGCAGCCTCTAACATTTTGGATTTCTGTCACAAATCAAAAGCTAATGGTTAATATCATTGTTTATGGAGTACAAATTAACTTCATAACATTATAGAAGCTATTAAACTCAGCATTAAGAAGAAGTTAGCTGATGGCTATGATCTGAGTGGGAACTGGAATTAGCATTAAGAAACAATGTTTCTAACCAGTATACAGCTTCAACTGGTTACGCTCATCTGCAGGGATCTTTGGCAAAGTATAGATATGCTAACCTGATTTGGAGCACCATTGGCATGCCAAAGCATAAATTCATCTGCTTGGAGCATATTGCTGTTATTTTGTTTTGGTAATAAGATCATCTACTTTTTACCAAAAAAACTCACCATTTTTCCGACCACTTCTATAGTGGCTTCACTAGGAAATGTGCCGTCCTCTTTCTCACGTGCTTTTATCCACACGTCTGTGCGGGTTATTTTTGATGCAGACACTTCAGAATTTTCAACTTCAACTTTAGCTTCAGCTATCTACAAGCAAACAACAAAATAATAACAAAGTCCAGAATAGTGAACTAGTTGACAACAAGCAGTGTATTATATATACCAGAGTCTGCTCAATGGCAGCATATCCTAAACGTGAATTCTTGTAGGGATATAGCGAAGTTTTTGCTCTTTTGCTATTACCCTCACTTTCCTCCTGTTTAAGCACAAAATAACCAATCAATATAAATGCTTGCTGCATAAAAATCTAGTTAAACGTTAACTTATGGAAGCTTTTAAGTACCTGGAAATCTTGACCCGTCCGATGAGCTATGAATTCATTCCAATGATCTAAAGTTATGAACTCATATCGTCAAGGTGGATTTTTATTGAGATTTTTGTCCTTATCTCTCAACCAAACTCTTCCCAAATAAGATCTAAACGTTCGATGAAGCTTACCTGCTTCCTTCAATACAAACTCTCTTCTCAAATCAGAAATTTCGAAACCCGACTGCAACATAGAGAATCTTAAGAATCAATATATACCATCATATCATAATTATAAGTAAGAAAAATATTCAAAGTACTTATTTTACCTCTACTTGATCCCAAACATCGGCTTTCAATATTTGTGGGACTCCATGCCAATTAAAATAGCTAATTGGCACTGTCAACCGAACCACAACTCCAATAAAACTTATTAATTTTGATTTGTTAGGGTCAATTGGCTGACCTAACTCATTCCAAGCAGTCTCGAATTTTTTATTTTCACTTCTATTTCGGATCACTTCCCTTAAAATGGTAATACCTCGTCTAACTTCTTTCTCCACTTCTTTGTCACGAGATGAAGAAGCCATTTTCCTGCAAAGAAAATTAAAACGCAAGTAAAACATTAGTGTAAAATGTAGATAAAATTCAACGCTTATTGTAAACTGTAAAACCAGCAACCTTAACTTTTAATAAACAAACAAAAAACAGAAAAATGCCATTTACTGCTTCTCTTTTTTTTTTTTTTTTTTGAACGAATAGGGTACTTCTCTTATTCCTCCATTCAGGGCAAAACGAAACAGTAAACACAAGCAGGAGATTGCCCGCTCTCAGACCACTCACATGAATCGTCACATCAAACAAAAATAACTAGCTGATTAAATCGTCACATCAAACATTCGTTTAGCCTCATAAGTTCGACTAGGAAGCTCATTGTTATCTGGAAACATATCTTTCAACAGTGTAAGCAACTCTGTGAAACTCTTTATCACTCCACCCATTACTGGCTTTCATGTTGTACAGTTTCAAGACCGCTGACAACTTGGTGTATTTTGAACAATTCTTGTACATCTGTGTCTGAGAATCAGTTTTTAACTTCTCAAACATTTTAGGACAATCCCGATCCCGAAAATCCTGCTCAATTGTGTCAGTCATCTCTTCCAATTGGTCTATATTCATGTCAATATCCATTGAAGCATAACTCGTTTCATTACCCCAACCACTAGACCCATCAACTTTCTTCTCACCATGCTTTGTCCATCGTACATAACTCTTATCAATTCCAATAACCACTAAAAATGATCTAACAATTCACGTGGAGTAACTACTTTTACAAAGCAACACCTTGTACAAGGGCATATAATTTTATTAGGATCCTCCGCATGCTCAACTGCAAACCTAACAAACTCTTTAGCTCCATCTATATATTCCTTCGTTTTACGAAGAGCAGACATCCGTTTTCGATCCATGGTTTACCGTTCTACCAAATCAATAGTTTAAACAAGGCTAATAATTAAATAAAGTTCTCAAAATTAACACTTCCAATTATTAACGAAGCAGTTTTAGTCCATGGTATACCTAGTTCAAACTCTCCTAAGACACCAACACGCAGTAACAAGCAACATTAACAAGCTGGCAAATTACAACAGAAATAACGAAACACATATATGTAAAAAATATCAATCTCATTTCATGCTTTGAATGAAACTAATCCACACACAAAAAAAAAAAAAAAAAGCTTCAGATTATAATCCACTAATTGCATAACGTCAGTAGCATGAAAAACAGTTTCAGATTATAATCCACTAATTGCAAAACGTCAGTAGCAGTTTACACAACATAGCAAAAAAGAACAAACATAGCTTCAATCTCATAAATACAGCACTTAGATACAATTTCAGAACCATGGTTTATGCTTCCAGCAGGTCAATACTGCTTGAAGAGTTCAATTAAGAAGTTTCTTGAAATTCAGAACAGGAAAAGTCCACAACCCAGGGAAAAGTGTCACCTAAACTGCATTAAAAGTAGTTCTACTTAATATAGCCTAATTCCAAACCTAGAGTATTAATTTTTTTTTCTTTCTATTTCAAGCATTATAACATACGAAAACAGGGGACGGACAATATCACATCGAACCTGAAAACAGAAGCTACTATATATGAGACTTATATTGAATTAAGCTTGTAAAGTGACACACATCCATAAATGTGAAATCATTCGCACAAGGGAGTTTATTTTAACAGATGACATGCAAAGACATCACATAAGACGAATCTAAGGGAGATGAAGAAAAGGAAGAAAGGAGTGAGTCATTACCGCAAACTGAGACACTAGGGAGAAAAATTCAGCGCGTCGGACTCTAACCAAGAGAACAATTCTTTCACGCCCTAGGCAGAATCAGAAACACAACCAAGTTCAAAATTAGAAAATCCACCATTTATATTACTACTATTTACTCTATGTAAGCAACTCCAATGAACTATTACAATAAGATAACAAAAGCAGTTTCAGATTATTATCCATAATTTGCAGAACCTCACAAGCACATATTACATACTCTACGTAGGCATGACTGCAATGAGCTATTACCATAACATAACAAAAACAGTTTCAGATTATAGTCCACAAATTGCAGAACCTCAGTAGCAGTATACACGACATAGCAAACAAGAACAAACATAGCTTCAATCTCATAAATACAGCAATTAGATATAATTTCAGAACCATGGTTTAAGAATCTGACTAACGGATTGGAAACAACATCGAAAGGCCCTGCTGCCTTAGCCACAAAGAAGCAAAACACAGCAACTCCAAACATAATAGGTCGGAGACTGATTTCAGATAAACACTGGAGTCCCTTACTAACCAAAGACACTAGTGAACTCAAGAGTCAAGAACACTGAAAACCACCAAAATAAAAAAACCACACTATCATCTATCAGCTCTCTAAAAGACCACACTGTCATTTATCATCTCTCTTTGGACAGGAGTTACAGGAAGCGTACACAGACTCAGGTAATTCTTCTAATTAAACTAATTGCTTACAGCTTTCAAGTTACATCTACTAACAAGAACTGTGAGACTTATATGAGCAAGTAAAACTAACGCCCATTCCATTTATCCTGAGTTTATGGTAATTATTGCTAAGAATCAATCATATCAGTTCCAACTTAATGAAATTACAAGCTCTGTATTGGCAAACAAGATAAATACACCTGCTTATACTCTTTCCAACATATTATGGGACTGGGAGTTACAGGAGCATACATAGACTCAGGTAATTCTTCTAATTAAACTAATTGCTTACAGCTTTCAAGTTACATGTACTAACAAGGACTCTAAGACTTTTATGAGCAAGTAACACTAAAGCCCATTCCATTTATCCTGAGCTTATGGTAATTACTGCTAAGAATCCATCCTATTAGTTCCAACTTAATGAAATTATAAGCTCTGTACTGGCAAACAAGACTAGAACACCTGCTTATACTCTTTCCAATATATTATGGGACTGGGAGCCATTGTTCTCCTCTGTACTCAAGCACAGGGGATCACAAAAACCTCCCTACTGCCCCTGTAACAAGCAAACAGTATGACAATATCGCTTATGAATGGCACATTATTGCTGGTTGTCCTTATACAGGCAATGGTAGACTCATGATCAAATGCAAACATCATCATATGGCACTTAAGAATCCAATTTACTCAAACCAGGTTAGTAGCATATGCTAGCTTGCAAAGTCAGTTATCCTCTAACAAAAAGGGGGAAAGATTCTGATCTCTTTATGTTGCAAAGGACACAGTCCACTCTGAGGCATGAACAAAATTTACTGCCAACATAACCAGGTCATTTTACATCAATTTATGTCACTCAAACTATACGTTTCATGTCATTAATCTTGTATGCATATGAAAACTATGGATATTTGAACACTCCAAACTAGGCCAAAAGCATACTGCATACTCAGATAAAAGAAAATTGAAAATTGATAACAATAACAATAATAATAATTGCCTAATCCAACCCTTAGCCATACAGACGTATGTCTAAATCTGAGCAACTCCTGACTATTCCAGCACAACTGACATAACCATCAATTCACTAGTATATATAGAAATAACAGTACATGAACATAGAATTCAAAATAAATTAATTAGGGCAAACTCAAGATCAATCCAAAACCCAGCAAATTTCGCCACTACTTTCTATCACCATCTCAATAATCCAGCAATTCCAGCAATTTCTATTCATAAATTTTGGAAAACACAATCCCTATACTCGAAATTGGCAGAAATAAACCAAATTCGTTCATCCGCCTTTCACCAAAACCCTGAATTGCTTGTTGTAAAGCCAATTAATGAATTAAGATGTAATACTACCACATACCTTCACCAAGGCACTGAATTTTGGTGCTGGCTAGAGGCGAGGGGAGGCGCGGCGAGACGGCGAGTGATGGCCTATGGCGATGGTCGACGGTGATGGCTGCGACCCGCGAGAGACGGATGAACGAGATTCTTGCTGGAGAGAGAGAGAGAGAGAGAGAGAGAGAGAGAGAGAGAGAGAGATTTATTTATTTTTTTAAAGTTATTAAGGGTTTACACACAACAGAGCAATTGGAGTCGTGGTTGGAGTAGTGGAGAACTGGAGACTCCGAGCGAGACTGTACTCTGGCTTTCAATTTGATTTCAATTAGTTTCGCTCTTTTTTTTAATCAGTACAGCGCCAATTTGTGAGAGGGACACGTACAACGCTTTTATTTATAAGCGTTATTGTTTATGTTTTCTGAATAAACTATAAGGGTTTTAATTACAACCGTTACGCATATTTATCAATCTAACTTGACCCACTAACCTACTATAACGTTTCTAACGGAAGCGTTATTATTTTAATCTCTTATAACGTTTCCAAGCGTAACCGTTATTAATTTAGTGTTATTATTTCTGGTTTTTGTTGTAGTGGCGACTTATCTAGTCTTTGAAAGGCTTGAAAAGGCGTTTTACGGAATATTAATGTAAGAGGCAGAACACCAAAGGCAACGGTGATATCGAATTTCGGGGATCTGGATGACGCTCCCGGCGCACCGAGCATCCTCTAGGGCCATGATAGAACCCCCGGAGAAGTTTGGGCAAAAATGACACTTGAGCTCCGGGAAGCCGAAAAAGAAGGCCATAATCAACGTTTTTTGAGCTTCCGGGAGGCCCCGCAACGAAGGTGGATATTTTCACACAACATCGTACGGGACACCCTTTAGGGGACATGGGAGACCCTTGGGTGGCTTATCCGATCCCTGATAGGCTTAGAAGGGCGTTTTATGGGACACTGATGTAAGAGTCGGAACACCAAAGGCATGGGTGATATTGAAGTTCGGGTATCTGGATGACGCTACCGGGGTACCGAGGGACCTCTAGGGTCATGGTAGACCCCCTGGAGAAGTTTTGGCAAAAATGACACCTGAGCCCCGGGAAGTCGAAATCGAATGCTATAATCCACGTTTTTTGAGCTTTCGGGAGGCCCCAGAACGAAGTTGGATATTTTCGCACCATGCCGCACGGGACACCCTTAGGGAAATTGGGAGGCCCTTGAAGTGGCTTATCCGGTCCCTGATAGGCTTGGAAGGGCGTGTTATGGGACAATGATGTAAAAGTCGGAACACCAAAGGCATGGGTGATATCGAAGTACAGGAATCTGGATGAAGCTCCCAGGACGCCGAGGGTCCTGTAGGATCATGGTAAACCCCCTGGAAAAGTTTGGGCAAATATGACATCCGAGCCTCGGGAAGCTGAAAAGGAAGGCTATATAATCCACTTTTTTTGAGCTTCCGAGAGGCCGCAGAACGAAGGTGGATATTTTCGCACCACATCGCATGGGACACCCTAAGGGGACATGGCCCTTGGGGTGGCTTATCCGTTCTTTGATAGGTTTAGAAGGGCGTTTTACGAGACACTAGTGTAAGAGCCGGAACACCAAAAGCATGGGCGATATCGAAGTTCGGGGATCTGGATAACGCTCCCGGGGTACCGAGCATCCTCTAGGGTCATGGTCCCAGGAGAAGTTTGGGAAAAAATGATACCCGAGCCCCGGGAAGCCGAAAACGAAAGTTATAATCTACGTTTCTTGGGCTTTCGGGAGGCTACTGAACGAAGGTCGATATTTTCGCTCCATATCGCACGGAACACCCCTAGGGAACATGGGTGGTCCTTGAGGTTGCTTATCCGGTCCTGATAGGCTTAGATGGGCGTTTTACAGGACATTGATGTAAGAGTCGGAACACTAAAGGCATGGGTGATATCGAAGTTCGGAATCTGGATGACGCTCCGGGGACATCGAGGATCGTGAAAGGTCATGGTAGACCCCCTGGAGAAGTTTGGGCAAAAATGACACCCGAGCCCCAGGAAGCCGAAAGAGAAGGCTATAATCCACTTTTTTTGAGCTTCCAGGAGGCCCTGGAACGAATGTGGATATTTTCGCACCATATCGCACGGGACACCCTTAGGGGACATGGGAGGCCCTTGGAGTGGCTTATCCGGTCCCTGATAGTCTTGGAAGGGCGTTTTACGGGATACTGATGTAAGAATCGGAACATCAAAGGCAAGGTTGATATCGAAATTTGGGGATCTGGATGACGCTCACGGGGTACCAAGAGTCCTCTAGGGTCATGGTAGACCCCCCAAAGAAGTTTGGCTAAAAATGACACCCAAGTCCCGAGAAGTCGAAAACGAAGGCTATAATTTATGTTTTTTGAGCTTCCGGGAGGCCCCAAAACAAATGTGGAAATTTTCGACACCTCTAGGGGATATGGGAGGCCCTTGGGGTGGCTTATCCGGTCTCTGATAGGCTTGGAAGGGTGTTTTACGGGATACTAATGTAAGAGTCGGAACACCAAAAGCTTGGGTGATATCGAAAATTGGGGATCTGGATGACGCTCCCGGGGTACCGAGGGTCCTCTAGGGTCATGGTAGACCCCCCCCCCCGAAGAAGTTTGGGTAAAAATGACACCCAAAACCCGGGAAGCCGAAAATGAAAGCTATGATTTATGTTTTTTGAGCTTGCGGGAGGCCCCTGAACGAAGGTGAAAATTTTCGCATTACATCGCACGAGACACCCCTAGGGGACATGGGAGGCCCTTGCGGTGGCGCATCTGGTCCCTGATAGGTCTTGAAGGGCGTTTTACGGGACACTGATGTAAGAGTGGAACACCAAAGGGATAGGTGATATCTAAGTTCGGGAATCTGGTTGACGCTTCCAGGACACCGTGGGTCCTCTAGGGTCATTGTAGTCCCCCCAAAGAAGTTTGATTAAAAATGACACTCGAGCCCCAACAAATCGAAATCGAAGGCTATAATCCACGTTTTTTTAGCTTTCGCGAGGCTCCGGAACGAAGTTGGTTATTTTCGCACCACGTCGCACTGGACACCCTTAGGTGACTTGGGAGGCCCTTGAAGTGGCTTATCTGGTCCCTGATAGGCTTGGAAGGGCGTTTTACGGGACAATGATGTAAGAGTCGGAACAATAAAGCCATGGGTGATATCAAAGTTCGGAGATTTGGACGACGCTCCCGGGGCGACGAGGATCCTCTAGGGTCATGGTAGACCTCTTGGAGAAGTTTGGGCAAAAATTACACCCAAGCCTCGGGAAGCTGAAAACGAAGGCTATAATCCACGTTTTTTTAGCTTCTGAGAGGCCCAGGAACGAATGTGGAAATTTTTGCACCACATCGCACGTGACACCCCTAGGAGACATGGGAGGCCCTTGCGGTGGCTCATCCGGTCCCTGATAGATCTTGAAGGGCGTTTTACAGGACACTAATGTAAGAGTAGAACACCAAAGGATAGGTGATATCTATGTTCGGGGATCTGGTTGACGCTCCCAGGACACCGTGGGTTCTCTTAGGTCAAGGTAGAACCCCCGAATAAGTTTGACTAAAAATGACACCCGAGTTCCGAGAAATCAAAATCAAAGGCTATAATCCACGTTTTTTGAGCTTCCGGAAGGCCCCTGGAACGAAGTTGGATATTTTCGCACCACATTGCACGGGACACCTTTAGGGGACTTGGGAGGCCCTTGAAGTGGCTTATCTGGTCCCTGATAGGCTTAGAAGGGCGTTTTACGGGACAATGATGTAAGAGTCGGAACAATAAAGTCATGGGTGATATCGAAGTTTGGGGATCTGGACGACGCTCCCGGGATGCCGAGGGTTCTCTAGGGTCATGGTAGACCCCCTGGAGAAGTTTGGGCAAAAATTACACCCGAGCCTTGGGAAGCTGAAAACGAATGCTATAATCCACGTTTTTTGAGCTTCCGATAGGTCCCGGAACGAAGGTGGAAATTTTTGCACCACATCGCACGGGACACCACTAGGGGATATGGGAAGCCCTTGCGGTGCTCATCCGGTCCCTGATAGGACTTGAAGGGCATTTTACAGGACACTGATGTAAGAGTAGAACACCAAATGATGGGTGATAGCTATGTTCGGGGATCTGTTGACGCTCCCGGGACACCGTGGGTTCTCTAAGGTCAAGGTAGAACCCCCGAAGAAGTTTGAGTAAAAATGACACCCGAGTCCCGGGAAGTCAAAATCGAAGGCTATAATCCACGTTTTTTGAGCTTCCGGGAGGCCTCCGGAACGAAGTTGGATATTTTCGCACCACATCGCACGGGACACTTTTAGCCTTTTAGGGGACTTGGGAGGCCCTTGAAGTGGCTTATCCGGTCCCTGATAGGTTTGGAAGGGTGTTTTAAGGGACATTGATGTAAGAGTCGGAACACTAAAGGCATGGGTGATATCGAAGTTCGGGGATCTGGATGACGCTCCCGGGACGCCGAGGGTCCTCTAGAGTCATGGGAGACCCTCTGGAGAAGTTTGGGCAAAAATAACACCCGAGCCCCAGGAAGCCGAAAACGAAGGTTATAATCCACCTTTTTTGAGCTTCCGGGAGGCCCCAGAACGAAGGTGGATATTTTCGCACCACATCGCACGGGACACCCTTACGGGACATGTGAGACCCTTGGGGTGGCTTATCTGGTCCCTGATAGGCTTGGAAGGGCGTTTTACGAGACACTGATGTAAGAGTCGGAACACCAAAGGCATGGGTGCTATTGGAGTTCGGGGATCTGGATGGCGCTACCGGTGTACCGTGGGTCCTTTAGGGTCATGGTATGCCCCTCTGGAGAAGTTTTGGCAAAAATGACGTCCGAGGCCCGGGAAGCCGAAAACGAAAGTTGTAATCCACTTTTTGGAGCTTGCATGAGGCCCCGAAACGAAGGTGGATATTTTCGAAACACATCGCACGGGACACCTTTACGGGACATGCGAAGCCTCCGGGGTAGGTTTTCTGTCCTTGGTAGGTTTGAAGGGCCTCTTAGTCTTACTTGACATAGGAGGTTAATCCACGGTTTTTGGTTCCAAGAATGGCTCCCCACCACCCAGTACCGCCAAACCTACCCCTAAGCCCTATCTACTATTATATTGAGTTCTCATAATTTTCCCTTTTTTTAATATTTTTTCTAATATTCAGCGGTTTTTTTGAGTAAAAATTAAATTAAATAGCTACAATCTGTGGAAACAAAAAAAAATATTTTTCCATAACTTAACAATATACTTGAAAAGTTTGAAGTGGAACGTTTGGAAAATTATTCTCCAAACTCTCAAAATCTCAGTATGAAAGTGAGTTTGAAGTGGCTCATTCCTCAATCGCATAAGGAAATACATTCGCCTCATAGGCCATAACTGAGTTGGGCAAGCCCAGTTCTGTGCATCTGGAAGCACCAATATTTGAAGTGTTCCTCTTATCGTTCTCTATTGTCTTCTCCATTGCTCAATCCAAGGCTATAATGACCAATTATAACAACTTGATAGAATATGAGACCGTCTTATTGTGACGTGGTAGCTTTTAAAGAAGTATGAATATACTCCTTTTTTTTTTTTGGACGAAGAGAGTATTAGAGAATATTATAGTTTATCTAGAATATTCTCATTATATCTTTTAAAATATTTTGTATTAGAGTTTTACCATATGTAGGAGTCTTATATCCCTATATATATGGTGATTTCATATCAATAATATTCAAGGATTCTATCATTCTATTATTCTCACAGAGAGTACTAAAAAAAAAGAAGATGGTATTGCGAGTCTGTGTAATTTGGTGCGTAAGTTTGAAGCAATGACGGAATATGTGATATCCATTTCTATCCACTGAAAAAGATTCCAAGACGCGTTCTAGAATACTAAGAATACAACTGCAAAGTGCAAAGGAATACGATGATACGCCAACCAACATATTAGCGTTACAACCAAGCAACTACAAGTACAATATTAATAACATGGTATTGCAAGTTTCTCGCTATGTATTGCTTAAGAGCGCTAGGAACAAGGGGGTTTAAGCTGCCAGCAGTAAGCAAGAAAGTATGGAAAAAGCTCACAAAGAGCACGAATCTCTTGCACAAGTTTATCACCGACAAATCAAAAAAACTGATACTCATCATCAAAAAGCCTAATCTGATATCTCCTCTTTCCATGTATAACCATCATTATCATCACCGAAAACGCAGCAAACAACGACGACGATTGTTATTTCTGTCTCCTAAGCGCATGAAAAAGAAGCAACGACGACAGTACCGAAAATGTTATCAGCAGCAACAACCTCCTCTTACTATTTACATAGATGATCTTTTTACTACCACTTGTCATGAGCCGAATAATAAGTCCATTGGCACTGTGCTCACTTCTTGTCCATCATCATCATCATCATCAACGTCGTCAAGATTAACCACGCTAATTGGCAAGGAAGAAGATCATTGTGTGAAGATCTGTGAGTCGACATCGACATCAATGGGAATAGATGAGAGAACTGAGATTTTCATAGCCAGTTTCCGAGCTGAGCTTGATAGGAGTTTTAGGGGCTGCTAGCTAGCTCACCCACCTACTATATTGGCTAGCTATTACTATGGAGTACTACATAATTGGCAAGAGTATTTGTTAGTCTATCTGACATAAATTAAATTGTACTAATTGCATGTAAATCCTTTTGTTACCTCAATCTTATCTATGGGCTCTTTTTAACCAACATGTTCTCGTAGCTCAGTTGGTTAGACACCTGTTTAGTAAGTAGGAGGTCTTGAGTTTGACTCTCAACGAGAGCAATGTCTCTTTTTTCTTTGCCTTCCTTTTGCGTTCTCATACTAAACTAGTCAACTAGTACATCCTTTTCGTTATATTTTTTTTTTTTTTAAATGGTAACATCGATCCTCCACCTAGCCCAGTCCATCTCGGGCCTAGAGCCCAGCCCATCTCGGACTGGCCCAGAGCTGAGTGTACAAATGACCCCCCACTCCCACCCCACCCCACCCATACCAGCTGGGCGAAGGCCCAACTGTTGATATCACCCCCCATATATTCATCAACCACATGAATATATGGGAGTCCCAAACCTTGAACTTGGGACCTCCAAGTTGAAAGGTGAGAGGATAACCATTAAGGCAAATGTCTCTTGATTACATCCTTTTCGTTATTGGCAATTTGGCATCTCTCTTTTCTTGTTCTCATGGGAAACTAGTCAATTACCTCCTTTCTTTTCAATTTTTCATTTATTCTGATCTTCATTATTGGTATCTTTGCCAATATTCACATGCGATTGATAGACGAGAAGTCGAGAATATTACAGTAGGGGGTTGCTAAACGTAAATCTCCAAATTACTAAATGTAAATCATGTTTCCCAAACTACCCTCGTCATATACCACATCCCTAATTTTCATCAATCTTAACATTTTCCCCCTTCTCTCTCGACATGGCTACAGATACACTGTAAATTGCACTCCACATGACTAACTTCTTGTCTTCCCAATCCTTCATCATTCATCAGCATCAACAAATTCATCATTCATCATCATCAACAATTCACCATCGTCATCTCCACTTCTCTCTCTATTCTCCATTTTGTGCCATGATTACTGATTAGTAATTAGTGCCCATCAATTACACTTTGCTGTAATGGTAGCCGTGGGATCACCAAGACATTAGCTAATGTCAATTTTGTCGCATCTTTCCAACCCCTACAACCACATCGTCGCCGGATGCCAAGACCAACTCAGGCTGGCAAACCAAATTTCACCGCCTGACCAACACCTTGACGACGTTCGAATCACAACAAATTCCAGCCGCCCCTCTATCTACTCGAATCCTCCACCCGCCTGACCATTCCACCACCTGACCGATGAATAACCATTGTTGCCCATCCGCCCCTTAATCAGCCCATAAACCCTAACTCTGATATATGGAAAAGAAGAAATAACAAAGTAGAAATTCCAAAAAAAGAGCAAAACAAAAAAAGTATTGCGAGTAAGTTTTATATTGTTATTTAAACAAAAAGTTTATCATCATTAGTATATTAATCAAATCATTGACGATGAAACAAGGTTGAAGATAGTAGAGATTAGAGAGCTAATGGAACCAGCGATGAGAATTGATTTACATTGAAAAGGGTGTTTTCGGAAATATTATCGTAAAAATATTTGCGTTTAGTAATTTGATATTTACATTAAGCAATTCCGATTACAGTAATATTACAGTAAACTACATTTTTCGTACTACTGCAGACCAGGACTCCTCAAATCTATATTGAGCCTTCTTTACAACCTCCAGCCGCTGCTACCGACCCAAGTCGAGAAACTCGTCGAATAACTTGTCTGAGCCAGTACTGTGTGTCTGTATCAATTGAAAATTTTCTTGTAGAAGTCACAACTCACATGTCAACAGGACGAGTATCACTGCGAAGTATCACAATTCAGACATGAACTGAATCTGTGGCGACATAAGCCCTTCCAAATAGCTAGGTGTAAAACTATCATTTCAACGTAATCATACTCTTTTTTATAGGAACGGTAAACATACATTAGCTAGGTATAACACTATCTCAGGCTGTCAAGTGTCCATTATACAGTGGCCATGGAAGGGAAAAGCCTTAGTTACAAGCACCTAAACGGACAGAAGCAGAGCTTAAAGCCCAAATCGGATATTTTTTATTAAAGAAGCCTCAGTTTAGGAAATCCTTCATTGGATCGTCGTGGTGTAGCCTCTTCATCCTATATGCCTCCATCTCCTCTGGTGTCACGTCGTTAGTATATTTGACGTTGTACTTGCGCTTTCTTTCGTCCCTCTCTTCTCTCCTCTTTTCATCCTCCTGAATAGGCACATAAAAGGGTGAGAAACAAGGAGAAACATCCATAATGCAAACTCTAAAACTTCAGATATAATGCATCCGGTCTAGATGTGACACATAGGCAGTAAGTATATGCAACAGACAAATCAAGATTTCATTTTCGCATCAAACCACCTTGAGCGATACGTATTAAGCTAACGTAAAGGGACACACAGTAAAAACACAGTAGATCTCCACGTGTAAACTGGAACAGGCAATTACCTTCTTCAGAGCTTCAGATAGTTTCTTCTCGTCCAGTACCAAATCATCGGGAATATCTGTCCCCCAAGTAGCCAATCTTTTCTCCTCTGTTGGTGCAGGTTCTTCTGTGACCATGGTCAGATAGATAACATCAGCAGATAGTTAAGAGAATGATAAGTCAACATTTTTATACTGAGATAATTTACTCCTATGCGTCTTGAGAAAGCCACGAGGTTCAACATATTTATTTCAAATGAAGTATAACGACACATTCCATAATTCCATTGATGAACAGAGGTGCCCCCCCCCCCCCTCCCCTCAAAACCCCACTTTCCCCCTGGAAAGAGGGGGGAGGTATTGGAGAAGGCAGAAATTTGACCAGCAATATTTTTTTTCCATTCCAAAAATTAGATATTGGTACCTTCAGAGGCTTCTTTGCGAGCAAGATTAGCTTTCATCAGCTCTCCTGATGCTTCTGCAGCCTCAATTCCAGCAGCACCTGTGCAATAGCTGTTTCGAATGGTCTGTCTACAGCATTTGTAGCCCCACTGGAAATCTTTCCACCACGACCCCCAGACACTTGTGTGATTATTTGTGTACACATCTTCTTCATATTTACTTTTCGGGACTGCAATATCCTATCAATCGCACAGACGCGTATCAGATGAGCAAACAAATAATCAGAAACAATGACAAAGACATTCAAACTACTGTACTTTAATTTCTCTACAGTAGCTTCAACCCATAAGGAATGTAGGATATGTTACCTGCCCCTTGATTACTCTACCAGCACGATCATATTCAACTTGATTTTCACTTTGACCAAGGAGAAGTTCTCGGGGAATCTCCTCTTCTGCTGCAGCATTACCGTACTTCTCCATAATGGTGTCCTTCACATGGGATTTCAGTTTCTCTTTATTGACCCTGAAATTCTTGTAGAGCAACTCAGCTTGGGATGGAGCTGCTTGCATGTGAACATCTTGCCCCTTGTCAAATGCTTCAAAAGCGTGTAGGTTGAGCTGCTTAAACTCCAAAGCTTGACCACTAAGTCTGTTTTGATTATCACCCTACATTAAAGACACATAGAACTTAGTAAAAGCTAAAGGCAAAGTAATCAGTCAGTTGAGAAGAAAAGGTTGGAAGCTGACAGACTGCCAAAAGAACACTTCATAGGGCACTTACAGCGTAAAACTTCTCATTGGGATCAGCATCCGGAAGAGGATCCTCACGCATGGACCGTGTTTTAGGATCATAGTACGCTGAATTAACATCAAGATTCAGAAGATATTTTGCTGTATCTTCTCGAATACGCAAGTTTCTACAATTAAAGAAAGGCCACAGTTAGAAAGAACATACACACTCGCAGTTCCACAATTATTCGATCTTTTCTATTAATTTAGCAGGTGAGGCCAGTCCAGGCCACCAAGCCTGAAACAATAGTGTGGCCCCTGGACAAGCCATGTTGTCGAGTACTAATGGGTACATAACTGAAGGTTGGATCGATGGCAGTTGCAATCGTTGACATACGTTTAGGCGTAACTTGACATATCAAAGCTAACCTGCTTTAGCAATTTTGAATGTAGCGAAACAGATTACTTCAACATAAAGGACTCACCTTACAGTTCCAGTACTTCCTCCACCAGTTGTACGAACACGCTTCTCAACCTTTGCAAAATCCATTTGCTTGCTCTCATCAACCTTGGCCTCGTCAACCTTTAAAGCATCATCGTCATCCTCCTCTTCCTCCTCCTCCTCCACATCACTAGCACCACCCTCCTCACCTGTTTTATTGTTCTTCTGCTCAAGCTTTTTCAACTGTTGTTCCTTTAGGTATTTTTTCCTGGCTTCCTCCTTTGCTTCATACCTGTGGACAACGTAGGCATAACTTGCCGGATCAAAACCATTCCACCTATCACGTTTTCCATCAAAGTCCAGCTCAATCTCTTGTATTACTTCATCTGGAGCAATGTACTTCCCTGTATACTTCGCTCCCACTTTCCTAGGTCTGTCCATGCATGACTTTGAATCATGTGTCATGGCTCCACAACTGCAAAGAGAAGGAAACACATGTTAGAAAAAAATGATTGCAAGCAATTATAGGCCCCAAACCAAGTAATTTACAAGAACAAACAAGTCTTAGCACAAAGCAGATGGGGAGCTCTCAAAGTGAGGGCCACAGCAACCCAGTGATTACAAGAGAGGTTAAAATTGACCAAGAGAGAAGGTCAATCAGGCTGGAAACTAACAAGCTTGCAGTCTCAAGTAGCAGAAACTTCTCCATAGTAATATAACCAGAGTTATAGACCGGAATATCTCAAGTAGCTGAGATGGTTTCCAAATGAATTAGCATTACATAGGGAAAATAAAAAGCATGCTATCATTTTGCCAACAAACTACAGAAAATTTAGCAATACACCACGAGACTCGAGAGGATGTAGATGCAGAAAGGAAACCTCAATGAGCAGCAGAAAACCGGAGAACCTGCTTTGGCATAATATCTTACAACTGTTTGGATAATCTAGCGACAAGCAGTAGTCAACAGTTCCGGCAAGGACTTAATGTTACGCACATTGGTTTTCAGCAGATTTGTTGCATTCAACAGAAAATATCAGACTGGACAAGCCATAAGGGATCATTTATATCCCAAAATGCCACTCTATTCATTATATGTGCTTCTAGAAAAGGCTCTCCATGGTAAAATGATCACACAAAATCCCAATAAGGAAGTCAGGAAGTCCTGCTAAAACTTATTTTTCATTCCAACTACACCTCTGCTGGCATTCAAAGAACAGATCGAAGTTTACAACTAAACATGCAAAATTTACATTGTGATCATAGCAATTGCCACCTAAAGAGCTTAACCTTGAATTAGGCACTGCAAAGACTACCACACACACAATAAAATGGACAAAGAATAGAAAAGTGAGCGTTCAGAAGTTCTATATAGTTCTACTTACTTTTCACAAGCACCCTTCCGAAACTTGTCAGCTTTGTAACCTTTTTCACCTCTGTTATACCATGCTTTCGTGTAATTAGGATCAGATTTCCATTTCCTTTGATGTTTCAAACTCTGCAAACATAACCAGAGAAATAAGCGGGAATGCTCTAACATCCAAATCACAATATAAATGAGTGAATAGAAAGAATAGATGTAGGGAACTCACAGGTTTATCAGAATTCAGATACCAAGGAGCTGAAGACATATACTGTGGGATATGAGGGTTAATTTCTTTTCCATCTTCATCAACTTCAGCAGGCGCAAGCCCAGCTTTACGAGCTTCCTCCAATTCAAGCTGCTTCCTGTGGTCCTCCCTAGACTTGAATGCCACTGTAAAATTTGCCAGAAATAATTTAGAACAGAGCCGGACAAACAGGTGTGAACTTTACAATGATGAGCCAAAAATATAGAGCTGAACATTTTTCTTTTGACCATTAACAAAAACATATTACAGCTCCAGCTGAAGAATGACAATTTTCGTCAATTCTGTTTCTGTTATATTATACAATTGTAAAGTGTGTGATGTACCAGCATGTAATGTTATATTTTGGGGGACTGGCATAAGATAGCTGAAGATAAATGTAATCGATTAATCAATTGCAATGTTCGTCGCGTTGAACCAGGCCCTAAGCATGTAATCGTCATGTGTGCAGCACGCAATAACAAACAAAATATCTCACACGACTCCCCCTCCAGCTCTCCCTCCCTCCCTCTCAATCTTCAGCTCTATTTCCATTTCCTACATACTTACCTGATTTATCTCCTCCAACACATTGACATGCAATGGTGTTTAAAATTGATTTCTCAAAACCAAATTTAAAGAAATTACAATTACCATTTAACCACCAATTTGGAAAATCTAGACCGATAGAATTCCTATCACAATCTAGCTATTAAATATTAACGGTTTCCAGCCCTTCACTATCAATATCGTGAATAGTCAGCCAGTAACCCTAAATTCTCACAAATACCAAATCCGAATCAACAGTGATTACACCAATCTCCATAAACCGTAATATTTAGGCCAACTCTCGACATTCCAACAACAACCCTAATTTCATATTTATGGCGGCAACTCAAGACTGCAAAGCAGTACTGTACTAACAAACGAAACAAAAAAAAAATAAAGAAAACTTGTCAAATTTCAGCAAACAATTCCACTTAACTCCATCAATCTAATCCAATTCAAAAACATATCGAACAAACCCTAAAAAGGACCCCAAATTTCAAGCAAAATAAACACTTCCCAAATTTAACCCAATTGACACAACGGCATAACACAATATGAAATTAGGGCACAACTAAACAAAGTCAAACCAAACAAGGCGCACGAAATTTCACATTCCCGATACATCAAAAGAAAAATTGAACAGAAACAAAAGTGATGCGAGAGAATACAAACCTGAAGCGGTTGCCATGGCGCGAAAGCCCAATTAGGGTTTAACAGAAATCCGATTAAGTTTTACCGGCGATCGAGGGTTTTAGTGGCTGTGTTGTTCGTCGACGATTAGAGAGAGAAAGAGGATGAGAGAGAAAGCCGGGAAGGCAAAGAGTTTGTGCTTATAATAAAGCCGCTAAGGCGCTAATGACTGAAGCATGGCTAAACTCGCTAATGGTCTGTTGTGGTGGCGGTGTTGTGGGGTCCTGGCCTGGGGGTGGTGGTGTAGCGGTGTGGCGGTGGTGATGACTGGTGTGGGTTCGTGGGGACTGGGGAAGATGGAGATAGGAGAATGAGTTTGAGTGATGAGAGACAGAGGAGATGGTGTTTGGGTAAATGACTAACTGATGGAGATGGAGATGGAGATGGAGATGTGGAGATGGAGATGGTGTTTGGGTAAATTAGTTTAATTTGGGTGAGTAAATAATTTTGGTGAAAAAATAATTTGGGTCAAAATGAAGTAATTAATGAGTGTGAGGGGTAGTATAGGGATTTAACATAAAAAAAAGTTATTAAATAAGGTAAGGAGAATATGATTTTAGACGGACTAAAAAGGAAAGTGAGAAGAAGAATTAGGGACGGAGAGAGTATTTTGTTTTCTGATCGATCGATATATATGGCGTTTTCAACACCAAAAAAAATATATATGGCGTTTTCTTCCGTTTTTTTATTTTTTTTGTTTTATATTCAATGACCCAACTGGACAATATACAGTATAGTAGATATTGATAAGGGGATTTGGTACTTTAGTCCAAAAGGCGATGCAAGCTCTCAGAACGATTAGATGGGCTTGACCCAATTTAGACTCATGGGTCAATTTATTAAACTTGGGCTAAGTGGGCCTGATTTTGTGGCACATTGGCCAGTTACATCAGAGCGCAAGGTTGTTCGTTTTTTGTGTAACTTTCAAATTTTTGGGTATTCAACATGTCTTGTGTGGACTTAGTCCACTATAGACCAAAGAATAATCAATACTTTAAGGATATGAAAGGTATTTTTTAAAAAATTTTGTCTTTTCGTCCACCATGGACTAAGTCCACACAAGATTTTGTATTGTGGTATTTGGAATCTAACCTTGATTCAAATTACTGCCTATAACTCTATTTACGAATTGTATTTTAGGGGTTGTTTGGTGGGAATAGAAGATGGGGATAAGAATTAAAAAATTAGGATTGTAATGTCCTATATCTGGTATAGGGAATGGGGAATAGAGAAGGGGTTGAGATAGGAATAAAAAGGCATCTAATCCCACCTTTTTAGTCCCAAGGAGAGTTGGTAATTGGAGGTGGGATAAGGATTTTAAAAGTCAAATTACTATCATGCCCATTAAAAATGACTGCAGATTTGTCTCCTCTTTTATTTAATGGCATTTTGGTAAACTAACTTTACAATTCACAATCTATTCCGTAACCTAATACCCACATAACAAACAAATTAATGGGATTAACTATACAAATTCATTATCCCCTCAACACAAATCTCATCCCCATCTTCATAGTCTCACAATCTCATTCCCACTTCCCAAATGTCCTGTAAATCCTACTATTGAGGTACTATCTATATCATTGCAAAGTGTAGTAACTTTTAGTTTTCTAACTATATCGTTATTTTTTTATTTTTTTTTGATAAAAGAGAGTATGATCGTTATTGACAAAGAACATTAGTGATGCAAACAATTAACCATCTAGAATAGTCACTATAAAAAATTTCAGTTAATTATTGACCTATAACTTAAACTTTGAATTAATTATTGAACTAGTTTGCAAGAACAACCTAATATAGAGTCAATAGTTTGAGTGAATGATATTTGTTGATAATTAGAAGTGGGAAAGGGTAATGTTATTGTTAGGTAATAAAATACTATTGTCATGTTATTTATCTCATTTATGTAAAATTGAAAAAGCAAAGCATTTTGATATTGAACTTGGCAATGGTATTTTAGATCCGTCAATAACATGACCCGGGGAAAAATAGAATTATGTTACCATTAATCTTATTTTTTTTTTTTAAATCTTATTATTTTACAAGTGAAGATAAAACAAAATTAAGTAATAGATAGTACACTTCAAATTCGTTATGATCAAATTTAGTTTATTTGTTCAAATCACATGTTCACCCTGAGCATGTTGGTTCAGTACTAACCACGTTGGTATAAGGTTATCTCATGAAGGGGTAAAGTGTTCCGAGTAAGCAATATCTTCATTCATAATAATTGGCCCATCAACTTTACTTAAGGGCGAAAATTATCAAACCACACACACCAATCGCTTTGTTATGATAAAACACAATTTGAATAAATATGTTTGGTGTTGCTTATCCAAGTCACTTCTAGTTGATGAGCAAAAAAAAAAGTCACTTCTAGTCATATCAATTGTCTCCAAAAAAAGTTCAAGGGTCCTGAACTAAATATGGACTAGAGTTCCACATTGAAAGATTAGTGATTTATTACCAACTGGTGTGCATAATCGTTTGATGCATGGTAATGTTTTAAATTTATTTTTTTTAAAATTTAATGTTATTTGATGGGTTGCCTTACTTCCAACTTTGTTCTAATAATTTATTTATTTTTGGCTTAATTGTGATTAACTGGTAAATAAAACTAAAACAACACCAATGCGAGATTTAGAGAGATTCTTCTGCAGCCTGACTTTTAATTTGTTTAGGGCAAATTTTAAAATGTTGGGGGGAGGGATGCCCTAAAGTCATGGTAATAGTCATCCACTGGCGTGTATTAGCCTTTGTCAAAAAAAAAAAGAGACATTCATTAGCTTGTGGTGCCTCTATAAAAGTTAAAGGCATCTACCCCTAAATGGCCCATGTCCCAGCGTCCAGCGAGTGCTATATCCCATGTCCATGGTGAAATCAGAATTCAGGGACCCGAATGATCGTTTCGATGCCTAATGATTGTCATACACTGGAGGTCCTCTAGGCTTACGATAGACCCTCCAGAGAAGCTTGGGCAAAAACGGAAATCGGACCTCAGGAAGCCGAAAATCGAAGACTAATCCACGTTTTTTGGGCTTTCATGAGGCCCTGGAACAAAGGTGGATATTTTTTCACCACACCCAATGTCTGTTATCGGGTCCCTGATAGGCTTGTAAGGGCGTTTTTACGGGACACCAATGTAAGGGTCGGAACACCGAAAGCATAGGTGTTTCAAAGTTTGGGGATTCGGATGGCACTCCCGGGGCACCGATGGTCCTTTAGAGACATGATATACCCCTCGGAGAAGTTTGGGCAAAAATAACACCAGGGCCCCCGGAAGTCGAAAACGAAAGCCATTATCTACCTTTTTTGGGCTTCCGGGAGGCCCCGAAACGAAGGTGGATATTTTCACACCACATCGCACGGAACACCTCTAGGGCACATGTGAGGCTCTGGGAGTCGCTTATACGGTCCCTGATAGGCTTGGAAGGGCATTTTACGGGACAATAGTGTAAGAGTTGGAACAGCAAACGCATGGGTGATATCAAAGTTCGAGGATTCGGATGACCTTGCGGGGGCACCGAGGGTCCTCCAGAGTCATGATAGACCCTCCGAAAAAGTTAGGGCAAAAATGACACCCGGGCCTCGAAATGCTAAAAGCGAAGGCTGTAATATACTTTTTTGGGCTTCCGAGAGGCCCCGTAATGAAGGTGTATATTTTTGCACCACATCGCACGGAACACCCCTATAGGACATGGGAGGCCCTTGGAGTCGATTACCCAACCCTTGATAGGCTTGGAAGAGCGTTTTACGGGACATTGGTGTAAAAGTCGGAACACCATAGGCATGGGTGATATCGAAGTTCGGGGATCTGGATGACCCTCCTAGGGCACCAAGGGTCCTCTAGGGTCATGATATACCCCTTGGAGATGTTTGGGAAAAAATGACACACGAGTCCCGGGAAGCCGAAAACGAATGCTATAATCCACTTTTTTTTAGATTCCGGGAGGCCCCGAAACAAAGGTGGATATTTTCACGCCACATCGCACTGAACACCCCTACAATACATGTGAGCTCTCGAACTCGCTTATCCGGTCCCTGATAGGCTTAGAAGGGCGTTTTACGGGACACTAGTGTAAAAGTTGGAACACCAAAGGCATAGGTGATATCAAAGTTCGGGGATTCGGATGACCCTGCCGGGGCACCGAGGGTCCTCTAGGGTCAAGATAGACCATTCGGAAAAGTTTGGGCAAAAATGACACCCTGGCCCCAAAAATATGGAAACGAAGGCTATAATACACTTTTTTGGGCATCCGGGAGGCCCCGAAATAATGGTTATATTTTCGCACCACATTGCACGGAACAACCCTATGGGACATGGGAAGCCCTAGGAGTCGCTTACCCAGCCTCTGATAGGCTTGGAAGGGCGTTTCACGGGACAGTGGTGTAAGAATCGGAACACAAGAGGAATGGGTGATATCGAAGTTCGTGGATCCGAATGACCCTCCCGGGGCACCGATGGTCCTCTAGGGTCATGATGTACCTCCCGGAGAAATTTGGGAAAAAATGACACCCGAGTCTCAGGAAGCCGAAACAAAGGCTATAATCCAAGTTTTTTGAGCTTCCGGGAGGTCCCGAAACAAAGTTGGATATTTTTGCACTACATCGCACGGAACACCCCTAGGGTACAAGTGAGGCTCTCGGACTCGCTTATCCGATCCCTGATAGGCTTGGAAATGACGTTTTACGGGACACTAGTGTAAGAGTTGGAACACCAAACGCATGAGTGATTTCAAAGTTCGGGGATTCGGATGCCCCTGACGGGGCACTGAGGGTGCTCTAGGGTCATGATAGACCTTCCAAAAAAGTTTGGGCAAAAATGACACTCGGGCTTCGAAAAGCTGAAAACGAAGGCTATATATACTTTTTTGGGCTTCCGAGAGGCGCCGGAACGAAAGTGTATATTTTTGCACCACTTCGCACGAAACACCCCTAGGGGAGATGGGAGGCCCTTGGGGTCGCTTACCCAACCCCTGATAGGCTTGGAATGACGTTTTATAGGACATTAGTGTAGGAGTCGGGACACCAAAGACATGTGATATCAAAGTTCGGCGATCTGGATGACCCTGCCGGGTTACAGAGGGTCCTTTAGGGTCTTGATATACCCCCCAAAGAAGTTTGGGCAAAAATGACACCCAAGTCCTGGGAAGCCGAAAACGAAGGCTATAATCCTCGAAACGAAGGTGGATATTTTTGCACCACATCGCACGGGACACCACTAAAGGACATGGGAGACCCCCGTTGTAGGTTATCGGGTCCTTGGTAGGCTTGAATGCCTCTTACTGTAGATCGGAGGCTAATCCACGATTTTTGTGTACCGAGCATGGCTCCCCACCACCCTGTGCTGCCAAACCTGCCCACAAGCCCTCTCTACTTTTATAGTGAGGTATCATAATTTTTCCAATTTTTTAAAGTCATTTCAATTATCTTTTTATTTATTTATATATTTTTCAACGAATTTTTTAATTAAAAATTAAATTAAATAGCTACAATCTGTGAAAATTTAAAATAATAATAATAAAAAATATTTTTCCTTAATTTAATAATATACTTGAAAAGTTTGAGGTGGAACTTTTTGAAAATAATTCTACAAAACTTTTAAAACCCCAGTATGAAAATTTTGCACTGGGCATGTCTACTATATATTGTTAGAACCAATAAATCTTATAAGACTCTTTAATGGGTAGTTGGTTGAGAGAGGACTTGTGGGCGAAGGAAGGCAAGCGAAGCGACATGAAGTACCTACCATTATGAAAGTTATGAACTGGCTATGTTTACTCGACGGTTTTTGATTGCGGAGCATGGCTCCCCACCACTCCGTGCCACCAAACCTACCCCTGACCCTTTCTACTATTATAGTGAGGTCTCATAATTTTCCCCAGTTTTTGAAGCGATTTCTAATTTATTTATTTTTTTATAGTGTTTCTATTTTTCAACATAATTTTTTAATCAAAAATTAAATTAAATAGTTTGGAACATTCAAGTTGGTATAACTATCAGGAAATCAATAAATGGTACAAACATTAATAAAGTTGGAGGGACTATCTTGCAAAGAAAGAAGACGTGGATACCAAATGCCTATTAGCAATGCAAAGAGAAATACGATGAACTTTACCAAAATGGGGATTGGTTTTACACGATGCTGAAAAGATGGCGCACGGCGGCTATGATATCCAAATACGAATGTTGAACATATGGGCATGTAGTAGATGAATTGATCTATTCGTGAGAGAGAAATTATCTTTTTTTGGCTCATTAATATGTGAGAAAAATTAGCTACTGCTCAAAATCTTGGATTTGTAACATCTGACAACTTGTGAGAATGAAGGGAATGGGATGAATGAGTCATTAAACTCCATTATGTTTTTCTAATGTTTGATTGTTGCTACTTTCTCTCTTTTTTTTTTCTTTTTTTTTTACTGGCCATGAGTCATCGCAAATTTTTACCTACTCTTAGGAGCATGTACTCCCTATCAACTTTTTAATACTTGGCCCAAAAAAAGAGGCCTATATACTTTTTATTAGGAGTGTAGTAAGATGAATCCGAGACCGAGAGTAGATTTGAATTATTGGTGAATCACATACACGTCATAATTAAATTGACACATCATTCAACAATTTAATGGCTGATATATCGAGCTCTGATTTAATCATTACATTTTAATCTAATTATTATATAGATATATATAGAAGTTCAAGTGACGTGTTACATGTTAGGGTGTACTAACCTTGTGTATCGACTATCGGCTGCTATTATCGCACAGAGTAATAGGGCTAAAGTCATGGCGACTGGGAGATTAATGAGTTGTTTAATAACTAATTACTAGTAATTATTTTCCGAGCAAAGGAGTGTTTTTTTAATCATATGCGCACTTATAAGGCGCATAACGACACACGTTTTAATTATCTAAAGACACCAATCGCATGGGTGGGACGATTAAAACAAATCGCAATAAAATCCGCTTTTAATCAGGAATCTTATAACAGATCCACCTAGAAATTAGAACTGTAATAATGGTTTTCATCAGGCAACACTGGAAATAAACAATTTTCTTGATCATTATCACGCTCGTGATCTTTCAGCATATGGATAAAAGATTATGCGTATATACCAAAATGAGTAATTAAGAGAAACTGATCGTTACCACATGATAGCAAATCAATGTTACAATTAACTGAATCCGTCCCTTCACAACACACAATTTTTTTTTTTTTTTTAATACGTGTCGCTTAAACTAGATAGTAGCGAGATATTCCTTGATTATTATTGTTAATTTGTTATATTTGATTTTAAAAGGTTCGTTTATTAACCTAAGAGTCCTAGCCTCCTAGGTGGTACTCTGGTAGTACTATGTAGCTCGTGTACACCAACAAGGGTAGTGGTCTAATGGTTCCAAGCTTACTCCCAAGTGGTTTGGTAAGACAAGGTCACGGGTTCGAATTCCCATTCCCCCCATGCTTTGTGTCTGCTGACTTCTAGAAACTATACTAGCCCCTTGTTGGTATTCACTTGTACCCTCTTTTGATGAGAAAAAAAAAAATGTAGCTTGTGTACAAATGGAGATATCTCATTCGACTATTCTAGGCATGTTAATGGGAACCATTTTATCATTTTGTGTGTCTCTATTTCCATGTTTTTTTTTTTGTCGTCTTCATGCTTCAATCTGTTCCGTTTTGTTTCACGTCTTTCCGTTTTGCATTATTGACTTCATTTTGTCTCACGTTTTGTTTAATTATTCGCGCCGTTTCGTTCCGTTTTGTTTCGCGTCGTTCCATTTCATTCATTTCCATTTCGTTCATCGTCATCCCGCACCATTCCGTTTAAGAGGGCAGGGCCTAATACGAAACCCTTCAAAAAAATAGTGATGACTGATGATCAAAGTACAACGAATTGCTAGTGATCAAGTTGAAGTACAAAGAGCAAGAATACATACAATCATATATACATAAGTATATTCTATTACTAATTCTCAAGATGAGTCCAATTATAATTTGTGCTTTTGGTGATCAAGAGAAACCAAGGATTAATTCCCTTTTGATGGCCGTTACACTGATCTGACACAAGGGAAGAGATGCCACAACTCACAGCAAGTTACAAAGGGAACTGAATAAATCTCTTCCAACCATCATGTCATGGCATATCAAAAGGAAAAACAAAAAAAAAAAAAGATAAAAGAGGCAAAAATTCTAACTAGCTTTGGACGCCTATCTAGTTACCACCTATATTGTTTCTTGTAATTCTGGCAACTCGTTGTTGGATCTTGTCAAAAGATTATACCAGAAATAATCCATATCATCACCATGACACTTGAAGCTCGACTCGAACATTGGCTCCGTCAATAAAAGATCTTGTGAAGTATTTTGATGGTAATCCACACAAGGTAGATCTCCATTAGACATGGCTGTATCTTCAACGGATAACACTTCCATCCAAAAATCTTCATTAATTTCAACAAAATCTCCGTTGTTATTGTTGCCCACATTTTCGTTCCCTCTATTGTCATTTTCGCTAGCACTAGAGCTAGCACAAGTACTAGTACCAGTACTAGTGACAGTAGACACTTCACTAGTGCATGGTTGTGAGGATACGGGGTCTATTATACTTGGACTTGCAGGCCTTGGCCTAACATTATTGTCGTTGTTGTTGTTATTGTTGTTGTTATTCTCCGAATCTACAATATGTTTCATGTGCTCTAATTTTGATTTCTTGGATATTCTGCTTTTGTCGGTCACCTTTGGTTTCCGGGTCCTTTTCTTGGTAGGCTCCACCGAGACTTCGATGGTGGTGGTGGTGATGGTGATGGCGATTTCAGGGTCGGACTTATTAGGGACCCTTTTCTTTAAGTGAGTGTGCCACACATTCTTAATTTCATTGTCGGTTCTACCCGGCAACTTCGCTGCTATAGCTGACCATCTGAATTCCCAAAAAAGATTTAGTTCTGATTAGTATCATTGCTAGTAATAGTATATCAGCTGCTTAATAATAAATTAAAATCACATAATCAGACAATTTAGAGAACCGTGTTTAATTTATGATACATATGTGGGCACGGTAGTCTAAGATACTACATACGCGCAACATTATTAAAATGCAAGGATGAAGTTGCTTCCACGCAAAATTGAGTTATAAAAATGGGAACAATTGAACATATAATAGGCCATATAGGGGTCAGAGCCACCGTCAGGAATCTTTTTTCAATCAATCTTTGAATTTCAGCCCACATGATTTTACCAGTTTGGCGTAATGGCTATGCGACAAAATTGCGTTTTGGCCCACTGCTCTCTGCTTTCTTAATCATGATTCATGAGGCTGGTGCCCGGAGGATATAAAAATATACACCGTTTCAAGGTGATGTTACCACTATATACAAAGATAATGTCGACATGGTTTAGAGGCTGACTCATACGAGATTTTGTGCTTGTCGCTTGTTTTTTTGAAAATACTTCATTTATCAAGTTTTTTTAATGGGGTTTTTTTGTGAAATAGATGACATAATTTTTCATAAGCAATGAACAATATGATTTCAAAAGGAGTATAATGGTAAAAGTAAATTTTATCGCTTGGTAAAGACTAAAATATTAGGGTGCCAAATCTTGACTAATTAGTAATTACCAATAGAGAGACTTTAATTGTTTTGGACAAAGAGCAGACTTTCATTGACTAAAGGAGCACTGGATTAGTCTACAATTGGACTAGCTAGCAATTATTCTTGGTTTAATAATGAGCACCCAAAAAATCATGGTTTAATTTGACTAACATCATAAAAGTTATTAAATATATAAATACTTGGTTGAATATTGTTAAGGTTTTGAATTGAATTTCAGAGAAAATGACAAGAAATTAAACTGGAAATTGAGGCTGAAAAAGACGACATACCTGTTTCCAAGCATTTCATGTAACTTGATGATAGTTTCTTCCTCCTCTGTAGTGAAGTTACCCCGCTTGATGTCAGGTCTCAAGTAATTAGTCCATCGAAGCCTAGAACTCTTCCCGCACCTTAATAAACCTAATAGCATTCATCAAAATTATAATATAAGCCCAATGTGATTTCAATAATTTTTGGTGAAACGATAATATAAAGGTCACGATTAATAATAAATGATCCTTACCAATTTAGATAGTAACCCCATTTTTCTATAAATTGGTCTCACACAAAACTTACGTGGTTACAGTATTATTGACCTCTCAATTTTATTTTTTTTACAGTATTATTGATTTATTGTTAGATTTGTTACCATATATATCAAAGTAGTAATTAAAACAAATTCAAGCCCGAATAGAAAATGAAACCCACATTGAGGATCAAATTATGTCCATATACATAATATTCAATTATATATATATATATATATATATATATATATATATATATATATATATATATATATATAGAAGTAAAAAAAATAATTACCGGCTTGTTTAGGGAGGGCCCGCCAGTTGGTGTGACCATGAAGGCGAATGTAATTAATTAGGATTTGATCTTCTTGAGGCGTCCATGGACCTCTCTTTAACCCCATCTTCTCACAGCATGGAGCTCTTCCCATTTCTCTCTCTCTCTCTCTCTCTCCTGGTTATAATTAGCTGCTATATATGCTTTCAGAGTTGAAGCAAGCTCACTGTGTCCCGCAAATGCCCCAAACAGCTATGTTTGTTTCGATATATATACTCCCAGTTGGTTTTTTATTTATAAAATAGAATTATCACCAAAAACGAGTCTCAGCCCACGTGGTCCAAACGAAATGAAAAAAAAAAAAAAAGTATATAATGGTTTACTACGTGTACTGATTAATCAGGCCACTACAAATAGTCCAAATGCATCTATAGTAATTGAGGAATTATCTTATAAAAAAGGGAAATATAAGTATTTGAGGAATTGAGGCTAATGGCTAATTATGAAATAATGATACGTACACTAGAATATATAGCTGTATAATTTTTAGAAAAGAAAACACAATCAATAGTTGTAAGACTAACTCATAATAAAATAAGGTCACTATTTAGAGACGTAAGGGTCACTTATTATGAACTGTAACCCTTAGCTTGTTTCACTTTCGTGACTCTCGTCTCAACAAAAATTACGGAAAAACCATGGTACTTTTGTTAAGTTGTAATTACATGGTCCTTTCTTTTTTAATTTTTTTTTTATGATAAAAGAGAAATAAAGCCACTACAATTAGTCCAAATGGAAAATGCCATCTATATCATGATTACTAGAATTGGGACCCCATCTATAGTATTTGAAGAATTGAGACTAAATCATGATCACTAGAATAGCTGTAATTAAAAATTTCCCTTTGAAAAATAAAAACATCTGTATTTATTTGACCCACTTAAAAAAAAAAACAAAAAAACAGAGCAATAAAGTCAACCATAATTAGTTAAGAATGCAAATATTTAGGTGAATGACAAACAAATAAGGTGGGATAGAAGGACCTCTAAATAATTTATGTAGGATCATAGAGGTAATTATCTGACCCCTTTATGACAAGAGCTTATACGTACAGTTGTGAAGAATTCATGCATGTACGTAGTTTGCAAGTTCAATATAACCGACACCATCATAGATTCTAATATTCGAGGTGTGTTATGTTCAATTGATATAATTAAGAGAAAAATATAATTTGTAGACTTGAATAACTAATTTAGGGTCCCTTGAAAAATATTGTAACGCCGCACGTACACAAAATACGAACGATGCTAATTAACTAATACACGTGAATTAATTAACGAAACTAACTCAACCAATTTCGATCAACCAATAATTATTTTGGTGAGACTGTATTAATGCCAAACAATATTCTTTTAAAATAGTATGGGTGAGCATGATGAAAAATTGTTACTAATAAATGGGTGACCATTAGATATCGTAATTCCTTGAGGTTAGCTTGTATTGATTAAGCACTCATCATATATGCTAAGATCTACATTGGGGGGATACAAATAGAAGAAGTGCCAAAAAGATTACATAAAGATGTATCTACAATTACACCAATGATTAGACAAATTATCCAATTAAGTGGTTGAGATAAACAATTAGGTATATATTGAATCTACTCAGTTAAATAGCTTTATTTTTCAAATATTGTTTGATGTTTAGGAACAATATGTTATATATTGAATTTAATCTCGCTTATAAAATATCATATGACATATCTTTATATACAAATATAAATGAAGTTCTTTTTCAAACAAAACTAATAGTGTATATATCCACCACCTTCTAAATGTAATTAGAATAACTAAAATAATTTAAAAGATAAAGTAGTTTTTTTTGTTTTGTTTTGTTTTAAACTAACTTCAACTTAAATTTTTCAAAAATGGAGGTACAAAGGATATATATATATATATATATATATATATATATATATATATATATATATATTATACGTACTCTATGGCATTATAACCATTGGACTAATTAACCATTAGCGGATCCAGTTTTTTGGGGTTGGGGGCAGACGTCTCCTTTCAAGTTTTGCAAATTTTGGGATAATTATAAAAATTAAGGAGAATTTTTCCTATTGAAAGTTCAATTATTTTTCAACTATTACCCATTGCTCCTGACAAAAATCATTTCTACGTCCGTCACTGGGACTATTCTATGGCAGCTAATAAACCTTGTCTTAAGTGGCTGCGTAATAATAATTCATCATGTTAACATAATGATAATGATATAATTGGAATAATCTAATAGCTAGTTTAACCTTCAGTGAGCTAAATAGAATAATATTTTTTTGGTTCACAACTAAGGGTATCCACCGTCGATCACAGTGATTATTTTCCAGCGTTAGCTTGTAGGCACCTCAAAGGGTGGGACAACTGAACAAGAAATTTAAAGTTACTCCATGCCCAAGACGAGATTCGAACCCTCGACTTTGGTTAAGGATGGATGAGTTCCAATCACTCAATCACACTTCCTTGGTTAGAATAATATGGTTATGAGGCAAAAAACAAAAATTAAAGGAGAATCAAAAGGCCACCAAAGTTAATTGTGAAAGGCATATTCCCGTTGGGTGGCTCATCGATGGCTGCATTTTCAAGACAGTCGCTTAAAGCTTGTGACGTCTTTTTCTGATTTCTCTCTCCCGCTCGTGGAGTTACACAACACACACACATGTGACCAAGGGCGGGAGATCCAACGGTCTATACCTTTTCTGGTTTTATTTGATTCATTCCATTCATTTATTCATCACAACACAAGGGAGTCAAATAAAACGTGCCACATGCCCAATTTTCCATATTCATTATTCACTATTCATATACTACAGTAGTAGAAAGCAAGCAAATTGAGAGAGGGGGATCATTTGGATGGAAACGGACCAATCAAAAGTAGTGTTGCGCGATTCGCGTGGATTATTTTTCGGAGAATGATACATCCACCTACTCTGTTACTAATCCATAGTATATTGTGTCTATCTCTCTCCTCTATTTTCAAGAAATATTAATTAAAGTTGAGAGAGATAGACACAATACAATTGTCGGTTGATAACCCACTGGATGGATGAAACATTTTCTTCATTTTCCATACAACAAGTGCATGTGCAGGGTCATGCTCATTTTCTCTCCCTTTTTTTTTTGGGGGGACTATTTTCCATTGTCAATTTTAGCATTTATCAAAAATTCAATCATCGCTTTTGTTTGAAAGCTTGTGTTTATGGGTGTGTCCAATGTACGTACAATTTTGAGGCTTGTGTATGTTTACAATAATTGATTGATTACGGCCAATTACTAGGAATTTTCCAAGTCAAATACTGTCTCGTTAACAAATAAGTCTTGGGGATTCCAAGTCAATACTCTTGTTCCCCTCCAAAGTCAAAACCAGTCAATATTCTCTTTAAGAATATGTACTCAAGTACTTCGTATATAGTCATTGTATCTTGGGTAAAAATGTGATACCTTTGAACAACAAAATCGACATTTTTGACCGTCTCATTTCTCATGTATAAAATCGATTCATGACATAACTACTATTGATAATTAAATTATAAATAAAATAATAAAGGAGGTGTTCCTAAAAGCCAACAGACATAAGACATGAGCAAAATAAATTCGAACCATGACATTGTCTTACTAAACTTAAAACTATTAAACCACTACACTTGTTGATGTGCAATGCGGTAGTTAGGAATCGAACTCGACACCTTTTTATTAACGACCCTTGGTGTTACCCTTAATATCCGGCATTTGTCATTGTATCTTGCTTGGGGGCAATTTTTAATAATAGGATAAGTATAAGAATTATTTAATTTTCCTTTCCTTGCTGGTCTTGTCCTCACTAATAGCACCAAAAGAAAAAGAACGAGATAGTGTGTAACAAATTACTCCCTCCGTCCCATGATTACGTTGTCATTTGCTTTTTGGAGGTCAAACTTTAAAAACTTTGACCGTTAATTTATGAAAAAATATAAAGATTTACAATGTAAAAATACCATTGTTAAAATTTGTTTTTAATAGTACTTTCGAAAAATAATATTTTTATAATTTATATATTCATAGATTCATACTTATTTACGATCAAAGTTGTGTCTTGGAGACCGCGAAAAAGTAAATAACAATGTAATCACGGAACGGAGGAAGTAAAAGATCTTTATTGAGTAACATCTTACCGGACGTATGAACTTCGTGAGAGGCATATTCAAATAAAATGATGTAGTATATGTGTTGCACCAAAACATAACATATGTGTTAATGTCATTAGTTTAATTGTAACCGATATCATATCAGGATTTTGATTATCTCATGTGACGGTATACCGGTCAATTAATCAAAACAAAACAACTAATAATCCATGCTTAGCAAATAGCTAGCTAGTTTCATCAATTAATGTTCTTATTGTTCATTATTCAGTTCATAATAAATCTAAAAAGTACAAAAAAATGTGAATGTGCGATTCGTGTGGTTCCATTAGTTTACGATTCTGAATTTGAATTTCCAACCATATACGCAATGTTTGCCTTGTGGAGGTATTTTGATGTATGTGCGTAATTTAACGTTAATGTTCAACCCTGCATATCATGCATGCAATAGAACCACCACTAGAGACTACACTGTATAAAAGTAGTACTATCAAATATCAATCAGTTACATTACAGTATATACGTGTCATTGCAACATTGAAAGTTATAGTTTTGGAGTCATATTCAAAGAATATTATTTTGCTTAATCATTTTCTTCATACTAATATACATTTGCTAGCTAGCATAATTAATAATTTATGTATAAAATCAAGTGAAAAAATTATTTCAGCGCAGATGAAGTACTAAAAGTAGAAAATATAATTTGCTTGGAGAATAGTAGAGTACTACGTATATGTATTGGCTCAGTAGTTAGTAGTTAGTTACCTTCATTAGCATTTAATTAGAGACGAGATCGCGTTTTATCTTATTTGATGAGTAGCTGAGAATAGTTTTCCGTATATGTATAGACTCACTGGTTACCTTCATTAGCAATTAGTAAGAGATGAGACCGCGGTTTAACTTATTTGGTCAATAGCTTAATATATATTCTAGTACTATAAATTTATTTTATTTTATTTTTTTTGGTTTGGCAAAGAACTTTTTCTTTGGGCGTGGCTAAAGGGCACTTCCTAACGCACGACGTCGGGTATTCCACGACTTAATTCGTGTAAGTGTTCCCCAGGAGGTTTGAACCCATGACCTGGTGTACAAGTTGAAACTTATTTAATAGTGAGCTAACACCTCTTGGGTTCTCGTACTACAAAATTTCACATAGCATTATTGAATATTGATGAATGACATCTAAGTTTGAAATCAACCCTCTCCTAGTCCTAGGAATCTAGGATTATATTCAACATGAAATGCTCCGTGCGCACCATTATCAACATCTCAACATCAAATTAGAGATGAATTTTCTTAGAATAATCTCTAATTCAAAAAGATAAAAAATAGTTAATTAAGTATTAGAGGCTGCTAGCCAATGACCAAATAATGCAATTAAAGTGTTGGAAGTCAATTAATGCATACATCAGACAGCTTACAAGCATGATGCCAGCAAAAGTAAGTTTACCATTACCATGCTGGAGTGGCTGCTTTTCTTCTTATAATAACACAAGTGTTTTAAGTATATGTTTAGTTACCTTCCCTGCAGTCTCCTTTGCTAAAAAGGCATGAACCCTTCTAATCTTCTGCACTAACATGATTCAGCACTAACTGGTGGCTATTTGCTAATGTCATCTTCTGCCCCAATTTACCAATAAAACTAATATAAGATGGATAACGATTGATGATTAGATTTTAGATCCTGCCATTATAACTTTTATTACTCCATTATCCACTACTTTACATACTCTTACGCCGTCTCTTCCCTCTCTCTCCCCTCCTTTATGTGCCCATCTCTATACCCTAAACTGAAACCTATTTGTTGGTCGCCAAGCACAGTAGGGCTAACCACTATAATATAATCACGCTAAGAGCATTTCCAATGCTACAATACTCTAGAGAAGTTTTTTTTCTATGCTTCCAAAAACCCATTTATATAAACCTCTTGTAGTCTATGCCACAAATCTCTAATAGGTTTATTGTGTATGCCACATCATAACCCAAAAATTAAATAATTCAGAAAGAAACACGAGAAGATAATAATCCAGAAAGAAAGAGTAAAAATAAAGAATAAAAAAACAGCAAAATGGCATCTTGATCTAATCAAAGAATCCTCACCTTTGGAGAGAAAAATGGAGCAAATAATCGAGATGCTACAATGTGAAACGGCTTCCTGTTCCATCTAGAAAACGATCAGTATGCCATCCTTTACTCTGGAGTTCGGATAGAAATTGGGGAAACACACTCTCCATTTTCTCATAAGCTTGATACAGAACATTGGGGCTTAGATCATCAAGAGACTGCTCCATGTTTGAAGCAAAAGCGGCAACTAGCCATCCCCTTAATGCATCTTCTCCAGAAGCATTTTGCTCCAAAACCATGTTGGTCCATTTGTTACCATGGCTTAAAAAGAACTTTTCCTCGGGAAATATCTCTTTCCACTTGCGGAACTTTGAGGACTTAGCAACCTCATGCAGAGCTTTTCCAACTTTAACGCTCCCAGCTTCCTTTATGAGGCGGCCTGGAAATAAGAGGTCCTCCTCGTATCTAAGGTCAGCAGGACTTGACACCTTCCCCATCTGTTCAGTATGTCCAGTTAGAAGAACAAATAAACTGACTTAATGACCACTATTAATATATGAGCCATGAGGTGATACAGACCTTCACAAAAGCAGCTACTAACATTGCTGTTCTCTGTGGATTTAGTGTGCTGACTGGAACAGCTCTCATTTCTTCTACAACGCTATATACATGCAATGCTGAAAGCAGCGGTGCAACAATCATCTGTAGAGCAACAACGATCAGAACCGCTAAGGAATCACAGATGCAACCAGGAAATCTAGATTCTAGAATGTAAAGCTCTATACACATCATGCTCAACTATCTTGAGAGGAGGATGACAATTTAATTCCTAATCCCTATATATCAGCTGATCAGCAGCACGATTTCAAAAGGCAGCAAAGCATAACAATATTAATTAGTGAAAAAAATCATTCAGCAAGTGAAAGAAATTAGTAGTTTTCCATGCAAGACACTCTCTTAAACAATGACACTTGTTATACCATCAGGTTACACTATTGATAATTTACATCAAAACTATCAGATAGACTTTCCAAGAAAATACTCCTGCATCAGGACAAAGTACTGTACCTGTTTGCAAATTCTTTCAACTTGAGCTTCCAGAAACTGCTGCATTTAATATGAATAAGCATTTCGTTTTGGAACCCAAAAAAAGAAGGGTGGAAAAAGGATTCTATCATTCTAATGAAGACTCTGGTGGACCTAAAGGAAAAAAAAACAAACTAGTACTTCCTTAATCTCTCAATAGTCAATATACTCACTAACACAAGGTCACCTGGTCGAACATTTTCCTACCTGGGATTCTCACTTTCTTGTAGCAGGCTTCTCATCTTCGATATCCAGTCTTAATCTACCTACTAATAAGATGTCAGCTAGAATCAAAGGTTGTTCCACTAGATGTCTCTCTGACGGGCAGAGGTTACTTGATGTTAGCATCCAACGTTACTGGGAAAAAAAACAAAATCTTCTTTGCTAATGCTACATTAAAGAGAACCCAGCCAATTTGTAGGAATAGCTTGTGGAGTGGCTTTGATTTTCAAACAACTAACAAAGCTTGTATCTACTTTCTGGCGAGGGGCTTGTAGGACAAAAACTATTATCCGCAAACATTTATTCAGTAATATGATCAACCAATCCTCTGCTTTATGCAAGTAGATAATCATTCTCCGTGCTGGCAAAGGTTTCTAAAGACTACAAGTTAATTTTATTGAAGGATTTGCAGTTGACTGGGGCATCCATGAGGGTGGTGATGACTGATGAGGCCCATTAGTATGTCATTTTTTTTTAGATAACATTGGTGTCCAAGCTTTTGCTTGCTGTTAGTATGTCATTTTTTTTTAGATAACATGGGTGTCCAAGCTTTTGCTTGCTGTTAGTATGTCATTAAAAAGGTTTGTGGCCTTTGAAAGGACGAGGACCCTTACTCGATGGGAATATATTGTTTGTCATGACAGTCAGATCCTAGTTGTACATTTGCCACATGGTTGGCCTGTCATGATAAGCTTCTTACCAAGAATGACGAAGATGGGGCTTCTGATTTCTTTGAACTGTATCCTATGGGTTGAGTATTGAGATTACATATTTACCTTCAAAAGTGATAAAGGGGTTTAGTCATGGCTTCAGGTTGCAAAATTGTCGGAAGATATGGTCACTATGTCTCGAATGGCCAGGATTAGGCAAAATCACAGAAACATTGGCTTGCGAGCCAGAAGCTAAATTGGAGCTTGTGTCTGTTAGATTTATCAGGCTAGGAATGCTGTTATTATTCAGGAAAAGAATGCCACTCTTCAAGAGGTGTGTGTGTGTTTTGTTCTTCTTTTCAAAACAGAAATTGTGACAAAGTTTTGAACTCCTCAAGAGGTGGACTTAATGCTATAATATTGAAGGATAACAGAGACGATAAAGTTTGACATAGGAAATTGGGGATTGTTCCCCAATGGAATCATTGCTATTTGGTATGCCTGTGATGTGCTTTTCTAAACATCTTTCATTGTCATATATTACTTCATTTTGGTTTAATAATTTTTTTTGAAAGAGGGGAGGGATAAACGGTAAACCCCTCATACTTTGGTAAACAGCAACTAGAATCCACTATTGGGATCTGAACCAGGGTCACTAGGACCACAAACCAAACTGCCCACCACTGCACTACAATACACGGGCACAAAAAAATGAGAGTTTATAATTCAATACGCAGTAACAATAATGAGAACTTCACCTTTCCTTGGATGGATGAACAGACAGTGGTAGCTAATGAAATTCCTGCTCCAATGCCCACAACATTGAAGACGGTAGATATAGCCTCCCCTTTAGCAAATAGATCACTGAGGTTTCCTTCTTTTGCAAATGAAGAATATATAGGCAATCTCGTTGCTCTAGCAGCCACAACTGCCATTCCCTGTCCAAAATAGAGCAATCATCCTTAAAAACTGGGGTTAATTTCTAGTGGGACAAGCACCATGATCCGCACACAAGGTTTTCAACAGAAATTAAAGCTCAAGCACTACAAGCAGCCATCATTCTTTTCCCTCTGTGATGGGCTAGTGCCTAGTATATATGAACAACAGACAAGAAGAAGCATCATTCGGAATATAGCAAACACTAACTGCCATAAACTCTTTCAAGCATAATTTTTTTGTATCCACGTAATGAATGCTGAATCTTACAGGAACACTGATAAAGAATTTTATTTTTCCTCTCAGTCTCAGATCAGCTTTATTATTACCAAGGTCTGAGATAAAGAAGATTTATACCTTAGCAAAATTACCAAGGCCAGCCATTTCGAGGAACAGATGCGGGCATAGTGGAGACAGAACTTCTAAGCCAGTTCCCAAGTCATACAGGACATCAGCTGAAAGACATCACATGTATAACTAGTATAAGCAACATGAAATTTTTAAAGGGGACAAGCATGCCTGAACTTAGGAAAACTAAGATGGGTTCAAAGAGAGATGTCAAGGACTTAAGATACAAGGAAATGTCTGCTAACCAACAATCCTCCACCGTTTTGGCTCTGAATCCATCCTTGCACCAAGATTGCTGCAGATCAGCTTCCCAATATGCTCCATACCATCTTTCAGTATCTGCAGGAATCAAACGTATAAAGCTAATACTCAAACTAAATTCTTACAACAGATCAGTTTCCAGTTATTCTGATGAAAGTTCACTCACCCAGCTAACTACAGTTGCCTGAGCAGGTGTTGGCCGTAAGCCTGCAGCAAATAGCAGTGACTGTAGAAGAATAAGAATATGATGATAGAAAACCCGGATCAAGGCACCTAGTGAACATAAACTACACTACAATTACAGAAATGTGTGATTCTGATGATTGTGATAAAAAAAAAACCTTCCGATTCACCAAACATGGCAATGACAAAACTCAATAGCCTTTTACATCAAGATACCATAAGTTCACTAAATGCTTCAAAGTGATATATGCCATAATAGAAACTAATACTGGTACAATATACAGGATCTCTTTTTGTAGATGACAATTGCCAGGAGTTAAAAAGGGGAAAAGAAGATTAAAAAAAGAACTGTTTTATGACATAAGACAAAACAAGTCTTGCCCAATGAGCAAATAGTGAGATTAACAGGAGATGACCTGAGTTGAAAGAACTGATAATGCTGCACTGGTGAAGTGCTGCAGAGCCCTGAATTGGGTATATCTAAGATAACCCTCATTCACACTGCACAAAACACAGAAGATTATGTAAGTCAGGAAAACAGTACTAAATTCTCAAGCCCGATTCCAATACCAATCTATCCTACCTATATGGATAACCCGAGGGGAAGAATTTGTTGAGGAATGATCCAGTCACCCTTTTGAATACCGGTCTTGTATCCTCAAGCACTTTCACCTACAAAAACCCCAAGATGAAATGCAACTTAGCCTCACATAAAATCAATCAAACAGTCAAATTATCAACTGGAAAAGAAAAATATCCAAATGACGACACAATTTTTGGGAAGGAACAGGAAAGCATTGAACTTGTAAAGGTGGTTAGAATTTCATCAGAACCACATAGAGGGCCAAAATAAAAACCCAAACTCTCAAACCACTGGCAACAACCCATGGACAAAATGCTAGTGTTTCTACTCAAAATTCAACCAATTACTATTCATCTACAAATTAACACAACCCACCTAATCCCATGAAATACAGAATCACAATATATTACTGCTTCAAATAAATGCAAAAAAGATATTCCAATATCAATAAACAGTATAACACAAATCAAATACACCTTAAACTCAAATTTGGTCATTCAAAACATAAACCTTATAATCAATTTCCCAATTAACCCATCATTTCTCCTTCATCAAATATTATTACAAAAAAAACTTTTCTTGAAGGCAAGAAGGCGAAGAGAGAGACTTACAGAGAGATGGCCAACTGGGTCAAACTGAAAACGGCGAGAAAGAGAATCAGAAGTCTCAACCCAACAAACAGGGCCTTCTTCTACCTTCAGTTCCTTGTCAGGCTCCTTTCTCTGCATTGAACTAATTTTCTCCTGAAAACCCCTCAAATTAAAAAAAAAAAGAGAAAGAAATTAAAATAAGCCCTAAACAATGAAGGTCAAAATTAAACTCAAAAATTAGGTGAAAGATAATAATAGATACCAGCAAGTTCATGGGAACGAGGGAACGAGGAAGAGAAGATGTCTTGGCGTTCGTTGGTGACGAAAATGGCTAGGGATAAACATTAACTCATTAACGATGCCTATTTTGTTACCGTTTTAGCGCTGAACTGCGTTTTGACTGTTGACTGGACGGTCAAGTTAACACGTTGCATGACGTCATCTTACCGTTACCAACAATACCCAACCCGGCAACCCAACCCCCACTAATTTTATTTTATTCTTCTTTTTAACAAGGAATCCGAATCCATTAATTGGATTGGGTAAATCTCATGTATAAATCAAAGCCTTACATAAATCAAAAGAAAAGGATAAATTTGCAAATAGGATTAGCAAAAAAGCCATATGGAAATTGAATTATAACCTTTTGCTCGAAATCTAACCGTATTTTAGAGGCAATTGTTATATCGTGGTATATTAAATCTTAATTGTGTCGAAATACATATAAGGGCTAACCCCGTACAAGGGAGGTATAAACCCTTCAAAATGGACTCCTAAGAGTCTAAGACTGCGCCCATACCCTCAAAATAAAATAAAAAAAGATAAAAAACAAATCTTTTGCACCCATTAAAAACAATGGAAGGTGCTTTGAATGCTTATATAGGAAATTAAGTTGGTGTTTTTAAACAAATTCTTATGAGGTCCCCTCAACGTGAGGCCAGTCAAACAAACCTGAAGTCATATTTGACTGTAGAGGCGGCCTCATGTTGAGGCGACCTCATATAAGACTCATTGTTTTTTTTTTACAAATTCTTAGGACAGCTGTAATCTGCTGTTGAATGGGCAAAGAAAGAAATTACATCTGACAGAGATCCTGGTCTGTTGATCAGCAAAAGAACTTTCAGATCCTCTGATTAACAACATGTACATTCGAGATCAGCTTGGTAACTAAAGAAGTAAAGAGACTCTAAGGTTTGCATATTACAGAAACATATGCCTAAAAAGTAAAACAAGAAAAGAAAAAAAATCATGGTTTTGGCTCTGCACACTGTATGTCTATATAGGAAAAACTGCTGGTAAATCCTTGTTTAACGGGGTATGCTCCTCCTTCAAAACTCCTGTTAATGTATATCGTCTTCTATAAAAAGCATTTGTTTTGACTCAAAGGTTGGAAGACATCACCACACTGATATTTGTTGCTACACTCACTTAACGACTACAATTCAGCATCATCATCATAATCAAAATCTTGATCAGTATGTTTGATTCTTTTTCCTTCTCTTGCGCCTCTTCCTTTCTTCGGTTTTCCCCTGCAATTTGAACAAAATGCACGTATGTGGTGAGATAACATCTTTCTTTTTGAAGGGCATGTGGTGAAATAACATAGCATATATTTCGTTAACTGTTGATGCATATACAACACAACTCATGAGAATTCTGAATATGCCAATATCCAAGAACACTCTTAATAAAAGGTGAGAAGTAGATGCCTATCACAGTTGTTTTTTTCATAAGGAGATGCTATCACACTATTAATGAATAATTTTACATCTATTTTCTACCATTTTCCTAGTGTTTAAAGTTGTACTTACTGGCCATGTCCAAGAACACCAGCGCCTCTGTAACGACCTGGACCAGAGTCCAATCTTCCATCTACCATTCATAAATTCAGGCAAATCAGAATGTGATTAAGAAATTTACAGAAAATATTGTTCACGCAACTAAAGAAACACACGTAAATAATGAATAAAAGCACACCTTCTCTCCCAAGTGCCTGATCTTCAGCCTGCAGTAGAACAGAAACCCCATTAGATGATTCATCTTAAACTAAATAATGATCAGACAACAGAAATACACGTAATTCAACAACAAATTGAGAAGAAACAAATCCTTACTAAAAGCTGAATGAGTGAACATAACCTGATACTGACTCTATGGCACCAGTGGCGGACCAGAGAAGTGACAATGGGAGTGCAAAAATTAAAAAAAAATAAATTAGGGTATAACTTACTTACAAAATTAAAAAAAAAATCTTTTTTTTTTCCTATAAAAATTCTGATTTTTGGTAGGAGTGGGGGAGCAAGGGGTCTCCCTTGACACCCCCTACCTCCGCCACTGTATGGCACAGACCTCTTACTAAGAACACAGCTGATCGCCTGATCTAAAAGAGATAGACCATGGCAGCCAAGACCACGTACAAGCTTTCTTGACCCACGTGCTAAGGCCCTCGGCAGCTAAGTCTATCTAGGAAGAGTTAACCCAAACAGGCACATGGCCACAGAAATCTACACATAATCCATGACATTTTTCCACAATCTTCCTCCTTTGGCCAGCTTGCATTGTTATCTGATCTACTCAACTCTCAAAATTAAAGACCCTAGCCTCAGTAAAACCGTGCAGCAGTGAGGAGATTAATCATCGGGGAAACCCCTAGAGACCCTTCAGCTGGAAGCCTACTTTGTCAATTGTCATACTTAGCAAAGGAGCAAGTCACTAACTCACAAATTGAGGTTTCTTGTCATACTTTTTTCTGCAAATCAATCTGCCTTCACATAACACTTCAAGTATGAGATTTTAGAATCAGCTATGCGCCACCTTCTCCGACGTTATAGATGATAATAATATCCATGACGTAACGCCAAATTTCATCTCCATACTCAAAGTTTGTTCATCTATGACAGCCTTACTAAAATAAAAGAGGTACTCATCTATCACTTTCTACTTCAGCAAACATTTAAAACATACACAATCTGCAGTTAACCAAGATTAAACTGATCTACTGAATGTCACAATTAAGGGATGAAGAAACCCAAGCACCAAAAACCATGATTCCCCCTTAATGGTACCACTCCATCGACCAATCATTTAAAAGACCAAAACTAGTATGTTCAGCAAAGCAGAAAAGAAGGTGCAGAACTGTGAGAAGGGTGACCGGGTCAAAAGGAGGCATATCACAGTGAAATTCAGCACGGACAGAACAATCATTTATGTATAGGAGAAGAACAGAACTAGAGGTAGAAGCGTAGAACCATTAAATAAATTATTTAATTTTGTTGCAGCATGTCGTCTCAAATCACTAATTTTCACGCCTTGTGTCGCTCAATAGATACCTTAATTCACTGGAGGAGGTTTGTCAGACTGACATTCCGTCTACTCAGCTAAAGCAAAAACCTTTTTAAGGATGGCTAAACACCATTATAATGTAGTTTGAAAAGCTAGGGCACACTAGCACCACAGAAATGCTTTTCAAGATCATGATATGGTTACACAAACTTAAGCCGTTTGCAATCAAATTTCACAGAAAAGGTGCAGTCTAATTGTGAGTTCTGTAAAGTATTAGAGCACAACTTACCGAACTAAAGCATGCTGATAGTCCAAAACAAAAGCGAAAAAGATTTCACGCTAAACATAAAACAAGGAATTACTCCAGTGTCGCGCTTGCCCTGTTGACTAATAGCTGTAGTAACAAATATGGCCAAAGATAATAACACTGCTATAAACAGCACTTAGCCAGTAACAATCTAAAGTCCAGATTATTAAGATCATTACATAAACCCACTTTCTTCATGGCACCAAATAAATGCCCTAAGCCCATACCTTACTACATCCTCAAGTAGCTGGAGTGCTGGACAGATTACAATATTGCTCATTACAATAGCCCGATCTGACCTCCATCAAAGGAACAGCCTGTTGTATACATTCTATATCCTCCAAAACTTACCTCATTTTTTATGTTTTACATCTTTCTTCTCTTCTTTGGGATATTTATTTACAAAATTATCTACCAAAGATAAGTACTAATGGATCAAATACATGTAGATATCCCTTACATCTCATCTGAATATTCAAAGAGTTCTACATAAAACAGCTATAAAAAATAAATAGACAAACAGATAAGTGAACTCGAAAGTGTGTTTCATCTGAAGTTTCAGCTTTCCTGTTATCCAGGATTGTACCCACATGTGTCAAATAATCTAATCATTGAGCACTTCTTAGACAAGACATAAAACCAACATACAAAATCCAGAATACTTACAGCTGGTGAAGTGATTGACGATAGGGAGAACAGCCTGTCTTCTGGCTGAAACTTCCTCAATCGCTTCAACCTACACTCAAAATTCAGAAAACATATATTAATCTCTAGTTAATAGATCTCCACCAAAGAAGAGAACTATAGGGCCAGGAACATTCATTCAATACAGGGGGAAGGGAGAAGCAGCAATAACAAGAAATACATATCTACAACATGTGCTACAGCCGAACCTATGCTAAAAGGCTCTACGTCTCACATTCTAGAGCTGATTGTTATATATACGCAATAACTTAGATTTCCAGTCTTAATAATAGTCGATAATTTGCACTCTTATTTGAAGCAATCATTTCCTATCAATAAAATCTTATGAGACTATAATTAGCATCAGGTTATGGCGTCACCAGCAGCAATAAACAATCTTGTCCCAAGTAATAGAGGTTATGGAAGCTTTAATGGAAAGTGATTGTCATCACCTCACCAGCGCCCATAAATCATTCATTACCATTTTAGTTTCTGGTATTAGGAACTAGATTGGAGATACAGGCCTAATAAACATACATACATTCCTCAGTAACTACAACACAGAGTCCGCTACCTTACCATATGAAAAATAGTAGTAACTTTCAAGTATATTTCAGAATTGTCAATATTCCAAAAGTAGAGATGCATACATTATACAGCTACATCAATCTTACAATTATCGACAACATAATTGCTCAAACCAATATCTCAATCAAACAAAATCCTCTCTATCTAACTGGATGATATCAAAATGAAGATTCACTTAAAGAAAAGAATTTCAAATATCACGAATATGGAATAACAGAATCAAATTGCAGAAAAATTATGGGATAGAGTTCATGGATGTACAGTGTCGTGCTCTTTGAAGTTGATAAGAACCCATCATAACCTTTCAACACATTTCCACATTGGCTTGGATCTTGCAAATAAGTCGTTTCCATGTCAAAAACCTGCAGTTGAAACAACGGTGTTGTCACATTTCCAAATCCCGATACATGACAATGAGGACAGGAAAGATGTGTCTCCATGACACACATATGAGGATGATGTCTATACTATCCAATTGTGTTTCTTTTCCACACTAAAGGATCCTTATCCATCATGTTTCCAAGAAAAATTGTGCAGTGAAGATTGCACCATATGATAATTTAAGTATCCCAGTGAATCAGGAATCCTCTCCTATATTAGATAAGACAAAGCCAACATTGTGGAAGTTTAAAGAAGGCAAACACACATAACAGATTGAAAGCTACAGCATACAATGCAAGAGCAGTTACGCAAGAACTTGATCCACCTCATCCACCTAGATAGTGGATAAATCGAAGTACCAATTACAGAAACAAAGAATTTGATGCCTGAATATTAAGATACACAATATTTCAACAAACTGGAATCTCCACAAGGCGTACACATTCAATGACACATTAACAAACAAAAACAAATCAACAACAATTAGCCAATGTGGATCTCGTCCCCACCGGCCACCAAGAGGGTCTTTCAGAAACCCTCAAACAAGACAATCAACGATCCAGGAATGACCAAAAACCAAGCCTTTGAAAAGCAAGCATTGCCCTTTAGATCACCCATTATGGATCCCAGCTGAAAGAAAGGCAACAATGATCTAAATCCATCTGCAGAACTTTTGCACACACAAGAGGGGATCTTAAGAAGCACAGAATATAGAATACAAACCAAAATATCAAATCAAAAACCTTAATACTCCATCTTCACCAATAAATATGTTCAGTTTTGCTAAGCAGTAAGCATCTACCAATGAAAGAGGAACCAATCGATTTTATGCATGTTGTAGACTAATCTACACTACTTGAATGTCTTCATTAAGCCCAATATCTTCATCAAACTTGGCAATAACTATATTGAATCAAAAATTGCAAAACCCAGGACAGAACCCAAATGTATGAATGTACATGTTGTGAAAATCAGACCTGTTTCTCGATGTTTCTGAGTTCTTCATGAAGCTTTGCCCTTTTACTCAACAAAGATGCCAAAACAGCAGATGGGTTCGAAGAATTTCGGTGGCCTAAGAAAACAAGAACACCATTTTGATGTTGGTAAAACTAAAAATACCCAAAAAAAAAAAATTGCAAGTGAAAATAAATAGGGTTCATCGAGTTTTCAATGTATTATACCTTCAGACTCCATAGTTTTAGCGGGGAAATTTGAAAAACGGGTAGCGATCACAACCTCTGGCAAAGGGTGTTTTTGTTTCCTAGTACATGAAATCAAAATTTATGGGAACAGAAAAATATTCAGAGGAAACCAACTTGCAATTTGCAATGCTAGACTAGGGCGCAAACACAACAAGTTTCGAAACGCCTTTGCGGAAGATGAAAAAAAAATGTGGTCAAATACAAAACACTAGAGAAATTTTATCGATTTCAATGAAGTTTGTGCTAGGTCTAGGCGGCAATCAAAGTGACCAAGGTGGGGTTTTTCTTTCATTTATTTTTTAATTTTTAGGGCCATGTCCCTTTTTTTTTTTTTTTTTTTTTATTCTCTTTTTTTCATAAGAACTCATATGAGATCGCCTCATGCATGAGGTGTGATGCATCTAAGTATAAAAGGTGTAACATAATATCGAAATTGTATTTCAGTGTGTTCTTCTCAACTAAACTTATCAAATTTACCTTAAGTAATTGAATGCTTATTGGATATGTTGAATAAAACATACCCTTAATTTATACTTCGTGCGACGTACACCAAACTCGGTCAAGACTTGTATGCTTTGCAGAAAAGTAATTGCACCATCGAGTTTCATTTCGGTTTATTATGCATTGGATTATTTTTTGTTATAAGTATTTTTGTACACAAGCTAGATGTATGTATGTAAACTTTTATGAGCATTGAAAATAAACTTACTTTCTTCATTGAAAATTGGCTTAAGGATTTGTTGCATTGACCAATATTCCCTTAGATGATTATTTGCAATGTCATTACTAGCTATGCATATGTGACATAACACTTGGAATAAAATTCATTATTATAAGTACTAAATGATTCAATCAATGACCAATGGATTAAAATCCCTTTCTTTTTCATGGGACATATATATATATATATATATTATGTCAAAAACTCTTGTTTTTTTTTTATTCAACTCAAATGCTTCAAGTTATTAATTCATATGGATCAACAAATCGAGATTTTGGTACATGCTTCCAAAAACTTTTTGTGAAACAGTAATCATCCAAATCAAAAGCTTTGTGAGCCTATTTATGCTTTTGTAGCTCTTGTGTTAAAGGCTTAATATTATGATAGGATGAATTTGTGGTGGATCATCATCATATATGTAAAAATGATAAGTTCTAAGTTGAACCTCAATTTCTCATCCCATAGCTTACGTGTGGAGAAAAGGGAAACTTAAAAACAAAAAGGGAAGAAAGGAAAGGGGAGTGCTGCATGAGAAATGTAGTGGTTCGCGCGCAACACATCCGGCGTGGTCCACTGCTCCACCCAACAAACAGAATATGGAAGCGTTATGCCCACGCACCGCCCATCTTCTTCTTTTTTTTTAATTTTTTTTTTTTAAGGATAGAGGATTTAAAACTCCTTAAAAAAGAAAAAGGATAGATATTTAAAACATATTTAAATGATTGAATTAGTTCTGAATGGAGTGGTCAACTTGGTTGTAGGATTGAATTTTATGGCGAATGTCATGAGTTTGATTCCCACTTAAGCACTTACCACATAATGGCCCTGTTTGGCAAATGGCTGGTGTCATTAGCTGTTGGCTGATGGCTGGTGGTTGGTGGTCGATGGCTGGTATTGTTAGCTGATTTGACCGGCTGGTAACATTGGATGTTTGGAAAAAGATGTTTGGTAACATTAGCTGGTTATATGTAAAATGACCTATAAGGACATTCATATGATTGAGAAATTTGATGGCATAGAAGTAAATAATTGCAAGTATTGGACTATTATGTCATTGGACTACATTAATTCCACCAGCCAATACCCATAAGCCAACATCCTTGGCTTTTCAAAAGTTGGCTTATGGGAACCCAAAAGCCAATCTCACAAGCTAACATCCAAACACCAATATTGGATGGTGGACTAGTCAAACATCCAACTTTGTCAAAAGCCAACCCACAAAGCCAACATCCAAACACCCCCAATAAATAAAAGAATGATTGAGTTACAAGGGCTTAATCAAATGGCAGCATATGAAAACTTAAGCGGTTACAAACATTTCTTATCTAACTCCAATAAAATCACACAAATTTCCTTAATGACCTCAAGTGGCTTGCTTTCTTCTTCTTTTTTAATGGTCCTTATTTCTATTACGTAATGTCAAAAATCGATCCTCAAAATAAAAGAAAAAGATTATTTTCCTCTTTTTGAGTTGGGTGAAAATAAGATAGATTATAAGAAAAAGATAAAGACGAATAGAGGCAGGTTTCGGATCTCAAGTTTTTAGCTTGGAATTGTCATTTCCATAATAGTAGTTTGGGTCAAATGATGAGGGTCTAGAGTTGAAATTGTATTGGGACAAGGCAAGCTATACCATATCTTTTTCTTCCATCCCATGCCAACTTTCCCATTCCCAATTTCCAACTTTGGTAAAACACAAGAGAACAAAAATAAGGAACCTTTTTTGTGGGTCAATTTTTTGGGCACTCCACTCCACGGCATCAAAAGAGAATTCTATTCCCTAATTATTCATTTTCTTCCAATTTCTCATCAATTTCCCTTTCCCATCCCATTCTTAAACCCCCAACTCTTCTTTAACCTCTCTCTCTCTCTCTCAATCTGACTTTGGCGAATTTGGGCACTAATTAAAATAGTTCATTTAGCAGCCATGTCGTTCAGAAGGGTATGTTTCCTTTTTCTTCACCGTTGTTTAATGATTAGTATCCAATTTTCCAAGTAATTCTTGCGTTGTAATTTTCATCTGATCATGTTCAGCAGTTGGGTAATCAGTCATTTCTATGGCTTTTATAACCCAAAGATATCTGCTTTAATTTCTTACTTGTTGGGTTTATTGACTTAATCCAAAGGAAAACTCTATGCTGCTCATAATTTTAGATGTTTCACATGACTTGTCGTTGGTAAAGAAGAGTGATATTTTGTGGGTTTTGGAATTTTAATTTGTTGTTAACTTTCTCCCATGTTAAGCACCATTCTAATAATTAATTTTTGATTTTTTTATTTTTGATTTTTATTTATTTTTATTTTGTTGCCATGGTTCTATCATAGTTGGAAAATATTTATGAGAGCTTGGATCAATCTGTATTTCTAGTGATCTGGGTAGTTTCTTTCTTGTTCGATGATGAATTTAATTTATTTTTATATTTTTGGAGGATGGAAAGAGGGGAGGGGAGGTATTGAAAGGAGCCAGGTTTTAAATTAAAATCTAGAATTGAGTATGATTAACCAAGATACTAATGATATTCCTTTTTTTTTTTTTTTGAGTGAAGATACTAATGATATACTTAATCAAGGACAGAGCCATAGACGAAGTAATTTGACAAGCATTGATTTTGTGCATGTGTATGTGTATTTTGCCATGGTATTCTTGGTGAAAGTTTCAGAATCTCTGGCCAAATTAGAACTTCACCCTATCAAATTTCAATCGCCACGGTGACAGTTAGTTTGTAATATTGGATTACTCAACATTTACTTGTAAATTATCTTAATAGAGACTGAATTTTTGAGAATATGCTTGAGGGAATCATGTTTAAACTTATTTTCATTCTTGTGAATGTTATGCTGTTACGCAAGTATAGAAGTCGCGAGGTTCTGAATTTTTGTCTTGGTTTTTTCTCTTCAGTCCAATTCTCTGTCGGGACTGTCCGTTGCTGACGAAAGCAAAAAGGCATTTCTGGAGCTAAAGAGGAAAAAGGGTCATCGTTATGTGATATTCAAGATTGATGAGAAGAAAAGGGAGGTTGTGGTTGAGAAGACAGGTACTCCGGCTGAGAGCTATGACGATTTTGCAACTGCCTTGCCAGAAAACGACTGTCGATTTGCCGTCTATGATTTTGATTTCGTGACATCTGACAACTGCCAAAAGAGCAAGATATTTTTCATTGCATGGTTAGCTCTCTGTCTTGACTGTTATAATTTGTTGATATTTCCTTGCAACTTGTCAGCTCATGGCTTCCTTTCTACTTATAATATTTTAAAGGTTGAATTAATACACCAAAATAACAACACCCAGATCCAGAGTATTGGTTCACCTGTGACATTTATCAATTATGAAGAAATTAAGCTTATTGACTGAGCGGTGTTCATGGATAACATTGTCCTTTCATTAATTTTGTTTCATTGGTCTCTTGGAGCATGCCATTGTTGATTCTAAGAATCTCAAGCCTTATATGCTGATATTCTCAATAAGCACGCAGGGCCTAGATTGATCTATCGGTTACCTGATGTAGTCATAATAGGAGTTCTTGTAAAACATGTGTTAATGCCTAGCAGACAGTTTCCACTCAAGGATGACGGGGAAGCGGCCTTGTTGTAATGGTAGGGCCGATGATGCATTTGTATTTCCAAACAAGGGTTACAGGAAAAAAAGAACAAAAAAAACTTCCCGCCCTTGACGGAAGCCTTGTGAGAGGAACTAGGGCAACAGTATGTTATGATTAGATATTTGTCAGAAATTAGCAAAATCACTTTCTCATGAGGGAACATTGTTGTCTTCCACTGGTCAACCCTGACTAACGTTCTACTGATGTGCTGCTACTGCGAAGGATATCTTGTTGAGGAAGTGACTGAATTGGTTGGGGTAAACTTGTTTGTGATATTTTGTGACAACAGACCCCTATGATCTCCTGAATCTAAAGTTTTGCAGAAAGTTTCATAACATCATCACTTCCTTTATTATGTAGGGCTCCTTCAACCTCTCGCATACGCGCCAAGATGCTGTATGCCACCTCAAAAGAGAACTTCAAGCAAGAGCTGGATGGTGTCCATTATGAGATTCAAGCAACTGATCCCACAGAGATGGATCTTGAAGTGATCAAAGATCGTGCAAATTAATTATTTAGACATTGCCGCCAGAGATGTTTTTACTTTCCTGCAGAGGAAAAATGATTGCAAGGAGGTCTGCCACTAGTGAAAACAGAGCTGACTCTTGGTTGTTGCTGTTGTGACTAGGCCTGTATGGTGTTAGCATGTGCCGGTGTATTGCTTGTCAGACTCGGACAAGAAAACACACATGTAAATCTAGTCTTTTGTATTCGAAGCCACTCGTGATGGAGGGTTGACATGTTCCAGTTCTACATCTCTAACTATTGAATGCTAAAACAATTACAGTGACAAATTCTCAATAGAGATATAGATTTCTGAATCATAATGACCTGATTTTGTTTGATGATGAGAGGTGCCGAAAACACATTTAGAGAACTGTTAAGAATGCTTCCACCTAATGAGAAACCCATCTTTGATGAGATTTGACTATCCAAAGGTGGTCAAGGTGTACGTACGTTCACCTTTGAAGACTATATGGGAACTCTACCCTCTGTTAAAAACTGAAAGGGGAGAAGAAGAATGCAGATAAACTACAAGCTCCTGACTTTTGGCACTCACTATGCTACATTGAAAGCAGAGAACCATGTTTATTTGGCTGTTGTTGCTGCTGTCATCTTTAGCGTTTGCTAATATGCTGAGGCAATCAGATCCTTCGCAATTCGCATTGATATCATTATTAAGCAAAAACCATTAACAGTATGCCTGAAATCCATACAATACAATACTGAACTGAAACAACCTACACCATGGCTGCAGATAACGCGTCTCTGATAAAATCCTTACTGTTATGTCCGCCAATCAGATATTTTCATGATGCTTTGTCTGGAAACATTTCTTGGCAAACAACCGTCAAAGCTGTGACATCCATACAATTGTGAACTGAAGAAGGTCCAGACCAGGGCTGCAGATGTTTGGCATCTGATAACTGCTTAAGCAATTTAGTTAATAGCTATATACAGTACATAATGTCTGCTGAACACATTGGCTTACAAAAGTCCTTGAACTACTGAAAATATGTGCCATCAGGAAAATTATCAAAGAAAGGAATGTGACATAAACTTTAACCCAAATTGTGCAAACACAGAGATCCTTTAACGTACCAAACTCAGTACATCTTCTAATCCACATAACCATCAATACAACTGGCACGAGACCTCCACAGAATAACGAAAACCTATTTTCTTACTTCTTTTTCCTTTTTTTTTTTTTTTTTTTGGGTCAGTGACCTTACAGAGACCAAGACACAAACAGAGAAAGAGACACTTTAAAGTACAGTGGACATACATTTTGACGGAAACTTGAGAAGGAAATAGAAACCCAACCACCTAGTACTCCACTACTACAACTAATCATGGGAGAGATAATGCGCCAAGCATTTTGAATGGTTCTTCTTCTCCTTGGACCAACATCATAATTCACACACAGTGAAATGTACTAACTTGACTGACTCACACAGCCTGCCCAGGTTCTTGCTCAGCTTCGTTTTCCTGTGACATCTCCTCCAAGGACTTCCCCTTCGCCTCCGGTACAAGGAAGGTAAAGAGCAAGCCAAGCAAGTTAACCACACCCAGCACGATGAGCGAGTTCCTAACTCCAATCCCAGGTGGGTAGCCATGGTCAGTCTTAGCCGGGTCTTGGTTCTGTGCCAAGTACAAGAACCCGAATGCCCCAATTATAGCACCTGCCTTGCCAGCAGCTGCTGAGATCCCATGACAGGTAGACCTCAACCGAGCAGGAAAGATCTCAGCAGGAACCACAAACGTCGTTGCATTAGGCCCAAAGTTGGCAAAGAAGAAGGTCAAGGCATACATAAGCACAAACCCAATCCTATTCTCCGGATGAGTCCAATGGTTGTAAGGAAAAGCGAGGGCAAACATGAACACAGTCATGAAAAAGAAGCCCATGATCTGAATAGCAAACCGTCCAATCCTATCAATGAGAAACACAGTGAACCAGTAGCCAGGCACAGTGCAGCAGAGCGCAATTAGAGTCTGAGCTCGAGCAATCTTGAATACCTCTTGGATCGCGTTCATGGACTTAGCTGCTGGGATCCAGCCTACAGCGCTAAAGATATCCTTCTGGAAGAGGTTCTGACTGTAAAAGGCAATGTCGAGCAAGAACCAGGTGCTGGCAGTTCCAAGTAAGTGCAACCCATGTCGATGAGCAAACTCCTTAGAGAACAAGCCCCAAGTGTTCTCTGTTGCATGTTTTTCCACCTTTTGTTGCTCCTCTTCGATTTCACACTGTAATACCTTCCCCATGTCAGCAGCTGCTTGTTTAGCGTTCTTGGCTACAAGAGCAGTGTACCTTGCAGTCTCAGGCATCTTCATACGCCAGTAATATGTCATGGCCGCTGGTAAGGATCCGACCATCAATATGATCCTCCACACATAGTCTGCCTGTGGGATTGTGGACGCCACTGGGTCAACCGCATAGGATGGTGCTGGGAACCTAGTACATTACCACAATTAGAATACCATGTTAGACATAGTACATCAGCATAAATATGATCTTATATCTTAGTCTATAAATATAAGGCTTCATTAGGGTGGATTATTAGGTTCTAGGAAAACATAAACAAAAACATGTAAGAGTAAGATGGTGTTTAAATGCATACCTGGCATCAAAAGCAGCGGATATCAAGATGGCAAACACACCACCAGCCAGGATGCCAAACCCCTGCATTGCAAAGACAGCAGCAATGAACGCCCCACGAGTCTTCTTATTGGCATACTCAGACATGATGGTAGCTGAGAGCGGATAATCACCACCAATCCCAAACCCGAGCCAGAACCTAAAGAAGCATAAGGTGGTCATAACAGCCTTAGGGGTGCTCCCAAAGGAAAGACCAGAGGCCACAGAGCAAAGACACATGAGCATGAGTGTAAGGCCGTAGACCTTTTTTCGGCCCAGCTTATCACCGAGCCAGCCAAAGAAGAGTTGCCCAGCTAACGTCCCCACGAGAGCTACCCCATTGATAGCCGAGGAGAAGTTAGGAGGTAATGTGCCCGGCTTGTTTGAGCCGGGCACATGGAAGTAAATCCGGCCTAGGAGCTTTGTCACTAGGGATATGCAGAACAAGTCATAGGCGTCTGTGAAGAAGCCCATCCCAGCTATGACAATGGCCGTGAAATGATACCATTGTGTCTTGGCCACATCCAAGGCGTTTAGGACTTGGAGTTGATCTTTGGCCATGACACTTATTCTTCAGGGTTATGAATTGACTAACTTTGATCTCTTCTCTTCAAATTTCTCTTTTGATTTCCTTTTGATCCTGCCATTCAAATCCAACACCCGTAAGGCCATAACTGATTTACGAGCTTAATAAATCATTCACCAGGTTAAAATGATGATATACGAAACACAATAAATCTTGTATGAGGCCGTCTCAACTCTCAAGATGAGGCTACCTCTATATACAAGCATGGCGTCGGCATGACATCATAAAAGGGGTTTCACCTTGAGCCGTACGAAGCATATATATGAATGTGACAAGACAAATAATATGAGTATACCACAATTATATACTCCATACTTGAATAAGTGATACAAATAGAACAGCATTTTATGGAAGATAAAAGAAGAAAAAAAAAATTGGATACCTCAACCAATTCACAAATCTATAAGCCTTTCCGAATATCAAAAGCCCATGTTTTATTACTCTAGTTTTTTTACAGATTTGAGTATTTGACATTAAATTAAATTCAATTGAAAAGGAATTTAAAACTTTAAATTTCAAATTGATAAGTTCATGGTACAGAAATCTAAATGTACCCGTCAATCAGCGCATCATTTTATTTTACAAATGAAATTTCTTTACATGTTTCTAAAAATGTTTGTGTGAATTATATGCACGCAAGTGAATGTGTAACATAACGTTTTATTATTACGAGCGTACCAAAGTGTAGTGTACCAAATCAACATAACATGGCAACTAGAAACATATGGGAAACTACAAAGGATTGTTTCCAAAAATAGAAAACCAATGTAGTTACTATAACGAGTTACACTTCATCCCAGCAATTCATTACCATTTTTTTTTTTTTTTTTTTTTTTTTTTTTGCGTGTATCAGGTATAACTTTCTTATGAGAAAACATCATGGGAAAGCTAGAAGACATAGATCTATCACAATTTTAAATATATTTCTAATTTCTAATAACAAGAATTGTGATAAACATGTCAAATGCCAATACAATTTAAAGATGTTTCTTATTGATTTTAAATTAATGAGCGTGAGCTAACATGACTGAACAACATAAACACGAAATGTGAATACAAATTGTTAGCCGGAAATAAAATAATCAGATCGAATCATATATGTAGATGTAGTAACTAAAAATACATTGTAAGTATACAATAGAGAAGAAGGGTTGACAAATTACAGACCTGTGTCTTTGGTGGGTTATTTCAAACGTTGATAGTGCCCAAATGGTCAGACACAAACACAACAATAGAGAGAAGAAAAAGACTAACCTAGAAGGGGTCAGATGAAATCTTTTGGTTTGTTTTTTTCTAAGTATGTTTTGTTTGTTTGTTGGTACGTGTGTGTGTGTGTTTGTGTTTGTGTGATTGTGAAAGAAATAAGAGGGGAAATGGGGGATATTTATATGTAGAAGATGTAAAGAAAGAAAGCCCCGTGTGACAATTCATCACAAACTAGAGAGAGGAATCTTCAGTTGCGAGTCTTTGGATATTCGCTTCCCTCTCATCCCCTCACTACCTACAATTTCTCTCCTCTCTTTTCCACCTTTTTATTTTTATTTTTTTAATTTTTTTTTTGTTTTTTTATTTTACCTTTTTTTACTTAATTACATACAGGTAATTATACACTAGTAGTACACATTTCACTTTCACATTAGGTGGCTTTCTATATATTTTTGGAGGGGGTAATCAATATAGTAGATTGTATTGTGATGAGAATGTCACAAATCTCGTACGACAAAGATATGTTCATCAAATTTGACAGTGTTGTACTAAAACCTTATTTATTGGTTCATGTATCTCTTCTCGGAAATTTATATTAAAAATCTTCCTTCATTCCGAAGTAATAACATAGTTGTTAGTACTCTATACTAGTACTTATAGGATGTTAAGTATTAAAAAAAAAGAAAAAAAGTACATTACTTTGCATATCTTAAAATGACCTACTAGCTCTGTATGATTCTACATTATTGTCACATACAATTACCAAATATAAACGGTATTAAATCGGCATATTCTTTCACATCTGAGATCCTTTTTTCCAGTGTAGTATCTATTTTGGCAATTCAACAACAAACTAATTATACATATTTTGAACTTCAGCCAACTTTACATAACTTGACAAATTAAGTCTTTACTATTTATATCGATATATGCTTGCACATGAAACATATCTACATTGGTTTTTGTAATCTTTCCCCCTATTTATCAAACAGGAAAAAAAATTCAAAACCAAATGTTTCAGTTCAACCAACCATGTGCAAAATTAGTGCCATTACTCGCTCTTTATTTACTGTAAGAGAGCTGGTTCTGGTGTCATTTAAATCGAATTAGAACATCCATCTTATACTCATAGTGGTAACTCCATAATAATGCAGATACTACATACATGTATAGCCAGGTTGGGCAGCTTTAACTTTTTCCTTTATCATATGAAATGAAATACTTCTGTATATTATTGTTGGTGCAAAGTAATTATTAATCTCCATTTGGTTCCATTCAATTATCGCCGCAAACAATTTATTCACCTCGGTATAATCTTTTGCCAAGGAACAACACATTTCCAGTTTATTAAATTAGGGGAGGCTAAAGAAGTGGCCATAACCAGGCTGCAATGGTCAAGAATAGATGCTACACAAGGCCAGAACGGGTAATTAATGTTGAAGTAGGTTTGTGTCCCACGTGGAAAGATTTAGTGGTCTTGAGCATAAATATAAGTAAGTGGGTTACTTCACCCATTGCCAATTAATTTTGGGTTGGATCCTCACTTGTCTTATATGTGTTCTCATTTGTTAAGGCTCAATTATTGAAATTTATCAATTATATCATTTTTTTTACTGATTTCAAGCCTCAACTAATATGTAACTATCATAATATTCCTAGAGGCATTATACTCAAGTCTAAAGTATGGCTACAAAAGTTGCTGAAGTGAGAACCTTAGAAAGTATATAGGGATTTGATAATTCGAGGAATAACTTTACAAGTGAAAATAAAGCAAACATCTTTGGGTATTCTAAGAGTTGTAATATATATACCTGAAATAACCTTAAAAAAAAAAAAAAAACTACCTTAATTTGCCCACACAGCCGGTTGCTGGCCTAATATATACTCCCTATGCCTAACATCACAACTTGCAAACTCAAACTCCACTAGATACAATTTACTCGAGCTAATTAGCTTGAATTTGTTATCTTATTTAATAAAGGATTTACAGGGATATACATTTTCCATCATGAAAAATCTTTGACTAGTGTGTTAATTTCCACTAAACGAAATTAAATTTAACTGAATAGTAATATGAGAGAAAAAGTCGATACTGAATCGATCCTAAAATGAATTGTGAAGAACACACGCATCTTCCATGTTTTACCAATACTCCAATCTTGCAAGCAAATTGAGGAATTTGAAGAAACTGTATAGGGCATATAGGATCGAATTAGGATATTGTCACGTCAATAACGGCAAAATAAGGAGTAAGTAGTTTAGATCGTGTCATATTGCATGAAGCCTAAGCCTTACTCTTAAGAGCTCGTAAGACTTGAAGGGAACTCAAAGCTTGGTCACGCCATCCCTTAATTTCCACTTAGAACATGTGCCTCCCATAAGCTTGTGACTCAATAGCCCATTCTCAAGGGCCACAAACAAAAGCAGAGTTTCATACATCTTTCTTTTCTATTTCTTGTTTCGCTTTTTCACCTTCCTAACAATCTACTAATCAAACCAAGAGTTTATATATATATTAAATTTTTAACAATCAAATACCAAATCTTGTTCGTATAAATATATGATGACCACCTTTGAATTTTGCAAACATTATATTCACCATTTGACCACTGTAGTTTAGTGGAAAGAATAATTAGAAAAGCCGCCCCCTCTCTCTTTTTACTTTTACTCCAATATCGCAAATGTTTTTGAATTGTATACCTTTTCAACAACATGATTAGGCACTTGGAGTTCCAGAAAGCTAGTCTCCAACCACAAAACACTTTCTTTTGGTGTTCGTTTTTTTTTTTACCTGAAAACACATGAACACTAAACTAAACAGATTTTGTCAGCTAATTATTTAACCATTTAAAACTCGTTCAAACATATTCAATATTAGATTCATATGAAAGTATAAATTGAAATATTTCTAGTAACCCATGCTCCTACATCAATAGATAACGTCACACAAAAAAAAATTAGAACAAAATATTACAGTATTTGAGTTATAATTTACCAAACAACTTGAACTAAGTACATCAAATTTTTATTATATTATATTTCCACTTATTATGATAAGTCATACTGTAAACTTTGACCTATATTTGACCGAATGCTTAGCAACGATTATTAGCCTTTTATTAACAAACTTGAGATTACTTTGTTATAAAGTTCTTCTACCAAAGATTATCATATTAGACAATGGATTGAAATGAACTAACCCCATCAAAATTTAATTGAAACAAAATTTGGGTGGCCCATGTCCCAGCTCCCGGCGAGCGTCATGTCTCATGTCCCAAGGGTGAAATTGGAGTTCAGGAATCCGGATGACTGTCCCGAGGCACCGAAGGCCCTCTTGGGTGACGATAGACTAGCCGGAGAAGTTTGGCAAAAACAAAAATCGGGCCCCAGCCCGGGAAGCCGAAAATCAAAGGCTATAATCCATGTTTTTTGGGCTTCCAGGAGGCTACAGAACAAAGGTGGATATTTTTGCACCACCTCGCCAGAGACACCCTTAAGGAACATAAGAGGCCTCCGGGTCCATTATCGGCTCCTTGATAGGCTTGTAACGGCGTTTTTACGAGACACCAATGTAAGGGCCGAAACACCGAAGGCATGGGTGATATCGAAGTTCGGGGATCCGGATGACCCTCCAGGGTCACGGAGGGTCCTTTAGGGTCATCATAAACACCACGGAGAAGTTTGGGCAAAAATGACACCCGCTCCCCCCTTGGAAGCCGAAAATGAAGGCTATAATCCACGTTTTTTGGGCTTCCGGAAGGCCCCGGAATGAAGGTGGATGTTTTCGCACCACATCGCACGGGACACCGTTAAGGCACATAAGAGGCCTCTGGGTACATTATCGAGTCACTGATGGGCTTGTAAGGGCGTTTTTACGGGACACCAATGTAAGGGTCGAAACATCGAATGCATAGGTAATATCAAAGTTTGGGGATCCGTATGGCCTTGGTGGGGCACCAAGGGTCCTCTAGGGTCATGATAGGCCCCCCGGAGAAGTTTGGGAAAAAAAAGAAACTCGGGCCCTCAGAAGCCGAAAACGAAGGCTATAATCCACTTTTTTGGACTTCCGTAAGGTCCCGAAACGAAATTGGATATTTTCGCACAACATCTCAGGGACACCCTTAGGGAACATGGGAGGCCCCTGGGGTCCGTTAACGGGTCTCTAATAGGCTTGTAAGGGCGTTTCATGACACATTGGAGTAAGAATTGGAACACCAAAGACATGGGGGATATCAAAGTTCGGAGATCCGGGTGACCCTCTCGGGAGCACATAGGGCCCTCTAGGGTCAGGATAGAACCCCCCCCGAGATGTTTGGGCAAAAATGACACTCGGGTCACCGTAAGCCGAAAGTGAATGCTATAATCCACGTTTTTTTGAGCTTTCGAGAGGCCTCGGAACGAATGTGGATATTTTCGTATCACATCGCACCGGACACCCTTATGGAACATAAGAGGCCCCAAGGGTCCATTATCGGGTCCCAGATAGACTTGTAAGGGCGTTTCTTCGGGACACCACTGTAAGGGTCGAAACACCGAAGACATGGGTGATATCAATGTTCAGGGATTCGAATTACCCTCCCGAGACACCGAGGGTCCTCTATAGTCATGCTAGACCCTCCGGAGAAATTTGGGCAGACTAGACACCCAGGCCCCTGAAAGCCGTGATTTTGGCCGTTGATAAAGAGTTTTATCAACGGTTGTGGAGTGTTTTGGGCTATGATCCGTGTGATTTTGTGTGGACCAATAGGAAGCCAGTGCTCAATCTGGTCTTGTTTTGTGTTTTCGCCTTTCCCGGGTTTTCTTTTTGGGGAAATTGCAATTCCAATTTCAGAATTGGTGTTTAGTAGTACTCTTTATCAACGGCCAAAATTCACGTTTTTTGGGCTCCGAAAGATCCCGAAACAAAAGTGTATATATTCGCACCAGTCCGTAAAGGACACGCCTAGGGGACATGCGAGGCACTCGGGGTCCGTTGTTGGGTCACTAATAGGCTTGTAAGGACGTTTTTACGGAACACCAATGTAAGGGCCCGAACACCAAAGACATGGCCGATATCGAAGTTCGGTGATCCTGATGGCCCTCTCAGGGCACCGAGGGTCCTCTAAGGTCATGATAGACACCCCGGAGAAATTTGGGCAAAAATGACACCCGGGCTCCGGGAGGCCGTAAACGTAGGCTATAATCCACGTTTTTTGGCTCCCAGGAGATCCCGGAATAAATGTGGATATTTTCGCACCACATGACACGGGACACTGGTGTAAGAGCTTGAACACCGAAGGCATGGGTGATATCGAAGTTCGGTGATCCGGATGACCCTTCCTGGGCACCGAGGGTCTTCTAGGGTCATGATAGACCCCTCGGAGAAGTTTAGGCCAAGACGGCAATCTGGCCCCAGGAAGCCGAAAACGAAAGCTATAATCCACGTTTTTCGGGCTTCCGAGAGGCTCCGCAACGAAGGTTTATATTTTTGCACCACATGGAACGGGATAGCCCTAGGGAAAATTGGAGGCCCCCGGGGTAGGTTATCGGGTCTTTGATAGGCTTGGAAGGGTCTTTCACGGGACATGGGAGGCTAGTCCACGGTTTTTTGTTAGCGAGCATGGCTCCCCACCACCCTCTGCCACCAAACCTACCCCCAAGCCCTCTCTACTATTATAGGTTTTTTTTTTTGGCTCATTAATATGTGAGAGGTATTAGCTACTACTCAATTTCTTGGAGTTGTAACGCCTGACAACTTCTGAGAATGAAGGGAAGAGGATGAAGGAGTCATCAAACTCCATTATGTTTTTGTAACGTCTGATTGTTGCTACTTTCTCTCTTTTTATCTTTTTATCTTTTTTTAACTAATCATCTGTTACTTGACACGCCATAAGTAAATTGACACATCATTCGGCAATTCACCAACTGATATGGCAAGCTCTTATTTAATCTATGCATTTTAATCTAACTATATATATTTCTTCATGTAGATTCGAGATGATCAAGTTGGGCCATTTTATCAAAAAAACATTCGTGAGCACAATTGCCAATTCAGATGGGGTCATTCGAACTGGGCCATAGTTGACCGTAATTATTGAGGGTTGGCCTCGTCTTCTTCTTCTGTGGACCGTCATCATCATATGGACCTCGCATTCTGATTAAGCGGATGAATGTTGTAAACGCCTTGCTCGCCATATAGTTAGCCTCTGGGCCTTGGGCAACAAGAGCTGTCCACCGGGCCTATATTAGTGCTTTCGTGCCAACAAGGCTACAATAACAAGCATATTGGAGGCCCGGTTGGGTTTCGGGGGCAAATTTGTTGCTTTTGATACTTATCATTTGTTACGATTTTTATTTTATTTTATTTAACCACGCAACTTTTTGAAATCTACGCAATTTTGATAATATGTTTTCACAACTATACCCTCTAAAAGATATAAAAAAGATAACTAAAAAAAAACCAATAACTAATTACGACTTTTAGTATTGTTTTATGGCTTAAATAATATTCAAAAATTATTATTTATTCGAGGATCGTACACGATGTGACAGTTAGTTCACCATAACCTACATAACTAATAGTAGGTAGGGTCTATGAAACAACATAAATCATTTAGTTTTAACGTAACCATTATTGTTCTATATATATATATATATATATATATATATATATATTATTTTGGTATTATACTACTAGTTAACTATTACTTCAAAAGAAAATGCCCAATCAAAGTCTATTTCTGAAACAAAAAATCGAGTTTGAGAAAATATCTCAAGCAAAACACAAAAATTTATGTAGAAAAACAATAACCTTCTAGAAACAAAATAATTATCATTATAAATTATAATAATTAAATTTTCTAACAATAAATCTACTCCAAGTTGAATGATAAAATATTACATGTGTGATTGACATGTGGGGCTTCTCTTGAATAATTATTGATGTTGCTAGCCCTTTTGAATAATTATTATAGCTTAAAATTATTGTAAAATTTGGAGATTAGCAAAGCTCTAATGTGACATCGCCAAGTAGGACGAATTGTAGCAAACTATTGGACTTGGACATGCCTAAAGAGCTAAGACAGATGTACATATTCTCCATCGCACTTTCTGCCTAAAAACAAAAAATAAAAAATAAAAAATAAATTCGTGCAGATGGTCAGATTTGTCACACAACTAAAAGTTTATTTTTTTTGAATAAGACTACGCGATGCCCTGCAATTAGGTGCATATGCTCACGTGTTAGAAAAAGACATATAGCCATGTAAGGTTTGCTGTTTGCAACCTCTAGTTTTAGTCTTGCACACATGTATTATAACCCCTAAACCAGTAGTGATTTGTAATTATCTATCTAATATTACAACATATATTGTTATAGTTACAAAACTAATGGAAAGTGGATTATATATTATTAATTATCACATAATAGTGAAGTTATTCAATCCTTGATTTTCAAAAACTATCACTTACTGATATTTAATTACAAACAGGGTAAGTATATTCACTTATAAAAACACACATAGAAAAATACAGGAATTTGTTTGAGTGGAAGCACCTTGTTTTTATTTATTTGTGTGTACAACTCCCTTAAAAGTCGTAATTGGAAGTGAAGAATAAAATTATTGGTTGTGAATACAACTTGTAATTGTTACGTAGTTTCTTCTTAAAAATAAGTTATTTTTTTTAAGAATTCTAAAAATAGGCTTGTTAATATTTTAGGCATAAGTGTAAATATATAAACTTATATGTTGTATATTAAAAGAATTTGATTGATATGACTGTAACTCATGTTGTCACCGTCACAAAAGTATGTTTTAAAAAAATGTCTACATCCTTAACTACAAAAAAAACTATAACATGTTTAAAACTAGGTGTATATAATTTAGAATGTAGGAACATCATCTACTTGTTCTACAACTCCATATATGGACCATATGCATCTTAGTTGTTATGAATGCAATAACGGGCAACATCAGAATAAAAGTCCACCTATATACTAAAAATAAATAAATAATAATAATAATAATAATAATAATAATAATAATAATAATAATAATAATAATAATAATAATAATAATAATAATAATAATAATAATAATAATAATAAAAGCGAAGTTGTTTGATGTCCAAAAGCAGTAAAAATGGAATTCATGGATAATGTAAAGTTCAAATGATATTTTACGATTAACAGGTAACCCATATGTACAAGAGAAACGAAGGGAATAAAATAATCATATTCTGTATCTAACTTAATGTAGGGATAAAAAAAAATCCCCCAAAAATAAAAGGCAAAAACAGAGAAGAGAATACCGTACTACAAAATTACCACTATTTCTAATTCCTCCCTTGTTTTTCCCCTGTTTTTTTTTTTGGGAGAGAAAAAACAGAGGACACAACTCTGTTCTGTTTTTTTTTAACAAGAACTCAAGAGCTCTTCCAAGAAATCAGCTCCCAAGTCCTCAAACACCACCATATTAGCAGAAGAGTTACTAATCGTCTGATTTTTCTCTCTCCTTGTCTTCTTTTTCTCACCATTCCCCATTGATTTCCTTCTCATCAAATGCTTCCTCTTCAATTCAATAACAGGGGAAGTAGAGCAACCTTCATCATTATCATCATCATGACCACCACTCTCTCTCTTCATCTCCTTCAATGAATTCCTCACAACCTCTGCAGGGTAGTTAAGCACCGCGGTAGGTCCCCGCATAGCGTATGCCGCCTGGTCATAGGCTAGTGCTGCCTCCTCTGCGCTATCAAAGGTCCCCAGCCACACTCGGACACCGTGTCGAGTTGAGTCTCTAATCTCGGCTGCAAACTTTCCCCAGGGTCGCCGCCTCACTCCCCTGTAGCTCTTTGTCTGAGGGGGCTCTGGCGAGTCCACGTCAGTTACTGATGTTGTATCAGTAACTGACGTGGAATTAGAAGTTTGGTTCATATTTTGCTCTGATAACATGTTAAAAAGTGGTATCTCATCAGAGTCGTTAATATTGAATGGGAGATTGGAGACCGGAAGGGAATTGTAAGTTGACCAAAACTCGTCCCACGGGAAGGATTGTTGTGGTGATCCGACGGAGGAGGATGAGGAGGATTCCGTCTCCGACGAGGTTGGTTGTGAGTGGTAGTAGTGGTGGTGGTTTTGAGAGAAGAAGGATGAGGATGAAGAGGAAGTATCCATATTGGGAAGAGAAGAGAATGAACAATTGGAGTTTTAGATACCAATTCTCACGTTATATATAATGGACCTAGATTATGAGACTTTTTTTATTAATATTAAAAAAAAAATAGTGATTAATAAAGGTGGTGGTCTAGTGGTTTCAAACTTACTCTTAAATGGTTTGGTAAGGTAAGGTTATGGGTTCGAATCCCTATTTCCCCCATGTATTGTGTTTGCTGACTTTTAGGAACTATACTAGCCCCTTGCTGGTGCTACGTTGACATGTTCGTTATTGAACATGACATAGCAAGGAGTGTCTCGGTCGCCATTCACTTGCACCCTCTTTTTGACGAGAAAAATTAAAAAAATAGTGACAGTATATTATTAACTATATGGATGGTCGTTGATGGGGAAATCTAGAAGGGTGATAGAATTCAGAATTTTGGGCAAAGGAGGATGTTTTTGAATAATCAAGGAATTATCTATAAAGCATATTTTAAGTAGGGTTAAATGGCTTTTGGGGTGTCGTTGTTTGATGTTTTGCAAGACAAGGGGAGTAGGGACCACTCAGAGAATGGGCCAATGGTGCATTTGGCTTGAGGGATGATTTTATGCACGTGGGTCAATTCCACTGTCCCGGCGGCGGGGTCAAGGTGGATTTGCATTTTTGCTGACGTAATTATCATTTCATCATATTTCACGAGTTTAGTGGTTTATAAATGGGTGTTACTAAATACCGCCCCTAAATTACTACCTACCGCCCCTCCAAATTTCAATTTTGCCCTTTTTTAAATTTTCACTCATCCTCTTCCTCTCTAACTCTCACACCAATTCTCCCTCTCTACCATCCACTCTCAAACCCAACCTTCATCAACATTCACTCAAGCAACGGCCGCGGATGTCTGCCGGCGACCAGGAAGTGCCGTCGACGGTGGCGGAGGTAAATTTTTTTTTGGCGCATTTTTTTTGCACAGTCGTCTGAAATTTCCGACTCACCCTTGGGTGAGTCGAGATCGGCAGACGACTAACCCTTGGGTGAGTCGCCGGTTGCAGACGACTCACCCAAGGGTGACTCGGAAATTTCAGACGACTGTGCAAAAAAAATATTATTATTATTATTATTATTATTATTATTATTATTATTATTTATTGTTGTTATTATTATTATTATTATTATTTATTGTTATTATTATTATTATTACTAATTATTATTTAATTAATTAAAAATGTGAAATGGTAGAGGGGAGGAGCCGGTAAATCGGTGCCGAGCTAGTTCACATTTTTAATTAATTAAACAATAATCAGTAATAATAATAATAATATTAATATTAATAATAATAACAATAAATAATAATAATAATAATAATAATAATAATAATAATAATAAATACTAATAATAATAATAATAATAATAATAAATAATAATAATAATAATTTTTTTTTGCACAGTCGTCTGAAATTTCCGACTCACCCTTGGGTGAGTCGTCTGCGACCGGCGACTCACCCAAGGGTTAGTCGTCTGCTGATCTCGACTCACCCAAGGGTGAGTCGGAAATTTCAGACGACTGTGCAAAAAAAATGCGCAAAAAAAAAATTTACCTCCGCCACCGTCGACGGCACTTCCTGGTCGCCGGCAGACATCCGCGGCCGTTGCTTGAGTGAATGTTGATGAAGGTTGGGTATGAGAGTGGGTGGTAGAGAGGGAGAATTGGTGTGAGAGTTAGAGAGGGAGAGGATGAGTGAAAATTTAAAAAAGGGCAAAATTGGAATTTGGGGGGGCGGTAGGTAGTAATTTGAGGCGGTATTTAGCAATTCACTTATAAAGTTCATGGCTAAGTTTTGTCTTTAGTGCCAACGGTACGGGGGACCCATTATGCCATGAACATGAAGCAAGACATTGTACATGGTGCCATATGCCGTTTGGCTTAATTTACTATTCTCTACATAGTATATGATCTTTTTCACGTATTGAACCTTATCTAATTAATAAAAGTTAGTGGCAAGACTTTACTCAAACAGTAGGAATCAATAGTTATCAGTGAAAATTAGTGACAGGACTCACATTGCTACTCACATAATCACTGGCAGAACCTTACTAAATCAGTGGAAATCAGTAAAAGGACCTTACCGAATCAGTGAAAATCAGTGGCAAGACCTTACTCAATCAGTAGGAATCAATGGCTAGACCTTACCAATCAGTGGAAATCAGTGACAAGACTCACATTGCTACTCACATAATCAGTGGCAGAACATTACTGAATCAGTGTAAATCAGTGAAAGGACCTTACCGAATCAGTGAAAATCAGTGGCAAGACCTTACCTAATCAGTGGGACGATCTTACTCAATCAGTGAAAATAAGTGGAAAAGAACGTATCCTTATGTTGTTAAGTTTTTTGGACATTCATTGAGGTAGGGGTGTTCTTTTAGTTCAGAGATTATCAAATTAGTACTCCAATCTACTTTTTATCTCACATGTTGTTATTATTATTATTTTTTTTTTTGAGTGAAGCACTTGTTATTATTTAGTTTAGTGGATTGGACTTTAGTTTAATTTACTTTAGTAGAAGTTCAGTTCAATTTATTTCATTGGAGTTTAGTTCAATTTAGTGAGAACAAATATATAGTTATTAGATGACTAGTCTAATTCCTCCCCACCAATTAAACTAAGTTTCGGTGTTCCCATTCTGATTGCATTCCAATATCAGTATCGAATATTCTCACAAAATATAGACATCGAATTTGTGAAGATGACTAATAAAAAAGCTAAATCTAATTTTGTTGTCAATAGTAATCTATGGGCATATATAGTGCAAAGTTTAGTTTGACGAAATTTAGCTTGGGTTAGGCAGTATACGCCTTTACAGGTTACGGATGTTAGAAATTCTCTAATAATGTTCTCGATCTTTTTATTGGAATTAAAATGTGAAGTTATTTTGTGAAATGCTAAAACATGTGGATTATGTTTAATATACTGTACTCCTTAGTCCTTACATAAACTTAAATTCTTAATGACTTGACTCTACAAGTCTTTTTCAGGCATGTGAATGATTGATAAGTCCTGGTACTCCATTATTGTATTAGGACTTAGGAGGCTACTAGCAAATATAGATCGAGACGCACACTAATATTCGCAAGATTGGCCTTTTATCGACCAATTTCAGAGTACTTATTAGGATAGAAAGAAATGTCAGAAAGTCAAGAATACATTTGGGCACATCATGACGCTCACATGTTTATTCACGAATTCCTCATTTTATTTTACCCTGGTGTTATCCAATAAGTATTGTGTAAGACCAACTCACTGAAAGATATGGTCACTATTTAGAAATGTAAGGGTCACTTATAATAAGCAATGACAATGTTTCATTAAAAGGTAACCCTTGTCTCACAAAAAGTTATTACAAAAAAGCGTCTTATAGAAACACAATTTGCAATACCCATTGAAAATCATGGTGGAATATAATTGGTGTTCATACCTGTATATAGAGATGGCACTGGACACGGTTAGCACGAGGCACGACACGACTGAGCACGTTTTTTACATGGCACGACACGAGCACGGATGAAGCACGGGCACGAGTAACTGAGCCTGGATTTTGAAAAGAAAGCACGGTGGGGCACGGTCAGGCATGGCATGACACAACATGGCACGGCGAAATTTTTAATATTATTTGAAAAAAGTATGGGCACGGCACGCACGACACGGCAAAAGCACGAGCATGGGCACGACCTGGGCCTACCTTTTGAAAGAGCAGGCACGGCACAAAACACGACAACTATAGACACGGCACGGCACGACACTGTTCCAAAGTACGAAGGCACGACAGGAGCACAGCACGAAGCCCTTTTTTCCTGTATATGTGAAACGGAAGCAACGTACGAGGTTTCATGTGAAAGAGATAATACGGAATATAAAGCAAATTCAAAAATGGCGGGCAAATGAAAAAGAAAGCATTATTGTTTTGCTCTGTTTAATAGCTTGAGTATTGAACCAAACCTCTTGTATATTATTAAGCGCCTAAGGCATTTTTTGAAAGTGACTACACTAGAATGCTAGAGCGAGCAACGAGGGGAAAAAGGTCACTAGCACTTAGCAGTCGCAAGTAGACTATGAAGTACGTACTGTATAGTGTATACTACACTACAAAATACAAACGGGTACGGAATATTTAAGAAGTCTTTGGATGGTGACCGTCATACAATTAATGTATGTTAAAGTGGAGATTACGTACCCTTTGAAAGTGGTAGTAATTTGAAAATATTAGAAAAGGGGACGAGGTCAGACACATCAAAATTAATGTATCATAGATTGATTGTATGACATTCATTTTCTGAAGTCTTTTTTTTTTTTTTTTTTTTTTTTTTTTGGGAGCGCTTTTTTTTAAGGAGTCCGTCTAGATACAGCCCTCTGAACAATTTATCAATCCAACCCCACATATACAGTATACTCTACTTTAAAAGGAAGGGTAGCTTTCATGGAAAAAAGAAAAGGATTACACGATTTAAGGTTAACTAGGGAGGGAGGAGACACAGGAGGACATTGCCCTGTGACCCCTGTCCATGCCCTGCTGCTAACTCTAAAGCCACTACCAAGTACCATATCGCAAAGAAGATATTTAGGACTGGTTGTTATTTCATGTTAATCAATAACCACACACATACACATAGTCTATCAAACGTGCAAAATGAGTTATACAATTTTGATTGACATTCTTCCTTGGAAGGACAATATGAGTCATTAAGGGGAGCCCGACTGTATTTGGATTCTCCCCATCTTTCTTATTTCTTCGACCTTTGAAAATTATGTCAAAATTTTCAAGACAATAAAACAAAAAGTTTACTAGCGTATATTTCGTTCACTTTAGAGTAGCACTCCCGATTTCACCTCAACTTAAAAGCACATATAACCCCCACACAACTTATATTTGAACTTATTATATACTCAAGGACCAAAGTGGTAGTTCAAATTTTATATCTTTCTCAGGCTATTTATGAATACAAAATGAATTATCCCCAACAAATAAAAAAAGAATACAAATTAAAATGATATGAAGGTGAAACATTCAGGAGAAAGAGACATATGAAAGAGTGTACATAGTATGTGCTATGAGCAATATATGAACACAAAGTGAATTGTCCCAAATTGAAATAAATACAAATTGAATTGAAGGTGAAACAAATTGAGTAAGAGACAGGAAACATACGAAAAACAATGTGGAGATTTATGTACTATTGATATGTTCGATCTACTATTGCGTGCATTCTTTCCTCTCCATCGTCACATTATTTGAGCTTGAGGCTCCACATATGACTTTACTATGAGTAAATAGTTTTCATTTTTATTTTTCCATTTTTATTTTATTTTGGATGCATGAACTTTTACCTTTCAACATCTAATCAGAATTATATTTCAGAATCTTTCAATAATCTATCACTACTGGCTTATTTACTATTACTATTGTTTTACATTAATTTTACAAAAGAACACATCAGCAAGAACTATCTGGATTCACATACTTCAAGCACCTTACATCTAACCATTAAACAAACTACACGAGCAATAATCATTTCGCTGTATTACGTGATCTGATCTTAATTAAATGAGTACATCTGGAATCAATATAACGTGTTAAATTTATCACCAGCAGGGCTATATTTGGCTCAATTGTAGTTAAGTTCGGTTCAATTCAATTTTATTCATTTTAGTTAAATTCACTCCAGTTTATTTCATTTTAGTTATGTTCATTATAACTTAAATAATTAATTATTCCACTATATAATATTCACGATGATATATGTATCGATGGAGAGAGTTTCACGCAAACTTTCAAATGAACCCAAAATTGAAAGAGAATTTCGACAAGCTATAGTTATAATTAAATAAGTAAAGATCGCACTTAAAAGATCAATTTAGTTTAGTTCGGTTCCAACTAAGTTTAAATCAGTCTAATTCAGTTATATTTTTGTTATAAATTTAGCTACCTAAGGGTAGTCTACTACTACCGCTACCGAGTAGGCTTATTAAGTTCAAATCCCACTATTCTGGACCGTTTTCAAAGGGCACTTTCCAATGGGTCCTGACAAGCCATATGGATGAGGAGAGCAACACTACATACAAGTCAAGTGATGGTCCATCCTAAAACCAATTGACAATATAAATAGTAGCCCACGTGACCTATATGTTAGTATTTCTCCCTTAAATATTCCGATGTGAACTCTAGTCCTCACTATTCTTTAACACCTCCTCTTATCTTTATTGCTGAGTATGTATCATTTGTACTGGAGGACCAGAGGAACGACTGTACTGTTACGAGTTAAATACAATGAATATGGTATATGTTCAACAAGTTTGGCTCAGGTATATAATACTTTCTCCTTTTCAAATTGAGCTTCTTGTTTCTTTTTATGCGGTCTACGAGACAACACTTTGACCATCAATAACTATAATTATATTAATATCCAAATTATAAAAAGTTGATATTGTGAAAGTACAACTAAAAATGAATCCATGAATACTATTTTGATATTGTAAATCTTCGTATTTCTTTGACAAATCAAAAGTTAAATTTTGTAAAGTTTGACTCAAAAAGTCCAACAGAAATCTCAATTTGGAATGAAGAGAGTAATATACTCCAGTATTACCATATATATCATCATAATTCACAAGAATGGGCTAATTAGCTAAGAGTTGTTTTCTCCAAGTGGGATAAAGTTGTCGATTCTTTTCTTTTAGTTCCGATCCAGCATTAATTGTTTAGCGCCCAAACCATATAATCTAATCTAGTCTAATCTAATCCTCATACAACTTCGGTCTTCAACTAACTTAATTTGGTCAAACATTCTAGAAGTAACGTACAATTAACAAAGAAATCTAAGAACACCAAGTCAGGATTGCTATTGCTAGTCCATGGAAAGAAACGTCTTCTAAGTGATAACTAATGTTTCTTTTATTTTTGGGTTCAAGTGCGTGACTTCAAATTTATAAATATTCTCTTAAAAGTTGAGTTTCCAATTTCGTCGAAGGCAGGAGCCACGCACCTAGCCATGAGAGGATTATTGAGGGGGGTTGGTTTTTGATTACGTAACGTACGTGCGATTGGTTTCCTTTGGCCTTTGACTCTGCTTTTCTGAATGTGGTCGTGATAAGATCTAATGACTCAAACTCTTTTGCGGAAACTAATTAACATCACTAGATTCATTACAACACATAATCTATTGAGATAATGACAAATAGCAAGTGACCAGCCTGGCAGCCTACACTATTTTTTATTTTTTTTAATTGCAATTTCTTGATTCCTTTTTCTTTTTGTGGTAGGATTGTAGGAAGCATAAGTGACGGTTTGTTCTCCCCAACTTATTTTTGTTTATTTTTATTTATTTCAGCAAACTTCAGCAAATTTCAACAAAGTTAAATAAAGTTAAACAAAGTTCAACAAACCAATATATAAACTAGTTATAAAAAACACTTGAATCAACAAGATTCAACAAAAATAAACGAAGTTCAACGAAGTTCAACAAAGTTAAATAAAGTTAAATAAAGTTCAACAAAATTCAACGAAGTTTAACAAAAATAAATTTTCAGTAATAAATATAAACGTTTTTCAGTTAGGGAGAACAAATCCTAAATTAGCTTAGTGGCGAGGTTGGGCCAATGTAATTAGCTTAGCGGTTACCACTGAATTCTTGGTATCATACTTTAGGTGCGTATCATTTTCCTTTTACGTTTGCTGTATCTATACTGCACGGACATTTGTATTTCATGTCGAGCAAAACTATATATATAAGGAGGAAGTTAACGATTCAAATTTGTAATTAAGTACTTACTATATTTAAATTTTAGGATGGTGATTTTTATTTATTTAGTACGGAGTATGTCCTATCTTGGTCCAATCTTCAATGTTTTATCACCTAAGTGTCCGACCTAGTAGTTGACACATTAGGGTGGAGCTTCAATCATATCAATATTCTAGTCTTTTGGTAAGCAGCTGGCAGCCCCGCCCAATTGGGTAGTTTGGAATTTGGATAGCTGGACTGGGCTCATATGCTCCACACGCCTTAAACTGGACTGGGCCGAAATGTCCCTTTCTTTCTTCTTATCAGCCTCAATGAGCATCCACTCTCGTTTCTTTTTTTTTGAACTTCTATTTTTCTTATTCAGAGTAGTAGGAGTAAAATAAAGGCCTTTTTTTTCCTCCCCTTATTTAGGCCTTGTTCTTTTCGCCGTTTCCATGTTACATTCTGTTCCGTTTTGCACCGCACCGTAATTTCCGTTCTGTTCTGCACCGCACCATAATTTCCGTTCCGATCCACACCACACAAGTTATATTTATTACTCCATTCCGTCCTACGCTGCAATTTCCGTTCTGTTCCGCACCGCGCTGCAATTTCCGTTCCGTTCAGTTTCGTTCCCCGCATCATTCCGTTGACGAGAACATGGCCTTAGTAAGAGTACACATAATCTTACCTAAATGATCTTATAGTCTTCAAAAAAATTGAAGGCCGCCATAAAACGCTATAAGCTACCTTTATTATTCTCAGGGGTTGTTTGGCCAAATTTCTTCAAATTTCAGCTTCTCCCTCTCATTTTCTTCATATCCTCCTCCATCTACCATCAAATTCAGCTTCTTAGAAGCTGAAAATAGCCCCCAAACAGCTTAGAAGTAGAAGCTTTAATTTGCAGCTTATATTTTTGGCCACCTTGAGGGATATTTTTAGCTTCTTAAAAGTTGAATTTAACAGTAAAAGGAAGAATATGAGAAAAATGAGGGAGAGAAGCTGAAGTTTAAAAAATGTTGACCAAGCACCCTCTCATTACTAAATATTGAGAGCTGTTTATTTTTCCTATCAAATCATAAAATTAGAAATACAAAAATAACTTTTAAAAATGTTGGTTCAATAAATCTGTCGTAATGGACCAATGGTTTATAAAAAGTAAAGCATGATACTAGTAAGCAAGACAAACATAAATAAATAAATTTGATCACATTGACCCCAACTGTGCTTTTTGGTTATCATGTTAGCATTTTCAGGTATTATCAAGGGTAAATTATATTGAGGTATACTGAGGTTTGCAAAACTGCAGAGATGTATACTCACATTTTGACTAAATATATTGAGGTATACTCCTGATTACCTTTTGATCGTTGACCAAAGTTAAACTAATTTTTGGACATAAATACCCATAGTATACCTCATTGAAAGTTTTTTTTTAAAAAAATTATATGTCGATCTTGGTAACAAATTTCAGCACGATATGATACAATCAACAAAAGATATACGAGCATGCACTGCAAAGTAAGTGGGAAATCATTGCATAATAATTTTTTCCATAAACTTTCAATGAGGTATACTAGGGGTATTTACGTCCAAAAGTTTGTTTGACTTTGGTCAACGGTCAAAAATTGGTCAAGAGTATACCTCAATATATTTAGTCAAACGTAGGTATACTTCTCTGCAATTTCGCAAACCTCAATATACCTTAATATAATTTACCCTATTATCAATTATGGGTTATTATGTGATTCTATCTCATGCATATCCTCTGATAGAGTATAGTTAGGGTGTTAAACAAAACAAGGGCTCAAGTTGAGGTGAAGACAAGACATGCATGCTCAACTTGAACTTGGGCGGTCCCATGAATTAATTAATAATGATGGATAGAAATGGACAACCCAACGGGCCCAACCTAAACCCAATGTTATTTGGCCCATGAGAATAATGGAATCGAAAGGGGACTACCAATTCGCATTTGACTTGACCCTTTCTTTCCAAATTCCAAAGCCTGGCAAAGTGGCAAGTGGCAAGTGGCAAGTGGCAATGGCAAAGGACCCTGAAGAAAGGGAGAATGATAGGTTGACCATTGATCCATTAGGTTGTCAACCCACTTATTTTATATGTCTATCTTTCTTCTCTATCATTATATTCTCTCTCCTCTATTTTTAAAAAGTGGTATTTAAAAAAGGCGAAAGATAAATACAAATAAGTGATGAGTTAGCCACCCACTGAATAAACCAAACATTTTCCAGAAAAAAAATACTCATACTAGGAGGCTGCAGGTGCACGTGAAGCCAGCCACCATGCATGCACCTGACGTGGCCCACACACTTATTGCTCCTGCTCTACTTCCTCCCAGTGTCAAGATGTCAAACCCCCTTAAATTAAAAATTGAAACAAACAAACAAATGAGAGGTGGCCTATCAACATAGAACTATGACCACCATCCAAACTTTCCACTCCTTACAATTGTCTTTTATCCTTTCTATCTTACCCATTGTCTTCATTCTTGAAATATAGTACTCGTACTATTATTTTTATTTTTCATTTTGAATTTAGTTTATAGTCTAAATAATATAAACAATTAGTCATGGTAATAAAATTTAAATGAATACAAATATGCAAATCCAAATCCATTTATTCAACATCATAATTCATTTTCCGTGCTAAATTTGAGTCTAAGAGCATTCAAGCCGATTCTGAATCTAATTTTCTACATTAAACTTGTATCATACATTTGATAACTTTTGGCTTTGTTTGGATGATTAAACCAAAAAGGGTCTATCTTTTAAAATAAAGATTAAAATTACATTAAAATAACATGTGCTGAATTGAATAGTAAAAAATGGACTACCAACATAGAACACTGACCAGAGATCAAACTTTTTAGTATAATACTCGTATCTAATATTGAAGTTCAAATCTTACACATAGCATCGTCATATACACGTTAGTTAATCCAAATCGATAGCAGCAACCAATAAGGGCAGTGGTCTACTAGTCTACTGGTTCTAAGCTTACTTTTAAGTGGTTTGATAAGGTTGAATTTGAATTTTCATTCCTCCACACCTCTGTGTCTGCTTGTTTCTAAGAACTATACTAGCTTTTGTTGGTGCTACGTTGATGGGGTCAGCCAGTGCGTATGCTGGTTGTTCAATAAATCTGATATGTTCCTTGTTGAGTACGAGAGTTCAAACATGACGTAGCGGGAGGTGTCTCGTTCGCCATTCAGTTGGACTATTCTCTTTCTGATGAGAAAAAAAAAAAAGAAAAATCAATAGCAGCAACCAAAAAGGCATAAAAGCCCCTGGCCCATTTGCTCATTGTCTATTGGGACATTATAATTTTTGGTGCATATTGGGTCATTGTTACATTACGAACGGCTCAAACACCAAGACGTTGAATAGAGAATGAATCAGCCGTTTGGTTCCTTTAAGACAACTTCCACCCGTCACTTTGGACCGTCAAATAATTCCGTCATAATTTAACACTTTCAAGCCCGCCATTACCAATATTTACCCCTAACCCCCCTTACCTATATATACAAGTTTCCATTTCCTTATCATTTACACACACAATTTTCTCTACCAATTTAACTTCTTGTTCAAATTAAGCTAAGAAACAAATAAGGCACTTGAAGAATTACTAATAGCAATATTATGGAAGGTGACAATAATAATAGAGGAAAGTCATCATCATCATCATATTCAGGTGAACAATCAGCCTCCAAGTATAGAGGGGTTCGAAGGCGTCCATGGGGGAAGTTCGCGGCCGAGATACGTGATCCGAAGAGGAACGGTGCGCGTCTATGGCTCGGAACGTACGACACGGCCGAGGAGGCTGCTAAGGCCTATGATCGGGCAGCCTTCACCTTAAGGGGTCACCTTGCCATACTCAACTTCCCTAATGAGCAACACTATCATTCGGGTGATACTTCTACTTCTAGTAGTGTTTTAGGAAGAAGTTATAATAATAGGGGGAATAATAACTCTTCTTCATCTAGGGAATCATCACAAGAGGATTCTCATCAAAGGCATCAAGTTATTGAGTTTGAATATGTGGATGATAATGTGTTAGAGGAGCTTCTTGATGCACAACAAGAAGGAAGAGAAAGTAACTAGATAGCTAGCTAGTGCTACAATTTCCCTCCCTTTTTAATTTCAACTTGTGGGGTTTCAAAATGAAACTTATATAGGTAGATGTGGACAAGTTTCAATAAACTCTAAATCTTACATACATACATCTATTTATCTACTTTAATTTCTCAAAACTTTTAAGACAGATAGCTAAGCTTGTTATATGCGTCCTTTTCTCTTTTGATGATAATTTAAATCAGAATTAAATTTACTTTGGTGATTACTCCCCTTTTTTTTTTAAAATTTTTTTTTATGTACTTTTCAATTTGTTTAAATTCATTAATATCATGAAGGGTTCATGCCACTAATGCATGTAATATGTGTAATATGCTATATTTGCGCATTGACAAACAACTCAATTTGGGTGTAATGTAGTTGAATTCAGATTTTAAAAGGTCTCCTATAAGGCTGTTTCAGGTGAAGCGTCCTCTATAGTCAAGCATAACGTCATGCTTATTAAAGTGAGCCTTAATTTGAACTCGCATTATATGAGTTTTTGTGTTTATATATATATATACACTTTATCAATAAGATCCTTTTTGGATGAGATAACTTACAAAATAATTAGAAATGATAGAACTAATTAATTAGTTCCATCATATTTTTGGAGCAATGGTTATAGTTTATGCTTAAATCACCATATATTGTCTTATGTAACACTAACTGTTGCGTGTTGCCTGGCTTTGATTATCTCTCTCCGTGCAAGTACAGATAGTCTCCGTATAATTAAGCTTGTTTCCAAGCCACTTTCGTTTCTTCGATCGGTTGGCGGTTCTTCTCGTCAGTTTGTGCATTTTCATTGAAGAAAATAACTACACCTAGCTACCGTATGTATGCCGTACCTATTATAAATGTTCTGATGTTACATGCGTTATTCATTTCATCGTACATGTCTTGAAATTTTGGTATATTTCTTGGCTTAGATTTCATTGTACAACTGATAAATGGTGAAATTATGTTAAAGTGGGTTGTTCACATTGGTCAATAAAGAGTGCCTTGAGGTGTTTATAACTAAGGGAGTTACTTCACCCATTGTCAATTGATTTTAGGTTGGAACCTCACTTATGTTATAAACACTCTCTTAATGGACCCAATTATAAATCTTAACATGGTATCAGAGCGGGCTTCGGTCCTGCCTTTATGACCCCTTGTTTGGCCCACATGTAGAAGCCCAAATGAGGCGATTGTGCGGCGGGGTATTGGTCCAAGCTTCAGCCCAAGATGGGTCTTTGCGTGAGGCGGGGTGTTGAAGTGGGTTGTCCCACATTGGTCAAGAAAGAGTGCCTTGAGGTGTTTATAACTAAGGGAGTTACTCTACCCATTGCCAATTGATTTTGATTGGAACCTCACTCATGTTATAAATACTCTCTTAATGGAACCCAATTATAAATCTTAACAAATTCCACCTTATTGACTTAAAATCTAATTTGATTTGATTTGATTGGTTGATTCATTGGTCGTTTAGTTTAGTTTTCTATCACCAACATAAGATTTCTGACCTTCCCTAGAAAAAAGTTAGCAATTGAATAACTAGCTACTAGGCTTTTAGTCTCGTTCCATGAACTAGATAGTTTACTTGTAAGTTTACAGTTTAGCCCATACATTTAAGGTATATGTTTTTTTTTGAGAGGGCATTTAAGGTATATGTTGAAATAAGGTTATACTAGTGTATTACTCTTTAATCTATGTAGAAAAAAGAAAAAAAAAAAAATCTAAAACGCCTTATATAATGGAACAAAGGAGTATGTGTGTCATAGTGATATTTGACTGAAATTTAAGTCGTTCTCTCAATATTTTAGGGAGGGTTGGTGGAATTGGATTTAGTTTCTTTAAATTGTCAAGTCATGCCATTTGGGCATTTGGTATGTAACGATGAAGATAATTGAGAGGCTTATGGAAGATGCTTATTGGGCTACAAGCTTAATTACCAATTTTTTTTTTTTTTGCTAGTAAGCTTAATTACCATACGCCAAAACTAAAACTTGAGAGAATTCAACTTTTTGTTTGCAGTCCATACAATTACAGCCACACAAATTTTTTTTTTTTTTTTACTTTCCTTTATCGTACTCATCAGTAACGTATAGATTTTATCTTTAATTTGTATAAGCCAAAGCACACTTTTTAGTTTTTTATACTACTCCATATTGATTGAATGAGTCAAGTAAGTGGTCTAATCATGGAAGATGATGCTTGGAGTTGTTTAAAGTAGTCTTGACTCATTAATTTCTTCGAGAGAGAGAGAGAGAGAGAGAGAGAGAGTCAAAGTGATGACTAGCTAATCAAACTATGGAAAGTCAAGTGAGCAAAAAGGGCGTGGGTTTGACTTTGTGTTTTGTCACTTTCTTTGTTTTTAGGGTCCTACATCGCTATTCGCTTCTCACTTTAAACAAATAGATTCATGTCATTCATCCAATCTAATTTACAAAGGTGAAAGGGAAATTTCATTGTGAATTTGTGATGGAGGGTTAACGTAAATGATGGATGGGAGTATATGAGTACAAATGGACATATTCCTATATGGATGTTAACTAGCTTAGTTGATAGTGTTCATTTTCGACCGGAATATTGTTATATAAGACATATCAACGAAAGAATTTATTGGACACCACTTTTCAAATACAGTAGAATAAAACTGAATCGAAAAACTTGTTTAAGACATTATTTCCGTAACTTTTGGTGATACGATAATCACTTTTTAGTAATAACAAGGGTCACGTTCATAATAAGTGACCCTTACATTTCTAAGTAGTGACCCAATTTTATTGTGTGTTGGTCTCACAACAAACTGATTTTATCATGAGAGGAAGAATTCCCGTCCTTCTGTCCACATCGGCTGGTACAACGATCCGAAGAACCGACTTTCGGTTGGATGCTAGGTTGTTCAATGTGCCCTTGCACATCCAACGATTATAGAGATTAGCACACACTTTTCAGTTTCCCTGCAGATTTCAGCTTCTACATCAGTTCACCATGAAGTGGGAAACCATCGCGCAAAAAGAAGACTAAGATTGAAACCCACCTCCCCACAGGGTAATGAAAGTCCCCCATTTTCCTTCATTTTCTCCATTACCCCCTTAATCATTACCCTCATCACCACTTCACATTACTATTTTAGCCTAAAATCCATTCCATTAACCCCCTTAATCATTACCCCAAACAAACGGCCCCTAATACTCCTATATTTCATATCAACATCTGCAAATCACAATTTGACAATTCAGTGCAGCCAGACACCATCACGATCCAAGAAGACTTTTCTCTTCTTACTACACTGGATATAGAGTATTCAGCAAATATTGGTCACTTTTTCTCATATAAAGGGGTCTCAATGTTCACACACCTTTTGACATACACAGCAACAGAAGTGCAAGATGCAGGACAAAATAAATGAATCACCAATCTTTGAAGTCAGAACATCCATTCTTTTAATGGCCAAATAACGTTTTGGCAGAAAACATAAAGTACGTACAGGGGCACACAAGTGTTCTGCGCTGCGATATCAATATCATCTGGCCAGTCCAACAGATCAGATGGAGATGGTGAGAGAATGATTTAATCCATAATTCACTACATCCAATCTAACTGCATATCTCTAGTTGATTCCTTTTCTTCTCCAGATAAGAATGATTTTTTTGGAAGTTCAGGATAGCACAAACCAAATGACGAAGACCGATCTCAGGCCAAAGCACAGAAGGGCTATACAAAAGGGAACTTCCACTCTGCCAAAGGAGAAAATTGCTCAAGCGGGCTTCACCAGATGTACGAACCAAAATATCAGGAGGAGGAGCAACTCGCATATACATATGCCTCTCGATATCTACTAAACCAATAGAATTTGTGTCTTTCTTGTCCCCATTGCAATTATAATCAATCAAACCATATGCTGCTCCGCAAGAATCTAAAATATTTAGTTCATCCCATTTTTCTTCACAAGATTGTTCAACAGCATTGACAATCTCATTGGTAGAAGTGTAGGCGATGCATATTGAGAGCACTGCTTTTGAGTTGCCAGCTGTTGCTGCCATAGCCCTCTCAGCAGCCAACCTTACAGACTCGTCCAAAAGCCTCAAGTCCCCAATAAAGTGAACTCTAATGCCATACTGATTCACAATGCTCTCTTGTTTTATCAAACCTTCTATCTTTTCCTTTATAAGATCCATTACTGACTGAACTTCTTCGGGACGTCTTTTGAAATTCTCAATGCTGAAGGCATATATAGTAACATATTTTACATTCAGCTCATAGCAGTGATTGAGCATGGACATTAGAGCTATATACCCTAATTTATGGCCTGTCCCTTCCTCCAAATTGGACTTCTTACCATATCTTCGGTTTCCATCCATGATAAAAGCAATATGATCAGGGATTGGTCCAACAGAGAGAATACCAAATAAGCATTTCCGAGCAAAAGTACCTAAGTTACTCATTATTGAAGTCCTCTTATGTTTGCTTTCGTCCATTTCAGAAGCTTGGCAAAATGCTCCTACTTCCCAAGAAATGACCTGTAACAGCAAATCATAATAAGATGAACTGTAAACTTGAAAGAATAATAATACTCCCATAATAGATGGAAAACATCCATGTTAACATAATTTGTCAACATTAAGGGTTAGATACTAGAATTTCACACTTATTATGATTGTGAGGCTTACATATTTGAATAAAGATTTTCACACTTTTTAAATGCTTGATTGAAATAACAGTGAAACAAGGACTGGCAACACTGGCAATTTTTGGGCTAGGAGTGAACTTGGTATTGCATCTGACAAGAGTACTAGGGCAAGACACTGCTGATGCAGCAAATACTGTCGGAAAATGGACTGGAAGTCTGGAACTGTTTATCTATTCTCTCTTTTTGGTGCCTTTCTTAGTGATTCCTACTGGGGAAGATACAAGAGTTGTGCCATTTTCCAAGGCGTCTTCGCCGTTGTAAGTTTCACTCTGATTATTTCCATCCAGTTAGTATACATGATTTAAGTTCTAGATCATATATGTCAGTTTCTTATTACTTTTTATTTTTAATGATAGGGCCTGCATTCACTGTCATTATCATCATACTTGTTCTTACTCAAGCCTAGGGGCTGTGGTGATGGTAAAACACTTTGCGACTTCCACTCTGATTTCCATGTAACATTATTCTACATGTCTATTTACTTGGTAGCGCTTGGCTATGGAGGATATCAACCAAACATTGCAACAGTTGGGGCTGACCAATTCGATGCAGAAGATCCTAAGGAATGTAGCTCTAAGATGAGTCTAAGAGAAATAAGACCAATAAAGCTCCAATACTTCCAAGTTCCACCACAAAGTTTGAGACAAATAAGAGTGTTAATGATCATACAGTTTTCCCAATTTTAAGCAAAACAACTAGAAATGAATGCGACTAAGCTCATCACAAATGCAATTACATTGTTATACCAAAATTCACCAGTGTGGCAATCAATAAAGTACTTTACACAGTATATATATTGTTACTGATCCAATTTCACTAATGCAGCCTTGAGTTTACTGGATTCATAAGATAGACAAGAAAAGATGTAACCCTCAGTTGGGTCACAACCACAGAATGCATATAGCATCTAATTACATAGCTTGGCAATTAGGATTATACTCTTTGGCAGAACACATATCATTTTGCTAATTGTACAAAGCAGATCTTAAAAACCAAACCAATTGAACATTCAACTTTATGAGTACCTAAACTAAATCAACATTTGCCATGGATCAACAGCTAATATCACAAATCGTCTAGTTCAACAAAACCTAAATTTTTTGCATTACCCATGTCAAGGATTTCAGAAAAATAGCCATATAACTCAATTGAGGAGGTACACATACTAGGAGACTCAATTGAATCAAAATTTTCATTCAGGCATTTAATCAAACACATGATAGCCGTAGGTGAAACCAATTGGTCAACTATCTCAATGAATAAAACCCGAAAACGCACACTTGAATTAACACACAAAGATAGAGCACACAAACCTGTCGTTTAAAAAAATTCGAGCTTCTGAGTCTGGAATTTGAAGAGAAATCCCTAATCTTCAGCCACAAAAAAAAAAAAAAATACGTGCTCCCTAATTTAGTGCGTTGATACAGAGAAGGGAATCTTATGGATTCGAAATTAATGAACGAAAATGTTGCTTTGATGGAGAGAATCGCGATGATTTTAGAGATAGAAAGAGAATAGTTATGCTAGAAAATCGAATGAGAGCGAAAAAAGAAGAAGACGATGAAGCTAATAGTCCAACACAAGGAAGATGGAACTGTTTGGCCCACTGGATTCAGAACACCAGGTGGTCGATGAAAGCGAAAAGCAGAATTTGGAGAGAGAGAGAGAGATTCAGATTATGGTAGTCTTAGTCTACCAAGTGGTAGCGATCAAAGTCGTGGTGGCAGTTGAAGTTCATCAACCTGGTTTGATCTCATTGGTTGGGTTTTCTGTTAAAAATTTGTTAAAAAGTGGTTGTGGGCCTTAATTCTTCCCGAGCCGATGTTTTTTTTTTTTTTTTTTTTTAGGGTCTACTTTTGTCAAATCATGTCTCCGCATAAAATAAAAAAAATAAAAAACGATGTGGAGTTTGCTGGTTCAAGATCATAATTCAAGGGTTTTCAGCTAATAAGAAATACCTACACGAATTTATTTGTAGAATACACGATATAAGATTGCGTCTTAACCATGTTTAAATGGATCTTATTCACAAGACTTCTTGGATGATCAAGATACAACACGTCTATCGAGAAGCGAACTCTGCTGCTTGCGAACTACAGTTTAGTGATTCCTGAAGTCATCAAGGAATTTGATGCCTCTATCCCTAGTATGATGAGTGTACTTTTTGTAGACCTAGTTGAATTTGCAAAGCCTAGGATGACTCTCTTGTAATTTAATTTGTGTTTTTTGGGCGTTTATTAACGCCTTCCATGTTACCAAAAAAAATAAATATATTGAAGTAAGTTTCCGATTGTCATTATTGTAATTTTCCTTTTTTTGGCCACAAGGGAAAACCGGTAGGAAATGAGGGTGGTAAGGGGAACCTAAATCCGTTAGTCTTGATAGTTTGAAATTTGGTCTTGTAGGTACACGACTAACCCGTGTAAACAATCGAGTAATCAATTCATCTAACTAACTTCATGAACCTTCAAAGCTTCAACATTGAATTGAGTTGCACAAAACAGAGAATTTCAGAGCATATATAAGGGTAACTAGGGATGATTGGATGTGAGATTAGTGGAGACGAATGCTGATGAAGGTTAAGGAACTCCACTTCTAAGCAGAAAGCGAAAGCGGGTTGATTGACATTGCCTTGAGGTGACGAATATGTTTTCTTCCTGCAAATGTATTCAAATTGGTGTAATCGTGTAGAGTAATCAGAATTTTTTTGTTCAAAACTATCCCTTTACCTATGGATCAAGCTGCCATAAGAATTCATTATCTTTTGCTGACATGCAAGCTGACAGTAAAAACTTCATAGCTGAATAAATGTATACCGTACACATAAGGTGCATGACATAGACATGAGAAAATGCTACTTTATTTATGGTAAAAAGCTTAGTACAATATGCCTTAACCATATGTATGTTAAGCCCATGTTACATGCCCAAGCCTTACCAGTTATGACAGAGTTTGCTGCAGAGTTTTACAAGTTTTCATACAAGATAAGCCTCCAATACCTTGTCAGTCTCTCCTACATAGGCCGCCTTAAAAGTTTTAAGGAATTCATTATATTGAACACACTTATAAATGGGAGGATTTTCTTCACTAGTAATAGCTTTTGCAGGTTCAACAAGGCAGTCCTTTGTTGGCTCCATGAAGAAGGCTGCAGTTATCCGAGCTTCATCTTTGTTTGTCACTGCTCGATGTTCCGTGCTTACCATCTTTCCATTGCTAATTATCTGCACCAAATTGCAAAATGAAGATCAACTTAAAACCTCTCTATTCCCTACAAGAAGAACTATTAGACCATTTGATTTCAGAGACTGTCCAACAGAAATTTTATGCACTGTCAACAAGTCCTGATTCAAGCATATATAATCATCAAAATTTCCTACAGAAGTACTTATTAAAACTCGAATTGGATTTACTATGTCATATTTACAATCTTAGAGCTTGAAATAATATTTCTTATCTACATTGCAATTGATATAGGTACCTGTAATTGGTGACCAACATTAATCACAAATGCATCAGGAATGGCATCGACACCAATCCATTCCCCGTCCTTCAAGACTTGAAGGCCTGGAACCCGCCCTTGAAGCAGTACTGTCAAGAGGGAAGGATCACAATGCTTTCTAGTTCCCAGTGTCAGGCTGGGATCAGGGCAGGGAGGATAATGATGAACAGCCATAACTTGCTCCTGACTTCATTCTTTCGCAAAATAACCAGGTTCAAGTCCTAGTCCTTCAGCTATCAGCTCCAGAATTCTGGATCCCAGTCCCCGAGCTTCAACCGCATACTTTCCAACAACTTCCCTGCAAATTTTGGAGAGGATATATGACATTTTTGTTCCATACCTAGTTCCAATTTCAATCTTTCTATATGATGGATCGGAGGAGATATTACCGGTATCTGGTAGGCTGTTGGGGCCAATGTTGCATGCATTCTTCCAAAGGAGTACAACAAAGTCTTAAAGAGTCTCTCCAGTTGTGAAACTCTTCTTTTTCATAGTCAGCATTGCTTGTGATAAGTAAACATTTCTCATTCCTCAAGTGTCCAGATTTCTCCTCAGCAGGAAGCTCAAAGAATTCCTTGAAGACATCTCTTGTATCGTCCATTAATCTTATTGGCACTCCATGGTTGATCACCTGTTCAACTACTATTAGCTTACTTTTAAGGCCACAACCCTGATATAGAAAGCAAGCATTACGATTTACGAACCTGAAAGAAACCGAACTCTTGGGCAGCCTCCATAATCTGCTGAACTATCTTTGCGCGATCATCTCCCACTGCCTTCTCCAGGTCTATGACAGGTACAGTCTTGCATGTGGGAACAACATCCTGACCTGGTCTTTTTTCAGGCGGGAATATATATTTTTCGGGCAATATCTTACCATTGGACCAGCTAGAAACAAACTTCTCCATGTTTGAAATCTCAAGAAAATGTATTGACTTCAGATTGCACACAAAATGGTGGCAGAATCCTCACTGGATGTCGGTGTTAATTGTCGTACGGTGCTGCAAATGACACAAGGCTACTAGATGTAAGCTAAATCGCACTGCAAGAAGTTACAATGAATTGGCAGATAAAACTGCAGTAGTTACATAATAGAAAAAACAGATCAGCACAAGATCATAGTTTAAGAAGTTTGGTAATTAAGCCCATAGAACCGTATACTTAGGCTCTAAGATTAAAGCTACTAAAATGAAATAAAAATGGTTAGTAAACTACAGTATACATGAAAAACCTGCAACAATTACAACAGAATGCAGTAAAACTGTAACCAATCTCAGATTCTCACTGTTTAAACTTTCAGTAAGACACATCAGATCAGCATGAACCATCTAATACAATTAGAAAGAGAGGGGAAAAACAGAGAAAAAGGATAAATGAGCTTTGAGTAGTAAAAGAAGAGCCACACTCATACTAAGCCTGACCAGGGCAAAATGAAGGTGGTTTGTGACAGCAACAGAAGATCAAGATCAATCAAACTTGTCCCATATATCAAATAGCACAATCATATTAGATCAAGAACCACTTGGAACCAGAAAGCTGTGAAGGCAACTAATAAGAAATAACTGAAAAACAGAAACAAGAACAAAAAGGAAGAAACAGAAATATGGTGCTACACTGTTACTTACAAGAGGTGCACCATGGAAATGCTCCAATGATGATTGATGAGCAAGAAGTAAGCTTCTCTTTTTCTTTTTTTTTTCTTTTTTTTCTTTTTTTTTTTTTGAAAGAGGAAGAGCAAGATTTCAATTATGTAAAAGTCACTACATTATTTTTTTTCTTTTCTTTTTTCAATCAGTTGGCATCAACTGGTTGATTGTGGCGTAACGGCATCAATGAGTACTTTTATAATGTGCGATCTCTAGAAAAAGAAGTAATAATGGGTACCACATGTAAAAGGATTTTATTATAAAACGAGTAGCAAACAAGCAAGATAGTATAATGCGGTATTTGTCACCATTGTTGATAAGGTGGTCTAACCATTTCAGGATACACGTACAGGAATGAGCGAGTAATTTAGAAAGAGTAACATAACATTATTCCAATAATCAATAGCAAGCTGAAATATAGTCAAGATTTGTGTACATGTTTTTCGGTGGGTATAAGCTTCCAATGCTGCACCACAGACTCAGTGTGTCCCATGAAAGCTGCCTTAAAACTTTGTAGAACATCTCCATATCGAATAGCCTTATAGATTGGTGGATTCTCTGCGCTAACTATAGCTTTTGCAGGTTCTATTATGCAGTCCCTTGTTGCTTCGATGAGGAAGGCTGCACTCGTCCGAGCTTCAGTTGCATTTGTCACTGCTCGATGCTCAACACACTTCAGCTTCCCATTACTAACTATCTGTACCAAATTGCAAGAAACACTGCCAGTCAAACTACATATAATTCAATCATTACGGGTCCATCCAGAAAACAATTGACAAGTATTAGGCGCGTGCATGGAGTAGTAACCCACTTGACTTATATATTATATGTTGGTATCGTCCTCAGTTCAACAATAATAATAAGGTACTACGTACCTCTAATTGATGTCCCAAGTTAACCACAAATGCATCAGGAATAGGATCCACAGCGAGCCATTTATTATCGATAAGGACTTGAAGCCCCGGAACATTTCGTTGAAGAAGTATGGTTATGAGGTTAGGATCAATGTGCTCTCCCATTCCAATGGTGAGACTAGGATCAGGGCATGGTGGGTAGTGGTTGACAACTAACACTGGTTTTTGACTCATTTCTTTTGCAAAGTATACTGGTTCAAGTCTTAGTCCACCACATATAAGCTCCAGAATAGTTGATCCCAATTCCCTCACTTTGACCACATATTCTCCCACAACCTCCCTGATTGAAATTTGGAAAATTATTAGTAGTTGACATAGTTAATGTTCTCCGAAACACTTGAGATGAATGAGATACTATATACTGTACTGTATTACCTGTATCTGGTGGGTTTTTGAGGCCAATATTGCATGCATTCTTCCAAAGGATTGCAAGAATGTTTTAGAGCATCCCTCCAATAATGAAGTGCTTCATTATCATAACCGATATTGCTTGCAAATAGTATGCATTTTCTTTTAGGGTCTGATGAGCAGAATCTTGATTTCTCCTCTGCAGGAAGGTCAAAGAATTCTTGGAACATACTTCTTGCATCGTCGATCAATCTTCGCGGTACTCCATGGTTAATCACCTTCATCACCATAGACAATGAAATGAAAGATCATGAACCAAATTAAAGAAGGGAATTTGTTGATTTAAGTTTTAAGCCTATATATATATATATATATATATATATATAACATACATTTTAGTTATACTTATTTTTAAAGATGAAAACAAGAAACTTCATTTTGTACCTGAAAGAATCCAAAGTGTTGAGCAGCATCCATAATCTGGTGAACTAATTTGCAGTGATCAAGTTTTTCTGCATTATTGCCAAGATCTATTACTGGTATATTATGTGATGTAAGAACAAGATGATCCCCTGGTCTTTTTCCTGATGGAAATACATAATTTTCAGGCAATTTCTTACCATCAGACCAGCTGGATACAAGCTTCTCCATAATTTGATACGACAAGAGCAGAAAAATATAGAGTAATTAATAGGACATCAAATGGAACAAGCAAAGCAAGCAGGTGTAACTTTATAAAGCTGAATTGACAGATCAATACTTGATAGTTTATCATCCTTAACAAATAAGTATTTTAGTAGATGGATTGGAATCTTGGATATCGGTTTGTCAAATTTTCAGTAGTACTTGCTCGTTGGAAAAAGTCATAATCACATTATTTAGGATTATGATCAAATTAGCCCTTTATTCCTCTTCTTCCTTGCATAGTGCCATTTTATTCCTCTTCTTTCTTTCCATTTGAGTCACCATAACTGAACTGAACAAAGACAAAACAAAACTGAATAATAATAGTAATATGGGAGTGAAGTAAATCATTAAACCGAACCAATTACTGCAAGAGTGAAAATGAACACACCTATATATATATTGGAGTATATAACTTAAATTAGCGGCTTAGCCCAAATATGTAAGTGTTGCGACCAAGCAAAGTGAAAGTCAGCCGAGGCATGGGTGATAGATCAGTGGATTTACCCTCCGATTCTGTCGCCTAGAGCCGTAATCAAGCCATCATGCTAAGGGCATCCCCATCAAAGGTTTTTGGGAGAGCTTTGTGCAGGCCAAAAATCTCAAACCTTTGGTGGGGATAGAGGTTTGAGGGGGTTTTCCACAAAACAGGTTTGCCAGAACAAACCTCTTCCACAAACCCTCATTGTGAGGGGAAAAAAAAGGAAAAGTAAAAAGTTAAAAGAAACTTTTACAAGTTTGAGAGGTTTTAGAGGTTTTTTTTCAATAGGAAGGGGAGGTTTGTGGAGAGAGATTTGTAGGTTGGTGATGTGGCATGACAAAAAGTCAAATTACACCAAACAGAACCAACATAGGTTGGTCTAGTGGCTTAAACTTTGGTTTTCTTACCCACCACCAAGGTTCAAATCCCACTAGGGACATTTGGGATCCCTTTCCCCTTATTCCCCCTTCCTCCCAAATGCATGCCCACTAAGCTCCTGGGCCTTAATCCCGAGATGGACCAGCCTGGAAGCGGGCCTCCTTACCTCATAAAAAAAAAAAAAAAATTACACCAAACAGAATTGAAGAAAAAAATCAATCTGCACGGAATTGAAGAAATGGACTGTGACATGCTACTTTGAATAGTAGTACTCCAAAATATTTGACCATCAAGTGTATTACTCTAGTAGGGTGGCATGCAGGACAAATTTGGGCCACTAATTTCTATGGCTTTTGAAAGTGGAAGACTTTGAGCCACATATATACCATTAACTCAACACTAACCTGACTGCCCCATTTTAAGATTAGTATGGGGATCGACTTCTAATCCTTTGAGCCTCATAAAATTCCCATATGAGGACATTTTGGGAGCATTGAAAGGAGCCAATGATACTTTTCAAACAAAACATGAAGCTTTTAGATGGGAAAATAATAGTTTTATTAAACACTACGTTACACTTTTAAATTACAAATGATGCTTTTGGACTGAACAGGGTGGTATTTGGCACCGGACAATTGGACAGATCGCAGGAGAATAATGATCAAAATTTGATCTTAAAAGATTCAAGTAAAGCCTCTGTATCCCCTGTAGTAGGTCCTGTGTATGCTTTAAAGAAATCCTTATATTGAAAGGCCTTATAAAGTGGAACGCTATTCTCTGCTTCAACAAGAGGCTTTGCAGGCTCTACAATGTAATCCATTGTTGGATTAATGAAGAAAGCTGCACTCGTTCGAGCTTTGCTAGTATTCGTCACTGCTCTATGCACCCCGCTCCTTAGCTTCCCATTGCTAACGACCTGCATCGAATCTCACCATATCACAAATTCCTCCAAAGTGCACAACTCTCATTCTGCCCCAAATCATCTAACTCTTCATGAATTACCATCCCCCCCCCCCCAAGTAGTACTCATTTTGTAACCCAAATTGTATGTGAAGATAGAATATGCAAAACAATAATAGCAGATACCTCTAGTTGATTGCCTACGATGATCAGAAATGCATTAGGAAGAGTCTCAACCCCCATCCACTGCCCATTCATCAAGACTTGGAGCCCTGGAACCTGTCCTGGTTGGAGGATGGTTATAAGGTTAGGATCAGAATGCTTGGATAGCCCTAGGGTCAATCTTGGGTCAGGACATGGTGGGTAGTAATTCACTGTCAAAAAGTCATCCTCACTCAGCTTGCCCGCCAGGTATCCTTGTTCGAGCCCTAGTCCTTGCGCTACAAGCTCCAAGATCCTCGACCCTATATCCTTTAGGGAGGTCACAAATGCTCCAACTACCTCCCTGAAAAACAAGTGTGTAAATACAATATTTTGCTCCTAACAAAGTTATATTTGACAACAAAGATGACAACACCTAGTTCTAATCATAAATTGGGTGGGGGGGGGGGGGGGGGGAGGGGGTCAGTTGGACATATATTCAATCTTACTCTGACCAACATCTTGGTTTTTTGGTAAGTTTGGCCCCAGTTGTTCTAGGATCTTTGATGGCTCCAATAACTGATTGGACCTTGCCCAATCGTTGACCGCCCTCTCCCCCACAATCCATCATAACTGATGTGTGTTTCTAGGCTCATGGTCCCCTAGTTTTGTGAAAAGTTTACTTAAAGATTACAAAGGTATTACCTGTATTTTTCAGGCTTTTGAGGCCAAAACTCCATGCACTCCTCTAGAGGGCTACAAGAGTGCCTTAAAGCATCCCTCCAATAGTGAGTCTTTTCAGTCTCAAAGTTGTAGCTGCTTGGGTAAATCCTGCAGATACCCTTTGTGTCCTCTTTCCTGTTTATTTTCGATTTTTCTTCGGGGGGCAAATCAAATATCTGCTCAAAAATTTCCATTGCTTCGTTCATTATGTCACTAGGAACTCCATGGTTGATCACCTGCTCCAAAGAATTTGTAAGTTGTTTCGAAAGCTAATTATGATTTGTCATAAGGTTAAGGTTATTTAGAGATGAACCTGGAATAATCCAATATCTTGGCCAGCCTTTATTAGGTGCTTGATTGCATTATTTTCATCGTGTAGATCAACAACTGGAACATCAGCCTTCCCAGCAGGGAAAACAAACTTGCCTGGTCTTTTTTCTGGTGGAAACACGTAGCTTTCTGGAATTCCTTTTTCTGCAAACCAGCTTGAGATGAGCTTTGCCATTGGAATTTGATGTGGGCGTAATTTATGAGAAATTTGATTACCAATACATTTATAATTCCTTATCATCATTAGTAATGTCTAAATTTAAAATTGTGGAAAAGAAAGAAAACAAGGACTTTTTTTTTTAGCAAAACAAAACAAAGACTTTGACATTATTAGGTGGACATGGATAGATGAAATGTTAGGATATAATTTCGGTAAGCGACTTAACACACTCTTTTAGGATTAGTAGGCAATACTAGCTGGGAATTGATAGCGTAATGATAGAGGTGTATATCTAATCTCTAGATCTTTCAATTAAATCTATATACTAATTCTTGGCCCGGAGCAGTTGTAAATTTGTAATACTAGAAGTGCCAACTTGTAAATTTCTGATTATATTAATGCAAGTGTGGAGAAAAATTTCCCACTCAGCAATTCAAGGCTTCAACTTCAAGCATTGGGTTCTTTTAGTTATATAATATCAGCACTTGATTTGATTCAAGATAATAATATATTTTTAAAGTATGTACTAGGTTGTGTCTATTCCCATGTTCTGAATTATTATGAAAAATCATAAATGAATATAAATAAATAAATAAAGTAAATAAATAAGACATGGGTGTACCTCCCGCCGTTGTTGTTAACTTGTTATTACAAAAGATCAAGAAAGATATGCTTTGCACAATTAATCTCATTCAGGCCCTTTCTCAACCCTCCACTTTTACATTTGTTCTTTCCTTCTCTATCACTTCGTTTATTAATGTGGGACTAGTAAGGAACATGAAATTTATAATTTTGTTCACATATATTATCACAATTAAAATTAACAATCTTCTTATTGAAGCATTATATGATAAGACTTAAATTAACAATACTGAACAATCCAAGGGCTAATAATAGACTGCAACTTGCTATCGCTTGTCAAACTGGAGAAGGTTTAACGGCTAATTTCTCTAATTTGTATATTCCATTTTGTACAGAACACTACAGCACTGTCATATGTTTTATTTATAATGTTTATAAAAGACCAAATTTCAACTATGAAAAAGACAGCTGGTACAAACACAACTTTAATTAGAATTCATCACGCAGAATCAAACCTAACACTCCATGAACTTTGGCCAAACGTTACGATTTATACTATTATCATAAAGTTGCAATTATAGGTCAAGCAGCTTAAGTAGAGAACAACCATGAAACTCACCCCCTTCATTTCTTCTTTCATTCAATCTGGTTCTCTAGTGGATTAGAATGAGCTCCGGCACTGAAACAACAGGGCCTAAGCTCCTCGATGCTCTTCTAAAAACCTATCCTACAACTTACAAGTCAACACATGCATTTTTTGTTTTCTTTTTTGTATTTTTTTGCCAGCTGATATGTTAATTATCTGTGTGCATTAACCAATCCTTAAATTGTTCATTTTCCGGGATAGAAATCCTAAATTAAGGTATTTCACGAGGTAAGTCACCTTTCATAAAAAGCCACATGTGTATCCTATAAAAGAAACAAAAATCAACAAATTTAGCACATTTTAGTAGAATACCTGTTCTTTCTTGTGTGAATCATCAAGGTGGCAGGTAGGACAGAGCAACCATACAAAGTAACCATAACGCCTTCCTTTTCGATCCCAAGCTACGACTATGGAAACCCCTCTTTTGCTGAATTTTTGGTCACTTTGTCCTAATGGTTAATTTTCCAATGGAAACACAGAGGAGCCTTTTTCCTCTAATTCCTCACTTCAGCTACATCTGTAGGGTAACTTATCCATCTTCTTCGAATTCGATTCTTCAATTGAACGTTTCTTCGGAATGTTGGACGGGGATAGTAATGGTTGATGAGTGATGATGACCTTCAGGTTCTGGATTGCTCTAACTTCAAATTTAGGTTAACAGTTCATTCTTGGTTTTAGGTTGATTGAAGTTAAATGATTGGGAACTTGATTAGGAGCTTAATGGCATCGATCAGATCAAATGTACCCAATCCGGTTGATGCTTGTGTTCTGCATGAACCCAAGTGACAGCAGCACAGCTAGGAGGAAAAAATGCATAACAAGCTTCTTTGTTCTTTTTAGATAAATCAGCAAAAGGCATACATTGATTTAGCCATTCTAGGTATCCAGTATCCACAACATGTTTTTCAATAATGTGTACAGCTGGAAAAACTGATTCTTGTGCCAGAAAACTGAAAATTCTGGGAAATAGTAAATATCTAATCTTAGGCACCCTAGTTTATTACTCGTCATATATGGATGATGAGAATGTAAGTTCCTAACTTACCGGAATTTCCTAGAAAGAAGATGTATCCTGTCCCCGCTATCGCCACATCTACACTGAACATAAGAAATCACATAAGTAGGTGCTCTGCTTAATTGATGCATACTTCTCCTCCCTGATAACCTCAATTAAACAACAATTATCAGAATTTACATGATAACATGTATCATGAACACCAAATCAAATACTAACTAGTACATTCAAAGGTCATTTTGTGAATTTTCAGCCAGCTTCAGTAAATGCAAATCTTCAAAACTGACGATACTATTTGTCTAGGGGAAGTAATAATACAAAGGTTTAAGAACGTCTAACAATCACTTAGCAAAGATCCTAGATAGAGACCAAGAAGTTAACCCATAAACTCCTAACCTACGATGTCTTGCCAAGGTATCCACATCTTCATAAGAAAAAAAAAACAATGAAAATACAACCACAAACCTGTCTTCTGCACACTAAACACGTTTTCCTGTAGGTACATTATCCGAAGCATGTAGTATAGCGTTAAGCTTTTCAACTTTCTGTAGGCACAGAAACACAGATATTTAGAAGTTTGGTTAAGAAAAATCAGCAAGCAGATATATAATTTCACACACAAATAACATATCGCAGTAAAAGTATTTGCCTTCTTTGCACTTTGAATTTTCTGAAGCAAATATCCAATGTCTTCGGTCTTCATCAGCATGAGTTCTTCTGAGATAAACTTGTTTGCCACACTCCTAAAATTATAGCCAAATAAATCAGCAAATATAAAATCCGAGTATAAGAAACAACCAAAAAACACAAAGCAAGACAAAAGACATATCTTACTTAGGTTTATGAACTCCGACCATTGATTGTTTTACTTCGGATCATCCAACTTAAGGATTGGTTGGTCAAATCCTCTAATTGGCCTCCAATCCGCAAACCGCTAACCGCTATGCAATCCGCTAATGCCTGGTTGTTTTTAAATTGGGTGCCAGTCTCATGCCAGGGCAAGCTAAAGAATTTGGCTTCAGATCATCCGTGCGGACCGTGTCTGTCTATAATAATCCGAACTATGGTTGTTTTAGTGAAGAATCAATCTGGTAGTGAATGCACTAGAATCAGCCACAGTGACTCCATTCAGATCTGGCATAGTGAATTTCTCCATTTGCTTTGAGATATGGTGAATAGTGAAAACCAGTGACAATATAAGAACTAGAACAATTCGGTCTTCACTAAAACTCATGCCAAACGACGTTTTGAAAGTAATTAGCATTTTAGAAATAATGTTGAAAGAATACCTGTAAAGTATCCGTGATATGTTCTAGCACTGATGACATAGTCCTTGTGTTTCTCAAGGCATCCAAACATCTTACTCTAAGTGCTGGCACATAACAAATCAAACCAGTTAATTAACTGACACAATTCAGATACGAAATGGGCATAACAATAAAATGAAAAGCGAAAAAGAATCACCCACGGTTCTGGCTCCTTGTGTGTCCTCCTAAGGATGACATACTTGCGAAAAAGAATCTAGGGTTTATATAATGAAAATCAAACCGCATAAAAATTACAAGGCAGTGACTAACCAATCATTCAATCTAAAGTTTCTAGTCTAAGCCATCATCGCATTCTCGAGGTTTCATAAGAGTCCAAACAATCACCTAAACGTAACATGTGACATTACCTAAAACAAAAATAAAACAAACTAGCATCAAAGCGATTAAATATTGTAGAATGTAGATACAAATCGAAGAATAAAAATTAAGCGCTACCTTGATTTGGTTGAATAAAAGTGAACTCATCCGACTAAACTTAAATCATTTCACTTGACATCGAATTCGAAGGCCAGAAATTCCAATCAAACCCTAATTTCTCAAAATGAAGCCTGATATTCGCAGCGTATTAACATAGGCTTAATTGTTAATTCAAGAAATTTGAAGAATGAGAAACGATAAAATGAAATAAATTAGAAAAAAAAAAGGAGAAAAAATAAACCTGAGATTGCTGCTCTCGGCTTTGGTCGACTTCTTTCTCCATTGTTGCTTCTGATCGAGAAGAAGATGGATTTGAGAGGAGAGAGAAAAGACGAGTGTTATGACTTTACGAGAGAGAGAGAGAGAGAGAGAGAGACCAGTGGAGAAATCAGATGCGATGAATTATGATGTGAGATATTTGAGCGCGAGTTACAACCAATTTGGTGAAAACTACCTTGACAATTACACCTTTTGTTCAGTACCCTTGAGCTCTTGCTATTTATTCAGTACCACCTTTAATGTTACAAACGTCGTGGAAGTCACCCCTTAAGTGAATTTTCGACCAAATCTCTTAATTTTCTTCCCATTTTACCCTCACGTGCCCCTCATGTGACTTATAAATAATTTGACCAAATAATTAAATAAATTAAACTAACTAAACTAATTAAACTAAACTAATTAAACTCTCTCCTCTTTCTCTCTCCTCTCTCCCCTCTTTCTCTCTCCTCTCTCCCCTCCCCGTTTCTTCATCGGCGACAGCCATTAATGGCCCTTGAAAAAGCTCACACACTCTCTCTCTCATCAACTTTCGTCTATCTCCTCTGTATACACCAGCTCGAAGTTACTGACCACCATCTCCGATCTCCCTTTCTCTCTCCATCTCCCACACAAACCGCCATTAATGGTTGTCGACCACCATTTTTGGTCGGCGACCACATATTGAGCCTCTCAAGCCACCGATATGTGATTTCCGGCCATGAACCATGGTCGACGACTTGCGAAATTCCCGATTGAGTCTCCGGCGAGCTTCGACGGGCATGCATTAGCTTTAGAATCTGCGATCTGCCATTTTCAAGCTAAGCTCCTCTGTTTTTTTTGTTAAAATTTTCGTTTTTGTCTTAGTTTTCGATTTTGTTCTATAATTTCGATCTGAAATCATATTTGGTGGTCGAATTTCGATTTTGATCTGGTTATAATGGCGTGCTGTCATGTGTTTGAAATCATCAACTCCTAGCATCCAATCACTGTTCTTGTGTATGTGGATGGGATTAATGGTTTACTTTTAAGTTAGACATCGTCATACACCAGGTAACCTCATATCTGCCTCTATTTTCTTTTCTTATATCACTCATGGCTGTGTATGAGCTTGCGATTGCTCTGGGATTTGATGGGTGGCTGGTAAACTTTTTCTTCATTATTATCTTTGTTAGTGAAAGCTGTATATTTCTCTGATTTGGTATGTCCTGTATAATATACATCCTTTAGCTTTTTGCAATTGGAGATTGTCCTTTGTAGTTCATTTGGTGCCTGAGTGTGTCCGCAGTGAAACAGAAATATGAGCATTTAAAAAGTCTAATACATGCGAGCTTGCCAATATATATACTACCATGACAACAACATTAGAATCCCGCCGGAGCCGATGTCCTCGCCGGATCCAGAAGAGAGGCGCTGGGTTAGGTGAGTGGTTGCGAGGAGAGAGGGCGCTGGGTTGGGTGGTGGTGGCGAGGAGAGAGGGCGCTGGGTTGCAAGGAGAGAGGCGTTGGGTTGGGTGGGTGGTGGCGAGGAGAGAGGGACGTTCTTGCCAGAAAGAGAAAATGAAACGGAGAAGATAAAGGGAAACTGACAGAGAGAGAAAGGAAGGAGAGAGAAAGGGGAAATTTTTTGGGTTTATTTGGTCAAACAATTTAATTACAAATAGATAAATAAAAGCTTGGTCAAATCAGTTTTTAATTATTTGGTCAAATCATTTAAAAGTTACATGAGGGGCATATGAGGGTAAAATGGGAAGAAAATTAAGGAATTTGGCCGGAAATTCACTTAAGGGGTGACTTCCACGGCGTTTGTAACATTAAAGATGGTACTGAACAAATAGCAAGAGTTCAGGGGGTACTGAACAAAAGGTGTAATTGTTAAGGTGGTTTTCACCAAATTGCGCTTTATATTTTATATAGCTTAGAGTAATATTTAAGTCGGTCATTTTTGTTTAACTGACCTTACATAAAACGCGTTGACCTGGTCAAAGTTTCATTTGCGCTCTAGGGTTTTTTCTTTTGGGGATTTGGATCGGCCCAGTTCTTTTTTGTTTTTGGTAAGGGAATGGATTGGCCCAGTTCAAATTCGGCATAGTGACCGACCTCATAGTTTTAAATTTTTAAAGGGCACGATTTATTGTTATATTTACTATTATTATTGATTTAACATTGATAAATACATACACATTATAATTTTGCTCAAGGATTTTTCTGATAATGAAGCTATGTCAATTTATTTTTTTTAAAAACTACTTAGTTTCGTTCCCTTCAATTGGATAAAATTAAACTGAATAAAAAAAAGTTAACTTGACCTTTAACCATTTTAGACTCGTCCAAACCTATTCAAATATTAGACTCGTTTAAAAGTATGATTTAAAATCTTTTCGATGACATAATAATTATCATGAGTTTTTTTCGGAATCAATAGTTATTGAGTGACAAAGTTACACATGAACTGAACTAAATTAATTTAAGTGAAATTAAGTTTAGGCAAACTGAGCCTTAGGTGTGTTTACTTGATTGCAATAAAATGTAATGCAATGCAATCATTTTAAAGGGTACATATGAGATGAAAAAGGAAGGAGGGGGAGGAAATGGATGAGAAAAGTAAGTTTGATTACACCATCCAAAGTAATCATCATTACATGGGAAAAATTGAGCAATTGTAATTACATTGGATCATGTAATCAACCCCACTTTTCCCATCTCTCTCCTCCAACTCTTTCATTTTTCACCCCACATTTACTCTATAAAATGATTGTATTGCATTACATTTGATTACATGCAAGTAAACGAGCCCTTAATCTTTTTTACACAAACTCCCTCATCATGCAAAAGGTTATAGGTACTCTTATGTGTAAAAAAACTAGGTACACCAACCTTTTGAAAACAAAAGCGACTTTGGATTTGTAATACCCCGAATATTTATTGTATTTTAGAAAATGATTTACTTATTTATAAAATGAAGTAATTATGATAAAAGTGTGTTTGATTTATTTGTTTAGTTGTTTTTCTTAAATTAGTACATTGTGTTTTGGGTTTTAAAAAAAAAAAAAAAAAAAAAAAGAAACAAGGAGAGTCGGTTGAACTAGAACCACTTCCACCGCCTTATTCTTAGGGTGTTACTAAATACCGCCCCCAAATTACTAGCTACCGCCCCCCAAAATTCCAATTTTGCCCTTTTTTAATTTTTCACTCATCCTCTCCCTCTCTCCCTCTCTAACTCTCACACCACTTCTCTCCCACTCTACCACCCACTCTCATACCCAACCTTCATCAACATTCACTCAAGCAACCCGCGGATGTCTGCCGGCGATCAAGAAGTGCCGTCGACGGTGGCGGAGGTAAAATTAATTTTTTTTGCGCATTTTTTTTGCACGGTCGTCTGAGATTTTCGACTCACCCTTGGGTGAGTCGTCTGCTACAGGCGACTCATCCAAAGGGGAGTCGTCTGTAGATCGCGACTCACCCTTGGGTGAGTCGTCCGCTACAGGCGACTCACCCTTGGGCGAGTCGAGATCAATAGACGACTCAGCCTTGGGTTGGTCGTCTGTAGCAGACGACTCACCCTTGGGTGAGTCGAGATCGACGGCCGACAGACACAAAAAAAAAAAATTATTATTATTATTATTATTATTATTATTATTATTATTATTATTATTATTATTATTATTATTATTATTATTATTATTATTATTTATTGTTATTGTTATTATTATTATTATTATTATTATTATTATTATTATTATTATTATTATTATTATTATTATTATTATTATTATTATTATTATTATTATTATTATTATTATTATTATTTATTGTTTGAATTTAAGATTAAGCTAACATTGTTTTCGTTGTTTTTGTTAGATTCCTTTGGAGCGGTTCGGTGGTGATGGTGTTGATTACAGTACGCATTTCGTCACTGATGAGTTATTTGATAGTGATACAGATGCAATTAATTGGGCAAAACAAATTGCACTTACTATCGGGTTTGAGTTGATAATTTCGTCACACAAGAAGAGTGGAAGCGTAAAATTGTTAAGATGCAATCGAGGTGAACGCTACAGAGGGGAATTAAGACACTTAGATACTGCTGCTCGGAAGAATACGAAAACAAAGGCTTGTAAATGTACGTTCCAGTTGAGAGCTCGGCAAGTCTATGGATCCAGTAGTTGGATGATTGTCACATTGCCTGGGATTAGGGGTACCCACAACCATGACTTTGCTGTGTATCCTGAGGGATATCGTCAGATGAGTGGTCTTAGTCCTGGGTCAAAGAAACTCGTTCGTGACATGACTTCGGCACAAACAAAGCCATGTGCTATCTTGGCCGCGATTCAGGAAAAATTTCCCGAGGACAATGCAACTAGACGGCATGTGTACAACCACAGAGATCGTATAAGGAAACTTGATTTTGAAGAGAGAGATGTCATTGGTCAGTTTCATCATTTAGCTGTGGCGAATAAGTACGTACATTGGACAAGAGCCGACCGAGCTACTAATGAGGTAACTCACGTGTTCATGGCACACCCTACATCAATTCAGTTACTTCGGTCTTTTCGTTGGTTGATTGGCTTAGATTCCACGTACAAAACAAACAAGTATAAGATGCCGTTTCTTGAGATAGTGGGGATGACTCCAACCAATAAGAACTTCCTCATAGCTTATGCCATTATGAAGGATGAGACTCAGGGAAGCTATGCGTGGGCCTTAGATAAGTTGAGGATGCTTATTGGAAATGATGTACACCCAACAGCAATTGTGACCGATCGTGAGCTAGGGTTGATGACACCTATTAGAGAGATATTTCCCGAGAGTGCCCATTTGCTCTGTACATGGCACATTAACAAAGTCGTTGAAGACAAAGTGTACAGACTTTGTGGAAAAGATAAGGCCGTCGCGCAGAGGTTCAAGAATGGGAGGTGGAAAATTATCATGGAAGCTTCCACAGAAGCTGCGTACGATAGAGCAGTGCGTACGATGAAGGTTAGTTGGAGGACTTACCCTCACGTGATATCCTATGTAGAGGAGACCTGGCTGAGACACAAAGAGATGTTTGTGGCTGCGTGGACGAATAAGGTGCTACACCTTGGCAACACTACGACTTGCAGGGTGGAGAGTGCACATGCCGCGCTAAAACAGTGGTTGAACTCCTCAACTGGAGCTTTGGACAATGTTTGGAACAAGGTGAACAAGTCAATCGAGTCACAAATAACTGAGATCAAGTACACACTTGAAGAGTGCAGAAGACGAAGAAGTGTGGTGTACTCGGGTTTCCCATTCAACTATCTGACCGGGTATGTTTCCCATTACTGCTTACAAATATTATTGGCTGAGCTGAACAGGATGAGAGAATTGAGTCACCAAGTATTTGATCGTTGCGGTTGTGTATTGAGATCCACTCATCAGATCCCGTGTGCGTGTGAGTTGAAAACGGCCACGGATACGGGCACGCCAATTAGCTTGAATAGTGTCCACGAATTTTGGCGAACACTCGTTATTAGTGATGCAGTGGAGATAGCTACGCTTGACATGACTGAGCATCCATCTGAGGACCATCGATACTTTCGGTCTCTGGTCGACGAGGTTAACTCAAGCGACCCGGCAGTTGTGCGCAACATATCTGTCCTTATGAATGAGCAGCTTCATCCTGAGGAAGCGAGTTACGTCGAGCCGGAAGCGAACACGACAGTCAGAGGTCGACCGAGAGGGAGTTCCTCTACCAGACGTGATCCTAGTTCATGGGAGTACTCCCAGAGGGGTCGTGGTCGCCCTAGGTCATCCAGTTCGAGCCGCGGGCGTGGTCGTACCTCATCCTCATCGAGTAACGTCGTGCGGAGTACTGGTATGAAAACCCATAATTTATTAACATGTACATAATGTTGTTACTTTTTGATAAGTACTATTATTGACTTTCTATTATATTGTCTTGCAGCTGGACACGCAATAGATATCACTGAATTCTATCATGTTAACAAAATTCCGGGAATCATCGTACCTTTCATTGAAGGATATCTCGATGTGCTTGGGGATGGTAATTGCGGTTTCCGTGTCATTGCGGACTACATTTTCGGAGACCAAGAGCAATGGCGAGTGGCGAGAGTTTGCATTGCACACGAACTCTTAGCTAACCGAGCATTGTACGAAAACTTATACATTGAAGGGGTCGACGCTGGTTACCACCGTATTATGTGGGACGGAGGTGCGTGTAACGATGATCACTGGATGACAGTAATTGAGGATTTGTTCCCGATTGCCAACCTCTTCAATGCAGCGATTATGTTATTCGGATACGGCAGCGGAAGGGGGTTATATCATTGTTACACAGTGCTACCGTTCCAAGCACCTTCGACTGCTACACGTCCAAGTAGGGAAATTGTCATGTGTCATTTAGGTGATTCGTATTCCCATTATATCCGTCTGGATTTAGCCCCAGATTTCCCTGTTCCTCCGATATGCGAAGCATGGTTTACTTTCCGTTCTGATAGTGTCGCTGGTTGGGAGCAAATGTATGTTACGCGAAGAGCACATTGGGATCGTTTAGCGAGGTCGATGTAATTGAATGTTTTGCGTGATTGTTATACTTATATCATTGTCACATTTTTGTGTGATTGTTATATTTTGCATGTGGAGAGTGGTCGTGATTATTGGAGGTAAATAAAACAACAAATTACAATAAAACAAAAAATGTAAACAAGAAACAACAAATTACAATAACACAAAATAAATAATAACAATAACAATGAAACTCTTATAATAACAAATTCATCTAGGGTCAATACATCATTTGGCAGCCCGCCAATCTCTCATATACTCGTCCATAATCGATCGAGAATCTTCCACTTGCTCCGGAGGAATCAAACTAATGAAAGACTCAGCTGCGACGGCTAGACGATTCACCCACTGCAAAAAAGTAACAATGAGTGTGAGTTCAGAGATATGTAATACGTAAAAATATATATTTTTTAGTTAATCACTTACATAATCGCTGTTGGATCGTGGAGGAATCACAGGTGCTGCAGCGTCACGTATCAGCCGAGGGTGGGAGTGAAGGTAGTACCATGCGAGGTAGTCATCCGTACATGCTGTGGGATCTGACGTGGATGCCTGAAACCCATGGAGACCAAGAATGTAAAATCCCGGGAACATACGCCAAGCATCAGATGAGATCCGTTCGGGGAAGACAACCTTGTACGAACGACTGCTCCATGACCTGATCGCTTTGACTGGCCTAAAGATCGGGGTTGGGATACTCTGTACGTACCCGATTTGTCGTAAACAACGACCAGGCATGTACGGTTCGATAATATCCCGATACTGTAGCCACCCCATGAATACAGTCCTCGGTACAGATACTGTCGGGTTAGAACCGTACGGCAGCCACACCACCTACGTAGAAATGTTGAAAGTTACGGTGAAGTAAAAAAACATAGCAAACGACGAAATAAATCATGAACACCGATAACTAAATGACGTACCTCTGTCGCTCGCAGATGATCCAAGCGTCTACGTAAGGAGTCCAGTCGACCCATGTCCTTGCCCTCAGCCAGGGCACTCCATACGGACGCACGGGGAGCCTCGTCGTCCCCGACAACCATCCGCTCCCGATGAGGTCGGAAGCAGGGAAAGTACTCGTATATCCATGCCTGCAGGAGAGTTAGGCATCCGCAGATGCCCTGAGAATCCCCGCGACTAGCTATACCGAGCTGACGATATAGGAAGGCGAGGGCAGCAGATCCCCAAGAGAAGTCATGCACCGTATCGACACCGTCGTCCATCACCTCCATCACGCAGGAGGGTCTAATACGGTTACCACTCTTGTCGACAAACAAGGTGGATCCAATAAGTAACCACATCCAAGCTGTCGCCTGGATGTCATCCACTTGCTCACGGCAAAGCTCAAAAACCGACTCCGTGAGGACCGCACCGCCCTGCCAGTGGCTACACATTAGTTCTTCTGGGCTGACCCCGAGAACCTCCATGGCCGCCGTCTGCAGCTGCCCATCCCGTCCCTCATTGGAAACGAGCTCTCCGTCTACAGGAATCCGAAGAATATGCCATACATCGTGCAACATGATCGTCATCTCTCCGAACGGCATGTGGAACGAGTTCGTATCCGGCTGCCACCTTTCCACGAATGCAGATATCAGGGGGAAGTCAATATGTCTGAACATAATGTCTGCCAGGTGTGATAACCCAGTCCCCTCGATCTGGGCCCTCATCTCGGCCGACATCTCCGCTCGCCACTGACTCAGCCGCTGACATACAGTCCATCGGTTCTGACACTTCAAGAGACCCCTCATCTCTCCATTCCACATACGAGACGCTACGTGGCCCAAGAAGCTCGGTATGACGCTATCATCCGCCGGCCCACCGGACACAGGCTCTGTAACAAGCCACGTAGTGTCGTCCTCCGCTCTAGATCGTTTGCCAGTACTGGACGACCCAGTACTAACAAACCTACCGCCTCTGCCCTTCACCACGCGCCAATCTGAGGATAATTCGACGCCAATCTCATCATCGTCTTGCTCACCGGAGTAGAACTCGCTAGTTGCGTAATCGTCTTGCTCAGCAGTCATCTCCCTCATCCGAACTGCCTCTCTCTGTCTCCGTACAGAGGCATCAATCCCGCGCGTCCTCGTGTGACGCGGTCCTGAACCAGCTAGTTCACTAAATAACCGAGGCACCGATTTACCGGCTCCTCCCATCTATCATTTCACATTTTTAGTTAATTAAACAATAATCAATAATAATAATAACAATCAATAATAATAATAATAATAATAATAATAATAACAATAAATAATAATAATAATAATAATAATAATAACAATAAACAATAAATAATAATAATAATAATAATAATAATAATAATAACAATAAATAATAATAATAATAATAACAATAAATAATAATAATAATAATAAATAATAATAATAATAATAATAAATAATAATAATAATAATAATAATAATAAATAATTTTTTTTTGTGTCGGTCGTCTGGTCTCAGACGACTCACCCAAGGGTGAGTCGTCTGACGATCTCGACTCACCCAAGGGTGAGTCGCCTGAGACGGGCGACTGACCCAAGGGTGAGTCGCCTGAGACGGGCGACTGACCCAAGGGTGAGTCGTCTGCCTGTCTCGACTCACCCAAGGGTGAGTCGTCTGCGACAGACGACTCACCCTTGGGTCAGTCGCCCGTCTCAGGCGACTCACCCTTGGGTGAGTCGAGATCGGCAGACGACCGACGCAAAAAAAAAAAAAAAAAAACACAACTTCAATTCATAACTTCACGATTCAATTCAAGGCAAAAAAAATTCAATTCAAGGCAAAAAAAATTCAATTCAAGGCAAAAAAAATTCAATTCAAACAAAAAAAAAAAAAATTTCGAAAAGTTACCCCCTTGCGCCGTCGGTCGCCGCCTCCCTCGCCGTCGAAACCTCTGCCGCCGCTGCCGCTAGCACTTGACATGGTCGTGGTGGTGGTGGTGGTGGTGGTTGCCGGTGTGATGGTGTGGTGGTGAGGATGAGTGAGTGAGGAAGAGAGGATGAGTGAGAGTGAGTGAGTGAGGAAGAGGGGTGGGTGAGGGTAAAATTGGAAAGGGGGGGGGGGGGCGGTAGCTAGTAAAAAGGGGCGGTATTTAGCAATTCACTATTCTTATTATTAGAGGCTCCTTATTTTTTTCTTCAGCTCAAAAGTCTTCTTCTTCACTTCTCACTATACGCATAACCCGCCACCACCATCCTCAGCAATTTCGACACCGTCACCATCACCATCACCATCACCATCACCATCACCATCACCATCACCATCTTCTTTGTTCTTGCTCTTCCTCCCAAAACTCTACTGCTACGGAAGCTACTGTGCTGTTGATCGAAGAAGTTCGCTGCTGCTCTCTCTTGTTCTCTGTTTTCGTCACTTCTCTCTCCTCTGTTGCATGATGTTGCTGTTGTTGTAGCTGCTGTTGTTGTGTCATTTTGGTGGTTGTCGACCATCAGTAGGTGGTGCTCGACCCAACTCGCCAGCCCCTTACCCCTATTGTTCGATAAGTACCCTAAAAACCTTAAGCCCTAAATTGATTTTGGTATTTATTCATTTAATTTATGAATTTGGTTTTAATTTATCTATTTTGTTTATATGCATGTATGATGGATGTTTGAGGATTGAATTGGAGAATTTGTGTGGCCTAGTTGCTGAAATTCAATTGAGGTAACTACGTCTATTACGTAGGGTTCATTTTACATTCAATTTGAGCCTAATTATGTGTATTTGGGTTAATTGAATTGTCTTTGATATGAATTGGGGGAGCTTATGATAGGTGCAGTCGTAAGATGTATTTTATATGAAATTCAGTTTCGGCTTTGTTATAGTTCTCGCTGGTACTAATGTGTGGGTGAATTATAAAAGCATGTTTTATTGCAATTGAGTTGATTTATGAACTACTGTATATGGTAGATGCTACGGTTGGGTTAATTGCAAAACTATGTAAAGTTTGGTTTTGCTTGACTACTGAAAATGCATAAGCTTGACTTAGCGGTAGATAGACCAAGATATGCTTTTATGTGTTGGGATTGAAGTTAGTGTAGAAGGTATTCAAGTGTATCCAACAATGACTCAGCTTACTATTTTGATGGTAGTTTTTGGGTTAGAAATCATGTTAAAGTGTATAGTTAAGATGCAGGTCGTTGCTTTTAATAAATGTGTGGGCTGATTAATGTTTTCTGTACTTCATGTATGTAAATTATGTGAGATTATAGACTTGCTAACCAAGCTCAACAACTTTATAAGTTTATTAGAGTTATGAAGGGATAGCTAGCTTATCTCTGGAGCCTTGTGATATGGTAGTGAGTAAAGAAGTAATGTCAAACAGAAAAGAAAATGATAGGGTGCTCTAGAGCTATGAGCTTGAAATGAATGATATGAGTAAGTATATGACGTACAGTGAAAACGTCATAAGAAAGGAAAGAAATAAAGAGCTATTAAGATCTCAAATAAGATATGAAAAGAAGAAAAGAATGCTAATATGATTGTTAATACAAACTAGCTGTGAATATGTGAGTAATTATATCATGTGTTGTGCTAATGTTATAAGATATAAAAGAAATGAAAAGCGACTTAAGCTACCAATAACGTAAAGTGGAAGATGGCTCTGGGTAGTAGGAACCTATGGGTACTCCAGATGTGTTATATGGGAGACGTCCCCAGAGCTTAGCAGCGGTCCCCAGTTGTGACCTTGCCCCTAGTTGTGGCTATGACTCCCAGTTGTGGTCAGCAGGTGTAGCATATTTGGCCCCCAGTTGTGGCTTGACCCCCAGTTGTGTTCAAGGGTTTAAACGCCCCCGAGATGCGGCGGCCCTAGGAACCTCTCCCTTATGCCCAGCTTAGTAATGCAAGATTAATAATAAAAGCTATTAAGATATCCCGAGTATAGAGGATATCTAGAAAGAAGTTACTTGTTTTTAGTACTATCGTTGGTATTCTCTTTATTTGTATAAGTGTATGGTGTTTATAGTAAGTAAAGTTTGCAAAAGACTAATTAGGATCTCTTGTTTGATTAAGTTGAAGCATGTTTATACATTTAGACTTGATTTGAATCTAGAATGAGTTTTACGTACTAGATGTGAGTTACCAGCATTGCCGACGTTGCATAATCTTACCTTTTTGCAGATTAAAGTTTATGTTTACACAAATGCCAGTGAGGAACGCTTCAAAATAGACTTATGCAGGGATATAGTAGTTGTTCTTTTATTAAGCTAATTAAGTTGTAATTAAATAGACCACCTAGACTAATATTGAGATTATTGTTATTATTAGTTTTCAGTTGAAGAGCCTTACACTCATTCGTATGAGTGAGTGTGGCGGTAGCGCCCCGAATGTTATTGGAGTCTTTCGTTGGGTGGTTGGATTTTGTTTTATATTTTGTTAAGCAGGTTCTTATAAGCCTTATTAGGCTGGGTAGTGTATTTACAAAAGAAATTCTGTCGGATTTTCGGCTCAAATCTATTTATTTTTATTTATTCATTTTAGTAGAAAATTCGGGGTGTTACAGGGTTGGATTTATAAAATCAAGTGGGCTTATTTTTACAATTGTAGTGTATATACTAAGGTTAGTACTCATAATGACACCCAAATATTTGTGGTTGTCATGGCCACAAACATGGGCGGATATCAAACTTATCTTACCCATATGTTGTCCTTCTTTCATTGTGTTAAGCTAGTGTATTGTCCTAGGATATTTACTAGTAGTGCTTATAAGTTAGCTGTCAAGGCTAGAAAAAGCCTCTGTATTTTGTAATCTATTTAGTATCTACTACCGTCCAAAAAAAAAAAAAAAAAAAAAAACAGGGGCAGAGTTAGGAAATAAGTAAGTGGGGTCAATAGGTAAAGAAGATGATAATTGATAACGTCAAAAAGAAAACAAATAAAAGAAAATATATGCTGGGTAGAAGACTCAAACCCCAGACCCCTCAAATATTTTTCACAACTACCATCGTTGGACAACATTCTAGTTTATGTTATGTAATTAATTAGCATCATTATATTCTATTGTGTTAGCCAAGTAGGGTCTTACGACCACCATAATTTAAACGTGGATCCGTCCCTGATCACAAATTGCCCTTTTAAAGAATTAGGCAAAAACTTCAAGAGTTCAACAAGTTGCTCTCACAGATGCAACACGTAGCCCATTATGCCCCCACCCTCTACGCTCTACCCCCACATTACCATTATTGTTCGATGTCACTTCCATGTTCCATCTCATTTCTACTAGTGTACTACTCATCAGCCTTCTGACTTTTTCAATCTTTTGAAAATTTGGCCCGCGTCATAATTCAAAAGAGCAGTGGCGCCTTGGCGGTGTGTGCACCACAAATTTTCTGATATTTTAGTAACATCATATAGCTTTATTACTTTAATACACTCCTAAAAAAATAGGAGATGTTTTTGAGTATTTAAAAAAAGAAAAAAGAAATAAGAAAAAAAAATTGAAATATTATATTGGTTGGATAACATCACATGGCGAAGGGAAAAATAAATTTTTCGATGTGCACATATAGCGAAGAGGTTATATGGTACGCGGTCAATAACTACGCATGTAAGATCAACTGAGACAAGAAAGATTTTTTTGCACTTCGATTCATTAGTATAAAAATACTACTCAAATTAAGGGGTCGTTTGGATTGGGAGGTAATGATTCAGAGCGAATTCGAAGTCGGATCTAATCCTGACGAATTTGACCTAGCATCCGCCGTTTCGGAGTCGAAGTTTTCTAATCGGATTCGGACTCGGAATTATTTGTTTCGGATTCGGCTCAGATTTCTCCCCTCTATATAGATCGGACTCGGATCAGGTTCGGAATCAATTATTATTCCTAATCCTACGATATATAAAGGGCAATGCAATTGCCAAGTCATTTGTCCCATATATAAATACTTAACATAGCCAAGTCTTTTAATATTTGATTTGATGATAGTGTTTTTTCCTTTTTCTTTTGGGGTATGGTTCCTTCTTTTTTGGGCGTATTTAAAGGCACATCCTAACTCACAATCTCGAGTCATCTACAAATCAATTCATGTAGATACTCCCCGAATTTCCTGATGTATATATTGTAATGTTTCAATACTCGACAATGGTGTTTTATGATTTAACAATAACATCACACTATATAAACAAGGCATTTTGCAAGAATGCGGGGAAAACAATTAGACAAAGACACGTGACACGGATATGATGGCTACTTTATTACAATAATTTAAGAAAGGGATTGCTTTGTTACCCTTCCATCGCTAGCTGATGTTCAATATAAGGTGGGGGGTAAGAAATCATAAAGGGAGACAATCAGACAATAGGAAAGACCAACAAGTCATAACAAGTTGATAAGATGAGCATCAAAGTGATGAAGATAAGCATGGTGCGCCCAGCTGAAGAGACCCCAAGGCGGAGTCTTTGGCTGTCAAGCCTGGATTTGTTCGTTAGCATTCCCGAGAGCCACACCCCCTTAGCCACCTTCTATAGTCGTCCTCCTAATGATCAACAGAATGTTAGTTTTTTCAATGTCGACACTCTGAAGGAGGCACTAAGTCGAGCTCTCGTGCCATTCTATCCCTTGGCGGGGAGATTAAAGGTCGTCGAGAATGATCAACAACGACAACAGCAACAAAGACGACTAGAGATCAATTGCAATGGGGAGGGGGTGTTGTTTATTGAGGCCGAGACAACACATTACGCTCTTGCTGCATTTGAAAAGAATGGTACTTATATGCCTAATGACAAGCTTTGGGAGCTGATTATCCCAAGATGTGACTACAGTGGGGGGCTCTCGTCTTTTCCTTTGTTCATTGTGCAACTAACCCGGTTCAATTGTGGTGGCGTTGCCCTCGGCTTTGGCCAGCAACACCAGATAGCTGATGGAACTGCAAGTCTACACTTCATTGCATCGTGGGCTAGACTCGCTAGGGGACTTAGCCTTGCCATTTCCCCATTACATGATAGGAACCCCCACTTTGTTCCTCGTCATCCGCCCCAAGTTCGGTTCCATCACTTGGAGTACGACCACCCTCCCTTGCTACTGCCAGGTGACATATTCTTACACAATCCATTCACATCTCTCATTTATGTTGAATTTTTTTTAGTGTTAAAATTAAAGCCACCAGCCGCTACTCGATCGTGGCCATTAATAGAAGCAAAGACCCAATAGCATCTACTCTACTTCGTACAGTATAACAAAAAGAATCGGATTTCATGCACGATACAGTTCTGTTTACTTCCTTGAAATCATATATCCATAATTTAAAAGATGACTAGTCTTTTCTGTACGGAACACTTTTTTCCGAACGCAATAGAGAAGATGCCTAATAATTTATACATATATGTGACATATTTAAATCATACACACACTTGTGTTACAGTCACAACATTAGTTTGAGTTTCTAATGTAGATCTGTATGTCTGTATGGACGCATGGCTATTTTAGGTGATTCGCAATCACTTGGTCAGACAGCCGACACAGCAGTGTCGGTGATCAATATTTCCAAGGAGCAAATTAGAGCCTTAAAATTAGAAGCAACGCTGCATAAAGATATGGATATGAGCAACTACAAGCTAAGCACATTTGAGGTGGTAGCTGGTCACGTGTGGCGCAGCGCATGCAGAGCACGTGGACTAGCACAAGATCAAGAGGTCAAGGTCACCATACCTGTTAATGGACGGTCGAAATTAGGCCTTCAACAGGGGTACTTTGGGAATGCCATCTTTCATGCAGCTTGTCAAGCTAAAGCCGGTGACGTCATGTTCAAGCCACTGTCATTCGCCGTGAGTGAGGTTCACAAGGCAGTAAAAAGGATGAATGATGAAGAGTACTTAAGATCAGCCATTGATTACCTGGAATCACTGCCTGATATAACAGCTATTGCTCGTGGGCCGCATAGCTGTAGGTGCCCTAACCTTTTGATAAATTCATGGACCAGGTTACCCTTCAATGAAGCAGATTTTGGGTGGGGTGAGCCTGCTTTTGCTGGCAATGGTGGGATCACCGAGGGTCAGTGTTTCATCCTGCAAAGCCCAAATGGGGACGGCAGCTTGCAAGTGGCTGCTAAACTCTTCACTCATCATATGCCACTGTTTCGCACAGAAATGGAAAATGTCACAAGTATCAGTTCGACTTCTAGATTGTAAGTGAAATAAAGCACCAATAAACGCATATGTTTCGGAATAGTATTTGTGCAGCTTCAATTTTTACCTCACAAATTTCATCAAACAGCCCTGATACACCAACACAAGATTACATTAAGAAAACCACAAGTACTTCTCCAAGCTAGTAGAAGAGAGCTAAAAAGGCAAATGATTACAGTTCCATAGATAACCTATATACCATCCCTGAAAATTTATACACTTGAGTGGAGTTCCCAATCAAAAGGACTGCATACACTAAAGAGCAAACATTCAGACATAAGTGGGTTAAGTGCACCATGTCCACCTCATTACTTGTTCAAATTTCACTCCCATACTAAGTATCGCTAAGCAGGCTACTAAATTAAAAATCCCAGAAAAGGCCATTGAATCCCCATAGATACCATATCAATCATCCTTCTTAAGAAGGCCTTTTCTCAGTTTCTATTCAAATTTGCATCAAATGGAGCTCCAATATACCTTAAGGAGCAATAACTTCTAAACTAGCGATTTGAACCCAAGAAAATTCATTAGAAACTCCATAAATAGCTTTTTTTGCATTTCCCTTAAATCCATCAAAAGAGAGCTCCTAATCAGTAGAGCTTCTTACACCCTATTTTGTATGATAATTAATGGTCCATTCTATTAAATGGAAGAAGAAAGGAGCCGAAGCTCAAACACCAATAAGAGGCAAAGCTCATACACCCGATAAAATCGAACACATACACTCATAGTAACCTAGCAAAAATGCCCATGATCAACACCACATGCCTAAACCTCTTTATTCATGCTCCTATGAGTACCTCAAAACCACAACCGGCAAAAAGAAAAGCAAAGCCTTGCAAACAAAAACAAATATAATCTACTTCAAGTAAGAGCACTCAATGTATTAAAAAGCGCGCCTCGGCGCACGAGGCGTGAGGCGCAGCATCCCATTGCTTTTTGAGGGTGAGGCGAGGCGAGGCGATTTCACTGAGCGCACCGAGGCGCTCCGAGGCGCACGTGAGGCGCACGTGAGGCGCATCTGAGATAGATTTTGATGAAAAAAACGTTTATTTTATAGCATTTTTTCTGTCATACACTAGTGCGCCTCACCTCACTGAGGCGCGCGCCTTCGCCTTGCGCCTAGGCTCTATGGACCTCTATCGCCTCATTGCGCCTCACGCCTTTTAATACATTGAGAGCACTTAACACAATGAAAACCCAAAGTAACCAATACCCAAAAAAAATAAAAATAAAAAGAAATAAAAAAGGGTAACAAGTATCCTAGCTTATAACATCCATAAAACCCAAGAAACAATAAATAAATAAATAAATAAATAAACAGAAACCCAAGAAACAGTAAATTCCAAACAATAAACCAAGAAACAGATTTATCAAGAATTAGAGAAAAAGGGCATGATCTACATCAAAGCATGAACAATACAGAAAGAAAACCACACATCTTAATCAAGATTCAGAAAGAGAGAGATTGCATGTTACCAACCACCAATTCATCCATTCCCATTCCGTCTTGATGGAGCATGCTTTGTTTGAGTCAACTTGTCCGGTTTACGCCCCCCTTCATCTCTCAACTTCATCTTTTGACAACAAACCCAACGCATAAAAAGAATGAGGGCTTGTTAGAGATGATATGCAAGAACATATATACAACATACTGCTAAACAAGATATGATAAACTTGTCAGCTATATCGATAAATGAATGAATCATCAAGCTGAAGATGAATGCAGGTAACAATAACAATATGGGCCCATTATGTTAAAAAAAATGTCAATATCTGAATACGGTTGTTTAACCTACAGACCTACCTAATTCTGTAAGGTCTATTTATCACAGAGATAAAAGGATTTAAGACAAAAGCGTAGAAATTTCATGGAAAAAGAGAGTTAAACCCAGATAAATAAACTACTAAGTGAGTACTAACATGCATATCAAAGAGAGATAGAATAGCTGAAATTACCATGATGAAATTCGCCTTCGGTGACAGTTAAATAACCGATAGGATATAATCAAGTTTAGGTATCAATGCCATCAAATCATCAAAGTAGTTATCACCGTTGCTCTTCTTAGTTCCGAAATTCAGCACAAAATCTTCCCTATCCAAAGACTATTCAGCACCCAATTAATTCACATTATCAAACGCAATTCCCCTAAGTCAGATGAGCCAATTAAGCTTCGTAGAGTAACAGAAATTACAAAGAGAATCTGAAGTACCTGTATGGCTGTATTGAATGCCAATCTTGATGTGAAGAAGAGACTTGTCAACCTCATCGGAATTAACGCCGGATTATTGTCAAGCTATAAATTACAGGGAAATCGAGTACTGAGAGAGATAAGACCCCTTCGGCTCAAGAACCTGCTGAAGTACATCATAGGTCAATCCCAGAGAATCCCCGGCTGTAGTAAGAAACCTGTAAAAAGAAACCAAAGACAGCAAATATTTAAATTAATTAAAAAAATAAAATTCAATGAGAAACAAAAACAATATTACAGAGGACAAGCTGTCTTCTTTACAGAAATCCTAAGAGAAGGCTAAGAAACTTAACTACTCTCTAGGAAGTTCTTCTGAGACTGATTCTCATAGAGTCATAATGGTCCCCTGAATTAAAATTCGCAAGATCCTTCCAATTTTTCTTAATCTTGGACATGTGCCTTTCCCAAATGGAAAACCAGCGTCAGACTCAAAAGCAACGACTTTTAACTTCGCACTTTGCAACCAGAAAGATAAGTACGTGTGTCTCATGCTTTGACATTGAAAAATTCATGCACCTCATCGGATGAGCTACCTGGAAGCCAGCAAATCAACGCCGAAACAATTAATATGTCAGTTGACAGTACACTAGTCTATAAAGGTGAAGTAAAGAAGGATACAGATTCAACTATTCCTCAGCTCTAACCGCGTGTCAAAAGTATTCATATCAATTAAGTCTTCCATCCATCATTGCCCTCAAAGTTTCCAGCCACATTATCTGCTCGCATAGATTCCTAGCCGTTTTTTCTACCAACAAATGGGTTCAAACTTCAAAGAGACTTACCACCATTGTCCGAGACATTGAGAAGGGCTTCAAAAAGAACATTTCTGTTATCTGTAAGGCCCCATTTGTTTGATGCCCGCCAGCAATGCTATCTCATCAGTGTCTTTTATGAGAACCTGCAACATAGCAATGCACTTAAATCATTAGATGTTCTAAATGTTTTAACCAATTTCTACTAAGAACATGCAGTCTGATCTCAACCGATGTTTTGGAAAAAGAAAGCACACAATAACCAGCGGGGAAGTAACAGGAAGACTTCCAATAGGTATATCTAAGACACAAAAAAGAATAATCTACTGGAGTGGGGCAGTTCAGTATCATCATCAGGGCCAGGATATCTCTTGAGCTATCTCCAAACATGGTACGTATCATAACTTTGCTTTTCTATGTCCCATATTTGATTAAAGAGTAGTTGCTAAACATGGTTGGGACTTAGGATATGGTGGATGTGACATTGTGTTGACTGAAGTTCTTGCCCCCTTTGCATTAAGTGTTGACTGAAGTTCTTGCCCCCTTTGCATTAAGCTAACAAACTAAGCGGCATGTTCGAGCCCCTGTAACCAATCTAACCAATTCCCAATCAAAATTCACAAATAAGAGAACGGAGATTAAAAAAAACATAAAACTAGAAACCATGAAAAATTATTCATTTTCTTCGTCAGTTTCTTCTTCATTGTCCTCTCCTTCTTTAATTAGTCCGTCACTTTCTTCTTCATTGTCCTCTCCTTCTTTAATTAGTTCGTCAGTTTCTTCTTTATTGTCCTCTCCTTCTTTAATTAGATATGAATGTATTTGAGGTCTTCTTTCTCCTCCAGGCATGATAACTTCATCCATAAAATGATTCATGTCTTCGTCTTCTGTAACCGTACGCCCCAAGTGTCGAGGCTCGATCGACAACTTTGTTTCCGCATTGCATAACCCTCCAGCTAGATCTAGCCAGTCAGCTACCAAGTAATCTATTACAGCGGCTGTGAAAATAACCGCTTGTTTGGATACCCTAGCTTTAGGAAAAGCCTGTTTGAGTTTACCATGGGAAATATTTATAGGGCTATTAGGTTGTTTGTCTGATCCTTACCAAGCTAATAACAATACTCTACTGCATGCAGCTTGGAAAAATTTATAGGGCTATTAGGTTGTTTGTCTGATTCTTACCAAACTAATAACAATACTCTACTGCGTGCAGCTTTCGTTATCTCACACCCATGGTAAGCTCAAACAGGCTTTTCCTAGGGCTAGGGTATCCAAAAAAGCGGTTATTTTCACTGCCGCTGTAATAGATTACTTGGTAGCTGACTGGCTAGATCTAGCTGGAGGGTTATGCAATGCGGAAACAAAACTGTCGATCGAGCCTCGACACTTGGGGCGTACGGTTACAGAAGACAAAGACATGGATCATTTTATGGATGAAGCTATCATGCCTGGAGGAGAAAGAAGACCTCAAATACATTCATATCTAATTAAAGAAGGAGAGGACAATAAAGAAGGAGAGGACAATGAAGAAGAAACTGACGAACTAATTAAAGGAGAGGACAATGAATAAGAAACTGACGAACTAATTAAAGAAGGAGAGGACAATGAAGAAGAAACTGACGAACAAAATGAATAATTTTTCATGGTTTCTAGTTTTATGTTTTTTTTATCTCCGTTCTCTTATTTGTGAATTTTGACTGGGAATTGGTTAGATTGGTTACAAGGACTCGAACATGCCGCTTAGTTTGTTAGCTTAATGCAAAGGGGGCGAGAACAGTCAGCACAATGTCACATCCACCATATCCTAAGTCCCAACCATGTTTAGCAACTACTCTTTAATCAAATATGGGACATAGAAAAGCAAAGTTATGATACATAGCAATTGATTATGCGACAAGCATTGCTGATTTGCAGGATGAAAAAGGAAAGGCTAGGCTGTGTACAACCGAACCCCCCCCCTTTACCCTGCCTAAGCGGGAGCCTCTATGGGCACTAGGATAATGTTGACCCTATCTATCATGTCATGCCTCCTATGAATTTCAACCCGACTAACATTCGTCAACTTGAGCATGAGGATGATGCAAATCACAGTCTTAGATTCTTCTACGTATTATTCACTTGGGATTTGGTATAATACTACTTGCAAGCATTAGTAATTTAGGAAAATTGTTTCAAACATACGATGAAAAAGTGGCTGACGCACAAGCTTTCACCATATACACTGAAGCTAGTGTTTAATAACACAAGGGGCAAGAACTTCAGTCAACACAATGTCACATCCACCATATCCTAAGTCCCAACCATGTGTAGCAACTACTCTTTAATCAAATATGGGACATAGAAAAGCAAAGTTATGATACGTACCATGTTTGGAGATAGTTCAAGAGATATCCTGGCCCTGGTGATGATACTGAACTGCCCCACTCCTCTAACGACGCCATAAAAGAGGTCACCATGTTTGATATGCAGGTTATGAGATGTCATGAAAATTTTAAATAGTAAGTTCACATTATATTCAAAACGTGACAAAACAGAGAGCAATACCCTTAAAAATTATAATACCAAGCTTAGTTGTTCCCCCCAAGTTACCAAGCTACTACTCAGATGCTATCACTATTAACACACGCAATAAGTCCCAACCATGAACTGATTAGGTTGTTTGTCTGATCCATATCAAGCTGATTAGTTTCTTTTACGTATTATTCACTTGGGATATGGTAACAGGGTATCCACATGACAATACGATTTTTAACATCCTGGGATCAGATGTGAATTCTGCTAATTCGTGGACAACATCTAGGTTGACAAATTTGACCTCAATGTCCACGATTCAACAACTACCCTAATGCAAGGGTGTTTGATGCAGAGCTACAATCACAGTCTTAGTTTCTTCTACATATTATTCACTTGGGATTTGGTATAATACTACTTGCAAGCATTAGTAGTTTACTCCATAGTACTCCATACAACCATTAGTACTTTACTCCAGTAGGTAGATGGGGAAAAAGAAAGAATGAGAGACTACATTCACGGAAAATGATTGTTACCAGAGAGAAAAAGCAAGTTTCAGATGGAAAACACAACAGCACAACTGACTATGTACTAGGTAACAGAGAAATCTGAAAGTTAAACCAGTTTACTAATAACAACCAATCATTGTCCACAGGAAAGAATAGAAAACCAAACAAACCTTGACCGCCTTGAATATCTAAAAGAAATCATATAACAAAACCCAAAGACAATACTGCACCCAAATTCACATTAAAACCGAATTTACCAGATTCAAATGAGCCAATTAATTTTAAGCTTAGTAGAGTAATGTAAATTAGAAAGAGACAAAGTGTGGAAGTACCTGCATTGCACGCCAATCTTGATGTCGAGAAGAAAATCTCAACCTCATCAGAATAAACATCAGATTACTGTCACACTGAAAATTGCCGGGAAATCAAGAAAGAGATGAACTCCTTCGACGCAAGAGCAGGCTGAAGTACATCATAGGTCAATCCCAGAGAATCCCTTCCTGTTGTAAAACACCTGTAAATAGAAACCAAGTACAGCACATATTTAGATTAAGCAAAGAAAAAAAAAGATAGGAAACAAGACTAGAGAGGCAAGCTGTGTTCATTTACAAGAATTTCTAAGAGAAGGCTAAGAGTACGTTTGGATATTAACATTTGATTTGAATTGGATGAATTCAATTCTAAAATTTGAAATTTTGCAATTTAAATTCAATTTGGTTGTTTGGGAAAACAAGAAATTTCAATTCACAAATTTGAAATTGAAATTTCTTGTTTGGGTAAATAATCAATTTCAATTCTAAAATTTGAAACTCATCCAATGTTTGGCAAGCTATACAATTTCATCTCCTGAAATTGCACATAAATAAATGAAAAAGACACTTGAAATGTAATTTGTATTGACATTATTATATATAGAATCATGTCATAAACTCTCAACCACAATGACAATCAAGAAAAAAAAAATCAAAATCATAAAAATCAAAATAAAACCCTAATTAAATCTAAGATAATCCATCATCAGTTCACCATTATAGAATATTCATGAAAATGTACACATACTAAATTCCTAACTTAATCACTTGTCCAAATAAACCAGAAACTCGAAAAGGAGAAATATAAATCAGTGACAAAATCCCCAAATCATGAGACCAGATTTTTGCAACGAAGAAACCGGCGACGGGCGACGAAGGTGCTGAAATGGGGATAATCAAAGAGCATTGACGGCCATGGCAGAATAGATGAGAGAGAATGGCGACAAAGCATTAACATCCATGGCATAGATGAGAGAGAAAAATGGTGAGGATGACAGATAGGGAGGGAGGAGAGAGAGTGAGTGAGAGATTGGAACTGAAATGGGGAAGTCAGAGACTCAGAGAGGAGAGAGACAGGGAATATTAAAAAAAAAATAAAAGGGGAAGTGAGAGAAAGAGTCACGTGCGTGACTCATTTACGGAGGAGAGAGACTCGCGGGTTGGGCTGGGGAATTTGAAATGGGGTGGGTTTTAGTGTGAATTTCAAATACAGGTTTCATAAGCTTTTTAGAATTCCATGAGAATTTGGCCCAATTCCGAGTTTCAAATTATGAGTATATCCAAACACTTGAATTGGGCCAATTGGGGAATTTCAAATCAAATCTCTATATCCAAACAGGCCATAAGAAAATTCCCTACTCTTTAGGAAGTTCTTCTAAACCTGGCTCTCATAATGGTCCTTTGAATTTAACTCTCAAGCTCCTTTAAATTTTTCATCCCAAAATTACATCTTGTCTATGTGCCTTTCCCCACTGGATAACCACCGTGTCAGACCCATAAACCAACAAAAAAGAATGGCTCCTGCCAGTAGCGTCTTTTTCTTTTTTATTTCGTCCATCAATGAAGGGGGGAGGGTGAGGGAGAGGGCAAGAAGTTGCCGTAATATATGAAAGATATACAACCAGGTGTTTTTAACTCCAAACTTTGCAGCCGGAAAGATAAGTACATGTACCTCATGCATCGACATATATCTGCTCGCATAGTCATTTCTTCTATCAACAAATATGTTCAGAGAGGCTTACCATCACTGCCTGGAACACTGTGAAGAGCTTCTAAAAGAACATTCCCGCCAACCGTAAGGCCCCATCTTTTTGGTGCATTGCCAACAATATGGGCACACGCTCTCTCATCAATGTCATTTATGATAACCTGCAACATAGCAATGCATATATGACCAGTTTGAAGTGACAGTAAAACTTCCAATTAGGTATACTTATGACACAAAGAACAATAATCTACTTGCCTGAGGAAATTGCATCTGGCAGGTGGACAAAAAATAATCGGACTGATACTAATGCACTCCTCAAATTCACGAGTTGCGCTACCAGTACCAAGGTAATCAAGGATACAACATTCAATCTCTTCTTCTGAGGAGGCTCCAGAAACACTGACCTGATTATTCATAGATGAAAATGATACAATTTTAGGACGTTGGATTCACTATATATTCATTTTTATTTTAGGTCATGACAGTACATACCTACGTATTATCGCCAAAAGATTGTTTCATTACAGCATCTTCTATAGACTGTAATACTATATTGTCAAGTCCTGCAATGATTCTGGTGTACGCTCAACAAACCGCTTTTCTCTATTCACCATTGCTATCAAGAGCTCATGAGCTGTTGAACGCTCTAAGCTTTTAGGAAGACCAATAATATGACAAGTATAATTGCTTTCTCTATCAAATGCATTATCCAGCCAGACACTATAGCGGCTATACTGCATGTCAGAAAAATAATTAAGAAACAAAAGACAGCAAAATGAACAATCTATTAAAGCACAAGCAACAATTGCTGCAGGATCAGGGCAGTTGGTTTGCCAAAATCTAAGATGAATTCCAACACTTCCAGACAATCTGAAGGATATTGATACATGCAAAAAACATAAAGTAGAATGGATCTAGGGCTATGACATGACCAATAAGAAATAAAAAAATGATTTAAAACAAAACATGAGAAATTTTCATGCCCCCCCCCCCCCGGGGTATAACTCAATTGTGTGAGCTGTGGTAACAGAATGCACTTAATTATGTAGCCATTACAATGACAAATGTACCGAGCGGAGGTAGAAGATCATTGGTGATCCACTTCCCACATCTTCACATAGTGCCACAAACTAAATGCATCATACTTCGACAGAATCCATGCATGACTCAAATAAAACCTTGAACAACAAAGCATAACTGCTACATATGACAACCAATCATAGGAAGAATCATGAGAATGTAAAGTTCCAACAGTAAATCAAATAAGAAGCCAACGCTAAAATAATGCACCTTATAGGTTTATGGGGCAAGTACTAGATGCATTCTTCCAAAGGAGTGCAAGAATGTTTCAAGGCATCCCTCCAGAGATGAAGCTCTTCTTTTTCATATTCAACATTACTTGTGTAAAGCACACTTGTGCTTGAAGTCTTCACAGAAAAATCTTGCTTTCTCGCTCCAGAAGAAAGGAAACGGTAAATTAAAGAATTCCTTGAACACACCCCTTGCGTCATCCATTGATCTTTCAGTTACTCCATGGTTAATCACCTGCTCCAGAAGAAAAGAAAACGGTAAATTAAACATAAAAAGTCAAACATGACCATTAATTAGGGACAAATTAAGGGAGTATATATATAATATACGAAGCACCACAAATCATTACACACAAACCAGAAAGAATTCAACTTGCTGAGCAGCCTCAATAATCTGCTGAACTAGAATTGTGTGATCATCTCCCTCACACCATTTGCTCGATCATTACCCACTGTCCTGGAGTGCCAATAACTAGATGTGGCACACAGGAACAGAAATTTCCCCTGGTCTTATCCGTGGAAGTAGAACATAACTTACAGGACTCAAGCCAGCTTGAAACAAGCCTCTCCAATACCTTGCACTTTACGGACGAAAATTTGTTTCTAATGTTATGCAAGTCTGTGATGCAACATCAATTTGTTACATAAATATGTATACATATGTAATATACTAAAGATATTAAAGGTCAACAGCTAAATATTTTGCTTTTATTAATTTAACTTGTTTAACGAATACTAGGATCAAAGTGACCTAAGTCATGCAGGTTAATCATAAGTCATTTGTTAGGTAGAGAGAACTTATTCACATTAGATTAGATGTAAAATAGCACCTAGGGGGTTAGGAGTTCCATTTAAACTTCATGTGCTATCTAGAAAAAAGCAGATCAATATATAGTACATACATATGATTATTTAATTAGCATATTCCTGCAATTTTATGCAGCAAATTATATTCAAAGGTGAGAGAGGACACATCATGTTCCCCAAAGTCCATCTACAAAAAGCTCCCAATCAAAAGAAATTGATACAGTTGATAAGCTTTTTAACCGCCATTCAGAATACGAGCCATGTTTATCTCATTTTCCCTTACAAAATTTCATCAAAAGGTCCTTAATATATGGACATAATATACCATGAAAAGGAACAACAAGATCACCAAATCAAGCCACTGAAAATAAAACAAAACACGCCAGTGGAAAATATGATTGTTTAATCAGTTTCTACCCACATTGTATGCCTAGTTTTCACACAGATGCAAGGATTCAGACATGAGTGATGAGTGTAGAATTCTCAACGAGATTTGTGTTCTATCATAGCGAAACAACCAATATAGTCCAGATTATGAAAGCCATTAACAATCAAAAGAGATAATAGTTATCATCACTACTGTGCTTGTTAGTACCAAGATTATGCACCCAATAAATTCAAATAGCAACAAACTATCAAACCAGCAGGTTAATTTCATAAAAACCAACAACAACATTACCCCAGTGCCTCCAAAGAGGCTCCCGCCTAGGCAGGGTAAGGGGGGGTCGGTTGTACGCAGCCTTACCCCTGTGAGAGTCTCGCAGAGAAGCTGTTTCCGTTTGACCCGAGATCCGAAGTGCGACGACCATCGGCAACTTCACAATAAATAAGAAGTGCCGACAGTTTTATGAGCCATTTTGCTTTAGTCCATTACATTCCGAAGCCAAAAAAGTAGGGAAGCTTTTGGCTCCACTGGAAATTGTGGACATTACCCTAGAAATCTTGTAACCAAATTTTCTGTAGTCCCAAAAACAATCCATCTTTAAATAATTTCATATAGCAAAATCATATAATTGAAAATAAGGAATATCAGTTTATCACAATGCAATCACAAGACAAAATGTGAAAACTAGCGTTTCAATTCAATAAGATTTCCAGCAAAATCATATGATCGAAAATAAGCAACATCACAATGCAATCAAAGTCAAAATATGAGAAATTAGGGTTTCATTTCGATAAGATTTCAAGGAGAACCATATGATCGAAAATAAGCAAACAATAATGCAATGAAGAGCCAATTTGTGAAAATTAGTATTTCAGTTCAATAAGGTTTCCAGCAAAATGATATGATCGAAAAGAAGCACTATCGCAATGCAATCCAAAGTCGAAATGTGAAAATTAGGGTTTCAAACCGACGAGATTTCCAGAAAATCATATGAGACGAAAATAAGCAATTTATAAGGCATGAATGAATAGCTATGGAAGGATGTTTACCCAGTGAAAAAGAATCGTCGAGTGAGTCGCCATTATCGAGTGGCGAGTCAGACTCAGTTTCTGCCACTCGTCTTCGCTTCCTATCTGCTGTGTCATCCATGAGAGAGAGATGTTTTTTTGCGGGATTTTTGTGAATAATGACCGGATGTTTGGGGGAATATATGTAGTACTATTTCTGTGTCGGCGAAGGTGTAAACGCATCAGAAATGTGCTTGTTAGTACCGAGATTCAATTGATTTCACATAGCAACAAACAATCAAACCAGCAGGTTGATTTCATAAAAACCAGTAGTTATCACCATCGCTCTTCTTAGTTCCGAAATTCAGCACAAAATCTTCCCTATCCAAAGACTACTCAGCACCCAATTAATTCACATTATCAAACGCAATTTCCCTAAGTCAGATTAGCCAATTAAGCTTCGTAGAGTAGCAGAAAGCCAGAAATTACAAAGAGAATCTGAAGTACCTGTTTGGCTGTATTGAATGTCAATCTTGATGTGAAGAAGAGACATGTCAACCTCATTAGAATTTAACGCCGGATTATTGTCAAGCTGGAAATTATCAGGGAATCGAGAATCGTGAGGGACTCGTTCGGCTCAAGAACCCGCTGAAGTACATGGCTCAATCCCAGAGAATCCCGACTGTTGAAAAAGAAGCCAAATACAGCAAATACTTAGATTAACTGGTAAAAAAAAATAGATCAGAAACAAAAACAATATTACAGAGGACAAGTTGTCTTCTTAACAGAAATTCTAAGAGAAAGCTAAAAAAAATTAACTAGTCTCTAAGTTTTACTTACAAAATTACATCTTGGCTATCTGCCCTTCCCAATTGTTTAACCAGCGTCAGAATCAAAGTTTCCAACAACATATATATGCTTGCATCGACTGCTAGCCATTTTTTCTATCAACAAATGGGTTCAAAGAGGCTTACCAGTTACCACTACTGTCCGAGACATTGTGAAGAGCTTCAAAAAGAACATCCTTGTCAACTGTAAGGCCCCATCTATTTGGTGCCGGACCCACAACATAGGCACACGTTATCACATCAGTGTCTTTTATGAGAACCTGTGACAAAGCGATGCACTTAAATGTTTAAACCAAGTTCTACTGAGAACATGCCCTCTGATCTGAACCAATGTCGTGGCAAAAGAAAGCACAAAACAACAGCTTGGAAGTGACAGGAAGACTTGCAATTAGGTATTTGTAAGACACAAAGAAGGATAATCTACTTACCAGCTGAAACAACTACCCCTGATATTGCATACTGGAAGTTGGACGAAAAATAAATCTGACAAATGATGTTGTGCTTCAAAAATTCACGAGTTCATCTAACAGTACCACAGTAATCAAAGAACCCGTCTCTTCTTCTGAGAAGTCTCCAACAACATTGACCTAATCATTCAGAGATATTGATGGATTTTCAGTATTGTGGATTCGCTATATATACTCATGTTTGATGTCAAGAGAGTACATACCTCCATGTTATCGCCCACAACCTGATTCATTACAGCATATTTTACAGTCCTGCAATGATTATGGACTGTTCGATGAGACCACCTTACAACATGTTCATTCTGAACTGGGATAGTCCTACACAAGTTGGAAGGTTACTTAAAAATACAAATGTTAAGCATCCCCCAACCCTAAATTCCTAGCTGACTATGAAAGGATATAGTGAAAATATTATATTCCTGAGCGATTGAGTAATGTAGTACATACATGAGCATTAGTCCACATCATATGTAAAAAGCACATTAAAACAACAGCTATACCTCTTCAGGGAAATTGTTTCAGCAACCAAACTCTTATGCCCCTGCTCTGATCCATCACTTTGCGTCCTTAAGTATCAGGCTCCTTAATAAAATCCAAATGCCACAGATGGCACATCGTCAAGTATGAGCAGCTACATGTTTACAACCTTTCAACAAGGCGTCCTAATAAAGAAGTTCACCTTTCATCACACCACATTATTTCTGCCTCGGAACCTGCACCCAGAAAACAAATATTACCAACGTGACTTCCATCACGTAATTCTGAATGCTATGACTAAGCTCGAAAAATAGAGGGCAAACCTCATGAAATGCAACTTTGGGCGCACCCTGCCAGTTTTTGGGTTCTGCAGTAACTCTTAAGAGTGGAAGTCTTTGTATATGCTTGTTCAATGAGTTTATAGAATTAGAAACATTGCATGCCTAATATTCACACAGATGCAAGGATTTCATACATGAGCTTAGAGTTCTCAAGGAAAGTGAGAGGTAGAACCAGATAAGTAAAGTGAATATTATATATCAAAGAAAGGAAGGGAAAGCTGAAATTACCAAAATGAACAATATACTCTAGAGAGTAGATTATGAACGCCATTATCAATCAAAATAGGTACCATAACTGTGCTTGTGAAAACCGAGATTCAATTAATTTCAGATAGAAACAAACTATCAAACCAGCAGGTTAATTTCATAAAAATCAAACCCTAGAAATCTTCTGATAAAATTTCTGTAGTCCCAAAAGTAATCCATCAAGTTTCAATTAATTCCCAAACCCAATCCAATCAAACACACAAGTTAATTTCATTTGGCAACCAAGTTCACAGAACATTCATTTGTAACCAAGTTCAAACCCTAGAAATTTGTAACCAAATTCAAACCCTAGAAAATTTGTAACCAAATTCAAACCCTAGAAAATTTGTAACCAAATTCAAACCCTAGAAATTTGTAACCAAATTTTCTGTGGTCCCAAAAGTAATCCATCAATACTCAATTAATTTCAAAACCCCCTCCAAATTCCCAAACGCAATCCAATAGAAAAAACAAGTTAAATTCATTTGGCAACGATGTTGAAAGAAAAGTAAGTTAGGCAATAACTAAAGACGAAGGAACTTAATTTGTGTAATGGACATTAGTAATTCCTAAATTGCAACCGCTTACATTTGTGATTTGTGCATGACTGAAAACTTTAAGAATATATATATATATATATATATAGAGAGAGAGAGAGAGAGAGAGAGAGAGAGAGAGAGAGAGAGAGAGAGAGTAAAGACTTACATATTCACTGGCAATCCTTGGCTTCTGAGAGAGAGAGAGAGAGAGAGAGAGAGAGAGAGAATAAAGACTTACATATTCACTGGCAATCCTTGGCTTCTGAGATGGAGATGAATTATTTTGCGGGATTTTTGAATATGAATGACGAAGGGATGATAGCAGGAATATATATAGTACTACTCTTCTTTGTCGGCGTATGGTAAACGGCGTCGTACTAACGAGTAATTAGCTGTCTGGACGCGTTTTGTTTCTCTGAACGCGTTTCTTCTTTGACTAATTGACTGAGGCCCGTGTAAACGCCTTGCTTCTTTTTTGACTGAAACGCGCTTTTATGTTCCATTTTGACTTAAACGCGTTTTTGCTTTTTCTGTTTTGATTAACTCTTTAATTCTTCTCTCTTCTTACTGTTTTTTCATTAACGCGTTTTTTTTCTCTCTTATTTTTTAACAGAACTGGGTTACCATTTTAAATCATAGGGGTCACTTTTTGTGTACCGTAATCCTTACTTTAATTAAAAATAACCCTCGTCTTATCGAAAATTACGAAAAGACCGACTTATAGAAGTTTTTGTAATCATTTTTACGTTTGTGATGTTATGATGACAGGAAACCATACTAAAAATTTATTGATTGCTTTTCTCAACAAAAAAGAATAAGGTTTTTATTGGTCGCCTTATTTCAAGTCAAAAATGAAAAAATATATATATGGAGTTATAGACGGACTAATACGCCCTCGGTGAAAGTGATTAATGCTCGCAATAGTTATTTCATGAAAGGCCAAAAAAACACTATTTCCACCAAAAGTATCACCTTTTAACCCTACTAGTCACTTTTTATCATTTTGTGCTTTTTGGAGTTTCACAAAAACTTCTATAAGACGGTTTTTTCGTAACTTTTGGTGAGACAGAGGTCATTTTTTCAGTAAAACAAGGACCTACATATCTAAACAGTGATTCCATTTTTCTGTGAGTTGGTCTCATACAAGACATGCTGTGGAATTTTGGGTGTCTAAAAATACAAGTATCACTTCTTTTGTCTTATAGAGAGATATCCGTCTTTTCAATTTTTTGAGCTCCTATAATTTTTTAAAGGAACAATATTATAACCAAACCATAAAACACGATAATAGGTCATTTATGTTATACATGGAGTTGCTCATTAATTCATCATCAATTCATATACTCGTTCACAAGACATGACTGTATATATCTTTCGACATTTACTGTCCTAGTCAGTAGAGTAGTCGATCTTTATCTGGTGGTATACTGGTATACAAAAACTTGTGTGGACTAGTCTATGGTGGACCAATATTTGGAGTCATCCCCTACTTCACCTAGAACCACCCCCCTTCAAAAGTGTAGTCACCCCTACTTCACCTAGAGGCACCCTTCAAATTTATATTTGGCACCACTCTTACTTTACCTGGAGCCACCCCTACTTTACCTGGAACCACCCCTCAAAATTACTTCACCTGGAGCCTCCCCCCTACTTTACCTGAAGCCACCCCCTGCTTCACCTGTAGCCAACCTTCAAAATTACTTGGTCCACGGTGGTTTAAATCTACACAAGACCTGCTGTACATATACATGAATATATATGATTATAGGAAGATCAGGAAATCTGACGGCCACATATACCTACTCCAACGGTAGCAATTTTTATTTTTTTTTTGACAAAGTTCAAATACAATCAACGATAGCATTGATTGCACTATAAACTTTCCTGTACCTCACCTCATTGAATACTAAACCTATTAACATATGATGAACTGCAAACTCCACACTATGTTAAATGGTTTTTGGGCAACGTTATTGTCAGGCAACAACCTTCCTGAAATAAAAATTTACAGCCCATGATAGCAATTCTTTCACTCTGGCAATAATGAGATCAAAGTGTATCTACCTATTGCGTCCTTTGTTTTTGTGTTTCTGTTCCCTTTAGTGTAGACTTGATATGAAGTGACGAAGCTATATATTACCATCTGGTAGTGGTAGGTACAGGAAATAACAGTCTAAACTTTCTTTACAGAAAGCATTTATCATTCTCCTTTCAAATAAAGTTACAGTCATAACCTGATAAATGTTGGCCACCAAAGAATATTGGCTATTGTTATTGAAACTTTTTGATCCAAATTTCAAGAGGAACATTTGAAAATGAAGTTGGGAAATCAAAGAGGCAACTAATAAAACAGCGTAGCGCCTTTGAATTTGACATGCTCCCAAGATCTGTTACCTTTGAGCAAACATAGGATAACACTATTCAATCTATAGTGCGAAGATTTCATTTTATTATCGAATATCAGACTCTGTGAAGATAGGGACATGGAAGAGAAATATTAGAGAAAGGGAACCTTCAAGATTTAAAATCGCAAAAAACATACCATGCTTTCGGTTAGAATTGAAAACAGGAGTTTCGCCAACGCAAACGGCTTATATGACAGATAACCCAATCATGGACCTGGACTTCCGATTAGAGGACTTTTGCAGCTACAAGGAACATCAGACCTATCCCTCAGAAAAAAGAAAAAAAATGAACATTAGAATGGTTGAATAACAAAAATACAAATATGTAAGTTCACTAGCAATTTAAAGGACCCAATCTTTACCTTTGCCAAATTCTTGCATCTTCTTGTTTGAAGACTCAACTGTTCTTTTGGGCTGCAAGATGAACAACCATCTACAACATAAAGGAGGAAGAACAAAATAGTACTCTAGTATATTATGAACTTTTACATTCATTTCCAATTGGCAAGACTAAGCAGTAATTGTAAATGGAAAAGGTAAAAGACAAAAAAGGAGGAAGAAAAAAGGGGAAACAAAAAATAAGTTGTTTATTATTGACAAAACATATCAGATGGTCAGCCCTGAGAACGGACCATTTTCTACATTCATATTCCCTTTGCCAAAAAAAAGTGGAACATATCTCCCAAACTATGAATTAAAAGAGAGACACAAGAAAGTATAAAAAGAGTTCTATCTTCACTGAAGAAGCCCCACCAAACACAACTTCCTTCATCAACGGGGCGACATTAAACACAGATTTAACACATATTACCAGCATCAGTAATCAAGCTGCAAAAACAGGACCTGATAAAATGAGAAAAAAGAAATGACAAAGAACCTGCACTCAATATAGATATCATCTTACCATTACTGCTCTTTTGTCGCCTCTAAGAAGATTGATCACACTTTCTCTCTCTCTCTCTTTTGTCACGGAATTCTCCTTCTCCGATCGAGTAGCAACCATGGATAAGAGAGGCTTGGAAAGGACAACGAATTGTCTGCAGGTGCAGGGAGAAACCAAGGTAGAAGAAGAGTGTATGGCTTTTGGGATGAGTCTGTTAGGCATGGAGAGCATCAGTTGCAGGAAAGTGCTTACAAAAAACCAACAAACCGCCACAAACCCAAATTGAATACAAAATAGAAGACCCAGAAACAATCATTTTGTTTACTCATCTAGGGTAACAAGCAGTTTTCATATTTTCCTGCACCAGGACATCATCTCATCCTTCTGGTTGATCAGCACCACCATCCCTGTTCAACTGCACCTTCACCAAAGAAGCCACCGATTCCTTCAACCCCTCTCAGTGGCCTGTGCCACCTCCCAGTTTAACATACTGTACTATTCCCCCTGGTTCTGCTCATACTCTGGCTGAATATCAACCCTTCCCTCATCATCCCCAACCCCATAGCAGGCTTTCCTCAGATCCTTCTCCACACTATAACTAATCAGCAACACCCCTCTGCTTTTTCCCCACCTGTGGTGGCTCATGGATGAAGTCCACCTCCCCAACCCAACCTCTGTAAACAAGCACTGCCATGCGTAACCCCGGCATGCTTCACTGTGAAGCAGAAGCCGTATCTCGCTGCGATCAAGCAAGACAAGCTCATTGTGCGAATCCACAGGTGTGTCACAATTTACTTTTGCAATTTCATGATATAGGACTGTCATGTCCTTGAGTAGAGTCACAACTCAAAAACATAGCATCAGATAAAAACCACCAAAATAATTAAGCAAGGATATGCTAATAGAATCACACCAATCACTCATGTCATAGTAACAATGGACTTCAGGCTGCTGAACACTTCTTCTTTTTTTTTGAGGGGAAATAGGAGCTTTATTATTGCATACTTATCCATTCGTACATACCGGGATATTTCATCCGGCATACATCCCTCCCAAACTTGCTCTCTACCAAAAGGACAAACTCTTGCTTGGTGAAGGGCGACAACATTGCCATCTCGCCTAACATGACACCACGACACCGACTCAAGACAACTACTGATAGGCAAAATGTCTTCCAGAATTACACCCAAATCGTCAAAATTAACTAGACCCTTGGAACAACGAAAAATTAGAGCTAAGTTATCAGATTCCAAAACCACTCTAGTAAAATTCAATCTACGAGCAAGTTTCAAGCCAAAAAGCACAGGCTTTCGCTGAAAACTTTACAGGTTATGCTGATGGTTTACATTCCTAATCCATATTCTCAACAAATTTTAATTTAATCCCTTCCTCCATTAATTCTAGTAGTTTATTCACAAACCATAAAGCTTAACCTAATAATACACCCGGTTAAAATGAACATAAATTAACTTTTAGAAAATGAACCACCAATTTTCCCAACTATGCTATAAATTCCTCCATATATCAAACGAATTATACTACCCTAGATGCAACTCAACTTTTTGTATTTTTGGCAACATCTACTAATGGCAAATAACTCAAATTATCAATTCACATCCCAATAACATTCACAAGGTCTTCAAATTCAATCTACACCTCCTAATAAAATCAAATACAAATTTATGTTTAGGGGATACATTCACATACAATAACTTTGCAATTCTCTGCAATTTGAAATTCTAAGTGATCGTCAATTCCTCTAATCCAAATTATCCAAATAGAAAATCTTTGCAATTCCTCATAAGAGAAAAACCACAGAAAATTAAATTAATACTTCAGTAAGAAGCTGAAGAACTAATATTATAATGAAGTGCCCACATACTAGCAAGCTACAGTCATGTGAAACGCCACATAAATTATCACAGCATATTTGAGCAACATAAGGGACAGCACAAATTCTTTCAGAAGCAGGATTCTTACTGGGAGTTGTTTTACGTTATGGCTTGTTCTTGTTGCTGTTATGGCTTGCTGTACAAAGAGACAGCAACATAAGATACATAAGCAAGCTAAAAAGTAATAAACCACTAAGTGAAAACGAGGGAGCACAGCATGAGAAGCGTGAATATGAGAAGTATCAGAAGTACTACAAGAACATGGCAATTATGAGAGCAAAAGAACAATCAAAAGTACAAAATTATATTATGCAATTCTTTACACCTGGTTCAAAGCATCATCAAACTTGCACATGACCCATGGGGACTCCAGCCTAGCCCCAGTTATTTTCAATCTGCCACGACACTCACAAATCAGCGAAAGTTTAAAATTGATTCATTTAGTTTCATATTTGGCATACCCAATCAAATGATAATAGATATAAACCATATAAGCTTTACATATAGTGATATACCTGAGATAGAATATTATACCCCCATGAGATTCGAACAACTTTTCTGCTCCAGTTATGTCAACAGCCTTGTCGTGAATCATTCCATAGCCGCCTTGAAAGTTCCAGAAGTAAAATTAAAAATTTGAAAAGGAAAAATAAAAAAACATAGTTCATGAACAACTTCAGTACCACAAGAAGCAAATGTCTTTGAGAACTTGGTAACCTCCATACTAAAGAAGGGAAAGGGACTAACCTTGAAAGACCCACTATCTAATCTGAAGCTGGTGCCTGGAATGTACCTCAGCCAACCACAAAAGCCCTTGAAAGGAGAGGGGAAAAGGCCAAAAGCAGTAAGCACTAGAGAGGAAATATTTCATCATTTGAAGGAGAGAGAAGGAATGAGCATTTACCTAAAATTCCATTCAGCACAAACATCGGGTCCAACTCTCATTGAACGTAAAGAGCAGCTTGCTGAACCAGCTTAACGGACATTTGTAGGTCACACCAACCCACAAAGTAGTACTACATACAACCAGTTTCAGAAAAGAAAAAAAAAAAAAAAAAAAAAAAAAAAAAAAAAAAAGGATATGGTTAGCAATCCCACAATTCCCAAAAACAAAAAAAAATGAGGCTGAATATGAAAGAAATGATTACTTGGCCAGGGTCAGGATCATACCCATTCCTGGAAAACAAAAATCTGAGCAACATTGAATCCTCCATCTTTGGCCACATCTGGGAGAAAGAAAACATTTCACCTAATATCAGCACCCAGAATGAAGAAACACAAAAGAAACAAACTGAGACAAACAGAAATTAGTAACAAACATGAAGCACGTGGCAATATTTCTTTATTACCTCAGGGCCTGTGGGTAATGAATAGACCCAATAAGAAGAATCCTCCATTTCCATTTCATGGCGATTTCCTTGAAGTCAAGCATAAACAAGATACAAATTGAGGAGGCGAAGAACAGTAACATACATAAACCGGCATGCTTCACTGCGAAAGCTAGGATTATTATTCACATAGCGCTGGAAAGCATTCGCAACATCACCAGTATCAAAAAGCACAAACTCACAGTGCGACTTAGCAGGCATATACCACAGGTTCGTCTTCGTTTATTTTGTGCCAGACACAATATATAAGAAAGAAGTGGCTGACTAGTGACTGCTATGTTCCTGAGAAATGTGACAAATGCAGCATCAGTTAAAAGCCTAAATAACTTCATAAGCACGGACATGCTAATATTCACACCTTTGCTCATGTCATCGCAACAATGGACTTGGGGCTGAATCACTTTACTTGCGTTCAAGTTTGAAATAAAGAAAAGCACCACGACACACAGCGATAGTGTAGCATAGAATCACATGGTAACATTAGAAAATGCAAGTCACTAACTCACTACTAACTACAGTGCACTGACAGGAATCAAAGAATAGAAAAAGGAGAACAAAAAGAACCATCTTAACCTATGAAGAGAACTCTAATACGAATATACCCATAAGACACCAAAATCAGATAACCCATAACATCCTCCGCTTATGAACTTAATCCATACCTCAAAGCGTAACCATTCCTAATTCCATTTCTCAATAACTTTTGATTTCAATCCCTATCCCATATAATTTCCAGTTGGTTTACATCCTTGTGCACACTATTTTCAGAAACCAATCATTATTTCCCCCAAAACAAGCCACACTACTAAAAAAGAAAAATACTAACGCAAACCCCTCAAACCCAAACTGAAAATGAACTCCAAACTGACCATCACATGTGAAAAACGAGACTAGAATGAAAAGGCAATCATGAAAACACAAATCTGCCACAACAGTTACTCAATGGTGAGAGTAATGAAGACTGAAATCCAAGCACATAAAGAAACCAACTAATAAGAAAAAAGTAGAGAGTACATACTCATTACCCGCAACACGAATTTCCAAGCTTGATGTTCAGAAACGCATTATAACGCCTGCAAAAGTTATAACCATTCAATCACGAGATCCCCATAAACCCTAACTGCAAAAGGAAATATCAGAAGTTCCAACAACCGCTTTTTAGTTTACATACCTTTGGGGAATGGGCGGCTCTCCTATAAGCAGACAATAATCTCATCCCTGCTATCCTCATTCACCTGCAGCTTCACCAACTTAAAATCAGAAATCAATTCACCTTGCTAGTAACATTCACAACAGGTACTCAAACTCAATCTATACCTCCTAATTAATCCAAAATCAAATTTTAATTTTGTTGAAGGGGACACATTAAGATATTGGTTGATTTAAGAAAACAGAAAAGCAAAATAAATGCAAGTCAATACGAATACTAACCAATTACAGTGCAACAAAAAGGAATTGGAGAACGCCATTGTCATCGCTCTCCAATTTCCAAGATGAAACTAGGGCATCCGACAGCCATGATTCTTTGACCAACATCATGCAAGATATTAGAAACAGATGGATGGCCCAAAATTAGGGTTTCGAAATTACAAAGCCATGCGCAAATGACAACATTTCAAAAAAATTAGGGTTTCGAGATTAGAAAACAGATGGATGGCCCAAAATTAGGGTTTCAGAATTTGGCCATAATGTTTTAGAGAGAACTGTGATCTTGATTGCGCCATATAATGTTTGATCCCCTTCATTTGCTTGCATAAACAAAATTCAAACAACCGATTGAAACAACGAAAAAGAAAAACCCTAATAGAAATTAAGGGAAAAGGAAAATTGAATTCGAAGAGATAAATTTTAGTGAGAATACCTGGTGTTAGGACTTAGGAGTGAGAGAACGGAAACGGAATTGAGATCGCCGACTTTTATTAAATTAATCATCAAGTCTTCAACTGGAGAGAGAGAATTTGAGGGGCGAAATCTGAAATGGTTGGGGATTTGATTTAATTAAGCAAACTGGATTTTGGAGAGAGAGAGAGAGAGAGAGAGAGAGAGAGAGAGAGTATTTGAGGGATGAATTGTGAAATGGTTGTGATTTAGTTATGGCGGTGAACTTAAAGCGGGGGTTTCTTAACGGCTATATAGTAGTATACGGTAAAAGTCGGTGCCCGTAAATTTCACGCGGAAAAGAAAAAGTAAAAATCTTCACGCGTAAAAAACATTTGGGCCCTTAAAAAAGCGGAGTTGAGATTGAAAATGGGCCAGCCCATCATTTGTGTTTTTCAGACCGGTTATTAAACATTTTAGGCCCGTATTGAGTGGTTGTAATCTGCAAGTTTTTTATTTTGAAAATTTATTATCTATTTGCAGGAGAAAAAGAAATACAAGTCCGGCTAATCTTTAAAACTGTCAATAGAAAATTATAAATTACCTTTTGTGATTTTCAAACATTTGAATTTTAGTTTTTAAAAAACAAAACTCAAAGCTGAAAACTATGCTGAAAGACTCGTTCAATATTAAGGGTCAGTTTAAACTAGTTGCAAGTTTTTGATTTTGAAAATTTATTCTCTTCATAGAAAAAAAGAATTGTGCTAATTTTTCTTGTTTCATATTGTTATCCATTTAATTTTTGAAACCAAACATTGTGATTTTCATTTTTTGGTTTCTAGCTTGTAAGAAAACTAAAAACCACTATGATTGGAGTCTTTAATTATGAGGTTTTATAGTGCAACGGAGATGAACTAGCTATAAACGGAGGGCCTCCATATTACATTTGCTCCGGGCCTCAAAAGTTTAGAACCATGGTGGACTTGCATACACTCACCAGTGTGAATTCGTGGGTTAGCAAAACCCTTTTTGAAACCTTGATTAGCCACATGCATTTTTGAAACATTGATTGTTTGTAGACTTAGGCTTTGTTCTCATGTACTTATTTTCAGTCCATTTTTTAATTTTTATTATTATTATTTTTTTGGTACAAGGACTCATGCAATAGCCCGCAAACCACACGCGCCGGACAAGCTAACCCATCTTTGATGGGCTGACGGGCTCAAGTAGAGGAGGGGACCCTCCCTACAAATAAAGGTAGAGCTATTCTCCCTACATGAGGATTCGAACCCCTAATCACTGGGTTGTGAGAGTAAATCACTTACCACTTGTGCTCCCACCTCATTTGTAGTCCAATTGATGAGCTAAAATGTTACTTATATCTATTCAAAATAAATTTATGATGACATTTGTGTCATTGAAAAGATCATCATATATACCTTCAAGTGAGACTTATATATTGAATAAATTTGGATGAAATCTAAGTTTAGAGTCAACTTGAAAATACTATCAGTTCTAATCAAATAAGTTTAGTTCAGTTTCATTCAAAAACAACATACCCTTCAACGAAAACGAGTTAGCCAAGTGAAAATCAATCAAAGTGAAAATCATTGCCATGTATGACGGCAACACTTAAATATTACATCGTTTTCCTTATTTATCTATCTTTTACACCCTTTTGTTTGTTTCATCTTTTGGTTTACTGCTTAAATTTTGTTTACTATAAAAATCAAAATTGAAAATTACAAACATCAATTTTAAGGTGGTTGCGAGTTATAAGTTTTTGGTCGATTTTGTTTACTAAAATTTCACTTCTCTTTACTGAAGTATTAAATTTATTTACTAAATTCAACTTAGCCAAAATAGACTGTTTTCTTGTCTATTTAACATACTCATACAATTATTGATAGATCAACAGTGAATAACTGTCATGTTGATATAAGTTTTTGGTCGGTTTTGTTTACTAAAATTTCACTTCTCTTTACTGAAGTAAAGTATTAAATTTATTTACTAAATTCAACTTAGCCAAAATAGACTGTTTTCTTGTCTATTTAATACTCATACAATTATTGATAGATCAAAAGTGAATAACTGTCATATGAGCTGGCGTGCAGAACATGTAAAAAGCCTGGGTAAATGAGAGAAGCCTTAGAAAGAGTGCTGGAACTTCACGCAGGGGTACATAACATATTTACGATTTCCTTGGCAAGCTATCATGATTTCCTTGGCAACCAATCCTTGTCACGATTTCCAGCCTTAACAAGCATGGAGGAACCAGTGTTGCGAGCAAGGGCAGATGCTCAAAATGTACAATACATAGTGTACATCCGTAGACCGTACACTCATATAGGCACACTATCTATAACTTCCCTGGCGTAGGGCGTCAAATGTGAGAAGTTCTTGGGTGCACCTGAGAATACCTATATGGATACTCCTCCTTAAAATAACATGGGCTGGTCGGCGGGAATAAGAACAAAGGGCAAGCCTATTTGACATCATGAATAAACCATGGAGAGTAGCCAAGAAATATCAATTGAGCTGGCACCAAAAGGCAGCACTATATGAGAAACTGTTAAACTAGACATGATAAACATGAATCAGCTATATCAACAAATGGATGAATCATTGTATATGCTTGTTCAACCTAATTCTGTAATGCCTAGCTTTCACAGTGATGCAAGGAAATTAGGCAAGAGCGTGAAATTTCACGGAAATGGAGAGGTAAAACAGGATAAATAAACTACTAACATACATATCAAAGGGAGGAAGCAAAGCTGAAATTACTATGATGAAGTTCTAGTTCGATAGTAGTGAAACAATCATATGATATAATCAAGATAGCTATCAATGCCATCATCAAATCAAGGTATTTATCATCCTTGCGCTTGTTAGTTCCGAGATTCAGCACAGGAACTCTCCTACCCAAATACTATTCAGCACCCAATCAATTTACATGATCAAACCCAAGTACTCAAACTCAAATGAGAAGATGAATTTAAGCTTCATAGAGTAATCGATATTGCAAAGAGAAGAAGAGCGTAAGTACCTGTACTGAACGCCAATATTGATGCCAAGAAGAGACATGTAACCCTCGTCAGAATCAATGCTGGATTATTGTCACACTGGAAATTGCCAAGAACCCGCTGAAGTACATATAGGTCAATCCCAGAGAATCCCTGACTGTTGGAAAAAGGCTGCAGAAAGAAACCAAATACAGAAAATATTTAGAGTAAGTTAAGAAAATATATTAGATACACTAGGAAACAATATTACAGAGGACAAACTGTCTTCCCTTTCAGAATTTCTAAGAGAAGGCTACGAAAATTAACTACTCTCTACGAAGTTTCTCTAAGACTGGCTCCCATAATGCTCTTCTGAATTTAGATTCTCAAGATCCTTCCAATTCTTTCGAAATTACATCTTAGCTATGTGCCTTTCCCAATTGGATAACCATCATCAGACCCAAAAACAACTATTCACTCCGCACTTTGCAGCCAAAAAGATATGCACGTGTATCTCATGCTTTGACACTGAAAAATTCATGCACTTCATCAGATGGGGAACCTGGAATTTATAATCTCTGCAAACAACCCCATTCTGATGCCAAAGAACAGTGGATGGCGACGAATTTTGCTTTGCTGGCTGCTGCTCCTTTTCACCATTGGAGCTCACTAATAATGTCTCAGGTTTTCCTAGCTCATCTACAAACAATTACTAAGTTCAGTACAACCTATCTATTGACCATGCATTCCTGATTCAAGGTTTACTTAAACTTTCAAATTCAGATCCCCCAGCAATTAATATGTGGGATGTGGCTCTTGGTAGAAGTAGAACGCAATACTACACATACTGTGTAGGAATCCAGCAAATGATCGCCAAAGCAATTACAAAGATTAATAAATCAGTTGACAGTATATGAGTCTATAAAGGTGAAGTAAAGAAGAATATAGATTCAGTCATATCTCAGCTCTAACTGTGTGTCAAGATTAGTCATATTAATAATAGCATCCATCATGGCTCTCAAAGTTTCCAACCACATATATCTGCTCACATCCACTGCTAGCCGTTTCTTCTACGAACAGATGGATTCAAAGAGGCTTACCACTACTGTCTGAGACACTGTGAAGGGATTCAAAAATAACATCCCCGTCAACTGTAAGGGCCCATCTGTTTGGTGCAGGGCCCGTAATATATGTACACGCTCTCTCATCAATGTCTCTTATGAGAACTTGCGACATAGCAATGCACTTAAATGTTTTAACCAACTCCTATCATTGACATAGCAATGCACTTAAATGTTTTAACCAACTCCTATCATTGACAATGCACTCTGACCTAAACCAATATTGTGGCAAAGAATAGCAGACAACAACCAGCTTGGAAGTGACAGTAAGACTTCCAGTCAGGTATATTTATGACACAAAGAAGGATAATCTACTTCTTTTTTTTTTTGTGGTAATCCAAAGAAGGATAATCTACTTACTGCTGAGATTGCATACTGGAAGGTGGGCGAGCAATAAATCTGAAAAAGACAGTTGTGCTTCTCAAATTCACGAGTTGATCGAACAGAACCAATGTAATCAAGAATACAAAATTCAATCTCTTCTTCTGAGAAGTCTCCAACAACACTGACCTGATTAGTCAATGGTAAATGATGGATTTTTTTTATGTTGGATTCACAATATATTAATGTTTGACGTCATGAGACTATGAGAGTACATATCTCCATACTATCGCCCACAACCAAAGAGGTTAAGTAGACTATCCTATTCCACAACACATCAGTTGAAATAGAAATACCAGAAAAGACCGTAGTATTCCTCTCTTGCCAGATGCACCAAAGTACTACAAAAATAGCACTCTTCCATGGCAGCTTCTTCTCCTTTCTCCACCCAAGCCCCTCACGCCTAATTTGCACGAACCCCACCACAGTGTCCGGATACTTCTAATTCAATATGGAAATTTACTTGAAAATACTAGATATTGAGGCATCCTCCAGTCCTAAATTCCTAATTGAATTAGAAATTATATAGTGAAAATAATACTTCGGAAACAGTCTCTCTACTAGGCGACTAGTTAGGGGTAAGGCTGCGTACATGTGGACCTCCCCAGACCCCGTCCTAGGCGGGATTTATACTGGGTCGTTGTTGTGTTGTTGTATAGTGAAAATAATACATGCCTGAAGGACTCTAAGTAATGTTGTACTGCATGAGCATCAGTCCACAACATATGTATGAAGCACATTAAGAACAACAGCTCTTCACCAGAAACTTATGCAAATATTGGTGAATGTAACATACCTCATTCAGGGGTAATTGTTTCAGCAACAACAACCAAGCTCTCATGCCCTGTTTTTATATCCATCACTTTGTGTCCCTTATGCATCACTCTCCACAATAAAATCCAAATTGTCCACAGATGGCACATCATCAATCATGGGCAGCTAAATGTTCACTAGACATCCCAATAACTTGACAATTCACCTTTCATCACACCAAATTATTTCAGTATGCGAATCAGCACTCAGAAACAAATATTACCGACCTACAAAGTGACTTCCATCAGATTATACTGAAGATTATAACCTAGCTCAAAAAATAGAGCACAAACCTCATGATCTGCAACTTAAATCGCACCATGTCAGTTTTTGAGTTCTGCAGTAACTGTAAGAGTGGTTACACCGCAACCCTCTTTTCCCAAATCACTGTTATCGAATTCAATTGACGTGAAGGCGGATACGAACTCTGTACATATTCAACAGATTACCTGAAAAAGAAGAAAGGAGAGGAGGGGGCAAAGAAAGAAAAACATTTCTTAGTGTTACACTGATGCAGTCATATTAGCAGGCAAGCATGGAAAACAAATACACAAACTCGGCATCCCATCGTTCATACAAATACACCAACTAGGGGGAACCGCCACAATCACAGAAAGAATTCAATGGATAAGAAAAGAGTAGAGAGCACATAATAAGTACCCACAGCTCGAAATTCCCAGTTTGATGTTCAGAAACGCATTTATAATGCCTGCAAAAGTTTTAACCATTCAACCAATAATCAAATCACCAAATACCCCATAAAATCTAATTGAAAATGCAAGAAGAAAAATTCCAAAAACAGTTATTTAGTAAACTTACCTTTGGGGAATAGGTCATCCTCCTATAACCTGGCAATAATCTCATCCTTACCACCCTTACAGCTGCACCAACTTAAATTTCATAGTCAGAAATCAATTCACCTCCTGATAACATTCACAATAGGCAGTCAAACTCAACCTATGCCTCCTAAGTAATTCATATGCAATTAAAAGAAATTGAAAAGGATACACTCACGTATAATAACTTTGCAGTTCTTTACAAATTGAAAATTTAAGTGATCAAATAGAAACTCTTTGCAATTCTTCATAATAAAGGAACCACAAAATATTAAATAAAGCTCCAGTGTCAATACAAACAACTAATAACACAATGGGGAAAACTAAGTTGCAGGCTTGCATCATGTCAAATGCCACATACATTATCACAACATATTTGAGCAACAAGAGGAGACAGCACAAACCCTTCTAGTGGCAGGATTCTCAGTGGGTGTTGTTGTGGGTTTTGGTTTGTGGTACAAGGAGACAACAACATAAGATACAGTAGCAAGATATCAAGCAACGACACAATAAGTGGGAAAGAGGGAGCACAACATGCTTAGTATCATAGTTAACACATGGCAATTTATGACAGCAAAAGAATAGCAAAGCGAAGTATCAAGTATGTCTCTCACAATTGGGTTCGGGCATCATTGTGCTTGCACATGACCCATGGGACTCCTCATTCCAGTGTCTAGCTACCAGGAGCAACATTTTCATACTCCATTGGCCTATACTCATTTTCACTCAGCCACGACACCCATAAATCAGTGAAAGCTAACTGATTCATTTAGGTAGGCAGTTCAAATCAAATGAAATGGGTATGAACCATTTTGTATACCTGAGATAGAATAATTGAACCCCCTTGATATTCAAACAACTTTACTACTCCCATCACGTCAACAATCTTTTATATGGACCATTTCATAGCCGCCTTGAAAGAATCAGAAATAAAATTAAAATTCCTAGTTGGGGGGGGGGGGGGGGAGAATTAATGAACCACCTCAATGCCACAATAAGTTAAATGTCTTCGAGAATTTGGGAACTCCATATTCAAGAAGGGATATTAACTAACCTTGAAATGCCCATTATATGTTCTGAAGCGCATGCCTGCAATGTACTTCAGCAGCCAACCACAAAACCCCCTGACAGGAGAGGGATAAAAGAGCCAAAAGCAATAAGTACAAAAGAAATCTAAAGAAGCAAAACATCTTGTTTGACTGCTTTCCACCTTTTGGAGGAAATTTTTTATCATTAAAAGGAGAGAGAAGGAATGAGAAATTACCCCCAAGTTCCATTCAGCACAAACAAAACGTTCAATCATCATATGAACATAAAGACCAGCTTGCTGAACCAGCTTAGCGGATTTCACTAGGTCATACCTACATCAAAATAGTACTACAAGTGATTTATTTCAGGGGTAATTGTTAACATTTAACACTAACACAGTTCCAAAAGCAAAAACAAAAATAAAAGGAGTTAAATGTGTGAAAATTGATTACTTGGCCAGGATCAGGCTCATACCCATTCCAGAAAACATAGATCTGAATCCTTCTTCTTTGGCCTTTCCCATAAGATCTGGTCACATCTGGGACAGGAAAAAAAAAAACATTTGCAGCAAAGATAAGCACCCAGAATGAAGAAATACAAAAGCAACAAACTGAAACAAACAGAAATTAGTAACAAACATAAAGCACATGGCAGCATTTCTTTGTTAAATAAGCAAGGAGTGGGTGACTGCTATATTCCTGAGAAATGTGACAAACGCAGCATAGATAAAGGCATAAAGCCTATTAAATTTAAGAAACAAGGATATGCTAATATAATCACACCTTTGCTTAAGTCATACCAACATCAACTTGGACAATTTGACCGAACTGGATAAACAGCTTTGATTACTTCTTGTCATTAATTTAAACCTTTCAAAATAAAGGACTTGGCTCCTAGCCAGTGGGAAGTTCTTCCAAAACAAAGGACTAGCAACACAATGGACGGAACTTCTGACAGGGGAAAAGAGTGGTGTCTGCATATAATCAGACCATTAATGAATAGAAACTTCAGGTAACAATCAATATTCTAAACATCAGTGACTTATACTCACCTCATCTTCCATGGATGAACGCCATCGCCATGTCTTAGCCTGTGGCCATCTTCAGAAGCCTTTTCAGATTTAGGTTTACCGAGATATGTCCCCATCATTACAAGCTGGAAAACATAAAGTCAGTGCTCCAAACTTTTCAGAAAGATCATCAAAGTATAGTTCCCCACAAAACATGCTTCTCATTTCTTTTCTTACTCTATTCTGCCCAGAACCTTCCCTTTCCTATGTCAAAACAATAAAGCACCATCAATTTCAAAGAGTTTATAGGTAAAGACACTATCATAGACAATTCTAGCACTCTCCAAGGAAAGTTTACAGGTGAAAAAACAATATAAAGGCCAACAAAAATAACAAAAATTATTGCTATTTCATGCCCTAAACCCATAATCAGTGCACAAGAATCCAATCATAATCACCGACCTTGGCATCCCAAAACAACTGATATTTCTAATCAAGAACACAAATTACTAATTTGGAATTAGTATTGTCGATAAATCATATAGAACAAATGACAATCTCGAAAAAAGTCGCCATCGCCATGGGTAGCACAGAATCGCATGGTAAGGTAACTAACGAAAATGCAAGTCGATACTAACTAACTATCTACAGTGCAACAACAAGGAATCGAATAAGAGAATGAAAAAAAAAAAAAAAGAGAGAGAGAGAGAGAGAGAGAAATTAAGAATTACCATCTTCAGCTTCCTTGTAGATAGCAGAGAGACATGGCCAAATGTTGAGATTTCCAAAATTAGGGTTTCAGTGTTACCAATTGTAATCGATTTTTAGATGAGATGCGATTGAGATTTTTAGGGTTTGAGTTCGAAATTAGGGTTTGTCGACATTAATTAATTGTGACCGATCGAGAGAAAGTTTGATTGGGGAACGAACTGGTGAGGAACGTGATGAAGAGAGAGAGAGAGAGAGAGAGAGGGAGAGAGAGAATTTGACGGAAAATCGACATTAATTGAATTTGAGGGGAAATCCTAATCAGAATTTGTAGATTGAATTTGTGAATTTGGTTCGGTTTACTTTGATTTAGTAATTGGGAGAAGTATTTATGGTTTGTGGAAGGGCGGTGGATTCATGGCGCGGGGATATATCTCAACGGCTCTTTTTTTTGGTAAATAGTGAGGCAGATGTCGCATGTCGGTGCAATGTGCAATCAGGCGGTGATATTTTTGGGCCCATTGCCTAACATTGAGCTTGCCAGCTTGGAATTTGGATCCGTTGAGATTGGCCCGGCCCACGATTTCTACCATTTGACTTTGTTTTTGTAAGACTATTTGACTTGAGCTTGGTTTTAATTTGATTTTCTTTTTCTTTTTCTTTTGGTATTTTTTTTAGTGAATCTTTTTGTAGAATTTAGTAGATTTTTTTTTCCTTGATTAGTTAAATAAATAAATAATAAACATTAGCCATGAGAATATCGGCCCTAGCTAGTTTTTGGTTTAATGAAGAATTTTGCTCAGTAAAATGTACACGTTGATAAGGCTTTTGTGGTGGTTAACGGGGTCAAATTCTCAACCATGAAAGCAGTACTCGGTGGCATCAGCGGCCATGTGGAGTTGTTGAGTTACATGTATGAACAAATTTTAAGTTAAAACTTAATGATGTTAACAACTGTAGTTATTTGATCATACTTAAACCCTTGTCAAAGGCCGACGACGTTAAGGGTCTGGAAATGGGTAAGGTGTGGCTACCAACTTTTGCTATCGGTGCTTACCTGAATTAGGATATGGTTAAAAACGTTGAACTGATACTAAAAGACTAGAGGTCTGGATCAGAGTTATTGAACGATCATGGCTCCTTATTGAAGTATTAATTGGGCAAGCCTCAATTTGATCCAAACCCGATGCTTATCTATAGCAATAGAAAGAAGTTGCGAGAGAGGACTGATCGATTATTTTGTCAATTAAGTGAATCTAATACAATCATGTTTTAACATTTGAGAATCAATGTACAATTTACTTTATTCACAATCAAAAATTGTAATTTTTAACTTTTGACTTTATAATATATGAGACTAATTTTGAAGCGAGACAATATTACATTATGTTCGTTTATATACACTTAATTTCATTTGAGATGATTATCAGTCAATACAATTATAAGATTTTAAACGAAAATTTGGATTTATATTTAGTGTTGGAGGAGAAGGGGAAGGGGAAGGGAAGAGAACATATATCCAATAATATAGAGTGATCATGTGAGAGTTCAGAGTTGCATATCCGTTTAAGAATAAAAATTTCCACAGCCTTTTTCTGTTTTGGTTTGGGAGTGAACCCCAAAGTTTAATTGCTTCTTAACAATTTGGGAAAAAAGATTATTAAAATAAGGTATTTATTTATTTTTTTAAAATTTTTAAATCCCCCAAAGCTTACGTCTCGTTTGGAGAATAATGAATATGATCCCACTTCCTCCCTCGTGTAAGTGATTGCAACGTGTGACACATGAGGCGACCCGCGACTGTTCCTGAGGATCACAAGATGCGCAACATGTGTTTTTTAACGGTTCCACCTGCAACTCGTGACGGCAAAGACTTATCGCTCATCAGAAAAGCAAAATCGCCCCCTAAAAAGAAACACAAAAATGGAATTTTAAATTGTCGAGCCAAAACCCATAAGCATGAAATAAACGCGCAGAAACTTAGAAATCCAAACCCTAGTTCTTATTAGATCTAACCATCCCAGATATTTTCTTCTTCAAAAAAAAAAAAAAAAAAAAAAACAGGTGCTTTCTTCAGCTGAATTTAAAGAGCCATCAATTTCATTTAAACTACCCAGGTAATTTTTCCTTATTGGTTTTCAATTTCGATGTTCTGGAGCTCAATTTGTGATTCGTGATATGTTTAGTCTAGTTGGGTTTCTACTTTGTTGTAAATTAGAGATACCCAGATCAATGTTTTGTGATTTATTCAGCTTAATTATGAAATTAGAGAGACCCAGATAGACTTTAATGTGATAGAATTGTGGTGGGTCAGTCAAAATGGGTGAAAATTTAAAGCTGAAAGAAGAGGATAAGGGTATGGTGGAAGCTGTGGTTGGTGTTGAGGCATGTAAGTTTTTGATGTCCACAGCTTCTGATGATTCTCTATCAGATTTTAATCCTCCAGGTGAAATTTTGAATCTCCAGCAGTGTTTGTGCCAAATTGTTGATGGGTCTAGTTGGAACTATGCCATTTTTTGGCAAATTGCTGGCTCCAAAAATGGTAGGTCTGTTTTGATTTGGGGTGATGGGCATTGCCGAGACCCGAAGGCAGTGGTGGCTGGTGAGAGAGCAGATGGTGGTAATGGGAAGTTGGGTGAGGGTAGTGGAGAGAGAAATAGTAAAGAAGAGGCGAAGAAGAGGGTTCTTGAGAGGCTACATGCCTGCTTTGGGGGATCGGTTGAGGATAATTTCGCGGCAACATTGGATAAAGTTTCTGATGTAGAGATGTTGTACCTTACATCTATGTATTATTGGTTCAGGGTAGATGGTTCTTTGGGTCCTGCTAAATCTTTCACTAGTGGTAGACCAATTTGGGTTTCGGACTATAGGAGTTGCTTGGATCACTACCAAACACGAGCACATTTAGCGAAATCTGCTAGGTTTCAGACTGTTGTGTTCGTGCCAGTGAAGACTGGAGTTTTAGAGTTGGGTTCTGTGAGAATGGTCGTGGAAGAGCCAAGTTTGGTGCAAATGGTAAAATCTGTATTTGGTGAATCACAAACTGTGCAGGCTAAGGCATTTCCTAAAATATTTGGACGCGACCTGAGCCTTGGTGGTTCGAAACCACGCTCAATGAGCATAAGTTTTGCTCCAAAGGTTGAAGAGGATGCTGCATTTTCTGCGGAATCCCATGTTGGTGGGAGTGATATGGGAGCTAAGCACATATATGGGTCATCATCTAATGGATGCCGTAGTGAAGACAGTGACAAGAAGTTGTTTTCAGAGATTAATTTTGGGGGTTTGAATCCTGATAGCCATATTGCTAGCTTGGATCAAGTTAATGAAGAATATTTGGCTCAGGTAGGTGATGCTAAACCAAGAAAGAGAGGTAGAAAACCTGCTAATGGAAGAGAAGAACCATTGAATCATGTAGAAGCAGAAAGACAGAGGCGTGAGAAGCTTAACCAACGATTCTATGCGCTGAGAGCTGTTGTTCCAAACATCTCTAAGATGGACAAGGCGTCGCTTCTTGGTGATGCCATTTCATATATTACTGATCTCCAAATGAAGATCAAGATGCTTGAAGCTGAAAAGGAGATGGCTAATCCAAAGCAAAAGCAAATGCCTATCCCAGAGATTGATTTCCAGGCAGGGCAAGATGATGCCCTTGTGCATGTTAGTTTTCCTTTGGATGTTCACCCTGTATCTAAAGTTGTAAGGACTTTGAGGGAACATCAAGTTATAGCTCCTGAGGCCAATGTTTCCACAACAGATGACAAGATTGTTCATACATTCACCATCCGAGCACAAAGTGGTGGGGCTGAGAATCTGAAGGAGAAGCTGCAGGATGCTCTTTCCAAATGATATATCTGTAAGGATAAATTTTCTAAGGTCAATATGTAGTTCATGATCCTGTTTTAAGTAACAAGAATCAAACTTTTACTGACTAAGCCTGTTACCATTTTCCTATCACTGATGAGCTCTCTTATTGGTAATTTAACATCTGTGATATTTTCTTGTTCAATGTTTGGTGTCCTTTGTTAAATTCACCACATGTTGCCTTTGCCTGTACTAGTCCAAGCTACATCAGTACAGCATGGAAGAACCGTTTCCCCTTTTTCTCCACCCCCCCCCCCCACCCTAAAAAAGGAAAATATAAAAATTGCGAATTATTATCAATTTCAACCATATGTAACATACCAAGGCTCACAGAACTGTGATGGAAGGGCCACACAGTGATCGCATATGAGGTTTTGTATTGCAAATGAGCCATCATAGAGACATCCAGGTGAGCTATGGAGATGCAAATTTTCTACCCAATTTGTGGTTATATTGCAGTGAATGCTTTACTATGACTCATAATGCAGAGAAATCATGGTTGTGGCATTCTCCCCTTTAATATGCTGCTATATACTTCCCATGTTTGAAGCTGGATATATCAGGTTCCTCATCTGATGCCCTTGGTCGTCAGTGGTACAACTGTCCACAGAACATGGAACCTGTATCCTACGTTGTGTCGTTGCCCCCCCCCCCCCCCCCCACAGTGTAGAATCTGAATTCCTTGTGGGGGGATGTAGTTTTGTGGGTGTCTTACGCTTTAAAGGGAAGATGAATTTTCTTGTGTACTGTAACTGATGAATTTGTTTCTAGAGATATATGCTATGATCTCCATACGCTTCATTGTACACTGTAGTACCCCACAACAGTATCCCTGCTCAGGTGTTAACATGACATTTCGACTCTACAAACTAGACCCAAAACACACAATTATCTGAAAAATAGCCAGGCCTTCCCTGCTCCCATTTGGGGTGGCACTGAAGCGTCATATACAGTATTAAAGCCAAGCTTTAGTCTGATCATTGGAAACAGACTCCTTTGGTGTATGTGTTGAATTAGGGCAATTCTGACCCAGTCCTTTCTGGGTATGTGCTGGTTACAAACTAGACCCAAAACACACAGTTATCTGAAAAATAGCCAGGCCTTCCCTGCTCCCATTTGGGATGGCACTGAAGCGTCATATACAGTATTAAAGCCAAGCTTTAGTCTGATCTCTGAAAACAGACTCCTTTGGTGTATGTGTTGAATTAGGGCACTTCTGACCCAGTCCTTTCTGGGTATGTGCTGGTTCAAAGAGCAAGTTTTTTGATTGCTTTCCATTTTTGCCAGGGAATATTCTGACATGATGACTGTATCTCAAATATGAGATTTAATTCCTTGTGACTTGTTTATCATGCAGTTTAATACTCATGTTGAACACTTCCGTTCCTATAACCTTCTGGTGAAACAGATGATAAATGAAATTATCCAAATTTGCCGTATTTCAGATTTGCTGACATACATGTTGACTTGTTGTTAATCTGAAATGTAAAAGGCATATTCAGTATGACATTTTAGCCTATCACTTGAGGTAAGGATAAGGATAAGGATTGTGGATGGGTGTAGATCTGATGGTTGGACATTTGCTGTGTTGAGGCAGTTTCATTTCATATGTTTTTCCACAGTAATTTGAAGTATCAAAGCATTTTGGTCTCTAGGAATTGGTGGTTGGATTGGTGCACTTCGAGTAGCACCAGGTTTGACTCAAGTTGTTCTACAAGTCCTTGGAGACTTGCTACTCGTATTATTGACTCGCACTCGCGATTCGTAAACACGGTCTAACTTCGCATTTGCAGTTTCAGTCATTTGAAATGGAGTTGCAGATATCGTATTTTCTGTGCAGGTCATACAGACAGGTAAAAAATTCACCTACCCATCTCTCCTTGTCAGGAATGTTAGGTATGTTACTTGACAACTTGTTGGTCCTCTTGTGTTATGCATTGCACTTTATATGGTACAGTATGTTGTGTCTGTCTGTGTCATGTGTGTGACAGTGTTGCGCTTATAGGACAACTCTAGTTTAAGTCTGCTGCTCACGTTTTTGGATTGTATGCAACTGTTGGGACTTTTGGTAGGATGATTTCTGACTTGCAAGTACCAGCTACCAGGTATAACTTGTAGTAAGTCATCATTCGAGAAAGTCCAAGGTTGCAAACAACTTAAATCCGACGGTAGATGCAGCAGCAGGGTATTTTGGTGGGATGCTGATGATGAGCGACTGAGCGTTAGTGGCAAGAGTCGCGTATGCCAGAGCGGAGCTTTAATGTAAAGTGCTTAACATCAGGATGCGATCACCTCACCTCAAGACTTAAAAATATTGTTGAATGATTCAAAACCTGGACCCTGTGGGAACTTAGACCGATTAGATTGAAGATGAAAAAATCAACCTATTTTCCTTGTACCAAACCTTATTTTTAAACTTGAATTGAGACCATTCTTTGTTTCAAGAGCTTTCTGTTTCCTTGCAGTAAACTCGTTTTAATTTAGACCGATCAAATCGCTTGGTTTTGCTTTGAACTCTGATGTACTGCTTAGATTAGTAACAAGCTTGTCAACTCAGAGCATCTACAACAAAACTAACTTAAGCGCATCCTGTATCCTCCCATGTATTGTGTTTTACCTTTTTTTAGCATAATTATAAATACAAAGGTTGCTAACATTTCTGGTGCTTCAGATCCTAGTAAGTATTCTTCCGAAAGCAGGATAGACATGGCATATGGGGAGGTTCAAACATACGCAATCTTATCCCTACTAGTCGTGAGGTCCGAGGAGCCTCAATTCCGTATCCATGAGTGGCCACATGTAACTTTTACCAATTCACGGTCTGTACTCATGCTAATACGGATAAGAATGTTAGTACTTTTTTATTGGTAATCTAAACTGGGTAGATGACTTGTTTGGTAGTTGTTCCTGCAAAGTCTTACACATGAGATGATGTTCAATCTAAGTTAAAGTATGAACATAGAAGCACTAAAACGTGCTCCTCCTTTATGCGACTCTACAAAACCATTCAAGCTAACCGTGTTTTTGATTCATTCCATTTCCTCCGACAAATCAAACCTTTCAATTCAAACACCCTCCAAACAAACATTTTTTGCCTTGGTCAAACTTTAAATTTTTAGTAAACCACTTCCCTATAGTCAAACCCCACCTAAAATTCCTTTCTATATATATATATATATGGCACACCTTAACACCCCAATAACAATCCCATTTCATTCTGTCATTTCTTACAATTTTTATTGTATACTTCAAAGTTTCAGTCACTTAATAATTAATCTAAATTATGCATATGAGTTGCGCTCAAATCAGAAGGTCTTTTGGTGTTAATATGCTTATAGCAGTGTTTCTCTTGCTAGCTTTGAGCTTTGATCAAACAAAAGCCGCTAGAGTACTAAAGCAAGACCAAATGTCGTCGTTGTCGTTGTCAGTTGTCGTTGTTGCAATCGTTGCCAAAGGGTACACCGGTACCGCCTTCTAAAGCTAATCCATGCACTCACATTCCTCATCACAACAACGGCAAGTGCGCCATGATGGAGATGAATTTCGCTGGTGGCCGTGTCAGGGTGCCTCAGCCGGCCTTCCCTAATAAGTACATAATCCAAGTTGGTGCTGTTGTGTAGCGAATAGTAATGTGAAAAGCATTGCGCCAAGAACATGAAGACGACAAATTTTTTATACGGCCGTAAATGGTAGGTATATCATGTTTTGTAGAGTGTGAACAAATACACGATTCTCAATTTTTACCTCCAGAAAAGAATGGAGGTTTGGCGGGGTTATGCAAGTCTCAGATTGATGCTACTATACTACAATGGCGAAGGATATGACACGCCTTCTTAGGTCTAACGAAATTGACATCATATTTCTTTTTGTATTTCTTCTCAATACAAAACTAGAAGCCTAGAATAACACGTACAAAGTTATTTTCTTTGTTTTCCTCAACAAATTGTTTTTTTGAGAGAATTATAAATTTCATTTATAATAGGTCAATAAGGCATCTTAAAACAATATCTAATTACGATTAAGTTATTTTCTGATGCTTGATAGCTTTTTCATTAAGATGTGTTTTTATACTTTAGACTAGTTTTGGGTCCCGGGCGAGGCCCCAGGTTAGTATTTTGCTTATAAGTTGTAGTTTGTATTTTTCCTAAGATTTAGAATGAGGCAACACTTTAAAAAAAAATAATTTTTTTTTTGTGAATTGGAAGATGACGTCAAAATTCTCTCAACTACTTTCACAAAGTTATGAGACTCGTGCGATGCACCGGGTTAATCTTTTGTTTAGTCATTGTAGGGTTAATCTTTTGTTTAGTCATTGTATGTATTTTTAATCAAGATTTAGAAGGTAATAATAGGTTGAACTTCATTTGTTCGTAATATGACAGGGAATATGAGAGTCACTCCAATAATGTCACAAAATGCTTGTAGATGGTGATTGAAAAATGGACTACTCAAAACATTTAGACCATATTTCACTTACCATGTGATTTTCAATTAATATAATACAAATATGTTGCACCAAGAATATAGTACAAACATATATGACTATCCTACATGTCGTGTCTACCTAACTTTAACCAAATATTTTAAGACATATATATATATATATATATATATATATATTATATATATATATATATATATATATATATATATATATATATATATATATCTTATTTTAAAGGATTTTTCAAATCAAATCTAATGAAATAAGATTTATAATTTTTATAGTTACATAACTAAAGTTATTTTATTTTGTAGTGTGGAAAAAAAGCTAATAAATAAGTAATAAAGACAACTAAAGATGAAACATTAATAAGTGAAACTTTGAGAATGAGTTAGGATATGTGGCAACTTTGCGCTTATGTATCGCATGCGTGTCATCATCCACACTAACATGTTCATGCGATGTGGCGTCCCACGTGTCCTTCTCACACGAAAAGTCCCAAGGTCACACTATATTTTATAGTAAGGTAAGATTCGTTTATTATTGTTTCCCTGAACATGAAACACTCCTGCGTGTTTCAATGTAAGTATATACTATAAATACTCTATCTCAGTTCTTGTTAATATTTGGCGTTGATCAATCAATTGTATTTATCTCTCAATCACCAAGGCTTCGGGACGAACTAAAAATGAGGTCCTAAGACATTAATAATTTTCTACCTGAGTTGTGGCCTATGGTTGTCGAGTGGTAAAAACATGAGTTCAAGTGGAAAAAACAGAAATAATAGCATATATTCGACCCTAGTTTACATTTAAAAGGAAATTTATGATTTCATAAAAATCTCCCAATAAAAATAAAATAAATTTTTTTACTCACATGAAAAAGAAAATTATCAGTGTAGGTATTTGACCCATCCCTTTTAGGCCCATTTTATAGGAATATGGAATGAACAAAAAGATAAAAAGAAAGAAAACGAGGGCACATAGCCACATACACTCAAACCTGAGATAAAGCCCGTAAAGCATCTCCAATGTAAGGTTTTTGGAGAGGTTTGTGAGCTGAAAAATCATTTCAATAAACTCTTTAGCCCATAGTGATAAACCTAGAAACCTGTAATTTTTACAAGCGATTTATACCTATTTGGGTGCTCCGGGGACATTGTGTCCCACTAAAGAAAAAGTGTTTTCCCTTCTTTTTGAAGGGAAAACATTTACACCTATTTGGGTGAAAATGTTTTCCCCATTGAAAACCATTTCGTTCTCATTGTAAACCAAACAGCAGAAAATGGGAAAATTGTTTTCCTAGAAAACTTATTCACCCCAACCAAACGGATCCTAAGTTTCGTTTCAAAATCTCTTAACTCTTATTTTTATTATTTTATAGGTAGGCTCCGTTTGATTCACCTGGATAAAACTGAACTGAACTAAAATAAAATAATTTTTTAAGTTAAAATGTTAACTGCTACATTTAAATTCGACCAAATATAGTCAATATTAGACTCATTTAAATTTTTTTAAAAAATAGACACTTGTTAGATTACTACCATGAACATGAACATTAGTTTTTACAAAAATCTTCAAAAAGTTAGTGAAAATGTATAATAGATAGGTTCACTTGACACTCACGAACTTTCGAATCAAATAACATGAATCTTGGGTTTGATTTGTTAATTAAACGAGCTCATACTTAAAGTTTGAGTTTGATTCGTTTACTAATTGAACCAAATTCACTCGAGTCTGAACAATTCACTAGCCAAGTTGTGTGGACCTGGACACTATTGCATTTAGGGATGTTCAGCATTCGGTGTGAACTGGAATTTCAGACCGAACCGGATCAAAAAAATCGGATCTGAATGATTCCGGTTCAGGTTTCGGGCCGCGCAAAATATTGATTCTGGTTACGGTCTTTTTTAGGTCAAAAATCGGAATAGACCGGAATTTTTATTTTGCCCAAAAAAAAATTGAAAAATGAGTACATAAAGTACTAGAGTCTAAAATGTTTGATTTTACTCTAGTTATATTAGGTACATAGGAGAAATTTCAGCATAATTAGCCACATAAAATTAAGTTAGAATGCTGACTGTACGAAATTTTTACGAAAAAAAAGAGGAAAACAAAATTCCGGGCTTTCCGGTCTTAAACTGAATCGGACCGGACAGAAAAATTCCGGTTCAGATTCCGTCTACACCGGAACTATACCGGTTCAGGTTCATGTCTCAGATTTTGGGCGATTTAGGTTTTGGTTGTTTCCGGTCTATTTCGATTTCGGTTTGGACCGGTAAACCCCTCTAACTGAATTAGTCAATAAGAATTGAGTTGGGAATGGGATCAGTCTTCTATCATTATTGAGCCTTTATTGTGGATTGCGAAGGTTATACTTCGTACTAAATTACGGTGCTATACACGGCCCAAAACATACGCAATCTAGTGGGCTCTAGAAAAAAAAAGGAGATCTGGAAACGTCTATCCAAACTTTGTTCTGACTCGTCATCTCATGAATGAATTTGTAGTATAACGTAACCCAACATAACCCAATCTTTAATTTAACATGTGGCTATTGTCTTTGATACATATATAATAAAGGGGATTGCTATATGTAAATCCAAAATTACTTAATGTAAATTTTTTTCCCTAATTGCCATTAACATTTCCCACGTCTTCGTTGGCGGATTCATTTTTTTCCGTTAGTGTTTTATTAACTTTTCTTTTATTCTTATTTTTTTTTTATTTGTTTTGTTTAAGTTTTTACTCAAAATCTCTAAATTATTATTTCCGTTTTTTTATAGGTAGTCCGACGGGCCGTTTGGTCACCGCAGCCCTCGGAATTGGATTACTACCACTGTAGAGAAGTTGGCAGAGGTTTTGAAAAAAATTGAAGAAAACAACTTTGATCAGTCTGCAATTACAGTAAGGTATGTATTAAGTGACTTTAAAACTCATTAAACAAATCTAAATGCTAGTTGTTGAGGAGTTACTAAACTATAACGACATTCAAAAATTAGGAGTTTAAAGATATATGGTGTATGCCGAATTCAAAAGGAAGTTCATGATACTATACGTAGACGATTGACTTAATTTGTGACCGGTAATAACCTGTTGAAGATAATAATTAATAAAATTTCCGAAAGCTGTTAAAATTGTAGTCATTTCCCTGATCATGAGTAGTTGTACATACTTTTGTATAGTACATGTATCTCATACATGCTTTGTCAAGTTCTATAATATTTGACCACTAATAAATCTTGTAGCCACATAAAGTAAGTAGCTAAGACCTAAGTATAGGATCATAAAATAAATTTAGGCCTTTGTTTAGACAACAACTATACTTGCTCATTGGTGGTCATAGATGTGAGCGCAGAAAGGCACATCAACTGCTAGCAACCACCCAAGGAGTGAGGCAATAACTGAGTGCTGATAGTGATTGTGGTTGTCGGGAAAGAAAAGGCAGTGCATTTGCTTGACTTGGGAGGGTGGTCAACTGGTTGCGGGGTGGTGGGTGCTAGCACCACGACATGGGGTGCATGGTTGGGTGGGCAGTGGCTATTGTGGCTGATATCCATTGTGGTAGAGGGATGTCGATGGAGTCATGGAAGTGTGTGCTTGATAGCTTGAAGGCGGGTCTCTATGTGACTTGAAAAGGTTTAACAGTTGAGCACCAATTTGTATGGCTACCATGTTTAAATGGCAATTGTTCTTGTTCTCAAGATAGTCTGTTGACATTAATTAGTTGAAAAATTGGGTGATTAAGCATTCTTACAGCTGGTTCCATCTCAATTTATAATGATGTATCCGGACTGTTGTTGTTGTTGTAGTATTGCTTGAGGTGCATCTCTTACGCAAAAAGAACCTCTGGAAATATCATAACGAGCAATCCTTTATGTACATTCCTATCAATTAGCTTTCCAAGCTAAGTAGAATAGCTACTAATAAGGAGCAACATTCCTAGTCTTTTTTTTTTTGGTGAAAACATTCTGTCTTTAGTTTCACACAATGACACAAATGTGTATAGACAACAGAAGATCAAGCAAAATCTAAATACATCCCAATTGTTTCATGTTGTTGGGCAATTTAACACTCAGTTGTGAATAAATAAAGTACATGCAACAGTTATCTCTTATGCAAAAGGGACCTTTTCAACTTCTATACACATTTGTGTTGTGTATCTCTTATGGAATCAATCAGGTGTGAATAATTGAAGTACCCACTACAACAGGTCAATAAGTACTACTGCTGCTACATGGCACAACTTTATTGTAGCCATTTTCATGAGTTTAGAGGGTGTTTGTATTTTCACTTGATCATGATCCTTTTTCCTGGTATTTGTCAGTAGGGAGACGTAAAGCGCTGCTGAATCATCCATGGCGCAACTAGTTTGATGCGGTTAAGAGCCTCAGTCTCCGTTTCTGGTGAATACACAAAGAATATGGAGTCAGTGGAATGTAATTTCTGTCTATTGTTAAAACATACGAATTAAATCTTGTTGATTAAACTTACTAATTAAATATCATGTGAATGCCATTTTGTGATTTAACACTACACTAAGGTTAAACTTTTCCTTAACGATTTTGATAGGGTACATGGAACAAGTTTGGCTTTATGTACATGTCTTATAAAAATACTACTAGTACTATTATTTTTTGAAGCCTGTTGTGCCCTATGCTTATATATTGCGCTTTATGTTTGACTGGTGACATTCAGTGGCAGAGTTAATTAAGGACATGGGAGCCCATTTGCTCCCCGAGGTTTTGAATTTTTCCTGATTTTAAAATTCATTACTGTATATATTACGCAAAGAAACCACAAACATGAAACATTGTGACCTTGTACTGGTATGGACTTGCTTCTAAAAAGCTTCATCTAGGTCCCTGGTTCAATTCTCATAGCTAACAATTCATGTTTAATTTTTCTCCACCAAATTTTTTTAGGGCATAGCCTTATAAATTAAATAGAAAAAGTGCGTGGTCGAGTACGACCTACATTATCATCAAACAAAATGGAACAAAGACCCTCAGGGGCGTTATCAAAATGCAAAAAGTGCTAGAACCATTGAAACTATTATTGATTAGCCAATCCGCAGCATAGTTGGCTTCTCGGTAAACGTAGCGAATTCGAACTTTCGACTCCTCATTAACAAGCAACACTCTGCATTGAAGAATCAGGAAATAACTGGGGTTCATGGGGATGGGTCCTCACGGAGCGCGCGAAGCACCACTTCAGAGTCCACCTCAAGTATAACCCGCACAAAACCATTGTCCTTGGCAACTAGCAACCCGCACAAAGTAGCTAGAAATTCAGCTTTCACAGGCGAACAAAATCCACATTTCATTGAAAAACCTTATTTAGTTCATTTCCCTCTTTGTATATAAATATACAGACTTAGTTTTAGGAAGAAGAACAATCCCTTATTTAATTCATTTCCCTCTTCGGGTGCGTTTGATAGATTTCATACGGCAGGTCAATTCAATTTAGTTTAGTTCAAATGTCAATTCAGTGATTTCAAATTCAGTTAAATGACATTCAGTTCAATTCACTGGTACTGAGTTCAGAAATATACTTTTTGTCTCACATATCAAGTTGTGTTCAATTCAGTTCATTTGTGTCCATTTCAATTCAGTAGTGTCCAGTTTATTAGTGATGTTGAATTCAATTCAGGTAAGTTTAGGTATTTCAAACGCACCCTTTTTGTATATAAAATATACACACTTAATTTAACACTCATTCTAATTTGAGCAAAAAACCTTACAAACCTAATTGTCACATCATAAATATATGCATCATCAATTATAGGTTCAGTTTTTGAATAATTTTTACTTGTCTACTCGACTTTGAAAATTTCATAGGGAAAATTCATCAGTAGGTTGAGGGACAAATACACCCAATATAAAAGTATATATATATTTTTCTCTATTTATGACTCCTCCATTATTATTATTCTACCTCCGCCACTGGTGACATGAACGACTAACTTATGCGTACCAAGAATCCTCTCATATCCGCCGAATATGGGATATAGACTATAGAGTATGGACAAAGACCCGATTCACAATTTCTCTTGCCACGCAGATATACTATGGTGTTGGGGAAAACTACGGTATTTACCCACAATCACAACAACAGATAAACGGAAAAATAAAGTGCAAAAACCCGAAAACAACACAAACAATTTTACGTGGAAAACCCCTCTCAATTAGGGGAAAAACCACGGTGCGGATCACCACGCACTAAAATAATAATCCACTATAATAATCAAGAGTACAATCAGCAACAATCACAAGATCAAGCAACAAGTAAACAAGCTATCTTTGGTATTAGTACAAATTGACAAACTCTAACTCAATTTGGTACTCCCACAAAACCAAAGATACACCCACAAATACCTGTTGATGACCGATCCGAATACTCCGATTACCTTCACCCGAACAAGCCGAATCAACCGTGAACTGAAACAAACCTCTTTGGAGAAATACTCAATTTCTCTCACTCTTTGTTTGTCTCTCACTCACTTGGTCTCTTCCTTTTCTTTTGTTTCGGCCTTCTCTTGCTGCTTTCACTCACTGGCCATTTCTTTTTATAGCCAATCAAAGGCTTTTGCCTTTCCAATCATCAACTATTTCTTTCAATACTAAAGAAAACCAAAAGGCTAAGACCTTTTATTTTCCCAACCTTTTAACTTCTTTTTTTTTTGTCTTTTTGTTTTTCTTTTCTTTTTGTTCTATTTTATTTTCTTTACAAAACTAAAATAAAATAAAACACAACTAAATATTATTTGGTATTTGGGGCGTTACCTCAACAAATCCTCCCTCGACCCAAATCACCAAATACTTCCACCTTGTCCGAAAAACAGACCTTCTTCTTCACGGTCTTGCTCCTCCCTACGCAATGACCCTCAACATAGCACAAGTTGTTCTCCGCCTTCCTCCCTTGCACAATCAAAGTAGCACCACGATACACTTTGCACCATCTTCCCGTACCAATGTATCTACACCCTTGCGATGTCAACTCACCCAACGAAATCACGTTAACACGAGCATCGGGTACATACCTCACATTGTGGAAAGTTCTAGTCACACCACCATGGAGCTCAATTCGGATGCTACCCATCCCTTTCACCTTCAACTTACCACTCCCCATGTTGATGTCACCATACTCTCCATCTTGGCACAAAGTATCAAACATAGCATGGTCTCTACAAATGTGAACCGAAGCGCCGGAGTCCAACACCCAACTCTCTTTGCTTTCCTTCCCCTCATTGTTCCTAGCCAAGAACAACTCCTTATTACCATCACAAGACATAATTACATTAGAGGAACCGCTATCATCATCAATTTTGGTCTTACCCATCTTCTCTTGCAGCTGCTTGAAACTCTTCAAATCATCTCTCATCTTTGGGCAACGACTCTGAATATGACCCTTCTCACCACAATAGTAACACTCTATGTTACTAAAGTCTCTCGCGCGCGACTTCGATCTTTTTCTCGGGCCACCTCCTCTTCTCTCATGATTCCTCCCTCTTTCGGACACCTCCGCAGCTAGTACTCTATCTCCTCCATCACTAGGAGATACACCATCAACCTGCAACATCATCCGATCATTCTCTCTCAACACTGTCATTGCTTCATCTAGTGTAATCTCTGTCCTCCCTACAAGTAATGTCTGCACAATTGGCCTGTAGGACTTGGGTAGTGAAGCCAACAATAACAATGCCTCCTCTTGATCGGAGATCTTCTCATCTGCATTTCTCAACTGACATACTAGCTGGTTAAAACTGTTAATGTGGTCCTGCAACGCTGTACCTTGCTCCATCTTTAGCTGGTACAACTCATATCTCAAACAAAGCTTGTTAGTCAGTGACTTTGATGCATATACACTCTGGAGCTTATCCAACAACTTCTTTGGATCTGTCTCAGTCAAGTAATTATACTTGATCTCCAGAGCCATAGCCAATCTAATAGTACTGACAACTTTCTTCTTTTTCGATGTCCATTGGGCATCGGTCACCCCACTAGGCTTTGTCTCATCTAAAGCCTCATCTAAATTTTGTTGAACCAACAAATCCTCAACCGTACTCTTCCACACAGTAAAATTAATTTTACCATCAAACAAAGGAATTTCAAATTTGGGCACGCTACCAGACATGTTAATTGCACAAAATAATTCCTCCCTTCAACAAATACAGTAATTTTCCCACCACCGATCCTACAACCAAAAGCTCTGATACCACTGTTGGGGAAAACTACGGTATTTACCCACAATCACAACAACAGATAAACGGAAAAATAAAGTGCAAAAACCCGAAAACAACACAAACAATTTTACGTGGAAAACCCCTCTCAATTAGGGGAAAAACCACGGTGCGGATCACCACGCACTAAAATAATAATCCACTATAATAATCAAGAGTACAATCAGCAACAATCACAAGATCAAGCAACAAGTAAACAAGCTATCTTTGGTATTAGTACAAATTGACAAACTCTAACTCAATTTGGTACTCCCACAAAACCAAAGATACACCCACAAATACCTGTTGATGACCGATCCGAATACTCCGATTACCTTCACCCGAACAAGCCGAATCAACCGTGAACTGAAACAAACCTCTTTGGAGAAATACTCAATTTCTCTCACTCTTTGTTTGTCTCTCACTCACTTGGTCTCTTCCTTTTCTTTTGTTTCGGCCTTCTCTTGCTGCTTTCACTCACTGGCCATTTCTTTTTATAGCCAATCAAAGGCTTTTGCCTTTCCAATCATCAACTATTTCTTTCAATACTAAAGAAAACCAAAAGGCTAAGACCTTTTATTTTCCCAACCTTTTAACTTCTTTTTTTTTTGTCTTTTTGTTTTTCTTTTCTTTTTGTTCTATTTTATTTTCTTTACAAAACTAAAATAAAATAAAACACAACTAAATATTATTTGGTATTTGGGGCGTTACCTCAACATATGGCTCCCCAAAATTATTAATAAAAAAAAAACTCATATCCGCCAAATATGGGATATAGACTATAGAGTGTGGACAAAGACCCGATTCACAATTTCTCTTGCCACGCAGATATACCATGGCTCCCCGAAATTATTAATAATAAAAAAATGGTAGATTTTTATATGTACTCGTGTACAATGTTACATGTACCACATGCCCAACCCAAATATTGATTTTGCCCAAATAAATCCAAAGCCCAAACAAATTCGCAAGTTTAGTATATGGAGCTCCGTACACACGAGTATACAGTTCATGCGCTGATAAAAAAAGGGAGTTACTATATACCGCCATAAAATTACTCACCACCACCCTTGGAAATTACAATATTGCCCCTCTCACATTTTCACCCTTTCTCCCGCTCTCCCTCTCCCTCTCTAACTCTCCCACACCCACCCACTCTCACACCCACCCACTCTCACACCCACCCACATTCACCAACATTGTCTCACCGGCAAGCAAGGAACGACCGCAAATGTCTTCCGGCGACCAAGAAGTGTCGTCGACGGTGGCCGAGGTAAATTTTTTTTCCGCATATTTTGAACGGGCGTCCGTGATTTACGACCCGTCCATGGAACAGACGTCTGAACTTTCCGCCTGGACCATAGACGGGGCGTAAATCACGGACGCCTTCACCATGGTGGACGCGTAAATCACGGACGCCTATACCATGGATCAGGCGTCTGAGATTTACGCCACAACCATGGCATAGGCGTCCGCGATTTCCGCCCCATCCATGGTCTAGGCGAAAATTTCAGACGCTTGTCTATTGGTTCAGTCGGTATTGATAGACGTTTGAATTTAAGATTAAGCTAACATTGTTTTCGTTGTTTTGGTTAGGTTCCTTTGGAGCGGTTCGGTGGTGATGGCACGATTACAGTACGCATTTCGTCACTGATGAGTTATTTGATAGTGATAGAGATGCAATTAATTGGGCAAAACAAATTGCCCTTACTATCGGGTTTGAGTTGATAATTTCGTCACACAAGAACAATGGAAGCGTAAAATTGTTAAGATGCAATCGAGGTGAACGCTACAGAGGGGAATTAAGAAACTTAGATACTGCTGCTCGGAAGAATACGAAAACAAAGGCTTGTAAATGTACGTTCCAGTTAAGAGCTGAGCAAGTGTATGGGTCCAATAGTTGGATGATTGTCACATTGCCTGGGATTAGGGGTACGCACAAGCATGACTTTGCTGTGTTTCCTGAGGGATATCGTCAGATGAGTGGTCTTAGTCCTGGGTCAAAGCAACTCGTTCGTGACATGACTTCGGCACAAACAAAGCCATGTGCTATCTTGGCCGCTATTAAGGAAAAATTTCCCGAGGACAATGCAACTAGACGGCATGTGTACAACTACAGAGATCGTATAAGGAAACTTGATTTTGAAGAGAGAGATGTCATTGGTCAGTTTCATCATTTAGCTGTGGAGAATAAGTACGTACATTGGACAAGAGCCGACCCAGCTACTAATGAGGTAACTCACGTGTTCATGGCACACCCTACATCAATTCAGTTACTTCGGTCTTTTCCTTGGTTGATTGGCTTAGATTCCACGTACAAAACAAACAAGTATAAGATGCCGTTTCTTGAGATAGTGGGGATGACTCCAAGCAATAAGAACTTCCTCATAGCTTATGCCATTATGAAGGATGAGACTGAGGCAAGCTATGCGTGGGTCTTAGATAAGTTGAGGATGCTTATTGGAAATGATGTACATCCAACAGCAATTTTGACCGATCGTGAGCTAGGGTTGATGACACCTATTAGAGAGATATTTCCCGACAGTGCCCATTTGCTCTGTACATGGCACATTAACAAAGTCATCCAGACGTGATCCTAGTTCATGGGAGTACTCCCAGAGGGGTCGTGGTCGCCCTAGGTCATCCAGTTCGAGCCGCGGGCGTGGTCGTAGCTCATCCTCATCGAGTAACGTCGTGCGGAGTACTGGTATGAAAACCCATTATTTATTAACATGTACATAATGTTGTTAATTACTTTTTGATAAGTACTATTAATGACTTTCTATTATATTGTCTTGCAGCTGGACACGGAATAGATATCACTGAATTCTATCATGTTAACAAAATTCCGGGAATCATCATACCTTTCATTGAAGGATATCTCGATGTGCTTGGGGATGGTAATTGCGGTTTCCGTGTCATTGCGGACTACGTTTTCGGAGACCAAGAGCAATGGCGATTGACGAGAGTTTGCATTGAAAACGAACTCTTAGCTAACCGAGCATTGTACGAAAACATATACGTTGACGGGGTCGACGCTGGTTACCGCCGTATTATGTGGGACGGAGGTGCGTGTAACGATGATCACTGGATGATAGTACTTGAGGATTTGTTCCCGATTGCCAACCTCTTCAATGCAGCGATTATGTTATTCGGATACGGCAGCGGAAGGGGGTTATATGCTTGTTACACAGTGCTACCGTTGCAAGCACCTTCGACTGCTACACGTCCAAGTAGGGAAATTGTCATAGGTCATTTAGGTGATTCGTACATGCATTATATCCGTCTGAATTTAGCCTCAGATTTCCCTGTTCCTCCGATATGCGCAGCATGGTTTACTTCCCGTTCTGATAGTGTCGCTGGTTGGGAGCAAATGTATGTTAGGCGAAGAGCACATTGGGATCGTTTAGCGAGGTCGACGTAATTGAATGTTTTGCGTGATTGTTATATCTTTCTACTTATATCATTGTCACATTTTTGTGTGATTGTTATATTTTGCATGTTATATTTTTTCGTGATTATTGGAGGTAAATAAAACAACAAATTACAATAAAACAAAAAAGGTAAATAAGAAACAACAAATTACAATAACACAAATAAATAACAATAACAATGAAACTCTTATATAAATATATAACAAATTCATCTAATACATCATTTGGCAGCCCGCCAATCTCTCATATACTCCTCCATAACCGATCGAGGACCTTCCGCTTGCTCCGGAGGAAGCAAAGTAATGAAAGACTCAAATGCGACGGCTAGACGATTCACCCACTGCAAAAAAGTAACAATGAGTGTGAGTTCAGAGATATGTAATACGTAAAAAAAAATATATTTTAGTTAATCACTTACATAATCGCTGTTGGATCGTGGAGGAATCACAGATCCAGGTGCTGCATCGTCACGTGTCAGCAGAGGTTGGGAGTGACGGTAGTACCACACGAGGTAGTCATCCGTACATGCTGTGGGATCTGACGTGGATGCCTGAAACCCATGGAGACCAAGAATGTAACCTCCCGGGAACATACGCCAGGCATCAGATGATACTCGTACGGGGTAGACAACCCTGTACGAACGACTGCTCCATGACCTGATCCCTCTCTCTGGCCTAGTGATCGGGAAAGGGATACTCTGTACGTACCCGATTTGTCGTAAACAACGACCAGGCATGTACGGTTCGATAATATCCCGATACCGTAGCCACCAAATGAATACAGTCCTCGGTACAGATGCAACCGGGTCAGAACCGTACGGCAGCCACACCACCTACGTAGAAATGTTGAAGTTACGGTGAAGTAAAAAAAACATAGCAAACGACGAAATAAATCATGAACACCGATAACTGCATGACGTACCTCTGACGCTCGCAGCTGATCCAAGCGTCTACGTAAGGAGTGCAGTCGAACCACGTCCTTACCCTTAGCCTGGGCACTCCATACGCACGCACGGGGAGCCTCGCCGTCCCCGACAACCATCCGCTCCCGATGAGGTCGGAAGCAGGGAAAGTACTCGTATATCCATGCCTGGAGGAGAGTTAGGCATCCGCAGATGCCCTGAGAATCCCCCCGACTAGCTATACCGAGCTGACGATATAGGAAGGCGAGGGCAGCAGATCCCCAAGAGAACTCATGCGCCGTTCCGACACCGTCCCTCACCTCCATCACGCAGGAGGGTCTAATACGGTTACCACTCTTGTCGACAAACAAGGTGGATCCAATAAGTAACCACATCCAACCTACAGCCTGGATGTCCTCCATTCGGTCCTCCACTCGGCAAAGGTCAAAAACCGACTCCGTGAGGACCCCACCGCCCTGCCAGTGGCTATGCATCAGTTCATCTCGGGTGACCCCGAGAACCTCCATGGCCGTCACCTGCAGCTGCCCATCCCGTCCCTCACTGGAAACGAGCTCTCCCTCGTGCAACATGATGGTCATCTCTCCGAACGGCATGTGGAACGAGTTCGTATCCGGCTGCCACCTTTCAACGAATGCAGATATCAGGGGGAAGTCGATATGTCTGAACATAATGTCTGTCAGGTGTGATAACCCAGTCCCCTCGATCTGCGCCCTCACCTTGGGCGACATCTCCGCTCGCCACTCACTCAGCCGCTGACAGACACTGAATCGGTTCTGACACTTCAACAGACCCCTCGTCTCTCCCATCCACATACGAGACGCTACGTGGCCCAGGAAGCTCGGTATGACGCTATCATCCGCCGGTCCACCGGCCACATTCCCTGTAACAAGCCACGTACTGTCGTCCTCCGCTCTAGATCGTTTGCTAGTACTAGACGAGCCAGTACTAACAAACTTACCGCCTCTGCCCTTCACCACGCGCCAATCTGAGGATGATTCGACGCCAATCTGATCATCGTCCATGGACTGATCCCCGGAGTAGAACTCGCTAGATCCGTAATCGTGTTGCTCAGCCTCATCTTCGTGATATAAGTGACGGTCAGTCATCTCCCTCACCCGAACTGCCTCTCTCTGTCTCCGTACAGAGGCATCAATCCCGCACGTCCTCGTGTGACGCGCTCCTGAACCAGCTAGTCACTGACTAACCTCGGCATTGATTTACCGGCTCCTCCTCTCCTCTATCATTTCACATTTTTAATTAAACAATAATCAGTAATAAACAATTAAAATAATAATTGACAACTAATAATAATTGTAATAACAAATAATAATAACAATAATAATATTAATAATAATAACAATAAATAATAATAATAATAATAATAACAATAATAATAACAACAATAACAATAATAATAACAACAATAATAATAATAACACTAATATTAATAATAATAACAATAATAATAACACTATTTTTTTTTTGTCTCGGGCGTCTGCAAATGGCGCCTCTACCATGGGTGAGGCGTCTGCCGATCTCGCCTCACCTGGGTGAGGCGTCTGCGACTGGCGCCGCACCCATGGGTGAGACGAGATCGGCAGACGCCTCACCCATGGGCAAGGCGTCTGCCGGTCTCGCCTGCCCCATGGGTGGGGCGCCAGTCGCAGACGCCTCACCCATGGGTGAGGCGAGATCGGCAGACGCCCGACTCTCCGAACTCGAAAAAAACGACACCGAACTCACAAATCAATCAACACAACTTCAAACAACACAAATTCAATTCAATTGTCTATAAACCTTGAATAAAAACACTCCTATATCAACACATTTCGTAAAAATCAAACTAAATTAGAGTAAATAAAGTAAAAAAATTTCGAATGTATACCCCCCCGCCGCGATGCTCGCCACCTCCGTCCCCGCCGCCGCTTCTGCCGCTGCCGCTAGCCCCTGACATTTCCGTTGTGATGGTGTGGTGGTTTTGCCGGTGTGATGCCGGTGTGATGGTGTGGTGGTGAGGAGAGTGAGGAAGAGAGGAAGGAGGAGTGAGGAGTGAGGAGTGAGTGAGGAGTGAGTGAGAGTGAAGGGCAAATGGGTAATTTCTAAGGACGGTGGTGAGTAATTTTGGGCGATAAATAGCAATTCACTAAAAAAAACTGTCCCACTAGACCGCCACGTTTCATAACTGCAAACTAATTCTGTTTCTTTCTTATTCACCAAGCAAAAAGTGAAAAATAAAAAAAAAACAATGAAAAAACTCATCCAAATAAAAACCAAACAATTCGGTCATTTCTGATTTCGGACACCCAAATGATCGGACACTCCTCCCCTAGTCCCACACAACAGATTGAGGAGGAGAGAGAGTGTGTGTGTAAATTCAACGACGACTTCATTTCAATGGCGGCAAGAACACCATCATCAGAATCCTTAATCGACGAAACCCTAACTTTATCCCTAATTCCAGGTCTCCCAAATGACCTTTCAGCTTTAATTCTCACATACTACATCCCAATCCCCTTTCACGACCGTCTCAAATCAATTTCCAAATCATGGCGAACGTTTTTCTCATCAAAACCCTTGATTTTCTCTCTCCGTCAACAATCTTCTCACTTTTCCCCTCAAAAATCCAATCTTCTCTCTCATCTCCTCTGTCTCTTCCCACAGGACCCATCTCTCACTTCTCCTTACCTTTTCGACCCAGTTCATCTCGCGTGGACCCCACTTCCTCCCATGCCAATCAACCCCCATGTGTACGCGCTTTGTAACTTCGCCGCCGTGTCAATTGGGTCCCACCTCTACGTCCTCGGTGGGTCCCTCTTCGATACGCGCTCGTTTCCGATCGATCGTCCGTCGCCGTCCTCGTCCGCCTTTCGGTTCGACCTTGGGTCTTCCCGGTGGGATTCTCTCTCCTCCATGGCCACCCCCAGGGGGTCCTTTGCCTGCGCCGTGGTTAATTGCGATGATGGGAATGAGAGTGGGACCCGCCAGCAGATAGTGGTGGCAGGGGGTGGGTCCCGGCATGCGATGTTTGGGGCGGCGGGGAGTAGGGTGGGGTCTGCGGAGAGGTATGATGTGGAGAAGGATGAGTGGGCCCCGCTGGCCGGGTTACCGGGTTTCAGAGCTGGGTGTGCTGGGTTTTGTGTTAAGGAGAGAGAGTTTTGGGTGATGGGAGGATATGGGGAATCGAGGGCGATTGCCGGGGTTTTTCCGGTGGATGAGTATTATAGAGATGCTGTGATCATGGAATTCGATGGGGATGGTGATCAAATTGAAGGGAAGTGGAGAGAGATTGGGGATATGTGGCAAAATGGGGAAAGACCGAGGCTTGGGAAGGTTGTTGTGATTGAGAATTATGAGGTTGAGGGTCAGAAAGTTCCTGGGATTTTTATGCTTGATGGGAATCACATTTTTTGGTGAGTAAGTTTTTCACTGTTTTGATTGATGGTTGCTTCTGTTTTTTTATTTTATTTTTTTATTTTTAAGGGATTAGAGTAGTGAGTAGTTAAGCTGGTAAATTGTTACTGCACTGTTATTATTTATCATGTTAAATTCACATTTCTTCAGATCATGTTATTCATAAGTAGCAAATGAAAATTTAACTTTTAACGAGCTATCTAGTAAATGGACTAGATACTTTAGTGGATAGAATTCAAACACAAATGTGAACTTAACTAAACAATGGTTGTATGGTTTTCATGTGCTGGAGTTCTAGTTGTTTTGAAAGGGTTGTAGTGAAGGTTTGACTGAAAAGGGCCTAGCTTTCTGCCTATGTGAGTGTTATGAGGTGAATGCAGAATGTCTTATACTAGAAGCGCTGGTGGATTCGTTATAACTTATAATGACAGCAAGATAACATGTGTCTCTAGTGATCTGCAGAAGAGTCTCAACTTTCAAGAGTCCTTGTGCAGATAAGCTGGTGTCACAGAATCTGCGTAGAAAAAGACAACATAGTCACAGAATCTGTAATTCTGTATAGAAAAAGACTGCAGTGCATAGTCACAGTTTCTGTATAGAAAATACTGTAATTCTGTGTCTTTGAAGGGCTTGAGATGCAAAGGGGCTCTTGAATTTATCCCTGTGTAGGTAATTGAAAGCAACAAATTATTATTTCTATGTTCATCCACAAGTAGCTTGGATACAACGTAACTGTCTCTTATCTCTAGTCTTTTGGAAGTACATACGTGTTACTTATATTACCTTCAGAATAGCCAGAATTCTGTTTTTCTAGAGCTCTTGTGTTGCAGTACTTTCGAGGTGCGTTTGATACTAGAGAACTAGGTTAGTCATCTTAGTTTGTCTCGTATGGATCATGCGATATGTCGTGTACATTTAGCCTTGAATATGAAAGCCTGCCCAGTGAAGTGATATCTCTAAAGATGATTATGTACTGCCTGCAAGTAATACAATGTCAAAAGATTGTGAGTGAGTTTGCCGATCCTGTTGCTTATAAATGATTGTTTGAAATACTGGCCATTCTCTTTATACTACTTAAATCACTTTTTTCGTTAGATTAGTCCACCATTTCCATTGGGGCTAAAAGCTTCACTACTTTTTGGCTTTGGAATATATGGACTAAAGCAAAATGGCTCATAAAACTGTCAGCACTTCTTATTTATTGTGAAGTTGCCGATGGTCGTCGCACTTCGGATCTCGGGTCAAACGGAAACAGCCTCTCTATGAGACTCACAGGGGTAAGGCTGCGTACAACCGACCCCCCCAAACCCTGCCTAGGCGGGAGCCTCTTTGGAGGCACTGGGGTAATGTTGTTGTAATGTGTACTTTGGTGTTTTTCCTTCTCAGATTTCTTTTTCTGTAATTTGATTATTGATGTTTTAATGAAAAACGCCTAATTATCAAACAAAAAAAGATATTGGCATTGGCAACAGTGATTACACAACAATGATTAATCTAGTTTATAATGCCGTTTTCCATCTGTGAATAATACAGGTATAATATGTCATTGAATCGTTGGTTTAAGGAGTCGACTGTTCCAAGACAAGCTCAAGATGAGTCATCATTTGGTTTTGTGGCGCTGCAAGGGGAGCTCCATGTTATCTCTCTCCTACAGGGAGTTGAATTGTCAGAAATCCGTAGGTCACGACAGCGAAGGAGGGGTACTGTTCTGTTCATGCAAATCTACAACCCCAAACACAAGACGTGGAGATCTCTAGTTACAAGGACACCTTTTCATGGCGCTCTAGATTTCAGAACTGCAGTTATGTGCACCATGTGTGTGTAGTTTGGAGTCACAATGATCGTGCAATACAGTCATCTGTCGTATATCTGATTCATTTTTCTGCTGCGTTGGTTACCAGTGTGTAGATACATGTCTACTGTACAGCTTCCGTAGGATGTTTGCTACCCCACCTTCTGTAAATACAATATTCTGTACTGAACCTCAAACTGAAACTTAACATGTTCATATGCAGATTGTATCAAATACCAATGAGTGATTTACGTGCTTCCTTACTTCCCTTTCTTCTTGGATTTAACCAATTTTTGGGAAACAGGTCAAAGTTTTACCCACCGCAGGATATCCAAATGCCTACATTTATGGTTGTGAACCTTTCAATCTCAGAACGTGCTAAGATATGCAGCACAACAGCAGTAGCCTCAGTGTAAAGGATTACAGCGTCAGCAGCAGTAGCCCGCATACGGTGGTTCTTTCTCTCTGCACCCAGTCACCTCCAGTCCTGCACTGTATGGGCATCGGGCAGTGACAGTCCCTTTGCTGCATTTCACATCTTGCCATGGGCACCAGTGAATACTGCATGAGGACGATGAGGTTCTGCATGCACCAACCCTTCCTTGCCAATAGCCTGACAGCCTCACCTCGCAACCACCAGCCACTTCGCTCTCCAAGTAATTGGTGATGGTCGTTGCTGGGTGCGGTGACCCCCACGATGGCCATTCTTGCCACTGTTGCATATTCGAGGTGGATTCCATGACAAACATTAACTTGAAAAAGGAACATGAAAACCCTATCGGAAAAATGAGTGAAATAAATAAATTTGCTTTTTGCGAACCCTACCCTAACGATGAAGGAGAACTAAATAATCCCAATTGTTTATCGTGTTTAAGCAATGTCATTCAAACTATTGCTGCCATAGCCATTGATCTTGAGTGATTGGTGGTCATGGAGAGGCTAGGGGAGGGACAAGAATAAAGGTAGAGTGACTACCCCTACAAAGATTATGATTCAATTATCATTGCTGAAATTCCAAATTTGTGGTTGAAAAACAAACAAAAAATGGCATTGAAGTTTGAAGGATGTATAGTAGTGTTCACGTTCCCAAGCACAACACTTGGGGTGAATAACACAGTGATGAATAGTGCAATAGTGCATTTTCCACCCGTTCCCAATAAAGAAATAATAACTCGAATTTTATCAGGTTTAAAGTGTAAATGTGGTGCAATTTAAAGAAAAGTTTAAGTGGTAGTAATAAAATTGGATATATATGTGTGGTAAAAAAATCGTATTAGTAACATTTTTTAAACATTGTCTTTTTTTTTTTATTATAAAGTAACTAGATATGAAGCCCGTGCGATGCACGGGTTAAATTTTAATACTATTTTTTTATAAGATAAGTTGTTAACCACACTTTAGAAACAAACAATTGTAAAAAAAAAAAAGCTCATTTGCACCCAAAAATAATATATGTTAGCAATTTTAAAACCTTGTTTCTTTTATTCAGAAATGATGAAATTTTGCATTGATCACTTTTTGAAACTTGTTGTAGCTGGAATTGTCATCTCTTGATAAATCCTTATGTGTTTGTCCTAATTATTAAAATCTAAGTCCACACAATTTTTTTTTTAAATCTGCATTTATTTTTATTTTTATTAATAAACCACTTACATGATAGCCTAGATGGGTATCAATTTCAACTAATTCACGTTTTGAAAAGAATATAAATGGATTTTTACTCTAATTTTCTTCAAACTCTATTCACTTATCCTAATTTTTTTTATCTTTTGTTTAATATAATTAAAAAATTCTAATTCTACTACTAACAATATATGTCTATTTTTTTTTCTGATCGAACAATATATGTCTAATTAATTAAGGAGTTTTACTTCTTAGATAATGTACAAACAAATATTTAAAAAAGACTTATGAATATTGTTTATGTGGCTCCTTTGCAACCTAGGTTTAAAAATCGTATTAGCAACATTTTTTAAACATTGCCTTTTTTTTTATAAAATAATTAAGAGCGCTGAAAAACTGAAGAGTTACGGAGAATTGAAATTAAAAAATACACCTATAAAAACGAAAAAGAAAATACGCGTTTTAAGACTTTTTGCTCGTCAATAACGCGTTTTAGAGAGATGCTGTTGTTTCTTGTTTGGCGGTGGTGGCTCCCTTCCTCACAAAAAGTATATATGAGAGAGAGAGAAAGTGAGAGAGAGAGAGAGAAGAGGAGATATGGCAGCCACGAAGCTCCAAGAAATGGGCAAAACTTTTAGGGCAACAATTCTTCTTCAACGATGGTGTCCTTCCCGAAATTATAGGTGTTTCAAACAATGTCCTCACCACACAACAATTACTCCCATCAATCAACACCTGTCTGTACAAAACATTTTCCTCTCTTTCTCTCTACCCTTTCTCCTTTTCCGATTATTATTTTTATTTTTTATTTTTATTATTGTTCTTACCCAACCGAAATTCCAGTTTCGATCAATCTTCTGGAAATCAATTTCACGGTTATCGAGGTCTTGTGACGATTATTTTTGTTTTGATGAAATTTTGTTGATTTGATTCATTGGAAATGTGTAACGGTGATAATGCGGTTGAAATGGATAAAGCTAGGGTTTCCAAAGAGATGTTGCTGTGTTAATTAGTGGTGATTACGACGAAATTTTACGATGGTGAGTGTGAATCAGATAATCTTCATGTAAATTTGAATTTTATGATTTGACTAATTTTGCTTATGAAGTGTGCTTGAACTTGTTTAAAATAATAGATAGTGAATGTATTCACAATCCTAGGGGAAAATGCCTCTTTGTAATCATATTGTTTCATAATTTAGCATTTTGGTGAATCAATTTAATGAGTGTCTTAACCTTGGATATTATTTGATTGTTGACTGTTGATATTGTTTATTTGATTGTAGGGCACTAAGGTGAACATTCTTGTGGGTACCCATGTTTGGGTCGAAGACCCGGACGAATGTTGGCTTGATGGGCAAATCTCGAAAATCAACGGAGAGGAACTTGAAATCAAAACTTCTAATGGAAAGCAGGTAAAATATAGCTGAGCTCCAGATAGAAGAAGTTTTAATTTTGATTAATTTCTTCATTTATTTCTTTTTTTTGGATAAATGAAGCAACATTTGAAGTTTGAATCAGTAAAACAGTAGATTTTTTGATTTTTGAAGAAAATATATGATTCCCTTGGAATGTATATTCCATCGTGTATGTCATTTGGATGGCTTTTGTTGATGTAGGTTTTGTACTGTTAAAGGACAGGTTAACTTTTCATAATCTATAACTTCTGAATTAGGTTCTCTGCTTGAGTTGCAGTTGAGCATGCATATATTTTCGTCTCCCATTTTATGATTTGAGTTTAACTTACTTCGGAACTTACACATGGAATCAATTGCTTTGGTTACTTATGCAACTTCAAAAGAGCTTCTTGACCCATCCGCCACCCCCCACAAGTTAAACAAATATTTGTTTCTTTACCACAGTAATTAAATAATGTTCTAGATTTTAGACTTCTTGTTTTCTTTAAATATATTGAGATAGTCTGTCTCAGTTCTCCTAACTGATACGGCTAAAACATATTGAGATGGAGATGAAGATCTGTTTTGTAATTTCTTCTCCTTTTTCTAAGCAAATATATAAAAAAAGTAACCACTTTAACCTGCAGAAGGTTGTCCGAGCTCTCTTGGCTCAGATTTCTATACATTCGGTTTACTCTGACATTATGTAGCAGCTCTTTATGAGCTTACACAGGAGAAGTAGATTTTATCATTTGCTTTGGTCACACACATTTTAAATGTACTTCAGCCAATCTTTTTGTTGTTTTTCTTTATGTCCTTTGTTTAAAGTGATTATTCAAGAAACCCTATCCACAGCTTCATGCTAAGCATTACTAAACCGCAGTTGGCCGGAATATTTTGATTTTATTCTGCTGTTGAAGTATTACTTTGACATTAAATGTTCTTCTTTTTTTTCAAGTTCAACTGATCTTTTCTTGTATCATATTCAATAGATTACGGCAAACCGATCCAAGATATATCCAAAGGACATGGAAGCTCCAGATGGTGGGGTGGATGATATGACAAAGCTGTCATACTTGCATGAGCCTGGAGTTCTGCAGAATTTAGCAACTCGATATTCCCTTAATGAAATATATGTAAGGTTTCTTACATTCAATATCAAATCATGAGCTTATGTTCATTCTTGTGAGAGAAATCATTAATTGCTGCAGCTATGGTGGCTCTGTTATAATACCATCATGCTATTTGACATCATGGCAGACTTACACTGGAAATATTCTCATTGCTGTCAATCCATTTCAAAGACTGCCCCATATATATGATAAACAAATGATGGACCATTACAAGGGGGCACCACTTGGGGAACTCAGCCCTCATGTTTTTGCAATTGGTGATGTGGCATTTAGGTAATTTTATGGTCTTATTATTGAACAGTTTTTTCTATTTTTTGTCTGATGTTCTACCAAATAGTACACTCAACTTATTTTGTTGCATCAGGGCAATGATGAACGAAGGGAAAAGCAATGCCATTTTGGTCAGTGGTGAAAGTGGGGCAGGGAAGACGGAAACTACTAAAATGCTTATGCGCTACCTTGCGTATTTGGGTGGTCGTACTGCAACAGAAGGGAGGACAGTTGAACAACAAGTCTTGGAGGTAAGAGCGTAATGTTGGTCTAGTTTGTTGCCAATATTATCCACTTTCTGTTTTAACTCTCAGGTTTAGCAAAAGTTGTTTTCTGAAAAAATACAGGAGTCCATTTAGAAGGGAAAACAAGAACAAAAAACAGAGAATTCTGTAGTTTGTAGAGTTTCCTTGTGTGTTTTCACCCATTACCTGTTATATATGTGTTTCCTTTGAATGCACCTTGTCTTCTATGCATCAAAATTTCAAGTTAGCACAGATTGAAAAACAGAATATGAAAATTATATATCAGAACTATGCAAAATTTATGCATCATCATTTGGCTTTATTGGAGATACAGAAAATGTCGAATGGATCTCTCACCAAAAGAGATGTAAATTGCTTCTTGGTTAGTCAGTGGGAGATAATAGACTTTAGAACAGGAAAATTGATGGAGATGCATTGAGTATGAAGTTTATAGAGAAACATTCAAGTATACTAGTCCATGCCAGCTTTCTGAGGTTTTCACATACCAGACTCCAAAAGTTCCTTATCCAATGTTGCATTTAGGCTCATTCATTAATTCTTTATCACTAATTTAGAATTCACTAATGGCATTTTTTTGAAATGTAGTCAAATCCAGTTCTAGAAGCCTTTGGCAATGCAAAGACAGTTCGAAATAACAATTCAAGGTCAGCATCCCGCCCTTCATTCTGTGGATTTGTTCTGTGTCTACTGCTCTTTCGATCATAACGTAATTGTCTGATGAACTGAAATGAAAAGAAGAATGAACCATTTTCTGGTGGAAGCAATACATATTAGCTCTGGTGTTCCACTAGCCTTACTTTTCTTGTTTGATTTCATAAGATACTTTTTTTTCTTCTTTTAATATGGCTAGCAAGTAGCAAGTAAAATATCGTATCATGTTGGGAATTAGGTTTATTTTTGTACCCTTTTTGAGGCGGCCCTACCAGAATAACATTGTCAGACTTTTGTTGGACAGCAATAATAATTGTAAACTCGAATAGTTTTTGCACATATTGCTACTACTACCTCCCGGACAGGAATTTTGTGTTCAACCCCACCTAAACGGTCTATGGCTTGGTTGGTTGGTTCTGTTTGTAGATTAGGTCATTAGTTTTGTTGAAAGTGTCCCTAGGTTCATATACAATCATGATGTTCATATATATCTAAAATTGAAATGGGGCTTGTCTGCAAACAACCTAGGGGTGATTATTGGCACCGAAAAGAAAAGAAAGAAAAAGATTTCATTTTCTATTTGCTACTATTCTCTAACACGGGCTTGTGTGGAAAATCAGTTGAGCAGTTTGGAGAAATGTATGTAGGCATAACTGGAGCGATTTTCCATATATGTTGGCATTAAACTAATATACATAATCTCATCAATATGTTGCTGCAGTCGTTTCGGCAAATTTGTGGAGATTCAGTTTGATAAGCGCGGAAGAATATCAGGAGCAGCCATCAGAACATATCTTCTTGAAAGATCTCGTGTTTGCCAAGTTTCCGATCCTGAGCGCAACTACCATTGCTTTTATCTTCTATGTGCAGCACCAAAGGAGGTTTGGACTGTCAAGTTTGGTGCAGCTTTAGCTGTGTGTTTGCTTGAAGTTATAGATCATAAGCATTCTAGTAAATGATTTCTTCTTTTTTCAGGAAGTTGAGAAGTACAAACTTGGAGACCCTAGTTCATTTCACTATCTTAATCAGTCAAATTGCTACCAGTTGGTTGGTGTAAATGATTCACAAGAATATCTTGCTACAAGGAGAGCTATGGACATTGTTGGAATAAGCAAACAAGACCAAGTATTGTTTATTTTTGGGCCTAATATGCTTCATTTTCTGCAAATTGCATGAAAATAATGTCTATCTTTTTTTCTTTTCTTTTTATTGTTTCATCAAGGATGCAATTTTCAGAGTGGTTGCTGCAATACTTCATGTGGGTAATATAGAATTTACTAAGGGTGAAGAAGTTGATTCATCTGTACCAAAGGATGAAAAGTCTAAGTTTCATCTTCAGATGGCAGCGGATCTTCTCATGTACGATTGGATTAATACTAATGCATTGTGCATGCATGCCTTTTAGTTTTGATTGCTATAATAGTTGATCTCATGTTTAATTTAGGTGTGATCCTGTTGGTTTGGAAGATGCTCTCTGCAAACGTGTAATGATCACCCCAGAAGAAGTAATAAAGAGGAGCCTTGACCCAAGGGCTGCATTAATTAGCAGGGATGGTCTAGCAAAGACAGTATACTCACGCTTGTTTGATTGGTATTGACCGTATTGGATTACATTTTCTCAGTCATTTCTTCATGTGCATCTATATCCTCTTCTATTCAATGACAAATATGTTACTGATTTGCTCTGCCATTCATGCAGGTTGGTGGATAAAATCAACAACTCAATTGGACAAGATCCTAACTCAAAATGTTTGATTGGGGTCCTGGACATTTATGGTTTTGAAAGCTTCAAGACTAACAGGTAAGAGAGAAAAATGAATTTATAAGTTGGTTCAGCAATTTAAACTCTTATGTCTTGTGGTTGTGCAGTTTTGAGCAGTTCTGTATCAATTACACTAATGAAAAGCTGCAACAACATTTTAATCAGGTGAAGACCTTGCATATTATAAATGAAGCTGAATTTATATTTTCAGAATAGTAGTGAAGTTCATTTCTGAAGTAATAATATTTTGTTGGCATGTGAACTTCAGCATGTTTTCAAGATGGAGCAAGAAGAGTACACAAAGGAGGAAATTGATTGGAGTTATATAGAATTTGTGGATAACCAAGATGTCCTGGATCTTCTTGAAAAGGTATGGTCAATAATTTGTTGTCAGCCATGTATGATTGCTGTGGTTTAATTTTCACATGTTGCTGTTGATTGGATAATTTCAAATGTCATATGGTGACTGATGCTGCTTGAAATTGAATGAATGACATCTCTCCGTTTTTTAAATTATTTTTCATCTTCTTCACAGCTAAGGAAATGAGAAATGAAATAGGAGTCATAGAGGTCGATATATTACCATTATTACCTGTATGTTACTTTAGTGAACGCTTTTCTTGTTTGTATGTGTCAATGAGGTGTTAATATTCAGAAGGGTTTCTGGTTGAAGACTGACTCGTTTCACATCATGTAGAGTAGTTTGACTCGACTAATAAACTGGTTCTCTCACCATAAAAGAAAAAAAATCTCACATCTTCATTCAACTGTTGTCTTTGTCTATGCTCAAAGCAAGCTGGTCATGGATTTGTATGTCATTCTTTTCTGCTGTATAATGGTGCCTATTTTGAAAGTTACTCATGCTCCTGACTCCTGAGATGCAAGGGAAGAGAAGCATATGCAATGTCAACTTAGTGTTTATGGTTTACCTGGTTTTGGGGCAGAATCTCTTTCAACCCACTTGTGAGCTTCCAGTGAAAGTTGTTGTGCATTATATTCACTAATTGTGATTTTATGTAACTTTTAAATCAGCTGAATGAAGTTAAAATTGTTTTGGGGATAGGGACCTTGTAAAAGAACATGTTTATACCCTTTTAACTACAAGAAGACGGTGAATTATGTTGGTCTCCTCTCAAGCTGTACATGGACCTTAAAAAGAATTTCTTCTAACTTTTAATAAACACTCCTTATGCAGAAACCTGGAGGAATCATTGCGCTGCTTGATGAAGCTTGGTAAGATAGGTTCTCTGCCTTCAGAGTCTTTCTGATATTTCCATCTTTACCTGCTACCCTTTTGGTTTATGGACGGCTTGAAAATTAATGAAAGAGGAAGATAAATCTGGATTCTGCTTGCTTGACAAAAGAAAAGAAAGAAAAACAAACTATAGTTTCTGATTGTTGTGTACTTCTCTTTATGGTAATCTTTTCCAGCATGTTCCCAAAATCAACTCATGAAACCTTCTCGCAAAAGTTATATCAGACTTTCAAAACTCACAAGCGCTTCGTCAAGCCAAAATTATCTCGCACAGATTTCACTATTGCTCATTATGCTGGAGAAGTGAGTTTGACTCGTCCTATTCTAGCTCAGTTTAAATGCTTGTTCACATTGTTTTGTTTTCTGAAATTCGCATTGTGCATTATTTTCAAAGGTTCAATACCAATCTGATCATTTTTTGGACAAAAACAAAGACTATGTTGTTCCTGAACATCAAGACTTGTTGGGTGTTTCCAAATGTTCTTTCGTAGCAGGCCTTTTCCCCCCCATTCGTGAGGAGACAACCAAGTCTTCTAAATTTTCATCCATTGGTTCTCGTTTTAAGGTATCACATAGTAGACTTCCCTGTTCAGTGTTCACAATCATAATAACATATTTTCCTCTTATTTGGAGTGGAGAATAACTTCTTAAACTTTTTGATGCAGCTACAACTACAGCAATTGATGGAAACACTGAATTCTACTGAACCTCACTACATTAGATGTGTAAAGCCAAATAATCTTCTTAAGCCTGCTGTCTTTGAGAATGTCAATGTCATGCAGCAGCTGCGTTGTGGTGTGAGTACAATATCAGTGTACTATATTATTTTGTATTCTGTTATCAGTTATTTCTTTTGCCTTTTCTATCCTAACTTTGCTGTTTAGGGTGTTTTAGAAGCAATTAGGATCAGCTGTGCTGGATATCCAACACGTAGAACATTTTTTGAGTTTATTAGTCGGTTTAAAATTCTCGCTCCTGGGGCATTAAAAGGAAAGTAAGTATCTTCTTCTGTTCTTGTCCTGTACCTTCTGATGGTTCCTGTTGAATTTATGCAACTAATAGTGATCTCTGCTCATCTTGCTTCTGTCCAGCATCACTGAAAAGGCCGCATGCTCAAAGATTTTGGAAACAATGGGGCTAGCCGGATATCAGGTAACACGAGGTTTATTTTTGTTCTGTTTCAGTAATGGTTAGTCGTTTCTTTGAAGTATTAGATATTGTTCAGTCATCCTACGACTTGCAGGGTCAAGGGAGTTCATGATGTACACACACTTACCCATAACCAGTTGAAAGTTCAAACTTCTTATTAGAAGACAATATCGTATATAGAATGAAAACTATATCTCAAACTTGCTAGCTGATAAACCCATCAGTACTAGTAACTGCAAATGTGTGTCATTTTCAGATTTGTGTTCCTTCTCTCCTTCTCCCAGTTCATGGTTGCATTATCGCAACCTTTTCTTATTTACAAGTTGCCTCTTTGTACACTTTAAATACTAGTTTATCTGAAATGTGTAGTTTGTATAAGCAATTGCATCAATCATAAAAGTCTTACACTGCACCTCAAAAGGAGTAGTTTATTATTATTATTTTTTATTTTGGGGTTGAGGGAGGTCGGGAGGGTCATCGTGGCATAAATTTCTACTTTGTCATTATGGAAGTCGTTCTCATTTTTTGTTTCCTGTTCAGAAATATTCTCTTCAGAGTTCTTTAAAACACATAGAAGGTTTATGAAAAAAAAGAGATGTACAGGTGTTCTTCAATGTTATGCCATTTAAAGACGAGAGGCTCAATTCTGGATCATTAAATCCCTACTGTCTACATTTTTGTGGTAGCATGTCCTTCAATGTTTGGCTATCTCTTCCTTTTTATGTTTTAGTCTCCAAAGATATGATAACAAACTCAGAGTCACTTGCTGGCTTCTTTGGGGAACAAAGACATGCCTTGAGTTTCTTGTGGAACCACCTGAATTTGTTGTGTAATGATGACTCCTTGATTACTGCTAGGCTTCCTTGAGTTACATTCTCATCACATATGTTGCAAAATTTTGCAGATAGGGAAAACGAAAGTTTTCTTGAGAGCTGGTCAAATGGCAGAGTTAGATGGACGTAGAGCAGAGAAACTTAGCAATGCCGCCAAGACTATTCAAAGGAAAATCAGGACTCATATTGCTCGTCAATATTTTCTTGCTTTGCGTATGGCTGCTATTGTCATACAAACTTTATGGAGGAGTAAGTCTGTTTGTAATCCTGAAACATAAAACAGCATATCATTTGCAGGCTATCTTCTTTTTTCAAAATAGCAAAGTTTATTATGGGTCTCCCTCATCTTTTCCTTTGCTTCAAAATATTAGGAAGATTGGCTTGCAAGCTTTATGAAGATATGAGAAGAGAAGCGGCATCTATAAAAATTCAGAAGAACTTGCGCAGACACTTGTGCAGAAAGTCTTATACACAAGTTCAGTACTCAGCACTCACCTTGCAGATTGGATCGCGGGTCATGGCTTCTCGCAACGAGTTCAGATATAGAAAAAAAACAAAAGCAGCAACAATTGTGCAGGTTCCTATATCCCCACGTTTGCATTGCTTAAAAGATCCAATATCGTTGTTTAAAGATTGTTTTACAATTGAACTGGATATTTGCAGGCCTTTTGGCGATGTCACTTGGCATTTTCATATTATAAGAAGCTCAAATGGGCAGCAGTTCTTACACAATGCAGATGGAGGGGACGATTAGGCCGAAGAGAACTAAAGAAACTTAAGATGGTAAGTGTGTTTCTGTCTGTTGATGTTCGTAGGAAGTTCTATTAGAATTTTGCAATTGTGTAATTTTGAACTAATGATGTCCATGTGTGATCAATATTTGATAGACTTCTATACTGTGATAGACAATATCAAAACACTTTCCTTTTTTGATTTTCTTTTATTTCCTTTTTGACGATTATAATAGAAAAACTCTTAGAGTTGTGGCTCATGTATAAGAACCCCTTAACACAAGCAAAGAATGTAACGACCCCAAAAACAGAGCTTAGAAATCCTTTTTGCGCCCTAACTGCCAAACTCAACCACATAGAAATCTCTGAAGGCTGAAAGTATGTAACACTGTAGAACTGTATAGTTGGTCTTGACAATTGTCCAAGTCTCCAAGAAGGCAACTATGAATCTCAATTCTCAAGGATGTTGTGATTGACATGTTATGTTTGGGTGGACTATATGATAATGTAGCTTTTGCTTAAAGCTTAAGCAAGCCATGACAGAATAGTTTTCTTTTTGTTTAGTTAATGAAAGCAGATAGAGTATCGACTTCCCTGATTCTGTTTTATTTCTGCTAAACCAATTTGCCATTTTACTTATTTTATTGTATAAGATTTTAGTGGAGTGCTTTTCCTATTTTCTTTCAGGCTGCCAGAGAAACAGGTGCTCTCAAAGAGGCAAAGGATAAACTCGAAAAAACCGTTGAGGAACTCACATGGCGTCTGCAATTGGAAAAACGTTTAAGGGTAATGTGGTTGACACGTGTTCTAGCTACCGTAACTGATTTTGTATATGGCATGCGGATTGTGTTCATAGCTTGCCTTGAGAAATTTTTTAGTGTTTTCTCCAATCCAACTAGATAAACCAAGTAAAGGTTTTGAGGTCTTATCGTTTATGTTGATGTTAGAAGAATCTTGAATGCTATTATGGTTTTGTTCAGACCGATTTGGAAGAATCTAAGGACCAAGAAATAGCGAAGTTACAACAATCTCTGCAAGATATGCAGAAGAGAGTTAATGAAACAAATGACGCACTTGTTAGGGAGCATGAGGCTGCTCAGAAGGCAATTGAAGAGGCAGAATCTGTTGCCAAAGAAGTTCCTGTTGCTGTTGAAGATACTGAAAAGATTGAGACTCTGGCAGCAGAAGTAGACAACCTAAAGGTAGTCCTCGGCACCAGATTAGCTATTTGAATTTCACTTGTCTTTATATTTGACCTTTGATGAAAAGAATGCTGCTCTTTTCCTAAGTGCCTTGATCATACCCCAGTAATTTAAGTTGTATATATTTACATCCTTTTGATTTAGGCCTATGCTTTCTTCTTAAACCTCTTAAGTGCCCTCATAGTATCCATACTGTTATGTTGTATGTTCCATTTGTTTGTGGGAAAGAAACACATGTCATGAAAATGATTTTTCAGCGTCTATATATCGATGATCTTGCCGTCTGTGACTGCTGAGATTTCTATTCTGTTATGTTGTATGTTCGATTTGTTTGTGGGAAAGAAACACATGTCATGAAAATGATTTCTCAGAGTGCATATATCGATGATCTTGCCCTCTGTGATTGCTGAGATTTCTTCCTCTTGAGAATTGACTTGTATAAAGGATTCTCCTCTTCATATAATGCAGGCCTCATTGGAGTCAGAAAGACTAAAAGCTGATGAGTGGGAAAAAAAGTATGCAGAAGCCCAGGAATCAAGTGAAGAAAAACGTAAGAAATTAGAAGAAACAGAGAGAAGAGTTCATCAGCTACAAGAGTCTCTCAATAGGTAGTATTCATTTATGTTTCCATAAATTCAGTATGTGCTGAGTGTTCTGAGCTTTTGTCATTAGTAGTTTCAAACTAGAAATGATAATTTTTAACTATCTTGTTGATGGCTGCGGAAGAGGTGATATTTTATTCATTAATCAAGTTAAGGAGTGTGGCAAAGATGATTTTGAAACCTTTGATATAAATGGGTAAAGAAGTAAAGTGGGTAGATTCTAAATCTTTCTTTCTTTGAATTATTCACTTTTAAAAGATTGGCTAATAAATTTGCGCTCTATTAGGTTAGTTTACCTGGTTTGTGAACTTGTTTGTTTCCTAACCATTGAAAGCCTTTTTCTGCCCAGCTTTTAGGAAATCAGTGTCTGGTTATTGTTGCTTTATAAAACACTTATCTTGAGCCATAGATGATTAATCAATGTTCTTTTGGTGCATCTTGGGATTTCCTTATTTTGAGCACATATCAATAGTTCAATACACCAGCCAGCCTACAGCACCTGAGCATCTGCATGAATTATTAAAAAGAAATATTAAGCCCTAAGCTCCCCAAGTCTTCTAAGGTATTGTACTTGGGAAGTGACCTTTTTCTTTTCCTACCCCACTTGAAAGCTTTTCATTTTTTCTTTACAGCTGCTGGGAGTCACCTTTTTATTATTGTTGCTATAGATCACTTCTCTTGAGGTTTAGATGACTATGCAATATTCCTTTTTGTGCCTAATATAACTCAAAAGCAATATAGCTGCTGCTTAGTGAAATCATTTGTACTGTATATTATCTTTGAAGAGTGGGAGGAAGGTGGCATGAGATAAATAAAGTTGAGTAACCTTATTTAGCCACATTGCTTTGGTTATAAAGCAGCAAGCGGCCTTTTAATGTTGCCTTCTTAGATTCGACTGTTTTGAGACTTCTCAGTTAGTAAGCCACCTTTTGTCCTTCGTGCTTCTTGCTGTTGTTTTGTATGACTTGTTTTGTTCTGAGGAGACAGATATGGAGAAGCACAAAAATATAAATATGTTATTGGGTAGAAGTAGAACGAGGGCAAAGGCATAAATTCTTATGTTGGAACTGAAGAAATATTCTTTGAAAAAGAAACACCTTAGGAAAAAACACATAGCATATATGAATAGCTATGTAATATGAGGAGCCACTATAGATGGCATGCTTACTTCTAAGTTCTAATACACGATCTTCACTCGCACTTGCCATAAAGAAGTTTTGTTCCAATTGGTCAACCTTGGATATTTGTCCTACCTACAGATCTATAGTGTACTATGAATGCTCTCCCTCTGCTCGTTTGTTAAAAGAAAACTCCATCTCCAGAAGAGCATGCTGTTTACCTGTATAGCTATCCTTTTTCGACACAGCAAGGCTTAGCCTTGTGAGTCAGAAAAGAAACAACTCAATGCTGATATAGGCTAAGCGCTCTCAGTGAAGGTGCCAGACTTTTCCTTTCTGTGTCCTCACACAAATTACTTATTTTTGGTGGACCACCATTATTTCCAATAACTTCCAATGAACTATTCAGATACCTGGTTATAGTTTTTCTTTCTTTTTTTCTAATTTTTTTGGGTGATTAATACCCCGTAAGATAAGCTGGTTACTCCCTCCATTCCTTATTCTTCTTTCCATTTGATTTGTCACGGTCTCCAAGACGACACTTTGACCATAGATAATTATAATTCTATAACTATGAAAATTCTATGTGATATTTTGAAAATATAATTATATATAAATATAGTAATAGTATTTTTACTTTGTAGATCTTTATACTTTTCTTAGATTAATGGTCAAAGATTGTAAACTGACTTCAAAAAATCAAATGGAAAAGAAGATTTCGGAACGGAGGGAGTATTTATGAATCCAGGTATAAGCCAGGTCTTGGAATATAAATTTCTTCCTTTATCTTCTTATCATTAGACCAATTTCATATTAAACTTCTTTCAATCACCCTTCTACAGTTTTGTTGCATAGTTTATTTGTTTTTGTATCTTTGTTACTGAAGCTCTTTATTTATAACCTGAAGGTCCTTGTATAGTAGTACCAATGTGATATCAGGATCATCTTGCTTTGTAATCTTTCTTGAATAATTCTGTCAGCTATTGTAGAACTCTCTTCAGATCAATTCAGCTAGTGGACACTCTCTACCTACACTCTCTCTCTCTCTTGGTTCCTTGCTATCACGTTCACACCTAGTGAACGACCGGTCAACCACCTTGTCGTCCCAACTCGCCGGAGCACGTCTGGTTCACTGGTCCATCAGGCGTGTTTAGGTGTAAGGGCTCAAAGCGCCAGCAACATCCAGGTCGAGGTGCTCTCGGCTTTAGGCGGCAAGCGGGCATCACCGGCCAGTCACGTCAAGTCGTCGTCCGCCACCGTTACAGAGACGCGAAGGTCGTGGACCGGCAAGGGGATCGGACTTGGCGATCGTCTTCTACCGGGCAAGCGAGCCGGAGCCGGAGACAGGTAAAGGTCCCCGTGGTGAGCACCGGCGACCACCCTCCCTCCTAAACTGTTGCCTGTTCGTGTTCAGTCGGTCTTAGACCGACGGTCTATTACCCCCACCCTACTTAACGTTAACTGTGTCAGAAGGCCCAGCTCATTTGTCACGTAAAAGCCTGTTCCTCTTCTGTTTTGCTGACTTTTTCCATTTCAGAAGTGATCCATTATTTTATTTCATTTCTTTTGTTTGTGTGTAGTTTAGAAGTTACCCATTATTTTATTTCATTTCTTTTGTTTGTTTGTAGTTTAGAAGTTACCCATTATTTTATTTCTTTCCATTTGTTTGTTTGTAGTGGGAGTTTAGGATTATATGTTATTCATTACCTCTGCATCATTAGTTCAGTGTGCTTGTAATTTAGTAATTTATACCCACTAGTACCTGGTATATTATTTTAGGCAATACCTTTCTTTGTTACTTAATTAATATTATTTGTGTGGGTCAAGCAGTACCAGATTTTTTTTTGCCTTGTTATTGCTGTGTTGTCTTCTATTTTGTTATTTTTTGCGGGGTTGTTGTATGTGCAGTTAGTCCTTTATTTTCGGTGGAGTGGCGACCTTAAATGTCGATGGTAGAGTAAGGGCTAGTTCTTTGGTGAGTTCTAGGGCTGGGAGGAAAGCTAGTATTGATAGATTGCGTTTTGGGTCATGGAATATTGGATCACTTACGGGTAGATCATTGGAGTTAGTTCAGATTTTGGAGAAATATAAGATTAACATTGCTTGTATACAAGAGACTAAGTGGACAGGATCTAAAGCTAGGGAGATAAATGGATTTAAACTTTGGTATTCAGGGTGTTCTAGGCGTAAAAATGGGGTGGGACTTGGTTGATAAGGAACTTATACAACATGTTGTGGAGGTGAAAAGGACCAACGATAGGATTATGTCTCTTAAGATTGTAGGAGGAGGCGAGATTTTAAATGTGGTTTGTGCATATGCACCCCAAGCAGGTCTAGAAGCCCAAATTAAACGTCGTTTTTGGGAGGAGTTAGACGAAGTGATTCAGCGGATCCCCTCTACTGAGAAACTTCTGTTAGGGGGCGATTTCAATGGGCATATAGGAGCTACTGCAAGCGGGTATTCTAGTGCACATGGAGGTTTTGGGTATGGCGTTAGAAATGATGGAGGGACCTCAGTTTTGGATTTCTCAGTAGCTTATGATCTGGTGGTAGCCAACTCCTTATTTAACAAAAGGGAGGAGCATCTAGTCACTTTCAGAAGTAGCACGACTAAGACGCAGATTGATTATATTCTTGTTCGGAGAGGTGACCAACAGATTTGTAAGGATTGCAAGGTCCTACCAGGCGCTTGTTTGTCGACCCAACATAATTTATTGGTTCTAGACCTTATTTTTAGAGGTTGGAGGAGAAAGAGAAGCCCACCAAAGTGTTCCAAGATAAAATGGTGGAATCTAAGGGGAAGTCTCGAGAGTCAACTCAAGGCAAAGATAGAGTTTGACGAGGCGTGGAGACAAGAAGGAGATGCAAACTCAATGTGGAATAGAGTGGCGAGTACTATCAGAAAAGCAGCTAAGGAAATTTTGGGGATTTCAAGTGGACTTGTGAGTTGCAAGAGGGAGTCATGGTGGTGGAATGAGGACATTCAGCAAAAATTGAGGAGCAAGAAAGCTGCTTATAAAACCATGACGGATAGCAGGACTGAGGAGGAGAGGGAGACCAATCGAGAGAGCTACAAATTAGCAAAGAAGGAGGCTAAGAGAGTTGTCTCAGTAGCCAAAAGTAAGGCGTATGAAAACCTATACCAACAACTAGAAACCAAAGATGGAGAAAAAGACATTTTTAGGGTGGCTAGAGCTAGGGAGAGGAAAACAAGAGACTTGGATCAAGTGCGTTGTATAAAGGATGAAGCGGGGCGAGTTCTAGTGGATGAAGTCAACATCAAGAGGAGGTGGCAAAGATACTTTCACGAGTTGTTTAATGTAGACGCAGGCAACAACATCTCTCTAGGGGATCTTAGCACTTCAGAGCAATATCGTAACTTCACCTTTTGTCGGCGTATTACAAAGGAAGAAATTAGAGGTGCTTTGAAGAAGATGAAGAGTGGTAGGGCAGTGGGACCAGATGAGGTACCTGTAGAGGTGTGGAAGAGCTTAGGAGAAGGAGGCCTTAATTGGTTAGTTAAGCTTTTCAACGTGATCCTCAAGTCGCGTAAGATGCCAGATCAGTGGAGACTTAGCACGGTGATTCCACTATATAAGAATAAAGGTGACATACAAAGTTGCAATAACTATAGAGGCATTAAACTACTCAGCCATACAATGAAGCTATTAGAGAGGGTGATTGAGAAGAGGATGAGGAAGACAACACCTATTTCAGAGAACCAGTTTGGATTCATGCCAGGGAGATCCACAACTGAAGCAATACATTTGCTTAGACGCTCAATGGAGTACTACAGAGAGAGACAAAGGGATTTGCACATGGTATTCATCAATTTGGAGAAGGCCTATGATCGGGTTCCCAGGGAGGTTTTGTGGAGGTGTTTAGAAGCTAAGGAAGTCCCTGTCGCGTATATACGAGTTATTAAGGACATGTATGAAGGTGTGAGGACTAGAGTGAGGACGACAGGAGGGGATTCAAACCATTTTGCGATTGACACAGGACTGCATCAGGGTTCTTCATTGAGTCCTTTCTTATTTGCAATTGTTATGGATGAGCTCACTAGGAGTATCCAAGGAGAAGTGCCATGGTGCATGATGTTTGCTGACGACATCGTTTTATTGGACGAAACAAAAGAAGGCGTTAACAACAAGTTAGAGCTCTGGAGGGATACGCTGGAAGCAAAGAGATTTAAACTGAGCAGGACAAAGACAGAGTACTTGGAATGTCGCTTCTCAGGGGGTGAGGTTGCGTCTGACCTAGAGATAAGAGTTGACACCGTAGTGGTACCGAGGAAGGAGAGTTTCAAATATTTAGGATCGATCATCCAAGGCAACGGAGAAATTGACGATGACGTTGCTCATCGCATCAAAGCAGGGTGGCAAAAGTGGAGAAGTGCATCAGGTGTTCTTTGCGACAACAAGATACCACTCAAATTAAAAGGAAAGTTTTATCGCATGGTTATTAGGCCAGCTATGTTATATGGTGCTGAGTGTTGGCAGATTAGACAGGCCCATGTTCACAAAATGAGGGTGGCTGAGATGAGGATGCTTCGTTGGATGTGCAACCTAACTAGGATAGATAAGGTCAAGAACGAAGTGGTTCGTGACAAGGTTGGGGTGTCAGATATTGAGAGTAAGATGCGAGAAACGAGACTCAGGTGGTTTGGACATGTCGTGAGGAGACCTCCAGAAGCTCCGGTGAGGAGGTGCGAGAAGATTATACTTAGGGATTGTAAGAGAAGAAGAGGGAGGCCTAAGAAGAGTTGGAGTGAGGTGATTAAGAACGATTTGACCCTCTTGGAGCTTACCGAGGATCTGGCCTTTAATAGGAAACTTTGGCGTAGTAGGATCCACATAGATGACACTACTTTGAGGGTGTAGGTTTTTTATTTATTTATTTGTTTGTTTGTTGGGTATTATTTTATTTATTTATTTTATTATTATTGCATTCAATTGTTTTAACATCCACCTTTTTGTCTGTTTCCTACTGATTTCAAAAATCAAATTGTTTTCGTGGATCTTCCGGAAACAGCCTCCCTGCTAGGCGACTAGTTACGGGTAAAGCTGCGTACATCTGGACCTCCCCAGAGCCCTCGGCGGGATATTTACTGGGTTGTTGTTGTTGTTGTTGTTGTTGTTTTATTGTAGAACTCTCTTCAGATCAATTCTAAATTCTCCATTTCACTTTCTTCCCTTTACTTTTGAGTTTCACACTTTCCCATCCCTTTCTTTTGGACTGCCTCTCATCTAGGTTTTCAGTCTGATGTGAAATAGCATCAGAGGTAATCAAAGGTGTTATGTTGCTTAAACTTATATTGATAAACGACCTCCATGATTTTTGGTCATTTTCATGGGAGTTATCAGAGGATGATGCATTATGCCTTCACACTCGAAGTAAACTGAGCATTACTAAGGTGAAGGTCCAATGGTCACACTCCCTAATAAAATATCAAACTCATGCAAACAAAAAGTCAAACCCCTCAAACCAAGCCGCTCCCTTGCATGATGAACCACACTAGACCCCCCCCCAAATAACCCATCTAGGAGAACAGAGACCCGCAAGTGCAGTTAACTCACAGAGACCCATGGTCAGCGACGCCACAAGGCCCATAAGTTGTGAGAAAGAAAGGATTTATCTCATATGAAGTGAAATCTCTTTGCCTAGTTTAGAGAGATGATTGAAGGAAATTGTGAATGAACAACTGCCTGCTGGTTTTTGAGGTTCTGACTTTCATATGACTAACTATAGATGTGATTTAGCATGTCTCAGGATGATATTCTGCATGTCAGACCAATTTTCAGAGCTGAAAATGATTCTGCACGCCTCATCAAATTTGAGTTCTACTTCAGAGCAATCTGTCAGAAATGCCAGAATTGATGTTATTTCCACTTCCTCTGATGATTCATCTTCTGCTTCTGATTTTACTTTCCCGGCTCCTGCTTCAACTCCAGCAAACTACTCCTTACTTAATCCTGATGTTCTTCAGCTGATAGTTCAGGATGTTTCACATGCTGAAACTACAGGTTAGTTCAGCCTTTCTAGTGTCATCTGTACTCTTAAACCATTGAGAATGAACTGCATGTTACGCCGTCCTCAATGCTTAGGGAATAAACTACAGTGATTCACTTGTCATTTCACATGTGGATCTCTACTTCCCAGACAATTTTTTTTTTTTATTATGATACCTTTTCAATTTTGTAAGGTGTGTAGGATGTGTGAAAAGTAACGACACTCTTTTTTTTCTCTCTCTCTCTTGGTGCTTGCAATGTGCAGGATCTGACAACTGGGAAAGTGATCGGGAGGGGGCCTTCGATGACTTTTTCTGACGGAAGTTGCTCTTCCTACCTTTGTAATCCCTTATGTCTAATATCTCCGGTTGACACACTTGGCCTTCAGTAAATACCCGTGCACTAATAGAAATTGACCCACTGTCCATCTTATAGCTTAGAAGCTAACCAAATGTACAGGATATCTAGAATGATTTGAATTGCAGATCATTTATTATATCATTTGAAATACCTTTCACTCCTTCATCGTCTATTTTCTATGTCATCCTTACTTGATCTAACTTGTTGGACCCCAAACAACTGATCCTGGCTGTCCCTAACCTTGCTGTCACACATCAAAGGATTCTAAAAGTACATTAGCCTTGTTGAATATAATGTCTGGAAAAATGGGTTTTGAGTGGAGATTTAATTTTGGAAGGTCGTAGGCTCTGATGTCAAAATGTCATTTACACATGTACGTTTATCTCTCCGCTTGTCTGCACATCTTTTTTTTTTTCAAAACTAATGTGACTCCTTTTTTTTGTAGCAATGTGTTCTTTCTTTATCTGCCCATTTGATCTGAAGATTCCATTTCTTGAGCCTTCGTCCTTTCTTCACTGGAACTTCCATGTCACTCTTTTATCTTTTGTTTGCTGAGTGATATCTATTATGCAAGGAACCATTAAGTATTAGTTAATGACAAACATCTAATCTCTAGTGTAGTTGGTCACTTCCTCTGCATTGTAGTTCGTCAAAAAGCTGTGCAGTGCTTTCTTTAGTATGTGCCTGCGAAGTTATACTCGCTGTAGCCAACTTGATTACTAAGGCTTGAGCAATTCCCGTGCTATCAAACATTGCACAAGCTCCTCTCTATTGCCCAATTAGTTGACATTCCCCCCTCCTACACCAGTACCAGTTGAAGGCCGCACAAAGCTGCATCGTATGATCCAACCTCTTCAGATGTTCATCTCTCTCTGATATTCCACCTTTGGTAAGTAATGCCTAATATTGTCCTCTTGCTAATACTCTTTGAGTGTTTTACAATACTCATCATGCCTTATTCTCTTCTCTTAATTCTAAACTGTTGTTCCTTCTTGATCTAAATAGGGTGTCCCATGGTTCTCATGGAAGTAGCAGTTCGCATATAAACATATACAAATTTTCAATTTCCCTGACTAAGCCAAGAAGTTATGCATATTGATAGAATTACTAGCAATTGCTGTCAAAGAGTTATAAATGTGTGGGCATCTCAGAACTTTTCTTTGTGATGGTCAAATTAATGATGGAATGGAGAGGAGTCTTAATATCTTTGCTGAAGGAAATTTAACTTACATTGTCTGAAGAAAATTGATCTATTGTCTTCCTTTTAATTCAAAACTGTGAAAGACACATCTTTGATGCTCATTATCATACTGATGATGCCTTTTTTGTCTAGGATGAACAATGCTGAGACAATTGTAGTTTTAGAGGGTAGGAATGTCTGTATATTTGAATCACTCCAAGACTTTTTAAAATTTTCCTATCCATTCAGAATGCAGGTTTCTTAGCATGAAAAATACTCATTTGGTAGAGTGAAATATATGGATAGTCAATGTGAGAAAAACATCCTTTGGAGTCAGATGCACTAGGCTTGGCGGATAGATGATGTACTGAAGCCTTCAAATCTGATTGAGGATTAGTTTGATAAGATCCCTCTGGCTTTCCTGAAAATAATGCTAAGGCTTCATATGAGTGATTGATGGATGAAGTATGCCTTGCACCAACCAGAAAAAGAGGAAACAATGTATTCATATCTACTTAACATGCCAGATCCATCACAACTTTGGGTTGATTGAGCTGCATAAGGTGTCCATACTCCTTATCTTGCCAGAAATAATTATTATTTTGGAGAGAAAAGTTTCAACTTGTAGTTTGGAACATGCTTTTGATGAAGAGGCAAGTTGGAGTTAAACTGTAGGGCATGGAAATCTATTTCTAGGGTTTCTAGCATAATGATGTGGAACTTGTGATTGCCATGTACTTCCCTTAAGAAAAGTTGCCATAACTTTTTATTGCCTAGAATTAAGAAGCGGCCTCACTTTATACTATATTTTCATCCATGTACATGGCATTTGTCCCGGTACTCTGTCAAATGTTTACTCTTACTGATATTGATCAATGTGGTGTTACCATAGTCCACTGTACACACAGCTTATAGTTTGAATTTAGAGTCTGCTGAAGTCACCTTCTTGAGTTGCAGTCATTCTGTGTCCTTAGTAGCACCATCATGCACTCCCCAATGTGAGAACTTTTGGAAGACATCCTCCTTTTTCAAATTTGGGTTAACACTCTGCTTGTGTAGATCATGACCAGAAGTCTTTCCCACTTTTTCAAGACTGTCATGAAGATGAGCTGATGGGGTGATGTATTATTTGGGACGAATATTAAACAAATTGTCTGCATGTTTGGGATAACCTCATGTAACATTTGTTGGTCAACTTATGTGAAAGAATCATTAAATTTGGTTACTTTCTTGTTCCTTCTGTTATGTTAGACAATGGAATAGCAACAATATTCCCGTCATCCCTCTCCCAACTGAGCTACACTATTGATGTCCTCATTGTTATATTTTCACTTGGAAGGATCCTTCCACTTTTCTGCAAACTACTCCAAAATAAGCAGTCATTCCGCATAATCAAACATACAGCTCATAAGTCTGCTGAGGACTAGGACTGAAAAAATCAAAGTAGAATTTTAAGGGATTTTCTGGTCGAACCCTTAACCTAACTTAGTGGCATTTGGGATTCAATGAAGAGCAATTTCCGGCAGCTACCAATGAGCAAGATCTTGCAGCTTATGGTTCAGCTGAGCTTTGATAGCCTGGAACATCAAATATGCAAGGTTTGTCCCAGCTACATTCAAATTATTGCATGCATGACGTCTCTCTAATGTTATAGTACTTAGTGTTTCTCATAATACAAGCTTACAATTATGAAGCAGAAGATGTTTTTCGGTTCTAACTATTACAGTAACGACAGCAAACATCCCGTCGCTGGCAGGATCTTAAGGTTCTAACAATTACACCAAAATTTCAAAAATTCATGATTTATCTTACATGGCTGAACAAAGCGTGCAAGGAATTTTTTGTTCAGTTGTTAATATGTTTTCGCTTCTGTGATGTCCATGAAATTCCATACAGAAAATGCTCCTCTTTTGTAATTACGATATTGATATCTTATAATTTTTATGGTGGATAACACTGGGCGTTGATGAAACATCTTGTCTGATCTTTGTCAAAATCTAAGAAATTATGATTAGCCGTTTTTGGGAAGTTCATGTAAGTATTATGCTAATACTTTTGATATACCCTTTTGCTATTGATTCTTCACACAGTTCTTATTTCATATCCTGGTTCATGTTTTACATTTATGGGTATATATAGTGCAACTATTTCTCATAGTGGTATGGACTGCTGTGAAGGGGCACAAGAGGTGTCCCAATGTGCTCTACTTATGTTGGTTGTTGCTGATAGAGTTAGTATTATTTTGAATCAGGCTGGAGGATAGGCTTACCAACTTAGAGTCCGAGAATAAGGTTCTTCGTCAACAAGCTATAACCATGGCACAGAATAATAAGCTTTTGGCAGCACGTTCTAGATCATTGATGCAGGTAGTCTAATTTACTTTTGTATCTTAAATTGCTTTTGCATCTTCCGGCCATGACCTTATATGAGTGTATTTTCCTGTGACTGCCTGCAGAGGACTGAAAGTACAAGAAATGCGGTACTAATCTTGCTTAAGCTTGTCCTTAAGCTTTATATCACCTTCCCATGTTTGCTTACCTTGTGTTGCTCAAAATGCATTGCTATATCAGGAACTGCGCAGCAGTGCATCGTTAAATGCAAGGGATCATGGCGAGGTAGAGGGAACAGCACAGAAGGCACTCAATGATAAACAGCAGGAGAATCAGGACTTGCTCATCCGATGTATAGCACAGCAGCTTGGCTTCACAAAAGAGCGACCTATTGCAGCATGTATCATATACAAATGCCTACGGCAATGGAGATCATTTGAAGTGGAGAGGACAAGTATTTTTGACCGCGTCATTCAAACAATAGGCCATGCAATAGAGGTTAGAACTGTAAAACTATGAACACATGGTGTTGTACAGTTGTACCATATGTCTTAAAATTAAAAGGGCTTTCTAATTTTGTGGGTACCGATTGAGTCAGGCTCAGGACAACAATGATACTTTAGCATATTGGCTCTCAAATACGTCATCCCTGTTATTGCTCTTACAACGCACATTAAAAGTAAGTGGTGCAGCGGGAATGGCTCCACAACGTAGGCGCTCTGCCGCCGGTCTCTTTGGAAGGATGACCCAGGTAAACTATATTTTATCAGAATATTTTGTGAGTGTTAGTGAAGTCACATCTAGCTCTTAATTCTAGAACTTTTCCTTTCAGAGTTTTCGTGGAATTCCCAGGGGCGTTGATCTTTCTTCAGTTGATGGTGAAATGAATGGTGGAGTTGATGGCCCCTTGAGTCAGATTGAAGCCAAATATCCTGCTTTGCTGTTCAAACAGCAACTAACAGCATATGTGGAGAAAATATATGGAATGATTCGTGATAACCTGAAAAAGGAGATATCTCCTCAGTTAGGCTTGTGTATTCAGGTCATGTACATGCACGACATTAGATTTTGAACTTTAGCTGTTGTAATTTGTTCTTTATCTTCTCCTTTCTCCATCGGTCCACCTCCGCAAGGTACAGCCATAAAAGAGACGTCAATATTGATATTAAATTACGAATTGGCTTATCCTGCAGGCACCAAGGAAAGTGAGCTCAATTACTGTTGGTAGCCCAGCAGCTCACCAAGCTTTGTTTGCCCACTGGAAGGAGATTGTGCGGAGCCTAAGCAATTACCTCAATTTCATGAAAGCTAATTATGTCAGTGCCTCTTTGCTTTTCCGCCTGTAAACTCCTTTCTTAATTGGCATTGATAGCTTTCAACTACTAGTGGATCATTGGATGGACATGATATACTTGTTGACGTTCCCCTTTTCGTTTTAAGTAATCGTTTGGAGATGTTCCCAAGATGTTCTCTGTTGGCTGACAGTTAGCAACCCATTTCAGGTTCCGTCATTTCTCATTCGCAAAGTGTACAACCAAGTATTCTCTTTCATCAATGTACAGTTGTTCAACAGGTTTGAATCTTTCTATAATCGTTATCTTTTCTCTTAATCAGGACTGTAACTCATAATAAATTTGTTTCATAAACGTTTCTTGGTCAGCCTCTTGTTGAGACGGGAGTGCTGTTCTTTTAGTAATGCTGAATATGTCAAGGCAGGCCTAGCTGAACTGGAAAATTGGTGTTATGATGCTACCGAGGAGGTATTCTAAACATAGCCACTGTACATCATTTGCTACTTTGCCATTCCTTTCATTCCCCTTCTGCTTTCTTAGCCCAAGTTTACAATGGCAGTATGTAGGTTCAGCTTGGGATGAGCTCAAGCATATTCGACAGGCTATTGGTTTCTTGGTATTATTTTTTCCCCCCTTATTGTGTCTCTAATATTATATTTCTCTGAAATAATTATCCATTGATCATGTTCCTGCCATGATAAACTAGTGCTTTGAATATCTAATAAGATTGGCAGTCGATGACATATTAAATACTTGGTTAGCTTGAGAGGAGAGTGAGGATAAGGAGATTGGGAGAGGGATGAATGACAGAGAGAGGTGGGGGGGGGGGGGGGGGAGAGAAAGATAGGAACTGGTTCAATATATCTTTACTTTATAAGGTATCTCAACACATAATGATATTTACTCCTGTCTTTGTTCAGGTCATTCATCAAAAGCCACAGAAAACCTTAGACGAAGTCAGCCATGATCTGTGTCCGGTAAGCAATCAACTTTCAAGCTTCAGTCAGAAGCCTATTATGTCAATTTACTCATTTTTCTTACTGTGGACCAGTTCCATTTTTCTGTATACAGGTGCTCAGCATTCAGCAGCTTTACAGGATCAGTACGATGTATTGGGATGACAAGTATGGCACGCATAGCCTGTCTCCCGAAGTAAGTTTTATGTCATCTACCATAGTCGATGTTTAGTTTGACATTGCATCATTGACTTTTTGGCATCAAACAAGGGTGTGACTCCATTGTCATTGCATGGGTGGCTGGGTGTGGGAGTTATGTTATCAGCACATATAGTTTCCCAAATTCTTGATCATGTGGTTTTGTAGAAGCAGAATCTCTTTTAATTTTATAGAGGGATATGCAAATGATGGACAAGAATTCCTCAACTAAAAGACCAAATTCATAATTCGAGCTACAATGATGTCAATTGAAAGCAGCTCCTGCTGTTGGATGTTTATCTTCAATAGAGCTGAAGAGACACCTTTTATCAAAGCTACAGATTGTGATGGACCAAATATAACATTTCGCTAGACTATATACTACTGCTTTACTCTGGATAAATAGCCTTTTGCCTATTTCAGAGGTAAGGCTGCATACATCTAGCACCTTCTTGGAAAAAAATCCCATAGTTTGGAGCCTTTGATAGTGGCATTGAGTTGATGACCTCTTCAGTTTTGTGGAATCCAATCCGAAGCAACATCCTTGAAACAACCATGAGCCAAAAACCAAAGAGAGCCAGAAAAGTCGTTTTGCATCAAAGGAGTAAGGAGATAGGGCGAAAACATCTCCGTTGATCATTACTCCTTCCACCCATGAATGATCCTCGCTGTTGCTTTTCATATCAAACTTTGATCACTACTTAATGAAGAAAATACTAGACGACTGGTTAGGTGTAAGTTTGCGCACATCTTGACCGACTTCAGCCTTGGCGGGATACTTAGTGATTGTGAAATATATTGCTATGTTTGTAGTAAAAAAATACTTTCATAACCGCTCTTTTTCATAAAATATTTTGTAAAATAAAATAAGTTTTCTTATCATTTCTTTTTTAATTTTTACTTGCATAATTTGAGAATAATTAGCTCAAAGTCCATCCTCTACAAATGTAAGTGACTTTCATTAGTGGAGAAAGGGAATATGTTGCAAAGAACTTTGCCATGGGAAGACATTTGTGATATCTATTTGGTATGAAATTCCAATACGATATTTCTCCCACAAACCAGACAGAGCCTGTGCTTGCCTTATCGATACCAGATCCCATTTCTCATCCAAAATTTTCAAAATGTTATCTCACGTCTGGTAAAAAAAAAAAACATAAACTGCTTTGGTGAATTCATGTATGATCTGGTTCTGCACCCTCTCCTACAGTTGAGTTTCAGTGAGCATTATCTTTAATGGGCTAGAGGAGAGATCCATCTCCTTATGTATGTCCCCCTTTCGTCCCGCAAATGAACTTATCCCAATCCAAAAAGAGGGGGGAAACAATATTGATAAGGGAATGGGGAAGGGATGGACACTTGTCTGCAGAATGGGGAGAAAAGCTGTAGCTTAGATTGATACTTGGCAAAAAGACGAAGTTCTCATATAGTCTGTTTCTTGTGCAATGTACGCGTCTGTAGGTTATATCGAATATGAGAGTGCTGATGACCGAAGATTCCAACAATGCTGTTAGTAGTTCTTTTCTTCTGGATGATGACTCAAGGTTAGATGAAAAACAGATGGTCTCTTTTACAGTATTTGAAATTTCCTTATTATGGTCGCTAATTTCACTTTAATTTTCCTGCAGTATACCATTTTCAGTGGATGACTTAGCAAAATCTACAGAGCACATTAGTATCTCCGACATTGTACCTCCGCCTCTTATTCGAGAAAACACTGGTTTCAGTTTCCTATTGGAGACCTAGGTAACACCGGATTACTGAAGTTCCTTAAGCCTGGAACTTCTTGGGGTGGTATATGAACCAAGTATAAGATTGAAATCGAACTTCAGCCCCTGGAATATACAGTATGCACCCTGCAGATAGGCCTAGCTAGTAGTGATGTAGTTTTGAGTCAAAATTTTCTTACTGGGGGCGGCAACACCCTAAGAGCTGAACATAAATGTATGGATGAATGAGGTTCTAGCTTCGTAGTGGTGGAATAAATTGTCACAAATGTGAGTTGGAATTCTCGTGGAATTAGAAGGGTGTATGAATATGAGTTAGAATGTATCGTCCAGGAAAGAAACAAGGGTATCGTATAGTTTTTATATTCTGCGTTTGATGAGGGGGCTTGCAAAAGCTTGCTTCTTATCGTTTCTCCTTTTTCTATGTAGTTGTAGTTGTAGTTGTAGTTGTACCTTTCTATTGTACACAATTGATGCTAGTGATAATCAAATAGTATCATAGCCTCACTTTCTCTCTCTGTCTTATCTAATAACAACTTCTTCAGATCTTTCCTTTTCACCAAATGTGATCTTCCTGAGATATACCCATTTTGCAGGTCGAATTCTATTTAAGTTTTGAACATGTAGTTGAACTTTTTTTTTTTTGGGTTACATAAAAGGCTAAAAGTCCCAGAAAAAGAGAAAGAAAAGCTAATAAATAACCATACTAGGCGTTGCGACCCCGACTAGATCTGCAAAAACATGCAGTTGACTTGACTTTGTGTGTGGGATGAGTGTTTGATTCTATTAGGGTGTTTTAAATGTCGGTCCTATCATTTCATGTGACTAAATCATACGGTGACACTTTGACAGAACTAAGATGTCAAATATGGACTTAGTATTCATGCTTCTAACGCCTAACTGTATCATCGGATATTCCTGATGGTTTTCTTTTTACGCTGTTTTCTACCATTAAAGTGAGCAAGTCTCGTGTGAGAGGCTGAGAGCTGCTCATAGTAAAGACAACAAGTTTTATGTGAGACTAACTCATGAAAAATTAGGGTCACTTTTATTTGTGAAATGTGGGGGTTATTTATAGCGCTCAGTGATCTCTGTGTAATTGAAAAGTGAATCCCGTCTCACCAAAAGTTACAGAAAGTCGGTCTTACAGAAGTTTTTGTGTAGTAAAGGATCTCACTTTTAGAATTGTAAGGGTCGCTTATTGAATTATCACAAAAACTCGTATGAGGCGGCCTTAAGGTGAGTCCCCCTCTAACAAGCATGACGTCATGCTTATGTCATGATTGGCTATAGAGGGGGCCTCACCTTGAGGCCGTCTCATAAAAGACCTGATGATTAGTTATAACCTTTGTTTCATTGAACAGTGACCCTCGTTTCATCAAAAGTTATAAAAAACTATTTTATACAAGTTTTTGTGATAGTAAATATACTCAATGTAAACACATATTTAGATAAGGCATTCCATGAGACTTTAAGACTGTCATAGACGTTGATGGTTAAAAAAGATTCTGTATTTTTTTTTGTTGCTCAGCAAAAAACTTTTTGTTCTTATCCGACGTTATTTTTCTTAGCAACGAAATTTATTTGTTGCTAAAATCCGCGACACTATAAATTATAGCGCCGGATACATAAATATTCCATTGTTTAATTTTTGGCTTTAGCGTCGGAAAACAATTCGTAACTTACACCTTAGTGACGGATCAATATTTCATCCGTTGCTAAGAATTGTAAATTTGAAGGGAAAAAAACCAAAAAAAAAAAAAAAAAAAATTTATAAAATTCGAGTAGCACTACAACGAAGGTGAAAGGCAAGTTGATCGATATACCATTGAAGCCGTCACTATGATAAGTAGTGATATATTAACTCCGTTAATCACCATATGCATATCCAATATATAATTAATTACAGAAACTCAAATTTGGTATTTTTAGTAGACGAAGATGGTCTATAAAACAATTTGCCACTTTGACTTTTCAATCATATCATTAGTCCCACATATATGTGATGATTGTGAATGATAGAAATAGTTTCTAGTTGATTAGCAAGTGCTTTTTTAACTATAATTAAGTTCACGGTATTATAAGATCCTAAATTAAAATTCCCTACTTATCAAAACAAAAGTACGTTCACGGTATTATGAGATCCTAAATTAAAATTCCCTACTTATCAAGACAAAAGCTATAGTTTCGATAATATACAGGAAATAGCCCAAAAACAAATATTCTTTCAGCTAATTTGAGTGCTACTAGCTAGTGTACTTAGCATGCACACATTAAAAAGAAACTAAACATCTTAGATCTTACATACAGGTCTCTCTTTCTCTCTCTTCACCTCACAAGCCACAACCCCCCATTTTCTGCAAAAAGGAACAACCTGGCAGGCTCAAGTTTCCACTTATTACATTGGCTAAGCAATATCCTTGATATAGTAGCAGACAGTTTCAGGTTGGTGCATTGATGGATGGATATCTCTTAGATTTTTTTTCTACTAACAATTTTAGCTTTTCTACCAAGCAAACCCTTCTTATTTTTCTTACACATATCAACCCTTTTCAAAACATCACTCTCTCCAAACTTCATAATAGTATCTTCCCAAACCCACTTCCATATATGGTTGCTTATTAATCTCTCTTAGCAATCTCATCTTCCCCCATCCCCCTTCCTCTCCTGTATTTGAGATTCGCCTTGCTCGCTGATCTCTCAAGGTTAATCGGGTCCTTATTAGACCATCATATATACCGCGGTGTTAGCTATATATGGAAAAGTCACTTTTGACCAGTGGTTGTAGCAAAGTGAAAGATGCTTGGGAGAGTAGTGGGAATAACTTCAAGTTTGACAAGGATTACCCCTATGGATATCCATGGCCTCCAAGGTACTACACATGCAGCTTTTGCCAAAGAGAATTCAAGTCAGCTCAAGCCCTTGGAGGTCATATGAACATCCATAGGAGAGATAGAGCCAGGCTTAGGGATCAATCTCCTAACAATAACCCATTATGGGCTGATAATTCTGATCAAAACCCTAGCCCTAACCCTAACCCTAATAGTAATTTTGCACCTCCTTCTCCAACTAACAACAATATTTATGCCCACCAATACTCCTTAGTTTCACTCTCCCTCTCCTCTCAGCTCCCACCTTCAACAAAAAGTGGGGAGAAGCTCGGCGCTCCACTCATAGGAAGTGCTCATGATCATGATGTTAGGGTTTTGAAGAGTACCTCTACCAAGAATGAACTTGTAAAGTTGGACTTGGAGTTGAGTCTTGGAGAAACAACAAAGGAAGATTTGGACTTAGAGCTTCGGCTCGGAATAATCTGAATCAGGCATATACTCTATATGATAGATATATGATGATAACTAACTGTGATCATGAGCTTGCTGGTCCCTTCTACATCATCCACTACTACATGCTGCCTAGCTAGTTCTCTAGTACAGTCCATATGAAAGCTACAGGCTTTTATATATAACACTACTATTTGATCTGTTTGATTTCCAAGAAAGTGAGTTCACTCAGGAAAAGTTCATTATGGAGCTGGCTTTAAAACCCCTTTTGCCTTTGCCTTTGCCTTTGCCTTTGCCTTTGCCTTTGCCTTTGCCTTTGCCTTTGCCTTTGCCTTTGCCATTTTCCAATGGAAGAAGAAGCTTGAAGATTTAGATTGATGCAATAATTTGGAGGTATGGGTTAATGTATTATTTATGCTGATCACAATGGTGAGTATTATATTGCTCCATATATATAATTATTATGTATGCTATGGTAATCTTTGATTTTCCTAATTAATTTCATGTTGATCATGTGTTTTGTGGTACTCTACCATAAGAGAAACACTTCAATTATACTCTATATGGTAATTTATTATGTTTCATTAGATTCGATTATGAGTAGTATTATATATGCTGTTTTCCAATACTATTCTTGTTTTTTTATTTATTTATTTGTGATATCATATTTCCTTTGATCTTGTTATTTCCAATTTCCTGTTTCATTGGGGTGACGGAGCTTGTTTGGTTTTACTATATAATTTCTGCAAACACGAGTACATACATGACTGCAAGATGTCATAATTGTTCCAAAGACATGCACATGAGGGTATGTGTTCAAATTCATAGCTTGCTTACCTCATCAGGTTTTTTGGGGATAATGGACACGAAACCCAAGAATGAAAATGGTGATGATAAAAGCATCTTAAGTTTCATTCTGGTCAATAGACTCAAGTGCTGTATATATATGTACGTACCTGTGTATATATAACTTGTGTTTACCAGATCATAAATGCTGAAAGTTCCTTCTGACAATGCATAAGGTTGCATGTGTTAGTTTGCACAAATAAGCTTCTGTTTTGCAAGATCATCAATTTACTGATTCTAATAATTTCTAAGCAGAATCCAACAAATGGGGGATCGGATTTTTCAATTTTTGATTTATTCATAAAGCTGGGTTATTCATGAGATTGCAATGAGTAACTGTGTAAGGAGGGAATCAGTCGAACCTACGAAAAGCTTAAAGATTAGAAACAACACTTTCTGACTAATTATGATCTAACATCGCTCATTAAGCATTTAAGTGGTACTGCATAGTTATAGAGCTGACATGTTGCAGTGCTCTATCATCGATCGATAATACTAACAAATTATATCAGTACACCATTCAGCAACAAGCTAGGAAGAGAACAATTTGATCAAAGACTAAATCTTAATTATGTGAACTCTTCTGCTTATTAGATATATGAAGAACAAATGTAAAGGATCATTTGTCACCCTAGGACTAAGCATAGTAGGCTTGAGATGACAAGTACTAAGTTAGTATGTACATTACAGTATTAATCTAATCAATGAGGTTTGTTAGTAATATTTCATCACAATGTCATTGATGCAGCTAATTGACCACGTGATCGATTAAGTACTTAATTAATATAAATTTCATGCTTAACCAGGCACTTTAGTATGCAATTAATGTTACTTTGTTACTATACATACCCTGGCCCCTAATTGGCTAATTGTTGCTAATCAAGTCAAGTAATAAAAGGGTGTGATAATAGTATTGGTAAATAAAGTTGCTTTCTATGCAATTACCACAAGGAATGAAGCGAAAGGAAGAAGGAACAATGATTATTCTTATCTTAACATCGAGTACTACTACTACTAGTCCTATATATGCTCCATACAACATGAGTATAGTTTGTCTAGATTCAGGGATGCTATTGCTAGCCAATGCCAACGATTTGGGAGACCGAACGAATGGCGAATGTATGCCTCCGTTTTTGAGCTCCTCTAGCAACAAGACCATATATCAAAATTATAATTCATTCCAAAAACTGAATCTAGCTAGCTAGTAGCTGCTAACACAAGCATTCTCTGGACATCATCACGCTTCTAGCTAGCTAGAGTTAGCAGTACATCCCAAAACCTAAACATGAGTAGAGAGTTGCATTATCTAGCTAACCATAAACATCAAAATTTTGTCATCATTTTAGTCTCAAGAATCGGATTTTGTAACCATCTGCAGTGGGGTTGCGGGTGTATAATTGGGAAGTGTTTGAAGGAGGATCTTCTCTTTTTGGGTACAAATGGGACATAGGAGAATGAATTAAGATGTTTATTGTATATATGCATGGTGTATTAATATTGCTCAAATTGATTACCAAATCATTAGCACTTTCTACTCATATCATCATCAATCACTTAAATGTAATTACAAGATAGCTAGGTATACTTAACTAAGCATAAGATCGAGTTAGTTTACATAATGCCACCACAAAGCATTGAAAAAAGTACTAAACAGTAAAACATGATAACAACTCAGGTGAGTATGTGAGCGAGGGAGTTTTAATTTGTACTGTACTGAAAATTCAAGATTGATCGAGTACAATTCAATATTCATGATACTGATAGCCACATCATCTTAGTATACGTTTACTGTCAAATAATGAATATGAATGATATTACCCTCATTTTTGAACTTGAGAAATGAGTTGTGAGTGACTTGTGATGACCATTTTTAGCTAGCAAAAGAACAAAACAAAAGACCAAGACACAAGTAAATAGTGATTCAGAATGAAAAAGAAGAATCAAATTTTATTTTTCGCATGTTCCCAACAATGTCTGGTTGTCAGTGGCATGATGGCCTTTCCTAATTGTCACCCTTGTTATTCCGCTAAGTCCTTACCTTAACTAGCATAATCTTCTCTCTCTCTCTCTCTCTCTCTCTCTCTTCAATTACATACATACAGGGGAAAGGCAGAGTGACAGGAGTACCAATGGGTCATCACTGGTCATCAGGTGGTAAGGTCATAAATTGTAGGGTACCCTTTTGGCCGTGAGATTTTGTCATTTGAGACATACATAGACATGCACCCTTTATTTTTATCCTTAATCGCGTTTTGATCATGTATGTATTGACCAATCAACTTAGTACAAGACACTCAAGATTTATTAAATGCACCTTAATTTGAAGATAGTATGGAAAGAAAAGTTAGGGTGCTCCTCTCCTTTCAAAAGTTTCAAGTAATACCTAACGAGTAACAATACATCATAGATTAATAAACACACACACACAAAAAAAAAAAAAAAAAAAAAAAAAAAAAAAACAAACAAACAACGAAGTCCAATTCAGTTTAATGAGAAAGAACATTGTGTTCATGAACCAAATATATGTACCAATAAATTTGTCCAAAAGAAGCAAAAGTAAATTTGTGTGGAAATTTGAGGTTGATAATACTCACATATTTTGATCACTTTCATCATCTAAACCTAGTTATCAAGGACGGGTCGATTCATAACTCCCACCTATCCTGCCCAGAAAATGAACGGGTATGTACAAGCTATTTGTATAAAATTATAAGAATCTGACTCGTAAGTGAACCCAATCCAAACTCGTTTGCCGGCCCTGTCTATGAGCCTAAAAAACATGACAAGCTCGGTCTGTATCCGACCCAAGCCTTTTTTTTATCAGCTCGACTAAACCTAATTTTACTCTCTGAGAATTACCAACCAACCATGTAGACCCCAATGAGTTTTTATGTTGCTCCATTATGCTCGCCTTACATGTCGATTATTAATTTGTTATCAAGTCCAAGAGCACTGCTCCAGTTATGTTAAGCAACTTTGTTCGAAATAATACTTGAATCCAGGTCATTACTGAAAATAAGTATGGGGTGTACCACTGCGCTACCCACCACAAGCTCTATATACACTATACATACTACTTGTCTTAAATAGTTCATACTTAATTATAACTAATGGATTTGGTTATATCTTACATGTTCATCATCAAAAGAACACAAATCAAGAGAGTTACATACGTTGACATAATATTGCTACAAAATTTCATTAAACCGGTTAGGACAGTGCTACTACTACTAGTGAAGTGCGAGTCAAAATTTTAAATAAATAAATAAATAAATAAAATAAATAAATAAATAAATAAATAAAAACACACACGCACAGGAAATACTAATTAGACCGTACGAGGGAGAAATAGGATGGTTGAAAAAAGGGGGTGGGGGTTTGAAATGGAAGCTGACAAAAGGCTATGTTTTAGTGAAAGATCAGCAGGGCATGGGCATGGTGCCATGGCAATATGGCATAAAGGAGAGAGAGAGAGAGAAAGTAATACTAATAGTGGTGGGTACCCTCCCTAGTCGGCGCACGTCACACTCATCATTCCTCTTCTTCACAGTCTACAGCATACACCCTTTTAGGACAAACTTCATTTTTCTAAGTATTTGTTTTTCTTTGAGGGGATTTGTTCCGAGTTTCATCAAGACTAGTGAAGTAGGGATGCAAGTGTTAGTTAATCTGTGTGTTGAAGGTAGGATCCACGTACATGTCATCTAAAAGAAACAAGATAAATTGTGGGATCTACATGTTTGGGTGAAAAAATTAGAGTATTAGCCTCTAAATGAAGGTGGATATTTTTGCACCACATCGCACGAAATATTTTTAGGGGATATGGGAGGCTGTCGGGGTCACTTATCCGGACCTTGATATGATTGGAAGGGCGTTTTACGAGACACTAGTATAAGAACCAAAACACCAAAGGCATGGGGGATATCAAAGTTCGGAGATCCGGATGTCTCTCCCGGGGACATCGATGGTTCTCTAGGGTCATGATAGACCCCCTGGAAACGTTTGGGCAAAAAAGACTCTCGGGACCCGGGAAGCCGAAAACGAAGGCTATAATCCACGTTTTTTGAGCTTTCGAGAGGCCCCGAAACGAAGGTGGATATTTTCTCACCACATCGTACAGAACACCCCTAGGGGACATGAAAGGCCCTCGGGGTCGCTTATCCGTTCACTGATAGGCTTGGAATGGCGTTTTATGGGACACTAGTGTAAGAGCAGGTACAACAAAGGTATGGGTGATATCAAAGTTTGGGGATCCGGATGCCCCCCCGGCACCGAGGGTACTCTAGGTCATGATAGACCCTTCAGAGAAGTTTGGGCTAAAATGACACCCGAGTCCCGGGAAACCGAAAACAAATGTAATCCACGTTTTTTGGGCTTTCGGGAGGCCCCAGAATGACAATGGACATTTTCACACCACATCCTACAGAACACCCTTAGAGGACATGTGAAGCCCTCGGGGTTGCTTATCCGGTCCCTGATAGGCTTGGAAGGACATTTTACGGGACACTCGTGTAAGAGCTGAAACACCAAAGGCATAGGGGATATCAAAGTTCGGTAATCCGGATGTCCCTCTTGGGGCACCGAGGGTACTCTAGGGTCATGATAGACCCCCCAAAGAAGTTTGGGCAAAAATGATACCCTGGCCCCGGAAAGCCAAAAACGAAGGCTATAATCCAAAAACGAAGGCTTTAATCCACGTTTTTAGGGCTTACGAGAGGCCCCGAAACGAAGGTAGATATTGTCACACCACATCGCATAGAACATCTCGAGGGGACATGAGAGGCCCTCGGGATCGCTTATCCGGTCCCTGATAAGCTTGGAAGGACGTTTTACGGGACACAAGTATAAGAGCCAGAACACCAAAGGGAAAGGTGATATCGAAGTTTGTGGATCCGGATGTTCCTCCCAGGGCACCAAGGGTACTCTAGAGTCACGACAGACTCTCCGAAAAAGTTTGGGCAAAAATGACACCTGAGTCCCGGAAAACCGAAAACAGAGGCTATAATCCACGTTTTTTGGGCTTCCGGGAGGCCGCGGAACGAAGGTGGATATTTTCACACCACATCCTACAGAACACCCTTAGGGGACATGAGAAGCCCTCGGGGTCGCTTATCCGGTTCCTGATAGGTTTGGAAAGGCGTTTTATGGGACACTCGTGTAAGAGCCGAATCACCAAAGGCATGGGTGATATAGAAGTTTAAGGATCCGGATGTCCCTCTCGGGGCACTGAGAGTAAATCTAGGGTCATGATAGACCCCTCGGAGAAGTTTTGGCAAAAATGACACTTGGGGCCCGGGAAGCCGAAAACTAAGGCTATAATCCACGTTTTTTGGGCTTCCGGAAGGTCCAGAAACAAAGGTGGATATTTTCACACCACATCGCATAGAACATCCCGAGGGGACATGAGAGGCACTCGGGGTCGCTTATCCGGTCTCTGATAGGCTTGGAAGGACGTTTTACGGGACACAAGTATAAGAGCTGGAACACCAAAGGGATGGGTGATATCAAAGTCCGTGGATCCGGATGTCCCTCCCAGGGCACCAAGGGTCCTCTAGAGTCACGATAGACCTCTCGGAGAAGTTTGGGCAAAAATGACACCTGGGCCCCGGAAAGCCAAAAACCAAGGTTATATTCCACGTTTTTTGGGCTTCCGTGAGTTCTCGGAACGAAGGTGGATATTTTCACACCACATCCTACAGAACACCCTTAGGGGACATGGGAAGCCCTTGGGGTCGCTTATCCGATCCCTGATAGACTTGAAAGGACGTTTTACGAGAAACTCGTGTAAGAGCCGAAACACCAAAGGCATGGGTGATATTGAAGTTCAGGGGTCCGGATATCCCTCCCGGGGCACCAAGGGTAATCTAGGGTCATGATAGACCTCTTGGAGAAGTTTGGGCAAAAATGACACTCGGGGCCCGGGACGCCGAAAAAGAAGGTGGATATTTTCACACCACATCGCACGGGACACCCCCAGGGAAAATGAGAGGCCCTCGGGGTCACTTATCCGGTCCCTGATAGGCTTGAAAGGGCGTTTTACGGGATATTGGTGTAAGGCCGGGACACGAAAGGCATGGGTGATATCGAAGTTCGAGGATCCAAATGTTCCTCCCGGGGCATCGAGGATCCTCTAGGGTCATGATAGACCCCCCGGAAAAATTTGGGCAAAAATGACACCCGGGGCCAGGAAAGCCTGGAAACGAAGGCTATTAATTCACGTTTTTGGGCTTCCGGAAGACCCCGAAATGAAGGTGGCTATTTTCACTCCACATGGCACAAAACACCCAATGATTAGGAGTCGACCCATCCCGAAAAGGTTACACCATATCCTTAATGTTTAGAAACTAAGAGCATGTGAAAAGAGATCAAGAGAGGAAGTACACTAGTCTTATGTGAGACTTAACTTACAAAAAAATGGGATCATTATTTAGCAATGTAGGGGTCACTTATTATGAGTCGTGGTCTTTGTTTTACTACAAAGTAATCATCGTCTGACCAAAAGTTACAAAAAACCCGTCTTAAACAAATTTTGTGTTACATTGATAGCCGATGAGTTTGCAACTTGATTGAAAGGATTGCTAAATTAGTTGTTAACCTAACTAATTTAATGTAAATGACCTATAAGATATTCAATATCAAATTGGAGATGTTGAAAGGTAGTCATGTGACGAATTTGGAGTTGCCTATAAATAGGCATATATAGTGGTCATTCCTAAACTTCATTATCCCGTTGTTGTACTTATACATCGTTGATTTCCAATCGGCTCATTTGTTACACAATCTCCTTTTCGTTTTCTAGGGCTCGCTTGCAATTACCTTTGTTTTGTGCTATCTATCAATTTCGTCATACTCCCGTTGCCAGTCCCACGGGTTCCTAACGTTCTCTCATTAGTCATTACCCGAGTGACTTGAGGCTTCTCAGTTTATATACGTACTGATGTATAGTATTTGTGTCTGGTAGTGTGGTCACAAAATAAAACAGCTTGATGTTACATAGTCCCCCTGTAGTCCTGTACTGACCTTGATAACTATTGGGGACCGAAGACAACGGCAACGCCAAACTCATGGATGATTCATACTGCTGCACCAACTCCCATAAGATAACTCCATTGAATCTAAATTATGTCAAAGGCACTGCAAAATAATTCTTCGGATGGCATATCGGGTAATATAAATGTCATCTGCTGTGAAAGTGAGACGCAAAGTGCATCCCCGTATCCACTTCTTCTGATCGACCAGCAATAGAAGATGGGATAAGACTTGGATCTGCACTGCAAAATTGCATGGTTGCAGATTATAAATATCCAAATTTTGACTTTACGATACAACTTGCCAACTGCAAAGGAACATCTACAATTCCCACAAAAATCTCCTCAAGCTGTCGAAGAAGAGGATTATTCTAAAACTGATGTGTTCTTGAATAAATTTCTATAACGAAAGCATGAACTTTCCATAAATAATACAGTGCTGATTTACGCCTCAACAATCTGCTCATTTGCAGGACTTGGAAACCTCGTTTACAAGCTTGTCCATGAACTGGCATTTTCGGTCAAATCCCCAGCCAGGATTGCTCTGCATCAAAGAACATTTACAACATTAACACAAGTCTAACCAGCTTTTGGAAAGAAAGACGGCGATATCGACATATTTTTCTGTAGAGATAATCAATACTTGAAACAATAATGCACCTGAGGATTATAGTTCTCATATGAAACAGGTGGCCATGGGAGATGTATGCTAAGACATTTCAATCCAAATCCAACCAACAACAACAACAACAACCCAGTAAGTATCCCGCCTAGGGCGGGGTCTGGGGAGGTCCAGATGTACGCAGTCTTACCCCTAACTAGTCGCCTAGAAGAGAGACTGTTTCCGAAAGACCCACAGAAACTTTTTTTTTTCATTTGCAAAACGGTTTTTCGGGTAATAAAACAATAAGGGATGATCAAAAGGGCAAGAGAAGTAAAGCTGTAAACATACTAACACAAGATATTACTAAATGAACAACATACAGTGAAGAAGGCACTACAGGCTATGAACAAAATGAATCAACCTCTATTACTAGCCAATGCAAAACCATAATCTAACGAGGGTCCTCTACACGAATCCTGCTACGCCATAATTTCCTATCTAGGACCAAGTCCTCGGTAAGTTCTAGAAGGGTCAAATCCTTTCTGATTACCTCTCCCCAAGTCTTCCTCGGGCGTCCTCTTCTACGTTTACAGCCTCTAAGTATAATTCTCTCACACCTTCTCACTGGTGCATCTCGATGCCTCCTCCTCACATGCCCAAGCCACCTAAGCCTCGTTTCTCGCATCTTGTTGTCAATATCGGTCACTCCCACCTTGCCTCTCAACACTTCGTTCCTAATTCTATCTCTTCTTGTAGAGTTGCACATCCAGCGAAGCATCCTCATCTCGGTCACCCGCATCTTCTGCACATGCACCTGCCTCACCGGCCAACACTCCACCCCATATAGCATAGCTGGCCTGATGGCTGTACAGTAAAATTTGCCTTTAAGTTTTAGTGGAATTTTTCTGTCACATAGGACTCCCGTTGCACTCCTCCACTTTAGCCACCCTGTTTTGATACGATGAGTCACGTCATCATCAATCTCGCCGTTTTCCTGTATGATTGAACCGAGATATTTAAAGCAATCCCTCTTCGGTACCACTTCAGTACCGATCTTAATCTCCATATCCGAGGTAACCCCATCTCTTGTAAATTTGCAATCCAAGTATTCGGTCTTGGTCCGACTTAACTTAAATCCCTTTGACTCTAGTGTATCCAGCCAAAGTTCTAGTTTGGCATTAACACCTTCTCTAGTCTCGTCTATCAAAACAATGTCGTCGGCAAACAACATACACCAAGGCACATCCCCCTGAATAGTCTTAGTGAGCTCATCCATAACGGTTGCGAATAAAAAGGGACTCAACGCTGACCCTTGATGTAACCCAATATCTATAGAAAATTGCTCAGTATCCCCTCCTGTAGTCCTGACCCTAGTCCTCACTCCTTCATACATATCCTTAATCACTCAAATATAGGCGACTGGGACCCCCTTGGATTCCAAGCACCTCCACATAACTTCCCTGGGTACCCTGTCATACGCCTTCTCCAAATCAATGAAAAGCATGTGCAAGTCCCTTTGTCTATCTCTGTAGTACTCCATAGAACGTCGAATCAGATGAATCGCTTCTGTTGTTGACCTCCCTGGCATGAAACCGAATTGGTTCTCCGAGATAAGGGTACTCTTCCTTAGTCTCCTCTCAATAACTCTCTCCCATAGCTTCATGGTGTGACTGAGTAGTTTAATACCTCTATAGTTGTTGCAGCTTTGAACATCTCCTTTGTTCTTGTATAGAGGAATCAATGTGCTGAGCCGCCACTCCTCCGGCATCCTTGCAGATTTGAGGATCATGTTGAAAAGCCTAACTAACCACAATAAACCTTCCTCCCCCAAACTCTTCCATACCTCTATGGGTATCTCATCTGGTCCTACTGCCTTTCCACTCTTCATCGTCCTCATGGCCCCTTTAACTTCTTCCTTCGTAACACGGCGACAAAAGCTGTAGTTACGGTGTATCTCGGATGTGCTAAGATCACCCAACGAAATGTCTACGTCTCCTACATTGTTAAAAAGCTCATTGAAATACCCATGCCACCTCCTCTTGATGTTCGCTTCGTCCACAAGAACTCGTCCCGCCTCATCCTTAATACAACGAACTTGGTCCAGGTCCCTAGTCTTCCTCTCCCTAGCTCTCGCCAACCTGTAAACGTCCTGTTCTCCCTCCTTAGTAGCCAACCTTTGGTACAAGCTCTCATAGGCTTTACTTTTGGCTTCTGCTACTGATTTCTTTGCCTCCTTCTTTGCCGCTCTGTAGACTTCTCTCTTCTCCACCCTTTCCTCATCTACAGTGCTATCCATTAAGGCTTTATAGGCCACCTTCTTCGCCTTCACCCTGTTTTGAATGTCCTCACTCCACCACCAGGATTCCTTCTTGCTACTTCCTATCCCTCTTGCAACTCCTAAGGTCTCCTTTGCCGCATTTCTAATGAGATCCGCCACCCCTGTCCACATTTGACTCGCATTCCCTTCTCTTTTCCATATGCTATCCGACTCAACCTTGGCCTTAAATTGACCCCCAAGGTTCCTCTAAGATTCCACCACTTGATTTTGGTGCAATTGTATGCACTTCTCTTTCTCTTCCACCCCTTCATCTTAAGGTCTAAAACGACCATCCTATGTTGGGTCGACACACACGCACCTGGTAAGACCTTGCAATCCATGCACAATCCTCGATCTCCACGTCTAACAAGAATGTAATCAATTTGGGTCTTAGCGATGCCGCTTCTAAAAGTAACTAGGTGTTCTTCTCTTTTGTTGTAGAAGGAGTTGGTCACCATTAGGTCATACGCAGTCGAAAAATCTAATACCGACGTGCCACCCTCATTCCTAACTCCATACCCAAAACCTCCATGTGCACCCAAATAACCATCCGAAGTAGCCCCTATATGCCCATTGAAATCTCCTCCTATAAGGAGTTTCTCACTAGGGGGAATCTGCTGAATAGCCTCATCTAACTCCTCCCAAAAGCGACGCCTAAGGTGCATATCCAACCCTGCTTGCGGTGCATAAGCACAAATGACATTGAAGGTCTCCTCCTTCACCACAACCTTGATAGACATGATCCTATCATTGGTTCTCTTTACCTCTACAACATGCTGTTTAAGCTCCTTATCGACTAAGATCCCAACCCCATTCCGTTGACTCGAACACCCTGAATACCAAAGTTTGGATCCATTGATCTCTTTTGCCTTGGCGCCTGACCACCTCGTCTCCTGGACACACACTATATTAACCTTATATTTTTCTAAAACCTCCACTAACTCTAGAGTTTTTCCCGTGAGTGTCCCTACATTCCATGTTCCAAACCGCAATCTGTTTGTCCCAACTCTCCCCCTGTGCGACCCAGAGCTCACCGGAGGACTGGCCCTAACTCTACCAATAGCAGTCACAGACACCACACCGACCAAGAAGAAGGATCAAGTAGTTAACTCAAAATAAAACTTTGAAAAGCCATGAAACTAAGTAAGTACTAGCACACCCACAGGTTAGGTAACGCAAAACGTAGCTATTTAACAAACAAAGTCTATGCTTGCAAACAAAATTTACTAACAATAATAGTAATTGTACTAGCAATGACAATAATAATAATAATAGAATAATAATTACAATAATAATAATAATAATAATAGTAATAACACTAATAATAATAATAATAATAATAATAATAATAATAATAATAATAATAATAATAATAATAATAATAATAATAATAATAATAATAATAATAATAATAATAATAATAATAATAATAATAATAATACTGACAAATACCACAACAGCTGCAACAAACAAACACTAATAGTACTACTTATAAATACAACCGAAACAGTTGTACCACTAACTTAATACTAGTAGTAGCAACACTATTGGTTAAATAATACTACTGCTACTTTTATAGTAATAATAATACTAATAACACTACTAATAATAGTGATAAAAATAATACTAAATAGGCTAGAGATACAAACAAAAGACAAAAACAGAAACAAATATAAATGTTACTTGGTTCCACTTAAAGAAATAGTTTCCGAAAAGCAATACCAAGTAACAAACTTCACGTGCTAGGATCAGCGAAGTCAACAACAAGCATAAATAAATAACAGAGTGAGGGTCAAACCAAAGCAAAAAAAGGGGTCTGACTGAAAATATACGTTATTGATAAAGACCACAGGGTTTCAGTGAGGGCCTTAGGACTGGTGGATAGGGGTACGCCGGTGCTTACCACGGCGCTACTACCTGTCTCCGGCGGGGTTTGTACCGGGCAGAGGACGATGGCCCAACAGAATGCTGGACGCTTCTCCTACCACGGCTGCGTGGGATGTTGTTAGTGTCGTCGAGCTCGACTTTGCAGATTCAGAATTCGAGGTCGTCGGGCTCGAGTTCTCAGACCCGTTCTCCGGCGAAGTTCCCGTGTTCCCAGCGGCTTACTCCCCGGCGATGAAGTTTCGCCTGTTCACAAATGAAGCCTCCGACGAATGATCGGAGGTCTATTCAGCCTCTAATGGGTCGGGCTGGGTTTGGGTCGGCGACACCGACCTTGGAGAGAGGGCGAGAGAGAGAGAGGGAGAGAGAGAGAGAGAAGGAGAGAGAGCTAGAGCGAGGAGAGTTAGAGAGAGAAAATTTGAGAGAGAGAGAGAGAGAGAGAGATCGAGAGCCGTTCGCTAGAGAGAGAAAGAGCGAGATCTAGGAATTTAACTTGTTTCGCCGGCGATGAAGTTTCGCCGGTGCACAGTGGAAGCCTCCGACGAATGATCGGAGGTCTACTCGGCCTCTAATGAGGTCGGCGGTCACCGACCTTTGTATGACGGTCGGCGATCACCGACCTTGGAGAGAGGGAGAGAGAGAGAGAGAGAGAGAGAGAGAGAGAGGGAGAGAGAGAGAGAGAGAGAGAGGAGGAGGAGAGAGAGAGAGAGAGAGAGAGAGAGAGAGAGAGAGAGAGTCGTTCGCTAGAGAGAGAGAGTGTCGTTCGCTAGAGAGAGAGAGAGAAGGAGGAGAGAGAGAGAGAGAGAGCGGATCCGGAGGCTGTGCAAGGTCCTAACCGGGATCCGACGCACCCTGCACGTCATATAATTAGCTACAAGACACGAACTAAACCTTACCCCTACTTACATCAAAGCCTGGCAGGCCCCACCCAGCAGACCAAAACAACTACCAAAACGGAAAAGAAAAAAATGATCTAGGGCCTTTAGATATTGGAATTTAGAAATCATGCACCCAGTATGCCATCATTCTTCTTGATTACATTATCCATGGTGAAAATGACATAATTTTGCTGCCTAACTTATAAACTGACTACAGCTTGGGGTTACCATTCCTGCAAACTTTGTATACAATCAGGATGACGGTTAGCAGGGGGACTTCTGAATCCAACGACCATGACCTAATCCACAAACTACATTTTACACAATCAAGCTTGTGATGATAAGATCCCACACAAGACGTACAGGAAAGGTGTTACAGGTCACGACTCACAAATATGATCATATGCATTATTCATGTATCTTCTAAAACATAGTCTATAAGCAGAATTGATTTAATGGCTTTAGAAGAGTGCAAATAAGTTGTCCTAGATGTATTTAGAAGGGTGATGTTTCATCCTAGAAAAACAGCAAGAAGAAGGACCAAGTGACAAAGGAAAATGATCTAGTAGTAGTAAGCACAAAATCAAGCCAATGCAGCTACAAGGTAAGTTGTATTTGCCTATTTAAACAGCGTGCCTCAACCATTATAAACACAGAAACAATTGCAAGTAGGAAATTGGCGGATGCAGGCATTAAGAGGTGGGTTCCGTGGAACCCACTCGGACACTTTCATTTTGAATTATCCTTTATAAAATGATATTTTTTATTTAATTTTTAAGAAATGCCGTACATATTATAAGGGAGTGCACCCACTTGAATTGATTCCTGGATCCGCCACAGAGTAGGGATCATGCTTAACAACCATGAGCTTGCTCACTTGCTGTACCAACTTTCTGTCACCCACTTTCAAAAATCAATCTGCCCTCTCCCTGCCCCATCCCACTCCCACCCCTGAAACACTATGCCACCCATCGGTTTCTACTATACATCAAAATGAATTAGAGAGCAAATCCCATCAATTTTGTTCCTCTCTCTCCACCAAGTTTTAAACAAGTTTCTATTCCATCTTCACATTTAAGAGAAAGTGTGCTTTCAACAAAAAACCAAATTCCAAACTTCAGTCCAATAGAACTTGATATATTTTGCCACTTCTACAAAGGGGTGAATCCAGTTTTGCGAAAGGGGGGTGGACAGGCCCCAACGACATTTGTTTCTGTTTATCAGTAGGTTCAAACACATCTTCCAAAGGCCTTCTGCATGTCATTTAGTAGGATACATCTCGAATTCTTAAACAGTGAGCTCAAACTTTAAATGCAATAGCTCGTAGCCAAACATCTAATACATGCAAAGATGTCTTTAAGAAACCTCTATTTCTAAAGGCTTAAGCCAATAGGCACAAACCCTCAATCTGACACAGTGCATCAATATTATACAGGTACATCTCTTCATTGAAGTGTTAAACCACCTTCAACACACCTACTATGTCCGTTCCAACCCAAATTACCCAAATATCATAATTTAACCCCTACGGCCCTACCCAAACTCCACAGTGAGAAATATACAAATAAATAGGTGTTACCCTCATTAATATCACTTTCAGTACACTAACCCATCTTACAAAAATAGAAAACAAGCTGAGAAGACTGAACTTCAGATCAGGGATCAATCGCAGGACCAACTAACAAACCTCACACATTCTTGGTCCAAAACTACAGCTAAGTTGTTAGCCTCACATTCAAAATATTTAGTCCAAGGGCAACGTCCTTTGACTACCCAAAAACTGAGAATAACTTCTGATACTTGCTGAAATACTAGCTCCAGGACCCAGTTGTGCGTACTAAATTCTCCATCCCTTGTCTTGGGGGGGGGGGGGGGTGCCAGGTGGGTAGGCGATAGTTTAAGCATTGAAAGCGCAAACTAAAACAACTAGTCGACCACTCAATCTGGCTCCTCTTAAATGCTTTAGATACACCAATGTAGGCAGCAAGTCACGGTATCCAAAAACTCACACTTTAAAGGCAAATGGCAATATACCGCAACCCTGAAAAAAGTAAATTATGGGGAACAAAATACCAACCTGGAGGGAAAGAACAGCACGTTCAGTGAAGCGTTTCACCGAATCAGGTGCACTGGCAGGAAGAGTTTTTGCAACTCTATCTAGTTCTTCATGTTGCTGCTTTGCGGTTACCCTATCGGGGCCACAATAATGATCCACGATCTCTTTCAAAAGTGGTACCCTTTCCATTGCTTCCTTCACAACTTCCTAGTGAAATTCTCAACAGTTTAAATGACTGCTTTTGCAATATAAAAGTAAGCAGTAATTTTATTGTAATTCACGAGAACTCAAGCAAGGACAATAACCCACTGGAAATAATAAACCATTTTGTTTGCACACGTCACCAAGCAACAGCTTATTTCATCAAGAAATCCATAACAAGGTGTTTGTCGGGAAGACAATTAGAAACTTGTAGCTTCTCATTGTAATTGACATTTTGCTCCCTAGCTGGATCACCTCAAAAAGAACGAAAGGGCAGGTCAAGTAGTAACATTTATTGGAGGATGAGGGTGGGGTGGGCGTAGAGAACTCCAACATCAAAGTCTCTAGACAAATAGTATCAAGAGTTCAAAAAATCAACTAGAAACATATGTAACAACTGTATTTACAGCTAGTCATGTACAAGAGTTTGAACAACTTGTTCTATAAAAAAAACAAAAAGGAAAAAAGAAGGGAAAGAAGAGTATGTACAGCTTGGAAGGAAACAATAGTTAGCACAGTCATGCAATTTTTCTAATTTAGCAGGACATCAACAATAAGTTAGCAAAGCCATAAAATTTAGCAGGGTATTTCTTACCTCCCACTCCTCTTGACTCTCTATTCCCTCATAAGCAACCAAGAATGGCTTCATCTTCTCTAGAGCTTCACGAAGAGGTATAGGTGGCCTCTCATCAATATCAGGGTTTGTCTCAAAATCTCCCAACAAGTACTCGGGCTCCAATTCAATCTGCAAGACAAAGGCAAAGTTAACATATGAAATAACTCGTCTAGAATGTAAACCAAGGAGGGAGATAGTGTGATAATCAAATCTACCTTAAGATTGGTATCGAGTGCCTCAATGTGCTCATCCTCCAAAAGATCGGGTAAGACAGTAGAACTAGCTTCTTCAAATGCTTCTGTCAATACATTCATCTTCTCAGGCCCAAGAGCCTCGGCCAATTTCTCGCCGTCTGCATCATCACCAACATAAACTCCCGATTCATCATCATCATCATCCTCGTCATCAAATCTTCGTCGTCTTCTACCCCTTTCCCTACTACGAAATCCTCTCCCACGCCCACGTCCACGCCCACCTCCTCTTTCCACGCCACCCTCTTCTTCTCCCTCGTCACGTCTGGCCAAGATTCCAACTGCCTTCTTCACGGCATCATCACGGCTCATCTTAGGTCCTCTACTCACAGAAACAGAACTGCTCTCACCTGACTCAACTTTATCTCTCCCTCTTCCAGCCCCAGCCCCAGGTGCAGCAGCATCAGCAGGAACTTGACGTTGTCTAAGATGCCGATTCTCATGTTTAGGTTTAGCTCCCTCCTCAAACACTGGTCTTCTTGCTGGTGGTGTTCCTCTACCAGTACCCGTCAGCACAGTCAAAACACTCTCAGGAAGATTCTTCTCCCCAATGGGTTTGGTGCCCGTCGCTTCATCTTTTACTAAAAAGATGGGTTTCTTAGGTCTTGAATCTTCTTGCTCATTTCCTGATTCAAAAGGCGGCTCAGGAGCTGGACCACCCCTACCCCGACCTAGGCCTGGTTGCTGTGGTGGATGTTTAGATGATGCAACAAAGGTGTTAAATGATGGCAGATATGGTGTCGAAGCCAGGGGTTGGCCTCTGCCACGGCCGAGTCCCGTTAAAGGGGCCGACGCCGACTTTTCTGAATCATCCAAACCCTCATCAGAATCAACCTTTCCAGGCTGACCAGCAACAAAATCAAATATAGGTGGACCAGACCCACCTCGCCCTCGACCACCCCCAGAGCTGCCACCACCAGAAGAAGTGGAAAAGGCAGAATAAGAAACAAGTTTCGTGGTGTTTCCAATGCTTGTGGCTCCTATACCATTAGCATTAGCATTCTTAAAAAGACCAAAGCTTCCTCTCATTTTCCACCAAAAACTATGTCAAAACTCACTCTCCCCTAAAAAGTCCCAAAGTAACCCAGCACTATCAAATGAATACAGCAATAATAATCAATCAGAATTCATAGAAATTCAAGCTAATAGATTGTTAATAGACCCAATACAAAAAAAAAAGCCATTTCATTTTAGGGGAAAAGCAAAGCTCGAACAACAAACAAGATATAAGGATTCAACACTAACCCAAATAAAATTAAAATTATCTCCAAAGGTGCTCTCCTTGGAGTTGGAGAGTGACTCCTCTTGACCCTTTAACCAGTTGAGAAGAGAGATAGGAAGAGAAACCTTTTTTTAAGCTCCCATGGCGGTGATTTGCAATCTGCTCTTCTGTTGCTTCAGATTCCGATTAAGAGAGAGGGACAGAGAGGGGGAGTTTAGGGCTGAATTGAAACCTCCTTGAGCTTTAAACGGCTTGGGCTTAACGAACAAAGCCTTATGGGCTAATGGGATGTTTTGAAGACGATATATCGCTGTATCTTTCCTTATTCTCGATCTCTGCTGAGAATAAGTTGTAGGGATACGTATACGTATACGGATACGGATATGGATACGGATATGAATATGGATATGGATATGGATATGGATGCAGGATATTGTATTTTCAAATTCTCCAAAATATGGATACGAGAAAAATATAATAAAATATATAATGTAACAATTTTAAAAAAATAATAATAAGTGAAGTGTATAATACAAATATACATTTTATGACCTCTAACATTGTTACGGCTATGTGAGCGGATGTGTGGAAGATATATAGATAGAGTCGACGAACCGGTCATTTGCTCGATAGACTATAGCCTTTTGATCAGACAAGATTGAGGCGATGATGAGAGAGAAAGGACATTTATTTTTGGATGCATAAAGAGGTATTTTAAGAAATACTTAATTCTTGTTGCAACAAAATGTTTGCTAATTTGATGTATTTTTAAAGTATCCACCAGGTTTCCTAGGAGTATACGTAATTTTTTTTGGGAAAAAACTAAGGTTATGTTTGGCACAAAAAGCTAGCTTTTAAATAAAAGTTACAACTTGAAGCTTCAGCTAGTATTTTTTACTCTCTGTTACCAAACAGTTTGCCATATGATTTTCAATCTGCAGCTACAGCTACAGCTCCCTACAGCTAATTTTGTGAAAATTATCCCTGCAAGCTTTCACCTGCAGCTACAACTACAGCTAGTTTATTAGCATTTTGTAGCAATTTTTAGCAGTTTTTGACACATTTCTTTCCTTTTTATATATTTGACAGCTACAACTACAGCTAATTTTGCCAAACACAACCTAATAAGAGAAAATATGATACTTCTCCGATACGTATCAGGTGTGTAATACCCCGTATTATTATTCATTTTAGAATAATAATTACTTAAAAAGAAAATATAATTTTGAATTTAAAATATTAATTGGGCTCATGATTTAAAAATGCCTAATTAATGTATGGGTTGTTTTGGATCCAATTAAATTAATTGGGCCAAAATAAAAGAAAAAAATTGGGCTTGATTATTTTCGGATTGGCCGAAAATAATTAAGGCCTAACTAGGGCCATTATTTTCGACCAAGAGCCGAAAATATAGAGCAAAATCAGTTTTTATTTTGTGAAAATTATTTTCTAAAAAGGTGGATTTTGAGAAGGTTTGACTGGTTATTAGTTTGGGAAGTTGAAGGAGAAAAGGAAGGAGTAGAATTAGGGATTTGGTTTCCTAATTGGACTCAACTTCCTCACTTATCAACTTAACCTAGACAAAAAAAAAAAAAAAAAAAAAAAAAGCCACTCATCTCTTACTCTCTCAAACTCACGCACGACACAAGGAGCAAAAAGAAAGAGAAAGTTCATCACTTTTTCACACTTCATCTTTGCTCGGTTTTAATCCTTGATTTTCAAGTAAGTGTTCTAAACTTGTTTTCTTTGATTATTAAAAGCTTTTAGATTCAATTCAAGTATGAATTTTATGAACTCTAATTTTGTATGAGTAAACCCTAATTTAGTTTTGCCTAGCTAGGATTTGCTAGATTCTATTATTTTTGCATGATAGGATCAAAATTAGGGTTTGGTTTATTGTTTTATTGAATTGAATCAAAGTTTGAATGCAAAAAGGTTAGATCTTTGTAATTTAATTAAATCTGGAAATTAATTGTGGATTTAATTAGATTAGGGTTTGTTAAATTTGTTTAACAAAAAAAAAAAAAAAGAAACTGTGTGGTGCACGGCTAGGCCGTGAGCAGCCGCTGCGCGGCTGTCATGGCTGCTGCCGGTGGGGCCCCCCGGTGGTGGTTGGTGGTGGTGGTGTTTTGGTGTTGACTTGTTTTGACTTGTTGACTTGTTTTAGGGTTTTGAAAAGTTTTCTAATTTGGTTTATGTAAATTGTTTTTGGAAACTTTGAGCATGCATTGAGTAACTGAAAATTCCAGCAACTTAATAATTAAATTAAGGGTACTAAATCATCTTTAAAGTTTAATAAAGTGGTTTAGAAGTCAAAGTATTGACTATTGTGTATTGTGGGATTTGTTAGGGCCCGTGACCGCGCTTGAAACGTAAGGAGCTTACGTTGTTTGCTTGTTGGACTTACCTTACTTTGAAGGTAACTCATGTCTAGATAAATTATGTGATCTCCTTGTCATAATTCATATATATTGGGATTTGTATTCATTTGTCTAGTATTGGATTGAGAATGTGAATTCATATTTGGACTTGTGAGTATTTTGAAAAGGGATAATTAGTGTTTATTTCCTTGTGATAATTCGTATAGAATTATATGTTAGTGAATGCATGTATAATATTGGAAATTCACTTTGTGTAGCAATGTCTACTTGTTAATATTCATGTGAGGAGATGCATGTTTTATTATTGGTTATTGAACGAAAATTATGTTAATAATTGTTCAATTGGAATATAACTTGAAGTTGCTATTTTTGGTATCATGTTAGTAAGCATGTGAATCATGTTAGAAGCATGTTACTTCAATAAGTTGAAATGAACTTTGACTATTGAATTAGATGATTTTGAATTGAGGCCTAGATGTCATTCATGTAAAATGTCATCGGAAATTGTAACCATATTGTGTTACTTGGGTGCCAAGATTATGTGTATTACTTGTTATGTGATCACCATATTAAATTGAATTGAGAGTTAAGACTTCTTTGGTAATGGATCCACCGAAGAATGCGAATGAGAATGAGAATGAGAATTTGTCATTTGGTACGTTGAGTGGTTCCATTGGTTATGGTCTCAATGTATTTAGCTAAAGCTTGTATCCATACAAAGAGCAACTGGGCAAGTGAAGTTTTGTGGATGAAACTGTTCTTCTTGTAAACCTAAGGGTTGAGAGAGGGTATGCATACTTAGGAACATCTAGATGTACTTCATGAGTCATCTATACTCCGAGACGGTTGATCCCTCTTTTGCCATTGTGTACGGGACTAAGATCCTATTGAATCGACTGCGGTTGGTTTGACAATTCATGCGATTCTCTTCTCTCTAATAAACTTGGCTAATGGATAATAATAAATACTGAGATTTATTATTTGGTGATTATTATGTCTTTGAGTTTAAAGCATGTTGTCTTTATTTTCTTAAAGCATGATTATGATTTTATTGGATTAAGTATGTGGACTTAACTTGGAGATTGAAATGGATTATGTGGTTATGAATTACTCAGCGTAGCTGATTGGTTGTTTTTTCTTTTTACTTGTTTTTGTTGTCATTTCTCTTCAATGGTGGACCTATGATGAACCTATATGGAATTTGTCTATATGGGGGAGTAGATTGACAGGATTATAGCTCGAGGAGTAGAGCTTGAGAGGAGGCGACTTAAGAAAATAGTATATCTTCTAAGAACAATTTATTTTATTGTTTAGATTGGAACTTTTTATTATTGGGATTTTATATTTGTAATGAGATTAATTCTCTTGCATGAGAATTAATAGTTTATTATTTCTATTTTTTTTGGATTAATTATTTTAAGTCTAGTCGAAAAGATAGTTATTATTTAATTATGTATTACGTACGTTTGGGGATATAAACATTTGTTTTCTTTCTAGCCTTGTATTTAATTTGAACATTAAATACGGCGGTAGCGCTTCGAATTTCCAGGGTTTTTTCGCTGCAACTCGTGATTTTAAATGGTTTTAAATTAGACGAAAATTTGGGGGTGTTACAAGGTGTGTATCCCCGAGTATCAGGCATGTATCCTAAAAATATCGGTATCCAAATTGTTTTAGATTCGAGATACTGCTGTTGGGCCAGATATCAATATAACCTATAGAATGCGAATGAGTTGTTCTTTACTTTAATTACCTTTTTTTGTCTCTTGTAGTTTTCTTTTACCAAAAATTTGTCATTCTCAATATATTGTGTTTTTTTTGTCAAAATAGGTTGGTCTTCCCTCTGATTTGATAATTTAATTTAATTTAATATAGAGTTTATGGTCTTTGTAAAACTTATTGTTTAGATTAGTTGTTTTTTTAACTAGTTTCAGATTTACTAATTTGTTAGAATTTGTTATATTTGTTTGTTGAGAAATTACAATCGCCAATAGTTGATTATTAACTATACTATGTTAAAATATTAGAATAAATTGTTCACCCAAAAAAAAAAATAGATTAGATTGGTATTTACGCAGATGATATTTGTTGACTAAAATTTGCGGGGACGAACATATGTTATGTGACAATGAACATGTGACTAATATTTATATATCTATCTAATGTTATGGTGACAAGCGCGTGTTATGTGACAATATCACATATAACATAATCATTTTTAGGCTATATAGTTGCATTGTGGGTATTACAGGTTAGGTGATATTTGACTAATATATGTGGGGATAAGCACATGTTATGTGACGACGAACATGTAAGTGATATTTGTAGAATAATTGTAGGTAATGTGACAAGGGTACGCATTCAGTCATTTTTTTCCTTTATTAAATTTAATATCCGTGGTTATTTCAAGCATCGACTACCTTAGAATTGATATGTGAATCCTATTTGTAGGATCAATGAAAGTAATAGGTTTAGATTTGGAGCCACCAATTAAGGGGCAGTCAGATCAGACCGACGGTTGTTTAATAACAAAAATTATAACAGTTGGTATAAGCGTAGGCTACGTGAAAATTGACTATTATTTGTGGGTAACTGTGTATAATTTTTTTTAAAACCTTAAATTAATTTGAACATATAAAAATATAACGGTAAATTGGTCATCAGTGCGTAGCACGGGTAAAGTCCTAGTTGACTATTATTTGTGGGGAAAATCATTGTTAATATGACAAGAGTTAAATACTTAATTACGTTTTATATGAAGGTATAAATACAGGGTAGACATAAGTTTTGATAAGTGAATTTATTAAGTTGTATTATATGATGTACAATTGCAAGTAAACTGACAAGTTATAGATATTATTTTATTTTTTAATCGGAGAATGATAAGTGGTATGACATGTGTAACATTTCTACCAATTACTATTTTTCATTATTTTTTATATACCTATGTATGATTTTTTTAAAAAACAAAAAAATTATTTAAACATAAAAATATAGTGATAAATGGGTCGTCCGTGTGTAGTATTTCGAAAAAAATATTAATTAAAAAGTGAACTTCTTAAGGATATTTCTCGATCCACCATTAAGAGCAAATTAGGTCCTTGTTCGACGCTATACCTATTAACATATGTTATCCTATCGATTTGGTTAATTGTGACATCTAATATATATATATATATATATTATTTATTTATTTATTTATTTTGCTTTCGTTTTTTGCCCCTGGCTAATTTCATCTATTTCATCTACACCTAAAAGTAGGATATAATCCAAATAAAAGGAAAAGACAACATTTCGTAAGAGCGTGGCGTTGGTTGCATCACTCGAGTTGTTGTCTTCCATGTCTTTCCTCGTTGTCCATAACTTTGATAAGTTACTCTCTTTTGCCTTCTCCCATCTCTTCATTGACTCCTTTGATCAAGATATGTGATTTTGCTGATATACCATTTTAAATTTAAATAAAACATGAATTCACTTAATAACTTATTAATAATAATAATAAGCAAAGTTTAGTCAATAATAATTGCCATTTTTATTGTTAGGCATGCTACATTTATTTGAACTACTCTTGCGCCTTTTTGTCGCCCACCTTCCAGCTAATTGATACAACATGCATATTATGCCAAAACATTTGTATGTTGTTTTCTATCTTGGACGATTATACACTAGTGCCATTTTCATGCACCTAATTTTTCTTTATTCACTAATAATATAAGTAAATTAAATTTCTCCCGAGCAAATTAGCTATCTAATGCGTGTAATGTTACACATAATCCATGCAGTTCTGCCGTTTTCAATGGTAGGCCAGCCAGGGGATCAGAGTCATTTCCCACTAATTATTTCCACTTCACCTTCATCATGCATTCCTTATTTTATTTTTTTTGTGTTTTGGATTAAGCTTAGTAATACGTTATATGTAAAAATGGTAGACCCAATGCATTGTACTGAAATTTGTTATATTTTTTGACAAGAGGTAAAACATACTCCACAATCCACGGCATGTCTCGGAGGTTTTTTTTTTTTTTTTTTTTTTTTTCCTTTTTATTCTGAGCAGTCTTGTGAGATCAACTCATAAAAAAATAGAATCACTATACATATATGTTGGGGTCACTTATTATGAACCGTGACCGTTATTCCTCAAAAATGTGACACTCGTCTAGCTTATCAAAAATTACAATAAGACCGTTTTAAACAAGTTTTTGTATATTTTTTTTATCCTCATAACTTTGATCACACTATTGCACATACATGAGTGAAGGAAGGGAGGCGTTGAGGAGACAACCCGTCATGTATCACACATTAGTGAGTCATAGCTAGTACTAACTCATATCATAAGCTTTATATATTAGGTTGCCACTTGATGTTATTTTGTCATTTAATTTCGTCCTTTTCATTTTCGTTTGTTTGACACATTATTATTATTAAGAAGCTAACAAGCTAGATACCTACAATTTTCGCAGCACGCGCGGGAACTAAGTTAACATGCGACTCATCCCATTCACGCATGCAAATGCAATATCTAATAATAGAAGTTTCTATATGTATTATAAATGACATAATTAACTAGCATATACTAATCAGACTTGTAGACCAAAATACTAATCAGGAATGCTAAGGACAAGTTACATACTACAAACAAGAAAATATTTTCCTCTCCTTTCATTGTCCATTGGAAAGTCCCTACACCTTCTAAAGTAGTTCTAAATCAAATAATAATGGTGATATAATCAAGTAAATGTGATCTGATAGTGACATATATATGAAGTCATTATTTATGTTCTAGGAGTATGTACTTCCATGTTTATATAACTATAATGTACATATACATTCCAAGCCGAAAATATTTAAGTTATACTCCCTCCATCCCGCATTTACTTGGGCACATTAAAATGGCACGGGTTTTAATGAGACTCATCTTTTACACAAATTTTCCAATTATACCCTCACCCTCCTTGACCCTTCTCATTCTCTCTCTCCTCCCTGACTTAATATTCTCTCCTCCTCCTCCCCTTTACCCACCAGCCACCAGCCCCCAGCCCATCTCCACCTCCACCTCCACCACCACCACCCAACTCTCTCTTTCCTCCATCCCCATCTCCATCCGGTTGTCTCCCACCCTCCTTGCTAGAGCCGCAATCCCACCATGAAGCCCCAACTCCACCCACCATTTATTCCGACCAACCGTCAGATCAACCGCCGCCATTAACGAAGCTCGACAAAACGCCGCCACCACAAATCACAAATCCACCACTATTCAGCCCCACCCAGCCCTCAAATCCACCACCTAGCCTACGAATCCACCACCATTCAGCCCCACCCAGCCCTCAAATCCACCACCCAGCCCACGAATCCACCACTATCTCACCCCACAACCTTGTAAACCCACCTCATATCTTCGCGACAAAGTGAGAGGAGAGAGAGTGATTGACGCATTTACGTCTAAGGTGTCATATTGCCGGCCACCGACGTCAATTCCGGCCACCGGCTTCACTCTCCGGTGTTATTTTACTGTTGGTTTTTAGGAGAGAGAAAGTGAGGGAGAAGAGCCAACAAAAATAAAAAGGGTAAATAAATAATAAGGATAAATAAAGAGAGGGTAGATAAGTACTTTCATCACTTTTTTCTTACTAAATAAGGAAGTGCCCAAGTAAATGAGGGACGAACAGAAATAGAAAGTGCCCAAGTAAACGTGGGACGGAGGGAGTACCATATATAGTTTTCTCTTATTTCGTTGGACATTGGCTTTGATGCTTATGTACGATGTTTTCCGGCCTCTTAATTAGTATTTGGAGGACTGGTGGCGGTGGTGGGCGGTGGTGGTGGAAGGGACAAGGTGAAGATTGAGAGCGAGAGATGAGAATGGGGAACTTACCAAATGAGACTTACTAAATGGGAAAATGAGAAGAAGATTGTGGTACCTAATTATATAAGAAAAGGATATTTTGAAACAGAATGACTGGTGGTGGTGGTGGAAGGGACAAGGTGAAGATTGATCGAGAGCAAGAGATGGGAATGGGGAACTTTAAAAAATAATGAAAAAGAAAAGGAAAAAAAAAGGAGAAAAAGATTTAGTAAAGGTAGTACGAAAATTTTGCACCTAAAGACTTACCAAATTAAGGAGGATTTCAGAAGAAGATTGTGGTATACGTTACAAGAAAAGTAATACATTTTGAAACATAAGGAGTATGACTTTGCTCCAGTATAATGGATATTTCTTATGCATAAACTTAACTAAGATTGTCGTGTTGTATGATAACTTAGGCCCAAAGTTTACAGAAGTGAAGCAAAGAAAAAAGCATAGGAAGATAAAAAAATGTAATAGGAGTAGTTTTTCATTGATTAAGGAATATGGATGTACTCATAGATAGTGCACCACAAAAGGAGCTAGTATTATAGGAGTAACATATAAAGGTGGTGAAAGAGAATGGTCGACAAACAAATAACAAAATCTAAATTGAGGAAAAAGGGAGAGGGTATAGAAATAGAATGTAAAGTAAAATGATAAACTAATTAAGGATTTGCCAAAAAGAGGCTGGATTGATTCTATTGTACAAAAGTATGGATATAAACAACAGCATTCTTCATGTTGTATTCATACACTTAATTAACATGTTGACTAACTGTTCCTTAATTAACATAATTAGGTAAAGAGAGGTGTATTGTTTGTGGAAACCTAAACTAGCTAGCTATTGGAAGTTATAAATTTCAAATTTATCTCACTTAAGTTAGTATAATGCTGTGATATAATGTCTTAATTTGTTCCTTTTTTTATTATATAAAATTAACAGATCAATCAAACAGAGAAGTAAACATGAAACAATATTAAAAATGTTAAGAAAAAAAAAAACAGTCCTTGTTAAGGAAATATACAAATAATTTCACTATGTCTTGCAGTGGACAATGAGAGCTGTAATCGCCTTTTAATTCATTGCAAATATGCAAGGGAGGTGTGGAACTCTTGGCTTGATCTGTGGGGGTTCAGTTGGTGTGCGCCGAAGCAAGTGCTAGGTTTTTTTGATCAGTGGTGCTCTATGAACTATGATAGAAGGTGGTCATTTTAAGAAGATCTGGGTAACATTCGTCTTTGCATTTACTTGGACCCTTTGGAAGGAGAGAAATTCAAGAATATTTGAAGGTAAGTCGTGCAGCAGCAAGGAAACATATGAGCTGGTGTTGATGCGTATAGGTTGGTGGATTAAGTTATGGGATGACTCCTTCCCATATTCCCCTCAAGAAGTCAGTAGAAACCCAGTGTGCCTCAAGATTCATATACCCAAAGCTAGACCAAAACTAATTGTGAGTTGGGAGGCCCCTCCCTGTGGGTGTATGAAATGGAATGTTGATGCGTCTTACAAAGATGGGAGGGCTGCCATTGGAGTGAGCAAACAAGATTGCTTCGATGGCGTGGCTGTGAACTTGAAGTTGCAGAGGTCTTGTTCAAAGTTTGTGGTGTTTTCTTTTCTTTGTTTTTTGGTGTATTAGGCGTAGTTTGTATAGCTATGCTTTATTTGTGGTGTTTGCTGCCAGCTATGAGTTTGATTTGGTGTAACAAACATTTGGTATTTTACTTAGCCACATCCAAGCATATGATTGCAACTCTTCTTCCAACCCTTCCTGAAAGGTGGGGATGACTAGTTAAATTATGCTAGTATGGATGTGTGCTTTTGGTGTATTCTTTTGACAACTACTATTTAGTAGTCTATCATATTATTAATAAAAGAGTATACAAATTATCAAAAAAAAATTTCACTTTGTCTTGCCCCTATTGTCATTGTCTCTCTTTCAAAGTCCCAAATATTTTAAGCCCTATGTACAAATAAATGAGGCTATATAAATATGACCTCTTTGCCATGGAATAATTTTGATCTAATTAGAAGTAATATCAATATTTTTATATATTGTCCAAAAAAAAAACCCAAACCAAGAAATGGATTTTCTTCAAAATCAGAGTGATGAACATTATGGGAGTGGATCATCATCAAGAGGCACAGCAGGAATAAGATCTTATGATTGTGTGTTTTGTCAAAGAGGGTTCACCACTGCACAAGCTTTAGGAGGCCATATGAATATTCATAGGAAAGACAGAGCCACCACAACCACTACCAAATCTAGTATTAATACTAATACTAAGCAGCAGCCTGCTGCTATAATTAGCAGTAAACAAGTTGTATTAGAGGAGGATAATCATGATCATCATCATCATCAACAACAACTTAAATTATTCTACTCAACTAAGACCTTTTTTAGTAGCTCTACTCATCATCATCATCATCATAACCTTGCTGGCAATTCGAGCTCGCGAACGAGGATCCAAGATCAAGATCACAACCAAGAGGGAGAAGAGCTGGATCTTGAGCTTCGTCTTGGTCATTATCCATGGTAATTATACACATTAATAATATTATATAAGTATTAGCTAGTAGTTAAGCATATAACCTGCAAACTGTAGCAGTTGGATTATAATTGGTACTAGTATTATAATAAGTACCAAGTGACGAGGCTATGTATTATACACAAGTTGTAATCAATTTTGTTCCTTTTTTTTAAATAAAAAATAAGAAAATTGGATAGTATGGAGGCCGGAGAAAATTTTCTAGTATGCAGTTTTGATCTCTGAATTCAGTATGTGTTTGAATTATATATATATAGTAGTATATGTTTAGCACCAATGTCTTTGTTTACTTATAGAATACACCAGTGAAAAACTGATAATGTGATATCATATGATTAATTTGGTATTGTGATGAATTCAACAAATTACAGCGAAGTATATTTGTTTTTTTTTTTTTTTGAGTGAAAGACCGACAATGCGGTCACCGATCTTTCATTGATTAAATCAAATCTGTCGAAATGGCTACATCAACATTTGATGGGAAAGACGATTCCCAAAAAGGACACCCTACCTCCCATGGTTGCACATGTGCTAACTCACACTCCTAAAGCAAGAAACATAATCTAAAGCATCATCAATTATCAAATAAAAGCAACTAGAGTACTAGACCCACTACTCAACTTATTCAAAGCATTAAACACAACTAGACTATCTGTTTCCACGACAATATTTTCGAACTCGTAAAGGGACGCGAGATGCAATCCGAACACCAAAGCTTTAGCCTCTGCTATATCTGTATCCCATCCCTCCACATAGTTAACCGTGGCACCCACAATGGGAAGACCAGCATCATCCCTGTAAATGACACCATCGGACGTTTCGATCCCCTCAATTCGACCTGCATCAACATTTATTTTGACGCAACCCCGACTAGGGAGTGGCCACTATGTTGTAGCTCCACACCTTGTTCCACAACGATCTGTCAACATAAGACGATGAAGTTGTCACAGCAGCCCGTGGCTCCGCCATAACACCATGATACGCACTTCGAACAGAAAAATTACCTGTCTTCTCCCAACTCCAATACGGGACATCATCAGGAAGTCTATGGCTCAAGGGCGTAGCCAAAGTTTCAATATGCATCATGAACAAATATCTAGGCTTACCAACAATTGTGGGTAGGTCTAAGCGTGCACTCTGTGGTTCGTTGAATGAGAGATTGTGGAATAAACTTCAAAGGTGGAAGGGCTTGTTGTTGTCAAAAGCGGGTAGGGAAGTGATGTTAAAGGCAGTGGCCCAAGAAGTCCCTACCTATGTGATGAGTGTTTTTAAACTACCAATAAGCTTTTTTAATGAATTTCGCTCTATGTTTTCGCAATTTTTCTGGGGTCAAAAGAAAAACGAGAGGAAGATTCACTGGATTTCATGGGCAAACTTATGCAAGCCTAAAAACGAAGGTGGCTTGGGACTTCGAGATATGAAAGTGTTTAATTAAGCTTTGTTAGCAAAACAAGCGTGGAGGCTCATGAATGGAGGTGGTGGCTTATTGGCGGACTTGTTAAAAGCTCGGTATTATCCAAATGGCGACTTTCTGTCATCGTCGTTGGGAAATAATCCAAGCTACTCTTGGAGAGGTATTTGTGAGGCAAAATGGGTCATTCGGAAGGGTATGTGTTGGCGAATCGGTAATGGGCAACGTGTGAATGTGTGGCATGACCCATGGCTAGCTGGGCCAGGGTCGCATAAGGTAATTACCACCAGAGATAGTCTTACTGGATCGTTGCGTGTGGCATGGTTCATTGATCCTGTAATGAAGTCATGGAGAGAGAATCAAGTGAGGAATTGTTTTTTGCCAATTGATGTGAGTAATTGAGTTGCGTAAAATATGAAAGGGCACAACTTGCTTGATGTTCGTTGATTAGACAAGTCCAGGGCTTGTAATTTTGTAAATAAACAAGGTTGATCATCATTTGTTTTTTTGTTTTTTTGGTGCAAAGGAGGGCAATGCCCTAGGTTGATCATTATTTGTTAATGGTTCACTTAATTTAATTTGATAAGATAATTTTCAGATCAATAAACATTTAAACAATATAGACAAACAACTTAATTACATAACTTTAATAAATAAACATCTCCATTTCAATATTCATTTGAGCTCTTTAACAACATTTAAGTTGTTCAAGTCTAGTTAATTTAATAATGTGCACAAGCATAACCAATTTCGAGCGAGCTAGAGCCGTTGTACAAGTGTTCCAACTCAATCATATCCCTATATGTAACTTCTGCTTCTATCAAAATAAAATGACCCAACTCCTTTCTTATTGATCCGTCATAGCTTGTTGCTTGTTACTCCCTCTGTTTCCTTTTAAACTTTCTATTTGCTTTTTCACGGTCTTCAATGCGGCACTTTGACCATTAATATCTCTAAAATCATACAAGTAAAATTTGTTAAAATTTGATATTACGAAAATACATTTCTAAAGGAATCTAATGCATATAATTTCAAATCACAACTCTTAATGAGCTTTTATATATTAACGGTCAAAGATTGACCTCAAAAAGCAAGTAGGAAGTTTAAAAGGAAACGGAGGGAATATTATTTTTTATTTTTTTATTTTAATGGAGCCACGTAGAAATTCTTGGAGAACTAGATGTAAACCTAGGTCTTAAAATAGTTCTACTGCTTCCCCTCAAAATAAAAGAAATACTTCTATAGATAATTTATAATTAAACCAGTGCACTCCATATCATTAGAGCACCAGTGGTCTAGTGGTAGAATAGTACCCTGCCACGGTACAGACCCGGGTTCGATTCCCGGCTGGTGCAATATCTTTTGCTTTTTATCACCATCGCTGCCATTCCAAGCTGGTGCAATATTTCTTCTTTGTGCCTTAGACGGCTGAGCAATGACTATTGACTATGGCCATTTAACCCAACTCATGCATAATGCTCCGACATGACATTTTATTATCAACTGCGACTACGTAATAAATTCTCCTTAACACGAAGCAAACCAACAGTCATCAAGTTCTAGAGATGGAATCCTGGATCGATCTTCAATCTCATAGATCACACTTCACACGCTGTATTATGTATAGCAGTTGGTGACAGTACACAGTACAATACAACTGACTGAACTGAGCAAATTAATTCCAGATGGAAATGAACATTGAAAGAATAACAAATGCACATTCAACTGACATTATCTCAAAAGTACACTTGAGATGGAATTCCAAAGTTGCAAACCACTTTGATACACTGAACGACCATTGGTGTGGATTCACTATTCTTTACAAGCTTTGCACACTGAAGTTTCTTAAAGAGAACGTAAATGAGAGCATTGCGATAGAGATCCACTTCAGATACAAGGCCAGAAGGCGCACCATATTTTTGGCTAATTGGATTATCTAGTAAGATAATAGACAATAAGGAAAAGAACCACGAATGAGGCCACAAGAGTGAACATCCTTCTACTTGATTTGGTCTCGAATGCCTGGGAAAAGGGAACTCAGTCAGTTGGTGTAATTGTCACAGCAAAGAATGTAGATTACGAGTATGCAAAGTCCATCCTTTTTTACCTGCTTGAAACGATCCATTGTTCCTGATAAGAAGCCTCGTGATGCGTCCATTTCATTGCCCTAACGTATAGGCCAAAGGAAAACTATCAACATGACAACGACAATTCAGGTAATTTTGAAATATAGACGTTTACTAACTACCAAGGCCTACCATTCTATCCAACATCCGGTTATGAGATTCAACTTCTTCATGTATGTCACCTGTTAACTGAAAAAAAAGAGGACCTTTTAATCAGATACATGACATCCCTTGTCACAGTTGTCGGCCCCAAGAACAATTTACTTTCCATTTTATGAAGCGTACTTACCTATTATGAGCTATGACTTAAGACATGGTTTTGCCTAATTGGATTCGACATTCAAGTCCCTAATATGGTACAAATTATTGCGTTGAAGTACACATACCAGAAGCATAAGAGAATGAAATTGCAAATTGACAGGTAGCCCTTATTTTCTGGGTAGACCTTATTAAAGGTTTGTTTCAGCAAAGGGAACTCTAAATCTTTACCATAACAGTGGTGATTAGTGAAACTATGTTACGCAGAAATCAAGAAATAGGTTATAGTAATCTTAATCTGTGACGTGGTCCTAGAATTTGGTGCTTTGACGTAAGATTAGCAAAGAAGATTTGGCAGAGCTTCCAGCTCATGCTGCTTCATATACAGAAACAAGGGAATATCAACGGCTAAATCTCATGACCTTTAGCACACTCAATATCCACTCTAGAAACGAAATCTGGCATTCCTTGAGAAACAGTAAATCAAAGTAAGTTACCACATTACTGATATAGGGTGACCGTAGACATCCTCAACTGTCTTCCAACTCAAGCTGAACCGTTTCAAAAACTATATACTTTGTAGAGCTATACAAATCTAAGGGCATGGAACAACTATGCTTAGATCAAAGTAAAACAATACTTCCAAACTACTTTGAAGCATCATACAAATGATGGAACGCCATATGAGAAAAGCAGAAGGACAGGAAATGAGTAGCATGAATTCTCATCAGTATAAAAAGGAAGACATCTAAAATACAAAATAATAACAGGTTCTGATAATGAGATATAGATCCAAAATGAAAGTAGCAACTTACTCGTTTTAGGATGTTGACTCTGTCTTGCAGTCCATCAACTGCTCTCTCATTGTCATGTTCATCAATTTCGTGAGAGGAATATGAGGGTGAGGCCCTGATACCACCCTCCTCAATGCCATCAAAAAGAGAAGTTCTAGTACCACGATAGTCCCTGCACACAAGCAATTTCCCATTGCAAACTCAAAATTCTGTATGATGAACAGCCATAAATCATTTTGGTTGAAAGTGGGATCCTTATAGAGAAGAAATTAGATAATTCAAGAAATTAGAGAAGAAAAATATCTACGAGGTGCAGTATGCAATTTAGTGACCAGTAACAATGCCAGAAAGGTCGGATTAGGAAATTCCAATTAGAAACAGTGAGGATGTAGAAATAGGTAGTAGAACAGTTAAGAGTCTATAGCTACTACAGCGATATATACTTATGATATGACTACCAGAGGCATGTGATTATTGCGGTTACAAACTCTTACAGGGAGCACAAATGTTCAGCCATCAACTCATACTCATACATGATGTCATGCTTCAGCCACTCCAAAGACAAATGTACATGCGAAAGTGAGAGAAACTATGAAATATTGAAAGCCCCAAATTCTGCTCGGAAATGAAAAGGTAGATCTTTTAGACTAATAAAAATGTTTAACTCAGAGTAGAAGCAAGTCCCTCTGGCCAAAGCATCCAAATCGAAAACCCCCGAGATTTTACAATTTGAAAAGATTTTGCCTAAAACGGGACAGAATTATAACACAATACCAACACATCAGCATAGTGTTCGATTTATGAGAAAACATCCAGCAAACTTATATCCAAGCTTTCACAATTTGCAAGAAATGCGTCCATGATGATACATGTAATTGAAGGGTAATCTTAAAGAAGTAACATGATCATGCCCCAATTCACACTAACAGCTTTACCATCATAAGGTGAATACCAATTATAATGACCGTTAAATTCAATCAAAATAAGATAGTAGCACCACCAATCCAAATGAATTTACCGCCAAGATATCGATCTGATGAGATTATGAACTTCAGAATTAAAAAAATAAATAGAGAACAAGAAAAGAAAGCGCAAACCTTCTTGTATTCATGGATAAAGCGCGAGATCAGAAATTAACCACACTTCAAATTAAAATTTGAAGTTTCCGTGATCTGAATAAAAAATCAAATGCACTAAATAATTAATTAATATAAACAAACTAACAAGAGATTGCAAATCGCAAAGAACAAACAAGAAGCCCAACTCAATTTGGGGTGAATTAGGGTTTCGACAGCAAAATCAATCAGTGAATAGCTAGCTAATTGGGGATAAATAATTTCGATTAGAGAAAGTGAATTAGAGACAAACTATGCGTTTCGAATTATAATAAAATAAAATAAAAAATCGATCATAGAGGATTATACATACCTATGGAGGGAAGGTTGGGAAATTGGGTGTTAGAAAATGCCCCGTCACGATTCACAACTAAACCCACCAACAGAAGGTGGCAAATGCAGACTGCAGAGAGAGAGAGAGAAGAGAGAGAGAGAGAGAGAGAGACTGGTGTGGTTTTTATGGTTTTTTTTTTTTTTTTTTGGTGGGATTGATGGTTTTGTATTGTGGGCCCTTTAAATGGTGAATTGTGTCTCTCTCTTTTTTGGTTTTATTATAATTGAAAATTTGGAAAGTAAGTCGGCGCATAAAAGCCCTTTAAATAAAAGCCCAAATAAAGCCCAGTCCGTTGCTAGTAGGCCGTGTTCGTCAGGAATCTTCAACCAATAAAAAGAGGGCCATAAGTCCATAGGGTCATAGTACTATTTTCTATGAGAGTGTCTATGTAGACTTGAAATCTCACGAGCCGCGTCTTTTTTTTGGGTCCAAAACAAAGTCGCCATGCAGGATGACGATTTCTGTGGGTAAGACTCGCTATCAGCAAGGAAAGTCGTTATCGTTGATAGTGACTTTCTTTTGGCTCTTCTCTTGCATGCCTTATCGTTGTCTTCGTGTCATACAAATTGAATTGAACCACGTAAATCGCTCTTAGAGATAACGAGTTTTTCCTATGAAACGACTTATATCTATTGGACAAAAAAAAAAATAGCAAAGCTCGTAAAATTCTGAGACTAAATAAATAATGATACTCTCTCAAAAAATATTTTCTAACTCAACCTAATCTAAGTAGTACTATTATTTTCTAAAATAGTTTTTTTTAGAAGAGAGGAGTATTATTTTGGCCTTTTTCCCAAAAAAGTTGGCTGACTAATTAATTAATTAATAGAAAAAGAAGTCGAGAACAGCAAACGACACGGCAGTGAGGGCGGTAGCGAATTTTTGCCGGACAAGAGCTGGGTTGAAGTGAAGTGGGCTCAAACAAGAGCAGGAAGAACAATAACTAAGAAGAAGAAGATCCCTCTCAAAAAAAAAGAAAAAAGATTCCTTCGTATATTAAAACCCAGAAAGAGAGAGAATCTACTATCCCAACAAAAAGGGCCAACGTTTTTTTTTTTTGCTCAATTCGGAGAGAGAAAAATGGCGGCCCCAGAGAAGCCATGGAAAGCCGAGTATGCAAAGTCGGCAAGGGCATCATGTAGAACTTGCAAAAACAACATTGGCAAAGAGGTTCTTCGTCTCGGTAAAATGGTCCAATCTTCCCATTTTGATGGTTTCATGCCTGTATGTAATTCTTCCCTTCTCTCTCTCTCTCTATTATGAAACTCCCATCTCTCTTTCCCTTGTTTTTCTTTCTGGGTTCGTAAATTTTGTTACTCGTTTTGATAATTAAATGTGACCCAATGCTTGTTCTGCGGCAACTTGAATTGGGTCATGTTTGGCTAATTTCTACTTGATACTAGTTTCAACCCAAAGTATGGAGCAATTTGCATTGATGGGTCACCCTCCAATTTCTCCTTGGTTATTGTCTTTCAACCCAAAAAGACAAAACCCTTTTTCCCCCTTTTTCTTTTCAACCGTTTTTTAGGAGTTATATAAAGTTGGTGTAGTGCAAATGACTTGAACTTGTGTACTAGAAACATCACCATTGAGTGTTGTGTATTGGTCTCATTGTAGTTTGTTATTTGGTTTCTGATGATAATAATTTACTTGCGAATTGGGAGTAAACAAAAAGACAATTAAGATTCGTAATGTGCTGTTACCAGGTCCATTACTGCTGAACTTATTGGTAGTTTTAAGGGAGGTCTGAATTTTGGTTTTTTAGTTTTCATTTTGGGTTCTGGTTAGTTTTTCACTAAGATTCGCAGGTATATTTCTTCCCTGTTATCAGAATTTCCAATGTCGCTCTTGATATTGAAATTTCCGCGAAGTATGGCATGATCCTAACTAATTGCAAGACTCCTCAATTTTCAGTAGCGGGTGTTTCAAAATACTTAGGGGCTGTTTGGTTGGGGTAATGATTAAGGGGGTAATGGAGCAAATTAAAGTGTAAAATAGTAAGGTGAAGTGGTGATGAGGGTAATGATCAAGGGGGTAATGGAGAAAAAGAAGGGGAAATCATTACCCTATGGGGAGGTGAGTTTCTATTATCCCCTAATTGGGGGTAATCATTACCATCATCTAACAAAATCTAACCCCCACTACCTCACATACCTCCCATTTTAGCCTAAAAATCCATTCCATTACCCCCTTAATCATTACCCCCAACCAAACGGCCCCTTAGTGAATTCTCTTTTTATGTGTGTGAAGTGTGAGGTGTTTGTAAGAAGATCACTGCCTGACTTTGGAGTGAGCTACTCCTCTTTGCTTAAAATTGGTTACTTTACATGTTAATGTAGAATCCTGCTGTATGTTCTTCAGTCTCCTTTTCGCACCCATGAGACAATTTCCTTTTCTTTTTTATCTTCTTGCTCTGGGATTCTAATTTCCCTCTTTCTTCTTGCTCCAGATGTGGCATCATGCTACCTGCATAATGAAGAAATCGAATCAGATAAAATCGTATGTGCTCTAATAAGTACTTAATTGTAAAAATGGCTACTTCTAAAACAATCAGCCTTAATTTTTTAATGGATATTGCATAAATTGTGGTTGACTTTGGTTGACGTCTTATGTTTCTTCTAGTATTGATGATGTAGAAGGCGTTGAATCGCTTAGATGGGAAGATCAGCAGAAAATAAGAAAGTACATAGATGGTAATGGCTTGTCTAGTAGTAGCGCAAGTGCTGGTAATCCAGTTCCCGCACCATATGGGATTGAAGCATCACCAAGTTCTCGTGCTATGTGCAAACGCTGCAGCCAGAAGATAATGAAGGGAGAGGTGTGTACTATATTCAAGAGTCAGACCTTCGAGCATTAAAAATTGCTTGCATTTTTTAATTTCTCTTTCTGGCGTTTGTCTATGCATCTCATGCAAAAGGCTTTTGTTCTGTTGCCCACCATTTCGTCCATCCCTTGACAAACTCCTTTTCATAGTTCAAAGGGAGAAAAAGGAAAATTTATGCTTGTGTGGCTTAAATTGTCATTCTAGCCTTCTAGAAATTTTATCAAATGTCATGGCTTTGTCTGAAGCTCCTCAAGAAGAAATTCTTTGTGGATTATTCATATGGATTCTTGAACTTCTCATCCTAGTCATTGATAATCTATATCAAGGCAAGTATACTAGAATGGATGAGGAGTGTCAGGAAATGTGAGTATGAGCTCAATTACTTGAACATAAAAATTAATTCCTTTTTCTGATAATGACCTAACATATTAAGATTGTTGTGTGGAGCAAAGAATGACAAACACCGTTATACTCTACCATAGCTGCTGTACAAGAGTTATGTCTTTAATCAAGCTAAATATTTAACTAACTGGAGAGAAGAATTGTAATGATGCATTGAGTTTATGATATAACTGTTTTGATTTGTAAGTGAATGTGATGCTTGACACCTACTTCTGAGAGGTGATTTTACCCAGTTATTTGTTTTGTCATTTTACCAGGTTCGAATTTCGGCCAAGACTGATGGTCAAGGAGCTAAAGGTTTGGCATGGCATCATGCCATTTGTTTCCTGGAGTTGTTTCCTTCCACCTCTGTTGAGAGTTTACCTGGGTGGGAGAGCCTTTCACCTTCTGATCAAGCTTCTCTTCATTCTGCGGCTAAAGGGAAAGCTGCTTCATCATCAGATGACGGTACTTGGATTCATTTTCTTGCTTCTTTTGTTCCTTTCTTCTCTTCTTCTGGCGGTTTGTGTGTGGGGTGGTGGGGGGGGGGGGACAGTGGGTCAGGTTTCACTTTTCAATATTAATTTATTTTTCCATTGCTTCTCTATGAATGCCGAGTAATTGTGAATTTGGCATCTTCTTATCAAATTGCTACCTGTTTCAGGCTCAAAATCAAATGGAGATCCCTTGAAAGAGTCAAAAGTGAAAGGCAGTGCTAAGCGGAAAATCACTGGTGGCAGTGACCAGCATGTCAAAGTTATTAAGACTGAAGCTGATATGGCGATGAGGAAGTGTGCCTCTCAACACGATACCCTTTACAAGGATGTGAAAGAGTCTGATTTGGAAAGCAAACTGGAGGCTCAGAGCAAAGCATTATGGGCTTTGAAAGACGATTTGAAGAAAAATGTTTCAACAGCAGAGTTGCGGGAGATGCTTGAAGCCAATGACCAAAGTACATCAGGCTCAGAGCTTGACTTGAGGGACCGCTGGTAAGTTCCGTGTCATGTTTTCCATCCTTCGCATAAGGAATACTACTTTAACTTCTAGAGTGGAATGTAAGGGTAATCGATTTCGTAGAATATATTGGGCCTGCATAAGGTTATGCACATGTTTACCTCCATAGACATTGCCAATTGCGGGATACACGCTTGGTTATGTTGTATACGTAGCTTGCATGGTGTTGACTGACAAGAAAGATAGGCTTGTGAAATGAATTGCTTGTGACTCAGGGTAATGGGGTCAGATGGCACATGTTTTATTTCTATTTTAAACAAGTGAGAATCTTTGTGAGATGTGCTAAATCAAATTAATACATTCTTCTGAAATGGGGTGAGCTCAAAGCATTCTATTTCTTGTTTATGTTTTTGATTTTGTCATGGCATTTGGTGATTGTTAAGGCTTTTCCGTATCTCTGAGTCTTTCTCTTTGTTTTGTGTCACTTGTTGGCTAGTATTGAATATGAATGACTTATTTACGTGCTTCAAATAGTTTTACCAGTTTTTACTGATATTAGTATAAGCATGACCTTTTGATACACATTCATTCCCTTTGTTTTCCATTTCAGTGCTGATCGAATGATGTTTGGAGCGCTTAAGAAGTGTCCAATGTGTTCTGGCAATCTGCATTTTTCTGGAGGCACATACAGGTGCCGTGGCTATCTCTCAGAATGGAGCAAGTGTTCTTACTCAACTCCTCAACCTGACCGAATTAAAGGGAAGTGGAAAATCCCAGAAGACACAGATAATCAATATCTTCTCAAGGTATGATTTACCTAATGTTTGGTGCAAGGGTCGATTTCACATTGTAATCTTTGTAAATTCTGGACAGTGGTTTAAGTCGCAAAAGGCAGCCAAACCCGTTAGAATACTGCCGCCTTCATCTTCCACCTTATCCACTGAAACTCGAGCTACTAATGGACAACCTCGGACTTCTAAAGATGAAAAGCTGGGAGATCTCAGGGTCGCCATTGCTGGATTACCTAAAGAATCGATGGTATCGCTTTTTCCACTCTTTTAATAGTTCCATGCTTGCAAGTGAGGTTTTTAGAATCTCTGTAGGCGTGAAGGTTTAGCTTGACTCTTTGTTTCATCATCTATATTTGTCAGTAATTTTCAAACAAAATTTGTGTTTGTCAGTACTGAATTCTCTTCTGAGGGTTTTATTTATACAGGAGGAGTTCAGAAGCAAAATCGAAGGGGAAGGTGGCGAGGTTCATGCCAAGATAAAGAAAGGTTTTGGCTCACGTTTTGAGTTTTGACTACGATTCTTTCTTGCTATATACTGTAGATTTCTAACATTGCTCATATTGCAGGTACAAATTGCTTCGTTGTGGGTGGAGGACTTAGTTATCAAAACGCTGAGATGAAGAAGGCGAGGTAAAACAGTAAAATGTTGCTCTGTGCTGATTCCATTTCTGAACCTGTTGCATCATAATTATGTTGGCGATTCTCTTGACAGGAGGATGAAGATTCCTGTTGTTAGAGAAGATTATCTGACTAATTGCATTCAAAGGCAGAAAAAGCTTCCATTTGATCTCTACAAAATTGAGTCAACTGGGGAATCTTCTAGCGTAATGACTGTCAAAGTGAAAGGGCGGAGTGCTGTTCATGAATCTTCTGGCCTGCAAGATTCTGGTCACATTCTTGAGGATGGGACTAGCATTTATAACACTACTCTTAGCATGTCTGACTTGTCATCTGGAATCAACAGGTTGGTAAATGTGATATTTCTTTTACCTTGGGTGCATGAATGCCAATGCCATACCAATACTGTACTTAATGACCTATCGTCGTTGCTTTGCCTTTGACTACAGCTATTACTACAGCTCATCTAACTTATGTCTTAATGCTTTGTGAAGTTACTATGTCCTTCAAATAATTCAAGATGATAAGAGTTTAGAGTGCTATGTTTTCCGAAAATGGGGTCGAGTTGGCAATGAGAAAATTGGAGGTACCAAACTCGAGGAGATGTCAAAATCAAATGCGATTCAGGAATTCAAACGGCTATTTCTAGAGAAAACAGGGAATCCATGGGAGGCTTGGTTGCATAAACAGAACTTCCAGAAGCATCCTGGCCGATTCTTTCCATTGGATATTGTACTGCTGTTTTTGCTTCTCCCTTTTTGAGTACGTTGCAAAAACTGCAGTCTGCCTCCACCAGTTATTTTTAACATGTTCTGTACTTTGTATATTGTAGGATTATGGGGTCAATAAGCAGGCGCCCAAGAGGAAACTGGATGATGGAATGAGTCAACTAGCCCCTGCATTAAAAGAGCTGATTAAGATGCTCTTCAATGTGGAAACCTACAGGTTAGAGTGGCATCCTAAACACAAAAGCTCCTGGTGATAGTCTTCCTATCCAGGTTACTGAGTTTTTGTTTAATATCTCGCAGAGCTGCTATGATGGAGTTTGAAATCAACTTGTCTGAAATGCCACTTGGAAAACTAAGCAAGAGCAACATCCAAAAAGGTATATGCCACTTTTATCAAACATTGACATTTAAAAGTATTGTCATTTTTTTTTTCTGGACTAATTTGAAGATATATTATTTTAAGTTGCTTATTCCATGATTACAATTCTCGTGTCTTTTAGGTTTCGAAGCCTTGACGCAGATACAAAATCTGTTGGAAAATACTGCTCTTCAACATGCTGTTAGAGAAAATCTGATTGTTGATGCCAGTAATCGTTTTTTCACTGTAATACCTTCTATTCATCCTCATGTCATTGATGACGTGGATGATTTCAAGTCAAAGGTACATGATATTGTTGGGAAACATTTCTCTCTTGCTCTATGATACACTGTTTGCTTTCTCTCACGATACAGTACGACTTTGGTCCATGGTCCATGGTCCTGGCATCCATGTTTAGAGAAGCCCTTGTTTGGAGTTGGCAAAAACCAAGCATAAGTTTGTAAACTTCTCTGGTGAAAAGCCATAATTGTGTTAGAGGAATACAACATCATATGTTTTTAGGATGCAGCATATGATTGTTATTAAAAATTTGGGATCCTTAACTTGTTTTTTTATCGGTCTCTCTGGTAGGTGAAAATGTTAGAAGCCCTCCAGGATATTGAAATAGCTTCAAGATTGGTGGGCTTCGATGTTGATAGTGATGACTCTCTTGATGACAAGTATAAGAAGCTTTCCTGTGATATTGTTCCTCTGGCTCATGATAGTGAAGATTATCGATTGATTGAGAAGTATCTTCTCACTACTCATGCTCCTACGCACACGGTGGGTTAAGTCTCATTACCCCTTTATCTTCTCTTCTTATTATTTTATTTTATTTTATTTTATTTATTTATTTATTTATTATTATTATTATTATTATTATTATTATTATTATTATTATTATTATTATTATTATTATTATTATTATTATTATTATTATTATTATTATTATTATTATTATTATTATTATTTTTAAGGTCTCTCCTGATTATATTCACTATATCAGGAATGGAGTCTTGAACTTGAAGAAGTTTTCGCATTGGAAAGGGAGGGGGAGTTTGATAAGTTTAGACCTTACCGTGAGAAGCTTGGCAATAAAATGCTCCTCTGGCATGGTAATATGGTTTGTGCTGCCTTCTCATGTTGTACTATGTGCCTTATGCTTTCTGGTTACTTGATAATTGATACCAAAGGTGTGGAGCAGAAGTTTATGATTTAGTGCTAATATTTTCTTCTTCAGGTTCTCGGTTGACGAATTATGTGGGTATACTCAGCCAAGGACTTAGAATAGCTCCTCCTGAGGCTCCAGCTACTGGCTACATGGTCTTTCCCTCATATTCTTTACTTTCTATAACATTGATGCAGTCTATAAGATTGTAATGCACTTTCATATGTTTTGTTAAAAAATTTAGCCCCCTCATGACTATTGCCCTGCTTATGGTGAAACTAATTTTTCGTGCAGTTTGGCAAAGGAGTTTACTTTGCTGACCTTGTCAGCAAGAGTGCTCAGTATTGCTACACAGACAGGAAAAATCCAGTGGGCTTGATGCTTCTGAGTGAAGTTGCTTTGGGACAAATCCATGAACTCAAAAAAGCCCAGGTAAATCTACTATCATGATGATGTAGTTTGTTGTGCATCAGTGCATCTACATTACCAAGGTGCATTACTTCATGAATTAAGCCTATTCAGTCTTTTAGAAACCTTCTAGAACAAATATTTTCTGAAGAAACATTCTCCTACATGCCTTAATAGGGGATTGTTGGCAAATATGTTGCATTACTGTTTGCTTGAAAAAAATTTCAATGTGCTTGTTGGCCAAGCTTCCTGCTTATTTTCTATTTTATGTATTCTAGTACATGGACAAGCCTCCAAAAGGGAAGCACTCCACCAAAGGACTTGGCAAGAAGGTACCAGAGGAGACATCATTTGCGAAGTGGAGGGATGACGTAGTTGTGCCATGTGGAAAACCTGTCGATGCAAAAGTGAGAACATCGGAGCTCATGTATAACGAGTACATTGTCTATGATACAGCCCAAGTAAGTCTTCACCCATCTGAGCACAATTATTTGCATCCTCTACTTTTTGTAGCTATGTCATTGCTTCCTTGCGTTGCACACAGCCCCAGGCCCCCAAGTGGTACTAACTTTCCGAGTGGCTCATTTGTTGTGCCTTAGGGTGAAATGAAATGTGTACCATCATTATGGAGTAATACTGAATTGAAGCAATAAAATCAAATCCACTGACCATATGCCAGTGGAGAAGATGATCTGGCCATGGTTCAGCTCAAAGTTTTTCTTGACAAGTATTGCATGACCATGCGGTCAGAAATTAAAGATCACAAGCATAAAACTATAGAGGGCATCCATTGTTGAGATTTGACTGGATGCATCTGAGTGGAAAACTTGTAGGTCACATACATGGAAGTGGCCTGAGTATATCTGAGTCCACAAATTATCCTTGTTGCCAATTTGAACTTCAGTAAAGTCCTCTAGGACCAATTAGCCCCCCCTCCTCCCTCAGCAGGTTGACATATATGTCCCGTTCTGTATTGCATTGCTGGAAGCAAGACAGTATGTGATTTGAACTATACGTGCATCATTGTTTCTACCTATTTGTTTCATGTGTGGCACTTCTCGCTTTACGTGTGATTGGGGTAGTTAGGGAAATCTATTGATGTTTCATAGAATGACGTGGAAGTTGAACTAATATTCATTGCTTAAAAATAATTGCTTTAAAATAGAAATGAAAAGAGATTGATCTAAGATTGCTATGTTGACTAATATCCAATGCTTCAATGCCTAAATGACAGGTTAAGATGCAGTTCTTGTTGAAGGTAAAATTTAACTACAAGAGGTAACCAGCAGCTTGAAGTTCGACCGATTCAGCTGTGTACAGTGGTGCAGGTCTTCTTTGGTTAGGATACTCAACCTTTGTTGCAGATGAACTGGTTTGACAACCTACAACCTTTATCTTTTTTCTTCTTCCTCCTTTTTTTTGGTTGGTTTGATAAGATCTCATTTTGGGGCTAGCTGGAGATCTTTATAACCACCCTGTATATGTTTTTGAACCATGAGACTGAATACTAGCAAGTATTCAGTGATCAAAATTCGAAAGGCAATGCTACCACTCATCTTTCTTGAATTTCGAGGCATTATTTTACCTATAATTTCTGCTCCAAAACGTTTTGTCACTTTTGGAGCAGAAATTTAAGGCATTATTTACCTGAACTTCATGTTCCCTGAATACTATTGCTTTTATGGTACACGGCGTTATTGACCTGTCTTTTGATTAACTTTAAGTTACTAGTAACTTAGGCTGATAATCACCTGCTAGAACAACGAGCTATGAGCATAATGATCCCTTTATACACCCATCTTCTAATAAGGATTGTGTATAAAGAGAAAAATCATATGCGGCTCAGTTGTTCCAACTGTCAAAACAAAAAGAACCAAGTTCGACAACTACAATCAGTTAAAACAAACATCCCCTAAAAAATTTTGATTAAAACAAAATTAGTATGGAGTAATTGCAGATGATCAACATTCCTTTCACATTGGTAGTTGCTTTTCTCACGTGTATTTCAATATTTCATAGACGATCAGCTTAGTGATGTCTTGAAGATGACATTTTTCTTCCCTCTATGACAAGTTGGATCTAAATATATATACAGTATCAATTTTTTAAATATTAGAAAGAGCGGAATGACAAAAGATACAGCTAGAAGAATGATTTGTTTGTAATCAAAAAAAAAAAAACAGAACAATGATGTATGTTGTCATCAAAAAAAAGAAGAAGAAGTATGTGGAATATATGCTTGACATAGCATGTGTTGTAAACTATAGTACTAGTATTACCTTCCTCACCCCTAGGCTCTACTTCCTCTGAACCTTGCGGAATAAACGTTTTTCTGTCGCAGATCTTCTTCTTTTCTTTATAATTAGTTAACTAGTGTGCATGCTCGTACGATGCACGAAATATTTCAGCTCTTTTTAAGTTTTTTTTTTATTTATTTTTCAAAATTTAATGTATTCTGATGGATAGCCTTGCTTCTAACTTTGTTGTAACAATTTTCTTTTTCTTTTTTGGTGCTAATTTTGTAATTAACTGGTAAATAAAACTAAAACAATATGAAGATGGGATTTGGAGAGGTTCATTCGCAGCCTGATTCTTAATTTTTTTTGGGCAAATATTCATATTCGGGGGCGTGATGCCTTCAAGTCATGGTAATAGTCATTCACTGACCGTGTATTAGCCTTTGACAAAAAAAAAAGTCATTCATTAGCTTGTGGTGCCTCTATAAAAGTTAGAGATATCTACCCCTAAATGACCTTGTTTGTTGGATTATAGTTCTACTTATTATGATTAGTCATACTCTGAACTTTTTTCTATATTTGACCGAGTGCTTAGGAAACAATTATTAGCCTTTTATTAAATACTATATTACAAAGTTCATTTACCAAATATTGTCATAGTAGACAATGGATCGAAATGAACTAAGTATATCAAAAATTTATTGAAACAAAATCTGGATGACCCATGTCCCATGGCCCAGCGCCCATGTCCCATGGGTGAAATCAGACTTCGGGGACCCGGACAGTCCCGAGGCACCAGAGGTTCTCTAGGGTGATGATAGACTCCCCGGAAAAGTTTGGGCAAAAACAGAAACCCGGCCCCAGGAAGCCGGAAATCAAAGGTTATAATCCACGTTTTTTTTGGCATCCAGGAGGCCCCGTGAAGATGGATATTTTCGTACCACATCGCACTGGACACCCTTAGGCAACATAAGAGGTCCCCAGGGTCCGTTATCGGGTCTCTGATAGGCTTGTAAGAGCGTTTTTACGGGAGAACAATGTAAGGGCCAGAACACCAAAGGCATGGGTGATATCGAAGTTCGGGGATCCGGATGACCCTCACGGGGCATAGAGGGTCCTCTAGGGTCATGATATACCCCCAAATAAGTTTGGTCAAAAATGACACCTGTATCACCGGAAGCTGAAAACAAAGGCTATAATCCACTTTTTTGGGCTTACGGAAGGCCCTGTAGCGAAGGTGGATATTTTCGCACCACATCGCACGGAATACCCCTAGGGAACATGGGAGGCCCTCGGGGTCGCTTATCCGATCCATGATAGGCATAGAACGACGTTTTACGAGACAGTGGTGTAAGAGCTAGAACACCAAAGGCATGGGCGATATCAAAGTTCGGGGGTGGGGATGATCCTCCCCGGGCTCCAAGGGTCCTCTAGGATCATGATAGATACCCTGCAAAAATTTTGGAAAAAAAAGACACCTAGGCGGGAAGCCAAAAATGAAGGCTATTCCACGGCCTACCGAGAGGCCCCGGAACGTAGGTGGATATTTTCGCACCACATTGCGCGGAACACCCCTAGGGGACATGGGAGGCCCTTGGGATCGCTTATCCGGTCCCTTGGTCCTTGATAAGTTGGGAAGGGTGTTTTACGGGAAAGTGGTATAAGAGTTGGATTGGACCACCAAAGGCATGGGTGATATCAACGTTCGGGGATTTAGATGACTCTCCCGGGCCACCGAGGATCCTAGGGTCATGATAGACCCTCCTGCAAAAGTTTGGGCAAAAATGACACCTGGGCCCGGAAAGCCGAGAACGAAGGCTATAATCCACGTTTTTTGGGCTTCCGAGAGGCCCCAGAACGAAGGTGGATTTTTCGCACCACATCGCACGCAACACATTCTAAGGGACATGGGAGGCCCTCGGGCTCGCGTATCCGGTCCTTGATAGGCGTAGAAGGGCATTTTCTGGAACCGTGGAGTACGAGTAGGAACACCGAAGGCATGGGTGATATCAAAGTTCGGGGATCTGGATGACCCTCCCGGGGCATCGAGGGTCCTCTATCGTCATGATAGACCCCCCGCAAAAGTTTGGGAAAAAATGTCACCCGCTCCCCGTGAAGCCGAAAACGAAGGCTATAATCCACGTTTTTTGAGGTTCCGGGAGGCCCCGGAACGAAGGTAGAAATTTTCAATCCATATCGCACGGAACACCCCTAGGAGACACGGGAGGCCCTCGGGTCGCTTATCCAGTCCTTGATAGGCTCGAGACAACATTTTACGGGACCGTGGTGTGAGAGTAGGAACACCAAAGCCATGGGTGATATCAAAGATCGGGGATCCGGATGACCCTCCCGGGGCACCGAGGGTCTTCTATGGTGATAATAGACCCCCCGCAAAATTTTAGGAAAAAATGTCACCCGGGCCGCGGGATGCCGATAAAGAAGGCTATCCATGTTCTTTGGGCTTCCGGGTGGCCCGAGAACGAAGGTGGATAAATCCGTACCACATCGCACGAAACACTCATAGGGGACATGGGAGGCCCACTGGGTCGCTTATTCGGTCTCTGACAGGCTTGGAAGGGCGTTTTACGAGACCGTGGTGTAAGTGCTAGAACACCAAAGGCATGGGTGATATCAAAGTTCGGGGATCCGGATGACACTCCGGGGGCACCAAGGGCCCTCTAGGATCATGATAGACCCCCGCAAAAGTTTGGGCCAAAATGACAACCGAGCTCTGGGAAGCCGAAAACGAAGGCTAATAAATCCACATGTTTTGGGCTTCCGGGTGGCTCCGGAACGAAGGTGGGTATTTTCGCACCACATCGCACGGAACACCCTTAGGGGATATGAGAGGCCCTTGGGTCGCTTATCCGATCCCTGATAAGCTTGGAAGGGCGCTTTACGAGACCATGGTGTAAGAGTAGGGACACCAAAGGCACGAGTGATATCAAATTTCGGGGATCCGGATGACCCTCCCGGGCAACCGAGGGTCCTCTAAGGTCATCATAGACCCCCCGCAAAAGTTTCGGCAAAAATAACACGCGGGCCCCGGGAAGCTTAAAACGAAGGCTAATCCACTTTTTTTGAGCTTCCTGTAGACCCTGGAACGAAGGTGGATATTTTTGCACCACATCGCACGGAACACCTATAGGGGACAAGGGTGGCCCTCGGGCTTATTCGGTCCCTGATAGGTTTGGAAGGGCGAGTTACGAGACTGTGGTGTAAGAGCAAGAACACCAAAGCATGGGTGATATCAAACTTCGAGGATCTGGATGACCCACCCGGAGCACCGTGGGTCCTCTAGGGTCATAATAGAGCCCCCGCAAAGTTTGGGCAAGAATGACACTAGGCTTCTGAGAAGCCGAAAACAAAGGCTATAATCCACGTTTTTTGGGTTCCCAGAGGCCCGGGAACGAAGATGGATATTTTCACACGACATCGCACCAATAACCCCTAGGAGACATGAGAGGCCCTCGAAGTCGCTTATCCGGTCGCTGATAGACTTGGAATGGTGTTTTACGAGACACTGGTGTACTATTCGTAACACCAAAGGCATGGGTGTTATCAAAGTTCGGGGATCCGGATGACCCTCCGGGGGTACCAAGGGTCCTCTAGGGTCATGATAGACCTCCTGTAAAAGTTTGGGCAAAAATGACACTTTGGCCCCGGGAAGCTGAAAATGAAGGCTATAATCCACTTTTTTGGGCTTCCGTGGGGCTCCGGAACAAAGGTGGATATTTTTGCACCACATCGCATGGAACATCCCTAGGGGACATGGGAGGCCCTCGGGGTCGCTTATCCGGTCCTTGATGGGCTTGGATGGGCGTTTTACGAGACCTTGGTTTATGAGTTGGAACACTAAAGGCATGGGTAATATCAAAGTTCGGGAATCCAGATGACGCTCATGGGACACCAAGGGTCCTGTAGGATCATGATAGTCCCCCCGCAAATGTTTGGGCAAAAATGACATTCGGGCCCTTGGAAGCCGAAAGCGAAGATCCACGTTTTTTAGGCTTCTGGGAGATTCTGGAACGAAGGTGGATATTTTCGCACCACATCGCACAGAACGTCCCTAGGGGACATGGGAGGCCTTCAGGGTCACTTATCCGGTACCTGAAAGGCTTGGAATGACGTTTTACGAGACAGTGGTGTACGATTTTTAACACCAAAGTCCAAAGGCATGGGTGATATCAAAGTTCAGGGATCCGGATGGCCCTCCCTGGGCATGGAGGGTCCTCTAGGGTTATGATAGACCACCTAGAAAAGTTTGGGAAATAATGACACCCGGGCCCGGGAAGCCAAAAACGAAGGCTATATCCACGTTTTTTGGGCTTGGAAAGGTGTTTTACGAGATCGTGGTATAAGAGTAGAAACACCAAAGACATTGGTGATATCAAAGTTCGGGTACCCAGATGACCCTCCCGGGGCACCGGGGGTCCTCTAGGGTCATGATAGACCCCCCGCAAAAGTTTTGGGAAAAATGACACACAGGCCCCGGGAAACCGAAAACGAAAGCTATAATCCACGATTTTTAGGCCTCCCGAGGCCCGAGAACGAAGGTGGATATTTTCGCCCCACATCGCATGAATAACCACTAGGAGACATGGGAGGCCCTCGAGGTCGCTTATCCAGTCCCTAATAGCCTTGGAATGGCGTTTTACGAGACAGTGGTGTATAATATGTAACACCAAAGGCATGGGTGTAATCAAAGTTTGGGGATCCGGATGGCCCTCCTTGGGCACCTAGGGTCCTCTAGGGTTATATGATAGACCACCTAGAAAGTTTGGGAAAAAATAACAGCCGGGCACCGAGAAACCAAAAACGAAGGCCCTGAAACGAAGCTGGATATTTTCGCATTACATTGCATGGAACACCAATAGGGGACATGGGAGGCCCTCGGGATCGCTTATCCAATCCTTGATATGCTTGGAATGACGTTTTACGAGGCCGTGGTGTAAGAGTAGAAATACCAAAGATATGGGTGATATCAAAGTTCGGGGACCCGAATGACCCTCTCGGGGCACCGAGGGTTCCTCTAGGGTCATGACAGAGCCCCCGCAAAAGTTTTGGGAAAAATGATACACGGGCCCTAGGAAGCTGAAAACGAAGGCTATCCACTTTTTTGGGCTTCCGGGAGGCTTGGGAACAAAGGTGGATATTTTCGCACCACATCGCACGAATAACCCCTAGGAGACATGGAAGACCCTCGAGGTCGCTTATCCGGTCGCTGATAGACTTGGAATGGTGTTTTACGAGACACTGGTGTACTATTTGTAACACCAAAGGCATGTGTGTTATCAAAGTTCGGGGATCCGGATGACCCTCCTTGGCACCCGAGGGTCCTCTAGGGTTATGATAAACCCCCCGCAAAAGTTTGGGGAAAAATGACACACGGGCCCAGGGAAGCCGAAAACGAAGGATAATCCACATTTTTTGCGCTTCCTGGAGGCTACGGAACGAAGGTAGATATTTTTGCACCACATCGCACGGAACACCCCTTAGGGGAAATGGGAGGTCCTCGGGGTCGCTTATCCTGTCCTTAATAGGTTTGGAAGGGCGTTTTACGAGTGTTTAGTGTAAGAGCGGGAACACAAAAGGCATGAGTGACATCAAAGTTCGGGGATCCGGATGACTCTCGCTGGCACTGAGGGTCCTCTAGGGTCAAGATAAACCCCCTGCAAAAGTTTGGGAAAAAATGCCACTCGGGCCCGGGAAGCCGAAAACGAAGGCTATACATTCACGTTTTTTGGACTTTCGAGAGGCCCCAGAACGAAGGTGGATATTTTCGCTCCACATCGCACGAAATACTCCAAGGGGACATGGGAGGCCCACGGGGTCGCTTATTTGGTCCCTGATAGGGAAGGGCGTTTTACGAGGTCGTGGTGTAAGTGCTAGAACACCAAAGGCATGGGGGATATCAATGTTGGGGGATCCGAATGACCCTCTCGGGGTTCCAAGGGTCCTTTAGGGTCATGATAGACCTCCCGTAAGAGTTTGGGCAAAAATGACACTTTGGCCCCAGGAAGCCGAAAATGAAGGCTATAATCCACTTTTTTTGGGCTTCCGGGGGACCCGGAACGAAGGTGGATATTTTCGCACCACATCGCACGGAACATCCCTAGGAGACATGGGAGGCCCTCGGGGTCGCTTATCCGGTCCTTGATGGGCTTGGAAGGGCGTTTTACGAGACCGTGGTTTATGAGTTGGAACACTAAAGGCATGGGTAATATCAAAGTTTGGGAATCCAGATGACCCTCATGGGACATCGAGGGTCCTGTAGGATCATGATAGTCCCCCCGCAAATGTTTTGGCAAAAAGGACATCCGGGCCCTTGGAAGCCGAAAACGAAGGCTATAATCCACGTTTTTTGGGCTTCTGGGAGACTTTGGAACGAATGTGGATATTTCCGCACCACATCGCACGGAACATCCCTAGGGGACATGGGAGGCCTTCAGGGTCACTTATCCGGTACCTGAAAGGCTTGGAATGACTGTTTACGAGACATTGGTGTACGATTTTTAACACCCAAGGCATGGGAGGCCCTCGAGGTCGCTTATCCAGTCCCTAATAGGGTTGGAATGGCGTTTTACGAGATAATGGTGTATAATATGTAACACCAAAGGCATGGGTGTAATCAAAGTTTGGGGATCCGGATGGCCCTTCTTAGGCACCGAGGGTCCTCTAGGGTTATATGATAGACCACCCAGAAAAGTTTGGGAGAAAATAACAGTCGGGCCCCGTGAAGCCTAAAACGAAGGCTATATCCACGTTTTTTGTTCTTCCGGGAGGTCCTGAAACGAAGCTGGATATTTTCGCATCACATTGCACGGAACACCCCTAGGGGACAGGGAGGCCCTCGGGGTCGCTTATCCAATCCCTGATATGCTTGGAATGACGTTTCACGAGACCCCTGTGTAAGAGTAGAAACACCAAAGATATGGGTGATATCAAAGTTCGGGGTTCCAAATGACCCTCCCGGGGCACCGAGGGTTCCTCTAGGGTCATGATAGACCCCCTGCAAAAGTTTTGGGAAAAATGACACACCGGCCCTGGGAAGCCGAAAACGAAGGCTATAATCCACATTTTTTGGGCGTCTGGGAGGCCCGGGAACGAAGGTGGATATATTCACACCACATCGCACGAATAACCCCTAGGAGACATGGGAGACCCTCGAGGTCGCTTATCCGGTCGCTCATAGACTTTGAATGGTGTTTTACGAGACACTGGTGTACTATTTGTAACACCAAAGGCATGTGTGTTATGAAAGATCGGGGATCCGGATGACCCTCCTTGGGCACCGAAGATTCTCTAGGGTTATGATAAACCCCCCGTAAAAGTTTGGGGTTAAATGACACACAGGGAAGCCGAAAACGAAGGCTAATCCACATTTTTTGCGCTTCCGGGAGGCTACGAAGCGAAGGTGGATATTTTTGCACCACATCGCATGGTAACACCCCTAGGGGAAATGGGAGATCCTCGGGGTCGCTTATCCTGTCCTTAATAGGCTTTGAAGGGCGTTTTACGAGACCTTGGCTTAAGAGCGGGAACACCAAAGGCATGAGTGATATCAAAGTTCGGGGATCCGGATGACTCTCCCGAGCACTGAGGGTCCTCTAGGGTCATGATAAACCCCCCGCAAAAGTTTGGAAAAAATGCCACCCGGGCCTCGGGAAGCCGAAAACGAAGACTATAATCCACCTTTTTTGGGCTTTCGGGAGGCCCTTGAACGAAGGTGGATATTTTCGCTCCACATCGCACGGAATACTCCAAGGGGACATGGGAGGCCAACGGTGTCGCTTATTCGGTCCCTGATAGGCGTTTTACGAGACCGTGGTGTAAGTGCTAGATTACCAAAGGCATGGGGGATATCAATGTTGGGGGATCCGATGACCCTCCCGGGGTACCAAGGGTCCTCTAGGGTCATGATAGACCTCCCGTAAAAGTTTGGGCAAGAATGACACTTTGGCCTCGGGAAGCTGAAAATGAAGGCTATTATCCACGTTTTTTGGGCTTCCGGGGGACCCCAAAACGAAGGTGGATATTTTCGCACCATATCGCACGGAACATCCCTAGGGGACATGGGAGACCCTCGGGGTCGCTTATGCGGTCCTTGATGGGCTTGGAAGGGCGTTTTACGAGACTGTGGTTTATGAGTTGGAACACTAAAAGCATGGGTAATATCAAAGTTCGGGGATCCAGATGACCCTCATGGGACACCGAGGGTCCTGTAGGATCATGATAGTCCCCCCGCAAATGTTTGGGCAAAAATGACATCCGGGCCCTTGGAAGCCGAAAACGAAGGCTATAATCCACGTTTTTTGGGTTTCTAGGAGACCCTGGAACGAAGGTGGATATTTTCGCATCATATCGCACGGAACAACCCTACGGAACATGGGAGGCCCTCAGGGACCGGATAATCCGGTCTCTGATAGGCTATGAAGGGCGTTTTACGAGACCGTGGTGTAAGAGTAGGAACATCAAAGGCATGAGTGATATTATAGTTCGGGGATCCGGATGACCCTCTTCGGACACCGAGGGTCCTCTACGGTTATGATAGAACCCTTGCAAAAATGTGGGCAAAAATGACATTCGGGCCCCGGGAAGCCGAAAACGAAAGTTATAATCCACATTTTTTGGGCTTATGGGAGGCCCGTGAACAAAGGTGGATATTTTCGCACCACTTCGCACGGAACACCCCTAAGGGACATGAGAGGCCCTCGAGGTCGCTTATCCGGTCCTTGATGGGCTTGGAAGGGCGTTTTACGAGATAGTGGTCTAAGAGATGGAACACCAAAGGCAGGGGTAATATCATAGTTTAGGGATCCGGATGGCGCTCTGAGTTATAATGAACTAACACATTCTTATGAAATTGTTGCCTATTCTTTTAGGCCTAAACAATAGAAGAGATTCCTTGAGAGATTTAGAAACCAAAGGGGGTACTAAACAGATAAAATGCTGCTGCAAGTGATCAACACTAGAAAAGTTTGAAGACTGTTGGTGACATGGTGATAAAGAAGTTTATCTCTTAAACTGGTCCTTGTGATCAACAGGTTGAAGTTGACGACGCTAATAAGGAAATCGAACTGGAGTTTCAGATCCAAGTAGTAGGGGCTCTGAAAGGTGAGTTGAAGAAATATGTTTCAGTAGCAGAGTTCAGGGATATGCTTACGTCAAGCTCGGAGTTCAACCTGAGGGACCGCTGGTACGTTCCGCGTGATTCTGTTATCAGTGGTATGAAAATAGCCTATCTGACATGTAGTATGGAAATAGCCTATCCGACACGACTTTGTCATAAGGCCATGTAATTTACTCACTGTTTCCGACCGTATGGAAATAGTCTATCTGGTCTATCAATGAATGCCAGACTGATATTGATGAAATTTTGTACATAAGATTTCAGAAAATCATGCTCTTATCTCTAACAGGTACCATGGCTATCTCTCAGATAGGAGAAAACTGTTTACTCTACTTCTCATACAGTATGAGTTAAAGGGAAGTGGAAAATCCCAAAAGAGACAGTGAATCTATATCTTCTCAAGGTACTTTACCTTGCAAAGTTTCGCCTTGATCAATTTTCAGATCATAACCTTCATTAAATTGACTATGGACAGTGCGTGGTTTAAAGCACGAAAGGCTGCTAAACCTGTTCGAATACTACCCCTTTCATCATCAAGCTTGTCTTAGTGGAAATCAAACTACTGGAGAGTTGAGAGATCTTAGAGTTGTTTAAGGAATACCTACAGAAATTGTTGTTTGCAATTTAGTATCGTGTTCTATAGACCCAAACTTGCAAGTCAGATAGTACCTTAACAAATTGCTAAATCTTAAGTTATAAACCGATTAATCATTACTAATGTGATGCTGTCCCTATTTGAGAGTGATTGTTGTTCTTTAAAGTTTGTTTACTTGCAGATATATCTTTTCCATATGTTTAGTCTTACTCTGTGTCACTCTTCATACACTGCACAATCAAATCCTGTTACAAATCGGGTTTTTTTATTGCTCTTCTAAATTTTTCTGGTCAGTAAATGAGTGGTTCGAGTGTCTGGTTAACCTGGATGCCGAGTTAACTTTTATGTTTTAGACAGACAATTGATACAAGTTACAGGTCTGGAGTGATTTCTTAAGTTGTTTTCAGAATAGTCTACTCTAAATGTCAATGATTTAAGTACACTCTCTTGATTTTTGGGTTTAGCTCGAGATCTTAGCCTCTATAGAAGTATTTGACATAAAATGAAGCTTACTAAATACTCCCTCCGTCCCAAAAAATCCCGAACGTTTACTTTTTTACGGTCTTCAAGACATCACTTTGATCGTAAATAACTACAATTATATGAGTATAAAAATTATAAAAATATGATTTTGTGAAAATACTTTTAAAAATGAATCTAACAAAAGTATTTTCATATTGTGAATCTTTATATATTTTCATAAATTAATGGTCAAAGTTTGTTAAGTTTGACTTTAAAAAAACAAACGTTTAGAATTTTATGGGACGGAGGGAGTAATCCTATATTGTTCAAGAATAGATACTTACTAGTACTGTAGAACATGTAGTAGAACTATGCAAAACTTACAGGTGAAAATTCAAAAATTGATTGGTGCCAAGCCATCCCTACGCCCTACTAAAGTTCTGCCATACTCACTGAAACTAGTGACGTCTGGCGGTTTCGTGTACTATACTAAGCAAGGATGAGTAAGTACCAACTACTACAATTACAATGCTTAGGAGTACAAGTACCATGATAAACACCCTTTCAACCAATTTTCGATTAGCCCCCAAAAGCTTCAGGTAACGTAAGCACGGAATAATTATTGACGCTGTAGCACTTAATAATGCTCCAACGAAGGACATGAGGGATCCAAAGAAAGGAATCGACAATGCTACAATAACTTGTGTAGCAACCAAGGCTGTTCCCAGAAAAATTCTGAAAAGCCTCTTCTTTCGGTAGCTAGGAAACCAACTCTCGGTGGTGTTTGCAACAGGTTCCATCAGCAATGCATACTTTGACAAGGGTGTAACCCAGGCAGTGTAAATAGCTATTTTGGAGCTTATCTTTTGGGGTGGAAGGTTCAATGTTATCTGTGATTGCAGCTCGGAACCAAACATGAAATACCCAAGAATGGTCATTGCAGTATAGCAGATGGTAGCAGACAGGAAGCCAAGGAGTAAGACCTACAACAAATTGGCAGATGTCCAAAATTAATCAAATTTCTTAATAGTCAGAACAGTTTAACAGAGTGTTTCCCTTTTTTATGTAAGGAATTTACCTTGGAGAAATGGCGTTTCTTGTCCATGGAAGTGTATAGAGTAGGAAAGACTGGATTGGCACTATAGGAGAACATGTATAAGCTTACGGCTGTGGGAAGCCCTTTCCAGTTTAAGAGTTCACCTTTGTGGTGAAATCCAACACCATCAAGAGCCCCAACCCACAGGACTGATGCAAGGATCACAAAAGCAGCTATAACTCCGGTGGCAGAAATGTAGGCAAGGATGCTTAGGTTGTCTAACCAAACAGTTGGTAGAAGAATGAGGGCGATAATGAGCACAAAACTTTCATTTCCACCAACTGTTTTCCCAAATGCATCAATTTTCATCCCAGGGAAAAGATGATTTAGATTATCCCCTTCTAAAATCAAATAGCCTGTTAAAACTAAATACAGGTCTACATATAGGATAGTTGATACCACTATTTTTTCAATCCTTCCAAATGCAAACTCGCCAATATCTGCATAAGTTTGGATCGCAGGATTTGATTCCATGCATCGTATAGTAAGTAAGCCTGCATACCATGCTGCAATGGAGATGGCGAGAAGGAAGATTAAACTCAACCAGCCTCCTGACGCAAGGGCGTATGGAACTGATAGTATTCCAACTCCTAAGGCAATCAATGAAATAACATTCACAAAAAAGTCAGTAACAGAATTAGCTATATATAAATTACAGGCAGCTAGCAGAAAGGATTTTGAGGTAAGAACTAAGAAGTGGTAAATTTACCTATGACCGCGTTTAGACCATTGAATATGGTCTTCAAGACTGAAGTGTTTCCTTCTCCTTTTGACTTGATATGGTTGGCCTCCAACTCCATGAGAGGCTAAGCAAGCGAATCTTCGAAGAATGGACAGGGGAAACAGAATGCCAAGAAGCTGTTAAGGAAATAGATAGGCAAGCACCTGCTAGCAAGACAGAATTAATCAGAGTATGATGATTTATCCAGTAAATCTCTCAAGAATTCTGTTCCTATTTAATCAGATTATTGGTTTCTGGTTATTGCTATTATGTGTATATATAAGAGGGCCTATATTTTCTGCTGTAACAGATTCCAATATCTTTGTTGTGACATCCACACAAGGTGGATCAGAAAAGCTTTCACACACAATCAATTCAGTTTTAGATGTCAAGCACATGAAATGAGAAGCCTTGCTATAGTTTAACTAACTTGTATTATAATTAATCCACGCCGTACGTTCTGAAATAATTGTAATGTTATAATTTAAATCTAATGCATGATTTCTAGATCATACTCCACATGAAAGGAGTTAGTATACGTAGTGAATGACAATTGTATCATCATGCTAATAATTATGGATCTTTGACCCAAATGATCAATTATCTATATTTATTTAGTATTGGAGGCTTGCAATCATTAATTGCAGAGGCACAATTCATACATATATGGTATGGTATATATATAGCTGATACTTGTAATTTATTTATTCTTTTAATTATTTGACTACAAACAAGTATGTCACCTGACATGTTAATACACGTAATGTTAAAATGTATCTAAACACTATTGACCTTGCTAACCGACTCAATTGACAAGTCTACGACTCTACGTATATAATACGAGTTCCCATTATGACTTAAGTTTTATGCATCGATAGACACCAATATATCATTGTATCATTCGATACAATTATACATAACTTTCACAAGAACTTTTTATAATGGTACTATATGTAAAAAAAACTAAGTAATTTAGTAAAAAAACTGATACCTCATGTACGAGGCCGTCTCGTAAGAGAATTTTTGATTAAATTTAAAGATAAACTTGAGGATGATTTTATCACAAGTACTCTACCTGAGTACTTGACTACTTACCTGTATGAATTAACTACAAATGTTTAAAACGTAAAAAAGGAGGGAGAGAGAGAATTAAAGAGAGTATACCAAAGTGAGTTGATGGCCGGGATCGAGCGTAAAGATCTGCAATAGGTTGATTAAACGGGATCGTCCTTTTTATAGAACTTAAAATGATTCTCTCATTAATTAGAGTAGTATATTGCAAGTAAGTCGTTTCGTTTTTGTTTTTCTTTTTTGAATTGAACATCCATCACGTGATGTGATCTATTATTATTCTACTCCGTATGATTATGATACTAAGCAGAAAAATTAATTGACGGCTTAATTGCATGGGGAACGCATTAAGATGCGCGCAAGCATGTGATGGCTAAGCTAGCAAGAATGGCTGTATATTTTGTAATGCACCCCTATGGGAGTAATCATTTATAGGAGGGTTTTATGCCATTTCTCTCATGTGCTTATCTACAATTCGTTCTTGTAGATCCAAATTGCAATGACCATATTCTTTTTCAATTATTTTTCTTTTTTAATTGAACACCTATCACGAATATTTACATGTGGGCTAATTAGGCTTATTTTTAAATTAGAACAAGAGGAGAAAAAAAAAGGATTATCAATTAATTTGGCATAACTTAAATATTATATCAATCTATGGACGGACAAATATAACATCTTACTATTTAGAATCTAAGTATAAGTTGGAAGCTCAACCATAGAGAGCCCACACATCTAATGTTAAAGTTGGAGGTTTAAGATATTTGTGTTTTGTGGGTTTATGAGTGTTTCCCCTTCCCTTAACAAAAACCTATACACACGTTGAAAAGTTCGCCGAAAAAGTCTACAATGTGATTAAAGAAGCGTAAATTGAAAATATTAGGGTATGTTCTCTTTTACTTATTTTAGAATCAATTCAGTATAGTTCACTTCAATGGTGTTAACTTCCCCACCACCCCACCCCAAACAAAGGAACCTTCAAGGCTCCAACCCTGGACCCTTAAGCCTTAAGCAGGTAATAACATTAGTTATGAGTTGGTGGCGTGTTCTGAGCACTGTTACAGCTTACGAGGTAGTATTAATAGTTATGGCCTTCTTTTTTGTTTTTTGAGAACCAAGAGGATTAATGACGGGCTGTACTTGTACCTCGTATGCAAAGTAAACGCATTAGTTAAGATTCGCCAGTTAACAAGTAAATAAATACAGTAAATAAAATTAAGAAATTAAGAAGATGCTGTGTCACACAGGCCACAATGAGTTGAGAGGATTTGATTTGACCCACCTCGTCATCCGAAAACCTCATGAGGCAGAGCACAACTCATCACATCGCCCGCCATTTCACTCACTCCTCCTTTGTTCATCATAAACATGCATCAGCATGGCTCCCATCCGGCATGAATGTGGCTACATATATATATATATCAGATCGTCAACGTCTCATAACATAATAAGTTAAATTCGTTTTTGTAATCCCTACTAAGTTAATTATATTCTACATGAACAATACGTCTTAATCTACATGAACAATACGTCTCGGACGGAGACTCGATCAGTAGAGTATCATGCTTGCTTGAATTGTTGAGTATTTGTCAAGAATTGCTCACCTACTTCCATCTCCCTGCATTATTCACACTTCTTCCTTTCCTAATTCTAACATCAGATTCACCAAGATAACAAAAAGTACCTAGACAATGAAAGGTAGTAATACGGAGTAAAAATCAATTGAGGACCAAACCTTCCTGACAAAAACTAGCCCTACTTGGCTGGTTACCAGCTCATAAAATGGACTCGTTTCATGAATTACGATGCGAAGATTGGGTCCAAAGTTTTCCAACGTTCAGTTCGCCCTTAACTAGTAACTACCAGGACCATTTTTCAAAGGCACAGTCCTACATTACAACCCAGCTGCTTTAACTGGATGTGTATATATATATATATATCTTGTTAACAATTCAATAATATGCAGGCAACCTAAAAGTATTGATAACAAAGATCATTCAATTTACCACCTTAAAATTGACTTCTGCAATCAGAATACTTCATCATGAGGCATGAGAGAAGTTGCATGTATTTATCTTCAATCCTGAAAAAACAAGAAACGGGGGGGGGGGGGGGGACATTAGAAAATACCAAAAAATTCTTAAAAATCAACTATATTTTTTGAAGCAAAGTTACTTTATTGAAGGAAACTTGGAGTCAGGCTACAAATGTAAGAACAACGAAATCTACTTGTCCTACAAACCAAGTGTAATTTTGAACGAATGTGAACCACATCACACTAAACACCCTTAGGGGACATGGGAGGCCCTTGGGGTCGCTTATCCTGTCCCTGTTAGGTTTCAAATGGCGTTTTACGAGACATTGGTATAAGAGTCGAAACACCCAAGGCATGGGTGATATCAAAATTCGGGGATCTGGATGACCCTCCCGGGGCATCGAGAGTCTGATAGGGTCATGATAGACCCCACGGAGAAGTTTGGGAAAAAAATGACACCAAAGCCAGGGAAGCCAAAAACGCAAGGTTATAATCCACGTTTTTTGAGCTTTCGGGATGCCCCGGAACGAAGGTGAATATTTTCGCACTACATCGCACAGAACACTCCTATGAGACATGGAAGGCCTTTGGGGTCTCTTATCCATTCCCTGATAGGCTTGGAAGGGCGTTTTACGAGACAGTGGTATAAGAGTCGGAAAACAAAAACCATGAGTGACATCGAAATTCGAGGATCCGGATGACCCTCCCGTGGCACCGAGGGTCTTATAGGGTCATGATAGACCCCATGGAGATGCCTGGGTTAAAATGACACCTGAGCCCCGGGAAGCCGAAAACGAAGGCTACAATCCACGTTTTTTGTGCTTCCATGAAGGTGGATAATTTCGCACCACATCGCACGCGGAACAACCCCTAGAGGACCTGGGAGGCCCTCAGGGTCGCTTATTCGGTCTCTGATAGGCTTGGAAGGACGTTTTACGAGACACTAGTGTAAGACTGTAAGAGAAGGAACACGAAAGGCATGGATCAGATCAAAGTTCGGGGATCCGGATGACCCTTTCGGGGCATCGAGGGTCCTCCAGGGTCATGATAGACCCTCGCAAAAGTTTGGGCAAAAATGACACCCGGGCCCGGGGAAGCCGAAAACGAAGGCTAATCCACGTATTTTGGGCTTTTGGGAGGCCCCGGAATGCAGGTGAATATTTTCGCACCACATCGCACGGAACATCACTTGGGGGCATGGGATGCCCTTGGGGTGGATTATCTGGCAACTGATAAGGTTAGAACAGCGTTTTAAGGGACATTGGTGTAAGAGTCTGAACACCAAAGGCATGAGTGATATCAAAATTCGGGGATCCGAATGACCCTCCCTGGGCACCGAGGGTCCTATAGGGTCATGAAAAACCCCATCAAAATAGACCCCATGAAAAAGTTTGGGAAAAAATAGCACCCGAGCCACGTGAAGCCGAAAACGAAAGCTATAATCCACGTTTTTTTGGTTTTCGGGAGGCCCAGGAACGAAGGTGAATATTCTCGCACTACATCGCATGGAACACCCCTACGGGACATGGGAGGTCTTGGGGTCTCTTATCCGGTACCTGATAGGCTTGGAAGGGAGTTTTACGAGACACTAGTGTCATAGTCGAACACCAAATGCATGAGTGAAATAGAAATTCGGGGATGCGGATTACCCTCCCCGGGCACCGAAGGTCCTATAGGGTCATGATAGACCCCATGGAGAAGTTTGGGAAAAAAATGACACCGGAGCCCCGGGAAGCCCAAAAAGAAGGCTATAATCCACATTATTTGGGCTTTCATGAGACCTCGGAACGAAGGTGAATATTGTCGCACGACATCGCACGAAACACCCCTATGGGACAAGGGATGCCCTTGAGGTTGCTTATCCAGCCCCTAATAAGGGCGTTTTACGGGACACTAAAGTAAGAGTCGGTACGCAAAAGGCATGGGTAATATCGAAATTCGGGGATCCGGATGACCCTCCCAGGGCACCAAGGGTGTTGTAGAGTCATGACAAACCGCACGGAGAAGATTGGGAAAAAATGACACCGGAGCCCCGGAAAGCCGAAAACGAAGGCTAATCCACGTTTTCTGAGCTTCCGCGAAGCCCCGGAACGAAGGTGGATATTTTTGCACCACATTGCACGGCTACGTTTCTTAGACTCAGGAAATCAAGGGTCGGGTTCGGGTGAGGATCGGATCATCAGACTCGCCTATTTTAGAGATTTTTTTCTTGTTTTGTGGCTAATTTGGAATGTCCTAGTGTCATATCGTATTCTTGTGTCGGAGTATCCGATACGAATACTTCGCTTGAAATGAAGAGTCCGAGAATCATAGTTGCACAGAACACCCCTAGAGGACATGGGAGGCCCGCAAGGTCGCTTATCCGGTCCCTGGTAGGCTTGGAAGGGCATTTTACGAGACTCGTGTAAGAACTGGAACACGAAATGCATGATTGATATCAAAGTTTGGGGATCCGGATGACCCTTCCAGTAAATCAGAATTTTGTGGTTGTATAGGTGTATCTACACCTATAAGATGCGATCTTTGCATTGGAGATACGGATTGCTTGGTCGTGGATACATGGATTTTTCATCAGATGATATGGAGAGAAAGGTAAACTAGTCACACTGTTATGCATTCTAAATGCATTTCTTTAGTCGGTTGCATCGCAATCATGTCAACACTTATCTTGACAGGAGGAAGAAGATTCCCATCACTAAAGAAGATTACTTGGTAAATTTTATCAAACAGCGGAAGAACGAAGAAGCTCCATCTTGAACAGTACATTTAGCTTCAATATCAAACTAACTGACGCCAAAACCCCTAACTAATCACAATTTTATTTATTTAGTTTTTCCTAATTAATCACCAGACAATTAAATATATGGAAGTTGCTCTATATGCAATCTCTAAAAGCCTTAAAACTATATATATTGTAAACAAAAGCCTTAAAACTATATATATTTAAACAAAACTTGCTCAACAAACAGCAAACACCACTTCGTAGACTAATTAAAGTCTATGATTTAGAGCTGAATGAGAGCGGCTAGCGCCCAAGAAGCAGCAAGCACAAACCTTGTAAAGATAAGGGAAAAACCGCCTCAGCCCTCAGCTGCACAAAAAGAATTTCCCCAACTTCAGGATCATCTCTGCACATAGCAATGAAGCTACACTTCAAAATTACTAAAAATAACATAGCAACCAGTGAAGCATTGAAGTAGAAAGAAAATATTCACAAAAGAACATCTGAAAATAACCATACCACTATACCAGCCCCAATCCAAAGAAAGTAACAAACACCGGACTTCCACATAAACTCCCTGTAAGCTTCCAGTAGTACAGACTTCAGAATGTGGGATACAATTTTCAGAAATCCACTTATCATATCAGTCCTCCAAAAACAAGTCAAATTATGTCAATTGTCAACCCTACTAAAAAGAGACAAATACATAACACACATCCCTTACACCCAATTTAAAACAAACTCCAAACTGACCATCACATCAACTCAGTGAGAATTGAGTGTACAATAAAAAGGTAATCATAAATTAAAAATAAATTCGCAAAAATTATCCGATAGATAGAATAAAGACTGAACTCCAAGCACAGAAAGAACTCAACAAACAATAGACGGTACCATACTAATCATTTAATGGCAAATAACTGAAATTTTAAATTATAATCAACTCAAGAGGTCAGCATTCCCTCTGTCCAAATGATCCAAATAAAAAGCAATTCTTTTTTAGATGAGAATTTTTTTATTAAAAGTATTTGCAATTCTTCATAACAAGACAAACCGCAGAATACTAACTAATACTCCAGTAACAAGCCAAAGAACTTATAGCATAATTAGAATAGCTAAAAGCTATAGCCAATTAGCCATGTGAAATGCCATGTAGATTATCAGAGCATATTGGAGAAACCAAGAGGAGGCAGCCCAAACCCTTTCTGTGGTGGGATTCTACAAGGGATAACAACACAGGAAACAGTAGCAAGCTAACAAATAACAAGAGCACAACATGGAAGTATCCTGGTATTACAAAAACAAGGCATTGAAAGAGAGCAGCATAAAAATCAAAAGCGAAGAAAATTATGATTCTTACAACTGAGTCCGGGCATCTTTACTGCTTCTACATGATCCATGGGACTCCATTGCCTAGGCCCAGAGCAATATTGGTGGCACATTCTGTGTATGTATTACCGGAAGCGCAGCACCAATTTCATACTCCATTGTCACATATTCATTTTCAAACTGTCACGAAAATTTCAAACCAGGATAAGCACAACTTCAATTCATTAGTTTCATATTTGGCATCTCAAATCAAATGAAATGGATAGCCATAAATATACCTGAGATAGACTTATTGAACCCTCTTGAGATTCAAACAACTTTTCTGTTTTCATCATGTAAACAATCTTGTATGCGAATCGTTCCATAGGTGCCTTGAAAGTATCAGAAATAAAATTAACATTTGGGAAGGGAAAAAAACATATTTAATGAACCACCTCAATGTGACAAGAGCTTGGGAACGCCATATCTAAGAAGGGACATGGACCAACCTTGAAAGACCCACCATCTGTTCTGAAGCTGATGACTAGGATGTACCTAAGACAAACAGGAAAATCCATGAAAGGAGAGGGAAATAGGAGCCAGCAATAAGACACTAAGTGAACTCTAAAAAAGCAAAATATATTGTTAAACTATTACCCGCCTTTGGGAGAGAATTTCATCAATAAGGAGAAAGAAGGAAATGAGTAATTACCTGAAGTTCCATTCATCACAGACACAAGGTCCAATCCTCATATGAACATAAAGACCAGCATACTGAACAAAACAAAAGAAAATCACCAAGTCATAGCTAGTAACAGGAAAAATTGGCATATTAACAATCTCACAACCCTATTTTTATCTTAAAAAAACCTCACAATCAGAAAAAAGAAAAGAAGAAGAAGGTGGGGATTGAACACGTAAGAAGTGATTACATGGCCAAGCTCAGGTTCACGCTCGTTCCAGAAAACATAGATCTGAATTACAATTAATCCACCTCCTTTGGCCTTTTCAAAAAGAGCTGGTCACGATTGAATCAACAAACCTACAAACAAACACACAGAAAAAACACACAGATTGAAGAAACACAAAAGCAACAAACAGAGTCAAACGAAAATAACAAGACAAATTAGACACATTGGTAGTATTTCTTCATTACCTCAGGGCCGGGGAGTAATGAATAGACAATTGAATAGACCAAGAAAAAAGAGGATTAGCAAGATGGTTATTTCCTTGCAGTCATATCCAATACCGGCATTAACTAGAGGAATCTGAGGAGTTGAAAAACAGTGGCGTATATAAACCCAGCATGCTTCACTGTGAAAGCTTGGGTATCATTCACAGATTGCTGGAAAGCTGTAGCAGCATTGTTGATCAAACTGAACAAGCTCACAAGGCAGCACAAGGTGAGTCTTTGTTTATTTTGTGCTACACGCTCTGCTCTTTCAGGGTATAGGACTTCCATGTTCCTGAGCTATGTGACAAAAGCAATATCACATAAAGCACATTCAAGTAAACAAGCAAAGACGTTCTAATATAGTTACACCTTGACTCATGCCACAGCAATAATGGACTTCAAGCTGAACATTTTAAAATGTCAAAAAATCAACAAAATGATGCTTTTCATACTTTCCGTATTTAATTAATTGCTAATCTGAAACAGTTGATTCTGTCAATGGGGTTTCTTGCACAAAAGAAAATTGCAATAATGAACCAATATAGAAAGAAACCCACATAAAGATACAAATCATGAATTCATATACCTGAACCGTGCCCCTAAGGGCCTAACCTTTTAGAAAAAAAGAATGCAGAAATCAATCAACAAATATCAACTGATACCCCATTTCCATTCCTTCTAATTTAATTTGATGCCATCCTCTTATAGTTCAAGTAAAATTCCACTTAAAGTACAGGCATTTGTGTCGACATAGTAACCATTCTCCAATTTCCAATAAATAGAGCAATGAATACAGAACTCAAAACACACAAAAATCCAACGAATAATAAGAGTAGAGGGTACATACTAATTACACACAACTTCAATTTTGCACTTTGATGTCCAGCACATAATGCCTGCAAAAATTGCAACACACTTCTATCAATAATCAAACACCAGACCCCCAAATCTTTAATTGAAAATGCAATAACAAAAGTTCTAAAAAACATTACATAGTTTAATTACCTAGGAGGCGCAAGCAGTTCCCCTACAACATGGAGATCATCTTGTCCTTGCTCCGGCTGACCATCCCAGCTTTTGTTCATCTGCAGCTTCACCATAGCAGTCACAGAATTGTGAATCCTTCAACCTGCTCTTAACCTGCAACTCAGAGGCCTTCCATCCCAGTTTGACATCCTGTACTCCCCAAGACTATATTGTGCCAGACACTCTGCTTATTCACGATATAAGATTGTCATGTTCCGGAGTAAGTGAGAAGTGACAAATGCAGCATTAAATACCCATTATAATAAACAAGAAAATATATGCCAACATAACAACACCTTCACTCATGTCATGGAAACAACAGACTTCAGGCTCAACATATTACAAGTCCTATGCTGTTTGCTAGCCAAACTAAAATTTTCACCCAGAACTTACCATATGTTCAAAAATCAACATAATGGAACTTTTTCTTCCCTTCTTTATTTCTTTGTTATTCTCAAACAGCTGATTCCTCTATTGTAATGAATGAGTTTCATTTCGCAACCAAAAACAAAATTGCATAATTGTACTGATAGAAAGAGAATCATACAAAACAACCACTGAACTTGTGTTAATTTGAGATGACAGAGAAGCGCCATGGAAGTTGGAGAAACAAAATAAAATACAAGTCACTACTATTAATTACAGTGCAACAACAATAATTGGAAAAAAGAATGGGAGAACTAACAAGTACCATCTTCATCTTCCTTGGACAAATGAAACTAGGGCAAATGGCAGCCAGGATTGTCAGTATGACATGGACCAACCTCGAAGGGCCTACCATCAATTCTGCAGCTGATGTCTGGAATGTACATGTACTTCAGCCAAACAGGAACCTCCTGAAAGGAGAGGAAAATAAGAACCAACAACACTAAAACACCAGGGTAATCTAAAGAAGCAAAATATATTGTTAAACAATTTCCCACCTTTTGGAGGAAATATTTCACCATCGAAAGGATGAAGAAGGAAATGAGCAATTACCCGATATCCATTAAGCACAAACATCAGGCCCATTCCGAATAAGAACATAAAGACCAGCATGCTAAACCATCAATATCACGAAGTCATACCTCCCCTAAAAGAAGTACTACAAACAACCAGTACCAGGAAAAAAACAAAACTGTTACCAATCCCAAAATCAGAAAAAAAAGAAGTAAAATGCACTTTATTAATAATAAAAAAATAAAAAATAAAAAATAAAAAAAAGAAGTAAAATGCAGAGGAGATTGAATGTGTAAGACATATGATTACTTTGGCCAGCTCAGGTTCATGCCATTCCAGAAAATGTAGATCTGAATTACATTTTATCCTCCTTTGGCCTTTTCATTGAGATCTGATCACATCTGTATCAGTAAAAACAACAAACTAAGACAAACGAAAAATAATGACACAAATAGGTAGCGTTTCTTTTGTTACCTCTGGGCGGTGAAGTAATGAATAGACAATTGAAAAGACCCAGAAAAAATAATCCTTCCAGTCATATCCAGTACTGGCATTAGCAAGATACAAGTCGAGGAGTTGAAAAACAGAGGCGTATATAAACCCGGCACGATTCACTGCAAAAGCTAAGGTGGAATTCACAGGTTGCTTGAGAGCATTAGCAGCATCACCGTGATCAAAGGGAACAAGCTCACAAGGGACAAGGCAGCACAAGGTGAGTCTTTGTTTATATTGTGCCAGACACTCCGCTCTTACAGGGTATAGAACTGCCATGGTCCTAAGTTGACTGACAGACACAGCATCAGATAAAAGCCCTAGAGTAGACAAGCAAAGATATTCTGTTTTCAGAAAACCTCTTATCGTCCTCCAAAAAAAAGTCAAATTATGTCAACACTCAACACTACTAAAACAGACTATCACATCAACAAAGTGAAATGAGTGTACATTGAAAAGCAAACAATAATTAAAAAATAAATCTGCAACAAGTATCGATAGAGTAACAAATACTGACCTTCAAATACAGAAAAATTCCGACGAATAATAAGAGTAGGGGGTACCATACATATTACAGGCTACTTTAAGTTCTCATTTAGATGTTAAGCACATAATGCCTGCAGAAATTACAACCCTATATCAATAATCAAACCACCCAATCCACCAAACCTTAATTGAAAATGCAATAAAAAAGAAGAAGTTCCAAAACAAATTACTTAGTTTAATTACCTAGGAGGCAGAAGCAATTCCCATACAACCTGGAGATCATCTTGTCCTTGATCTCGTTGATCAGCCCCGTCTTCGTTCATCAGCAGCTCCACCAAAGCAGTCACCGACACCTTCAACCCCCTCTCAGTGTGCTACTCAGCGGCCTTACACCTCCCAGTTTGACATCCTGGTCTAGCAGCATATTCCATAGGTGTATCTCAATTTATTTTGTGCGAGACACTCTGCTCATTCACGATATAATTAAGATAGGCACGCTCCTGAGTAGTGAAAAACGCACCATCAGATAAAAGCCTATTATAATAAACAAGCAAAGATAAGCCAACATAACCACACCTTCACTCATGTCATGGAAACAACGGACTTCAGGCTGAATACTTAACAAATCATATGCTGTTGGTTTCCTAGCCAAAACAAAAAATTTCACCTTGAACTTACCAATATTCAAAACACAACACAATAAAACTTTTTGGCCCCATCTTTATTTCTACGTTATTCTCAAAACAGCTGATGCCTTTATTGAATGCGTTTCATTTCGCAACCAAAAACAAAATTGCATAAATGTACCTATATAGAAAGAGAACCATGCAAAATAACCACTGAACTTGTGTCAATTTGAAATAACAGAAAAGCGTCATGGAAGTCCAAGGAACAGAATAAAATACAAGTCAGTACTAAAGATTACAGTGCAACAATGAATTGGGAAAGGGAAAGGGAGAATTAACAAGTACCATTGGCATCCACGAACAGGGGTGAAACTAGGGCCAATGGCAGGCCACGATTGTCAGTTTGGAGAATTCTTTCAATTGCGTCTAAGGGCAGTAACTGACAGAGAAACAAAATGTGCAGTCAATAAAAGAGAACCACATAGTATCAAAATGCATATGTTTAACGTCGCAATTTGGATCAATATTCAAACAGCTTAGGCAGCACTAATGTTCATGGCCTAATATTTAACTCTAAATGAAATGTATTTGCCTACAAATGTTCTAATCACATGATGAAAGTGCAAACTTCGACATGCTGAGAAGTTAACATCCAAAGTTGGCATGAAACCAAAATTATAATATGATCAGAGTATCAGACAATAACAGCCAACAGAATTATGAATGCATTTAGAAAAATTACATCCCAGGAGTGCCCAAAAGTATTTGACATCTCAAATTTCTATCATACAGTAGTTGAGTTATAAATAAAAACAACAGCTGAAGGATTTGGAAAATCACATTAAAAGGAAAAATTACACTGAGAGACATCCATAATTCGAACTATTTTGGTCAAACATCTTTCAGCTTATAGTGAAAGCATAACAAGCAGGGATTGAGGGATTGAACAATAATTAGTACATTAGACTTTATCAAGTGGCCACTGATTTTATTCTACTCCATCACAGCGATCTCAGAAAAAAGAAAAGAAATAGGGGATAAAAATAAGCAATATCTTGAATGAACAAATGAGACAAAGTAGTTCAATATAGGCTTCCCTAATTTTGATTAAACTTCTAAAATGAACATAAATAAAAAGTATATCAAATTCAAACATTTCATGTTGTACATAAATCCACATTTTAATTTGAAGAGATAAGATATTAAAAGTGTGAAAGGATGCTCCAGAACATGCCTGATTTTGCACAATTTTATTTTAAAATGATATCAATTCACGAGAAAATCTAGCATTTTAGTTTATCCCAACCGAAATTTGACATACGCAGTAGAAATTAATCATCAGAGAATATAGACAATTGAGATTCCGGAAAGGAAAAGATGTAGAGATTACCGATACAGAGTGTCTCGCACAGAGAATATAGGGTTAAATTCGCAAAAATGCAAAAACGTTTTCACTTGGCAACAGAAATAAACTGCACAAAAGAAACCCGTTAAATTGTGTAATAACAGAAAATGCAAGTCACTACTAACTAACTACAGTGAAACAACAATGAATTGAATAGGAAAAAAGAGAAAGAGAGAAATTATAAGTACCATTGTCATCTTCGTTCAACTAGGGCACCGAGAAGCCACAATTGAATAAGAAAAAAGAGAAAGAGCGAAATGTTGAGGTTTATCAGATTACGGTTTGCGGTTTCGAAATTAGGGCTTGTATGTTAGAAATTGTATCTCTATGTCGTTTCTTCATAAAACCTAAGTTCGGAGAGAGAGAGAGAGAGAGAGAGAGAGAGAGAGAGAGAGAGAGAGGGGGGGGAATGAAGAGCGAAGAGTATGGCAGGTAATTGAGATTTATAGGTTTGGGAATAATGACGGTGAAGGTGGACGATTTATATATGAGTAGCAATGTTGCTGGAATTTAATGAGTAATCACCAGTTGGAAAAACGCGTGTCAGTCAAAATCGGAGAAGCAAAACGCGTTTAAGTCAAAACAAGGAAAATAAACGTGTTTCAGTCAAACAAAAAGAAAAACAACGCGTTTCAGAAAAAAAAAAGAACGAAAATCGCGCCTAGTCAATTATGATGAGGTGAAAACGCGTAATACGACGGCGTATAACTCACGTCGATATAAAGAAAAAAGGAAAGATCTCTACATATGTTCCTGAATCATCCGTCCATTTTCAAGTTTCAACTTTCAACCCATAAAAATCTCTCTCTCTCTCTCTCTCTCTCTCTCTCTCTCTCTCTCTCTCTCTCTCTCCTCTTTGTTATCTCTCCCCTGAAGAACTGAAGAAGGTGGTTCAAAAATGGCGGGAAGTCGAATGAAACATTGATACTCACCTCTCGCTACTACTATTCCCCCCTCTGCTTTCCCCATTATTTACCATTTGAATTTTCATTGTTTTCTAGTTGCATTAGCAGTAGAGCCTCTGTTTCATCACATATCAGACAATTACAATTTTATGAGGATGGGGCAAAGGGTCTCCTTTTGAAAAACCTTGGAGTGTGTATGGGAGGATGCCAGGTACTTTTTGAACTTTAAGAAGTGCCAGCAAGGCGCATAACTTCCACAATTCAACTAATCAACCTAACCACTAGAAGTACCAGAAATCTAAAGGATAGTTTGGCAATGCTTGGTACTATTTTTTTTTTTTTTTTTTTTTTTTTTTTTTTTTTGGGTCAGTGGCTTGTTACTAATTTGGCATTACATTGTGTTGTTTTCTAATATAGATGTTGACTTGGTCTTAGTTTCTGAGATTGTTACTGCACAACATTGTGAAGTGTGAACTGCCTTCTACAGCTAAAAAAGTGTCTGAAACAATATCGATTTCTCAAAATCTTTGGACGAACACTTGCCCGATATTTTAGCAACCCCACTAAATCTCAAGTCTTTGCTGCTTCCTTCGCGAAAAAGGTCGTACTCCAACAAACTTCTACTGTTCTACAGATTGCCATTACCAACCAAGATCTCGTGAAATCGTTACGACAATTATTGACATTCGTTCCCGTCTAAACACACATTTAATTAGTTTTCAAACATGCGCTCGATTTTTTTCAAAAATACATAATACCGCAATGCAGGCTATATAAGTCTGCGTCTCATCTGGGCCTAGGATTGTAGTACATGCATGCGCCCAAATCAGCCGCAGCCTTGATCAGACAAGAAAATAAAAATGTAACCTAAAGCTCTTAGTAAACCACTAGAGATCTAGTGATCTACTGTAACTACAGTTACATTTTATTAATGACAGTTTGAATACAGATCGATAAGATAAACAAAGTGATCAAAAAAAAAAAGATAAGATAAACAAAAAGTTAAATATAATTTGGCACTAAATAAGAAAACATTACACATTAAAAATACAAATATTTCAAGAAGTATTACATGTGACTGAATTAGTGGAGGCACAGTCGCATATGCTCGGGAATTAGTAAAAACTATTAATACTGCTAATTGCTAAACCACGGTGATCACTTCAGAGTTCTGAATATCAACAAGAACAATCAAAATATGTCAAATTGACCAATTATCATTAAATTAAATTGGTGCCTACAACAGATAAGATGAAACAGACCTTCGATTTTGTTTACGAAACATCCTGCTTCACAGCTTCCTCAATGAATGAATGCCTTGTGATCTACATGGTCCTTCGGTGAAGGTTTGTCTTTATAGAACTACAAAATTTAACATGACACTAAGTGAGTATGAATACCTACATAAGTCTAAAAAGTGAATTTAATGGAAGCTATCAGATAATTTGGCATGGTGGGATTACCTCGACAACTTTTCCAGGTATCCTTCCTGATCAATCCTGAACTTTTCTTCAATTAAAAGCTATTAACATTAGGTTAAAGTCAAATAGTCAAGAATTTACAGCACAATCACTAAAAACAATACACACAAAAATATGAATTCTCACTTGAAATTGTTTCTTCTTTTTTTTGTATTTTTTTGGATCACTGATGCAACATTTTTTAGGAGTTCCAATTCCCAACTTATGCAAGTTATTTAGTTAAAGTCAAATAATTAAAGAATTTGCAGGACAATCAGCCACAAATCATAACACTGGAGGAACATAAAAACAAGCAATTTCTTGAATGAACAAATGAGGCAAAGTTCAATCTAGGCTTCCCTAATTAAACTTTTCTGATTAAGTGAGAACTGACAAACTTTTCTGAAGTGAACATAAGTAAAATGTATATCAAATTCAAACATTATATATCGTATATGAATACACATCTTAATTTGCAGAGATAAGATATTACTTGTGTGAAATGAACTGCTCCAGAACATGCTTATCATGCACTTGCACAGAAGGCAAACGAAGTTGTGACATATTTGGTGGAGATGGAAGAGCGAAAATTACTAATTTGGTTTACAGATTTTAAAACCAAACAAATATTTGATACCTGATCTTGTTCAGGAGACCATTGACTTCAGCATTCTGACAAAATTGCAATCCTTGCTCTGCTCCAAGCAGCTTACTGCCGGCATCCGAAACGGTCAGTGTATAAGCCCCGCAGTGGAAATCTTCTGTAGTAATCTGTGTATCACACAAAGTTAATATTAGAACGCAGAATGCTACTCTATATTGTAAATAAGCAAGCTGCTGTTGGTGAACAAAAATAGTGGTATAATAATACACGCCTGCCACGCCCATGCTGGCTATTCGTGAATCAACCTACAATTCCCATACCCTGAATCCTGCCCCGAAGGGCCTAACCTAGAAAAGAAGAATGCAGCAATCAATCATCTCAAAAAAGAATGCAACAATCAATCATCTCAAAAGCAATCAAACGATAACTCCCATTTCCATCCTTTTAATTTAGTTTGATGCCATCCTTTTACTGTTTAAATAAGGTTCCACCTCAAGTGCGGGCATTTGTGTCAACATAGTAACCACTGAAGCTTCAAAGTAGAATGAAAATCATCCCAAAAGAACATCAACAACAACCGATACCTACCCCAAACCAAAAAAAAGTAAACAACCACTCCACACTTCCACATGAAACCATTTATCATTCCTCCAGGATGGATGACAGTGAATACTGATGCTGCATTTGATAGCAAAAATCTGGTTGCTACTATTGCTGGTGTTTTCAGGGATTGTAACGCAGATTGGATGCAAGGATTTCATTTGAAGATTCGAGCACAGAGCATACTTACAGCTGAGCTAATGGCAATCAGGGAGGCACTAAAAATAATCAAGGAGAAAGGATGGGATCAGATTGTGCTCTGTACAGATTCTCTCAAAGCTTTTCAACTCATTACTTAAACTCAAGCCAGCAAAGGATCTCTCTTCAACATTGTTGTTGAATGTAAGGAACTGATTATGTATTTGGAGCAGAAGGTGATGCTCCATGTATTTAGGGAGCAAAATGAGCTTGCGGATGCAATCGCAAAACTCGCTATGACTTATAACTCTAGCTGTAATGAGCTTAAGCTTCTTTATGATGTACCTCTTAGTTGTAGAGATACTTACACTCCCGATTGTACTAGGACACCGCGTCCTAGATGGGTTTTGATGTAATTTAATTAGATGCACAATTTTACAATAAAAAAAAAAACAAGTCGAATTATGTCAACACTACTAAAAAGACAAAGACACAACAAAACCCCTTAAACCCTATCAACACAGTAGAAAAAAAAAAGTGTACAATGAAAAAGCAACATCACACAACAATTATCCAATTTCCAATAGATAGAGCAATAAATACTGAACTCCAAACACAGAAAACATCCAACGAATAATAAGAGTAGAGGGTACACACCAATTACACACAACTTCAATTTCTCACTTAGATGTTCAGCACATAATGCCTGCAAAAATTAAAGCCATCTATCACTAATCAAACCACCAGACCCCCCCAAATCTTTAATTGAAAATGCGATAACAAAAGCTCTAAATACCATACCTTAGTTTAATTACCTAGGAGGTGCAAGCAGTTCCCCTACGACCTGGAGATCATCTTGTCCTTGATCCGATTGATCATCCCCGCTTTTGTTCATCTGCAGCTTCACCAAGCAGTCACAGACTCCTTCAACCTGCTCTCAGCATGCAACTCAGCAGCCTTCTCCCTCCCAGTTGGACATCCTGTACTCACCCAGTAATCAGTATATTGGGCCAGACACTGCTCATTCATGATATAAGATTGTCAAGTTCCTGAGCAAGTGAGTGGTGACAAACTCAGCATCAGATAAAAGCCCATTATAATAAACAAGCAAAATATATGCTAACATAACCAATTAACCACACCTTCACTCATGTCATGGAAATGGATTCACGCTGAACATATTACAAGTCATATGCTGTTGGTTTCCTAGCCAAACCAAACTTGTCACCCTGAACTTTCCATATGTTCAATAATCAGCATAATAAAACTTTTTCTTCCCTTCTTCCCTTCTTTATTCTTGGTGACAAACTTTTTCTTCCATACGTTCAAACAGCCGATTCCGTTATTTTGATAAATGAGTTCATTTCGCAACCAAACAAAAATTCACAAATGTACCGATAGAAAGAAAACCACACAAAACAACAACTGAACTTGTGTTAATTTGAGATAACAGAGAAGCACCATAGAAGTTGGAGAAACAAAATAAAATACAAGTCACTACTACAAATAACAGTGCAACAACAATAATTGGAAAACAGAATGAGAGAATTAAGAAGTACCATCATCATCTTTTCTCAGACAGATGAAACTAGGGCAAATGGAAGCCACAATTGTCAGTATGACATTAACCAAGCTCGAAGGGCCCACCATCTGTTCTGAAGTGATGCCTGGAATGTAATTCAGCCAAACAGGAACTCCCTGAAAGGAGAGGTACATAAGAGGCAACAACACTAAGAACACTAGGTAATCTGAACATGCAAAATATATTTTTAAACTATTCCCACCTTTTGGAGGAAATATTTCAGCATTGACAGGATAAAGAAGGAAACAAGCAATTACCTGAGGCTCCATTAAGCACAAACATAAGGCTCATTCCTAATAAGAACATGAAGACCAACATGCTGAGCCATAATAGTACTACAAACAACCAGTACCAAGGAAAAAAAGAAAACCGTTAACAATCTAAAAATTACAACAAAAAATATGAAAATAAAGAGGAGATTGAATGTGTAAGAAAGTATTACTTTGACCAGGTTCAGGTTCATGCCATTCCAGAAAACGTAAATCTGAATTACATTTTATCCTCCTTCTTTGGCCTTTTCACTAAGAGCTGATCACATCTGTATCAGCAAACCTACAAACAAACAAACAAAAAGAAAAAACACAGCCAGATTGAAGAAACACAAAAACAACAGACTGAGACAAACAAAATAATAACCCAAATTGGTAGCGTTTCTTTTGTTACCTCTGGGCGGTGGAGTAATGAATAGGCAATTGGAAAGACCCAGAAAAAATAATCCTTCTTTGCCTGTTAATGGTTATTTCCTTGCAGTCATATCCGATACTGGCATTAGCATGATACAAATTGAGAAGTTGAAAAACAGAGGCATACATAAACCGGGCACGCTTCACTGCAAAAGCTAAGGTTGCATTCACAAATCTGGAGAGCATTAGCAGCATTGTTGTGATCAAACGGCACAAGCTCACAAGTGACAAGGCAGCAGAAGGTCAGTCTTTGTTTATTTTGCCCCAGACACTCCACTCTTTCAGGGAATAGGACTGCCATGTTCCTGAGTTGAGTGATAAATGCAGCATCAGATAAAAGCCCTAGAGTAGACAAACAAGAACATTCTAATATGATTACACCTTCACTCATGTCATAGCAACAATGGACTTCGGGCTGAACACTTTACAAGCCATATGCTATTAGTTTCATCAAGAAAAGTGCTTCCTAGTTTTTCACCCTGAACTTTCCAATGTCAAAGAGTCGCAAGATGACGCTTCTTTCATACTTTCTTTCTTTATTTAATTGCTATGATGAAACAGTTAATTCTGTAAATGGGTTTTTTGCCCAACAGAGAACTGTAATAATGTACCAATATAGAAAGAAAACCACATAAAAGGTACAAACCATGATGTGAAAAACTGGAGATCATCTTTTCCTTGATCTGGTTGATCAGCCCTGTCTTCGTTCATCTGCAGCTTCACTAAAGCAGTCACCGACACCTTCAACCTGCTCTCAGTGTGCCACTCAGCGGCCTTCCACCTGACAGTTTGACATCCTCATGTAGCAGCATATTCCATAGGTGTATCTCAGCTTATTTTGTGTGAGACATTCCGCTCATTCACGATATGAGATTGGCACGTTCCTGAGTAGTGAAAAACGCAACATTAGATAAAAGCCCATTATTATAAACAAGCAAAGATATACCAACATAACCACACCTTCACTCTTTTCATGGAAACAAAGGACTTCAGGCTGAAAACTTAACAAGTACCTTGCTGTTGGTTTCCTAGCCAAACCAAACATTTCACCCTGAACTTTCCAATGTTCACAAAACAACATGGTAAAACTTTTTCATCCCATCTTTATTTCTTTATCATTCTCAAACAGCGAAATCTTTTATTGTAATAAATGTGTTTCATTTCGCAACCAAAAACAAAACTGCATAAATATACCAATATTGAAAGAGAACCACGCCAAATAACCACTGAACTTGTGTCAGTTTGAAATAACAGGGAAGCGCCATGGAAGTTGGAGAAGCAAAATGAAATACACGTTAGTACTGAAGATTACAGTGCAAAAATGAATTGAAAAAGAGAAAGGGAGGATTAACAAGTACCATCACCATCTTCCGCAAACAGGGGTGAAACTAGGGAGGCCACGTGTAGTATCAAAATTGTGGCAGGCCATGATTGTCAATTTTGAGTATACTTTCAACCGGATTAAAGAGTAGTAACTGACAGAGAAACAAAATGTGCAGTCAATAAAGAGAACCACGTGTAGTATCAAAATGCATATGTTTAACATTACAATTTGCATCAATATTCAAACAGCTTAGGAAGCACTTATGTTCATGACCTAATATTTTAACTCTAAATGAGACGTATTCGCCTAACTTCGACATGCTGAGATCTTGACATCCAAAATTGCCATGCAATCACAATTATGATATGATCAGACAATAACAGCCAACGGAATTATGAATGCATATAGAAAAATTACATCCAAGGAGTGCCCAAAAGTGTTGACATCTCAAATTACTATGGTATAGTACGTAGTTGGGTTCACAAAATAACAGCTGAAGGATTTGCAAAATCACATAAAAAGGAGAAATTACACTGAGCGACATCCACAATTCTGACTTTTTTGGTCAAACACCCTTCAACTTGTAGTGAAAGCATAAAAAGCAGGGACTGAATAATAATTAGTACATTAGACTTATCAAGTGACCATTGATTTTATTCTACTCCATCACATCAATCTCCAAAAGAGAAAAAGAGGAAGAAAAAAAAAAGGACAAAAACAAGCAATTCTTAATTAAACAAATGAGACATAATCATCTAGGGTTCCCTAATCTCGATTAAACTTCTCTAAAGTGAACATAATAAAATGTTAATCAAATTCAAACATTATATGTAATACATGAATCCACATATTAATTTGAAGAGATAAGATATTACAAGTGTGAAATGAACTGCTCCAGAACATGCTTGATTTCGCACAATTAATTTAAATATCATATCAATTCACGAGAAAATCTATCATTTTACTTTATCTCAATCGAAATTAGACATCACGGAATTGAAGTTAATCATTAGAGAAAAAAGGCAATTATGATTCATAATAGGAGAGAGATATAGAGATTACCGATACAGAAGGGGCCAAAGAGGGTTTCATTTCGCAAAAATGGGTTCCCTTGGCAACAGACATGAAACTACACAAAAGAACAATTACAATTTGTGTACAGAAAATGCAAGTTACTACTAACAAAATTCAGTGCAACAATAATGAATTGAGTAGGAAAAAGAGAAAGGGGGAAATAATAAGTACCATTGTCATCTTCGTTCAACTAGGGCACCGGGAACCCACAATTTCTCGCTTGCCATCGCGAAATGTTGAGGTTTATAGAATTAGGGTTTGCGGTTTCGAAATTAGGGTTTGCGGTTTCGAAATTAGGGTTTGTATGTTAAAAATTGGGTTTGTCGCAGAAAAGAAGTTGTGATCGATGGGTGAGGGTTTTAGAGAGGAGAAACTTGAAGATGGGTCTCGATTTTAGGGTTAAGAATCGAATTAACATGAGAGAGAGAGAGAGAGAGAGAGAGAGAGAGAGAGAGAGAGAGAGAGAGAGAATTGAATTGTGGAAACTGATTTGAGAGGAAGGAAATGAGAGAAGATTGATTTGATATGATTGAGCGACGTGGTGAAGAAGAGTGAGTATATATCGTGTATGTTTAGAATGGCGGTGAACTACTAAAAAGGGCGGGGTTCTAAATTCTCAACGGATCTTTTTTTCTATCTAGCTGTCAATTTAACAACAATTTCCTGATGACGGTTGTCGGTGACATGGTCAAGGTCGGTCCACTCAACTTCACGCGGTAATTCCACCTGTATACCTCACGCGGTAATTGTTTTGGGCCAACTGGATTAAAGTGAGCTGGATCCTTTGCGGTAAAGAATTTGAGATAGGATTCGGCTCACATTTCGTGCCCTTTTAACTTTTCACCATGGTTGTTTTCTTTCGTTTTTTTTTTTGTTTTTTTTTCTTTGTGTTGAATTAACATCGTCAATTTCAAACTTGGGAACTTACCAAAAAAATAAATAAATATTTAACCTTCAAATATAGACTTGCAATGTTAGGTACCTAGAGTATTAGATCCCTAACACCGATTATTAAAGGTTCTAATAGGGTACTTTCAATATTTAAGGGTCCAATGTAAAAGTCTAATTTGAGGTCCCTTTAAAATACAATTTTTCTCCAACTCTTTCTAAACATGAAGAATATGAACTTCTCTCCTTTGTTGTATTCTCAAAGTACAAATTTTTTTTTCAAGTGTGGATTGACCTCCTAAATTTTGGGACCCTGTAACGCCGTCTTGAGAGCCGGCTATGGATTTTGGTATCATTTTTTACTTATTTGGTTTATACTGTTATAAGTGAGCATTACTATTATCTTGTAAATATGTTATGAATTACATGTTGATGATGATGAGCACTGCCCAACTAGAAGAGGAGAATCTTAACATGCCAAAATCATTATCTTGATAGTCCAACTAATTCACCTAATATTTTTCGCCCACTATCATATGTTAGGTCTTGACGATCATTTTTTCAACAAATCCTTAAACTATTTCAATTTTTTAAGTGTATGTTAGGATTTTAAATAGTGATAAATCTCATAGCACTGCACACTGACGCACATCATGATTTCTAGTTACATTGACTTCCTGTAAGATTTCTCAAATCACTAAAGAATCACAGATAATTAAACACTTGTCTTTGAGTCCTTAATAGTCAAAAGTAAATTAATACAACTTAAATCATCTCAACACCACCATAGACACTACCAAAAAGCCCACATTCTAATATAGAAAAGAGAACTACCTTCCATTTCGTATTGCTAATAGTAAAATCTTTACAGCAAAAAAACAAAAGTGAAAAACCAGTTTTCCTGTAACAGATACTTCTGAGCATAACAGTGTTGGCCTTCAAAGTAATCAAGCTGAATGAACGGATTTTCTTGATGCAGGATGCTTCACTGGAGCATCGAACTGCAACCTGTACCACAAGCTCTTTTATCATATTCTGCATTTCTTCTTGCACCAGTCCAGTCTCACTGTCTCACCATTTCCCTGACACTGTCGCAGGTCCCGTTCCCATTCTTAGCACCAAAAACGAATATCCAGCACCTCGAATCCATACCTGACAATACAATACAATGAAAACTTCTGGAGGCAAAAGAAGCATTAGGTGAGGACATTTATAGGGATCCTTGCAAAGAGTAAAAAAAAACAAAGGTGACTAAGCACTAGGCAGCTGATAACCATAATAAGAAATAACCAAGAGTAAATAGAGAATAACAGTCCACGATTGTTACCCAACAAGCTTTCTGACAAGGTACATGGAAAAGGCTTCACGAAGTTGTAATTGCTCGAGTTATTCTTCTTGCAATATGTCCTTGTTTCGATTCCACCTGTCTGTTCTTGAGGTAGTCGATGGAGCTAGCAAGGAATGAGGTATGTATACACGTCCAGGCAAGCCAAATGACTGCTTTCCTCAACCCTATGCAAATGAGCAGCAGGTTTGCAATCTCCCTGATTTTAATCTCATTACCAAGGTGTTTTCAAGTCTTCCCAATCTTGCTACTGACCAAGACTGGTTAGTAAACGGGTAAGAAAAAAAGAACCAAAAAAATCAAATCACATCTCATATCTGAGTATATCATGTTCTCTGTATCTAGAAAGTACTAATGGGTGTGAACGTATGATCCACTACGTATTCCATGGAACGCGACCTTAACACTTTATCATCATCAGTAAGGGGCACATGATCAATTGCGTGCATTTCAGCTTCAATTCTACAACAGATGAAACATAGGAGAGAAGACTCGTTAGTATCCATCAGTAATTCCAAATTTAAATACATTTTGCAGGAATTCTTCAAAAATTGACTATAAATAACAAAGCAAAGTTGCCAATTTGGAGGAGATAACAAAGACAGGCATGGAAAGTAAGAAATTAAATTAACTGGTGCTTCTATATCACAACAACCTTGAAAAATAATAATAAAGCAATAATTCATAATTCCCAAGTAAAAAAGAAATAAAGTGGTCTACTAAAAGTGCATACATATGTCACTAGAAAAAACCAGATTTGCATCCGACGAAATCGGTCGCAGAACAGCCAAAGTCAGTTGCAAAAATGAATAGTGACCGAGAGCAACCAACTGGAATCAAACTCAAATACCCTGGTCGCTAAATGACTTTTTGCGTCCGCAGGAAGCAGTTGCAGAATTTTGTGTCCACCTCTCAGCCGCTTATTGCAGACGCAATTTTTGCTTTTGCAACCAACTTTTGCAGTTGCCGATTGATAATGCCAGACGCAAATTGATTTTTGTGAAATAAAAAAAATACAGCAACCACATAATTGGTGATCGCTGATGTCTTACTGGTTTGAGGTGAAAAAAGACCCATTTAATTGATGTATGATAAATTAGAATACTACAGAGGTTCTCCAAAACAAAAAGAAATCAATGGTACAGAGAAGATTGATAAAATCACAATATGATAAAATTACAACATAACTGACATTTGTTGAGCTTTTCCACAGATCTTAAATGCAAACACCATAAATCCTTCATAACCTGAAATGACAAAGATATGAACATTAATATGGAAACCACTTGTATGAACATTAATAAACAAAAAACTAGTAATTTAAACATCTGAAGTGTCTCAATGTATGGAAACCACTTGTATGAACATCTATTATCTATAATTACATACCGACATCAAGAGCAACTTATCTGACAACTATAACGGAGGGAAAACAGGAATCAGAAATCGATATCGAAGACATAATTTTTTTTGAGAGGTCGAATTAGATGAGGGCATAAGCAGTCCAAATAACTCCATTAGCAAACCTATTCAAGAACAATGTTGGAGGCACCTGATGACCAATCACCATGAGTTTTCACATTGACTTTAACAAAACTCCATTGAGCAGGCTGTTTTCATAACCAAATCAACAGTAGGAAACCAAGCACCAAAAATGAAAATTGTAAATACTTACTGCTAAGAAGAAGGATGATCAACAATGTCAATTACGATAAACTGAACATATAGGGAAGTTCTGAACCTCAGCTACCTTGATCCAATACTACTCTCGTGACCTGCAAAATCCCAAAAGAGAACCAAACCAGAATATTTACCACAAAATGCCAAGTACATACAGGCATACAGCTAGGAGGAGCAAAGGAACATGGTCACCACCAACAGCTCCAAATCTTCATGTTTTACATACCAGACTATAGAAAACTAAGGAAAATGATGTCACAAGGCAAAATATAAAGTATCATTTGAGAAACTGCAAAAGAAATAAAAAGAATATATTCAATCACCAATAAACAACTAAATCATCAATGAAGCACCGAAACGTGATTCAAGTCGCGTTTCGCGTTTCCGAAACGTTTCGAAACGCGAAACGCGATCGAAACGCTTTCGAAACGCCCGAAACGTCAGACATTTGGCGAAACGCACGGGAAACTCTCGATTGACGAAGAAACGCGCGCGAAACGCTGAGAGAAACGTTTCGAAACTTTAATTTCCAGAAAAAAAAAAATATATATATATATATAAAACCATTTTTTTTCTTCTAAACCCTAACCCGACACTCTCTTCTCTCTCCTTCTCTCTCTTCTCTCCAACGGCTGTGCCTGAGAGCGGTTCTACTCAAGCTTCTTCTCCGGCGACTCTGAAGGTTCTTCTCCGGCGATTCTCAAGCTTCTTCTCCGGCGACTAGTGGTTCTTCTCAAGTAATTTTATTTTTTGATTTCTTCATCTCCTCTCTTTTCTCATTCCTTCCTCTCCTCTCTTTTCTTTTTATTTTCTGTTTAATTTCGTTTTTTTATGCTCTTTGCTTTCTGTTTATGTTTTGTTTGATTTCATTTATGTTATTTCACTTATTTGCTTTCTGTTTCTCTCTTTTCTTCATGTTCTTTTTAATTTCTGTTAATTTCCTCTCATCTCTTTTCTTTTTATTTTCTGTTTAATTTCGTTTTTTATGCTATTTGCTTTCTGTTTATGTTTTGTTTGATTTCGTTTATGTTATTTCACTTATTTGCTTTCTGTTTCTCTCTTTTCTTCATGTTCTTCCTCTCCTCTCTTTTCGTTTTTAATTTCTGTTTATGCTTGATGCTAAATTGCTAATTAACCTATGTAGTTGTTTTCATTTCTATTTGCGTTTGTAGTGTTTTTTTTTTGAAACTTGAACTATGTATTTGTCTTCGTTTCATTAAAAGAATCGTTGTTATCTTGATGGAATAATTATTTTCTGTTTTTTTAATATATTTTTTTAATATATTTTTTGTGGGGACGTTTCCGCGTTTCCGGCATTTTTGAGAATTGACGTTTCACGTTTCGCGTTTCCGCGTTTCACGTTTCCGTGCAACCTTGTAAATCATGCTCATAACAAATGACAATGAAACGCAGACAAAAACACATCCTCAACTAACTCAGACAAACAGATTATCAACAATTACAGCAACCAGAAAATGCAAGCATAATAAAAAAGAAATGGACATTGAGAGAGGAAAAACTTATTTCATTGCCGAATCCTGCCATTTAAAATATGATCCTTAAAAGATAAACAGAGACTGATTGATTGACCAGGGACAAACAGCATGGACCCCAGACATGGTTGCTGATATCAAATGATTCAAATCACCAACTGCACAATACAGAAACCCCAATAAGACAATTAAAAAAGCCAAAGCCTTTCTTTTGAAATAAATTCCCAATTGCTGTAAACATTTGATAAACAATATAAATCAACAAATTGCCAAGGAGTTCGGCTAATCATAAAAGGCTTCATAATCAGGAACCATATGCTAATCAGTATTCTCAACAAGCTGAGGAAGTCGTTTATCCGGGAGCCATTTGCAAGCCCAATATCAGATTAACATGACAGGAAGCTAAAATACTTAAAAGAGTGCAGAGGAAACTGGTCATCACCAACAGCACAAAATCTTCAGCAAGAAATATGTTTGAAGTTTTGATGTTCCGCAGAATGATTACACAGCTGATATAGACACGAGAATAATTTGAGCAGTTACAAATGCAACTAGAGTGATTTCATATTCAGAGAGCTTACAAATTTACAACTAGAACTAAGACAAGAGATATCAACTGAACAAGTTAGTTGCTTCAAGTAAAATATATCAAGGGATAACCAAATTACCAGCCAATTTCAAGTTTTACAAGGCAAGTAGGCAACATCAGGGGTCATCGTTGAGTTACATCAGGGGTCATCGTTGAGCTTTACAAGGCAAGTAGGCAAGTAGGCAACTGAGCAATTTTCTATAGATATTGGGTTACATCAGGGGTCATCGTTGAGTCCCTTTTTATTCGCAACCGTTATGGATGAGCTCACTAAGACTATTCAGGGGGATGTGCCTTGGTGTATGTTGTTTGCCGACGACATTGTTTTGATAGACGAGACTAGAGAAGGTGTTAATGCCAAACTAGAACTTTGGCGGGATACACTAGAGTCAAAGGGATTTAAGTTAAGTCGGACAAAGACCCTTCTAGAACTTACGGCGAGATTGATGATGACGTGACTCATCGTATCAGAACAGGGTGGCTAAAGTGGAGGAGTGCAACAGGAGTTCTATGTGACAGAAAAATTCCACTAAAACTTAAAGGCAAATTCTATTGTACAGCCATCAGGCCAGCTATGCTATATGGGGTGGAGTGTTGGCCAGTGAGGCAGGTGCATATGCAGAAGATGCGGGTGACCGAGATGAGGATGCTTCGCTGGATGTGCAACTCTACAAGAAGAGATAAAATTAGGAACGAAGTGTTGAGAGGCAAGGTGGGAGTGACCGATATTGACAACAAGATGCGAGAAACAAGGCTTAGGTGGCTTGGGCATGTGAGGAGGAGACATCGAAATGCACCGGTGAGAAGGTGTGAGAGAATTATACTTAGAGACTGTAAACAAAGAAGAGGACGCCCGAAGAAGACTTGGGGAGAGGTAATCAGGCAGGATTTGACCCTTCTAGAACTTACCGAGGACTTGGTCCTAGATAGGAAATTATGGCGTAGTAGGATTCGTGTAGAGGATCCTCGTTAGATTATGGTTTTTTGCATTGGCTAGTACTAGAGGTTGATTCATTTTGTTTATAGCCTGTAGTGTATTCTTCACTTTATGTTGTTCATTTAGTAATATCTTGTGTTAGTATGTTTACTGCTTTACTTCTCTTGCCCTTTTGATCATCCTTTATTGCTTTTTTTATTACCAAAAAAAAAAAAATAAAAAAAATAATCCTTTTTGCAAATGTATTTAAAAAAGAAAAAAAGTTTTTGTGGGTCTTTCGGAAACAGTCTCTCTTCTAGGCGACTAGTTAGGGGTAAAACTGCGTACATCTGGACCTCCCCAGACCCCGCCGTAGGAGGGATACTTACTGGGTTGTTGTTGTTGTGTTGTTGTACAAGGCAAGTAGGCAACATATAAGGAATCATTTGACAGTGATATTCATGACAGTGAAATGCAGACAAAACTATCCAACTATCCTCATTGTGACTCAGACAAAGATATTATCAGCAATTACACTAATACAATCAATAAGCATACCGAAATTGCAAGCATAATCGAAAAGTAACACAACACAAGAGAACCCTAAGCCGTCTTTCATTAATCTCCTCATATATTCCGCCTAGACCTACAATATCTTCTTTCTAGCTCACCCTTAGGCAACAACCAAGCTGACCTCTCACATTTTTGAATTATTTTTCATGCGGAAAATATACTAATGCATTAGATAAATTTCAAATTATTAAAATTTTACTCAATTTTACTAAAAGCCAAATCAATTGTATTGAACAAAACTCAGCTCAGGCAAATGCCAGTTTTTAAGGATAAGTTTGTGACACAGCCACTCACTTGTGTTGTTCATGTAACTCAATTAGAACTTCTGGAGGCAAGAGAGAAGTTGCTTCAGTAAATAAAAGATTTAGTCACTGCAAAGAGTAAACAAAGTGGCATTCAGCTGGGAACCATGGCGAAAACAAGAAAGTAAGAGAATGCTCTAGCCTCCAGGATTGTTACCCAGCAAGCTTTCTGGGGGATTGAACGTGTAAGATGTGATTACATGGCCAAGCTCAGGTTCAATCCCGTTCACAATCAATCCACCTCCTTTGGCCTTTTCAATAAGATCTGGTCGCGTTCGAATCAACAAACCTACAAACCAAACAAACAGAAAAAAAACATACACAGATTGAAGAAACACAAAAGCAACAAACGGAGTCACGAAAATAACAAGACACATTGGTAGCATTTCTTTATTACCTCAGGGCAGGGGAGTAATGAATAGACAAATGAATAGACCAAGAAAAAAGAGGATTGACAAGCAAAGACGTTCTAATGTAGTTACAACATCACTCATGTCACAGCAATAATGCACTTTCAGGTGAAAATATTACAAGACATATGCTATTGGTTTCCTGACTTTCCTCGATACATAATACTTCTTAAGTTTTCGCCCTGAACTTTAGAATGTCAAAAAATCAACAAGATGATGCTTTTCATACTTTCTTTCTTTATTTAATTGCTATGCTAAAACAGTTGATTCTGTCAACGGGGTTTCTTTGCACAACAGAAAATTGCAATAATGAACCAATATAGAAAGAAAACCACATAAAGATACGATTCCTGAATTCATATACCTGAACCATGCCCCTAAGGGCCTAACCTAGCAAAAATGAACGCAGAAATCAATCAACAACTATCAACTGATAACTCCCATTTCCCTTCCTTCTAATTAAATTTGATGCCATCCTGTTATAGTTAAAGTGCAGGAATTTGTATCAACTTAAAGTGCAAGCATTGTGTCGACATAGTAACCATTGAAGCTCCAAAGTAGAATGAAAATCATCCCAAATACATCAACAATAGCGGATACCAACCCCAATCTAAAAGAAGTAACAAACACTCCACTTCGACATAGCAAACCCCACTAGTTCAGAAAGTAGGTACTATTTTCTGAAAACCATTTATCATTCCTCCAAAAACAAGTCAAATTATGTCAACACAGCTAAAAAAAACAAAGACATAACACAGAGGCCTAAAACCCTATTGAAAATAAACTCCAAACTGGTCATCACATCAACACAGTGAAAAAATGAAGTGTACAATGAAAAAGCAAGTATCCAATTTCCAATAGATAGAGCAATGAATATTGTACTCCAAACACACACAAAATCCAATGAATAATAAGAGTAGAGGGTACATACTAATTATACACAACTTCAATTACCCACTTAGATGTTTAGCACATAATGCCTGCAAAAATTGCAACCCTTCTATCAATAATCAAACCACCAGATCCCCCAAATCTTTAATTGAAGAAAATGCAATAAGAAAGTTCTAAAAAACATTGCTTACTTTAATTATCTAGGAGGCGCAAGCAGCTCCCCTACAACCTGGAGATCATCTTGTCCTTGATCCGGTTTATCATCCCAGCTTTTGTTCATCTGCAGCTTTACCATAGCAGTCACAGACTCCTTCAACCTGCTTTCAGCCTGCAACTCAGCGGCCTTCCACCTCCCAGTTTGACATCCTGTACTCCCCCAGACTATATTGTGCCAGACACTCTGCTTATTTACGATATAAGATTGTCATGTTCCTGAGTAAGTGAGAAGTGACAAACGCAGCATCTGATAACAATTATAATAAACAAGCAAATATACGCCAACATAACCACACCTTCACTCATGTCATGGAAACAACGGACTTCAGGCTGAATATATTACAAGTCATATGTTGTTGGTTTCCTAGCCAAACCAAAAGCTTCACCCAGAACTTTCCATTTGTTCAAAAATCAACATAATGAAAATTGTTCTTCCCTTCTTTATTTCTTTGTTATTCTCAAACAGCTGATTCCTTTGTTGTAATAAATGAGTTTCATTTCGCAACCAAAAACAAAATTGCATAAATGTACTGATAGAAAGAAAATCATACAAAACAACCCTGAACTTGTGTTAATTTGAGATAACAGAGAAGCGCCATGGAGATTGGAGAAACAAAAAAAAAATACAAGTCACTACTACAAATTATCGGGCAACAACAATAATTGGAAAAAAGAATGGGAGAATTAACAAGTACCATCGTCATTCCTCAGATGGGGTGAAACTAGGGCAAATGGCAGCCATAATTGTCAGTATGACATTGACCAAACTCGAAGGGCCTTTCATCTATTCTGAAGTTGATGTCTGGAATGTACTTCAGCCAAAAAGGAACCTCCTGAAAGGAGAAAAAAAATAAGAGCCAACAACACTAAAACACCAGGGTAATGTAAAGAAGCAAAATATATTGTTAAACTATTCCCCACCTTTTGGAGGAAATATTTCACTATTGAAAGGATAAAGAAGGAAAAGAGCAATTACCTGAAGTTCCATTAAGCACAAACATAAGGCTCATTCCCAATAAGAACATAAAGACCAGCATGCTAAACCATGAATATCACGAAGTCATACCTCCCCTAAAAATAGTACTACAAACAACCAGTACCAGGAAAAAAACAAAACTGTTAACAATCTCAAAATCACAAAAAAAAAAAAAAAAGGAAAATGCAGAGGAGATTGAATGTGTAAGACATGATTACTTTAGCCAGCCTCAGGTTCATGCCATTCCAGAGAATGTAGATCTGAATTACACTTTATCCTCCTTCTTTGGCCTTCTCATTGAGATCTGATCACATCTGTATCAGTAAAAACAACAAACTAAGACAAATGGAAAATAATAACACAAATTGGTAGCCTTTCTTTTGTTACCTCTGGGCGGTGAAGTAATGAATAGACAATTGAAAAGACCCAGAAAAAATAATCCTTCTTTGCCCATTAATGGTTATTTCCTTGGAGTCATATCCAATACTGGCATTAGCAAGATACAAGATGAGGAGTTGAAAAACAGAGGCGTATATGAACCCAGCACGCTTCACTGCAAAAGCTAAGGTGGAATTCACAGGTTGCTGCCTTCCTGGAGAGCATTAGCAGCATCGCCGTGATCAAATGGCACAAGCTCACAAGTGACAAGGCAGCACAAGGTGATTGTACCGGACACTCCACTCTTACAGGGTATAGAACTGCCAAGTTCCTGAGTTGACTGACAGACGCAGCATCAGATAAAAGCCCTAGAGTAGACAAGCAAGGATATTCTTTTTTCAGAAAACCTCTTATCATTCCTCCAAAAGCAAGTCAAATTATGTCAACACTACTAAAACAGACAATACATAACACAAGCCCCTTAAACCCCAGTTGAAAATAAACTCCGAACTGACCATCACATCAACAAAGTGAAATGAGTGTACAATGAAAAGTAATCATTAAACAAAAAATAAATCTGCAAAGTATCGATAGAGTAATGAATACTGACCTTCAAATACAGAAAAAATCCAACGAACAATACGATAAGGGGGTATCATACAAATTAAACACTACTTTAAGTTCCCATTTAGATTTTAAGCACATAATGCCTGTAGAAATTACAGCCCTTATATCAATAATCAAACCATCAGATCGACCAAATCTTTATTGAAAATGCAATAAAAAAGAAGTTCCAAAACAAATTACTTAGTTTAATTACCTAGGAGGCAGAAGCAATTCCCATACAGCCTGGAGATCATCTTGTCCTTGATCTGGTTGATCAGCCCCGTCTTCATTCGTCAGCAGCTTCACCAAAGCAGTCACCGACACCTTCAACCCCCTCTCAGTGTGCCACTCAGCGGCCTTCCACCTCCCAGTTTGACATCCTGGTGTAGCAGCATACTCCATAGCTGTATCTCAATTATTTTGTGCGAGACACTCTGCTCATTAACGATATAAGATCGGCACGCTCCTAAGTAGTTAAAAACGCACCATCAGATAAAAGCCCATTATATAATAAACAAGCAAAGATAAACCAACATAACCACACCTTCACTCATGTCATGGAAACAACAGACTTCAGGCTGAAAACTTACCAAGTCATATGCTGTTGGTTTCCTAGCCAAAACACAAAAAAAAATCACCTTGAACTTTCCAATGTTCAAAACACAACACAACTTCTTTATTTCTTTGTTATTCTCAAAACAGCTGTTTCCTTTATTGAATGTGTTTCATTCGCAACCAAAAACAAAATTGTATAAATGTACCGATGTAGAAAGAGAACCACGCAAATAACAGAAAAGCGTCATGGAAGTTCGAGAACAAAATAAAATACAAGTCAGTACAAAAGATCACAGTGCAACAATGAATTGGGAAAGAGAAAGGGAGAATTAACAAGTACCATGGTCATCTTCCTCGAACAGGGGTGAAACTAGGGCAAATGGCAGACCACAATTGTCAGTTTGGAGTATTCTTTCAATTGGTCTAAAGGATGGTAACTGACAGAGAAACATAATGTGCAGTCAATAAAAAAGAACACATAGTATCAAAATGCATACGTTTAACTTCACAATTTGCATCAATATTCAAACAGCTTAGGCAGCACTAACGTTCATGGGCTAATATTTTACCTCTAAATGAGATGTATTCGCCTACAAATGTTCTAAGCACATGATGAAAGTGCAAACTTCGACAAAGTTGCCATGGAACCAAAATTATGATATGATCAGAGTATCAGACAATAACAGCCAACAGAATTATAAATGCATGTCGAAAAATTACATCCAAGGGTGCTCAAAAGTATTGACATCTCAAATTTCTATGATATAGTAGTTAAGTTCACAAAATAACAGCTGAAGAATTTGGAAAATCACATTAAAAGGAGAAATTACACTGAGAGACATCCATAATTCATACTATTTTGGTCAAACACCTATTAACTTATAGTGAAAGCATAACAAGCAGGGATTAAACAATAACTAGTACATTAGACTTTATCAAGTGGCCACTGATTTTATTCTACTGCATCACAGCAATCTTAGAAAAAAAAAAAAAAGAAGAAGAAAAAAAAAGGGACAAAAACAAATGATACAAAGTTCAATCTAGGCTTCCCTAATTTTGACTTAACTTTTCAGAAGTGAACATAAATAAAATGCATATCAAATTCAAACATTTTATGTTGTACATGAATCCACATTTTAATTTGAAGAGATAAGATACCAAAACAAGCTTGATTTCGCACAATTTTATTTTAAATCATATCAATTCACGAGAAAATCTAGCATTTTTGTTTATTTCATCGAAAATTGACATCACGGAGTAGAAATTAATCATCAGAATATAGGCAATTAAGATTCTGAATAGGAGAAAGATGTAAAGATTACCGATACAGAAGGGGGAAAATAGGGTTTGATTTCGCAAAAAAAAAAATGGACAAAAGAATACTCCAAACTAACTACAGTGCAACAACAATAAATTTAATAGGAAAAAGAGAAAGAGAGAAATAATAAGTACCAATGTCATCTTCGTTCAACTAGGGCACCGGAAAAGCCACAATTCCTCGCTCCCCATCGCGAAATTCTTGTTGAGGTTTATCAAATTAGGGTTTGCTGTTTCAAAATCAAAACCCTAACCCTAACTTAATGAAATTACGAAGATGATAAAAATTAAGGAGAGAGGTTACCGTTGAAGTTGAAGGAACCGCATCCGTCGATTATTTTCTGTCGTCTGACTGGCTGGAGAGAGAATGTGAGAATGAGTGAGAGAATGAGAGAGAGTAGCGGGAGAGTTTAAACGATGAATAATGGGAAAGTGGCAGTGCGTGGGTCGTAATATATATAGCGAAAGAACACGAGGTCCCAAAGTCTGTTGCAGCCTCCTCTCTAAAGGATTATGGCTCTATTGCTCTTTGCAATATGATTTACAAAATTCTTTCAAAGTTATTTGCTAATAGGCTGAATCCCCTACTTAAAAATTTTATCAGTCCGCTTCAAGCGATTTTTGTGCCAGGTAGACTCATCTCCGACAACACAATCCTGGTGCAAAAAATACTACACACAATGAAAAAGCAGAAAGGTAAAAGGGGACTCATGGCTTTGAAGGTGGATATGGCAAAGGCATATGATAAGATAGATTGGGGATTCTTGCTGTGTGTGATGAAGAATATGGGATTTGACAGCAAGTTTGTGGGAATGATCGAACAATGCATCTCGTCAACTTCTCTGTCTATTCTTATTAATGGGTCGCCCCATGGTTTCATTCAACCGCAAGGAGGAATCCGTCAAGGAGACCCTCTCTCCCCTTTCCTCTTTGTGATTGCAATGGAAACTCTGTCACGTTTATTCTTCAAGGCCCAAAACAGCGGCCTGATCAGTGGCATCGCAATAGACAGAAAGTGTGATGGTATTTCGCATCTGCTGTTTGCGGATGATTTGGTTGTGTTCTCAAGAGCCAATGAAAATAATGCTGATGCCATCATCAATGCTCTTGATAAAATGGAGAGTTGGAGCGGATTAGCCGCCAACAAACAAAAATCTTGTGTTTATTTCAGTCCGAATACCAGTTATGTCGTAAAGGGAAGATTGAAGGGGCAATTGAACTTGAGCTCAATGGATAAGGATGCGGTGTACTTGGGGATGCCGTTTTTCAGAAACAGTGGAAAAAGAAAACGTTTTCAGTACATTATGGAAAAGCTGAAAGATAAATTGAAAACATGGAAGGCCAAAACTCTTTCCTTTGCTGGCAGGACAACTATGATTCAAGCGGTGACTACAGCTCTACCTAACTATGTGATGGCATCGAACTCCGTGAGCACTATGCTGTGTAAAGACATGGATGCAACTATTCATGATTTTTGGTGGGGCAAGGAGGAGAATAAGAGGGGAATTTACTTGAAGTCATGGGCTTCAATCTGCTGCCCGAAATCGTTTGGTGGGCTGGGCATTAGGCGAATGAATGACACAAACAAAGCACTCCATTCAAAGTTAGCATGGCATCTGTTCTCAAATGATAAAAGATTATGGGTACAACAGTTTCTAAAGAAGTACTGCTCCAGACACAGCTTCCTCCAGGTTAGTCCTCTCCCATCCGACTCGCAGCAATGGAGGGACATCTTGCTGGATAGAGATATTATAAGAATTGGGGGCTGGTGCTTGGTTGGGAACGGGGAAACCATCAACCCATGGGTGGATCCGTGGGTACCAGGCCGTGAGGGATTTGTCCCGAAAGCAAAGGAGGATGTGGATATAACAATTTTCAAGGTTAGTGATTGTATTGAGAATAACCAGTGGGTTTCTAGTCTAATTAGAGAGCAATTTGAGGAACAATCTGCAAATGCTATCCTTGAAATCCCTCTCTCCGCGGCAGGTGAAATGGATTCTTTTTTTTGGATGTTTGAAAGGTTGGAAAACTTTTCTGTGAAAAGTGCATACATATTGGTGATCGAAGATAGAGTGGTGGCTCATGATGGTTTTAACCCTTCTTTCTGGAAGGAGCTGTGGAAACTAAAAGTACCTCAAAGAGTTCGTATTTTTCTGTGGAGAATCGCGTGGAAAGCTATCCCCTCAAAGGCCACACTTAAAGCTAGAATCCCTGCCATTGACGATTTGTGCTTATTCTGCAATGTTGACAGCGAGAGTGATGTTCATTTGCTTTTCACATGCCCGTTTGCCAGAAGTATTTGGATGCAAATATGTGGTCTGCGTACAGATTTCAACGAGAATTGGAGTATGAACTAGTGGATGCTTGAGATTTTTGCCCCCACTTTGAATCTGAGAGCCTCAATGGGAAGAGTGGAGGGTGAAAATTTTGCTAGACAAGCTGCGAATGTCCTTGACTCGCTCTGGTGGATGAGAAATCAAAAGCTCCACCAAGATCAACCAGCGGTAACCCAACAAGTTATTGAGCTGATCAAAAAAAGATGGCGTGAGTATGATGAGGTTTTTAGTGATACACCAGCTCAAGTTTCACCTGGCAAAGTTGTGGAATTTCTAGCAACGAATGGTAATGGAGGGAATATAGTCATGGTTGATGCTGCAGTACGCCAATCCAAATCCCACCTGTCATGGGTTTTGCGGGATAGCTCGGAGACGATCGTGAAAGCAGGAGCTGTGAGTGCTCATACAAATGACCCTAGTGTAGCGGAGGCTACTGCCATCCTCGAAGCTGCAAAAGTGATTGCGAATGATGGGAATCAGAATACCACTGTCCAAAGCGATGCAAAGCAGGTGGTTGACGATTTAAGAGAGGTAAACCGTTCCCATGGAAAACTAGATGGATTATGGAAGAAATTCATGTTTTTGTGCAGGCTTTTGATCTCAATGTAATATTTATTCCTAGAACGAACAATACTCTAGCTCACTCTTTTGCCGCTTGGGCGGCCTCCTCTAATTTTGAGGGTGTTCTTTACCCTGAGGAGTTCCGACTCGAATGCGGACTTTAGGTTGTATGTTTGTCTTTTTGATATTATCTTAATACAAACACGCAACTTTTAAACGAGAAAAAAAATATTGAAAGCCTGTGTTGGGCTGGCCCATTAACCGACTTAAGATCTGAATTTAATTCTCGTTGACTATTCTAACGCGGTTTACTATTGTTACCGTTACACCGCCCTAAGGCCCAGACTCATTTTCTCGATTTTGGGCCGGATTTAGATGGTTTTTGGAACAATACTTTAATAGTAATAGAACTACCCAAATGGCCCAATAAAGAGTTTATTTTCTATGGATAAATCAACAGGATGGCTTTCTTTGAGGGTATAGGATTGCTTCTTAAATCTTAATCCTCCCATGAACATTAGAACTTTTTTTTTCTTTTCTGAGGGATTTTTTTTTGATATATGAATTTGTTTTCCGTTGTGAACAAATAACGGAAAATGTGAACGGACATACATTTTTCTACTTAAAATGATTTTCAGCTGAAAATACTTTTCAGTTGAAAACGATTTTCTGTCTAACCAAACAGAGCCTTAATGGAATTTACTAAAATACATCTCACAAGTTTTCACTCCTTTCTTGTATTAAAAACCAGAATCGATAGAAGGTCCATGGAAATCATCCATCCGCGGACAAGGTTGCATCTGTTTTATCACACCTTTAAAAAAATTAATAAAAAATAAAATAATTAAAAAAATATCTGCTTAGCAAGGTTCATACTTCAGATATCTACATCAAGTGTCAATATTAGGTTCTAACATCATACATAATGATCTACCAGATAATACTAATCTAGGAAACTTTATCTGTTTATTAAGGTTCACAATTTAGATACATCAAGGGTTAATATTAGGTCCTAGAACTTATGTTGTTTTGCCACCAAGAATCTCTTGTAAATGATGTTCTTCTTTTTTTCATAATGTAAATGATCAAATTTTGGACACATTCTTTTCTTTCTTTTTTTTCATTTTTCTTCTTTTCTTAATGGTTTGAAATTTTTGATCACAATCGAATGTAGTAATTGTCATTTTGCGTGGCATATCCCTGTTATTAAGGGTATTCTAATTAGTTATCAACATACATCTAGATTCTGATTATTTCCTTTTCCTGAAATTAAGCTTAAGGTTTGTTACATTACACTATATAATGTTAGTGAAGAAACAGGTCCTATCAAATGTAACTGTGAACGAACTACATACTCACAATTGTGGGTTTCATATGCTATTTTTTAGCAGCTTTTTTGTGACATTTATATATAGTTCTGTTCAGTGTTTCGTGTTTATTTGCAACATACACTGGCTCTACATTGTAAGTTTACATAGAATGTCCGTCCAGGTCCATGTACCTTCTTAGATAGAACCTTGCTTGCCCATGGACGCGTGTTAATTTAACAAATATATAGTAAGACTCTGTTTGATTCACCTTAATTTTACTTAAATTTAGTTCAGTTCAGTTTAGTCCAGTTCAGTTTAGTCCAGTTCAGTTAAGTTCAGTTCATGTATGTGTAACTCTTTAACTTATTTAACTTTTTATTAAGAAATAATTTCATGATGATAATTACGTCATTGAAAACATCTCAAAGCATACATTCAAATGAGTCCAATATTGATTATGTTTGGACGAATTTTAAATGGTTAGCGATTAAGTTTAAAAAATCAATTCAGTTCAGTTTATTTTAGTTCAGTTTAGATCAGTTTTATCCAGGTGAATCAAACGGAGCCTAAGTAATACAAATGATACACTGATTTTGTTCTGTATTGTTTCAAATTGTTCTTCCATGTTTCCTTAAACTAACACAAATGTTTTTGGGCCAATTATTGCACAAGAAAAAGCAATGATTATTTAATATACCAAGGTTTAAAGATTCCTTAATTGTCATTAATTATACTACTCAGTTTTTTGATACATACATGAATGGAACCTTAATTTATACAGGTTTGAACGGCCACTCATGAGTCATGATCAAACCCTTTTAACACTACCTCGTCTTTTTTTTAATTTGTCGCTTCTAAACAGATCTTATCTCCGATCATTTGATGGGTGCATGTGATGTTCATACCATGTCGTGTGTTGCTTATTAGATGATATGCGAGTCTAGTTCCTTCTTGATTAGTTTATATACAAATTTATCCATTACCACTCATATTTTCTATAAAGTACTTGATAAATTTCAATAATTGGGCCTTAATAAGTGAGCACACATAAAAGACAAGTGAGGTTCCAACCCAAAACCAATTGGTAATGGGTGGAGTAACCCACTTCCTTATATGTAAGCTTAAGACCCTTTAATCTTTCCATGTGTGACATAAACCCACTTTAACAGTACTCATTACATTATTAGGGCAGATCCTCTGTTGTTAAAACAGGGGATTAATTTCTCTTCTCTCTATCTTTCTCTTTTAACCCGCCATGTAATTTAAGGGTCCAAAAAAGAGGAAGACCCAATTTTAGGATGAGATTGCAAGAAATACATCTCTACTGTTCTTGAATGAACAACAAGTGATCCTTGTCCTTACATTAGCCGATAGTTGTCACCTGTTAGAAATTTGATTTTTTTTTTCTTTTTTGTTGTGAAATTTGAGAAATTGATGATGTAAGCTCTTGTTGAATGTTGACTGCTAGTTTGTATATGTCCTTAAAGTAAGATTTACAACATTTGTTGGCCTTGTGAAGTTATTGATTGCGCATGGTGCCGGAATCTGTTAGACGTGAGGATGATCTTTCACAAGTTTAATTTAGTTTCTCATATACTTATGCCATGCGGTTAAATGACGATTTTAGATTTTTGTATTAAATGAATTGAATCAATGAGCCATACATAAATGTGTGAGAGCGTTGGTAACCAAAGACTATGAAACGGTGATTAGAATTAGATTTTTTATTTATTTTTTTAAATTTTTTTTATTTTGGTTCATTGCATTGTCTTGCATTTCTCTCTTCCTAATAAACTGAAGTTATAATGATGAATGATGATGATAGTGTTGTTACATGAAAGCTTAACTTTTGGTACATGGTGCCATTTTCCTTTGTTTAAGGTGACGAAACAATTGGATTTATCTCTTCATTAATGATTTACTCTGATTTTTGTTCTCCCTTCTCCATTCTCTAGTCTTGGAGACCTGGCAACAGTACAGCAGCATATGGCTTTCCCTTTGTATCCACTTGTAGGTTCAAGTTTAGTTTTGGTCTAATCTTGTGTGGACTTAGTCCACCGTGTACCGAGTATATTTGAAGGGTGACTCCAATTGAAGCAGGGGGTGGCTTCATTATTAGAGGGGTGGCGCCAAGCGGGGTGACTCCACTAGAAGTAGGGGGTGGCTCCAGGTAAAGTATGGGGTGATATTTAGACCATTGGTGCACCATAAACTAAGTCCACACAAGTTTTTGTAATTTTTTAGGGGTTCTTTAGAGAGTAAGGCCAAGTATGAATACCCATGATACAAAGCTGAGATGGGCTTTCATGTGTTAAAGTCCTACGGAGTGGTCATTATAATGATGTCTTCACTTTCAGTTTAGCAGAAATACTCTGTTCAAATTACTCTTTATGAAAAAGAATATCAATGTGAATCACAAACATCACGAAAATGGGAAAATTTGAAACGAATAGAGTAGTTAGACTTCTGCTTTCAATTTGGAGATAAAAACGTTTGGTTCATAGTCCAACCTAAAGTTAGTTACCAACTTTTTGGTAAACTATTCCACTTAATTGGGTTGCTAAAATTAAAAGACAAGCTCTCGTGAAACTTAACTCAAATGGAGTACTATGTAAAGAAAGCAACTCAAACACAAGTTTAAAATTGGTGGTTGAAAGCCAAACTTATAATTTTATCTAGTTAATGAATAACCTAAATCCTACCTCGCCCATATATACAATCCAAAACCACATCTTATTCATTATAATACATTGTAAAAACGTATGTAATTTCCTTAATCTCTTGTCGCTTCTCTAATAATTTTTGTCTTTTCCCTCTTATTCACTCTTGTAATGGTTAGACATGATTACTAAGCTTTCAAAATCTAGAATAATGGACTGAGCAAAATCATTGTGTAAAATAAGTACTACTACTAATTTTAAATGTCAAAGCAATAGTACCAAATAGCAATAAATAGGTGCTAAAATTTCTATCTTATAGTAGCTGACTCCCACACATTGGGTCAAGGATTAATGGAGCTAGTTTCTTTAAGTGAGTGCTCAAAAGAAATAGTACTTAGTTCCAATGTGACTTCACTAATACTAACCACTTTCCTTATTAATTATTATGCCCTCTCATGTACTATTATTCCCTGCACTAGCATAATATATAAAGACGTAGAGAGAGAGAGAGAGAGGAGGAGGAGGAGAACACAATCTTTCCCTCCGTTACACCACCTCCCCTTTTTTCCTTCTTCTGCAATGCTTTCTTCATTTTATGGTCAAAACTCAAAAGATTCACAAAGCACTTTAATTTTTTGTTTTCTTTGAACCAAGTTCTTCAAGAAATTAATACCTGGAATTTCAATAAAAACTGAAGAAGCAGTGCTTTCCATCTAATACTAATCCTTTTTAATCATAGGAAAAAAAAATACTGTTAAATGGTAAGTTCTAAATTTGATCCACGAGTAACCTTTAGAAAAGGATACACTTTAACCTTTGGAAGGGGGGGCATGATTTATTAAAACGACATCTAATATCTAATCTATCCTAGCTAATTGCCTACACTTACTGTCAATGAAGTATTAATCAAATGGTTTAAGACTGAGATCTAATATCTTAAATTTGAGTTAACCTATTTTCTATTGCATGTAAATTTATTTATTGTTAATAATATCATCGAAAAAAATAGTACATATCGTATATTTTGATTTAAGTTTTTTTGAAAAATAATCGGAAAAGAAATACCGACACGCGGAGGTGGAGAGTGGGGGAGAAAGCAAACAAATGACAGCAGTTTCCCAGGTGCGGCGATCGGCGGAAAAATGAACACAAAAGAGGGCTTGAAAATCAAACTTGTTTAATTAAAATATACTCACTACTCTTTACCAAAAAGCAAAGCCATTGCAGATGAGACCAAAACTTAATGACTAACAACACCACACACACTCTCTCTATCTTTATAATTATCACCATCTTATTATATCATTTTAATCCCCATCATACAATTTTTTTTTTTGGTTTACAATCAAGGGTATCCACCGTCGATCACAATGACTATTTCTCCGCGCTGGTTTATAGGCACCTCAAAGGATGGGACATCTGGCCAAGGAATTTAAAGTTGCTCTATGCCCAAGACGAAATTCGAACACTCGACATTGGTTAAGGATGGATGAGTCCCAAACCACTCAACCACACCTCTTGGTTTCCCCATCATATATTATACAACTAATTTATACTCCCCAAATATAGTATTCATTTATTCCTACTGGTTAGAGTATTTTTGCAAAGTGCAATCAAGTTCAAGTGAAGCTGGTCATGGTCAGTCCAAACCCAAAATAAGACCATATATTATAAAATAAAAAAATTAAAAAAAAAAAAACAAAAACTTAGCTCCTCCAAATATTTTTACATATAAGCAAATACCAAATGTCCCCTTAGAACTATGCAACAAGGGCCCTCTTATGTCATTCCCTTTTATTTTTAATCATAAATATTTGCCCCCTTCTTATTAATATGATGGCCCCTCACCCCTCTTAAGTAGTCTAAGATTAAGTAGCCAAACACACCCCACCCTCCAAAGTCATTATTTTTGCACCCTTTCCTAGTGCACCCGTGTGCTATTACCTTAAGAAAACTAACACTACTTTCATTCTCAACCTCTACATTTTTCTCTCCTCTTCATAGCTATGGCAGCAGGGGCTGGCACAGGATCTCCCTGCGGAGCGTGCAAGTTTTTGCGGCGAAAATGCGCAGCCGACTGCATTTTCGCCCCGTATTTCTGCTCCGAACAAGGCCCTGCACGTTTCGCCGCCATTCACAAGGTGTTTGGGGCAAGCAATGTGTCTAAACTCCTTCTTCATCTCCCTGCACATGATCGCTGTGAGGCTGTTGTCACCATTGCCTATGAAGCCCAAGCCCGGATTCGTGACCCGGTCTATGGCTGTGTTGCCCACATCTTTGCCTTGCAACAACAGGTACTTAATTAATTGGATCAATCCCAATAACATCACTCCTTTTGTCAAAAACTAAGCATCCTTGTAATCTGTTACAATATATGTTTAATTTTGGTTTGTTGTTGTTATGTATGTTCTAAATAAAGGTGTGTTTGGATGGATATATAGGTGGCATATTTACAAGCACAGTTGATGCAAACAAAGGCACAGCTAGCAAACACAATAGTAGATACACGCAGCATAGAAAATCAACATCAATGGCAGGGCCAAATTAACCTTCCTAGCATCCAAACAGCATTACTTCAGAATCAGAGCTGCCCATCATCAGCAACAACAACAACAAATAATAACAACAACAATTTTAATAATAATAATAACAATAATAATAATAATTTCATGGATCCAATTTCTCCAGAGAGCTCGCTCGAGTCAATTGACCAGCAACATGGAACTAGTGAAGGCATGTCAATGGTTATGGCAGCAATGCATGACTTTGGAGGTCTAATTCAGTCCAAAACTACAGATGATGGTTGCTTGATTGGGAAAAAGAGGTCCCACAATGATATGGGTGAGCTTCAAGAACTAGCTATTAGAATGATGAGAAACTGATTAATCATGATTAAGCATAGACATCCAAAAATGATACTGTACTAGTATTTGTAAATACAGAGGAATGTCAGAGGAGTTAGTTAAAACAGAGTTAGTGCAGTAGTTTCTTACTATAAAACAAAGTGTGGGCAAATTCCCGCAGTGTTTTTGGTTCACGACCAAGAGTATTCACCATCGACTACAGTGACTATTTTCCCGCGTCTTACGCAGTGTAATAAGCTGTGACTTGAGCCAACATATGAAGAGTTTTGGTTTTGGCTTTTTTTTTTATTAGTTAGAGATGCTATTATCAAATGCATCAACTTCAAATTTTTAGATACTTTTTACTGTTACTACTTTCTCCCCCCCCCCCCCAATATTCTCAGTTATACTATTCACTAGTGGAAAGTTCATTATCCCACTTTGCACTATTTATTCATCTTTATGCTCTATTTTCTTTTGGTTTTTATCTTCCATTTTCTTTTTATTTTGGTAAAAGACATGAGAAATTCATTGTCAAATTAGAGTGCTTAAACCGTGTTAACAATAATTAGCACCTTGTAACACCCTATTGTAGATTGGGATTGTCTTTTCCGGTTATATTTTGGGCAAAAATGACCGATATACTCTTGCGAGGCTCTATTGTGAGTAATTAACTGCACTTATTTTGCCCCCACCCACTAATTACTCCATTTGAGAGATGTGTAACTGCACCCATTTTGGCTAAATATGATCAATAGGCCATCATGAGCGGTTCAAGAAGTGTAGTTAAACATTCATGCGATACCATTATTGTGAGGGCATATCGGTTAAATTGGGGCAAAATATGGCCAAATAGGCCATCATGAGCGGTTCAAGAAGTGTAGTTAAACATTCCTGCGAGACCATTATTGTGAGGGCATATCGGTTAAATTGGGGCAAAATATGGCCAAAGAAGACCGTAAAGAGGGATTAAGGGCAAATCGACCAACTCATAGAAATTCAAAAATATTGGGGTCACTTATTATGAGTCGTTACCCTTATTACACTAAAAAGTGACCACCGTCTTACCAAAAAGTTATAGTAAAACTATCTTAAACAAGTTTTTGTGAACTTAATAATAATAATAATAATAATAATAATAATAATAATAATAATAATAATAATAATAATAATAATAATAATAATAATAATAATAATAATAAGGATTTTAATGTTGTTCCTCACCATAAAGGCATTAGGCCTCTTAGGGAGCTTGGCTAGAAGATGTCATAATTTCGGATCCCGCACATACACGCCAAGATTAGAAAGAGTAGTTGCATTGCTTTGTGAAGACACTAGCAACCCTATAAAGAGTAGGGCAAACAAACTACAGCCTATTAAGGCTATAGTCGTATATAGATATATATGACTCGCAATATCATACAGTAGATAAGTTAATCTACACATCCTTAATTAAGACGTAAAGCTTAATAAATTACTCCCTATTACTTAGGCTAATCAAATTAGTCAATGAGAACGTTCTGTAACACTATATTCATAATCACAAAAACAGGGGAATTGATTTTGTATCCCTTTTAAACAATCTGGTTATTTGAACCCTATCTTGTCCTATATATGCTCATTGGAATAGGCGATTTCTCCTGATGATAAAGCAGTAGTAGAGAACGTTCCAAATAGTACTCGTAGTAGTTAGGGAATATTTTTTTGAAATAATCCAGGGTTAATTTGCACAATATAATCCAGGATTATTTTTGTATAATTTTGTATGAACTAGGTTCGTTGTCAATTTATGAGATGAAAAAGTTATATTTAGACACTAAGGCTCCGTTTGATTCACCTTGGAAAAAACTAAACTAAACTGAATTTTTTTTTAACTTGTGACTGTTAACCATTTAAAATTCGTCCAAACATATTCTATATTGAACTCATTTGAAAGTATGCTTTGAGATCTTTCCGATGACATAGTTATCACCATGAATTTATTTCGAAAAGTTATTTGGGTGACAAAGTTACACATGAATTGAACTAAACTGAATTTAAATGAAATTTAGTTGAGGCAAACAGAGTCTAAACTTAATTTCACTTAAATTCATCAAAAGTGTAATATTATGACAATTTCTTTTACTTGAAGGAAAATAAAAAGAAGAAGAAGAAGAAGAACTGCCTCATGACATGAAAAATGAAAATCATCATGTTGCAGATTCTTAATGTTGGTGCATGCACATAAGATTTAAAAAGATGAAAATGAGAATGATCTTATTATATTAAATGTTATTTTTGGTAACCCTTTAGAATTAATTTTTTTGGTATCAAGGTAACCCTTTAGAATTTAGAATTGGGCATCAAGATGAATGATGAGAGTCATGAGACTTAAAAAGTCTTGCCTCGCTTTTTGGTTTCTTCGTGGACGAAGACTACTTTCTTCTCTTTCTAAGCAATCCAACCATACTTTGTCCCTCTCACTCGTGATACATACACTGATACTCATCTTTTCTTTGAGCTCTAAATTAAAGCAATTAAGCCCCTTTCTTTTTTGTCCTCTGTAAAATTTTGCTTCTTGGTCTCGTCTTCAACTATGAAGAAAGTACTACTCCATTAATTGAATTCTAATCACCCTGTTAATTAAACTACTAGTAGATAATCACTTTCCTAGTGCAAGTGATGTGGTCCAATTATTAGAGAGAAATGCACACAAATGGGACGAACTGATTAATTAATTAATATATAGACGGAAATGTTCTGTTCTGTAAAAGATATTATAGTAATAATAATTGGTTGCCGTCTTACTTTTCTTATCTTAGTGATTTGTTTAATACAAACAAAATGAGGTATGAAGATGGTCAGCTTACTTGACTAATTCATCAGTGCTCATTAGACTAATTTTGTGCCCAAGGTTATGGGCTCGAAAAGATTGCAAGCTTAGTTTTTTGAACTCTGTTTTTTTTTTCTCCTATTTGTTAGGTAAATGCGGTCATCATAATTCATATCCACTTTAGATCAAAATGAATGGAATTGGATTCAGCAATTTGTCTTGACGGTCTACCAACAAAACAGAGACTCTTAACAAAGTCATATTTTCATTTCTGAAGAGTGTGTCTTTTGTAATTTTCATAGTCAAGATAAATATCATCTTTTCTTCCATTGTCCTGCTTTTTTACAAACCTTAAAGGAAGTGGAACTTATTTGCGGGGCAACGTTCCAAGTGGATGTCAGTCCCGATTTGTCAATCATCGAAAGTCTTAACTTTTTGAGAGGAAAGCTTTCAGAAAGAAATTTTATTCTGCTTATCATGACTTGGTGGTTATTTTAGTTTGCGCGGAACAAAATCCAATTTGAAAACTTAACTACTAGCCCAATTCAAATAGCTGTCTCGGTTAAAGTTAGTTTTACTGGATGGAAGTCTCTCTCTGAAAAATCTTTTGACTTGAGACTAGAGGCGTCTTTCCTATTAAGCATGTTAAAAAAGGACCCCGACCATATATTGTTTGGTCTCACCCAAGGAAAGATTATGTAAAGTTACATTTCAATGGATCTAAAATAAATAATTGGGCAGCAGTTGCAGGTTTTGTGCTCAGGGATGACGCTGGAGAGGTACTATTCATGGAGGCTCGATCATGTGGTTCAGCGTCCATACTTATGGCTGAAGCTATTGGATTGCAATAAGGGGTTAAACTGACGAGAGCTAAGGGAATCAGGAACATCGCTATTGAAGGTGATAACCTGGCCGTCATCAAAGCTATTCGCGCGGAATGACACATCCCGTGGGAGATAGAGAACATTCTCATCGACACCAAGAAGGACCTCCATTTCTTCGACAATGTGGATGTTTTACATTGCTTCCGGGAGGCAAACACGGTAGCGGATTATCTAGCGCACTTTGGGCACTCCTGTGCTGTGTTACGATTTTGGTCATCCCCATTTGACCAGTCTATTACCAATTTATTGGTAAAGAACGCCTTAGGTTAACCTTTGGGTTACCGTTATTTTGCCTTATCAAAAAAAAAAAGAAGCCATTCCACTAAAAAGAAATGAAAAATAGTTGCGGAATTTAATCCGCAGCTAATCAGCGGCGGATGTTTAAAATTTCGTTGCTCCAAAAACTATTTTGAATTTTTTTTTTATAAAATATTAGCTGTGGAAATAAATCCTGCCGCTGATTAGCGGCGGATTAACGCTATTTGCGGCGAGATTTAATTCCGCCGCTAGAATTCTAAAAAAAGGTCTCTGGGTAAAAACATGTTAAATATAGTATTATGCACTTACTGATCAAAGACTTCAGCAAGCTCAACTGATCTTCGCATCACTTTCAATGCTCATGGTCAAGGTTCGAGGCGCAAAGTGAGCTTGTTTCCGCGGCTCATTTTCTTTTATTTGAATGTGCGGTCTTATATAGTATATATTGTGCCAGCGCAAAACATTATTGAAGTGAATGTCTAGAGCAGTGGTTGAGGTTTCTTTCTTCGCGAGCGAGCGGAGACCAAGGTTCAAGGCTCTGGGGAAGCAAATTGTGCATTTATTGGCGCGCGCGTGAGATGTTTTGTGAGGGGAGCGTGCGCGTGGGTTAGTGCACGTGGGAGGTCTGGCGTCCAAACCCCAATTAATTTTTTTTTTTTTTTTTTTTTTTTTTTACATCAGCGACGGACCAAATTAATTACGCCGCTGACTTTAGCCGCGGAATACTTAGATTCCGCCCTTGATTTCAACTGCAGATGGAAGTTCCGCCACTATTTGCTCTCAGCGTCAAGCATTTAAGCGGCGGACACTCCCCGCCGCTAAACCTGCCGCTGACGCCAATTACTGGCGGTTTTTGGTCAACAGCTGCGGGTTTTTTCCGCATGTAATTCTCGATTTTTTTGTAGTGTTCCACGCACTGCTAATTTTCCCCTAAGAAAAAAAAGAAGTTGTAACGTCGTACACAACAACCAGATTATGGGACTTTTATGAGGTCGTCTTAACCCACGTCTTTTTCCCTCAATTCAAAGGCAAAAAAAAAGGCGGACACTCCCCGCCGCTAAGCCCGTCGCTGACGCCAATTACCGGCGGTTTTTGGCCAACAGCTGCGGGTTTTTTTCGCATGTAATTTTCGATTTTGTTGTAGTGTTTCCACGTACTGCTAATTTTCCCCCAAGAAAAAAAAAGAAGTTGTAACATCGTACACAACAACCAGATTATGTGTCTCTTATGAGGTCGTCTTAACCCACGTCCTTTTCTCTCAATTCAAAGGCAAAAAAACAATTCCCTCAATTCAAAGGCAAAAAAAAATTGCTTATTGAATTTCGGTTATTTTAGAGACTAATGTTTTCACATGGCTGTTAATATGGATTTTTGTTATCACTACTTGGTAACAAAACAGTAATATATGAATAAAAATTTAGTACTTGGTAGTTGGTAACAAAATAGAAGTATATGACTGAATCTAGAGTTGGTAAAAACTGACCCGACTCTATATTCGACCTGATCGAAACCTGGCCCGAAAAGTTTTAGACCTGAAATGACCCGATCCGTTTTGACCCAAGATCCAAAATGACTCGACTCGAACCCGAAAGTTGTGAGACAAATTTTGTCAAACCCGTTGGGTAACCCGAAACCGAACCCGTATTTAACCCGACCCGTATTTGACCCGACCCGAACGCGACCTGACCGACCCGTTTGCCAGGTCTAACTGAACCTAAACAAAATTGTACTTACGCATTGATTTTGCCCTGACTTAAATGTACTCGATCAGCTGCACACTATGACCTCTATGATTAAATAGTAAATTCTTGGCCATATGTAATTGTTGTTTTGTTCGCTTATTTTGGTCTGTCTATGACTCCTGTGAAAGTTTCTCTTCCCTTTATTGGAGTTTAATCTTTGATCATTAATATTTCTTATTTCATGCCGTTAACATAGATAATGGTGATGTGTTTAGTATAGGTACATCGTGTTGCCACTCAGCATAAAACTGGATGCTAAGTCGAATATGTCTCTATTGCATTTTACTTAAAATACATTGGAGTTTATTTATTCTGGTTGTACTCATACAACACAGAAGGGTGTAGAATGATATATATGTTTCTATTTACTATTGTATGTTTGTCAATTTTGTAACATATGATTTACAGAGATCCTAGTTCGACGTTTTTGAAACAAAGTAATGGATCGCATCGGGGGCTGTTTGACAAGGGCGTTGGATAAAGTTTCGTGGTTTTTTCAAAAGGTTAATTTATTTCTATTTGTTGCATTAGTGTGTTGTTTCTATTCTTATTTATTTTTTATATTTTAGTTGATTGCATTGTTCTTAATAAACCGAACACGTACACGTCTGTGTGTACGTGTTCTTAAGCCCAGGGATGATGACAACAACCACAGTGATAAAAACAACAAACGTGAGAACAAATCTAAGAAGTGGAAAAGACAACAAAGGCGACAACAAGGGTGACAACAAATCAAAGCTGAGAGTTGGGATAAGTACAACAAGGGCGGCAATGGCAACATAACACAACCTAACCTAATCATGAAATACGATGGGGTTTATTTATATCTGACATTATATGTTGTACGTTTCTATAAATGCATTTTGGGAATTATTTTGGTTTATTTGCGAATTTTTAACTAATATTTTGATTATTTGTTTAACAAAAGCAGACATATATCCGTATCCGTTCGAACCTGATTTCATCGGTGATGATGCTCTTTCTTTTATCTTATCAATTTTTTATATTCACACTGAACAGAATTAGGATAGAATGGCTCAACCCTATGGGAGCCCTGACGTTATATTTATACTAAACGGGTACATGTACAATGACAATTACGTCCTTATACAACTCCCTATTACACCCCCTCAATCTGTACGGGAGGACGGACGGACAGATTGTTTTTAAGTACATGAAAACGCTGAGAAGACAACCCTTTAGTAAATATGTCAGCTATCTGATGTTCAGTAGGAACATATCTAACAACAACTGAGCCTAAGGCAACTTGCTCCCTAACAAAATGATAATCAACATCAATAAGCTTGGTGCGAGAGTGTTGAACAGGATTAACCGTCATATAAGAAGCACTGACATTATCACAGTAGACACGCACAGGAGTCGGAAGAGGGAAGCCAAGCTCAGATAGTAACTGTTTTATCCAAAGTGCTTCAGCAACAGTGTAAGCAACAACTCGATATTCAGCTTCGGTGGAAGACTTGAAAACCGTGGGTTGTTTCTTAGCACGCCAGGAAAGAAGATTGGGCCCTAAGAAGACCGCATAACCTGTAGTGGAACGTCGACTATCGGGGCAGCCAGCCCAATCGACATCGGAATAAGCAACCATCAAGCGTGAGTCCTTTGATGGGCGAATATGCAAGCCATGATTAGCAGTTCCCTGTAAAAACCTGAAAATACGCTTCACAGCATGAAGGTGAGTAGTGCGAGGAGCATGCATAAACTGGGCAACCATATGCACCGCAAAAGCAATATCAGGCCTAGTCATGGTTAAATGATGTAAAGCACCTACCATTTGACGATACTCAGTAGGGTCAGCCAGCAACTCATCGTCAGAGATGGAGAGAGAGGTTCTAGAAACACATGGAGTACGCACAGACTTTACAGTATGCAGATTAAATCGACACAATAGATCACTGACATATTTATGTTGCGAAATAAATAAGCCAGAAGAAGTGCGTACAGCTTGAACCCCAAGAAAATAATGCAACTCACCCAAATCTTTGACAGGAAAATAACGGGAGACAAGAGCAATGAAATAAGACACTAAAATGAGTGAGCTGCCAGTAAGAATGATATCATCCACATATAAAAGCAAGACAAGGATATGAGGTCCATGGCGATAAATAAACATGGATGTGTCTGCCCGTGCTATCATGAAACCGTGAGTAAGCAGAAAGACACTAAAACGATGATACCAGGCACGGGGAGCCTGTTTAAGGCCATAAATTGCCTTGCGCAGCCGACATACATGTTTGGGAAACTGTGAATGTACAAACCCGGGAGGTTGAGTCATGTAAACCTCCTCCGACAAGTAGCCATGTAAAAAGGCATTTTTAATTTCTAGCTGACAGACAACCCAATTGAAAGAGACAGCAAGAGATAATAAAAGACGAACGGTAGTTGGTTTCACAACGGGACTAAAAGTTTCATGATAGTTGATACCTGCCTGCTGGTGGATGCCGCGGGCAACCAATCGTGCTTTGGGTCGCTCCACAGTGCTATCTGAATTATACTTAGTTCTGTATACCCACTTACAACTGACCAAGTTCATGTTATTGTCATAAGGAACCAAATCCCAAGTTTTGTTAGCAATAAGCGCATCAAATTCTTCGGCCATTGCCTCACGCCATCTAGGATCCTTAGAAGCCTGAGTATAACTAGTCGGCTTTGGGGAGGGGGTAAGGGCACTAAGTGACAGAATGGTCCTAGGCTTAAATATCCCGGACTTTGCTCTGGTTTGCATAGAGTGAACTGCTTGAGCATTGGAAGAAGACACTGCCAGAGGCAGCGTAGGCGCACTAAGCGAGACTTCGGAAGACGAAGACAAACCTGACGACGAGACACTCAAGGGCAACGACCCAAGAGTAGATGCAGGGCTAGATGCAGGACTAGATGCAGGACTAGACGCAGGGGTAGGAGACGACATGTCCAAGGAACAGAACACAACTGGAGAAGAACAAGGCACAATCGGAGAGGACCGGGGACTGGAGGCAGACACACTGTGTGACGTCATGGGACATGGAGAACTAGACAAGGACGTAGATGGACTGGAACTAGGAGCAGATGTGGAGCTTGGAGAGATGTGCAACTGGATGGAGGTAGGGTGAGGCACAGGATCCGAGACTGTGATAGATGCCGGGGAAGGGGATGACAACACTGGAGGAGAACCCGATAAACTAGAGCTAGTAGTACCAAGCACAGGACTTGTGACCTGCACACTAGGAGAATTGGACAGAGAGGGCATACTAGACGAAGTAGTAACCATAGGAGTCCATGAACCAAGAACTAAAGGTGAGGACTCATCAAAAGTAGTGGAGCCACCAGGAGCTAAAGTACTATAAGGAAAAATCATTTCATGAAATGTGACATGTCGGCTGACATATACCCGACCCGAAATCGGATCAAGGCAGCGATAGCCTTTATACTGTGCGACATACCCAATAAAAACACAGCGAACAGACTGAGGTTCTAACTTATTAGGTTTTTGAACAGTTAAATGCGGAAAACATTCACTTTCAAAAGTACGCAAAAAACTGTAATCTAGGGATTTTCCAAACAATTTTTCAAACGGGGATTTACCATGTAAAACAGGAGTGGGTAAGCGATTAATAAAGAAAACAACAGAATACGCAGCATCAACCCAAAATCGACCAGGCATAATAGCCTGAAGAAGAGTGGTGCGTACCATTTCAAGAATATGATGATGTTTGCGTTCTGCGACCCCGTTCTGTTCCGGGGTACCAGGACATGATTTTCTATACAAAATGCCGATTTTCAAACAATAATCCTGTAAAGCATTATTATCAAACTCACGGCCACCGTCACTTTGATAAATTTTTATTTTTGCATCAAACAAATTTTCAACCAATGTCTGGAAATTGCAAAAATGAGTAAAAACCTCGGACTTGTGCTTCATTGGGTAGATCCATGAAAAACGAGAAAAATCATCCACAAACACCACATAATAGCGAAAACCAAGATTAGAGACAATGGGGGATTGCCAAACATCAGAATGGATTAAATGCAGGGGTTTATCAATGCAATGTTCCACAAGAGAAAATGGAAGTTTGTGGGATTTCCCAAGCTTACACGAAACGCAAATTCCATTAAACCCGGTGACAACACTAATTGTCTTACTACGTTGCAATAAATCAATAGTCTTACTACTAGTATGCCCTAATCTACGATGCCAAATCTCACTAGACTCTTGCGAGGTCAAAAAAGCTGGAATTGACGAACCAGACACCTTGATAGGATAGACATTCCCTTCATTAGGAGCCTCCAGAAGAGCCCGCCCCGTTGTCTTGTCCTTGATAGAAACAGAAGAATCATCAAATTTTGCAAAACAATTATTATCTGAACACAACTTTTTAACAAAAATAAGATTATGTTTCAAATGAGGGGCATGATAAACATCATTTAGAACAAGATCCCTAGAGGCGGTAGGCAATGTCGCAGTTCCAGTTTTTAAAATTGGGAGTCGAGTTCCATTAGCAACAATAATATGATTTGGTCCTTTGTAAGGAATGACAGAAGTAAGCATACCTTCAGATGGGGTCATATGGGCTGCCGCTGCAGTATCAGGATACCATGTAGCATCATTGGTTTCACCAGCATCCATTGTAGCGAACGATTGAGCAGACACAACGGCGGGAGTGGTGTTTGACGCATTTGTAGCCCGGAAAGGGCACTGAGAGGCGGGATGACCTGGATAATAGCATATACGACAAACAAGGGGAGCGGGGGGCGAACCTAAAACTCCATCCGAAATAGTGGTGCCTGTATTCAACAAATCGTTAGAACACGATTTGGACTTTACAGTATTAACACAAAAACTAGAATTGACAGAAGCGGAAAACAAAGGCAAACCCTGTTGAGATGCATTGTTGGAATAAGATGAACCTTGGTGGCCACGACCTGCATTATTGCCACGACCACCACGGCCTCTACCTCGCCCACGATTATTTCTCCAGCGGCCGCGATTGTTCTTATTATTGGTGTTGGAACCGTTGTTACAATCGTTGTTGGAAGTGTCAATAGCTTGAGTTCCACCCCCTGAATTGTTAGTATGGACAGCAAAGGCTTGATGCACAACACCATTATCTTGATCCCTCAATAACTTGAGATGTTGTTCATGAAAGATTAGTTTAGTTTGCAACTCAGTAAAAGTCAACCCACCGGATTGATTTAGAATCACAGTCTCCAAAGTAGCATAATCCGAATTTAGACCAAGCAGAGTATACTGTATAAGCTCTTGTTGTGAAACAGGACTTTGTATAGCAACAAGAGAGTCGACAATAAACTTAATATCTTGCAGGTAGTTAGCCATAGTCTGATTTTCACGCTTTTTAATCATAGTCAGAGAGCGTTTTAATTTAATTGACCGTGCAAGACTATCAGTATTAAATCTTTCATGCAACCTAGCCCAAATCTCATAAGAGTGTTGCAAATCATGAACTTCCATAAGCAATTCCTTAGACACAGTGGCAAATAACCAACAACGAACACTTTGATCCAAACGAAGCCAGGAGTAATAGTCAGGATTGTACCTTTGAATGCCAGTTTGATCAACAAAAGTAGCAGGGGGAGGTAAGATTGTACCATCAACAAATCCTTGAAGACCATTGGAGACAAGAAGAGCTATGAATTGGGTACGTCAAGGGAAGAAGTCCACAACCGTGCCGAGACGAGTGGTGACCAAATTTGTGATATTTGGGGCAACAACAACGGGAAACGAGTGCGGCACTTGCTGTTGTGGTGGAGGAAGAAAACCACCAGTGGGAAACAGCGATGCGACACCATAAGAGCCAACAACAGCGGGAAAACCGCTAGATGGACCACCGAAGCCAGACCGAAACGCACTGGACTCACCCACTTCATACGTGCTGTTGGGGAAAATTGGGCGTGAGGCCGGTGCCGAGGACCACGAAGGTAGTGTCGGCTGGGACGGAGGCCAAGCAAGAGGGACAACAATTTGAGATTGAATTGTGGGGTGCGTAATTGCAGCGGTGGTAATTGGTGGTGGCGGTGGTGGAGGAAAATTGAACTCCACCACAGGTTGGGTTGATTGAAGGTGAGAGCCTTGAAAGGGAGACTCAAAATTCAGTCCCACTGTGGTGTTAGAGAGAGGCAGCGGTGTTGACGGCTCGGGAGGATTAGACTCAACTGAGGAAACAATTTGAGAAGAAGAAGAAGGTGGTGGAGGATTAGACATGGCGGCAGGAACGATGAAAGGAAAAAGGAAAAAGAAGAGAGCACCGCTAGAAATTAATTTTTAACCCTAGGACGTTTTACTGCTCTGATACCATGAAGAAAATTAGGGTAGAATGGCTCAACCCTATGGGAGCCCTGGCGTTATATTTATACTAAACGGGTACATGTACAATGACAATTACGTCCTTATACTGAACAGAATTAGGGTAGAATGACTCAACCCTATGGGAGCCCTTGCGTTATATTTATACTAAACGGGTACATGTACAATGACAATTACGTCCTTATTCAACTTCCTATTACACACCCTTTCCACCACTCTTCCCAATCCTGCTACGCCCTATGCCCCATGTATGTTTAAGCTTGCGTTCTCGGTGAGAGCATATAGTCTCTTTCATGTTATACCTTGATTAGCATGTACTATGTATCTTTTAGTTGTTGTGTTGTTGGGTGAACGGACTATTTTAGCGTTGTTGTTGTTAAAAAAGTTATACAACGAAATTGGTTTGGAAAGGGGATGAGGGAATATATTCAAAAAAAAAAAAAAGTTTTTTTGTCAAACAGTTTGATTTGCTACATTTCACCAGTCGCGACTCCGGAACCTTGTGCACTAAGTTGTTTTTTTGATTAAGTAGGCACAGATAACAAATCCTCCCCACGTCCATCTCTAAACTTTATATTTGCTATTTTGAGGTCAAACTTTGTAAGCTTAGACCATAAATATATAGATAAATAGATTGTGATCAAATCAATACTAAGTATCAAGATTTGTAAGAACACACACACCCGCGCGCGCACCTCTATGCACACAAGAAAAGAGAGCCCAAAAAACCCCAATAGGAAACTAAGCAAAGTATCTTCCCTCTAACCCCATTAATTTGTATTGCAAGATATTTGTATTTTGTTTATCTCACCTTGTAAATCTAGTATCTGTTGGAATATGGCACCCAAAGGTTATGGGGTGATTTGTAACCGATTTGTAATTAATTGTGGGTAATTCATATCCCATGATGTGCCACTAATAAACCCATTAAAGCTACTTTAATGGGTTGTGGGAGGTTACATTTTACCATCTATAAATTGGGTGTTCATGTCCACTAGAGGCATAAAATAGAGAGAATGTGAAGGAAGACACATCTCCTCATATCCCCATGTATGATTAGTTTCCGGGCAATTGTATTTGTGTTAGTTCCAAACCTCCATCCATGAGTGCACTTGTTTGGGGGTTGTTGTGTTAACCTTGGGGAGCGACCGGCGGAGACGATTTGCACCAAAGTCGTGCCGAAAATCGCTTTCAAGGCAGTGGCCCTCATACCACGGCGCAACGATTATTTGATAAGTCATCTACTCTATCCTTTATATATTATTTTGTTATTGATCAATACCTTATATTTCCTACAATTTGAAAGCGATTTTATTTTGGTATTGATTAATTGTTGAATGTTAGACCCCTTGCAAATTTAAGTAGCGGTCTTCTTGAGTGGTGGAATTATATTCAACATGTATGAGTTGGTGTGCCTTGGTAGAATGATAGATAGTTATATTTGATAGCTATGTGATTTGTTGCAAGTCCCTGCCAAGTTTTATCATTTGGAATCAGTAATCTCAAAATCTTTTTGTGATTTATTATACTCTTTCACTATCCAGTTCTTGTAATTGGTGGCTACATACTAATTGATCAGTTTACATATTATGGCGCTAGTGTTTATATGTCATTTTATAGGGGTTTATCTACCACCTTGAAAGTTAAATAGGTGAAAGTGGAACCGTTATTTGCCTTAATCACTACAGTAGGCTCATATGTTGATTCATTCACCGAATGAATCTAATTAATTATTAGCAGTTGGCCTATGGGACTTTGTCCTTAAATGAGATTATTACAAGAATATTGGTTTTTGATTTTTATGATTCTTTGTGAGTTTTGACTATGCCGAAACTCAGGCCATAAGTTCTTATTATTTTACGAGTATGGAATTATGGACTAGAGGTGTATATGTGTAATGGTAGAAGTTTTATTATGATATATAATGATTAGCGTATAAGACGAATACAATTGCAGTTTTTAAAATTATGAAATTGAGACATTGCTATGATAGTATGATCACTGGGAACTCATGCCATTATTGTGAGTTATACCTACCTTATATTACAATTTTAAGAGGCCATATGAATATCTAGTATGTAGAATGTGGTATGGTAAGGAAAAACCAGAATGCTGGCCATGGATATTTTTAAACTTGCTACTTAGATAGCTTTTGGGACACTGGTGTTGTATTCTTGTGTGACTTTTCAACCTTTTACTATCCAAGAGTATTTATTAAGCCTCATTTATTGCGATTAAATGTTGTTTCCTTGATCTGAAAATCGTTACGGGTTTTTGTGAGTTGTATTAATAATTTCTAAAAATTATTTAGGAAGATTGTATAAATAAGTGGATGTTGTTTGTAGTTCACGTGCTACAAAAGTCACATTTTTTTTATTCTTTGATATTATCATTTGTGGTATGATATTTAATATTTTGTATCAAAGAAATTACAAATGGATTGGTGAGAAAGTATATGATTTATGGTATGTATATTGAGAACATGTGGGGGAAGTTTTGTGCTCACTAGCTACATGTTATACATATTGGTGTTCTCAATATAAGTTGATAGAACTCGATTCTTTGAGAATGTGGGGGTAACTAATTAAATTTAGTTTACCGAAATCTTTATGGGTTTTTTGGGACCTTTGATATTTGAATGTTTATGTATATATCTTTTATACTTGTACATAATACATATAATTTTAGAGATATCTTGAGCATGAAAATGATGATTTGAATGAAATCATTTGTTATCATGATATATAGTAGCTTATATAGTTATATGTCTTACAGAGAAGATAAGCTAACATTGGCAATGAGTATACTTATAGTGGTTTATAATAAACCATGCATGATTATGGTATTAAAGATATTGAACATAGTGGGTGTTTAATTTGATGAGAAAAATCATCAATTTTCTTTATATGTGGAGATACTATTGAAAGAGGTCAATATTATTATTGTGTATTGATTGCGAGAACTCATGATAGCATATATTTATAAGAACAACAAAGGTTCTAAATATTCTATATTTTGTGTATGCTAGAGTTATTGAATTAATATGTTTTTAACTTGTGTTTGCACTTTGATAGTCATCTCTGCCGTGTTTGATGGGTAAATTGATGCAATTATGTGACAAAGTTAAAAATATATTTTGTTGTACAAGTAAATATATATTTCCCCTTATTGGAGGTGTTGTCTCTAGAACCTGATCTGTATAGCATGTTATTATGGCATATCATGTTACTACTCTTGAGTTGGCAGGTCAAGAAGTTTTTTGGTTGAAAGAGATGATGAAATACATTGAGGAAAATTAAGTGTATCAATTTCTTTTAATTGTGATTTGTCAAAATCAGTGTGTAATAATGACAAGAGATGATGCATTTGCAATAGACAAAGTCGGGGCAAGTAACAATATAAATTATGAAGAAATTGGTTTAATCTTTGTTATTGAATCGTCGAGGGGGATGAGGCTTAAAGCCCTTATATTGAGGAAATCATGGTGGATACCCAACCTTCTTTGGTTCAATGTGGTCAAACGAAGCCATGAGGTTACTCAATGTGCACCATCTTTTCACATCCCTATGGCGTTGTTAGTGCAATTGTGAGGTTGAGCACATGCTCTTAATGAATCCATAACTTTTATATAGTGGTCCTTATGAGACGGACTTGATGGATTCACCGCTTGTTGTGAGGTTGAGCTTCTAGCTCTTAATGATTCCATATCCCTATTTTTTGGGTGGTCCTAATTGAGACGGACTTGATGGATTCACCGTTGGTATATGAGAGGTTGAGCATCATTTGCTCTTAATGGTTTCTTAGTCCAGTTGTTTATTAGTCAAACTCATATGTGAGTTGGGTAGACTTGGTTATGATGGACGTGATGAAATCACCTACGTGAGTGTAAAGGTTTGGCCGCCTTTTATGAAAGATTTTGGGCTATCTTTCTAGAGCACTCATAAGACCCAAGGTGTGCGCATGGCCTATATAATTGCGTTTATATTTTTCTATCGCGGAATTTGCACAAAATTAAGGTATAATATATGTTGTGGGGGTCTCGATTGACCACGTGTAATTCATTGAGTTCAAGAGTACTTCACTCTTTGAATTAGCACCGGTTACTCGCTCACTTCACTACGTATCAATTCAATCCTTCGGACATTGGTACTTAAGTATTCTATCTTTTCCTTTGTCCAGAAATTAAATCATTTGGCCTTTGTTTGCCATTAGTGGGGGATTGTTGGAATAATGGCACCCAAAGGTTATGGGGTGATTTGTAACCGATTTGTAATTAATTGTGGGTAATTCATATCCCATGATGTGCCACTAATAAACCCATTAAAGCTACTTTAATGGGTTGTGGGAGGTTACATTTACCATCTATAAATTGGGTGTTCATGTCCACTAGAGGCATAAAATAGAGAGAATGTGAAGGAAGACACATCTCCTCATATCCCCATGTATGATTAGTTTCCGGGCAATTGTATTTGTGTTAGTTCCAAACCTCCATCCATGAGTGCACTTGTTTGGGGGTTGTTGTGTTAACCTTGGGGAGCGACCGGCGGAGACGATTTACACCAAAGTCGTGCCGAAAATCGCTTTCAAGGCAGTGGCCCTCATACCACGGCGCAACGATTATTTGATAAGTCATCTACTCTATCCTTTATATATTATTTTGTTATTGATCAATACCTTATATTTCCTACAGTATCTATTGCTATGCATAAGATCAGATAACAAGTTGAATGTATGTAAGCATAAAATTCCCAAAATTCAAAGTGCATATATAGATCAACCAAGCTGTATCCTGTAGGTTATACTGATACATACACCCAATTTAAAGTGCATAAATCAAACACATTTTACTTGCAATGAATGAGTCATGAACAAAGTTTTGCATGCTAATAATGATCTATTTCACCCAATTTAAATAATAAGAATCTAAAAACATGAGCAACTTCTTTAGAAGGGGGAAAATCAAGAAATTCATATATAGATAACCTATTTTAGATGAACTGTTAGTTATGAAATTAAGATATCATATATAGATGGCAGCTATAGTATCTAGATCATATCATAAATATAAACTCAAAAAAGATCAGAAGAAGCAATCAACTTTAGGCTAGGGAACATTACTATGTATTTTAAGGACATCTTATCCTATATTCCTATCCTCTCAATTAATTAGTAATCAATATTTCATTGTTGACCTTATCAATATTTTGATGAGGACAAATTCATAAGTAAAGAAGATCCCAAAAAGAACCAAATACCAAGACAGTTTCATGTAAATGAAGCAGATCCCAAAAAGGAATACTATTGTTTTTACTGCTAGTAAGTAGTATATATCTTCTTACTTGAGCTTGTTCCAGTATGTATGTGTGCTTTCACACTGGCTAGCTAGCAGGAAGCTACACCTTGCTTGCTTGTCCTGCTGGTAGTGCATATATAGCTGAAGCCACCAGAATATATCGATCAACGAGCGAGCGAGATTAGTTTAGCAGAAATTAATTAGGTGTTATAGATCTAATAATGGCCTAATAACTAAACAAGGAAAACGAGCTCGATTTTAATTCTTGGGATTGATTATAAAATCTATGTTCGTTCTACATCTTAATTCCATACACGATGCGCTAAAGCATACTCATAATTAAAGACATTTACCTGATGAAAATAAACAAAACTTATAAAAGGTTAGGTTCTTCATAGTAAGTTCTGCACTAATAAATCAAACTTCATATTCAATTAGTCATCTTCTAAATGAATAAGCTCTAGGAACGAAAAACAAAGCATAACACCTACCATGAAGCATATAGATCAGTATCATATAGTAGTAGTTGATTTCTGTATTCAACGAGATCGGCTAATTAACATGTTGATCAATTGCAATTTTGTTCAAAAAGTAGCTAGATCAGTGAGTTTTTTTAGGCATCAATAGATAAAAATTCACCAAAACTAGCAAAAGAGCTGAGAATGAAGCAGTTAGATTAGGGTTAACAAAGAAACTATGAGGAAAAATTACAGCAAACAGTTTCCCAATTAGCTAGGTGAAAAATAAAGGTTAGGTAGTTAGTACTTGCTAGTCCATCAATAAAGTTCAATTGATTGGAGGTGATAATGAAACTATTGAGAGAAAATCACATTATTATCAAAATATACTAACATTCATCTCCTTGGCTACACAAGGTCTAATAATATATGGAAACAATTGTAGGGCAGATAATTGGAGATTAGGGTTTCTAAAGGTATGAACATATATATATATACATATATATATATATATATACATATACATATACATATATATATATATATATATATATATATATATATATATATATATATATATATATATATATATATATATATATATATATATATATATATATATATATATATATATATATATATATATATATATATGAAAGTTAGGGTGGACATTTTTAATATAGGGATTATATTAATCTATCATTTAATTAGCAGCCAAAGTGCATGCCTTGATATAAGAAAAAAAAAAGTAGTAGTAGAAGAAGAAGATGTATGCAAGAAGCATATCAAAAATTGTTGGATATAATAAATTCAACTTTAAACATCTATCATCTTCACCCTGAAATCTCTCCTTTTTATTGCTTGCTCATTATCATGAGTATTGAGGGTAGCCGAAAGCGACAGAGCGAAGATCATTGGAATCTTGATAAGGCCAGCATTCGGAATTGTTTTCGAACTTGACTGAAGAAGAAGCCATGGAGTAGTGATGAGAAGAATTATTAGAACACCCACCATCAAAGCTATTAGCAAATGAGTCATCCCCGGTATCTTGCACCATTGAGCTATGGCCATTCCCAAATCCACCTTGATCTCCACAAAGTGTTGATGACTCAGCACTACAATTGAGATAAGGATCAAATGGGGGTAACATATGAGGGTACTCAGATTGTAACCAGCTTTGAACATCTTGTGGGTAATTATTTGTTTTATTATTATTTCCATACAATCTCTCATTAGGGTTTTGATGAGTTGTTGTTGTAGAACCACCATTATTATTAAGCATACTTTGAGCAGCTTGTTGCTTTAAACTGGCTAGTTGTGCTTGCAAATTTACAACCTGCATAATAATTTTCACCACACAAATCATTAATATTTCACTCAAAATTCACCCTTAGCTTGATCATACCATTAATTAATTAGGTTTACAAGGCATAACAAGAAATATTTTAGATTAAAAGGATTAAAAAAATTCTGTAAAAAAAAAAAAAAAAAAAAAAAGTTACCTGCTGTTGTAGGGCAAAAATATGGGAAACACAGCCATAGATGGGGTCTTGGAGTCTAGCTTGAGCCTCATAAGAAATGGTGACGGCAGCCTCGCTACGATCGGAAACGGGCAAATGAGCTAGGAGTTTGGAAACGTTACTGGCTCCAAAGACTTTATGGATAGCTGCAAAGTGAGTAGCACCTTGTTCATGGCAGAAATAAGGTGCAAAAACACAACCCTTCATACATTTTCTCCTAAGGAACTTGCAAGCACCACAAGGAGAACCAGTACCAGTCATTATTGTATTTTTATTAGGGGGTTTAATAACAACCTTTTGTTTGTGTGTGTGTGTGTTTTTTTTGTTTTTCTTTTTTTTGGGTTTAAAGCTGGCCAGTAGTAATGGCTATCTATATATCACTGCAATTGAAGGTGGTTAGCTAGCTTTGGAGCTAATGAATGCAATAAGAGGCACCATGCTTATAAACACCAGAGGAAGAGGGAGGTGGATGATAAATTAATGAATACTTAATTAGCATTTGGTTCCCTTAATGGCCTACAAACTCCATTATTTTTTTTACTTAATTATACAACAAGGGCCCTTTTCTTTCACCCTCCTCCATTCTTATAACATCCAAATCTTATTTAATTGCCTACTAATCTAATTTCAGATTCCTCCCTTCAACAGCCTTAAACGACAAGACCTAGGCATAAACCAAACCCAATACTATCTTCTTCTTCTTTAAGATACATTGCCTATTACTATCAACAAGAGCTGTGAGCCTGTAACCCAACCCGAAAACCCAATACAATTCTTTTTTACTCTAAACAGATCTATATTCGGAAAAATGAACTAAAAGTTTGGATTTGTCACAAAAACTAATTCTTTACCCACCTGATCAATTCGAAATGATCCGACCGGTAACTCGTTGAATCGACCCGTTTAAGAAGTCTAGCTACGGTGGGTGTTTGGATGTTGGCTTGTGGGGTGGCTTTTGGCAAAATTGGATGTTTGACCAGTCCACCATCCAATATTGGTATTTGGATGTTAGCTTGTGAGATTGGCTTTTGGGTTCCCACAAACCAACTTTTGAAAAGTCAAGGAGGTTGGCTTATGGGTATTGGTTGGTGGCATTAATGTAGTCTAATGACATAATAGTCCAAGAGTTGCAATTATTTACTCCTATGCCATCAAATTCCTCAATCATATAAATGTCCTTATAGGTCATTTTATAGATAACCAGCTAATATTACCAGCCAATGTTACCAAGCATCTCTTTTCAGACATTCAATATTACCGGCCGGTCAAATCAGCTAACAATACCAGTCATCGACCATCAGCCACCAACCATTAGCCAACAACTAATGTCACCAGCCAATTGCCAAACAGGGCCACTATCAACCCATTCTTTCAAGTCCAAGGCACATTTGAGTTTCGTTTTTCTTTTATGTTGCTAGCTCGGTGTGTGTGTGCACGCCCGTTCGTGAGATTATAATTCAGCGTTATTAATCATTACAACTAACCTGATAACGGATTACAGTGGGATAATTACATCGATAATGGATGGAGTTTTCAATTTGTCATACGATTTATACTTGTTTTCTAATTTTCTTTTTTCAATTCAAAGTTGTTCTTTGACTAGTCAACTCCTAGTCAGCTGATGGATACACTGCTTGTAGTTCTTTTGTTAATTACATTCTGTGGCATTATGAACTGAAAAATGCCAAATTGCCAACTGCTAAGTCATGATAAAAGGGTAGAGTTCTTTTCAAATAAAATAAAAAATAAAAATTGATAAAAGGGCAGTTGAACTTGAGACAGAGAAACAAAGCAAGGAAAATTACTTTTTTTTTTTTTTTTTGATTTAATCACAGGTCTACCTATGTTCTTTGGGCCAATGCTAATCATGTTCGCACCGAGTAAAGTGCTCTAACTAAATAGTTTTTCCATTCACAAAATTCAAACCCTCAAGGCCTCAACTTTACTTAAGAGATGAGAGTATCAAACCACTCATACCAACCACTTATTGATGAAAATAACTCAATTAAGTTAGCATTGTGAAGTCAGAGTAACAAAAAATTTGATGAGAATGGAATATAAATTATTTATTTATTGATGGGATGATGTACTTATTTAGAGAGTTAGAGACACAAAAGCTGGGTGGCATAAGCTACCTTCAAAAAATTATTAATATTTTAGATATACAATGACATTACTGAAATCTGATCTGCCCAATCAAAATGTAAACATTATAATTGAAGTATGCATCATCACAATCTGGTTCATAAACTTTCTTACTGTAAACTTCTGACACAAACCCAGTTCAACCTGACAGGGATTTATTCAGGTCCCCACTTAATTATTTACTAATACATATTTTAGGACAAATAACTTATTATGGAAAGCAGGGGAAAATTGTAATTGGGTAATTATTATATTAATTAGAAACTGGATTATGTGGTAAGAAAGTTCCATAATTCAGACATACTGGGTCGTAATCAATATAATATAGGCTTCATATAATTTAGTTACATGGGGGAAAGATCTAATTGTTGGACAATGGTTATGGCAGAGGATCCACAGATAATACGGATGTGCAAATTAATGCAGGCAAATGTTGAGTGGGAAATAATTAAATTGATGATGACAAAAGAGAGAGAGAGAAAGGAGCATATTCTAAATTGAAACAATACAAAAGTGAGTGACACAAAGATAGAACACTTGCTTGAAAATAAGGACACTCAAAAATTTGTATAAGACTTATTACTGCTAGTCTGTTATGTGAGTATTTGTAATACACTAGTCACAGCGTGTCGAGCCAAAACGAATATAATTATAAACACAAAAACTCATATGAGACGGTTTCAATGTGAGACCCCTCTCTAACAAGCATGACGTCGTGCTTTCAAATTAATAATCAATTGAATTAGAACATTTTAAATCACACAATATCTCCCAACATGTAGACCTTGTCCAAATTTGCATTTTGGCCCTACATGACAATTCCCTATAGTTGATTCAATATTTCTGAAAAAAAAAACGTATATTTAAGACGAGTAAAAGTGTTTATAACATTAAGGATATTTCAATCCAAAATCATTATTGTCCTCATATTTAGAGAATGATACTCTAATCATTGGAATAATGAGAATTGAATTTTTGCATTGGAAAAAATAAGGGAAAATTAGTTAGCCACGTGGAGGCCCTATGTTCACTCAGCCTAACAAGGCCGTAATTAAGACTTGACAAGGCTAAATAACGGGATTATGATTGGTTGACACGAACGTATTTAAAGGGGGTTTGTACATGCATGGCAGCCAACATCCCAATATGGGGAATTATGTGGCCTTTTTTTTTTTTTGGGGTCATGTGTACTTGTTGGCCACTTTACCTATGAGAAATTGGAGTGATCTTGCAGACAAGAAGGCATGTTGGATTAAAAGAGGGATTAAGTTATTTAGATTAGTCCCACCCAGTTTCTTTGAGACAAACACAGTTTGTAATGGAGGGCTCAGCTCTTGTTGATTAAAAGAGCATACCACATTGACATACTGTTAGCCCCATCTAAGTACACTTGTGTACACTCTTTAATGTACACATTCTATTTCTATATAGATAAATCAAAAATAAACATTGATACTATGAGGGTGTCTGCGTTCTTTAGAGGTGAACTTACTAGAACTGAACTGAATTCAACGTTATTGAATTGAATTGAACACAACTTGATATGTGAGACAAAAAATATGTTTCTGATGAACTCAATACCACTGAACTGAACTGAATTGATTATCATTTAAGACAAAAAATATGTTTCTGAACTCAGCACCACTGAACTGAACTGAATTGATTATCATTTAAATGAATTTGAAATCACTGAATAAACACCTGAATTGAACTGAATTAAACTAATCTGACCGTGTAAGCTCTAAAAAACACACCCTCAATAGGAAAAATTGGGAATTAAAGAAACTCGTAAAATGGATTTTTGCGTAATCCAATTAGAGGTACTTTAATTTGTAGGAGTACGTTCTCTTCTTTTGTTTGTTAATTTGTTTCTCTCAAACCTACCAGCAAGGACACTTCACCTTCCAACTTCAATAGCTTTGCCATCTTTCATTCTTGTCTTTTTTAGGTATCCATTTCAACCAAGCTTAGGAAATTACGCATAAATGATTTTTTGAACTTTGTACTTTTATAATACGAATCCAAATGTGTTGACAACTATACATTAGTTCTTATTCATCACTCTTCTAAGATGACGATTGACGAGTGATGCTATAGGTTATCAAGCGACCAAAAGTTTATTTGGTCACCACTTACTAACAGAGAGGGATTATGAAAATGAGAATAAACTTGAAGATATCAAGAAGAGAAAACTAGATATTTATTTTAGTGTCTCCCGATGACCTATAGAATTATTGTTTTGCAAAAGCTTTCGCTTATTGTATACATCAGGCAAGTCAATTATGTTGTTGATTAAGGTCACTTTTTTTTGAGTGAAGGAAAATAATAACCCTTGTTTTCTAAAAGAAGGTCATTTTCATTGTTAAATGGTCACACATTGCTATTCTTAAGAAAAATCACCAGAGTTATCAACGACACATTGTGTGTGATCCAAGAAAAATGGCAATGACATGTATAGAGTTGGAATGATATAATTGGTATGTCTAATTCCAAGAACGCTTTTATCAAAGAAAGACACAGGTCCTCTATTGAAGAAGCTATTTGACCTGTAGATAAATTGCTCTGTCTTGGCATTTGCTCCCTTAGTTCCTTAATTTAAGTTCTTGCTGGATTTGCCTTTTGTGTTTCTGATTTCATGTGCTTAAAAAAGTAGTCATTTCTAAGCTAATCTTTTGTATTCTATTTCTCCTGAATATAATTAGAGATCAACACTATGATAATAATAATAATAATAATAATAATAATAATAATAATAATAATAATAATAATAATAATAATAATAATAATAAACAGAGTGAGAGCTGAAATTTTTTATAAGTTGTGACTGACAAAATTCTGTTGAAAATGGTGTTTGTATAATTTACAATTTAGGTCCAAATTTGTTTGTTTTCGATTACTTAATATACAAGTCCAGCTTCCAATCAATTTTGAACAAATCTTTAAAAAAAATAATAATTAAGTTTCTCTTTTTTCAATAATCAAATATATATCATGGAGTATGTTACTACATTAGATTGTACTCCTACTAGGCAATGAATTGGCTTTCGGCTATGCTTCTTTATTTTCCCCCTTGTTTGTATGCTATATATGAGATCTATCTGCGGGATTCTTGTTCAAGTCTTTATGTATAACTAATTATTAGCGATCTTGTCAAAGATTTGGCAAAAAATATTGAAATGAAAACTTTGACATCATCTTTTGTGGCTTAGCTTGTATATTGATGTAATGATGTTATGTATTCATTCGACAGACTTTACATTGTGTAAATAAAACTTTCGATTAGCTTGTCCAGCTTTCCCAATTCCTTTAACAATTCAGGCGCGGCATGCCCTCAGCAAGATACTTACTGAAATGTTATTTGTTGATGTGTAGGATTACTTTTTAGTTTATCTTCTAGATTGTAAATGAATTCGAGTTGAGAACATTTTGTTAGGACGACCTTGAAAAAATGGGTCAAGTTGTTGGGTGGGATCACGTACAGCTCTAATTGAGACGCATGACTTATTGTGGTAAGTTCTCGTTCAATGAACTCAATTAAGGTGCATGCGAATGTTGGTACTAAATACTCTTATGTATTAATGTATATGTGTAAGACGTGTGGCACAGCCTAAAAGGGTCACTGGATGCACTTCATTCTAGACGTACATACACCGACCACTTTGCGAATATATAATTAATGTGGATGATGAGTCTTTTTACAATTAACCCCTTTATTCCGTTTTTACTTGGCTTCCCTTTTTTTTTTATCGTTAAAAAGAACATAGTGAAGTCTTTTCACATAACAGCCGCGATTTCGTTTACCTTTTATTATTGGTTTAATGGCTGTGCCTGTGCATGTATGTGTAAATTGTAATTGCGGCCTAATTGTGGTTGAAGGTTCCTATCCACCACCAAATCACAATGTGTAACATTTTGTTGGCTTCTTCTGGTATTACAACATTAATTTCCTGAGAAACTTTCCAACACTTAAATTAATTTGCGTAATGTTGCAGTTTCACCCATCTCTTATGCTTTCCACGCTTGCTTCTTTTTTTTCTTTTTTTTTTTTTCTTTTTTTTTTTTTTCATTCACGATCAAGGGTATCCACCGTCGAATATAGTGACTATTTCCCCGCGCTGACTTGTAGGCACCTCATCAAAGGGTGGGACAGCTGACCAAGAAATTTAAAGCTGCTCCATGCCCAATGTAAAATTCGAACCCTCGACCTTGGTTAAAGATGGATGAGTTCCTACCACTCAATCACACCTCATTGGTTTCCTCTCTTAACTTCTTTTCTTCTATCACATCTAGCTTCACTTCACCTCTCTGATTTTCTTCTTAAGCCGTTGCTAATTTAGCCTCTCTTTTTTTTCTTTTTTTTTTTTCTTTTTTTGAAGGGGAAATATTTATTAAAGACAGTAAAAGTACTTTTACTATGAAAATTACTCACTGGTAACATGGAATTTGGTTACATTATTAGTTCCATCTCTTGTGAAGTAATTACTCACTTCGTTTTGAAAAATCTTAACGGGTAATTTTTTACGGTATGTAAGACACTATGTTAACCGTAAATAATTGTATTGTTGAACATTTAAAATGAATCTAACAAGAGTATTTTTACATCTCTTAAGAAAAAGAGTATTTTTGTACATTATAAACCTTTATTGTTTTCACAAATTAGTGACTTTGACCTTGAAAAAGCAAATGTTATATTTTTTGAGATGGGGGAGAGTATTACTGGATTCCTATATTATACAGTACAAAAAAAAATTACAGTTGTGGATCAAATACAGCAGAAACACTGGAGGAGCATATAAAAACTTCGTTCTGATAATCCTGGTATTATCAGAACGAAGTTTTTTTTAGAATAAGAAGAGTTGGTGTATAATATATGGCCGTGCGGAGTGTGGAGTACTGGGAATCTCCACCCACTCGACACTCGTGTGTGCAGACCAGCCAGGACACCTTCGTATCTATCTACTACTGTACTCTACTCTATTACATAAGGGAACACACACCTACCTTATTCACATTATACATTATACAGATCCATTGCTTGGACAAGTACATTTAGCCGGTACTTACAAAACTAAAACTCTTGATTAGTATAAAAACAAAACCAATTCAAATTAAACTAATTGGGACAATAATCAATTATTACTATTTTGATGTATATCTTCGAATTAATGGTGCAACTCTAGGAATCATGCATCTAAGACTGTGTTTTTTTCCACTTACTTAGTAATTGTTTTATTTTAGTTTAATATATTTCAATCAGCGATCTACTTTTTTTCTCACATATTACTATTTAATTAGTTCAATTCAGTCTTATCTAGTCCAATAAAAAGAAGAAAAAAAAAAAAAAAACTAAAATTTGATAGCTCTGAATTTTTTGTTCTTTAGCGAATTTGATTTTACAACTAAATGAACAGTACTAACCCAGAGGCCAGAGGGAAAATTAGTTGTAAAAAAGGGCCTGTCCCACCACCCACCTGATGATCTAGTAGGAGTATATTTTTTGTAGATTTTATTTTTTTTTTGTTTTTTTTAGGCACTATATGTATTATTACTTTCAGGTTCAAGTGTTAATCATGTTCTATAATGTACGAACACGAACCCAAAAAAATAAGGCTCAAAACAAAATTGTCGGATCCATCTTTCATTCCTTTAATCTCATCGCTGATCATAATAATTAATAATAATAATAAAAAAACATTTTCCTTTAATCTCAAGGCATTTTTCATTTGTCCTTTTGAACCTTGTGGAATATAATGAGTACGAATCTCTCAAAGCTAATACTATCGGTCTGTCTTTCTGCACTGACACAATATAAACTTGTTTTCAATAATCTCTACTGTATTATTATTTTCCTTTTCTGGCACGTATATATATAATTTGGCCTTTTTGCTTTAGAGGGTTTGTATTCCTTATGTTTGGCTTTTAGAAGAACGTAGGCTTGGTTTTACAGGTGTCTTTCATTACTTGTTTTGACTTCGACACACTTTTTTTAAAAAATTAAGGTCAATACAAGATCAAATATTACTGGAATAGTAAACCAATGATGTCTCGATCTAATAGTTAAAATTTAAAAGTGAAATGTGGCGTATGTTAGATTATAAATTAAAATTAGTGTTTTAACCCATACGTTACACATTATAACTAAATTAATTGAACAAACAACATTAATTTGAAAACTTTAAAGTATAACAATATTCCTTTCCAACAACAATGTTTTCAACGAAAAAAATTCATTTTGATTGATTGTTATCTTCTTCAGGAGTACATTTTAAATTCCAGTAAAACATACAAAAGAAAAATAGGATATGGTTGATGATTAATGGGAAAAAAATCATTTAAATAAATATTATGTGTATGTTGTACTGGTATTGTACGATTTTGGCAATACAAGTTTAACTAACACAAAAACTACTACAAGACGGTTTTTTCGTAACTTTTGGTGAGACCGGGGTTACTTTTCAATAAAATTAAAGGTCACTGCTCACCGTAAATGACCTCTACAATTCTAAAAAATGATCCCAATTTTCTGTGAGTTAGTCTCACACAAAACTTATTATTTAACTAATTACTCAAACAATCAAAATCATGAATTCAAGACTATTCTTTTTAGCAATATAGGAAGGAGTATATATATGAAGTGGAGTATTGGTACATTTTCACACTCCACATCCTACCTATAAGATATAGGCTCGATTCTAATGGTTCACACTTTGAAATTCATATTACAATTTTTGCTTTAGGCCCTGTTCTTTTCAACGGATGGTGCGGGACGGTGAGAAACGAAACGGAACGACGCGGCGCGGATAATTCAAAAAAGAATGATGCTAGCTGCAGCCTCACTATGAGGTGCAAATTGCAGCCTCGCCTCCACAAACTGACATGTGTAAAAAAACTGTCATTTTTTGAAAATTAATAATTGACTTTCTCTCCTTTTTTCTTTCTTTTTGGAGTTCACTCTTCCCATCTTAGTGTTTTCTTTTTGGGGTTTTTGGGGATTCATCCTTCCCGTTTTAGGGTTTTCTTTTTTATTTTGAGGGTTTTGGGGGTTTACCCTTCCCATCTTAGGATTTTCTTTTTGGGTTTTTGGGGTTCACCCTTCCCATCTTAGTGTTTTATTTTAGCCGTCGGAATTAATAGTGGTAGTCGTTGAATAATAATTGATCAAATTTCGGTTAAATAAATATGAATATATTGAGGAGAGAGAGTGAATTTATTGTAAAAAGTCACAAATTTTGAGAAACTTTACACATGTCATGTGAGAGTGAGGCTGTAATTTGCAGCCTTAGAGTGAGGCTGCAGATAATAGTCCTCTTCAAAAAAATGTGAGACAAAATGAAATATAGAATACGGCGTGAAACGGAACGAAACAGATTGGAACAAAACGAAACCAAATGCAGCACGGAAACGAAGAAAATAACAGAGTTTTATTCTCCAAACGGTGAGCTCTCGTTAACAAGAAGTGATTAATTATCAAAAAGCAAAACACAAAAAAAATATAAATAAAATCAATTGCCTTGCACGTGCAATTTGTGATTTGGATTTGATTGGTGACATTGACCTACTGCACGAGCGGCGCTATTTTAACAGTATATTAGGATGGGTCCCATGAACACCATCCTCCACGTCACCTAGCTGGCTTGGAAGTTGGAAGGGACTCCGTCAAAAAAGGGGAAAAAGAAAAAAGAAAAAAGAAAAAAGAGAAAATAGAAGAAAAATAAAGATGACTTATAAAACTAATGGACAACACAACAGTCATCTCCACTCTCCAGACAGCACCAAAAAAGAAAAAAAAAAATTCCACTCTCCAGAGCCACTATCATTTTTCTATTTCCTTTTTTAATACGGAGTAGTTAATTAACAATTGATAACAATCCCCAAATAAATCAAATAGTTTCAAAATGACCAATACGGTTATAGATATTAAACCGGTGAGGAAAGAAACAAGTTTCTGTAATTTTTTTGGCCATGTTTAGGCTATATTATATATTCTTTTTACCTGGAAAAAAAAAAAAAAACTGAAATTAATTATTTTTTAATTTGACTCTTAATCATTTAAATTCGTCCAAATATATTTAATAATTATTACATTTAAAAGTATAATCTCAAATTTTTTCATTGACATAAGTATCATCATGAACTTATTTTGAAATAAAAGCATATAAAATTATACATAGACTGAACAAAACCAAACTAAATTGAATATAAGTAAAATTAAGATGAGGATAACATATAATTTGAAGGAAAAGCAAGATACAGAGTATTATTTTTATTGAATTAAACTTAATAATATTATATAGTAGAAAAAGTAAATTATTGAATCGAAGTATAGTTTAGTTGTAATACGGATAAAGATAGTGTTGGACAATGACGTTGACATGTCTTCTTCCATGGGCTAGTCAAACCGACACCAATTTTTTCTTTTGCCAATGGGGCCATTGCACGTGTTTGTATGATTGCCTGATATCTAGGACACTTCCATTGCATCTATTTTTCTAAGGGGAAAGAAATTTCATTACTAAAAATTCGATATCAAATTTAAAATACAATCTTAAAAAAATTATAGCCTCTTTTTCTCTCTCAATACCTTGAAGTTTTATAGGGTATGAAATTAAGGCTGTCGTTGGTCATTTACCAGCAATAAGCCCCTCTTTCAACTTATTTTTTTCTTTCTTCCATTGCTATTTAGGTTTTTGTTTGAGTAGGTTAATAAATTTCGCTTCATTGTGAGATTTTAATCGCTCATTTTGGTGAGATTTCGATCAAATTAATTGTGAGGTTCATTTGATCATTTTGTGAGGTTCATTTTAACTCGTTTTGTGAGGTTTCTTTTGACTCCTTTTTGTGAGGATTATCTCTTCATCTTTGGAAGGAGCTTTGATAGTTTTTGGTTTATGGAGTTCGATGGGGTGCCCTTTGCTCAAAGATTTTTTTCTTGGCTACAGGACATCTTAGTCTCTATCTTAATGATTCAGAATTGAAGGTAGAACGTGAAGTTGATAGTCTGCAACTTCGGCTCGTTCGTACGGATATACTGCGAATCTTATTCTTCAAGAGGCAGTCCATAATGTCAGAGTGGTGCATTCATCAAGGCTATGGCAGGGTCTTCCGCAAAGAGGTTGTGATATGAAAAACAGCGATAAAAAGGAAGCAGTTTGAAATTGTCAAATCTCAGGTGCTTGATAGTCTTTCTATTAGAATGTTTTCTGATGTTTTAGATCCGTTTATTGTTGAATTTAATATCGTTTGTAGATGTTGTATGGCCTATTATTAATGCAATTCCTATTTTTTCCTCAAAAAGAAAAAAAAAATACAATCTTAAAACATCAGAAAACATTCCTATAGTAAAGCTATCTAGCAGAAGAGGTTTGACATCGTCAAACGCTTTCTTTTTTTATCTATGTTTTCCGTATTACAGCGTTTTCACGGAGAAACTCACCAAAGATTGTATAGTGCTAAGGAATATACATGTAAGTTATTTGCACCAGAAAAACAAGGGAAATAAGACTAGCATGTAACAATCGACTTAATAGCCTCATTTGTGGTGATACCTTCTAGAAATCATAGGCCAGGCCAATTATTGAACATAGATCAATGCATGTCCTTGTCTCACCTCTCAGCTACTCTAAAACTGTAAGTAGAAAATGCCAGTTTGAATCCAATGACACCAAAAACAGTGATGATGACCTTTGCTTAACGATTGACTTACAATTTTTGGAATGTTTAAACTTGCGTGTGCATGATCATAATTTAATTTGAAGTGTAGTTTGAACAGGGGGCAATTCTTCAAAGTTTAAACCTTAAATATAGGAAAGAAGTGTTGATATATTCTTCTACAAGAATTAAGAACAATAAGGACAAATTAGAGGGTCATGTCAATTAAACTAATTAAGACAAGATATATTGTTTCACCAAAGAAAAAAATTGTGCTAATTGAAAAAATGTTTGCAGACAAGAATAAGTTACATACATATAGCCACAGTTGGAGACAACTTGGGAGAAGCCAATAGAATAGTAGAAGCCATAACTTGAACTTCACAAAGAAACAACATTTTATTTTTCTTTGTCTATTCTACAGTAAATTTTTTGAAAAGATCCTACTTGTGCAATAATTGGGTCACAGTTGGCCGTTGCAATTGAAGCAAATTTTTTATATTTTCTTTTTTTCCTTTTCTCTTTCTTTGTAAATTGTAGTTACTTCATGTATAGGCTTTTAGAGCTTTTTTCTTTTTATTGGTAATGGGCTTAAGCTTACCATCATCTCAACCAAAATCAATTACAAATATCCAGAATTAAAAGGGGGTGTTTGGCCGCCAAGCTTCTTCAAAAATTCAACTTGTCCCCTTCATTTTCCTCACATTCTCTCCCCTTCACCACTAAATTCAGCTTTTAAGACGCTGAAAATACCCCCACAAAGTGACCAAAGATAGAAGCTGCAAAATTGTCTTTTAAGCTTCTAGGCTTTCAGGTTCTCAATGCTACCAGTACCACCATTTTTATTTATTTTTTGGGTGTTTATCAGGTGTTTGCCGATATTTGAAATTGTTTTTTTTTTTTTTTTTTTTCCTTGAGTAGATTAGTCCATGCTAGGGTATTCTCTACTGATAAGTCGTTCGAATCCACTAGGGATATTTGGGATTTCCTTCATGGAGTCACGACCCTTACTCTTTCCGCCCTTCCCCCAAAAGGTCCTTATCCTAAGAAGGGCCAGCCGGAAAGTGTCCCTCCTCACCTTACCGAAACACACACACACAAAAAAAAAAAAAAAAAAAAAGAAAAAAGGTTTGTACAAACAGGACCAACCCAACCTCTGTGGGCTCAGTTTATCGTCACCCAATCTGATCAATAATCAACCCAATCAATCTAATTGAGTCGTACTCTTCCGTATTTTGAAATCTTTTTACAAAATTGTATTAGTCTATTTCTAGAAGGGGAAGTATTATACACCCATTGCATCAACGTATACGCCTTATTTGCACCAAATGACTAAAAAAAAAGAAATGATAGCACACAAGAAATCAACATATACGCCTCTTCAAAATCAATTTTTCCATTAGGCGCAATAATACCCTAGTCCCTATATCTATGTCGACCCCATTAGAACTCATAGAGCAAGTGCACTGAAATAAACAGTTACCAACTTACCATTGAGGTAAACAGCTCTTGTTCAATTAGTACTATTATTATGTCATGCTAAAGAAGAGTATACAATGCAGCTTATGCAAATGATAGACATGAACATGGCTTACTTTTTAATAAGAAATAAAAAGAAATTTTTTAACTGGCAAATATAGAGATGAATCATTCACCATTATTTCTTCTGATGATGACCCATGAAATCAGACATAAATTCAAAGTATGTACCTATAAAATTATAATATTTATGTATTAGATGCATTTTCTGACAGCATTGGAGGCGTCCAACTAAGCGAACCATAATACATTTTCTCCGGGCCAAAAGTGTATTTACAGTAACCAAGATTATACTGTAGTACAACTGCCACTAACCTGTGTGAATCCGTGGGAGTAATCGTGTAACACATGTACCATTGATTTGGTATACAGAGGAAAAATCAGCATCAATCAACTGCATTTTCACATGAAAAAGAGTAACAGCCACTTTTCTTGGATGCTACAATACCCTAGCTAAGCCCTAGTCTAAATCTAAATTATGCAACTAATACAGCTAAGGCAGGCTAGCAATAGCCTACTAAGATTAGGCATATAGTCGAAAAGGATTAACCACTAATATACAAAGATAAGCTTAATTAATTCTCCTAATCATTACCTAAGCTATCATTTTACCCCCCTCATTATCAGCTATTACTCTCTGATACTTGCAGAATTAGTTAAATATCTTTGAATTTCTACATTGTAATAAGAATATTTGGTTAGCTAACCATGACCATCATCAGAAAAACCAACACCTACCCACTGGTAATTTCAAATTCAATAGATCAAGTTTACTGAACTTAATACTATCACTATCAGCAAGTTCAGGTATTAGTAAAGTACAAAAATATTACTACAAAAATCTTTTTCCTACGAGCACACAGCGACATTCAATATCAATCCTACGGCTAAAAATTTTTCAAAATCTTACAAAGCATTTACCTTTCAGCTAGTCGAGAATAGCAAGAGTATGATCATCCCAGTCCCTTAACTCGCAAGTGAGTCACCGAGTTGACAGACACCATGAACATTGACATCCAACGCTAAAATAACCATTCCTTGATTTGATATGCCTGAAGCTGTACCACTGCAACTACTACAGGGGTTTATGGACCTTTCTGGACATATCCAATATTGGACCACTAAGCAAAAAGGCTTTCAATATAGTAACAACCTTAGCCTTTATATTTCAGCATGATGCTACATTAGCATCCACTAGGTTTGCATAATAATCTAAAGAGTTCTTTATAAAAATAAAAATAAATGTACTAATAAGAGTACACAGGCGGTACAGTACAAGTGTACTTACCATCCAACCTAGTGTATATGGATACTTCAAGGCTCCAGCATGTCCAAGTTAAACTCTTCTTTTTTTGTTAGGGCAAGAAATCTCTTTAGGAAAGGGAGTAGGGTAAGGAAATCCCATTCCTAGAGACTATGAGACTCAAACCCAAGTCCCTCAAGAACTAGTAAAGGTACATCACACAGATACTACCCCAACATGATAATGAATTTGGTGAATTCTCCAGGTTCCCAAGATTTTGGATGAACTTCTTTAATACACAAGAAAAAGAACAAAAATAGCCCATAAACTCCTCCCCCTATCGAAAACTTACTTTTCCATAACTACAAACAACTGTGGAGTACATTTTTCTAAGCGAAGTTCTCAAAATATTTCCCAAAAAAATCATTTGCAACCAAGCTGCATCACAAATAAAAAGCTGGAAAGAAAAACGGGTGATGTTCTACATCCAAAAGCCAAAAAAGCAGAGCAACTGTGGAGACAGTGTAAGCACTTTCTTAACCTTTTTTTAAAAGGCAAATGACTCTGCTTTTCGATCATAAGGAGACAAAGCAGCAATAACTGTAACATGATCACAACTTCATAAGCTAGCAACTCACTCTACAGGACAAAACTTCAGCTCACAAGAGAGCGTATCCATGAGAAGTGATGGAGGGTTAAAAAAAATAGTTGGGTAAACTTAACACATTGTTACTTTACTCTGGAAAAGGTTCCATGACAAGACCAGTTGGTGTTGGGTACTACAAATCAAGATCGACCACCAGCGATGATCTTGCATATTTGCTAAATTCCTAGACTGATAATTATTGGCTGTTCATGTACAATTGCTATGACTATTTACACGAACACGAAGCATGGCAAAATAATACATCCAGGATGAGTAGTCAAAAAATACCTTCATTCGCTGGTTCCAGGCAAGCCTTTGAGTACATCCCTGAGAGCATAATAGTGGCTATCGCATTTGTGATCTGAAATTAGGTTGCTTGAGAGTAAAATCCTCTGGAAGTGTTGCCCAGGGTGCCGCTTCCACAGTGTGAAGTACTCTTTGCCTCTACTGGTTTCTGTCTCAATATTTCTCTTCAGAAAGTATACAGCCCCTGGTACAAACAACTCTTCATGTGTGAAACCTGTACTTTCTTCTTTCCTAAGAACAGCAGCTTGCTCAGATGTAAGGGCACTATCTGGTCTAACAAGTGATTCCTTACTCATTGGAATGTCTGTTACGCAAGGACATAAAAACAACTTGGTTATGAATATCCTGTCAAGTTTACGTATGCATATAAGAATGAGCGATACAAGTATGCAACCCAAGAACAAGATACATCATACAAGTATACAACCCAATAACAAGGCAATACATTTAAAGAAAATAGGTCTATTTGGCCAGCAAATAACTATCACCCAGGAAGTATTCAGCCGGGTGGCCAGATGTACGCAGCCTTCCTAGCCAGTCACAAACAAAAAATTATTCCCCCAGCAAAAGCAAGCAGCAGAGCTTGGACCTACGAGGTAGGGTCGGCTGCACAGATTATTTAACACAAAGTTAGCATATACTTCACTCCAACCAGTTTTCTGCAAGCTGTTGGCCACCCAAGGCAACACTTGAAATGGGTTGGGATGTCGAAGTTCGAAGATTCTATTTGGCCACCTAAAGCATGTGTAAGCACAATTTTTCCCTCCCTTCCCCCCCCCCCCCTCTTCTCATATTGTTATCATTCTGACAGGACGGAGAAGGTTTCTTACAAAGCAGTATTACCATTACCCTTTAGTGTTAGTTTTCTTGTACCCTATCATCACACTATTGTCCTATGTATCTCCTAACAGCTCAATGACAGATACACCAAGCACTACAGGACAGTCACAGAACTCTAGTGCGCGGAAAAATAGTCACATTTCTAAATATATAGTTATAAAATCAAATTGTGTTTCCAAAGGTGGAGTATAGAAGATTAATCTTAAATTTAAGGGTACGACACAATGCGTAAACTAAATCCGCATGGAGGGGTATATTTTAACCTCGTATTAGTTGAAATACAATAACATGTAGTTTGTATCTTGACATCTTGCCAGCAGCAGTGCCTGACAGCCTTAACCCCCGACTAATGAAGTAAATTGATAAATAAAAGAAAATTATAAGTGGACAGTGGAGTACAAAAATTTCAATTACAAAACTTCAAACACACATCAAGTTGAAGAATTTAGACAAGAACTTCCCCGACATAGACCAATTTACACCCTAAAGGGTCCATACCAGAGGTGTTTGTCCTGCTTCTGAACTTTGCATAATCAGCAACTTTCCGAGCTACATCTTGTACAGAGGACATGACCTGCTTTGCATTTGTGAGGAAATCCACAACATTTGTCCGATCTTCCTTCTCCAAGACACTGATCCTGTAACAGAAAAGGGTGGAACTTCAGATATAATATCACTTATTCACTTGCTATGAGTCTAGAAGCTGCACATGAAAAACTAAAAGTAAAGGATCTAGAGTAGAGGGTGGTCTAGTAAAACAAACATCTGGCAGCAGGACAGCAAGATCTTAAAACAGAAAATAGAGATAGAAAGGAGAATACTTCATAGGGAAAAGCAGCCAAGCAAGTAACCCGTTGAAATGTCATCTACTACTACTACTACTACTACTACTACTAAGGAGAATACTTCATAGGGAAAAGCAGCCAAGCAAGTAACCCGTTGAAATGTAGCCAAAGGCGGCGTAACAGAAAATAGAGATAGAAAGGAGAATACTTCATAGGGAAAAGCAGCCAAGCAAGTAACCCACTACTTACTACTACATACTACTACACTACTACTAAAGGAAGATGGCCAAAAATACCCCCCCCCCCCCCCAAAAAAAAAGAAAGGCAGGGAAAATCAAAGAAAATGGGCAGATAAGATCAGAGAAATGTAGGTGCGAAGTGTAAACTGCTTTACTCACCAATCAGTCTGAATGATTTCATTTCTCAATCTTGCCAACGAAGCAACACTTAATCGAGGAACAATATCGTCCTGCAGGTGAAGGAAATTATTTCATACGATAAAACTACCTACACAAATATGTAAAGGAAGATGGCCAAAAATACAAAAGGGAAAAAAGTTAATATTGTTATCATAACATTCATGGGGTGGTGTTACACAGGGTGTTTTAAACATCAGACAATATTCTCCACTGATCCAGTTTCTATTAACCTTCACCGAGTGAATGGACAGTTATTTCCAATATCACACAAAATCACGGGAGTAATGCCGATAGAGTAGTGAAACTAGAACTTTTTGAACCAAGGTCCACATATTACTGGCAAGTTTTATTTGCGAATATGTGAGGAAAACACTCTCCTAATAATACATTAACTCTCAGACAATATATGCATCTACATACCTGCATCATGACAGTTGTGACATAGTCACAGCAGCTTTCAGCCAGTTCTTTAGACACACAAGGGGGAGTGGCATATCCGACAGCAGTGACAATATTGGGGTCAAAACCAAGCTCCCTTGCTGATCTTTTCCGAAGCATTATTGCCAGTAAAGACACTGTAGCAGCTCCAAGAGAATGCCCCACCAGCCTTAACCTAAAACCCTGTAAACGAATTAGGCACATACAAATAAAGTAGAATCCAATAAGAGTAAGAGGAACAAAAGGTGAAAAAAGGAACACAAGATGAAGTAACAAAGGGAGTTTCACCACCTCATGTTTGTACAAGCACTTCTTTATGGTTCCCATTTCATGATCAAGAAACCAGCGAGCAGCTTCGGCAGTACCAAAGTGGGTCGAGTAGCCTTCGAATGTGACGTCCCCATCACTGGTTGAGACAATATCCGTGACGAGGTCATACACAGTATGCGTTCCACGGATACCAAGAATCACAAGTTTTTTTCGAGGATCAATACCGATGTAATACCCCGGTCTCATCACACTAGAATTCTTGACAAATTTTAGGACATTGGCTTCGCGAAGCATGCTTTGTCTGGCAAGGCCCGCCGCAGTGTCTCTATATGATCCTTTAGCTAGCTCTAAGTGATATATGAGGTCTTGAATCTAGGTCACGTAAAATGAAGACAAAAATAGAAAAACAGTGAATAATAATCTGCAATCTTGCTTGTCAAACATATATAAGGAAAATGTCAATACCAGTTCAAGCAATGATAGTGATATAAATTCTACTAATTACCACAGACTCTGAAGAGACTTGGACTCCTTTTAAATCTTCAGGCGGATTTGCGGATGCTTGACGAAGATACATAAGGTACAGACCAATAGTGAGATCACTGAGGCTCCAATCCTGTAGTCCAGTCTTACTTCTCTGGATACTAGCAACAATCTCAGCTATCGAACGACTCGTAGGCGGAGGCTTATTTTCAGAACCATTACCTGGCATGTTAAAGATTGCCACAATGACTAACTGAAACCATCACAAATCACAGACTATATGAGAAAGCTTAAGAAAACAACCCACCAAACCGTTTTTCATCTTTAAAGTACACAAAGGAAGAGATATGCAGAATTTAGACAAGTTTGCAAAAGCAATTGTACAATATGATAAGCATGGCAGTCAGTCAGCATAAAATTTGTGGATAAAATAGTAAGATATGTTGGAATAGTTCACTCAAAAGAAAAAAAAAATATATATATGTTTGAATAGTTAATACAAGCATATGATCATGATGCCACGCACGATCACTGGCTCTTATATCATCAAGTTCACCAAGACAGGCCTTAATTATTCAACAGAATGTAACAAATGAGATCTCATATATAAATCAGTTAAAATCACCATACCTGTTGGCAAAGCCCACCTACAAAACTGTAGTGCAGGTTCAAGTGCCTTCGTAAGCCAAGCGAGTTCTAGTTTACGTTTATTATCATTTACATCATCATCATCAGAGCTGTACTTGCTAATTCCAGGGTCAAATTCTGTACTATTGATGAGCTCAGGCCTCTTTGAGATATCATATGTATCTTTCGCTTCAGTCTTTGCTGATCGTGATTGAATCTTATTAAGGACACCGTACACAACTCCTCCATATGATTCCCGTTTTTTAGTCACATGTTTATCTGCAGATAGTTCAATACATGAAATACGTATTAATGCAAATCTAAGATGAGCAGATATGGATGACCGCGTAAGAGGAACACATGACAAATAAGGTATGCACATATGAGAAGAATACAAAATCAACAGATCAACAAACTATCAAAAATGGTAATCCAGAGAATATCCACAGACGCACTTGCACACACGAAGTCAGGGCTATTGTTGATGAGGATCACATTGAACATACTATAGACCACAACATGATTGGCTACTGATGGTGACACAATAGTTCTTACAAAAATCTAGGCAGGAAACCAAAGGAGATAATGCACACCGATTTCAAATAAATAAATAAATAGCATATTCTGATATACATGGCTGTCACATGAAGCTGAATAATGCAATGTAAGTGAGCACCAATTATTCATTACGATTTCGTGGGTATTTTATAATGTGAAAGAATAATCATAAGAATAAGGGGAAAAACATATTTAGGGACATACTTATCATTCTCATAATCATTACACAGTTATTGTATGATACACCAAACTCTTTACTTTTGAGGAGTTTTTACACAGTTCTGCAACAGCCCCACATTGGAGATCCAAAACACAATAAGCATCCAAAATTTAATTTCCCCACAAAAACCGACATTGAAGGAGGAGGAGGATCTTAGCAGTTAGCTTAACCTATAGAGTTGGAAAACTTCTAATGAATAGACTTTCTAGAAACATAGGATTTGCAACATTCGATCAGCAACTACAAATTCCACATTGCTTATTATAACTTCATACATTATATATATATATATATATATATATAAAGATAAATAAATAAACAACTTTCCTCGAATTCAAATTGCAACATTATCAGCAACCAAACTCATATAAGGGATTGAACTTCTATATGGAGAGACTTTTAAGCAACATAAGATTTGCAATATTCAACTAGCAACTACAAATTCAACATTGTTCAAAACTTCTTAAATAAAAAACAATCCGACAGTTTTCAATTTCAACTAATTTTGCAACATTAGCAGCAACCAAACTCATATACAGTAAACTAACAGCTATTAAAATCAAAAAAAATCAAATGCTTAGGTCAATTTGATATACTAAACTAATAAAACCCTAATCTAATTGTGCCCTAGAATGAGTTAGTAATTACAAGCTGAAAACCAGCAAATTAATTTCGTGTCAAGGAAGCTAGAAAAGAAAACGAAAGGGAGAAAGCCGAAAAAAGAAAATGAAAGAGCAATACGAAAAGGACATTACCTATATGATGCAATATCTGCCTTATTGAACGATGCGCCATTTTTCTCCGGAGTGCAGGTGGAGAGAGAGAGAGAGAGAGAGAGAGAGAGAGAGAGAGAAAACTGTAAACAGAAGAAGCGGTGGGAATGGAGGTCCGTTAGAATTAAGAGGAGGGTTGTGGTGATGAAATTAACCGACAACAATAAGGAGATTATTGTCATTTACAACGGTCTTATAGTTACCGACGGAGATTTGTGGCGGTGCAGGTGCTATGGGCCGTTGTGGACCGGTCAACCACGTACGCGTAAATCATTACGTTTCTTAAGGCCCAATTTTGTTTTGGGCCTGACCTAGTTATTTCGGACCATGGGCTGGATGTGAAATATGCGATACAAAAACTTGTATAGACTTTACTCCATCGTAGATTAATAGTCTAAATTTTTTTCAAATGTACCCTTTATATCCTTAAATAATTTCATCAGTGTTTTTTGTATATAGTGAATTAAGTCTACACAAGATATGCTAAGTATGCGGTAGCTTCACTATTAGAGGGGTGACTCTAAGTGAAGTATGGGGTGGCTCTACTATGGCGTCAAATATAAATTTAAGGGGTGGCTCTAGGTGAAGTAAGGGGTGGCTACACTATTAGAACGGTTGCTCCAGATGAAGTATGGGGTGACTCCACTATTAGAGGGATGGCTTCAGGTAAAGTATGGGGTGACTCCACTTTTAGGGGGTGGCTCCAAATAAAGTATTGGTCCACCATAGACTAAATCCACACAAATTTAACCAAAATGGGTTGGTGTAGTGGTTCAGCACTTCATCCCTTCAACAAGTGATTGGGGGTTCGAATCCCAACTCTTGCGAATAAAAAAAATCCCTTGATCAGCCCCCTACCGCTTAGTGGCCTGACAATTGGGGTGGGATGATTAGTTATTGTAGTCGATGGTGGATACCCTTAACAAAGACCAAAAAAAAAAATCCACACAAGTTTTTGTGTTATTTCGGACATGGGCTGGATTGTCTTGGGCCGGGAAAAGCATGATAGTGGGCTTAATCACTTTTTCCAAAGACGGTGGATTAGGGTTTTCCACTACACTTTAATAAATAGTTAAATCTCAATCTTGGTGTTGGCATTGCAATGCAGCCAACTCTTCCTTCTCCACTCTCCACCGCTTCTTGTGTTTGTCTTTATTTTCGAATTTCTGTTTCTGTTTTGTGTTTGTTTGCATACACTTTTTTTTCCATCTAAAATTACCGATTTTTTTGAAAGAATGGAGAGATACGATAATGAAATGATGATTGAACTTTGTTTCCCTATTGGTTTGATTCGCCGAAATGATGGCGCTATCAATGTATATTAGCTCTATCTGATCACAATTCTCTCTCTCTCTCCAATATTTTTCGATTTGTACTCGTGGATTCTTCTCTCTCTCTCTCTCTCTCTCTCTCTCTCTCTCTCTCTCTCTCTCTCATCTGCTTCTATTTTTCATTGCTTTTGGTCTCGAGAATCAAGTTTTATTGGTAATTTTTTAAATGATTTAAACAAGCGCACTTTTAATTTTGTTTTTTTTAAGGCTCTTAACGGTTACTCTCTAGGTTTGTCTTGATTATTTGCTTAAGAAGTCGTAAATTGTATTGTTCTGATTTCTTGCTGGTTTTGACAAGTAATTTTGGCCATGAAATTTTGTGAAAAAACTGTGACTGAAGGCCTTCCTGGAGAAATCAAAGTTGGCACCGCTCGTATCAATATTCAATATTCAATATGACGCATTTGCTTACCTCTTTATGAGACCATGATCTAATCATTGTGAGAAATTGAAATTATTCACATTTTGATTATAAAATGGGTAATAAAATATACATCAAATTTGGATTGAACGGCCACAAAAAAAACACCCAGCCCCTGCCCCTAGAGGCAAACAAACCTTGAGCTTGTTTTTGGTTGGGACTTGTATTTGGATTTTGAAACCTCTCCCCCTATAACTGTTGTCCTATTACTATATTCCCCTTGTTAGCTAAACTCTTGTGGTATAAGAATACAGATTAATCAAAGTCTACTATCGCCCAGTCACACTGGTACATTTTAAATTTCAATAATTGGGCATTGTGAGGTTTCAACCCAAAACCAATTGACAATGGGTAGAGTAAATCACTTCCTTATTTGTACGCTCAAGATCACTTAATTTTTCAATGAGGGACATAAACCCACTTCAATAGTACACTTGCAAATGCTTTTGAATACAAACAAAACCATAAAGTTAAATCTTTAACATGTGTCAAATATCTACAATTATAATATGTAAATGCGAAAAATGGAGCATTAAAAAGGATCTCAATCCATATGAATACCATATTAAAACTTTTAGATTGGATCAAAACAATTAACAAGATTTTAGATTTGAGTCAAAATTAATCGACAAATGTGGATTTGGATTTGGGTTTTAACTTGTAAATCTGGAACTCAAATATATGGAATTGGTCTGCACTTTAAAAACTTGGGACCCCATCATACTATACGGGTAACACACACCCCTTGTCTCGCTTTGATTGACAAATTACGGAAGGATCTGAAAGAGAACTTGTTTGGTCTACGTAGATAGAGACGATTGGATGTGATATGTGGCGTGCATACGTACAGGTGGAAATGACTGGTAAACAAGTGAAATAAAAACACACCCAAAAATAAAAGTTTGAATTTGGCTGCAAATTTTTAAAAGTTGATAAGGAGAAAAACAAAATAATTATACAGAAAACATGAAAATTTATATGGTTGTAAAAGACCCTATACTTTTTCTGGGTCTGAGACCGTCCGGTTGAATTCGGACTGAGCCGGGTGGGACCACAAGGGCGGCAAAGCTCTCCCAACAAGTATTTAATACTGCTGCATTCACAGGGTCTCGAACCTGAGATCTTTGCTTAAACTAGAAGAATTCCTCATTAACTCATCCAAGTGCTTGTTGGTAAAAGACCCTATACTTTAACTATTCATAAAGTGTATGTTCTTCACACCTTAATTGTTTCTCAATAGTGTTCAATTCAACTCATAAAAAGTATTTCATAATAAATTTATGGTGATATATTAATGTATATGTTGTTGGATAAATTTTAAATATATTCTTGAGTCCAATATGAAAGATATTTGGACGGTTTATAAATAGTTAAAAGATCAAGTTGAAAAAATCAATTTAGTTGCAACCAATATATTAAACCTTAAACACAAATACGAACATGACCAGACACACCCGTCCTAATGGAAAGGTTGGTTGCAAGTGTTGAAGCAAACTTGGAAACAAGTTGATGATCAAAGTACGAAGCCATGTTGGCTTTTAGTCAAAATTGAAATAAATCGCACGCACCGTAAAAAAAAACAAAAAAAGTTGAAGATCCGCACGGGATCCGACTAATACATAGTAGATTTACTCAAATATAATTGGACCATTCGGATTGTCTTCTTCTCAAACCAGTACGTCTACGGGTATAAATAGCCTTCAAATATATGCGTACTGTGCATATATCACTACATACACTTATCTACGACCTTACAAAGAAGAAAAAGTCATCCATTAAAACACTAGCTAGCAACCCCGTTCATGCACAAAGAGCCTATATACATAGAGATTACAAATTTGGTGAGTTAATTATAAAGATCAAATTTTATTTTATTTTGATAGAAATAAAGATCAAATTTTATATATCTTGTTCATATTTGATATTATGATTATTGTGCTTGTATTTCATTATGAATTTTAATTATGTCCCCCTCTCCCTTTTAAGATCATAAAAGCCATTCTAGGCCTCAAAGTAAAATCATCTTAACCAAGTTATTGACCAATTTAATAAATGAGATATTCAACAAAAATATATTTATATTTACTTCATTAGATTAGCTTAAAATAAGCATAACAGTGTACAAATTATTAAGTTAGTTGTTCATCTATTTATGTGTGAAAAATATATAAAGAGTACAAGCGCGAGTCTCACCCCTTGCTAATACGTCGTATCATTGGTGTTAAAAAAAAATTAATATTGGCTCTTATACACTGATTTTGTCATTTTTGTTAAGTATTATCATTAAATGGAGTCTTTACACATATATATATTTTAGTAATTATCATTTCATTTTATGAAATCTTGTGAGTTTTTGCTCCCACCAAAAACACGCTCATGTGTTGATGATGAGTTTTTATGATATAAACAAATTTACTTGCAACTTTTTATAAATAAAATTCATTTTTAAAATCATAGTTATCACTAATTGTCATATGTGTATCGGATAATGAACTTATTTCAAACTTAAAAGCACTCGTAGACATTGAGCGCACAATTTAAGAATGAAAATTGGAAATGTAAGTAAATTTTGAATAACACGAAGAAAGAACAATTCATCTACAGTTAAACATACTATATAGTTGTATTACGACTACTATTTATTGTTTTTTCTAAAAAGTTTGAATTTAACAAGTACTTTGTAGTACAAAGACTCATACGTGGTGGTTGTATAGATGAGGTAACGAACAAAAATCAATAATTGTGAATTTTAAAAATTTTAAAAAAATGATAGCTCTAGACAAAAAATGGTATTTGTGTGTTTTGGTAATTATTTATGCAAGAAAATGATATAATAAAGTGACACTTGGTGGTAAAAAAGTGATAACGCCGAAGAAAATAAATAATATTATTTTTGCATTGTTAAAATATTGTAAAGGATTGCCTCATAAGAGAATGACCATTAGTATATACTAACCTCAATTCGCTTCACTAATTCTCTTATACTAGTTAACTATTGTATACATTGATCTAGGGATTGAGATGGGAGTCGAGATGACAAATATTTCACCCAAATTCCAGGATCGCTTGGGTTCATTCCATTTCCCACTTGGTGAGGGGTTTATCCCTCCTCCCCCTCCTAGATGGTGAGGGTTTACCATATACAACAAAAAATATTGATCTAAAAAAGAAAATCAAGAAATGCTCTACTGGTTAAAATATTGTCCTCCAATCTGAGGTTGCGTAAAAAAAAAAAACAAACAATGTTTTGACCTAGTCAATGTTTTGTGTTTCCCAAAACCCTTTTCTATTATGTTTTGAGCTACCATAAGGTCTTGGCGTAGTGGTTAAGACTCATAATCCGATTTATTAGGTTTTAGGTTCGAATCCCGCTCCCCAATCTACTATTTTTTTAATCTCTTTATAACATCAGTCTTTTAGATGTCTCACAAGTCACAATGCACGAATATTTAAGGAAACTATTAACTAGATATAATTTATATCAAAAAACTCGATGATTATGGTAACAATATAAATTTACCCCGCAATGACGTGGAATAATATTATTATCGTGAAATTACTTCATAAGTATGAGTCCCATATCGAAAAACAAAGTGAAGACAAAACAACAAGACACGTATATAAACAAAGCATCAAAGTTGAATCAAAGCACACATTTCTTTGCCTTTTTGGTAAAGAGTAAGTGTAGTTATTTGTTCTATCATTTTAATATTTGATATATGTGAGCTACTAGCTCACTATGATGAAATTTTTTGATGCGAAGGTTCACACGCATTCAAGTGTCTATCTATGATTAGATATAAAATAAATAAATAAACAAATAAATAAACCTATCTATCTATGGCGGAGGTCGTTAGACGTGGGGTTGTAGGCTGTTGCCCTGTAGCATGTAGGGTCTTCAAACAATAGTAAGGACTCTAAGGAGACTTCAAAACCGCATCCCAAACTTCTTATTCACTCTCTCTAAAATACAGTTTATTTTGAATTTCGAACGCCCAAAAGAAAAAGATTCAAAAATAAAAGAAGAAGAAGAAACTGCCCCTACGCAAAGGAAAACAAAAAGAATAAATTAATAAGGAAATTACTCTACTTTATTTGTTCAACTGATGTAAAATTTTTTTTTCACTTAAACAATGAAACCATTCTATGCGTGAAACAAAATTGAGAAAACTCAACTATGAATATATTGGATTACAAAAGATGATAATGGGGTGTTTGGATGTTGGCTTGTAGGGTAGTTTTTGGTAAAATTGGATGTTTGACCAGTCCACCATCAAATATTGGTGTTTGGATGTGAGCTTGTGAGATTGACTTTTGGGTTCCCAAAAACGAACTTTTGAAAAGCCAATGAGGTTGGCTTATGGGTATTGATTGGTGTCATTAATGTAGTCCAATGACATAATAGTCCAAGAATTTCAATTATTTACTTCTATGCCATCAAATTCCTCAATCATATGAATGTCTTTACCTGTCATTTTACATATAACCAGCTAATGTTACCAGCCAATGTTACCAAACATATCTTTCCAGACATCCAATGTTACCAGCCGGTCAAATCAGCTAACAATACTAGCCATCAACCACCAACCACCAGCCACCAGCCAATAGCTAATGTCACCAGCCAATTGCCAAACAGGGCCAAAATAATATTGCACTAAAAATATATATAAGAGTTGACAATCCCACCAAATCAAGGGAACTATAAAATGTACAAATCATTCTAAGAAAACTCCACCACCGATTTGCACGATTATTGTATGATAACTTTATTCATGGACATGATTTTCATTTTGTTTTCCCCTTCTATTGCATTTTTATTTTTTTTTTATTTTTTTTGATAGGGCTTCTATTGTAGTTTTAGTTGATGGATATGGAAGGATATGTAACAAGCATTGATAGTTTTATACATTGTCTTGACATACGTCCCACATCGAAAATTAAAAAAGAGTCAAAGATTGATTAAAGACATATATAAATATAGCAAAGGGCCATGATTGAAGCAAACCCACATTTCTTATCCTTTTGGCTAAAGCTTATACTTTAAGGTAAATATTTATAATATTTAATATGTTGGCCACTAGCCCATATTTATATTTGAATCATTTCATTTGCAGATATGTGGTTTTCTACTGTAAACCTTATTAATCTATATATTATCCCCTTTTATAATTTTGCTAGGAGTCCCACATTAAAAAACAAAGCGATAAAGAAAACAAATAAAAAGTATAAAGATAAACGGATCAAAGGAAGGAGCAAATCGTACAGTTCTTCGGTTTTTTTCGTAAGACCGAGTAATAATATACAAAACTAGAAGACCAACCTAGGAGTAAATCTTTTTTTTTTTAAAAAACTAAAATCAAGTCGTATACGTTTTTGTTAGTTTTATTATTTCATATTAGATACGCAAATAGCTGGATAGTTTTGGTCACCGTGCCCCTTTTAGGGCATACTTAGGTCTCGTTTACTAGTTTGCAATCAAATGTAATGCAATGTAATTATTTTGTAGAGTAAATGTGTGGTGAAAAGTAAAGAAGTGGGAGGAGAGGGATGAGAAAAGTGAGGTTGATTGCATCATTCAATGTAATCACAATTACTCAACTTTTCCCATGTAATGATGATTACTTTGAGTGATGAAATCAACTTTACTTTTCCCATCTCCTTATTTCCCCTCATTCATTTTCCACCTCACAACTGCCTTATAAAATAATTGCATTGCAAGCATTAGATTGCAAGCTAGTAAACACCACCTTAGATTTCACTTTTTGATATTACGACATACGACTACATATATTGACCACATGTATAAAATGAACTACATTAGGTTATTGAGATAAACATAATTGCAAATAAATATAATTGGTAAATTATGACATACATTATTAACGAAGAAAAGTTATGGTCATGGTTTTTTAAATACCAATATGATTTATGTATTTTTTTTTATAATAAATATTTCGTGTATTGTATGAGCAAAAAATTAGTTATATGTAAATTTATTGTACATGTATTTGTGTCTCATTTGGACCTAAAAAAAACAATGTTTTTGTGTTTGCCAAAAGCCTTTTACACTGCTGATAAATAGAGTGGGCTATTCACCAAAGAGATTTAGCGACCCATGTAACCATGTTGGACAGGCCAGCCTGATTTGACAAACCAAACCCAAACCCGAACCCGTCCGCCAACATACTTTCCTCTTTTTTATAATTAATTTTTTTCTTCTTCTAGGAGGGGATTGTTTCCTATAAATACTGCAACAGAATTAGGGTTCCTCGTAATTTAGGGTTTTGCATCACATTGTCGCTCGAACTGTTATCGCCGCAATATGTTGGCAATTCCACCAATTAAGTCCATATTTCATAAATTCACAGCAAAAAGTTCAAATCTTTTCTTTATGTTTTTCATTTACTTTCTTTAATTTGGATTTTTCTTGTTGTTTTTTGATTTGATGGAGAGTTTGAAATGATGAGCAAAATTTCCCTATTGGTTTGATTCGTCGATATGATGGCGATTCTATGTATTAGCTCTATCTGATCCAAATCTCTCTCCTTTTTTCCCCTCTTTCAATTTTTTTTTTTTTTTTTTTTTTTTTTTTTTTTGTTTTTCTCATCCAATTTTTTTTATTATTTTTTTATAAATTTGATTGTTCTTGTTGTTTTTTGAATCTATGGAGAGTTTGAAATGATGATTGAACTTTGTTTCCCTATTGGTTTGATTCGCCGATATGATGGCGATTCTATGTATTAGCTCTATCTGATCTAAATTCTCTCTCCTTTTCCCCTCTTTCAATTTCGCATTAATTTTTATTTTAATTATTATTTTAATTATTATTTTCTACATTCGTATTTTGATATGATTTGATGATATCTTGTCTAATAAAAACGCATACTCGAGTGCTTTACTGGGAAAATAATTAATGCCCTGTTGAGCTCATGGAGTATGCGAGAGTGTTTTAAAGGTCGTTATTAAATTACTAGTTTTCTTGCTTATTTTCAATAGCTTGAGAATGGCTATCAATGGCGACTACACTAAACTCAAGCAAATTACTTAATTTATTTTAGGAGAGAGAATGAGGTGATGAACAAGGTTTTTCCCTATTGGTTTGATTCATCGAAATGATGGTGTTCATTGTATTCGTACTGTCTGATCATTCTCTGTTTTATATGGATTATTTTTGATGTTTTTATTTATTTATTTATTTATAATGTTTGATTGTTTTGTTTTGGGTTAAAAAAGCACACATCGAAGGCTTTACAGGTGAAACTGAAAGAACCACTGTTAAATCTCAATAGATGTGCAACATTAATTAATTTCTAAATTATACGTCTGCTGGTGGTTTTCTAGCACTTTTTGTTTAATTGCTAGAAGATTTCTGGAGTTATGACGAACATCTACGCTATTTTCTGTCATTTTAAAAATATAATCAACGTTGTTGACTTGAATCTGATAAATATGGAACTGGAAATGGTTGGGGTTCCTTATCTTGTGGCATATTGCTGAAAGCCAGAACTCCCAAAAGTACAGGACTGGAAAATTTATGAGATACTCTCTCCGTTTCTGAAAAATGGTAATATTTACTTTTGCACGGTCTCCAATACACTACTTTGACCATGAATATTTGTGTTTATATGAATACATAAACTATAAAAAATAGATTTTTCGAAAGTAATAATTAAAACGAATCCAACGATATAATTTTACATTGTAAATCCTTATGTTTTTTTTCCGAAATTAATGGTCAAAGTTTGTAAAGTTTGACCTTCAATAAGTAAATGTTATCATTTTTCTGGTGGGAGTAATTACCATGACTTGACTTGTGACTTATGGATCATAAACTTAGAAAATAATGAGGTAATTTGAAAATGAAAAACAGGCCTGGTAAACAAACCAATGAATTTGTGAGATTAATAAACTAAAGACTACTAAATCTGTTCAAGTTAAAATGTGTGAATTTGAAAAATGTTGCTAAATTTGTGTTGTTTCATTCGCAGACAAGAGAAGATGGGAAAAGGAGTTCTACTTCCTTGTCAGCAGCAGGTATGAGTGAATGACTGCATACAGAATAATTTAGTTGCTTTCTTGCACTGTTTGATGGTGTCACCTGACCATAAATCAAGAATTAGTAGCAACATTATAAGATACATAGCTTTTTTTTTTTGGTCATCTAGATACGTAGGTTAAACTAGCTAAAATCTGGTCGAGGCCGTGCGTTAGGAGGTGTCCTTTAGCCACGCCCAAAAAGGAAGGAGAGGAAGGAAGTTCCACTTTGCCAAACCAAAAAAAAAAAAAAAAAAACTAGCTAAAATCTGGTCTTTGGAATGTCTAACATCTTGAGCTTCATTTGATAACCATTGTCCAAACCTGGCGCAGTTTTTTTTGGTTCGGATGAGGCATAAAGGCCGGGACATAATACATATACATACGGGATGGAGGATTCAAACTTGAGACTTGAACCTAGGCCAAGATATCCTTGGTTAACTGGTGCAATAACTTTTGAATCACAATCCAGGCATATATGGGACACCCTAAATCAAGTTATTCCCGAGAGCTAGTTTGAAGGACAAGTGATGTAAATTTTTCGAGATCTTCCCTGTTTCACCACTCATATGAAGCTTAACAAGAGTTGAATTCACCCATAAGGAAACAGAATAGCTTATGATCATAAAACCCATGAATATGATCATAAAATTAGCATAAGAACTACTATGTGCTAGTTAACTGGGCCTTAATCCCACAGTCCTTGGGATTGACCTTCATATTAGCTTTTAATTCGCTTGAATTGGAGTCAATTGACCATCAAAATTAGACTAAAAAAGGATATTAATATTAACTGTACAGATTTTGTCCCAATTTAGCTTGTCTCGCTAGCAAAACCATGTCAATACTCCTAAGTCCTTGCAGTGTTTTAATGCAATGATGTCACTGGGGATATGCTTTCTCGATATCTCTACAAAGTTTGCTGTAAACTTCGTGTTTTATGTATGGAGTTCTTGCTTCACAATTCGTGTTTTATGGATTTAAAGATCATAACTCTGTATCACAGTTCTCTATAGGAGACATATTAGCCAAGTTTACATTAAAATCGTTCTTCCTTTAGCTAGTAGTGATTAACGGGGTATGGACATTGGAGTATCTACCCAATAGAATCTGGCATCCGAGACTTGACCAACAGGAGACTTGGCATCAACTTACAGAAAAAGCAGATAAGATGATCAATTTGCTGTTCAAATGAATTTATAAATTTATCAGTTGTACCTGTTGCATTGTAGATAGATTAAACAATGTGGTTACTGGCACCACTTTCTTATTACAAACAAATACAGAATCAGGTGCAGCTAGTCCAAATTTTTAACTTGATCACTCTGCACTGTAACATAAATTATAATTTTGTTCATATACTTGGACTCTTTGTGCTTCGTTTTATTCCTTTTCTTTTATACAAATGTGATTTGTTTTCTCTAAAGCATCTGACTCGATATCTAATCAGCTATGTTATTAATAATGTTGTCTTTAGAGCATCTGATGACCAGCTAAACTTTAAAAAAGATTTCTGATAGATTAATATTGTTGACGAGCAAAATGATTGATTCATATTGTAGCTAAGCACAGTATCATCTTTGTATCGAATCATTTAGCCTCATGTTTCCATCAGTTATCACTTGTTTGTGCTCATCAGAATACCATAAACACTAAACTTTTTCATCAGTACCTTCCTATCATGGAGGAGAAGTTTAAGAGCAGAGACTGTGTCCGCGATATATCAATATATGATGGAGAGAGTGCACTAAATGAGCTTATATCAACAAAAACTGGCGTAAAAGGTCTTGTAGATTCTGGGATTGCTGATGTTCCCGAAATCTTCAAACTTCCAACAGAAGTGAAGTATTGGGAGCTATCTGGTGCTAATGACATCCAGGGTGAAGTTCCAATAATTGATCTTGAAGGGTTTGAAGGTGAAAGACGCAAGGATATTGTCAGTGAAATCTTGAAAGCGTCAAAAACATGGGGTATCTTTCAGGTTGTCAACCATGGAGTTCCTTTGTCTATCATGAACAACATGCTTGAAAGCGTGCGTAACTTTCATGAGCAGCCAAAGGAGTTGAAGGAGGAATTCTATTCTCATGATTCTATGAGGAAGGTGTGGTATTATATGACCGTGCACCCTGTCCTTAAATCTGCATTCTGGAAGGACACGATTGCTTGGCAGTTTGAGAACATAAAAGAGGATTTTGAAGCCTTACCTCTTATATGCAGGTACCAGTCATCACTTATATTTTGAGAGCGCTTATGAATCTCTGTGGTCCTTTGTTTATGTTTGTTTACCATATTCAACGTTTTTCTGCAGAACACCTATGTTTGACTATGTCAGATACATTATCCAACTGAATTATGCTCTATGTAAATTACTCTCTGAGGCTCTAGGGCTAGGCAGTAACGAGCTTGAACTAATGGAATGCATGGAAGCAAGAAAGCTGGTGGGGCACTACTACCCAGCTTGCCCTGAACCTGATTTGACAATGGGCACACCAAGGCATTCCGATCCTTATTTCTTCACACTTCTTTTGCAAAACGACATTGGTGGCCTCCAAGTCCTCCATCAGAATCGGTGGATAGATGTGCCTCCTATGGAGGGAGCTCTTATAGCAATAGTTGGTGATATGCTGCAGGTATTTGCTAAATTGAAGCTTAAGTCATTTTAACAAACTGATAGGCCTTCGTTTTTATGCTCTTGTTCAGAACTGAACTCTAGCTTTTCTGATTTTTGGTTTCGTGTAGATGATAAGCAATGATGTTTTCACAACCGCTGAACATAGAGTACTGGCTAGAAGAAATGGTCCCAGATTGTCAGCAGGATGTTTTTTCTACCTGAGCAGCAAAAATAAAGATCGTGCTTATGGACCAATAAAGGAATTGCTGTCAGATGATAATCCTCCATTGTATAAAGGAACCACACATGTTGAATATGTCAAGTGGTTCAATGCACATGAAAATTGTGGCTCGAAAGCTCTTCCTCATTTCAGGCAGTAGTTTTTCCAATGCATTGCACGTCGAGACCCTCTTTTGGCTGGTTCAATCGGAGGGAGGCCCTTTCTTGCAAAGACCCTATCACACGCACCTAATCAGAGTATTATATGGGAGCAATTGTAGTTCTGCTCTCAGGTAGACTGTACCAGAACGCGTTCCCAGATAAATAAAATGTTAGCTCAGTAAGAAGAGTAGCAATATAGTTTTGATTTTCATTATTGTTATTATCTTTGCTCTGTTTGCAATTTGAGTCAAAACAAATAAAACATCTGCTTTTCCTCGCTGATATAAGAAATCTGTTACACTCTGCTTGCTGAAATTTGCATAGTGAATTGTTTTCTATATTGGTTTTGCAAGTGTTTGTAGCAGTGGCTCATCAGCTCAGAACCTAAAATGAATGTAAACTGTAACTTAAAAACAGTTTGACATCACATGACAGCAGAACAACAGTCTAGGCCATTGCTTGAACTCAGAAAGGGCTTTGAATCCACCAAGTCCCTTTTCTCATGAAACATGGAGTACAAGATATAGATACTCGCGCAGATTGTCTCTCCATATACTGGCACAACATTACCATCTGCGAGCTCCTTAATTGGTGTACGGCTAAGCAATACTGCACCTTCAGTAACATCGCGAGTATGCAACTCCCTCTTGCTTCTACTCCTCGGGTTGCTCATGCAATTCCTGTATGTTCCATCAAATGGCGCATGGTGTCCAGGCGAATCTTGAAAGATCTCGCATGTCTCGCTCTCAAGCCTTGGAGATTGACGACAGGAACATCGAATGGAGATGGTAGTTAAGTGTCAGGACTGGAGCATGAATATTTTGGGACCTTACTAATTCTATAATCAATACAGTAACTCCTTTCATCCCCGACTTGTGTCTCATACTCTCATCTAGATCACTCAATTCTTCTTGGTATCACAATTTGAGTAGTCAGATATCACAAGTTCCCCGTCACCAGAACTACAGCTACACATCTCCAGCACACTTTCTGAAATGTAATTATGCAAGTTGCAGTTGCAGACTATGTTACATGGACTCGGCTGGAAATGTCCAACGTGGATACGTGTGCAAGTGTCAGACTCGGCAATATTTTGGATATTATGCAAGTTGCAGTTGCAGATGCCCCTTTAAAGGTGTTAAACTGGTTTTAGTACAATGTTGCTACTTCCTATTAGTTTACTCATCATACAGATTTGGGAAAACCTTGGAAATTTTATTCTTCCTGTATTGCTAAGAGTTTGCTCTGTTGAAAAAGTCATTATATGGTCTATGAACATGTAGTTCCACTATCACAAAACATGTACAAAGCATCTAAAAACAATTGTAATCTACCTTTTCTGTGAGAGTGGTTATATGCTTTGACAGAGGCTAATTGTCAACTCTTTTGTTGGAATGATCTGGCTCTTCATTTTCTTACAATTGTATCAAAAGACTTGTTCTTTTGCATATCAATGAACACCTGGATGTAAACCTTTATTCCAAAGCATCAAACCCAAACTTGTTTGAATATGAAGCTTTTTGATCTCAATTTCAAAGCAAGAAGATATAATAATAAACAATTTTACCCGTGAATTTGCATATATTCCTGATATCACTACTTCATTTTACAACACTTCGGACCAAAAACTTATGTTTGTATGGTCAAAGAGAACAAAATATCTCCTATAAGGCCGCCTTTTATTTGAATAAAATCTCTCTTATTTCAATTTCAAATCAAGATGGGTTGGTGTAGTGTTCAACACTTCATCCCTTAAATAAATAATTGGGGGTTCGAATACCAACTCTTGCGAATGGAAAAAATCCCTTGAACAGCCCCCTACCGCTTAGTGCGCTGATAGTTGGGGCGAGGGGATTAATCTATGTGATCGACGGTGAGATATCCTTGGCAAAAAAGAACAAAATATTTCCTATGGGTCGCCTCTTATTTGAGGCGCCTCACGTTGAGTCCGCCTCATATGAGTTTTTGTGCAAAGTGAATTACGGTAAGGAAAAAGAAAAAGAAAAACAAAAAAAGGGAACATTGGGGTTCCGGACTTCTGGTAAGGGGTTGACTGTTGAGTACTTGAGTAGTTGGGTGGCCAATTGCCAGCGCAGGCTGGTGGTTCCAAGGGAGGTCGGTAAAGCAATACAGACAAAATATTATTTCGTCTACTCACGTGAAATATCCAATATATGGATTCTATACATGATTGGTTGATTATACACGCCTGACCTATATACCGACGCATTTATTATTTTTCGGCAACTAATAAGCCTTGTTATTTAGAGTATAGGTTTCGAGCTTAGGTCTGCTAATAGTGTCTGCTCATGAGCTTGCTCATATACAAATATAATCTTGGGAAGTCGAGTGTCATTTTTGGGTTTCAGATCTTCCGTCTGATGTTCATAGGTTTACTATGTCTGATACTTTGAAGTTATCAATGGAGTAATGCTGCTTTGCGGCTTTGCATTAAAAAAAAATAAAAAATATAAGTTTCAAGCTTCTACGGAAATTTATCGAAGTGAAAAAGAGTCGGTTTTATTTGAGACTTAATACTATATTAAATAATTTAAAATTTACTTCAAAATATATCGAGATTCATTCGTTTTACGAGAAATGAAGAGGAGAAAATGAAATGCTTGGATAACTCTGTTTTTCAAGTTTCAAACACGTCACATGTAAATGACAACTTGATCAATACTATTTACTTCATCGTTTATCCTTAAGAAAATCGAAAACACATCACATGCAAAGTAGGCGTATTGAACGCATTGAGTATACTATAGACGTAAAATATTGTAATGACTCCTCCACTCTTTGTTTGTCTGTTTCTTTGTTGAAATATTAAACCAACATTTGAGGTTGCACGATCATGAGCTGCATTCCACGTACGCAATTGTATATATCTTAGTGCTTTACCATTAATCTAATCAAAAACAGTAAAATAAAACATCTAAGTCTTGTGTGAGACCAACTCACAGAAAAATAGGGTCACTTTTTAGCAATATGAAGGTCATTTTTTAGCAATATGAGGGTCACTTTTTAGTAATATGAAGGTCACTTATGGTGAGCAGTGACCCTTATTTCATTGAAAAGTGACCCGTCTCACCAAAAATTTTAAAAAAACCGTTTTGTAGAAATTTTTGTGTTCTAGCAAACTTCGATTGCCTAACTTGGTATAAATGCCGGCTGTTTAATCTTGCTACTTGGGAGATAATGCCAAAGAGAGTACCTCATCTCTAGTTTTGGCCTTTTGCCCAAGTTTCTTACCTTGGTTAAAGAGGCACCCTTTGTCTTCTACTCTCCTTTAGGCTTTTATCAATAGCTAGAGAAAGCACTTCTCTTTCAGTATCCCAGGTTACATTTCACCAAATTCTCTTCACCTTAGCTTGTACAACCTAAAGGAAACTTGCTCATGGCAAGTGCATCCATTTCCAGCCATCAAGTGAACTATGACAGAGCCAAGCAGGTAGAGGAATTCGATGAAACGAAGGCCGGAGTTAAAGGGCTAATAGACTCAGGCATATCAAGCATTCCTGATTTCTTCGTTCACCCGCCTGAAAGCATACCGACTGAGGCTTGTACTCCTCCAGCTGAGTTCCCAGTGATAGACTTTGCCCAGGAAGGAGGGGAGCAGAGGTCGGATATAGTTGATAGGATACGCGAGGCTTCTCAAACATGGGGATTCTTCCAGATCGTTAACCATGGGATTCCCTTAACAGTCATGAAGGAAGTACTGGAAGGAACTCGAAGATTTCATGAACAACCCGCAGAAGAGAAAGCAAGGTTCTATTCGCGTGACTTCAAGGACAGGGTGAGGTACTACTGCAATGGAAATCTCTTGGTATCAACAGCTGCTGGTTGGAGAGATTCAATAAGCTTTGACTATACTGATGGTCATCTCAACCCTGAGGAATTGCCTCTAGCTTGCAGGTCATACAATCTCTTAAATCCTATCTTTTGAGATGTTTTTATCATTTCCAACAGCATGACTCACCTCACCTGGATGTTATTTTTTGATGTTTGGTTTTTCACGCATGTTTCTTATACGCAAGAACAGAGAAAGTATGTATTTTGAATTTTCTATGCAAGACACCTGTAAAAATGGGAAAAAACTGAAGACACCCTATGTTCATTGCGCCATTCACATTTTTTTTTTTTTTTTGGCAACATGAAATACAATTCACATAAATTAACTACTGCTGTTAGTTTACTGTTGCAGGGAAGCAATAAGCAGATATATGGAATTCATGCTAGGACTAAAGGAGAAGCTGTCAGAAATACTGTCAGAAGCTCTAGGGCTTAGTAAGGACTACTTAACCAACACTGAATGTATGAAAACTGCAAACATGGTGTGCCATTATTATCCTGTGTGTCCAGAACCACACTTGACCTTAGGTGCAACAAAGCATTCAGATCCGTCTTTCCTGACAATTCTGCTGCAGGATAATATCGGTGGTCTCCAAGTCTTGCACCAAAATCAATGGGTTGATGTTCTGCCTAGGCCTGGGGCTTTGGTTGTAAACCTCGGAGATCTTATGCAGGTATGTTTTTCTCTCTTACCCTCTCTACACATCAATGTACCAGGAATTCGGACTCAAGTCTATGTATAATGAACTGATGCAGCTCATCACCAACGCCAAATTCAGAAGTGTCGAGCACAGGGTACGGGTGGGACAGAACGGACCAAGGATATCAGCTGCATGTTTCTTCTATCCGAGCACTGAGAACAAATGTAAAACTTACGGGCCCATAGAGGAGTTTCTATCCGAAGACAATCCACCACTATATAGGAAAACAACCTCCACTGAATATCTTGCCTATTACAGGATGAAAGGACCAGATGGTCAATCATGCCTTACAAATTTTGAGTTCAGATAAACCCCACATTATGAAAGTCGAATAAATGTCACAGCCACTTTAACTGTTTCTATCTTTGCTTCTGATTAATCAGCCTACAGTGACATTTCTTTACTTCAGTCTAAATATTCATTTCACACAACAGTAGGTTTCAGGTAAATAAAAATGTCAAAGTTTCTGATCATAGCTCAGAAACATGCCCAGTAAAAATATGTATGTATATATATGCAAGGGGTTGAAACAGTAAAGCAAAGTAAGCCAAAGACACTCTTTTGATTCATGACAAAAGTAGTATTTTTCAGTTCCAGACAGCTAACAACACGAAAATCACACCAAAGAGAAAGTAGTAAACACTGATTTCTTAGAGCTTTGTGGTTTCTGCTCCATCTCTCTATCTTAAACTTGAAGGGAGCATGCAAAACCGAAATGTGAAAACAGAAGCTTTTTACAAATGATTATCAAAAAAAAGGAACACCAGCAAGAAAAACCCGGTCAAACAGGGCTTCAGCTAAAAGACCATAAGTATCAACTCACAGGACTTTGTAAAAAGCATTGACGTCAAAGTCTGCCACGAAACTAGCAACAGCCATCAGACAGTGGTTTTTGATTGCAGTATCTGGACAAGTGACCATAAGACATCCATCCTATGCAAGTTCCTGTTGTTCTGACCCTGCAGTGATTGACATTCAGGATAGACTTAGCTCAATGATGTAGCACAAGCTCATATCAAGGTATCATGGTAGAGCAGGATGCCTAGCAAATCCATGAAAGTTATGCTAGGATATCTTAGGTGATCCATAATTATTTAATCATCAAACATACTTCATGTGCGTTTCATAGCCAACATACAAGATAGTTTTGTACCATTACATGCAAAATTCATCAAAAAAGGCACCAATCATGTAAGATTTCCATGACTTGGTTTTCATAGTTTATTGTAAAAAAATTGTAACTACAGAAAACTACAAATTTTGTAGAAAATTAGAACTATGAACCAAAATTTTGGGAAAACTGAGTAAATCCTTGGTTATTCCTTTTTTGCCCTTTAGTGTTTTCACAACTTTACATATAAAACAGGTGTATATTCTTAAATTCCAAGATCTTTAAACTCATCTAAGCTTATGGAACCTCAAATTTTTCCTCGATTCTCCCTTCGCTTGTTAAACAATATGGTATTCAAACTTATCACAAATTCACAATCACATCAACTTCTCCACATTTTCATACAGATGTATTTTTCACAGCTACACTCGTTTTAAGTTTAACACAAACTAGGGAAAATATACATCAAAGAAACTATCAGAGAGTATACCCAGGATCTATCCTACTGAAGTCCAAATAAATTTGTAAAAACCACGACTGGGAAGGATACATGCTGTGTCTAGCTTATGTTAAACAAGAGAACAAAGAGTATCAACATAGTTCAATTGGGGTAGTAATAGTTTCAGAAAAAAAGATCACACCCCAACACGAACTACAGGCACCTGAAAAAATTAGCTGTTGAGAAATTATAGATCTTATGCTAAATTTACCTCAACCACAAAGCGCATCCATGTTTTGTCTCCATGACTATCTGTTACACCTTTCAGAATAGTCAGGCCCAAACTCCTGATAGATTCTGCTATCTCTAAAAAGTGGTCGCAATCCTCAGATAACATCTACAAATACAGAAGGTAAACCATTAGAGGCACAAGAAACATTCTGAATTCAGGGAGTTCTCTTAAAAAGGCCTCATTTTGGATTCAGTACAATGTCGTGTTGTCTGTGGTTGCCATAAGTTCCTACTGTGAACTTACATAACCCTTGCCCCTCCCAGCTCCCACCCAATCCAATAATACATAGCGATCATCTCAGATACCTCTGCTCCAACTTTTGGAAACAATATGGTGCACACACGTACCTCTATTAGCATTTGCCCAGTCATATTGAGATTTTCCACCACAATCGGACAAATTTTCATATGGCCTCCCACCTCGACTGCCCAGCTAGAACCTTGCTCATGGCCAGACCCTAGCACTCCAGTTTCATTACTGCAACCCTACAGGTCCAATGATATGGTGTAAACATCAATAGATCCAGAACATGGTGACTGGTGAGATTAGCACACACAATTTCACTTTTATTTGAACATATAGACTTACAGTATCTAGACAACACTATCTTTGTTATCAAAAGGTCTATGTAATGAAAACTAAAGAAGCAAACAGCCGTAACAAAAAGGTTCCTAAAAGAGTTGTGCGAATTGATGTAACAGCAAGTACATTCATCCAAATTAAACCAACTGCTTATGAAGTACCAGGAAACTATAATACTGAGAATCGATGTGAGCTGGTTCTTACCTTTGATTTAGCACAGGTACCAATTTTGTCAGCATGCTTATTCACACTTTGTAGGAAAACCATGTGCTTAATTGTGCGCTCCAGCAAAGAATCAATGCTACACTGCATAATTACAACCAAACATTTCAATATAAGCTGAAAAAGATCCCATGTGGAGGAACTTTGCATTTCACAAGCACACTGATGGAGACTTACCTTTGATCCATTGGGCACAAGGTCTCGAAGTTCTTTAATGCGATCTTGGATCAACTGTCTATCTCTTGGCCGTGGTCGGGAATTCTCACCAGGTCTTGGCCTCTTCTTGTTAGGTTTACCCTGTTCAATTGGCCTCACCAGTAGCTCTCTGCATGCACTAGCTGATGACCTAATGCTACAGGAATCTGAAGAGTTCAAGCAGTTTTGCATGCTTTCTTCTAGAAGTGAAGAGCAGCCAATTGAGTAACAGGATGAACCAATTGTCTGGCTTGTATATATAGAAGGTTCAGGCATTTTTTCAGTTGTTATCATAGATTCAGATGCGGAAAATGATAATGAATTCTTGAAAGTTGCCTCCTTTGGGCAAAAATTAGCTACCACGGCTTCTAGAAGATGATCTGAACCATCTGATGTGAGCATACTGCTCTCCATAACCTCAGGGATACGAGCTGTGGATCTGTCTTCAGGCTTCTCTACCTCCCAAGTCCAAGGGTAGGACTGCTTTAGAAAAGCAGGTCCTAAAGCTTCATGCAACTCGCTGCCCGTAGAAAACATGAGGGATGACTTTAAGTTATCGAAGACCTCCAGGCAATTGAAATCTGGTTGACTCTCCCCATTTTTTATTACCTTGTGCTTTGCCACGGGATCTGGAGGCATCAGTTTGTTAAGTCTTTCATCAGAAGGATGGTCTTCACCATCGAATACAGATGTATTGCAAGCAGCAGACTCAAAGTGGTCTGCCAGGGAATACTTGAATTTAGGTGTGGACTTTTTAGCTGAGAGTTTAACATCATTTAAAGTACTATTGTCTGTGAGACAACTTTGTGAAGACGAACAAGTTTGTCGGCCAGCATTAGTACCTGCATTTTGGGTTCTTCGGCACTTGGCATCATTGAGCAGTTCTGTAGATCGCTCCTCCCCAGATACTGATTGAATCAGTTTAGGATTGCCAATGTCCTCTTGATGTCCATATCCCCTGATCAATCCCACTGCTTCACTGAGATGGATCCCAGGCAGTGGAGCCTCATGAGCATCATTTGTGTGTTTCTGGGGAGAAAGAATAACAGGAGCAGCACATGTGTGCTCCTTATCCATCATTTTATCAAGATCAAGTATGTATTCTTGAAGAGCATCTAAACCCAACGTTTTCGAAGATGCATCTGACTGCAAGAAGTATAGCTAAGTTAAAGATGTCAAACAAATGAAAATTTCCACAAAAAGAGTCGAAGAGAAGATTATTGTTATATACCATTTGCAGCACACTCTGCCTACTGCACTGAATTGGATTCTGAACATGCCATGCTACCGAATCTTGGAGGGAGGAAAACACTTCTCTGATACGATTCAATACCTTGAGATCTTCATTGACCTATCCAACACAAACCAAATTTCATAAGCACGAACACACACACAAAATACTCTCCATATCAAGGAAGAAGTTATACAGACTTGCATATCTGAACAAACTCAGAGACCAATACATCATAAAGTTGGCCTTTCCCACACCATGCAGAATATGAAGGAAGATATGTGACTTATTCTCCATTTCAGTTCTAGAAAATATTTCTTTTAAACCCCTGAACTACTTTACATTTAAATCTAACTTTAAAAGAACATGCATTTGATGTTGAATGACCCCAACTGTTTCGACAAATGAACAAACAATGACCATTTTGACACTTACAAGGCCTTCGAAACACGGGACCCGGCATTTAAAATTAAAGGAACGAACTAAAAAGGCAAATTCGTCAAACCTATCTTACTTTATTGAAGGAGCCAAGCTGTACAACTCCATCCGGAACGACAGCTGCAACAACAATGGTCTGCAGAAGAATATGAATGTCCATCACTGCAACTTTTATCCAACAAGAAAAATATACTTGCAGGTAAAAACACGAGGTGCCAGTGCCACAGCTCAAAATAGTTAATTCAAATTTCGCACACCAAATGAACAACATCATAAGGAATTCAACCATAACTCCAGAAAGAGGCATACCTTGATTCCAGCTGAGAACTGTTCTTGCCATCCATCGCAGAGCTGGAAAGCAGAAACAACTAGTAAGGAAAGCCAAGAAAAGCAGTGAAAGTAAACTGTAAAGACATAATGAACAAAATTACAAAGCTAATCCACATTTACGACAACAGATTACAGACCTCTGGTGATGGGCTGAAATTTATTGGATGATCACCAGCAAAAATCCATCGATGCTTCCCTGTAACAGCCACCTGGCCGAGAATCCTATTCAAACATTTGGTTAGCTAAGTCATCAAATGAATTAAGAATCCACACAGACAAACCCCTTGATTGCGGAATCATAAGGAAAGTCCAGGTAAAAAAAAGGAGAAAGAAATTAGTGAACAGGTTTTCTCGGGTAGTAACATATGACATACCCTTCACCAAGAGAATATACATGGTAAGACATCTTTGCCACAGCCAGGCCAAGAGGATCATGTGCAAAATGACCATCATGCAAAGTTTCAAGTGAATTACTGAAGCTTTTACTTTCTGAATGGTCATGTTTTAAGTGATTGTTGTAGTAGGCATCTTCCCATGTCAGTACCCTGAATGAAATTCCATATACAAGACGTTAATTCGCAAATTTCATTCTTTTATCTAAAAAGAGAAGAAAAATGCGCAGAGATGTCATCATGTGCAGATGCAAGCTACATTGTAGGAGCGCCATAGTGGGCAAAAATAACACATAGCTTCATGAATCTACTATGTGATTTTCACATCACATGTCAAATTTTCTTGAGGGCACAGAGGGCTGGAGAGTGAGTGACTGGATGACATATTTTAAAAGTCGGGGAAGAAGAGGAGGCAATGAGCAGCGCTCATCTGCTCCTTAAAAAGAAGGAAGCCAATTTTACTGTTAACATCAAGAAGACTTTGCTATATTTTATATTTTTGCTCGTAAGAAGACTTTGCTATATAAGGAGCCTATCGGACTTCAAAGTGGCGAAAGTGAGTCAAAATCAACACCAACACTACCAACAACAACCCAGAGAGTATTCCGTTGAGGGTAAGGTTTGGGGAGGTCCAGATTTATGCAACCTTACCCCTACCTAATTGCCTAGTAGAGAGGTTGTTTCTGATAGACCCACAACCTATTTTCAATTTGAAAAGAGTTGAAATTGGTTGAATGGAAGTTGAATAAATGCAGGAAAAACTTAATGAATGAATGAATGAATGAACGAACGAATGAGTGAATGGGTGGAGACATATAAAAATGTGCATGATAAACTCCTTAATTAATAGATCAAGAGAGTGCAATTAACAGCACCATGTCTGTTTGGAAGGGGTAGCCAAAGATACTAAGAGAAGTAATAGATATCTAGAATGCAAAAAGTAAACACAAACATGTCAAAATCAACATCTATACATACAATATAAGATGTAGTGTTGCAAATAAAATAAAAAACTATGCCCGCCAAATTTGCAAGGTGTTCCATCCGCATGCCTGCCATCAAACAGGCGGATAGATTTAAGTAAATGACCACAGCTAAACAAACTGCCTTCCCTCATAGGTAACCTTTAGCCATTTACTCTGATAATAGGTGTAACACTGTTTATGATAGATAGCATGTTTATTGTGTCCTACCTATACCTTTCCTGTTTTGTGAATTGTGAAGGCCTTAATAATAATAGTTGATAATTTCACAAGTAACAGCCATAATTCTAATTTTCCATTCATGAGTCACGCAATCGTAATTTAAGTAGTCAATCCAAGTCAAAGAGCATAATCAAACAATAACTCATGAAAATAAGGATGCGTAAAGCCCAAAATAAACCAAAATGGCAACACTTACATTCGAGCACGATGTTTGAGCTTCCAAAAAACCGCGTAATTCCATTCAGTGTTCCAACATAGGCTCCGAAGCAACTGTTGCCAGTGAGTAGCCATCCTCTCTTACTAGACAACAATTCCAAAATCCTAACACCCCCCAACTAAAAACACACTTTCCCCGCGCTGCACACGGGTTTGTTAGTTGAAATGTCAATCTGCCACACAACTGACCAACCTAATTATCCTCAATTCTCTAATCTAACTTCCCCTATATGAGCCTCTGCCTGCCTGTTTCCTCCTCAATCCTGCTCGGCGCTTTATTGGCGGTCCAACAGTCGGTAGCAGCAAGCAGCCAGTCCCCATTCTCAACTAAGAAAACCCTAAAAGAGCCCCTAGCACTAGTTTCAAGCAACTATCTTCAACCAATTCAATGACACAAAAAATGAACTAAACCAATCATACCCACAACACAGTTCACTCTATAAGCACCTTTCCTCAAACATAATGTCATCCTACACCAAAATACTAAGATGGGTATAACCAAATTCACCAAAAAGACACCAACTTTACCCCCAAAACCCACGGATACTTGTAGTTTAACTAATATCAGACGACATTGTAAGTTGAAATCATGAACAATTCTAGCATAATTGGAGGGAACACAAATGCAATTCCGAGTAAAATTGAAGCAATAAAGAAGAGTAATTGAATGGCAAAACAAGGGTTTCTAAAGCATCAAAAATTGACTAAAAGAAATTGAAAACTTTACTCAGCTCAATGCTTGGCTCTCTCTCTCTCTCTCTCTTACAGTAAGCTCCTTGGGAACAAGCTCAACCCTCTGAACATCGATCAATTCCATTACCCCCTTCACCTTTTAGAGAGAAAAATTCTCAAAAAGTAGCAAGAAAAAGTAACAAAAGGGTTTTGGACCCTTTTTTCAGATTTCAGATAAACAAATGGCAAAAGTGGTGGAAAATTTTTGATTAATGACCCTCCTTCTTGAGTAGCTTTTTGAAATGCTAATGTTTCTTTATTTTCCTTGCTTTTGAGTGAGGAAAATGAAGGGCTAGTATCTAACATACGCCGCCTGTTCCACCATACACTTCTTGCTTTATCCTACGCATTGTGTGCACTTTAGACAAATAGCAAGAAAAAGTTGTTATTACTGTTTGAAAAGAGTAATATCTAGCACCCTTGTATAGAAAAGAAGGATGAGAGAGAAAAAAAGGGGAAGAATTTGATGGGTTTGAGGGGGAGTGGAAATTGAGTTTATATTGTAAAAGGAAATCCAATAAGCAATTGAGTAGTAGGTCATAAGAGAAATGGTTCAATGGGCAACAAAATGATGTCAAGTTGAGGAATTGCTTCTTATCCTCCCATCACTCTTTCTTACATAACCCAAAATCACTTTTCAACCTCATCAAAAACTTTTAACCTCCCCTCTCTTTCTCATATTAGTATTTTTTTTTATGAAGTAAGGAGGGAAAAGAGATCCCAAATACTCCTAATGAGATTTAAACGTTGATAGTGAAAAAGAAAACCAAAATTCAAATCACTAGACTAATCTATATTAGTTTCTCTCATATTAGTATTGCACCCACACAAGGCTTTTTTCCACAATGATTTTAATGCCAAAAGGTGTGACACCCACCCACCAAATTTGCTCCATTAAACTCCACAAATAGTATTTGCATTTGTCCTTATCTTCCTTGTGATTTGATGTGCAATTTTGCCAATCTAAGTTCAATATTAGTGAGCATAGAGACATTTTTTAAAAGTAAATTTTCTTCCAAGGTAACTCACAATTCAGATCGCATCAAAGAGACAAGATAGTTTACTTAAGCGATTATCTATTATTCATGATCAAACTGAAGATGACATTTACTTTTTTTCTCATGAGTTCTAAATATTTTGTCAAATTCTCTATAGTCATTTTTTTTCTTTTCGTAGTCTCCTCTTTATAGATATAAGAGTTAAACTCAAATCTTTGTTGACGGATAACTAAGAGGGCATGTCATTGTGCTATCCGCCCCAAATTATCACTTTCATTAAAACCGATCACCGATTCAACAAACCTTTGGACCAATTAAACATATTCTTTCACTATTAATTTAGAATGTATAATTCATGTTTTGAAGAGAAATCTTAGAATTCTATCTACATGGAGTTGGACATAAGTCTCGTAGAATTTCATTATAAATTTTCAATAAATGGTTAAAAACATTTTTCATTATTTTTTAATAGAATTGTACACCCAAAATAAAAAATAAAAATAAAAAACAAGTACTGTAGATGGTTTTTTGAAACATGATTGATCCATCTGGATGCTCTTAATCATCTCATTTCCACCAAGTGCATTTATGGATTACATCCTCCATATTCATGACATTGGATATTGAGAGTTTTTTTCTTGCACCACACCAACTCAACATTATCCTTCCAATACAATGATTTGCTACAATAGTGAAGTATTTAGTGATTATTGCCAATAAAATCTAATCATTTTTTCATGCTACCAACTTTTCCCATAAATATTAAATCGTTTTTTTTTTTTTTTTTTGTGATTATTTGCTATATGTAGGAAGAGAAAACAAAATAGTGATGAAAAAAGTAAAATTATAGCAAAATCAATGATGGTAAATAATCACATAAAACTGTTGCTTTAATCAAAAAGATTCACTTTGTCGGAAAACAATCGAATTGGCATTCACCTATTGACTACCTTACTTGTAGCAATAATCATGATTTAAATCATTTTGAGCCCTTTTTTTTTCTTAATTCGAAAATTCTTTCAATTTATATAAGCACGAAATATATTAAATGGTTATTATATGTGAAGGAATGATAAACCATAATAAGCATGCATGGTATTTCGATCATGAAACTTAATCTTTAACCTAATGCTTAATAGGTCAACCATTAACTTTAACAAGTAGCCGGCCAGTGTTTAATTACTACGAACCTTTTGACCTTGGATGTAAAAGATAGCTAGGTAGGAAGATTGTGTATACTGCAAATTAATTTAAAATTTTCGAAACAGCTAATATTTTTTCAGATCTTGTGTAATACTTAATTAATAAATGTCTTTTAGGACTTAGGGCATGTTCTCCTAACCTTTCCTTTGAAGTATTCAGTAAAATTCAGTTCAGTTGAGTAAAAAGAAGTTTAGTTCAGAAAAATTCAGTAGAGTTCGGTAAACCAAACAACAATTTTACTCTTTGTAATTGTAGATTCAGTAAAAATAAGTTCAGTTCAGAAAAATTCAGTTCAGGTCAGTAAATTTCAGTTCAGTTCAGTATTGTGCAGATAAGTTCAGTAAAAAAAAGGTGAAGAAAACAGGCCCTCACTTATTACTCGATGGTCATTTAAATCTTAGCTGGTTGCTTATCAATGAAAATGCATCTAGATTAGTGATGCAGATAATCATGGTCGGTCTTATTTTTCCCACCACAAAAAATTCAGAATAAATATAAGTAGGATCAGGAGTACAAAAAGACAAATGATAATGATATACCTTTCATTTTTTTTTTCCTTTTTTGCTTTTTCAATCCTTCATATATTCCTGTATATGAGGTAAGTATTATGTAAGCCGATCTTTTTCAATTCTTGTACATATCAATATACAAAACGTATTTTTTTTTCTTTTTTTATAAAGGCAAGAAAATCGGGCTCTTTACGATACTTATTGTTAGCTACGGGTCTTCTTGCAAAGTTTCGCCATTTGTCAGGGATGTTGAATTTTTGTTTACAATTTTTTTGGATAAAATTTTAAAAATATATGTCTGATAATGATTAAATAAAAGTAGAAGACCACCATTGTTGAAACCCTTTATTCTTTGAGCTTAAAAGAGAGAAAGGGCAGGGAACCAAAATCAGGGTTAGCAGATTTGGCAGCTTAGCTTTTTACTAACAATGCAATCTACAGAGATGACTTCTTAGTCTCTGTAGCAATAAGCCAATAAGTAGGTTGTTCAACACACACTCACTCCATCGACCTCCCTTAATTTGTCAAATAGTCAACATAGTCAGGCTGGGCTATAAAAAATAATGGATGACAATTTGAATTGTAAAGATTATTACACATAAGGTTCGGTGGGTGTATTCGTTAGTTAGTGGCGGGATGAGGGAAGTAATAAGTCTTGTATGAGACGGCCTTAATGTGAGGCTATCTCTATATGCAAATATTACACTAATATGATCTCATACTTGTATGAGAGGTCTCACCTTGAAGTCGCATCATACAAGATTTTGTATTAAATTTCGATCTCTCAATATTTGCGTTACAAATAGGTAAATCACTTTGCTATAGATGAATCACAATAGATATAACGAAAATGTAAATTATTATACATACCCCTTTTCCGATGTAAATATTGGCGACTTTTATTTTGAGCAAAGACATTTACTATATCCATGTAATATTTAAGGATTACTACGGGGTTGAGAAGCACATAAAGCAGCTCATTTTTTAAAAATATTTTAACAATTATTTTTTTATAGACGCGGTTTCACCTTTAAATATCCCTATTATTTATTGATATATTTTACTTTGCTGTGAAGAAGCAAAGATCATTTAATTTAAGTAATAGGATGTATACTTGAAATTGTTTGATTAATTAAGGCCATGCATGCTAGACGAGCCATCAGGCTTGGTGGGTATCAGTACTCAAATCTACAAATTCATATCATGACCCTCAAATTAAAGGGACCGCAACAAATCCAAATGCAAGCTAAGGAAATAAAAAGGAATCCAATGAGACCAATGATCGCCTAAATATTCACATAGAAAATAACCAAATGCTTTTTGCTTATTATATAATGTGTCGTTTTGACAAATGCATGGATAGTATGATTGTAGATTTGCCATAAATTAAAGAAGCAATTATTTATGTATGTATATATGTACTACTCATTTGTAATTATCCCTTTATTTCGGAGAAAGAAAAAACAACAAGTCATTGAAAAGTGATATCTGCATTAACAAAAGTTATAAAAAAACCGTCTTATAAAAAATTTTGTGAAATAAGAAAAGCATTTCACTTTACAAATTAAAACGACCTATTATAGGATCAAAGGACAAAGCGTATCTGTTCTTATTTTCTTTGCGGGAGCAATCAATAACCTCGGGTCCTCATGAATGCAAACATTTACTCTAGATATGTAATATACTCCTAGAGCTAGTAATGTATTTTCTTTAAGTGCTTGGACATCAAATGATGTTTCAGCTGTCAATTAGGATGGCAGTTGAGGTAACAAGAAAACTATTGGTCACAATTATGTTTTTTTGGTGCAAATTGGCCACAATTATGTTGGGTTTGAAGCGAAAGTTGATTTCGAAGACAACAAGAACGTTGATTTCAGATGACAGTGATCCCCCCCCAAAAAAAAAACAAAAAAAAACCTTAAGCTGTTGTTGTTTGACATAAAGAAGCACAGGAAGTGTAACTTTGTGGAAAGTGCAAATCTATTAGAGTATGACCTTTCCTTATTATTTTTTATGTTTTTTTAATTTTATTTTTTAAGAGGGCCTTTAGTCTTTAAGGTGTGTTCTTTTTCACTTGTTTATTAGGAGTACTAGTCAATTCAGTTTAATTCAAAGACATACTTTTACTTTTTCTTTCACATATACTATTTAGTTCAATTCAATACTCGATTCATTCCGATAAAAAAAAACACCCTTAATTTGTTTTAGAAAAATTCGATTCGGTGACTTGATATGATAAACAGCCTTTTAAAGCCATTCTTCTTGAATTTGGTTAATTTGTAGGAATCTTGCACTTCCAGCATTTACTCCATATAGGTCCAAAAATCAATTCGGTGACTTGAGATGATTTGTAAGAGTGAAATTGATTTCCTGATTTTCAAAAAAGAATCATCATAAATAATTTACTCCACCTCTTACATAGCATGTTTTGTGTGGACTTATTTCATCGTGGATCAAGTAATTTTGAGGGGTGGCTCCAGGTAAAGTAAAGGGTGGCTTCAGGTAAATTAGGGGATGACTCCAGGTGAAGTAATTTTGAGTAAATTTGAGGAGTGACTCCAAGTGAAGTAAGGGGTGGCTCCAGGTAAAGTAGGGGGATGACTCCAGGTGAAGTAGGGGTGATGCCAAGTATAAATTTGAGAGGTGACTCTAAGTAACGTAGGGATGACTCCACTTTTAGAGGGGGGTGACTCTAGATAAAGTAGACAAATAGTAGGTGACTCTAAGTATTAATCCACCATGGACTAAGTCCACACAAATTTTTGTACATCTTACAATTTCCTTTGTAGCCTAATTACAAAGACGGCCCAGACCTCAGTTGAGCTCAGCGAACTTCGCAAGCCTACGTTGAGGCAAAAGCCCATAAGGACTAGCCTTTAAAACACATTGTTAGACTTGGACAGAATGTGATAGTTGTGCCAAGTCCATGGGCCATTTTACGAAGGCGATCCATTATAACGGGCCTAACGGCACAATAACTTCGACAAACCATAGTCCATAAACCGAACCATCATTGACCAAATATTCACTTTCTTTTATTTTTTTGCTACAAGGACATGCAATAGCCCGTAAATCATATGTGTCGGGCAAGTCAATCCATCATTGATAGGCTGACGGGCTCAAGAAAAGGAAGATACCCTCTATAGTTTCATACAAAGAAATGTAAAGGAGGCTTTTTATTCTCCTTACATAGATGAGGATTTAAACCCTTGGCCGATGGATTGATAGAATGGGACGCTTACTACTTGTGCTCACACCTCATCCTCAAATATTCACGGTCAACTGAAACCAAAAGGTGTCGTGAAAGGGGTAACATAGTTGGTTGTGAGGTTGAATTTCATGGCAATGACCATGGTTCAAATCCCACTAAATCCTCTTTGTTGCAGGCTGTTGCACACACTCAGGGTTTATCCAGTGCACACTCTAAGAGTAATGGTTGTGGGTTCTTCATAAAAAAAAAAAAAAAAAAAAAAAATGAAACCAAAAGGCACAGTTTTATACTCCTAGTAGGAGGTTAACAACAACGCAGGATATTGATTTCGGATGCTTTTCTGATGTCTTTCTTTTTCTTTTTTTTGAGTGATTTTCTGATGTCCTTCTTAGTTCATGGTTCTACATTTATCAGAATTGAACCAAAAGGAAATGAGATAAGGCAATCTGGTTATATTCTCCAAGATCTCTCAGTGTTCAGAGAAATTAGAACCAATAATAAGTTGCAGAGAACATTAAATCCAGCGCATCAACCAATTTAAGCAGTAAAACTTGATGGCCAGCCTGTGTTCACATCAGATTTCAGCTATGTTAAGACCAACAGGAAACAGATTTTCTGCAGTCCCTTCAAACCTAAACAGGCAGAGATAATGAGAACTGAGAATAATTAACAGGGTCCACCATGTAAATTAGAGAATAAGCATTTTCATTGTGCCATTATAGTAAGCATAAAGCAAAAACTTTATTCTTCAACAAACAATGCTAATCAACCAAATAATTCTTTGCAATGGAAACTCAAAGATTTGATGGTTACCTCCTAAAGTTGTGATTCTAAAGGCAGAATCACAGACTTCATATAATCTTGTCAAACTCATCTTCAGTTGCTGATCACGTGTAGCATTGACAACTCGAAACATCTATCAATTCCAAATGTTCCCTGCACCTACAAGATTCACTTTTCCATTCTTACTTCTGAGCTGAAAACGGTTTCACTCTAATTTTGTTCATCAGCACCATGATCATCAGTCAACACAGCCTGAGTCTAGGCTCTCAAGTTCTAAACACAGTATTTTCTGCTACAATTTATACATATTTCTAGAACTACGGAAGTTCGATTTACCATTAGTCCATTACCAAGGAGCTAATTCGTTCAGAACTCAGTTGACTGCTTGAGATATCATGATGTTCGGGAAAGTATCATATACTTCATATCTATGAAACTCTAGCAGTGTTCGGACACTCAGACAGGCCTAAACGGTGGGTGGCTGGCTGCCATGAAAAGTTAGATGCGTGTATATTCTGATGACCGCCATCAAGGACAATGGTATAAACTATCACCCTCTGATAATTTGTGTCTTTATCCAGAGCATCTGACATCATAAAGTTCCTTTATCTTGGGCCATCACCGTGCAATCAAGCTAAAATAGGGGTACCTACATAAAAAGTTCCCCTGAATATTTATACCAAGAGTTCAACTGCACCACTTTGTTAAAATTGACCAGGAAAGCGCAGCTAAAGGAAGTACTTTCTCAAATAGCCATCACATTTTTACTAATTGCTTCATTCAATGGCCTTTACCCAGTGGACATTATACTCAATTCGTTCAAGTTTACCCAATTGCTCAAGAATCTTAATCCGACAGAATAAGCTCCTCTTTTGTTTTAAATTAGTAATTTCTACACTATTTTGTACATGACAACTGGAATATCACCATACCATAATTCATTATTCCAGTTATTCACATATGGGGGAAAATAACATCAAGAATATTTCTCCTTTCGGGTTTGTCCATTATTTTCCTCTCCCACCTCTGTACATTACAGAAAGCAGGGTCAGAGTTGATCAAGAACATGATACTTGCAATATGCAAGAGAATCAAACACTATTATAACATCATCATCAACATTCATCAACATTACCCCAGTGCCTCCAAAGAGGCTCCCGCCTAGGCAGGGTAAGGGGGGGTCGATTGTACGCAGCCTTACCCCTGTGAGAGTCTCGCATAGAGGCTGTTTCCGTTTGACCCGAGTTCCGAAGTGCGACGACCATCGGCAACTTCACAATAAATAAGAAGTGCCGACAGTTTTATGAGCCATTTTGCTTTAGTCCATTACATTCCGAAGCCAAAAAGTACAGAAGCTTTTGGCTCCACTGAAAATTATGGACACTTTACTGAAAATCAAACACTATTATAACATCCACTATAAATATCAGCACATCCTAGACTTTAAGCTATGGCAATTAAGATTGAAAAGAGCATTTAGAACTAAAAAGCCATGGTTGCTGAGGCTTTTAGATTGGGGGCTACCTATAGAAGGGTCAAGCCACACCTTTTCATGGTTTTAGTTCAAGCAGCCTCAGCATTTCTTTATTTCATAACAGAAACTGCTTTCAACCGTGGGATGAATCCCCATGTTTATGTCACTTACCGTCACACTGTGGGCGGTCTCGTGGTGTTTCCATTTGCCTATTTTCTTGAAAGGTGTGTAGAGTCTACAAAACTTCTCTCCCCTCAGATAACTCACATGTGATAATAGCTTAAATTGACTATCTGCTTAAGGTTACTTGTTTGCTTATGTTTACTTTCCTAATATTCCCCACAGCAAACCAGGGAATAGAGCACCCAAAAGTGACAAATAAAGCAGCATTGTGCCACTGTTCACTATCTCTGGTTCCAAGCCTTAACCTCTAGTTTTGAAATTATCTTTCTTTGTTACAGGAAAATAAGGCCAAGGATGACATTTTCCATGTTCAGTGAAATCTTTCTTTATTCTCTGCTTGGGTAGGTCACTACTCACTACTATTATGATGCATTCCAAAGCTGAAAAATTACCTGAGAATTCAGAATTGCTTTCTTGTGAAAAAGATACTTGAATATTTTTCTTTGTTGACACCAGGGTGGGATTAACAATAAACATGTACTTTGCAAGCTTGAACTACACTTCACCAGCATTTGTTTCAGCAACAGTAAACACAATTCCTACAATGACCTTTATACTGGCTGTGGCATTCAGGTAAAACATCTTTTTTGAGTAGGTTGAGTAATCTTCTAGATTATAGGCACTGCTCTGACCGTAAGATTGTTTGGTGCTATTACCAAAACAGCACTTTTAAGTTTCAACAAATCAACAGTGTTTTCATTTTTCCTCAACCATATGCAGGCTGGAAGCTCTTAATATTAAAAAACCTCATGGACTAGCAAAAGCAACAGGAACTTTAGTATCCTTAGCAGGGGTTCTTACCATAACAATGTACAGAGGACCAGCAATCCGACGCTTATGGGAATCTCCAATCCACCTAACAAGCAGTGACGTCCAGAAGAACTGGATAAAAGGCCCAATTCTTTCAGTAGCAAGCTGCACAACATGGTCAATATGGTTCACAATGCAGGTATTTCTATTTCTAACTTGATTTTTTCAGCAAAAGATACCACAAAATACAAGTATAAGTATACCCTAGCAGAAGTTATGTGTTCAGGTCACAAAAAACGAAGTAAAAACTAGATGAATATAGCAAAAATCATAGTGCGAACATTGTGTCTCAATGTACTGTTAAAAGCTTGTACTCATAAAACCCTGGAACTTTCCAGGCAGTCACGTTGAAGAGATATCCTGCACAATTGTCATTAGCCACATGGGCAAACTTTATTGGAGCAGCACAATCTGCTGTTTTCACTTCAGTGGCTCTACGACATCAACCATCTCTATGGGTAGCCAAATCCTTTGTGGACATTGCAACCATTCTATTTGGTGTAAGTCAGATTTTAAAATAATGACATTATAATGTTATTTACCCTCCCCCCCCCCTCCGCAAAAGAGATTAAAACTTTGTTATTGCTGGTGAATTGCAGGGAGTGGTTTCATCTGCTTTAAACTTTATGATGATAATAATTTGCTCCAAGGAAAAAGGCCCCGTGTTTGTGACTATGTTTTGTCCCCTGCAAACACTACTTGTGGTGATTTTTGCATACTTCATTCTTGGTGAAAAGCTATATATGGGCAGGTAATCACACCTCACAAGTCACAACATCGTCCTGATGTACTATGAAAAATAATTTAGATGTCCTGATATTTGTTATGGTGGTTCAGCATTATAGGAGGGGTTATAATTATCATTGGTTTGTACCTGTTGTTGTGGGGCAAAGGACATGATCAAGAAGTTGCCATCACATCTCAGAAGCAATCATCTCTGGCCAATGTCGAACAGAATGAACCCAGGATGCATATAGTAACAGCATTAGACAGTGAGACAGTCAAGCACTAGAAGAAATCTGCGACGAGGAAAACAATCCTTATGTCACTACCAACAAACTGACGTGATTCTAGTAACTTTAGAGCGCAAACCAAGTACAGCTAAAATGAAAAACGAAAATGCTGACGCTCAAATTTGTACCAAGTATCAAGATCATAATCACAGAAGAATTGCAGGCTTAATCTTATTTTCCTGTTGATGAAAACCAAATCTCAGAAACCCCTACAAGTTAGTTTGGACTTTGGTGGCGGGAACATGCAGCCAAAAACAGTTACAAAAAAACTGTTAGTAACACCTCAAACAAATGCTAACAGAAGACTCACTAGCAATATAACTCATGACAGTGTAACTCTTCAGGTGTTTATGTAACAACAAATACACTTAACATATCTCACTTCTCTGACTTCATTTCAGTTCCAGCAATGTAGCAGAATATTTATTTTTAGATAAAATAGACATAAAGTCTCAAAACTAGAGTACCCCATGCAGAGCACCACCAAAAAGAACCGGGGAGAAGAAAATATGTCTTAAGAGGTACCCACATATAGCTGTCAAAGTTGAGTTTGACAAATCTCATGCAAAAGGGTTATATCACCAGAAAGGAGAAAATAAACATCTATGAAATTGGATCCGTTCACAGATATTCAGGATGATTAGATTGTGGAATACTTACCTTTAGTTTGTCCTAGCTTCAGTATCCTTGAATATAATAGAGAGCCTCAGGTGATGAAGCATATATCTTGTAATCAATAATATGAATGTGTCAAACTACTATTTCCATCGTAAACATGACTAAGTATTCCTTGACTCATAAAGTCGAAAAGACTTTCCAACACACTGTATATCTCTTCTGCTCTAGGATGAATATTGTCAGAAGAGCGGAACTGGTGAATTCTGTAGCCAACCTCAATCCAGCTGCAACCAGGGACCTTTTGAGCATTATGATCCTTCAACAACTTCCTCGCTCCACTGACCTCGTCCCATTTAGCTAATTCCACATATAAATTGGCCAACATTGAAATATAACCACCGTTATTCGGGTCAATCTCAATCAACTTTCTGATGGCAAGCTCCGCCAATTTCGCATTGCCATGAATTTTACACCCATTAAGCAGGGAACCCCAGATAACTTCATCTGCTTCAATTTTCATTCCGTTAATAATATTCATAACTTCTTGAAACAGGCCTGCCCGACCAAGAAGATCTACCATACAGCCATAGTGCTCAATCTGAGGCTCAATGCCATAGACTTTGGTCATCAAGTCAAAATAGTAGTACCCTCGCTCAACCAACCCTCCATGTGTACAAGCATTCAACAGACCAATAAAGGTAATTTCATCAGGTTTCACATCATCCCCAGCCTGCAACATTTCCTCAAAAATATCAATTGCGCTCCTACTTTGCCCATGAATCGCGTAACAATTGATCATGGAGTTCCAAGATGTTGCATTTCTACAAGAAGAAGCAAAGAAAGCATGTCTAGCTTCCTTTAAGCAACCACATTTCCCATACAATTCGACCAAGGTACTCAAGATATAAGATTCAAGACTAAGGCCCTTTCTGTATATGTAACCATGAAATTCCTTTCCAAGCTGAAGCATACCCATGTTACCGCAAGCAGAGAGGGCACACACCAAAGTAACTTGATTCGGACTAAGCTGCAGCCCATCTCGGTTTAACATTCTTCCAAAGAAAACAATTGCCTCCAGGAAAAGACCATTCTGTGTGCACCCTGCAATGATGGAATTCCAAGATGGAACATCCCTCTCAGGCATTTCCTCAAACAGCAAAATTGCATTCCCCATCTCCCCCAACCTCGCATACCCAGAGATCATAGCAGTCCAAGAAACAACATTTCTCTCAGACATTTCGTCGAACAGCTGGCGTGCAGTTCCAACATCAGAACAAAACCTTGCATACGGATCCACCAGAGCAGTTTGAACAATTGGGTTTGATCCAAAACCAGTTTTCAGTATCTGGGTATGCACCATTTTCGTCCCATGAGAGCCCAATATCTCAGAGCTTGATTTTAAAACATGGGGATAGATAAAATGGTTAGGGCGTGGTCTGACTCGAAGAAGTATGTTCTTATACAATGTAAGAACCTGTACATGCTCATAATTTGAAGCGTAAGCATTGATCATGGAACTGTAGACATAAACATTAGGGGATTTCAAGTATTTAAAAATGGAACTAGCGTATTGGATGTTAGAGAGATGAAGGGTACACAAGCGAATGAGCTTGAAAGCAAAGTAATGGACTTGACCATGACCGAGAGTGATGAGAGAGGCTTGGAGCTGTTTGACATGGTTCAGCGTTTTGCACTTGGTAAGTATCGACTCTATGCACTGTTAGGTTTTTGATGTAGGATATTAGGCTAGGTAATTGTATGTTGGAGGAAGAGAGATGAATGCTAAGAGAGATGTGGAAAGATGATTGTATTGCTTAAAATGCTTTACATCACCCCTATTTATAGTGGTGTAGGGTGGTAGACAATTCTCTAGATCTTTCTATGTCTAGAGTCTTCTTCATAATTATCCTAGACTATTATTCTAGATATTTCTAGGTAGACATTATTCTAGATGTGTCTAGGTAGGTATTAATCTAGATCTTTCTAGGCACTAAGCTTAGATATGATTTTTCTAGATTATTCTAACACTTCCCCTAATCTAGAAAAAATCTTGAACTCCAAGTTGTTCTCTGAAGTGCATGAAATTTTTTTTGGTGGTAATGCCTTGGTAAATATGTCTGCGAGTTGCTCCCCCACCTTTCGCGACGAGCCGGGCCTTCAATTTGTGGATGGAGCCATCTTCATTGTGCTTGATCTTGTAAACCCATTTGAGGCCTATTATGTCTTTCCCTTCGGGTCTGTCTACGAGCTCCCATGTGTCATTCTTCTCGATCATTCTGATCTCCTCGATCATGACTTCGATCCATTTATCTTCTTTTGCTGCTTCTTGGAAATTTTGTGGCTCACTGGCAAATAATGCAAATTCCGTGGTTGTTTGATTGCATTGATAATCTTCCAAGTAGGTCGGAGGGTGACGATCTCGTTGTGAGCGGCGCACTGGTTGAGGAGAATTTGTGAGACTTGATCTTGGAGATGAATTTGGTGAGTTTGGGCCTGTTGGAATCCTCGGAGATGAAGGTGCTTCTCCTTGATCACGAACTCCCTGAGAAGAGCTAGATGGAGAATATTCTTCTATGGCTGGCTGCGGAGCGTGTTCTGTCCATCTCCATTCTGCAACTTCATCGAATATGACGTCTCTTGAAATGATCAACTTCTTGGACTCAGGCTTGTAGAGGCGGTATCCTTTTGATTCATCACTGTATCCAATAAAGATACATTTTTCTCCCTTTTCATCCATTTTTTCTCGGTTCTCCTTTGGAATGTGGGAATAGGCAACGCACCCAAAAATTCTAAGGTGCTCAATTACGGGCTTTCTTTTGTACCAAGCCTCTTAGGGTGTCATATCCTGAACCGCCTTTGTTGGAGATCTGTTTAGAATATAAACAGCTGTATGGACAGCTTCAGCCCAAAAGTATTTGGGCAAATTCTTTGCTTGTAGCATGCTGCGGGCCATTTCTGCAATTGTTCTATTTTTTCTTTCCGCTACACCATTTTGTTGAGGTGTGCGTCTTACGGTTAATTCTCTTCTGATCCCATGCTTCTTACAAAAGCTAAGGAATCTAGTCACTACAACAAAAGCTCTCTTGTGCCACGCTTTTAGCTACGGGAATGCCAAATTCGTGGCACAAGTAAATTTATTAGCCACGGTAGTACTGTGGCTAGACCCATCTAGAAATTTGCAGGAATTTGCTGCCACGGGAATTATTTTGACCGTGGCTAGGTACATATTTTAGCTTTAGCGGGATTTTTTTAGCCATCTGAATTTTGACATTTTTGTTTCCCTCTTTTTTTTCCAGATTTTTTTGAGACAAAACTCAGAGTTTTGAGTAAAGTATAAATACTATCTTTTCTAATTGAAACCCTCTGCCGTTCAGTCTTCTCTCTCCTTCACTCTTCCTCTCAAGCTATGGTGACAAACTGACATCTTCTCTCTCCTTCACTCTTCCTCTCAAGTTGTTCAACGTGCAACTCATCATCGGGAATTTTTTTGAGTTTAGTCTCGCTTAGTTCCACATCTCACACGAATTCGCTATAAAATTAGGGATTTGTGTTGTTCAACGACTCACAACGTCTCTCCTCCTTGAAGTAATAGGGAATTGAAGCACAAACAAGAAATTGCTACAACTCATCATCTTCGAACAAAGGATAAGGTGTGAGTTCAGAAATTTCTTCTTATTTCATGTTGTTTGTGTGATTTTTTTTTTTTTTTTGGGACTAAAATACCGATTATTGTGTTGCACATGTACAGCCTGACTATGTTAAACAATTGTGGTGGTATTCTTATCAGTGACCTTTAATATGATTGTCATGTATTTGATCAATTGACGATACAAGCAGGATTTGATGATGGTTTTGTATGCGTTATTGTTATCTGGGTTTGTGACTTTATCTTTTTCTGGGTCAATTTTAATGCTTTGTATATATGTGTGTAGTATGTGATTCAATGATTGTATGAGGCTTCATTTAGGTTTTGAAGATAAAAGTTTTCATATTTGTTTTAGGGGTTGCTGAGGCAGTGGGAATTTGGGATACATTGAACTTAGTTGAGAATTTTCCCAGAAAATTTCAGGAAGTTTAAATTTTATTTTGATCTTGTTTCCTGGACAAACCCTAGGCAGTTACACTGTAATTATTGGTTTCAAGGGATCTTCTTTGAGTTAAAGGAAACCAGGACCAGTATTTAGACAGCAGCTATTCCAGTTTGTTTTAAGGTCTTAATTTTCCATGAATTTATGATTCGACTTCTTTGAAACCATCTGGTTTCATTGTAGGAATCAATTCTGTTCTGAGTTGATGATGAAACCCTGTGGTTTCTGGTTATTTCCATTTAAAATTGAGGCTGCAGGTTTGAAACCATATGGTAGGCCTGCACTAAACACAAGATTACCACACATATATTGAAAAACCTGCATCAATCACCAAAAACTTTAGTAAAACAGATTTAAACAAACTGGAAACAGCAATGAGACACAGAATTGGAAGAGCATTTTTAAAAACAGATTGTAGAGAGAAAAGATGAAAGACATTGAAGTTTAAGATTAGAAATCTGAATTTCTGGAAAATTAATTGCGAACCCCAATCTTTTGCTTTACCTTCTCTTTCCCCTGGTTTCTCTTCTTTTCTCAGTTTTCTTCAACTCACATTTCTTTCTCTCTCCTTTTTTTGTCTTTTTTTTGCTCTCTTTCTGTTGTCTGCCTTTTTTTGTACAGCCAGTAGGTTATATAAACAAGTAAACAACTACAAGGGTAACTGCCACCCACTAAGTCGAACATTATTTTCTTTTTGTTTGGTCTTGTTTCCTAGATGAACCCTAGGCAGACAAGGGCTTTGTGTTTGTTATAGTTCTCTGTCCAGCCAGAGCTTGCTGCGGTTAGGTGCATCACTTAAAAAATTACAGACTATGTTTGAAGCAGAAAATAGTTAAACAGGTTTGAAGTATGCATTATTTAATAAACCTCTATGCATAAAAGTATAATTGTTAGCATAAAAGTATAATTGTTTGAAGCAGAAACTATATAGTAGGTTTTTTTTTTCTCTTTTACTAAATGATAGCTGTACATTTGTTTGCAAAGTGAAACTATTATTTTGGTGTTGTGCATTAGAATAGTATGTATAAATTTTGTACTGAAGGTATCTTCTTTAACTTGGGTAAATTAGCTATTTCTTTAGATTCAAGATGGATAATTCTGAAACTGTGAAGAAAAGACTGGAGTGGATGCTTTTGCCAGATCCATTAAGTCCATTACATAGGAAAGGGGTAGCTGAGTTCCTTGATTTTGCATTCTCTGATGCTACGGACGAAGATGAGTTGCCTTGTCCTTGTAAAAATTGTCATTTTTCTGAGCACAAGACTAAGATGCACATGGAGTCTGATTTATTGGGTTATGGGATGGTAAAATCTTATGTTCTTTGGATATATCATGGAGAGTATACACCTCCACAAAAACGGGCTAGAAATGACTCTGGTGAGTGTAGTTATGATGATATGCGTGGGATGATAGAAGATGCTCTTGGGCATCAAAATGTAGATGAAGATATGGATGACGACCATGTAGACCCTTGTATTAATAGCCATAACACACATAATCTTGATAATGAAAGATATGCTAATTTGTTAAAAGATGCTGAGCAACAATTATATCCCGGGTGTGAAAGTTTTTCAAAGTTATCATTTGTTGTTAAGTTGTTCCAAATTAAGTGTGTTGATGGACTAACTAATAAGGCTTTTACTAATTTACTGAACTTGTTCAAGAAATCCTTACCTAACGGTGAAACCTTACCCTCAACTTATCATGATGCAATGAAAGTGATCCGAGACTTGGGGATTGGCTATGAAAAAATAGATGCATGTGAGAATGATTGCATGTTATTTTGGAAGGAGAATGCTAGTCTTCAAAATTGTCAAGTGTGTAACTTGTCTAGGTGGAAAGAGTCTCAGGTTGAAGGAAGTAATATGGCCAACACTTCAAGTAAAAAAATTAAAAAAGTCCCTCGCAAGGTTTTACGCTACTTTCCTTTAAAAAATAGATGCATGTGAGAATGATTGCATGTTATTTTGGAAGGAGAATGCTAGTCTTCAAAATTGTCAAGTGTGTAACTTGTCTAGATGAATCTACTGTTGCATAATGCTGTCTTTGTATTCTCTGGTGTAGTTTTTGGGAGGGAGAAGGAGATGAATCTACTGTTGCATAATGCTGTCTTTGTATTCTCTGGTGTTGCTGGCTGTGAGAAATGCCAGAATATTTGTGAGAAATTGATTGTTCTCTGGTGTAGTTGTGCTTTCTGTCTAGTGTAGTTGTGCACCAGTGTCGATGGACAAGGAACCTGATAGCAGCCCAACTTCACGTCCTGATTGCTCATGAACAAATTTTACAACAGTCCTTCATTTTTGTTTCCTGTGTCATGTAAAACTGATTTTTAAAAAGGGTACTACTGAAAGTACAGGCAAATGTAGATATTTTCCTGGATAAGTTTTCTCATTCCGTTTCAGCTTACCAATCTGACCTATGTATTAGCAAACATAGTATTTGTACAATAGCATATGTAAAGGTGTAGTTGACGCACATAGCATTGAAACAGATGAACTATCAAAAGGTAGGTACATCTGATTTGATTTAATTTATTTGTATAAATCTATACTGAAGTAGTGAAATACTCTTGTTTTATTTTAGATGTATGTGCTTAATTGTAAATATTTATTTCTTGCCATGGTGTTCTTACCTTTTCCATGTTTTGCCAGAGATATTTTGTTTCAAGTTCTTCATTGGGGGAGAACACCTTTTGCGTTGTGAGTTCATTGTCATTGCTTTTGTAGTTTATGGTGACCCTGAATGTATAACATTTTCCCTTACATTGTTCCAGTAATTCCAATACTTGTTCCTTTCCGTTTCCGTCTTTTTGCCATCCAATCAATGCTTGGTTAATATAAAATTTATTTAACTTTTTGCTATTAGGTTTTATAGTTGTGTTCCATGCAGATGCACATATTTGTGGTCGCATTTGGGGAGGGCATGCAGGACCGAAGATAGATGGCATGTGCAGCGCTGGAATTAAGAACGCTTGACTATTTTTTGATCAACAAACTTTTAAGTCTTTTTGTATGTCGATGACCTCCTGTTGAGTTGTCAAGCTTTGAGCTAGTGTATTGAGATACTTGTAATACAAAACATAACTAATTGCCTTGTTTGTAAACAATAGTTACAAGCTTTGAGCATTTTGCAAGTGTATGCTAGTTTTTGTAGAACTTACAATTTGGATGTTGTTTGACACAAGAAATCTTACATGGATTATTATTTTAACAAATCATTTTTGTTTTTAGCCTTTGTGTTGTTCATGACAGTAGCCACATATGATTCTGAACTGTGGCTAACTATCTAACGCAGCCACAGGCAGCTCCATAGCTGAGTGTAAAAACTTGCCACAACTATAGTCGTGACTACATGCTCACACTAGCCACGGTTATCCTCGTCGCTTCGTCTCAGCTAGCCATGATTGCATAGTTGTAGCTAGCTACAACTGCTTGCCACAGTACTTTTGTGGCAGATATAAACAATTGCCATGGTTATCATCATAGCTAGTAGCTACTAGTTGCCATGCCTCTTTCCATGGGTACTTATTATGGGTAGCCACGAGCTATCCCGTGGCACAGGTAAATTGAATTAGCCACGGCCTTTACTTTTCCCGTGGCTAAGACGTTTGCTACGGGGTTTTGTGCCACGGTAGGCTACGACCAAGCATCCCGTGGCTAGTCACTTGCACCACGGGAAGAGGGCATGCTTGCCACGACTATTCCCATGGCGCAAGAATGCTTTTGTTGTAGTGAGTGCTTGTGAATTCTCCTCCACGATCTGTTCTAAGAGTTTTAAGAGGATGTCCACTTTGTTTTTCCATGAGAGCCTTGAATTGGACAAAGAATGAGAATGCCTCTGATTTATACTTTAAGAAATATACCCACATCATGCGGGTATAGTAATCCACAAATAGAAGAAAATATCTTCTACCGCCAATAGAGTTGTTCTTGGCTGGGCCCCAAATATCTGCATGAACAAGCTCTAACGGAGCCTTGGCCCTCCAAGACGTCTTAGGAAATGGCAATCTATGCATTTTTCCATAAATACAACCTTCACATATTTTCTTTTCATCATTTATTGGGGGAAGGCCAATCACCATTTCCTTTTGATTTAAGAGTTTTAGACTCTTGTAGTGTAAGTGCCCAAATCTCCAATGCCACAATGTAGAATCATCACTTGTGCAATTGAAAGCAACTTTTTGCTTTAGTGGCATTCTTAATGGTAATATTTTATTTGAGGCCATTTTTATTGTTGTGACTAATTGACCCTTTTTCTTGTCATATATGATACATTTAGCCTCATCAAATTTAACCATGTAGCCTCTTTGGACTAACTGGCCCACACTTAGTAGATTTTGAGCAAGGCCCGGGACATATAAAACATCATCAATGATTTTGGATGAGCCGTTTTCAGTTTATCGGCGATTGTCCCTTTCCCTGCTACATCTTGAGATCTTCCATCACCAAGAGTAATTTGAGATTTAACATTTTCATCAAATTTGACAAACGCTTTTTTATCGCTTGTCATGTGGTTTGAACAACCACTATCTAAATACCAAATATCAGAGGATTCTTGGTGGGCATTTAGACAAGAATAAAACAATTGATTATAAGGGTCATTTTTCTCTGTGAAATTAGCCTCATCTTTTTGCCGGAACCAACAATCTTTTTCAAGATGGGTGTGTCTTTTGCATTTTTTGCATTTAAACCGGCAATCTTTTGTGTCGTGATTATTTTTCTTGCATAATTTGCAATAGGAACTCGATTGAATGTTTTCTCGGTCCCCATGATTTCCATAATCACCTCTCCCCCTACCACGGTTATTTGATGTTCCTCTTTTTTGTTGGAAATTTTTACCGTGGATATATTGATTTTTATTTTCTCTATTATAAGAGAATTTCAATTTGGCTTGGAAAGCCTGTTCTAGTGGCTCATCTTCAAATCTACGCATTCTCTCTTCATGTGCATGGAGTAAACCCATTAGTTCAATTAAGGTTAGCGTAGATAAATCTTTAGACTCCTCTATTGCAGCCACAACATGATCAAATTTTGCCGGAAGGCTTCTTAATATTTTTTGTATGATTTTTAGATCTTGAATGGTGTCTCCATAGCTACGAATTTGATTAGTGATATTAGAGACACGGGTAAAGAATGCTTGAATTGTTTCTCCTTCCGACATTAATAATGTATCAAAATCCTTCCAAAGAGATTGAAGTTTAATGACAATTACCTTATCGGAGCCCTTAAACTCTTTTTGTAGATTACTCCAAGCCTCCTTGGCCGTTGTTGCAGCCATAATTCTTGGGAAGATTGTTTCTGCAACTCCCCGATGGATGACCGATAGTGCAGCAGAGTCCCGCCTTCGATCTTCTTCATATTGTTTTCTTTTATTTTCATCCCAAGATGCTAATTCGGTAACATCTTTTGGTGCTTGGTACCCATTTTGTACCAAATCCCAGAGGCCTTGTGCCATTAGCAAGGTCCTCATTTGAATACTCCAATAATCATATTTCTCCCCGGTGAATATTGGTACCCAATTATTTTGAGCATATGTAAATGTAGTGTTTGAGGTTGATGGTGATGATGCCATAACATTTTTGTGGTGGTGTAAGGGAGAATTTGGTATGGGGTAAATTTGTTTGTGGAGGTCTTGAGTTTAGTAGGCTCTGATACCACTGTTAGGTTTTTGATGTAGGATATTAGGCTAGGTAATTGTATGTTGGAGGAAGAGAGATAAATGCTAAGAGAGATGTGGAAAGATGATTGTATTGCTTGATACTCAAAATGCTTTACATCACCCCTATTTATAGTGGTGTAGGGTGGTAGACAATTCTCTAGATCTTTCTATGTCTAGAGTCTTCTTCATAATTATCCTAGACTATTATTCTAGATATTTCTAGGTAGACATTATTCTAGATGTGTCTAGGTAGTATTAATCTAGATCTTTCTAGGCACTAAGCTTAGATATGATTTTTCTAGATTCTTCTAACATGCACTCGGTCAGGTCCACAGTTTGAGAGATGAGAGAGAGTGACCGTGTTGATGCTCTCCCTTGCATCACTACTCAACTGAGTTACTGACAAACTACGTTTGCTGCTAAAGTTGCATAATAGGCCACTCGAGTTATTTGCTCAATTGAAGGGAAAAGAAGAGATGATAGCGTTCTTTTATGGCAGGCATTCTTTTTACCATCCTTCAATAGTTACAGAATTTTGATAATGATATCGTCTTGCTCGGTCGATACATAATCACACTCCCAACTGGAAGATTATGTTGAACAATTTTGATGTGCTTTACATAGTGTAATTAAGTTTTCTTTTCTGCTTGGGGGTAGTTCAGAATCAAGATGCCTGGGAAAAAAATTTAGACTTTGATGCAAGTGTAATGTGTAACCCAGGCAACATAAAAAGAAGTGGCGAATTTCAGACCTGGAGAAATTGAGAAATTTAGAAATCAACCTATGAATAAATAGGCAAATACAGATTCCGTTAACACTAGCAACTGCTCTTTACATAGGCCACATAGCTACGAACATGTACAAATAGCAAAATGGCTGAAGGGCCACATGATCCATCCATCTGCTCTCTTAATTAGCCAAAAAAAACAAAAGAAATTCTTCGGTTGCTGTCAGTTCGGTAAGCATTATACTCTCATCAGGCTTCTCATTTTGTTTCAAGCAGTTTCGCCCGTATAGAATCAGGGCAGGAGAATTTGTTGAGCCTGCAAATACAAAACACAACACTAATGTCAGGTTGCCAGCCATCATTATAAGCCTTATCTTTGCAGCTCATAGCGCTAAGGGACGTCTATGCCTAGCAACTGTGTAGACAAGGTGATCAAGAAACCTACCGAATGCAAACAACCCCATTGAGACAGGACTTTTCAGATATGTATTCTGGGGCGACTTCTTGCAGCAACTTGAGCTGCTCCTCAACCTCTCCTGTAAAGAATAACAGAAAAATATTAGATCAGAACACAAAAGAAAAGAACTGCTCTAATTAAACTGGTAATAATGAAGCAAAGCCCTTACTTCTATCAGTGATGTCCAAATGGCCTGAAACTATTTTGTAAATTAGCTCCTCCTTTGTGAAAACGGAGCGTCTCATAAACTGGAACAAAAGATGAACCATGTCAAAGAGTTTGGGGACACCAGCCATCAATTGTTGTCGCCTTCTTGCTTGTGACACAATAGGGTCCTGCTCTTCTCTGAACTTCCTCTCTTTCTCCGTCAACTGCAAGAGGCTTAATTTTTTAGGGAACTATGAATTTTGACATTTTTTTATCATAGGAAAATACAAACTAAGTTTTTCATGTACACAATATGCACCAAAATCATATAGCAGGCAACTGAATCCACTTACGGAATGCAAAAGGTCCTCTGGAAGAAGATCAAGGACGTTGCTGGAAGCAATAGAACCTTGAACTGGAACATTGTCCTCGTCATCACTATCTTGAGTTGGTTGGTCATCAATATCACCACGGCTCTCATCAAAGTTCAAGGACCTACGCTTGGCTGACTTGGTGGATAAATTAGTAGCATCTTGATCGGTGCTCATAAGAGAGCGTTTTGGTGGACGCTGCGCAGGTGTGGCAGCCATCAGTCTTGCAGGCGTTGATGCAAGTTTTGCAGGCGTTGAAGCAATATCGATAATTGTGCTGGAAGACCCATCTTTATCCTTTGTAGGGGCAGCCTCTTCGGCCTCCTTGATTGGAGCTTCTAACAAGGAGGATGTTGACTTAGCTGGAGAGAACTCAAAAACAGAAGCATTCAAAGCCCTAGATGAGAATCGCCTCTTGAACGAGGGAGCAACATGAGACACTGCCAACGATGCGGAGGGCTCTTTCACGCTTGGCTCAGGATCCTGCTTTCCCTTGTAGAATAGATAAGGCAACTCTCCCTCTGGAACATCATCACCCTGATGATCCCAAACAAAAGTCAGATCATAAATTCAGCAACCAAATGAATGCATGTATGATGCCAACAATAGAAAAAAGAAACTCATCATACCGCATGATGGGTTGCAGAATAAACTGCAATCCTTGATCGAAATATCCCTTTGAGATGGGATAACCCAACAGTGCCTTTTGCATTCTTCTCAAGTTCTAATGCATCGACCTCCAGCGACACAAGGAGCTCTTCCTTCATACAATTTGTTTCTTCATCCTGGACACGGATTTTCTTTACCACAATCACCTCTGGCACTATATGCTTCAATTGGGCCAAGTGATGTAATGAAAATCTCCTACAGTAAACAAGAAAATTTTGAATAAGGTTGACACAGACAAAGGAAATATTAAAATGGATTGGCAATAGTACAGGAAAGCGTGTCATTTCAGATGAATTAACAACTGAGGCTTGAGGCTTTTACCTGTCTGTCAGAGACTCGATATTACGACAAAGTTTGGTGAATGTTGATGACAATCTTTTCAACCGAAGTAGCCGAATCGAATTAACCATCGCGGTGAAGAACTCACATAATATCTCATACCTACATTGAAATCAAAAATAGGATCAGCACATAGACATAACATGCTTCACGATCTCAAAACTTAGATCCCTTGCAATTTTTCACACAAATAGTATAGACCTTATTAAGCAGCCTCTCATTTTCTTTAATACCCCAGTTATAGTCAATGACCAATTTCCCCACCTTACTTCAACATAAACATTAATCCTTATTTCATCGATTTAGCATCACAGAGAACAAAACCCTAGTTTTTGACTGAAATCCCCAAATTAATTAATTAACCTCAGCAATTAACACACTACCAGTCTACATCCCACAATAAAACTTCCGATTCCCCCACGATTTCACAAACCATCCCACATTGCACATTTTGGACGCACATATCTAAACCCTAATTTTGGCAGATTTAACTCAAAATCCCCAAATCACAACATTAGCGTCAGAAATTAGCGCATTGCCAAATTTACCAGTCTATCACATAGCTAAAAACTCCCGCGTTATCTACCATTTCAGATATCACCCCTAAAACATACATTTCGGACAGGTAGATCTAAAACCCTAATTTTCGACAGATTCAACTCAAAACCCCCAAATCACTTCCATTATCAATCTATCACGCAATGGAACATCTAAATTACGCAAATACATCAACAAATCAGTCAACATATAGACAAATCAGCTCACCGAAGCATATCAAACCAAAACCCACCCCCCCCCCCCCAAAAAAAAAAAAGAGAAAAAGATGAGGAGATTCATACTTTTCAGGCAAAACGGTGGCTGATTTCTCGGACCCCTTGGGCTTCTCAACCGAAGCTCCCTTCCTTAGAAGCTCCTCTGGGGCTCGAGATGGTAGATCCGACCCAGATGGGCCCGGCTTTCGGAGCTGGAGAGCTGTTCGGCGAACATCAGAGATGGAGAGGGCGAAGTGCTGGTTTCGGATCCTCGGAGGAGGATTCGATTTCTCCGGCGTAGATACGGCTGAGATGTCCGGTTGTGGTGCTGGTGGTTGTTTTTTAGGGGTTGTTGAGAGAAGGGGTTTTTTCGATTTGAAGGGGATTGAAGGAGCTGAAGAGAACTCCATTGGTGAAGAGAGAGAGAGGAGAGAGAAAATTAGGGGTTTGGGAGAGGGAGGGGAGAGAGAGAGAGAGAGAGAGAGAGAGAGAGAGATGGAAGGAGATCGGCGATTGGAAAGGATGGTGATGGTGGTGGAAAATGGCGGGTAGGGGGTATATGTAGTGGTGTTAGGGTTTAATGGCGGGAAGATTAAGGCGCGGGCTTGCCACGTTGGATTTCCCGCGTTTTTGTATGTGTGACTGTGGATTTCCCGGGCATTTTATTTCTTATTGGGCTTTTGGTTTGGTTTGGGCTTTTGATTTATGTGCCCTAATTTGATGAATTGGGTTGGGTTTAAGAGTTTAAAAGATGGGTGGCCTGGTGGGTGGGCCATTGATTAGTGGAGCTAAAACTTCGTCGTGAGTCCAGTCCAGCTGGATTGGGTCCTGTTTGTTTTTTTTCCAAAGTCATTTTCTTTTTTCCTTTTTGAGGGGAAATTCAATACTTTCCATAAAAAAAATCAACAGAGTTCTAATCAATAGCATTGATTTTCCCCTCAAAAAAAAAAAAAACAATAGCATTGATTTCCGCACCAAAAAAAATTATTATATTATTATAAATGAGGTATATTTCGGGAGTAATGAGGCGTGCCACATAGGCGAAAATTTTAAGAGCGCGCCACCTAAGCGAAGATAAAGACAAAAATTAAATGTGTAAAACGTTTAGGACTCTTAAAAACCCTAATGTTTAGGATTCTTGAGTTGTGATAGACTTCTAGAGTTTTATAAGAGTTATACTAGAACTCTGTCAAATAATTGAAATCAAATATAACTTTTTCTACACATCTCAAAAAATAATAACTTTTATACCATCAAATTCGCATCGAAAAATACTTTAGAACTAGATGCATATACACTATGTATAAGAAACATGTAAGACCGCAGGGATATGTTGGTTCTCATAAATAAGTAAAAATAATAAATATTAACAATAAAATTAAGGCTAAAAATAAAAATAATAATAATAAAAAAAAAAGTAAATATCTTTAGCCACCTAAGCGATATTTTTAAGAGCATGTCACATAAGAGGAAATATTAAACAATAAAATTAAAGTAACACAAACTCATAACACATACTTTGAACAAAAAAATAAAAATAAATAGAAATAGAAATAAGAAAATAAAAAGAAGATTTTTCACACTTTATAAACTTAGTAATTAGTATACTGAATCAATTGTCAAATAAAACTATTTTTAACATATCAATCAATATATAATATAAAGAAGTTTCATAGTAATAAAGTTTCGGATAATGAAAAAGAGATATTGAATTGTGCTAAATAGTTAGAGTTTTATTGGCATCATAACTACTTTATCTTTGTCTAATATTCAAACTCGAATATAACTATCCTACACATCTTTAAAAATAATATTTACATCATTATATTCGTATCGAAAAGTAGTTCGAAATGAGATGCATTTATAATATGTTTACAATAAACTTGTAAGATTGTGTTACAATATTAATTTCAGTAAATAAATTTTAAAATATGATATTTACTAATAAGAGAAAAACGAAAACAACAAAACATATAAATTTGAATGCGTGCATCCCACATGCATCGTGCCACATAGGAATGTCATCTAAGCAAGCAATTGAACAAAAAATAAATAAAGGTTAGGAAATGAAATATAGAGCTTGAGTTGTGATAGACGTCTAGAGTTTTATAGGAGCTATGTTAGATATCCGTCAAATATTTATAAAATCAAATATAATTTTTTCTACAGGCCTAAAAAATAATCTTTTAAATAATCAGATTCGCATCAATAAGTACCTTAAAACATTCATTTACAATATGTATAAGAAATATGTAAGATTGGCTCGAAAATAAATTTGAGCAAATATATTTTAAGTCTGTGCATAGCACAAGTTTAATTACTAAGTTGCATCACCTAAACAATTAGTCTCAACAAAAAAAATTAGAAGCAAGCCACACAAGCCACAAATATATTTTAGAATATTGAAAGAAAAAAAAAAGAGTGGAGAATGCGATATATGCCTCTCCTCATGTTCACATTTCAACTTTTATTGATTCAAGGCTCCTGCGATATATATATAGTGTTTGAACATCGATCTAAAAACGATTTTAAAGTAATTATATTTTCGGAGGTGCAATTTTATTAGAATCCTAATTGTATTTTAGGAGGATTATGATAACTAATGTTTTTTTTTATTAAACGCCTCACGTAATCACTTCTCTATTTTATTTTTTTTGAACATTTTATCACCCTTTATTCTCCCTACATCTCTTTGCCTTCAAGATTTCTTAATTATTCTAGCAAATCTTGATGATCCGATGGACGTGAAAAATAAAAGAGAGATCGACCTAAATCACTAAGGATAGCATGAAACTAGTATCATTATATAGCATGCATAATTATAATCAATTAGAAATTATTTATGATTTCTTTTTTTAAATAGGCATATTAGTGTGCGTATTTCACCAAATAAATATTAATATACAAATATTTCACTCAACTCGTGCGTCGCACGGGCTTTAAAACTAGTTAATACAAATCAATAGCATTGATTTTATCCTATAAAAAAAAAAACTTTAATTTTTGGTTGAGTAATAACCGATTTCACTTTCACCAAAGTATATTCATTTACAAATAACTTATTTCTAATTATTGTTTTCCATATTACAACATGGAATATACTTGCATAATTTTATGAATACACAAATCTAACAATGTAGATCATATATGCATTGCTACTATACGAACCATGAAAAAAAACAAAAAGGATTCCAAAAAAAAAAAAGAATAAATAAAGAAACAGACATACAGACTAACTCTCGTTATAAATAATAGTCTGTTTTCTTCTTTGAAATAAAATAACTAGAAGAATTAGGAGTTCTAAATAGGTTCAAAGTTAAAGGTGGGAGTATTTCTTTGTATGGTTGATTAGATGTGGAAATAGTCTCATAAGTTGTGTGAAGTGTGTTATTTTCAACCCTTCTTAGAAGATGGGGAGTGGATGAGTGATTTATATTACAACGCATTATTCGATCATTATTTTATGAAATAAATTTAAATTATTTTTAGTTATAACAAAATAGATATAAGGCTTACCAAAACAGTGATAAATAAAAGAAAACAGGGTTACCATCATAATTGGATTGCTAGTGTCCGTAAAATCATAGAAAATAGCCACGTTCAACATGTATCCCACTTTAAACTAATATAGAAGTGTAAGAGCATAAATAACAATGAACCCAACCATTTGGTTCATTACTCTCTCTCCTCCTTTCTCCCTCCTCCACCTCACCATGATCCATCTCATAAACTCATTCAAAAATTCCATTTTATTCATGAACCCATATTTTTGGCTCATCACACTGTCTCTTCTCTTTTATTATACCCCACCACATATTCTCTCTCCTTCAATTTATTATTCTTTTATTTATATTGTTAAAATAAATAATTAATAAATATAACTCATTTGAAATTTGTTCAACAATAACAATTTAGGAGAGAGAATAACTAATCTAAGATTTGTGCAAAAATATACTCCCTCCGTCCCACCTTTACTTGGGCACATTAAAATGGCACGAAGATTAAGAAAAGTTAACTTTGGCATCCATTTTCCAAATATGCCCTTATCCTTCCCTTCTCATTCTCTCTCCCCCCTTTAAAGAAAAGAAACAAGGAAAGTTAAAGTTAGGGCAAACAAGTCATTTCATTAACTTTTTTTTTACCATTTAAGGTAATGCCCAAGTAAAGAGGGGACATCCCATAAAGGAATGTGCCCAAGTAAAGATGGGACGGAGGGAGTAGCAAAATTGGTCTCATTTTATATAGAATTGAAAAATATAGACAATGGTATTTTTTTTTTATTTTTTGGATTTTTATTTTTTTAATTAGAGCCATTGCAAATTTGCAATGGGGCAAAAAAATTTGGCCAACAACCGGCTAACACGTGGCGCGCCAGCAATGGCTGGGCTGATGCGCGTGTCAGCCAGCTCTTTTTTTTATTTCTTTTGCACGCTCTCTCTCCTCTCTTTCTCTCTCTCTCTCTCCTGACTGAAGCCAAAAAAAAGAAAAACATTTGCGGTCCAGCGCCACCGTGTCACTTTCTCCAACTGGGACCACGGACGAGCTGGGCTCGTTTTTGCCCTCCAAAACGATCTTCTCTCTCCTATTTTTCCCCTATAAACCCATTTGGGATCATTGATAAACCCAAATTTTGGGATCATTGATAAACCCAAATTTTGGGATCATAGCACTCTCTTTCCTCTCATAAACCCATTTGGGATCATTGTTATTCATGCTCTAATAGCAAATTTTCACAGTATGTCAAATACATTAAAAGTCCTGCTTGGACAATGCTCATTACTTCAAATAGAATAAGGGATTTAGTTGAGTAATTACTAGACTCAGCCTTGAGCTAATATGATGACATGTTTTAAAGGTGCAGGCAAGAATTTGGATGGCTTGTCAAGGGGCCACCTTTTGTTTTCAATTACCACATTTTTTATTTGACAAACCCGCCCATCTTCCAAGCTTTCGTACTTTGTGTATTTTTTTTTTTGACATTTATTTCTTGATCCGCCCTATTTAGGATCTAAATTCAACATCAAAATCCTTTCAAAATTGTTTCAATGATCTAATCAAGTCATCGTATTTGTTGTATGATAAAATACCAATTGGAGAGTGAGATATGGACTCCTAGTTCACTATAGCCAGAATCTCAATTTTAACCATTAAGCCAATACTTTTTTGACAAAATTACTTCAAAGCCCATAATTGAATCATTTCTATCCAACAAAATTTATTTATTTGGTGAATTGGAAAAAACCTATTTAATTTAAAGAAAACCTAGCCGACTTTAATAGTGCACCAAAGTTCTTAATTCTTACTTGCGTTTGGTAAAAGTGAAAGACCTGGTCTACTTTGAACTATCAATCTCCGTGAAGATTTCCCCATATCGGCCAAAAACACAACAACGTTTTTCTTCAACACGAAATAATTCTCCTAAAAGAAAAAGAAGAAAGATGAAATTCTTCAATTTCTTATTAAAAAACAATAAAATAAAAGTAAATTAAAATAAAACCCACTTAGATTAACACATGCCTTCCTCACAGACCTGAGAGAGAGAGAGAGAGAGAGAGAGAGAGAGAGAGGTTGAAAAGAGAATAAACCCTTCTTCTTCTTCTTCTCATTCTCAATTCATCCTTCATCTTCCTTCCTTTCTTCCACGCAATCCAAACTTCACCCCTTCACCTCCTTATTTGCTCTTCGCCATCTCTCTCTCTCTCTCTCCATACTTTTCACAAAATTGGCCTCTTTAGCCGCTTTTTATTGCTTTAATTGGCTTGATACTGCCGTCATCACTTGTAATTGACTAATTTCACTACCCTTTGGGTCGCTTTTCATCATCTATTGATCTTCAGCGATTTCTGGGTCTCAGGTAATTTTGCCCCTTTTCTTAAAGTCCAACTTGGTTTTGGTTTTGGTATTTGTTTTTTGTTATGGGTGCTCTTTCTTCCAAGATTATGGTAATCATCGTAGGGTGGATATTTTAATGTAATTCAGTAATTGGTTGATGGGTATTTTTGGTTGAGTATGAACTTAGCTAACATGAAACCTAGGTGCTTGAAAAATTGGAACTTTTTGAATTAAAATAATGGTTGAATGGGTGACTTTGTTGGTCTATGGCATTTTGGGAGGTCTATGTTTGTTATTTTGGAAGAGCAAACAATGCCCATATTTTATTTTTAGGATTTCTAATGTTGTGGGTTTGCCCCATTGCAATTGGAAGTGTTTTACAATTTCGTGCTATCTTCTGATGCATTTGGTGGTGTGGCTTTGAATAATCTGATGGGGTTCTCCATTATTGCCTATGTTTTGATAGGGACTCAGCTACATCTCATTGATTATTTTGAAACAATTACATTGACGGAAGCTGTAGTTACTTCCCTATGCTCATTTGGTATGTAGAACTTGCAATTTTGAGGTCTCTTTTTGTTGTTGCTTTCTTTGTTTGGTTGCAATTTTTGAACAATGAAACCATATTGTGTTACTTTATGACTTAATGGGATAGAAGAGGGAATGAGGTTTAGCTTGCCAGAGTGACGCGGATGACTAGGACACAAACTTGGGTAACTTAGGACATGCAAACATTAGTGATTTGTAGTGGGGTTGAACCTAGTGTTAAGTTTTGACTTGAGCATTTCGTTAATGCTTTAGTAAGATCTATTATGTCTTGTGGGCTTCAGGACGACCCACAGGCATGTATCACTACAATGCTTCACAGCCTACTCTGATAATTAGAGTGATACTACAGGTGTCGCAGCAGCAAAGATTTCTGTAGTGGGTGCAGTTTGATGTTTTCACACATTAGTTATCTTACTGTAGATGTTGAAACTACTACCTTCCTGCTCCTGGTCAAAAAAAAGGAGCCTTTCTGTGGTGCCTATCGTATTGCACAAGTGTCATCTCAAGTTCTAAATGTAATCTAGCTTCGCCATGAAAGTATGATAGTAACGGTTAGGAAACATAGATGAACCTTTCAGTGAGCGAAAGTTGATTTAGATTACGTAACATGGGAATGGCAATGGGAGCTTCAGTCGTTAGTGCTATCAGTAACGTGAGAGGTGTCGGATGAGCCTGAGAAGCTAGCTATTGTTCTCATAGTATTAGTGCCTTGGCCCTTGAGTTTGCTGCCTTATTTCATTTCTCCTTTTTTTGTTCCAGCTTATTATTTTGTCGCATTTACTCAAGGGCCTTTAGTAGGTTTTACTATAGGTCACTATCTTTGCCCTTACTGCTATCACTTCAATTCCAGCTTTATTTTCGTCAAAATCTTTTCTTGTATTCCTGTTCTTGCCTCCCTCACTGCCATTTCTTTTGACACCCAGATCATTTTTTTTCCTTCTTTTGCTAAAAGTCAAATTACAATTGGCTTCAGTATGCTAAATTATACTAGGTAGAAATACTTTAAGAGAGTGGTATATTCTTAGTTTCATTTTGAATTTCTTGTCAGAATGTCAAATTTGCTGTTTGTTTCTCGAGATTATGCTTCCTTACAGATGTGATTTTTGCATTGTTTAGTTATTTGCTGTGAAATGAGTTTTTCCTAGTGCTGCAATCTGGAATGTTTTGCATATCTGGAGCTTTTTGAATATTGTAGCCCATTTACTAAATTAACCTTTTTATTTATTAATTAATTTATTCTGTTTTTGGGTCAAATTCGTGATCAGACAAGCATATGCGGGGAATGGACTTACGATATACACTTACGGAAGTTGCTTGCAAATAATGTTCAGTTGGCAAGGTGGTGGAAATGCCCTCAGCGTATTTAAGTGGAAAAAACTTAGTGATTCATCTCTAGTTACAGGCCTGCTTAATGATGTTCCTCCTGAGATTGAACTATCAGAGTATGGACGAGTACCAAGTCCTGGTAGTGAAAGCCCTTCTGGGTTACTTAATGGGGAGAGCCTGAACCTGGAACCAATTGCTGATTTGGACCTGTTCTTTGAAAGGCTTTACAGCTATTATTGTGAGAAAGGGCTTTGGTGTATCATTGTAAAGTGGATAGTTGAGCTGCTCAGTCTTGCTTTCACAATATGCTTTTCAGGGTTTTTCTTACTATATGTTGATTGGGATGGTCTCCGAAATGCTAAATGTGGAATGGACGCTGTTGAATCTGGAACTAAGCCATGCGACCTAGTGAAAGAAGCTCTTCATGAGCACCCATTAACCCCGCTTACGCTTCCGAAAGCAGTTATTCTTGGTTATTTGGGTATATTTTCCACATACTGGATCTTCTGTTTTTTCCGTTTTTTCACACAGCTGAAAGAAACCCTTACAATACGCCACTTTTATTACAACAGGTAACCTTCTATAGGCATCACTTGTATTTATATTTTCCTCTCTATCTCCATTCTCCTTTATATTTCTCTCCCTTTCTATTTGTGGCGGCGGTGCTGTGGGTGAATGACCCGTTTGCTAGTACTACACTAATACAGAATGACGGCCTTTGCAGTCTCCATGTTACAGACAGTGAAATAAAAACTGTGCCGTGGGCATCTATTCTTGAGAAAGTTGTTCATGTTCAGAGTACGCAGCAGCTTTGCGTGGTTAAGGATCTGTCAGCTCATGAGATTATAATGCGATTGATGCGGAAGGAAAATTACTTGATTGGCATGATCAACAGAGGGGTTCTTGCTTTCCCTATCTCTAAGTGGATCCCTGGTGCTGGCCCAATGGTCAAATCTGGCCCTTATAGGGGTCGTCAACACCTGATCTTGACAAAGACACTGGAGTGGACCTTAAATTGGTCCATATTGCAGAGCATGTTTGACAGGTTACTTTGACTCTTATCTGTATATGATGTGGTAACTGTGACTCTTATCTTTGTTTTGGTTGTCATTTCTAAAGACATCATTTATGTATTTCTTTTATTGGCCTTGCTAGTGCTTCTTTAGGATAAGGATACCTAAAAAATTATGGCCCATAACTTTTTCTGGCGGATATTGTGCATGCCATGTTTATCTTGTTCTGCTTAGTGATTACTGATTAGACCTTGCATAGTGTACGGATAGGTGGGGTGCATGACTAAATGGGACAGATTTAATGGTAATCATGGAAATACATGTTTGATTGCGTATGTTTTCATTGATGCTCCGTGTATGGAATAAACTTTGCACAAAATTATTACTAGTTATTCAGTACCTAATGTGATATTCTGTGCCTGCAGAAACTTCTGCATGAGGAGGGACTTCGTCTCAAATCCTGATACACTGAAGAAAAGGCTTGTCGTAGTGGGGTTGGCAATGCTTGTCCTTTCTCCATTTTTAGTCATATTCATGCTGGTGTATCTATTCTTGAGGCATGCTGAACAGTTCTATAATCATCCAACAACTGCATCATCTCGAAGATGGTCAAATTTGTCAAAGTGGATGTTTAGGGAATTCAATGAGGCAAGTCTTTCTACAATTTGCTATTTTAGTTTCCTCCATAGTTCTGCTACCTCCTTTTACGTATCTAAGTTTCGATCGATACCCCTGTCATCCACTCAAGCCCAATCCCATTCCTTTAAGTACTGATTTTGTCGAACTTAGGGCAAGAGGAAGGGGAGAAACAAATCTAAGCATTAAATCATAGAGTACTAAAGCATCTAAGCAATATAAAAGATTACAATGTCCCGCCAAGGGCAGGGCTGGGGTGGTCCAGATGTACGCAGCCTTACCCCTAACTAGTCGCCTAGCATGGAGGCTGTTTCCGAAAGACCCACGAAAACATTTTGATTTTTGAAATCAGTAGGGAACAAGCAAAAAGGTGGATGTTAAAACAAGTGAATGCAATAATAATACAAGCAAACAAATAAATAAATAAATAAAAACCTACACCCTCAATGTAGTATCATCTATGTGGATCCTACTACGCCAAAGTTTCCTATTAAGGGCCAGATTCTGGATAAGCTCCAAGAGGGCCAAATCATTCTTAATCACCTCACTCCAACTCTTCTTATGCCTCCCTCTTCTTCTCTAACAATCCCTAAGTATAATCTTCTCGCACCTCCTCATCGGAGCATCTGGATGTCTCCTCACGACATGTCCAAACCACCTAAGTCTCGTTTCCCGCATCTTACTCTCAATATCTGCCACCCCAACCTTGTCACGAACCACTTTGTTCTTGACTTTATCTATCCTAGTTAGGTTACACATCCAACGAAGCATCCTCATCTCAGCCACCCTCATTTTATGAACATGAGCCTGTCTAATCTGCCAACACTCAACGCCATATAGCATAGCTGGCCTAATAGCCATGCGATAAAACTTTCCTTTTAATTTGAGTGATATCTTGTTGTCGCAAAGAACACCTGATGCACTTCTACATTTTTGCCACCCTGCTCTGATGCGGTGAGCAACGTCATCGTCAATTTCTCCGTTACCTTGGATGATCGATCCTAAATATTTGAAACTCTCCTTCCTCGGTACCACTACGGTGTCAATTCTCATCTCTGGGTCAGACGCAACCTCACGCCCTGAGAAACGACATTCCAAGTACTCTGTCTTTGTCCTGCTCAGTTTAAATCCCTTTGCTTCCAGCGTATGCCTCCAGAGCTCTAGCTTGTTGTTAACACCTTCTTTTGTTTCGTCCAATAAAACGATGTCGTCAGCAAACATCATACACCATGTCACATCTCCTTGGATACTCTTAGTGAGCTCATCCATAACAATTGCAAATAAGAAAGGACTCAATGAAGAACCTTGATGCAGTCCTATGTCAATCGCAAAGTGGTCTGAATCCCCTCCTGTCGTCCTGAATCCTTCATACATGTCCTTAATAACTTGTATATAGGCGACAAGGACTTCCTTTGTTTCTAAACACCTCCACAAAACCTCCCTGGGAACCCGATCATATGCCTTCTCCAAATCGATGAATACCATGTGCAAATCCCTTTGTCTCTCTCTGTTGTACTCCATTGAGCGTCTAAGCAAATGTATTGCTTCAGTTGTGGATCTCCCTGGCATGAATCCAAACTGATTCTCTGAAATAGGTGTTGTCTTCCTCATCCTCTTCTCAATCACCCTCTCTAATAACTTCATTGTATGACTGAGTAGTTTAATGCCTCTGTAGTTATTGCAACTTTGTATGTCTTATATAATGGAATCATCGTGCTAAGTCTCCGCTCATCTGGCATCTTAGCCGACTTGAGGATCACGTTGAAAAGCTTAACTAACCAATTAAGGCCTCCTTCTCCTAAGCTGGTTGGTTACGGCGAGTAGATTTGAGATTGTATGACCTATAAGCTGTTATAGAGTATTAAACATCTAACCAATAAAAAAGCAGGAGAATAGATGAAAGGAAACTTTGACTAGTTACAGTTCATGTGAAACAACAATTCTGTGTTTTATTTTAGGAACGCTAGTTACAGGTCATGTAGGATTTCAATTTTACTGGTGCTTCAGTGCCTGATGCTTTTGCTGAAAAGTATGAACTTTGCTTGAGATGCACAAGGACTTGTGTGTCCATGTGTGTGTTTTGGGCGGGCAAAAGATGGGGGTAGGTGGGTGTTCAATTGTGTAATGATGACAAATTCAGTGTAGGTGCTAGTACTGTGAACCATGGTCAAACATGTCTTATACAAGCTGTTATGAAAGGCAATAGTAAATGTCAAGAAAAGAATAGTGAAACTAATGGTAAAGCTTGGGGAGTGAACAATTATGTAGCTTGGGGAGTGAACAATTATGTTGGGGCATGGAGGTTTAGATGGCCAAGTGATTGCGAAGAAGAGGAATATGATTTTGCTGTCTGCTCTCAATTTGCAATACATAAGTATGAAATGGCATCCTGATCCCATGTGTTTTGGACATACAAGTACAGCTTGATGTCACAACTCATAAGTTTTTCTGTGTCTCAGGTGGAACACTTCTTTAGGCACCGTATCAACAGCAGCGTAATACATGCTTCAGATTACTTGAAGCAATTTCCTTCTCCAATAATTTCGGTTGTTGCAAAATTCATCTCGTTCATATCTGGTGGTTTCGCTGCGGTCTTGATCATTATCGCCTTTTTGGATGAATCTCTGCTGGAGGGCCATGTAAATTATCTCTACTCATTTAGATCTACATATGTTAGTAAGTTGGTAAACAATCAATTTTTATGTTTTAGCTATTATTTCTTGCAGATATTTGGCCGCAATTTGTTCTGGTATGCTGCTGTGTTTGGAACTATTACTGCTATCAGCAGGGCTGCTGTGACTGATGAGGTCCTGGTTCTTGACCCTGAGGGCACAATGTCATTAGTAGTCCAGCATACTCATCACATGCCAAAAAGATGGCGTGGGAAAGAAAATACAGAGACAGTCAGGATGGAGTTTGAAACTCTATTTCAGGTGATTTTGCGTGCTGGAGACTGGATGTTTATAATATGTTGTTGTTCTTGTTTGGGGAAGAGGGACTGAGCTGCCAAGTTGTATACCATTGATGTTTGCTGAACTCTTGAGATATACTTCTGTGGTCTCTGGTATATAGCTTTGGCCGTATGCATTTAGGCATGTAGTTATCTATCTTCTTTATAGTTCTTAGCGGTCTTGTACCCCAAATTATTTCCCTACTTTTGCGTATCACTTCATTTTCATTGATATATTTTTTATCGCATTCAATTCTTTTCAACAAGTCATTTCTTTCATGGGTCTATCGGAAACAGCCTCTCTCTAGCTAGGAGTAAGGGCACGTAAATCTGGACGTCCCTAGACCTCACCTTAGTTTGGCAATGACATCTTCCGGTGCCAATATATATAGATTCACCCTTGCTATCACGAGTTGCCTTCTTAGGTTTCGTTTTAGGTACTAGGATTTGGATGGATTTGGTACTAAAAAATTATGCATTTTTATGCTGCAGTATACAGCAATGATGTGGCTAGAAGAGATGGCCTCTATTTTCTTGACTCCGTACTTGCTCATTTTCGTTGTGCCACAGGTTGTATTTAAGTCTTGTGAATGTGGTTATTTAAATCATTTCCTAGTCATGTTTGGTTTTGAGCTCATTCAATTCTATGTCTGTGTTGCAGCGGGTGGATGACATTCTGCAATTCATTTCCGAATATACGGTTAATATTGAAGGAGTTGGCGATGTTTGCAGGTGCTACTTTTAGCAACTTACTGTTTGACCTTCAGATAGTGCATTCGTAGTACCACTGATAACTTGTTTCTCTGCAGCTATAGCACCTTCGATTTCCCAAGGCATGGTAATGGGAATTATGCTTCTCCATATAATTCACTTCGCACCCAGAGGAGCTCTCAAGGGAAAATGGAAAAATCATTTCTCAGGCATGATTTCCCTCATTTTTAATGTTTTCTCATGGTATTTCTGTGATTACTCTGTTCCCGCATTTATTTGTTTTCCTGTTAAAACTGAAGTTAGTGGTAAAAGAGGACAACATGGTAAGAAGAATAGTTTTGAATGCATAGCCTCTTTTCATCAAGTTTTCATCTGTTTTGTTCTCTCTTTTTACAGCTTTCAGAGCAGCTATCCTTCTTGGCTACCAAATGCTCAAGGAATGCAGTTTTTGACCACTCTAAGAACTTTTAGGGACCAAAAATTGAGAGGGCTTGTTGGCTACGCACATTCACCTCCTAGATTGTCGCAACGGAGCCCACAATTGAGAGAACAAAACTCCAGAAACAGCTATTTGAGAAGGGAAGCGCCTCGAAACAGTCCTGGTCAAGGCTGTCATTTGGGTTCGCTTTGGTTGATCGAAACGGATCCCAAGGCTCACCCTTATCTTCTCGATTGGTTTTATTTATCTGGGCCCCATGAAGCTCCTGGCAATAGTGTTGATGTATCAACAGTTGCTTTGGACATCGGTAATGACCAAACTGAAGATTTTTGGATGCCATCCTTCCCTAAAGAAGCTAGCCAAGAGGAAAGTTGGCCTAATATCTTTGAGGACCGGTTACATAGCCATCTAGAAGCTACTACGTCATCTTCCTTTTTCCAAGTTCAAAGTGTGCTTAAACATCGCGAATTGAGCAGCACGATGGCTCCGATGGAAAAGCATTGGTGGGACCGTGGAGGGCCTGGAGGCGCAGAGCATCAAGAAGCAAGTTTCCTTGAACCTCCTAATTTTGGGCACCACAGAGAGTCCCCACAAGCAAGCTTTCTCGAGCCTCCAGAGTTTAAACCCCATGATGCTTATGAGTACTATGAAAGCCATTCGGAGAGGAGCGTAGATGAGCAAGAACGACAATTGAATTGGACAAACTACCACGATCTATCTCGAACGACTTACCCAGATGAGTTTGGTGGCAGCAGTGGAGAATTCAAGCTCCACTTTGATGATATTTACAGACCTCTAGAACCTCCCACCTTGAATCCAGACTCTACAGACTCTGCCTGATAACATCATGTGAATCTGATTCTTGTCCCGTGTACGGGAAATCTTAGTAGTTCATTTCGTTTCTTGGTCTTTTGGGTAAATATGCCTAGGGTTTCAGGAGAAAAAAAGACAAACCAAATTCTTTGTTGTACATAATTCATGATTTGGTAGGAGGTTGGGTTTAGAATCGACCTGACTTTACTCTCTGGAAATGTACTCAAAACTTGCATTTTCGGTTCATGCTGTCATTGTGATTCCAGTTATAGCATGTGTATATACAACTACTTGATGCTATTGCTAGGTAATGTCTGCACAGCTTGAATAAGATTAATGGGTAAGCAACCCAAATTCTGGTCCTTACCCTGAATCGAAGAATTTAGCTACTATATTCAGCATCTCTGTGCCTCAGCCCCCTGCACCCAGCAGGTTCATCAACTCGGAGGGTCGCTCAATGGTCTCTTCCTGTCCTTGATCACACACAGTGACACAGCACATGCAGTATATCGATAGATTTTTGGAGAGTGATGCTTCACTAATCCCAGTTACTACCTTGCTTTATAGTAATATGGAAATACTGTATGATGTTTAACCTTTACTCCATAGTTTACTTGTGTACATAGACTTTGGATGATACTTCCTCCATCTCAGGGAAATTTTTACATCAAGCATTTCAAGATCTAGGATCAAATCGCTATTTACGGTCTCCAGACACCACTTTGACTATGTATCAGTTTTTAAATCGATGAAAAAAAAAAAATTGGAAATATGCTTTTTCTTTTTATGGAGAAAATATGCTTTTTGAAACATGCTATATAAAATGAATCTAATAATTGGTATAAATTAATAGTCAAAATTTGTGAAATACTACCACAAAATGTCATAGGCAATTTTTTTTTATTTATTTATTTTTATTACCTTGGGCTAATTGAAAATAAATACTTAATTTTTTCCATCAGAGTTGAAATTTTGTGATAGGGATTAGGGACATCCACTAAAAAAAAAACAACAAATAAATCAGTAATTATGTTTCTATATACAAAAACGAATATTAACGAAAATGAAGAATTAATGTAGACGAATGTCACGAATCTATGACTATCGAGTAATGAGGACCAGCCGGCAGGGCCAGGCGTTGTTGCCTGTTTCATGAACAAGAAGGGTTTTGCAAGGGTTTAAGCTACTCTCACTACAATCTCTCTCTCTCTCTCTCTCTCTCTCTCTCTGGCCGTCTCCCGTTCTAGCTGGTAACAAAATGAGAAGAGCATCAACCAAATTTCTCACTCTCATTAAAATCAAAACCCCATCAACATCCCTCTCTCGCCATCTCACCACTCAAATCTCTTCATCCCTTATTTCCTCTGACCCAGTTCATGTTCAACCCCAATCAACAATAAAGCCCCAAACTTTTTCACCATGTACCCATTTCAATTCCTGCCAGAAATCCAATGGTTTACTCTTTTCAGGCCCCAAAACCCACCATTTCATGAAAAACCCATCTCAGAATTTCAACACCCAAGTTGAAATTACCCCTCAATTGTCCTCTAGGCAAAGAAAAATCAAAGAAAGGTCCCAAATTGAAGATGATTTTGAGGCTGCCAAGACAGCTGATGAGATGCTTGAAGCTTTCAAGGATATGGAGGCTAACTTTGATGAGAAAGATCTTGGATTGGCATGCTTGAAAATTGGTCTTAAGCTTGACCAAGAAGGTGAGGATTTTGAAAAAGTTTTAACCTTTGCTAATAGGGCTTTAGCCATTTTGGATACTGAGAATAAAACTTCTTTGCCTGTTGCTATGACTTTACAGCTTTTGGGTTCTACTAGTTACAGCTTGAAAAAGTTTAATGATGCTTTGGGGTACCTTAATAGGGCTAATATGATATTGGGTAGGTTACAAGAAGAGGGAAATTTTAGTGCTCATAATGTAAAACCTGTTCTTCATGCTGTTCAGCTTGAATTAGCTAATACTAAGACAGCTATGGGTAGGAGAGAGGAGGCTCTGGAAAATTTGAGGAACTCTTTGGAGATTAAAGGGTTTTTGTTGGGAGAAGATAGTAGAGAAGTTGGCAATGCCAATAGAGATGTGGCAGAAGCATATGTGGCGATTTTGAATTTCAAGGAAGCTTTGCCGTATTGTTTGAAGGCGTTGGAGATACATACAGCACACTTGGGGCAAAACTCAGTGGAGGTTGCTCATGATAGGCGGCTTCTTGGGGTTATTTATACTGGGATGGAGGAGCATGAGAAGGCTTTGGAGCAGAACCAATTGGCACAAAAAGTTCTGAAGAGTTGGGGTCATAGCTCTGATCTGCTTCGTGCTGAGATTGATGCTGCGAATATGCAGATTGCTCTTGGGAGGTTCGATTCTGCCATAAATACGCTGAAGGGTGTAGTTCTGCAGACAGAAAAGGACAGTGAGAATCGGGCTCTCATTTTCATTACAATGGCTAAAGCCTTACTTAGTCAGGATAAATTTGCTGATGCAAAGAGGTGCCTAGAGGTTGCTTCTGGTATCCTGGACAAGAAGGAAACAGCAAAGCCACTTGAGGTTTCTGAAGCATACATGGAGATATCAATGCAATACGAGACAATGAATGAGTTTGAAGTTGCAATCTCCTTGTTGAAGAGAGCACTTGCTTTGCTTGAGAAGCTACCACAAGAACAGCATTCTGAAGGAAGCGTCTCTGCCAGGATTGGCTGGTTACTCTTATTGACGGGTAAGGTGTCGCAAGCTATTCCTTACTTGGAGAGTGCAGCTGAAACTCTGAAAGAGTGCTTTGGCCCCAAGCATTTTGGAGTTGGTTATATTTACAACAATTTGGGGGCTGCTTACTTGGAGTTAGACAGACCACAATCAGCAGCACAGATGTTTGCTGTCGCAAAGGACATCATGGATGTCTCACTTGGCCCTCATCATATGGATTCTATTGAGACATGTCAAAACCTCTCAAAAGCTTATGCTGCCATGGGAAGGTACAGTTTAACACTTGCAGTGTAGAGGCTTGCCTTACCTGACTCTTTCATTGGTGATTTCATTCTCTCTGCCTGTTCAAATCTTTATGTCTTGCTGTGCTTTTCTTTTTTGTTGTGCATAATTTATTGAGATCTCTTTTCTTTGGAAATTGATTTTTGGGTGTTGAACAGCAAAAACAAATTTTAGTTCAAAATATAATAATTGTTAAAAGTTTCAGCAGAGTACAAGAGCGCTGTGCAGTGTGCAAATAAACCCTTACATGATAACGTTCCGATAAAACAAGAGAGGATTTGAACACCTTTACTAAGAGGATCAATATCATACACCAATAACACATCAGGACGAGGCATATAGAACCCAAATTTCTACTTCTTGAACCTGCTAGATAGACACTAAGTTCTGGAATTTATTAAGTACCCAATTAACACGTTAACATGTGGTTCATGCTTTCTCTTCCCATCATATATATGTAGTAGGCATCAGAAGTGATAAGATGTATTTGCTTGTTGCGGTTTTGCGGCAACATTTTTTGGCTGTCTCTTGCTGAAGTGGTGTCCATGACTTAGGATTGAATGACTGAATGAAGGGACATATGTTCTGTTAGTGTTGGAGATTTTGTGTGATTATGTTGAAAAATTGGCTTCAACTGATTGTTAATAACGTGTTGAATGTCTGGATTTGCTCACCATAGATGCTATATAAGTATGTTTTGATGTTAGGATAGCCTAGAAAAGGTGTTCTGGCATGTAGTGTTGTAGGAATTACTAAAAGTTGTGTTCTTATGTGAATAAAGTGATTCTGTTGATTTTCATGACATATTTGATGTGAAACTAGCTCGTGGCAAAGCTTACTTTGGTGGCAGTAATCTTGGATTCTGTGGTCCAATGAGTAATTCAGAGTTAATATTGCAAACAACCGATAACTGGATAAAAATAAGAACTGTCCAACTCTATTATTGTGTTGCATAGCAACTTTGTGATATGGCAATAGATGGATGTTTTGATGCTGTAGCAATGATTTTATTAACCAATACGTTCTCTTTTGTTTAATTGCAGTTATGCCCTTGCAATAGATTTCCAGCAAAAAGCAATTGATGCTTGGAAGGGTCATGGACGCAATGCGCAAGACGAGATTACAGAAGCGTGCAGACTTATGGACCAACTCAAGGTGCAAGCCTTGGGTGGCTCATCAAAAGGATTCGCCACAAAGGCCCTGCCCTTACCTCATAGTAGCGATCCTAGTAGGAGCTTGCAGCCTTGATCACTCACCTAGTGTGAAGCAATCAGGTGCAACTTTGATAACTTCTTGTTAAGATTCCGATCTGAATCATCTGATTTATATAATCCGGTGAATTTCTTAAAATTTTGTGATGGGCTTTCCTTAAAGCTGGGTTTGTATTGGCTTGCAAATCTCATATATAGCAAAATTTTCGGATCCTGTCAGAGAATCCTAGATCTGGGATTTCTTTTCTGTTTCTTGTGGTGCTCTCATTTCAATATCATGTAATCTCTAGGTTAGTGCTCAGTGCTCACTAGTTTGTTTTGTATGTATAAATAAAAAGAGAAATCTTTATACATAGTTGATAAATTAGTCCTCTATATATTTCTTTTGGGGGATGAAATCAGCATTTTAATGATTTATGCTATGGTGTTATTGGCTCAAAAGGTGTTAAAAGGAACCGCATTCATGCAAAAACACGTTTCAGACTCAAGTACATGCCTTCATTTTCAGAGCATTATTATGCTGGACAAAGAAGACAATGTCTCAGTCATGTTTTTATGTTTGTGTTTGTTCTTGTTTTTTTTAGGAACGCTAGTAATCCCCCTTTTAGTGTCTTGCACTCTTGCTTTCATGTTCTTTTTCTTTCCGGCTTATTCTGTTTAATTGTATTGTTTAGATAGATAAGAACAATTAGGGTCTCTGTTTTAATGCAAAATCTGTTATTTTATGGTTGAATAATATTTAATTCAAACTTGTATTTTACAATAATAACTAACAAGTCAACGGTATTTTAATGTTAGATTTGCTAACATTTTGGCGCAAGTATTGCCGTATCATATGGAAAAAATGTGTGTAAATTGTGTAAAAGCATATTTTTCTTAAAATTGTTCAAACCAGCTCAGAACATATTGGGGCACGTGCGCATGAATCTTTTGCTTAAGGATAGGTAGAACCTTCAAATGTACTGTAGTTGTCTTGATGCCTAACCTTCAAGTTTTCGTCCAACTGGTGTTTTTAGTTTTGCCAAAGGAAGCAATCATATATCAGAAAATGTAGAAATGTAGTGCAATTTTGTTTTCGCAATAACTTCTATAAAACGGTCTTTTCGTAGCTTTTGGTAACACAGGGGTCACTTTTTAGTGAAACAAGGTTCGTAATAAGTGAATTTGTCTTACACAAGACTTGCTCGTTTGTTTTTGATGCGTACAAATGTACAATTTTATCCTTCTGCTATAAGGTAATTGAATGTTCTAGTTAATAGTGCAATTGGAATTGATGTGTTTCTCCACTTTGGAGCGAGTTAAGCAGTCATTTGATTGTTGGGCAATTTAAGATGCTTCTTTACAGCTGCCAAAAACAGAGTGAAGAAAACATTTCTTGCATTTTATCGAACATCAAAATCATTGCCTCTTAGTGATCATTTCCAAAGCTCGTGGATGGCTCTACTCAAATGCTTGCAGAAAGCAGGGGGCTCACCACAACTCTCTCTCTCTTATCCAAAAACTTCAACAATCATTTTCATCCATCAAGAGCTAGTAGCTGGAAATTTAGAAGGGCTTGTGTAACACCGTCTCACGATAATGATCGCCAATGTGGACAAATAATGATGGCCAACACTCTCACGCCTACAAATCCTGTTCCTTTCAACACTGTAGTATAGTTTTCAGTCCACAAGTAAATGTACACCAAAAGAGAGGTGGGAGGGGGGGGGGGATCAGAAAAGGAGAATCAAGAGCACATCTAATCCTGTCCTACCTAAAATACTTCCCTAAATGTAATGGCTAAAACAAAACTTTAAAACATAAGAAAACAAATAAATGAATAAGAATCTTAACTAACAGTTTTCTAGTACAAGATTGTAGAAAGGAAGAAGAGAAAGATTGACATGAGAAATTCATTGTCATCGATCATCACTTTCGATAGGAAGTATTGAAGAACTCCTAGAAGACCCGCGCCCATGCCCAAACGAGAAGAACGATGGTCTCCTAATCCTTTCATTGCCATTGCCATTGCCATTACATTCTTCATGTGGAGTACTAGTACCACTATGCTGATTTCTATTAGCAGCATGCCTGTTGTGCCTTACAATCTCCTGTACTTGCAAATATAACCCACGATCCGCAGCTGAATCCATCGAGAAGGACCTCCTGATAGGCTGTTGGATCACAAATTGCTCATCCTTTTCTCTAACATTGATACATTCATCCCCCATTATCGAAAGGTGCTGAAACTTCCTTGCTTTTTTGTTCTGAACGCTGCCCTTGTGTTCTGTTTTCCTCTGTGACTGCACTCTGGATTGCACACCTGACACTAACTCCCTGGAGAAACTTCTTTGTCTCTCTTCACCTCCTGCTCCTAGCTCAATCACCAGATAATCTCTGTCATCTCCATTAAACGACGAGAACTCCTGTGGGGAAGAGCTTGGTGCAATGATATGGTCAATAGGATACCTTGTTCTCCCTGAGATGCTTGATCTGCAAAGAGGGCAACTTGCATTGTTCAGAAGCCAAACATCAATGCAGTCTAAGTGAAACATGTGGCTACATCTAGGGAGAACCCTAAGCATGTCTTGCTCTTGAAACTCACTCAAACAAACAGCACATCCTCTAAAGCTTCTTTCTCCTACAGAAGAAATGTTATTGCTGCTATTGTTGTCACCTGCTTTGTACTGGATTGCAGGAATGTTATTGATGAGCCACTCGTCGAGCCCTCTGTGGATCTGCACCATTGGTGAGAACGCCATGAGCGAGTTGTCGTCGTTGTGGTGAGCCCTCCTCGATATCGAGAACCGTCTCAAGGGGTCGAGGTTCTGCCAGTTCAAGCAGCACCTGATAACAAAGATGTAGTAGCTCACCACCAGGAGTGCCACTGCCATAAAGGCTAAGAGGGCTATTGCAATGGGAAAGTCTGAGGTTGAATTGTGCATAATAGGCTGCTGATAATGGGATCCTGTGGTGTTTTCTTGCTGGGTTCTGAGGAAAAAAGAGAAAAGAGATTGATGACCATGGTGGTTTTTGGTGATTGAATCCATTATTGGACTGTTCTGGGTTTTCAGTTTTCAGTTTTCTGTGAAGTAAGAAGAAATATGTGTTTTGACTGAGGGTGTTTCCTAATCTATTCAAGATCCTAAATGAGGGGCCACAAACATCTAAAAACTCGAGTTCGAAATTAGAATTCCCTTTTTTTTTTTTTTTTTTTTTTTTTTTTTTTTGAAATGTGAACATATAAGAAAAATACAACTGGTGTTACAAATTTTTTTTAATCACTTTTTGTTAAATGACTCAAAGTCAAAGATTAAGCAGGAACACTTGCATTAAATGATAGTATTTGCTGTTGACAGAGAGTTAAGGAAAGTGGTAGAAGTTTATTTATTTCACATTTTTTTCTGGCTTATTGTTTGCATCTTGTTCATGGGAAAGTGAGGCGTAAACTAGTATTTTAATGAAAATATTAAATCTAATTATAGGGGTCGGTGTTCTGGGATCATTTGGTGAAGCTCAGAAGGGGGCAAATATTGGTCCCCACAGTGTGTAATTATAAACTAAACATTATTTGTGAATGGGTCAATGTGACTCCATTGGACGACAGATGGTTCCTTTGAGTTTTTCTCTTTGTTTATTCAATTCTCTCTCATACTGTATTTAAGCTTAAATATATGAATTGCATTACCCTAGAGCTTGCAATTGACATGGAGGTGCAACTTGAAAGATCCGGAATCTGATCAATATTCAATGCAGCAATGCGAACATTTTTCAATAAATTTCTGTGATTTGAATTTTATCTCGAAATAAGAGTGACTTGTATATATAGTTGAGATAACTCGATTGACATTACCTCAACTTAATCTAATATGATAATGTTACATTATTTATCGATAACAAAAGCAGTAACGTAAAATAGCTTAGAAAATGAGAAATGCAAACATGACTTGAAAATGATCCATTGTCAAGAAATATGTGATTTGTAAGTGATCGATGAGCCACTATTAAGTATTAAGCCTGGCTAGTGAGTGTAGTGACTAGTTCCATTCATGTGGAAAAGACAATGAGCCATGTTTGGTGTATATGATGTTGACATGTTGTGTATGCTTGTACTCTTAATAGCTCTTGTGTATGCTTGTATTCTTGATACATCTCTAGCATACCATTTATTGTGGTCCTAAATTTGTTGTCAAGACTTATTTATTGGTAGTAGTTATTTAAAAAAAAAACAACTATGGCCGGATAGTGGATTATGTTCACTTACCACTTCATTTAAATTCTTTCAAGTTATCATTTAATCATGTACAGATATTGAATATTCAGTTACCAGCTTACCACTTTATTTCGAGTCTTGCGATTTATTATTTTAGAGCTCTATGCATATATTGTTTTTTTTGTTTTTTTTTTTTTTTTTTTTTTTTTTTTTTTAGGGAAAGAGAATTCATTCATTCATAAAAAGCCATCCGGCATCTACAATGGTGAATATCTCTAAACAAATCTAAATCTAACATAACCAAGTATAAATCTAATATAACAAGATGAATATGAAATCCACTATCACTGCTTGAAATCAGTGTCTTGATCAGCTCCGTCGATAAGTGACTACCAATCCAAACATCACTGCTACAAATCGGCGTCTTGATCAGCTTCATCGATAATTGACAATGCCTTGATATAGCAAAAAATATGCTATACAGTAAACGGGAGACCAGCGCCTTTTCCCTACGATCGGAGGTAAGCACGAAACGTGCTGCAGCTATTTGGAAGAACAAATCCCTTTGCCATAGTAGATTGAACTTGTCTTCTTGACTCATCAAATCGAACCTAAAAGTAGAAATTCGACGACCCTCCGATGAATGCGGAGAACTCCACAATCTCTCACCAAAGGAGAGTTTATTACTAACCATAAAGAAAAATTAGCTAAAAAACTAGATCGAAAGCAAGAAATTAACAACGGAGGGGCTAATCACCGGTAAAAATGTCGATAGTAGCCCCAAGACGAGTCAAAGAGAAAGGAGGGCTAGGGTTTTTTGAGAGAGAAGAAGAGTTTTTTAGTATTTTTCTTATAGCAGTAGTATTTGTTGCCACAATTCTATGCATATACTGTTGATGTTATAACTTTTAAGTGTATTAACTTATAAGTATATTTTTGAAGGGTTAACTAATATTCTTACTAGTTCTTTTCAAAAATATTCTTATGTTAGTAGTACACCAAACAGACATTGAAGTCATACTGTAGGAAACAAGCTCTAGTGTTGTCCATATCACAGATTCACAGTTTTAGTTAGTTGGGTGAATGGCTGATTGTGAAGAATTGGGCGGGTTAACATTGATTAGGGACCCTTGAATTAATTAGGGACCCTAATTTTCTATCCTTACATGTCAATGTCGAATATGCCATTTTTAGGCCGGCAACCACTAATTAGGCTTTATTCGAAGAATTTTGCAAATTTCCGCTTTGATGCATATTTGCTAGATTGTGAAACATTCACCCAAAAAGAGGGTGTTAAGTTTTAGTGTTAGTTTAGTGTTTAGAGATTAGACGAAAGAAATACACTAGGCACACCAGGTGTTCGACCTTATGCCTCTGAGAGGTTTCAGGCATTGTCTGGTCTATTTGCATATTCATTGCTTTTACATGGGAATTGCATCATATTTTTGCTCTGTTCTTTTTCTGTACGCTATAAAAATGATGGGTCTTAAACTGTTCTGAATGACAAGTTATGTTTCCTAATGAAATTTTACGCTATAAACCTTGCCAAAGGCGGTATTTTACTGGGTTGTTGTTGTTGTTGTTGTTCCTGTCATCATATTGTCATATTGTGTGTATGTGTGTGTGTGCGTGCTTTTTTCATTCCAATGGAAGTTATGTGCCAAAAGCAGAGAAAGCCTTTGAAGTTAACTCTGCTCGACCCTTGTATCGACATCCATAACCATTATTATCGCAATCTCTGACTTGTGCAGCTGACATTTACTATACGCATATGGGGATGATGACATTGAACATAGGACCTAATGTACCCAGGGCCCCGTTGGTTCATTGAACAAAAGTTGGTTAGTTGAATATACATATACAGAAGCAGATGAAATGAATGGACTTGATATTGATTGCATTAGATGTCGAGTTTTCCTTAGTGAAAGTCCTAGGAAGATGCGTGTTGCTTGTTAGTTGTTGCTGGTTTGATATATTATTGGATTCTGTTTTCCACAACAGGCATAAGTATGAGCTGGTTGGGGCATCTACCCTAAATTCCTTAAAAATATATCAGCAAGACTTCTGGGATTCGTTTGGACCGTGATACCGAAAATCAACTGTCATGGCATCAACAACAATCGCTTTCCATTCCATTGTAAGTAATTTCAGTTGACTTATTCATTGCAAGAATATTCTGATATTTATGCCTAGTTTAGCCATTATCTAGTGACTAGATGGATCTTAGGTAAGATTTTGGTATAAATTTTCTGATGTTTGCTAGTTTCAGGCTAATGTTTCATTTTGATCCTGGTTTTACTTAAATGACACGGAAAGAAACTACCATTAATTGCTACTCCGTATATCCTTATATGTGGATGAATATATCAGCATCCTTTTCAAAATGTTTATTTCAAGTGTGCATCTCTGGAAATGCATGTTTAATAATACACCACGTATATACAATGTTAAGGCTATGTAGATACATTAGATGAAAGATTAGTGATAAGAAAAAGAAAAGAAAAAAAAAGAAGTTGTTGCTCAACGACTTGTTAACTGTTTATTTATTTCAACCAATCTATTAAAAGCATGATGCACTTTCTCTTAGTATTAAACATCCTTGGAAGTGACTTGCTGCATTAGTAGGTTGTACTTCATATACATCCCTTTCTTTGCAAGTTCCGTCATCATCAGCTAATTAATTAAAGTCAGCAAAGAAGAAGGCCCTCTTACCATTTAAAGTCAAATTCCTCACCTTTGAATATAACATCATTCTAAAATTACAGGAATATACAAATTAAAAAATTCATATTTATATGCTGTTTTTTTTGCTTTTCTTGATAGCACATGAAGTATAAACGGAACTCCTAACCTCCATAGGTGCTAATTAACATTTAATCTAATCAAATATGTGAATAAGTTCTTTCTGCCTAACAAATGACTTATGACTAACCTGCATGAGTTAGGTCACTTTAATACTATCCATTTGTCAAACAAGTTAAATCATTATTAAAAGCAAAATATTTAGCTGTTGACCTTTCAATTGTTCATTTTATTTTGTATATATATACATATTTATATAACGAATTGGTCTTGCAAAACAAAAGCCTATCACATACTAGCATAACATTGAAACAGTTTTCTGGTCTGTATTCTGTAAAGTGCAAGCTAATGGAGAGGCTTGTTTCGAGTTGGTTTGCTGATAAAACACTGCCTAAAAGTTATGTACTTCCTCCAGGGAAAAGACCAGGGGATATTCCTATTTCTGCATGCCAGATTCCAGTTATTGATCTCTCCATGGGAAATGATCGAGCAAATGTTATTGAACTGATTATGCAGGCTAGCAAACACTTTGGCTTCTTTCAGGTGAACGTTTTTCTTATTGATTTGCACATTGTGCACATTGCCAGTTTCTGCAGATTGTAAGTTTTGGTATAAAATCGCAAAAATAATGAGTATGATGCATCAACTTAACTTGTCAAGCAGGTGATCAACCATGGAGTGCCAAATGAAGTAATGGCTGATGCAATGAGAGTCTTTACTGAGTTCTTTGAGTTGCCTCATGAGGATAAGTTGCACTTGTATTCGGAGAAATCAAATGAAAGCTGCAAACTTTATACAAGCAGTTATAACTATGCAGATGAAGATATTCACTATTGGAGAGACTGTTTGAAACATAACTGTAGTTCTTCGAAGGAATGCATAGACTGTTGGCCCCAGAATCCTGCCAGATACAGGTAATAGGTATTTTTATTATTGTTAGTCCAAATATTTGTTCAGAATTAAGCTATCATATCTTCTTGCCTATCTAATTTTTCAGGGAGGTTGTTGGGGAATATTCTGCACATGTGGGAGAGCTAGCATTAAGAATTGTGGGCCTAATATGTGAAGGTTTAGGACTTGAACCTGGATATTTTGCAAATGAATTGGGTACAGATGCTTTCTTGGTGGTGAATCGTTACCCGCCATGCCCTGACCCACGCTTGACCTTAGGCTTACCAAGACACTGCGATCCTAATCTGATTACTCTAGTTCTTCAAGGGAATGTGCCTGGTCTTCAAGTACTGGTAGATGATGAATGGCTTCTTGTTGAGCCCTGTCCTGATGCCTTTGTGGTTAATATGGGCTACCTATTCCAGGTAAAATTTATCTCTCATATATACATGTCAGTATGATTTTATAATAGTTAAGCATCATGCTTAGCAATTTCCGGCTTCACTTTGCAAGAGAACTAATACATCCATGAGAAGCTAGAATGAGGGAAAAACTTATTGCACTTCAACACCATGATCTTTCTGCATAGACTTCTCCAGTCTAGTAGGATACAACTAAACTTTGTTCTCGTGAACATCATTGTCTAGAGGCCAGAATTTACTGCCATCCGAAATTGTGGACTAAGTAGTATAATGTATTCTTGTAGATGTTTTTAAATTGAGTATCATTGAACTACAGAGGTTTTAATATATATAGTATGTGGTGCAGATTATTAGTAATGGAAAGCTGAAAAGTGCTGAACATCGAGCGGTGACAAATGCAACTAATGCTCGGACAAGTGCAGGATACTTCGTTAAGCCATCATCAATTAACTGCACTATTGAACCCGCCAAAGCTCTTATAAGTGCCAATGATCCTCCACAATATAAGCCATTTCGATACTCAGAGTTTCTTAATACTTTCAAGGTGTACAATGGGGATGTTGAATGTGTTTTGGAGCCTTACAAAATTAAAGCTTGAACATATCAACCTGCAGAAAGTATTGTAAACAATGATAACTGAAACATGATTATTGATATAAATGAAAAAGACAGGTCTTGTTTTCGGGTAATGTTAAATAATTCCATGCTCCAAATTTCATCAGAATTGCAGAAATCTATATCTCTTGTATAAGTATGAAAGCTGTATTGCTTATCATAAACTACTGTATGTTATAGGCTGGATGATTTTAATCTGAAAAGCACAAAAATTGTTCCAACTTTTTTTTCGATATTAACTGTAAATATGATCTTACAGTTTGTATATACTGTGTCCATTTTTATTGATATGGGTGTCTATGCTGTATCACTTGTTCATGAATACTACCTTTTTCTTATCCATGGTGAGTTACTGGATGCCAATATGCAATGTGGAGGAAGGAATTTGTTCATGTTCTCTTGGTCAATCTACCTTATATATTGCCAAGCAGGGCAGGAGTTTGCTGCAGGCTAGAACATCCCCTCCTTGAAAATCATGTCCATCATTGGCAATTGGCACGGAGTTCTAACAATACTTGTATTATTTATGATCTGGTTTTAGGCTCAGGAAAACATCAGAGTATGATATTCTGAATATTGCTGTTTAAGAGCACTGCAGAGCTTAATACGAATGCAGTAATCAGCTTGGTGAAATGATGCCTGTTATGTTTTTCTTGTATTGATCAGGTGTGCGCTAAGTTTAGAAATTGATTCAGAAACACATGGGAGGGGAAAAAGCTTGTTCAAGGTGTACAGAATACAACTAGCAGGCTTCTGTCACCTGCAAGAAATCTTCGGGGAAATTCATACTTCTTACAATCTCATCACATGAGAATGTGGCAGCCATTGTTCCGTGTGATCAGTGATGAATGACCCTCTAGCAGCTAGTCCCTTCAGCTAAGCAAGACTGCAAGAGTATGTTTCTTATGCGGCTTCATTTTCTGCTTTATTTCTTCTTTCATTTTCTGATATTACCAATTCACTTCTGGATAACTTTACTAATTCAACTTGTTCAGAGTTGCTACTTGGAGTGGGGTGTTTCAATTTCAACCAGAGTTTCTGCTTTCTGTAGTCTAAAAAATTTCATCAATATGATACATTTGTTCTTACTCATCAAAAAGTAAACTTAATGATCTTCAATAAGTTTCAGTTGTGATTAGTCTATTTTCTTATCCTTCACGTCCCTTTCTCTGTATCTGCATTGGATTTAATAAAACTAAGCACAGATGAAGAACTATTATTTTGATCTTCCTGTATTGGTTGACACATCACTTAATTATATTGTTGATATAGCGCGCTTGTTGTCAGCGTGATCTAAATTGAAATAGTCTACTTTCTTATCCTTCAGGTCCCTTTCTTTGTACCCACTCTTCTACCTATTCATCAAATGAAGCACATATGAGAAACAGTTTCCTGTATTAGGAGTCACATTGTAGAAGAACCTGGTGGTTGAAACTCAATGGCATCTGGAGGTCAAAATATTACTCTTAAATACATATTTGCATATCATATAAATTTTGGTTATGAAAAAAAAAACCCATTTTTGCAAATGTTTTTCAAAAAAAAAACGTTTTTGTGGGTCTATCGGAAACAGTTTCTCTTCTAGGCGACTAGTAGGGGTAAGACTGCGTACAATCTGGACCTCTCCAGACCCCGCCCTAGGCGGGATACTTACTGGTGGGTGGTTGTTGTTGTTGTTGTTGTTGTTGTTGTTGTTGTTGTTGTTGTTGTTGTATATAAATTTTGGTTATGAAAAGTACAGAATGTAATGATAGTGCTTGTTGTCATCTTGAGCTGAATTAAAATTGTCTGTTTTCTTATCCTTCACGTCCCTTTCTTTATATCTACGTACGTCCTCTACATAAGTTAAGCATCGTCATTGAAAGAACTTTCCAGTCTTATTGTACAGGGAGTAGTCACATTAAGAACAAGTTGGTGATATCAAACTGTATGGCGTCTGCAAGTCAGGCTATCATGAGGTTAAACAAATATTTGAGTTGACATATGACTTAAAATATACGAGTATTTGATTATATGGTAGGTAGTCCTATTATTAATTAATCAACAAGTCTCTTATGAGAAAGGGTGAGGAGAGAGAATGACTCAGAATTGTCGTCAGCACGCCTCAAGCGGAGAGAGAATAAGAGTGAAGAGAGAGAAGGAAGGGGAGAGCGAGAGTTTAGTATCGAGCGAAAGAAGAAAAAGAAGAGTTAACGTCAGCACGCCTCAAGTTGAGGTTTTGAGTTAGTTGTGGAAGCTTGAATAAAGGGGTTTCTCAATTTAGTTTTTGTGAAGTTATATGGTGACTGTTGACTAACTTTATTACGCTTTTTCATTCTGTTCCGCGTTTGTGCTTTTGCCTGATTATGGTTCTGTTTCTCTTGTGTTGAAGTAATGGTTGGATATGGGTCTTTATTGTGACTTCATGAGTAGCAGTTTTTTAGTGAACAATTTCGGAGCTAAATACCGCACCCCTTTTAAAACAATATCGCACTCCAAAATTTAAACTACCCAAAATACCCCTAAAACATATAAAGAAAAAACAAATAAAAAACCCAACTTCTTTTCACTCACTCACTCACTCCCTTGCCGCCCCACCGCCCCACCACCCGCCGCCTCCCCTGCCGCCCCTGTAGTACCGCCTCCCCTGCCGCCCTTGTCGTCCCACCGCTCCAAGAGCAAGAGGAAGAAAAGAAAGAGGAAGAGAAGAGAAAGAGGATAAAAAGAGGTAATCATCTAAATTACTTGATTGATTTCACTTAATGGTTGTTGAATAATGTTAAGATTCGGTTCGAATGTTGGTTTAATTTGTCAATTGGAAGAATCGTGAAGTGGGAGTTTAATTAGCGGCGTCGGGTTTAATTTGTCATACCTACGCCTGATTTAGGCTTAGGCTTGTAAAATCTGCGCCTGAATCAGGCGCAGGTCCTTCAAACCTGCGCCCCAATTAGGCGCAGGTCCTTCAAACAATCAAACCTGCGCCAGAATTAGGCGTAGGTCCTTTATCCAGGCGCAGGTCTTCAACCTCGTTAGTATTATAAGTTGGTGTAGAAAGCGAATTAAGGCCTAAAATTATAAAAAGGGCAAATTTGTCAAAATTTTAGTAGGAATACGGTATTGTTTTAAAAGGGGTGCGGTATTAATGCGAACTATTTTATTTTTATTTGAGATCTTTGGTCAGATTGATTTTGGATAGGATGATGTATAGGTTATATCTATGGGCATCATATGATTATGGTCTTTCTTCTGTTTGTTTTCCCGGTTATGTGTAAAAGGCTTTAAGGGACTCTTTATGGTATACTGTATTTCCATATTTAGGCTAGTTTTCATGCAATCTGCAAGTTGCTCAGTAGTTAAAAGAAAGTAGGCCTTGATTGATTGACTACAAGCACCATTTATAGGAATACTGATAGTTATTGTCCAGTCATAGAATACTATTGCAAGGTCAAATATTGAAGGATTAGCTATTTTATATTTTCATGTATAATTTAGGTTGCACAGATATCGATACGGATACAAATACGGGTATAGATACGGGTGCGGGATATTGTAATTCTAAATTTTTTAGGATACGGGTACGGCAAAATATAATATAAAATATATAATATAACAACTTAAGCAAAAAAAAAGGGCTAAGTACAATTCAATTTATGATCTTTACTGGCATTATTAACATCTATATACCATTCTCCGTTAAGAATACAAGATCAGAGATGAAAAACGCGTGAATAGGTTGATGCCTAATTAGTTGCTGGTATGTATGTGTGGAAGATAGAGAGAGTTGGCGAATCGACCAGCTGCTCCGGAAGGCATAAGCCTTCAGATCAGACAATATGGATGCTATGATGAGAAAGAATTGTCATTTCTTTTGGGTTGCATAAAGATATATTTAAAGAAATATTTAATCTTTGTTGCAAAAAATATAATTAATTGAAGTGTTTGCTGATTTGGCGTATCTTTAAAGTATCCACCGTGTATTCGAGGAGTATCGGTAATTATTTTGGAAAAAAACTAATACAAAAAAATAGGATACTTCGCCAATACGTATCGGGTGCGTATTTCCAAGTATCGGGCGTGTATCCTAGAAGTATCGGTATCCAAAACGTATCGGATACGGGATACTGCTGTTAGACCAGATATTGTGCAACCTAGTGTATAATATAAATGACCTGTCAATTGTATTTTGTGGTATGGTAACAACACTGCTCTTTAAGACAAATGGTAAGGCCGTAAGGGAGAGCTCTTAAATAGGAGCACACAAAATTGATAATGTGGCCTAATGTTAGTCATGTATGAGGTCTACTTTCATAAAAAAGTGATATCTCTCGATGTTAAAAAAACAATACTCAATTTTAGTGTTTTTAGACACGCAAAACCTCCAAAAAAACAAAAAATTATAAAAAAGGGATAAGTAGGGGGAAAAAAGTGAAACTTTTGGTCGAAATTCTCCCCTCCCCCCGTAAATAAATATCGAGAGAATTAGTCCATATATAACTTTTCCTTTTTTATCAGAAAATAAGGCCACCAACAATGTGACTTCTTAAGTTCCTATCATAAATTCATCACAAATGTAAAAAAGAGAGAAACAAAACGCGTTAATAAATTCTTCCTTACATGGGTTGCAAGAATTCTTTCGGTTCTTCTAGCTCAATCAGTACCTCGTCACCTTTCTTTTGTTCTTGCATTATCATATGTAATGGTGTAACAAAAAAACTACACATCTTGTAGCATGTGGGTGGAAGTGGTACCAATACTACATTTCCCTGATTTTCAATTATTATCGGCAATACATCCATCACAAAATTATTTTCAGTTTCAGTTATGTTGGGACATAAAATTGGTTAGCGGTTGTAATTATCTCGAACACTAGTAGAAGGGTTTTCACTGTTTTAGATGGTGATGTTGTTTAATGTTTACAATTTATGTATAATACATTTTTTTTAAAAAAGGGTATGCCTTGACCAATGAAAATCCAACCAATGGAATTTTTTTCTCCTGCAAATAGATAATAAATTTTCCAAAATAAAAAGGAAATGTTTTTTATTATAACCACCCAATGCGGGCCCTAAATATTTAAGGGTATTACTAAATACCGCTCCTAAATTACTACCTACCGCCCTCCCAAATTCCAATTTTGCCCTTTTTTAAATTTTCACTCATCCTCTCCCTCTCTAACTCTCACACCAATTCTCCCTCTCTACCACCCACTCTACCACCCACTCTCATACCCAACCTTCATCAACATTCACTCAAGCAACGGCCGCGGATGTCTGCCGGCGACCAGGAAGTGCCGTCGACGGTGGCGGGGGTAAATTTTTTTTTTGCGCATTTTTTTTGCACGGGCGTCTGAAATTTCCGACTCACCCATAGGTGAGTCGTCTGCGACCGGCGACCCACCCAAGGGTGAGTCGAGATCGGCAGACGACCGACACAAATTTTTTTATTATTATTATTTATTATTATTATTATTATTATTATTATTATTATTATTATTATTATTATTTTTATTTATTGTTATTATTATTATTATTATTATTTATTGTTATTATTAATATTGTTTCTTCCATGGTCCAAACGGAAATTTGAGACGCCTGTCTCTTGGTTCAGTCGGTTTTGATAGACGTTTGAATTTAAGATTAAGCTAACATTGTTTTCGTTATTTTCGTTAGGTTCCTTTGGAGCGGTTCGGTGGTGATGGTGTTGATTACAGTACGCATTTCGTCACTGATGAGTTATTTGATAGTGATACAGATGCAATTAATTGGGCAAAACAAATTGCCCTTACTATCGGGTTTGAGTTGATAATTTCGTCACACAAGAAGAATGGAAGCGTAAAATTTTTAAGATGCAATCGAGGTGAACGCTACAGAGGGGAATTAAGAGACTTAGATACTGCTGCTCGGAAGAAATCGAAAACAAAGGCTTGTAAATGTACGTTCCAGTTAAGAGCTCGGCAAGTGTATGAGTCCAGTAGTTGGATGATTGTCACATTGCCTGGGATTAGGGGTACGCACAACCATGACTTTGCTGTGTTTCCTGAGGGATATCGTCAGATGAGTGGTCTTAGTCCTGGGTCAAAGAAACTCGTTCGTGACATGACTTCGGCACAAACAAAGCCATGTGCTATCTTAGCCGCTATTAAGGAAAAATTTCCCGAGGACAATGCAACTAGACGGCATGTGTACAACCACAGAGATCGTATAAGGAAACTTGATTTTGAAGAGAGAGATGTCATTGGTCAGTTTCATCATTTAGCTGTGGAGAATAAGTACGTACATTGGACAAGAGCCGACCCAGCTACTAATGAGGTAACTCACGTGTTCATGGCACACCCTACATCAATTCAGTTACTTCGGTCTTTTCCTTGGTTGATTGGCTTAGATTCCACGTACAAAACAAACAAGTATAAGATGCCGTTTCTTGAGATAGTGGGGATGACTCCAACCAATAAGAACTTCCTCATAGCTTATGCCATTATGAAGGATGAGACTCAGGCAAGCTATGCGTGGGTCTTAGATAAGTTGAGGATGCTTATTGGAAATGATGTACACCCAACAGCAATTGTGACCGATCGTGAGCTAGGGTTGATGACACCTATTAGAGAGATATTTCCCGAGAGTGCCCATTTGCTCTGTACATGGCACATTAACAAAGTCGTTGAAGACAAAGTGTACAGACTTTGTGGAAAAGATAAGCTTGTCGCGCAGAGGTTCAAGAACGGGAGGTGGAAAATTATCATGGAAGCTTCCACAAAAGCTGCGTACGATAGAGCAGTGCGTATGATGAAGGGTAGTTGGAGGAATTACCCTCACGTGATATCCTATGTAGAGGAGACCTGGCTGAGATACAAAGAGATGTTTGTGGCTGCGTGGACGAATAAGGTGCTACACCTTGGCAACACTACGACTTGCAGGGTGGAGAGTGCACATGCCGCGCTAAAACAGTGGTTGAACTCTTCAACTGGAGCTTTGGACAATGTTTGGAACAAGGTCAACAAGTCAATCGAGTCACAAATAACTGAGATCAAGTACACACTTGAAGAGTGCAGAAGACGAAGAAGTGTGATGTACTCGGGTTTCCCATTCAACTATCTGACCGGGTATGTTTCCCATTACCGCTTAGAAATATTATCGAATGAGCTGAACAGGATGAGAGAATTGAGTCACCAAGTATTTGATCGTTGCGGTTGTGTATTGAGATCCACTCATCAGATCCCGTGTGCGTGTGAGTTGAAAACGGCCACGGATACGGGCACGCCAATTAGCTTGAATAGTGTCCACAAATTTTGGCGAACACTCGTTATTAGTGATGCAGTGGAGATAGCTACGCTTGACATGACTGAGCATCCATCTGAGGACCATCAATACTTTCACTCTCTGGTCGACGAGGTTAACTCAAGCGACCGAGCATTTGTGCGCAACATATCTGTCCTTATGAATGAGCAGCTTCATCCTGAGGAAGCGAGTTACGTCGAGCTGGAAGCGAACACGACAGTCAGAGGTCGACCGAGAGGGAGTTCCTCTACTAGACGTGATCCTAGTTCATGGGAGTACTCCCAGAGGGGTCGTGGTCGCCCTAGGTCATCCAGTTCGAGCCGCGGGCGTGGTCGTACCTCATCCTCATCGAGTAACGTCGTGCGGAGTACTGGTATGAAAACCCATAATTTATATTAACATGTACATAATGTTGTTAATTACTTTTTGATAAGTACTATTAATGACTTTCTATATATTGTCTTGCAGCTGGACACGGAATAGATATCACTGAATTCTATCATGTTAACAAAATTCCGGGAATCATCATACCTTTCATTGAAGGATATCTCGATGTGCTTGGGGATGGTAATTGCGGTTTCCGTGTCATTGCGGACTACGTTTTCGGAGACCAAGAGCAATGGCGATTGACGAGAGTTTGCATTGCAAACGAACTCTTAGCTAACCGAGCATTGTACGAAAACATATACGTTGGGGGGGTCGACGCTAGTTACCGCCGTATTATGTGGGACGGAGGTGCGTGTAACGATGATCACTGGATGATAGTACTTGAGGATTTGTTCCCGATTGCCAACCTCTTCAATGCAGCGATTATGTTATTCGGATACGGCAGCGGAAGGGGGTTATATGCTTGTTACACAGTGCTACCGTTGCAAGCACCTTCGACTGCTACACGTCCAAGTAGGGAAATTGTCATAGGTCATTTAGGTAATTCGTACATGCATTATATCCGTCTGGATTTAGCTTCAGATTTCCCTGTTCCTCCGATATGCGCAGCGTGGTTTACTTCCCGTTCTGATAGTGTCGCTGGTTGGGAGCAAATGTATGTTAGGCGAAGAGCACATTGGGATCGTTTAGCGAGGTCGACGTAATTGAATGTTTTGCGTGATTGTTATACTTATATCATTGTCACATTTTTGTGTGATTGTTATATTTTGCATGTGGAGAGTGATCGTGATTATTGGAGGTAAATAAAACAACAAATTACAATAAAACAAAAAAGGTAAATAAGAAACAACAAATTACAATAACACAAATAAATAACAATAACAATGAAACTCTTATATAAATATATAACAAATTCATCTAGGGTCAATACATCATTTGGCAGCCCGCCAATCTCTCATATACTCGTCCATTTGGGATCGAGAACCTTCCGCTTGCTCCGAAGGAATCAAAGTAATGGCCTGCTCATGTAAGACGGCTAGACGATTCACCCACTGCAAAAAAGTAACAATGAGTGTGAGTTCAGAGATATGTAATACGTAAAAAAATATATATTTTAGTTAATCACTTACATAATCGCTGTTGGATCGTGGAGGAATCACAGGTGCTGCAGCGTCACGTATCAGCCGAGGGTGGGAGTGACGGTAGTACCATGCGAGGTAGTCATCCGTACATGCTGTGGGATCTGACGTGGATGCCTGAAACCCATGGAGGCCAAGAATGTAAAATCCCGGGAACATACGCCAGGCATCAGATGACATCCGTTCGGGGTAGACAACCTTGTACGAACGACTGCTCCATGACCTGATCGCTTTCTCTGGCCTAATGATCGGGAAAGGGATACTCTGTACGTACCCGATTTGTCGTAAACTACGACCAGGCATGTACGGTTCGATAATATCCCGATACCGTAGCCACCCCATGAATACAGTCCTCGGTACAGATACTGCCGGGTCAGAACCGTACGGCAGCCACACCACCTACGTAGAAATGTTGAAAGTTACGGTGAAGTAAAAAAAACATAGCAAACGACGAAATAAATCATGAACACCGATAACTAAATGACGTACCTCTGGCGCTCGCAGCTGATCCAAGCGTCTACGTAAGGAGTGCAGTCGAACCACGTCCTTGCCCTCAGCCTGGGCACTCCATACGGACGCACGGGGAGCCTCGTCGTCCCCGACAACCATCCGCTCCCGATGAGGTCGGAAGCAGGGAAAGTACTCGTATATCCATGCCTGGAGGAGAGTTAGGCATCCGCAGATGCCCTGAGAATCCCCGCGACTAGCTATACCGAGCTGACGATATAGGAAGGCGAGGGCAGCAGATCCCCAAGAGAACTCATGCACCGTTTCGACACCGTCGTCCATCACCTCCATCACGCAGGAGGGTCTAATACGGTTACCACTCTTGTCGACAAACAAGGTGGATCCAATAAGTAACCACATCCAAGCTGTCGCCTGGTTGTCCTCCACTTGCTCACGGCAAAGCTCAAAAATCGACTCCGTGAGGACCGCACCGCCCTGCCAGTGGCTACACATCAGTTCATCTCGGGTGACCCCGAGAACCTCCATGGCCGTCACCTGCAGCTGCCCATCCCGTCCCTCACTGGAAACGAGCTGTCCCTCTACAGGAATCCGAAGAATATGCCATACATCGTGCAACATGATCGTCATCTCTCCGAACGGCATGTGGAACGAGTTCGTATCCGGCTGCCACCTTTCAACGAATGCAGATATCAGGGGGAAGTCAATATGTCTTAACATAATGTCTGCCAGGTGTGATAACCCAGTCCCCTCGATCTGGGCCCTCATCTCGGCCGACATCTCCGCTTGCCACTGACTCAGCCGCTGACAGACACTGAATCGGTTCTGACACTTCAAGAGACCCCTCGTCTCTCCATTCCACATACGAGACGCTACGTGGCCCAGGAAGCTCGGTATGACGCTATCATCCGCCGGCCCACCGGGCACAGGCCCTGTAACAAGCCACGTAGTGTTGTCCTCGGCTCTAGATCGTTTGCTAGTACTGGACGACCCAGTACTAACAAACCTACCGCCTCTGCCCTTCACCACGCGCCAATCTGAGGATGATTCGTCGCCAATCTGATCATCGTCCATGGACTGATCCCCGGAGTAGAACTCGCTAGTTTCGTAATCGTCTTGCTCAGCAGTCATCTCCCTCATCCGAAGTGCCTCTCTCTGTCTCCGTACAGAGGCATCAATCCCGCGCGTCCTCGTGTGACGCGGTCCTGAACCAGCTAGTTCACTAAATAACCTCGGCACCGATTTACCGGCTCCTCCCCTCTATCATTTCACATTTTTAATTAATTAAACAATAATCAGTAATAATAATAATAATAATAATAATAATAACAATAAATAATAATAATAACAATAAATAATAATAATAATATTAATAATAATAATAATAATAATAATAATAATAATAATAATAATAATAAATAAATAATAATTGTTTTTTTTTTTGTGTCGGTCGTCTGCCGATCACGACTCACCCTTGGGTGAGTCGTCCGCGACCGGCGACTCACCCAAGGGTGAGTCGTCTGTCGATCTCGACTCCCCAAGGGTGAGTCGTCTGCTACAGGCGACGCACCCTTGGGCGAGTCGAGATCGACAGACGACTCACCCTTGGGTGAGTCGCCGGTCGCGGACGACTCTCCCAAGGGTGAGTCGTGATCGGCAGACGACCGACACACAATCAACACAAATTCAATTCATAAGTTCACGATTCAATTCAAGGCAAAAAAAATTCAATTCAAGGCAAAAAAAATTTCGAAAAGTTACCCCCCGTGATGCTCATGGTCGCCGCCTCCCTCGCCGTCGAAGCCTCTGCCGCTGCCGCTAGCCCCTGACATTCCGTTGTGATGGTGGTGGTGGTGGTGGTGCCGTGAGTGGTGGTGGTTGCCGGTGTGATGGTGTGGTGGTGAGGATGAGTGAGAGTGAGTGAGGAAGAGAGGAAGGATGAGTGAGAGTGAGTGAGGAAGAGAGGAAAGATGAGTGAGTGAGAGTGAGAGTGAGAGTGAGTGAGGGCAAAATTGGAATTTGGGGGGCGGTAGGTAGTAATTTGGGGCGGTATTTAGCAATTCACATATTTAATAACCGGTCTGAAAAACACATTTGATGGGCTGGGTTCATTTTCAATCTCAATGGATCCAGACATAGTTTTATCCGCTTTTCAGGGGCCCAAAAAAATAATTACCGCGTGAAGATTTTTAGTCTTTTTCTTTTCCGCGTGAAATTTACGGGCACCGACTGTTACCGTATACTACTATATAGCCGTTAAGAAACCCCCGCTTTAAGTTCACCGCCATAACCAAATCGCAACCATTTCACAATTCATCCCTCAAATACTCTCTCTCTCTCTCTCTCTCTCTCTCTCTCTCTCTCCAAAATCCAGTTTGCTTAATTAAATCAAATCCCCAACCATTTCAGATTTCGCCCCTCAAATACTCTCTCTCCAGTTGAAGACTTGATGATTAATTTAATAAAAGTCGGCGATCTCAATTCCGTTTCCGTTCTCTCACTCCTAAGTCCTAACACCAGGTATTCTCACTAAAATTTATCTCTTCGAATTCAATTTTCCTTTTCCCTTAATTTCTATTAGGGTTTTTCTTTTTCGTTGTTTCAATCGGTTGTTTGAATTTTGTTTATGCAAGCAAATGAAGGGGATCAAACATTATATGGCGCAATCAAGATCACAGTTCTCTCTAAAACATTATGGCCAAATTCTGAAACCCTAATTTTGGGCCATCCATCTGTTTTCTAATCTCGAAACCCTAATTTTTTCGAAATGTTGTCATTTGCGCATGGCTTTGTAATTTCGAAACCCTAATTTTGGGCCATCCATCTGTTTCTAATATCTTGCATGATGTTGGTCAAAGAATCATGGCTGTCGGATGCCCTAGTTTCATCTTGGAAATTGGAGAGCGATGACAATGGCGTTCTCCAATTCCTTTTTGTTGCACTGTAATTGGTTAGTATTCGTATTGACTTGCATTTATTTTGCTTTTCTGTTTTCTTAAATCAACCAATATCTTAATGTGTCCCCTTCAACAAAATTAAAATTTGATTTTGGATTAATTAGGAGGTATAGATTGAGTTTGAGTACCTGTTGTGAATGTTACTAGCAAGGTGAATTGATTTCTGATTTTAAGTTGGTGAAGCTGCAGGTGAACGAGGATAGCAGGGATGAGATTATTGTCTGCTTATAGGAGAGCCGCCCATTCCCCAAAGGTATGTAAACTAAAAAGCGGTTGTTGGAACTTCTGATATTTCCTTTTGCAGTTAGGGTTTATGGGGATCTCGTAATTGAATGGTTATAACTTTTGCAGGCGTTATAATGCGTTTCTGAACATCAAGCTTGGAAATTCGTGTTGTGGGTAATGAGTATGTACTCTCTACTTTTTTCTTATTAGTTGGTTTCTTTATGTGCTTGGATTTCAGTCTTCATTACTCTCACCATTGAGTAACTGTTGTGGCAGATTTGTGTTTTCATGATTGCCTTTTCATTCTAGTCTCGTTTTTCACATGTGATGGTCAGTTTGGAGTTCATTTTCAGTTTGGGTTTGAGGGGTTTGCGTTAGTATTTTTCTTTTTTTTAGTAGTGTGGCTTGTTTTGGGGGAAATAATGATTGGTTTTCTGAAAATAGTGTACACCAGGATGTAAACCAACTGGAAATTATATGGGATAGGGATTGAAATCAAAAGTTATTGAGAAATGGAATTAGGAATAGTTACGCTTTGAGGTATGGATTAAGTTCATAAGCGGAGGATATTATGTTATCTGATTTTGGTGTCTTATGGATATATTCGTATTGGAGTTCTCTTCATAGGTTCAGATGGTTCTTTTTGTTCTCCTTTTTCTATTCTTCGTTTCCTGTCGGTGCACTGTAGTTAGTAGTGAGTTAGTGACTTGCATATTCTAATGTTACCATGTGATTATATGCTACACTATCCCTGTGTGTCGTGGTGCTTTTTCTTTATCTCAAACTTGAACGCAAGTAAAGTGGTTCAGCACCAAGTCCATTGTTGCTATGACATGAGCAAAGGTTTGATTATATTAGCATGTCCGTGCTTATGAAGTTATTTAGGCTTTTAACTGATGCTGCATTTGTCACATTTCTCAGGAACATAGCAGTCAGCCACTTCTTCTTATATATTGTGTCTGGCAGAAAATAAACAAGGACGAACCTGAGGTAATAAAGAAATATTGCCATGTGCTTCATGTTGGCTACTAATTTCTGTTTGTCTCAGTTTGTTTCTTTTGCGTTTCTTCATTCTGGGTGCTGATATTAGGTGAAATGTTTTCTTTCTCCCAGATGTGGCCAAAGATGGAGGATTCAGTGTTACTCAGATATTTGTTTTCCGGGAATGGGTATGATCCTGAGCCTGGCCAAGTAATCATTTCTTTCATGTTCAGCCTCCTTTTTTTGTTTTTGGGAATTGTGGGATTGCTAACCATATCTTTTTTTTTCCTGAAAATGGTTGTATGTAGTACTACTTTGTGGGTTGGTGTGACCTACAAATGTCCATTAAGCTGGTTCAGCAAGCTGCTCTTTACGTTCAATGAGAGTTGGACCCTATGTTTGTGCTGAATGGAACTTCGGGTAATTGCTCATTCCTTCTCTCTCCTTTAAATGATGAAATATTTCCTCCAAAAGGTGGAAAATAGTCAAATTAGATATTTTCTGCTTTAGATTTCATTAGTGCTTACTGCTTTTGGCCTTTGCCCCTCTCCTTTCAAGGGCTTTTGTGGTTGGCTGAGGTACATTCCAGGCATCAGCTTCAGATTAGATAGTGGGTCTTTCAAGGTTAGTCCCTTTCCCTTCTTTAGTATGGAGGTTACCAAGTTCTCAAAGACATTAGCTTCTTGTGGTACTGAAGTTGTTCATTAACTATGTTTTGTTTATTTTTCCTTTTCAAATTTTTAATTTTACTTCTGGAACTTTCAAGGCGGCTATGGAATGATTCAGAACAAGGTTGTTGACATAACTGGAGCAGAAAAGTTGTTCGAATCTCATGGGGGTATAATATTCTATCTCAGGTATATCAGTATATGTAAAGCCTATATGGTTCATATCTATTATCATTTGATTTGGTATGCCAAATATGAAACTAAATGAATCAATTTTAAGCTTTCGCTGATTTGTGAGTGTCGTGGCAGATTGAAAATAACTGGGGCTAGGCTGGAGTCCCCGTGGGTCATCTGCAAGTATGATGATGCTTTGAACCAGGTGTAAAGAATCGCACAATATATTTTTGTACTTGGTGATTGTTCTTTTGCTCTCATAATTGCCATGTTCTTGTAGTACTTCTGATACTTCTCATATTCACGCTTCTCATGCTGTGCTCCCTCATTTTCACTTGGTGGCTTATTACTTTTTAGCTTGCTCATGTATCTTATGTTGCTGTCTCTTTGTACAGCAAGCCATAACAACAACAAGAACAAGCCATAACGTAAAACAACTCCCAGTAAGAATCCTGCTTCTGAAAGAATTTGTGCTGTCCCCTTATGTTACTCAAATATGCTGTGATAATTTATGTGGCATTTCACATGACTGTAGCTTACTAGTATGTGGGCACTTCATTATAATATTAAGCTTCTTACTGAAGTATTATTTAATTTTCTGTGGTTTCTCTCTTATGAGGAATTGCAAAGATTTTCTATTTGGATAATTTGGATTAAAGGAATTGACGAGCACTTAGAATTTCAAATTGCAGAGAATTGCAATGTTACTGTATGTGAATGTATCCCCTAAAAAATTTGTATTTGATTTTATTAGGAGGTGTAGAATGAATTTGAAGACCTTTGTGAATGTTACTGGGATGTGAATTGATAATTTGAGTTATTTGCCATTAGTTGATGTTACCAAAAATACAAAAAGTTAAGTAGCATCTAGGGTAGTATAATTCGTTTGATATATGGAGGAATCTATAACATAGTTGGGAAAATTGGTGGTTCATTTTCTAGAGTACTATTTTTTTCTTTCTCCTTTATATTGTAAGATGATTGTTCATCTTGCAGCCCAAAAGAACAGTTGAGTCTTCAAACAAGAAGATGCAAGAATTTGGTAAAGGTAAAGTTTGGATCCTTTAAATTGCTAGAGCACTTACATATTTGTATTTTTGTATATTGAACCATTCTAATGTTTTTTTCTTCTTCTTTTTTTTGAGGGATAGCTTCTTCTTGCTTTTTACATTTAATATGCTTTTATCTTATGCTGCATTCGTTACTCCTCTTAGGAACCTGGCAGTTGGCGGTCACACACTCCTTGCTGGTCTTTATGTTTGGGTAATTGATCATTTCCTTCTGTCTCCTTTGAAATATTTCCTCCTAAAGGTGCAAAAAGTCAAAGAAGATGTTTTAGACTTCCTTAATGCTCATTGTTATTGGCTCTTTTCCCCCCTCTTTTCAGGGGGTTTCCAGTTTGGCTGAATAAATTACAGGCATCAGCGTCAGAACAGATCATAGGGCTTTCATGGTTAGTCCATGTCCATTGCTCTCAAAGAAATTTAGCTTCTTGTGGCATTGAAGTGGTTCATTATCTTCTCATTTCTTTTTGTTTTTGAAAATATCAATTTTATATCTAGTACTTTCGAGGCGGCTGTGGAATGATTTACAAGATTATTGATATGATGAGAGCAGAAAAGTGGTTTGAATCTCAAGGGGGTTCTGTTATTCTATCTCAGGTATATGTATACTTACCCCGTTACCCACAATGGTTCATATCTGTTTCATTTGATTCGGAGTGCCAAAGTAAATGTATAAATTTTGAGCTCTCACTGGTTTGTGGTTGTGGCAGACTGAAAATGAATACGGGCCAAAGGAGTATGAACTATGAAGTTGGTGCTCCTGGTAAAACATGCACATTATGGGCAGTTCAAGCGGTTTGGGGCTAGCCACTATTGTCAGTAGGTCGTGCGCAAGCAGGATGATGCCTGGACCCAATTGTAAGAGACATGCATTTTGTTACTTTTGATTATTGTATTGCTCTCATTCATTGCCATGTTCTTGTAATAGCTATGATACTTTGGATGTAGTGCTCCTGCATTCCCACTCAGTGTGTTGTTACTTGTTATCTTGCTACTGTATCTTATGTTGTCTCCTTGTATAACAAACCACAAACCACAACAACACCTAGTGAGAATCTGGCCACTGGAAGGGTTTGTGCTGTCTCCTCATGTTGCTCAAATATGTTTGTGATACTTTGTAGCATTTGACATAGGTGTAGATCGATTAGCTTTTCCCATTATGTTATTAGTTGTTTGTCTTGACAACGGAGTATTATATAATATTTTATGATTCCTTAGCTATGAAGAACTGCAAATAGTTTCTGTTTTGACCATTTGGATTAGAGGGATTGAGGATCACTTGAATTTTCAAATTGTAAAGAATTGCAAAATTATTGTATGTGGTATTCTTTTCAAGAAAATGAAAATTGATGTTGGAAGACTTGGAACTTGGATTCATTAGGAGGTATAGATTGAGTTTGAGTACTTCTTGTGAATGTTACTAGGAGGTCATTTGATTTCTGATTTTGAGTTGGTGAAGCTACAGGTGAAAGAGGATAGCAGGGATGAGATTATTGTCAGCTATAGGAGAACCGCCTGTTCCCCAAAGGTATGTAAACTGAAAAACTGTTGTATGTAAACTAAAAAACTGTTGTTGGAACTTTTGGTATTTCCTTTTGCAATTAAGTCTATGGGGATCTGGTGATTGAACGTTGATAACTTTTGCAGGCGTTATATATGCGTTTCTGAACATCAAGCTTGGAAATTCGTGTTGTGGGTAATGAGTATGTACTCTCTACTCTTTTATTATTCCTTTGTTTCTTTCTGTGCTTGGATTTTTGTCTTCATTACTCTCACCATTGAAATAACTGTTGTGGCAGATTTGTGTTTTGATAATTTCCTTTTCATTCTAGTCTCGTTTTCACATGTGATGGTCATTTTGGAGTTCATTGGCTTTGAGGGTTTGCGTTAGTATTTTCTTTTTTAGTAGTGTGGCTCGTTTTGGGGGAAGTGATGATTGGCTTTCTGAAAATAGTGTTCACTAGGATGTAAATCAACTGGAAATTATATGGGAAAGGGATTGAAATCAAGAATTTTTGAGAAAGGGCATCAGGAATGGTTACGCTTTGAGGTATGGATTAAGTCATAAGCGGAGGATATTATGGGTTATCTGATTTTGGTGTCTTATGGGTATATTTGTATTAGAGTTCTCTTCATAGGTTAAGATGGTTCTTTTTGTTCTCCCTTTTCTCTTCTTTGGTTCTCGTCGTTGCACTGTAGTTAGTAGTGTGTGTGACTTGCATTGTCTAATTTTACCATATGATTCTATGCTACACTGTCCCTGCGTGTCATGGTGCTTTTCTGTTATCTCAAACTTGAACGCAAGTAAAGTGGTTCAGCCTGAAGTCCATTGTTGCTATGACATGAGTAAAGGTGTGATTATATTAGCATGTCCGTGCTTATGATATATTTAGGCTTTTAAGTGATGCTGCATTTGTCACATTTCTCAGGAACATAGCAGTCAGCCACTTCTTTCTTATATATTGTGTCTGGCACAAAATAAACGAAGACGAACCTGTGGTATATGCTGCTAAGTCGCACTGTGAGTTTGTGCTTTTTGATACTGGTGATGCTGCGAATGCTTTCCAGGGCTATGTGAATAACAGCCTTTCACGTCAATGGAGTTGGATAACAGTGGTTCGGGAAGCGAAAGCTGCAACGTAAGCACTCTTAACAGTTACCACAGAACTCGAAACCTGGTAGGTTGCCATCAAAGTTGCAGTTCCTGAACTTTGTGCTCTATTTCCTGAGGTTGGTTATAATCTTCAGTATCACCTGGTGGAATGGATTTCAAGTCACTTCCTATGTTGGTAATATTTTTTTTCTGTGTGCAGATACAAGGCTGATGGAGGATGCCTTGTTAGATGGGGAACGTTTAGCTGCCATGATCGATAATGTGCCATCTGTGGACAATTTGGATTCTATTTTGTGCAGTGATGCATAAGGGAATTGAAGGGTTTCTGAGGATGATGATGATGATGATGATGATGATGATGATGATGATGATGAACAAAGAGGAAGTTAAAGGAGATGCAAGAAGAATTGCGTCAGAAAATGGAAGACATGAACCGTTTGGAAGACATGTACCCAACTCTTGTTGCAAAGCAACAGCAGAGCCATGATGAATTGCTGGAGGTCCGAAAAGAGTTTATTGCGGTATTTATCTGGATGTCTCTATACCTGCAAGATATTTACATATGGTATTATGATAACCATCATGTTGTCGCGCTGAGCAGGATAATATCCAGATTCTCTATTTACATCGATGACATTTGTTTCCTTCAACCTTCAACTTCACAAATAAGCTCGACTACTATCCTTGATTTTTGCTGCTTGCCTTCTTCATCTGATTTTATATTCGATTGGGGGTAGTAGCTTCCCATTATGTTTCAGTTTTTAGTAGTCTGCAGGTTAGGAATATTTTATGTTTTTAAATTTTTGTTGTGAATACATGATTCTATTGCTATGGGTGCCTTTTGCTTTGAGTCCTACTTTTTCACTTCACATGATGTTTTCTTTAATGTCCAGGGTTTTTCGGACATTTTCCAAAGTAATTCAACCAATATTGGAATTAAAAAATGGGTGATATTTATGACAAAGTATTTGTTACTGAATGCAAGAGAAGATTCCCAGCTGCTGAGGCCATGTTAAAGGCAAGTGAAGGAAGCTCGTTGTGGCAGGAGAATCTGAAAGATCCAGCATGGCATCCTTTCAGAATTATTGAGTTGGATAGAAAGACTGAGGTGTGAATTTTATTGCTTACCTGAACTTCAATTTATGAGCTCAAGTTCTTTATGTTATCATGTAAATGATGGAGACGTGATGTAGGAAATAATTTATGAAAAAGATTGTAAGTTAAAGAAGCTGAAGGTTTTCACCAAAAAAAAAAGAAGCTGAAGGAGGAGTTGGGTGATGATGTATACAAAGCAGTAAAGGTGGCCTTGCAAGAAATCAATAAATACAAATTAAGTGTAAGGTAAGTGGTCAGTTAGCTGTGGAACTACAAGGAAGGTCAAAAGGCTACTTTAAAGGAGGCTGTGATTTATATTTTGAAGAAAATGAAGATTTTGAAGCGGAAGAGATGAGGTTCTGAGCTGGAATGGTCAACGTGGGTAAATTTTACAGCTTGAGCATGAGCCCGTTTTTAGTAAAGACATTTGCCTCCTGTTGTTGTTATCTGAAAAGTTGAGCAACTGGAAGAATGGGAGTTTGATTATGTTTTTTTTTTTTGAGTGGAGTTTGATTATGTTTAAGTATCTCATTTTGTATGTGCAGATTGCATTTTAAGATTGAGCAACTGATTGTGATTTTTTCTGTTTTGAGGATGAGATCATGCTGTGTGTTAGTGATCCTGATGAGATGCATGTTACAGTATTTTGACAATGTTATGTTGGTAGACTAGATGCGTTGTCAGTTCTGAAAATCTACATTAATGTGTTGTTTTCTGCTATCTTTTGCTAGTTGTATGGGTTAACTGTGAAGTTCATGTTCATGATTTAATCTCTTTCGTTGGGCAATTGTATTTGTTGTAAGTTGTACTTGTTATCGCTGAAGCAGTAAAGCTCCTTCATTCTTGCTGACTGAATTTATTTGATACAACCCTCTATGCTACTGTTCTTCAATCATATTGGACGTTGATGGAATTTAAGCATTAAAGACATGTTAGTAAAAATGTGAGGCTTTAGAGAGAGAAGCTCCTCTAGAAAACCCTAATTTTTCTTCTCCTCTATCAGCCGCCTTTCTAAGTCTTCCTCCTTCAAGCGAAGCTTTTTTCATAAATCTCTTGGTTTACTAGCCTTATGATAGTTTCAGATCTATAAAAGTTTTCTCTTCCTTTTGGGAAAAGGTGAGAGAAACTCAAAGTTTGTGTCTCGAAATCCGGTTTCTCCTTCCTCCATCGATGGCTTTGGTCTCTTGTTGAGCCTTTGTTGCATAGGTCGTGGTTGGTTTTTTGGGTCTGGGTTTTGTTGCTTGCAGATTATTGTTGCTGGAGAATTTTGCATTTCAGATCTCATGGCTTTGGAGTTTGAAGTTTTCGGCATCGTGGTGGAATTGTTTGTTCTGTGTTATGTAATTGTTGTTTCTTCTCGGTTCAGCCATGGTGTGTGTTGATTGGAATTTTCTCTGTTGGTGCAAAGAGGATATTTGAAGATCTGATCCTCCTTGTGGTTCCGTATGTGTTCAAGAGCTGAAGGACAATATGAAGCAGGGAATATGAAGATGTTTCATTATTAGAATTTTTCTAATTTGTCTCATTTTTAGATTCCTTTTTTGTTAGTTCTCGGCTGTGATGTCTCAGTTAGTCCTTCACTAATCTGTTAGTGAAGGACATTTTAGGTTAATCTCTATTGGAGGTTACCTGGTTGTCTTGCCTTTTCAAAACAAAAATAATATTGGACGTGGATGTGATCAAGTCGCTCTTTGATGGACTTTTGGCATCTCTTCATTTGATGAATATGCATCTGTCTAAACAAACCTATTCCGATGGCTTATCGTCAGCCATAATATTGTGGTCTATCTGCTGGTGCTACTGCTGCTTCATAACAACTATGTGCGTGCTTCTTTGTAGAGTGCATATCCTGTCCATATGCTGATATTGGTCATTTGAAAATCTTTTCTTATTCACTGATCAAGTGTCTTCCCGCCCTCCTCTTTCCCTTTTCTTTCTCCATATTGGTTGTAATTTTGTTACCAGACTCTGGTAAATTATCAAGTATGTATGTTTTGGAGCCATTAATAAATTATTATTTTTTGATAGGAGCTATTAATAGATTTCGAGAAGACAACCGGGAATTCGGCTCAATTTTACAAAATGTAAGCTTGATTTAGCTTAGCTGTGCGCCTGTGCCCATGAACTCCGTAAGGCAGATACTGATTCTAAGAATATAGTACCAAGATTACTATTTTAGTGGAGTTTCAACTTTTTAAGTGTATAACATTGGTTATCAGTTATCACTTGTCAGGTATCCATGTTAGTACTTCATACTCTTCAAAATCCAAATTACTGTCCTACGACCCGATCTGTATGCTTATGAATTAGATTTTGATGCTGAAATGAAATTATCTTTAGTTGGACTTTAAAGCGAAATATGAACATTACAAGTGGCAGCGGCAAATTCCATGGTGCTTTTTGATCTGTTTACCGATCTTTTTACCACTGTAAATTCCGATTACTAATCTCATGCTCTTTACTTGGAGATCGGATCCTCTACGGTAAAAATGGTGTAATATACCCTGCAGTATCGTATTTTTTTAAATTATAACGGCATAAATATTCAAATAACGATATTAAAAATGGTCCATCACAACTAAAAAAAAGGGTCATAACAATATACTGTAATTGTTTATTGTCCATTAACCCATTATTGTAATTCTGATGCAATATTTTTAATACTGTTATAAGAATACTTACATCGTTATTTAAAAAATACGATACAGCAAGGTTTATCGCGCCACTTTTACCGGAGAGGATTCGATCTCCTTTACATGGCATTATACAAAGCCTAGCAGACGTGAGCTCAGATTCTCTGCTGTTATTTTCTTCCTATCTCTCTCCTCTAATCACACAAATCCCCATGCAATCTAAGGACCCAGAAAAAAGAGAGACCAATTGATGGTGATATTTGGTGGACTGCACCAAAAATAACAGCAGAAGATCCTCACACAGCAAACGCAGCCTCACAAAAGAATCTTGCAATATCTGCAAGAACAAACATATACAGATTGGGGAGTACACTAAGTTCATCCATTTTTGTAAGGACCTACTTTAACTCTCCGAAGGTCTAGCTAAACCTTGCAAAAATTGGTGCCAAGAGATAAGTATCCCCATTCAAAATAAAAATAGTATTTGAATTAATAAAAATTCTCATAGATGTTCCCATTAAAAAAACTATATGATAAAGGGCAAACTACCAAGTTAGATTTCACCGTGTTTTGGCTATATTGAGCGTATTTTGGAGAACAATGCATTCACATTTGAATTTTAGCTCATGTGTGCATCATATGAATCTACATTTGAATTCATGTGATTGTAGTGATTTTTTGTTTTCTCGAAAGCTAAAAACCTAAATTCGAAAATTTGGTTTTTGGTTATTTATTATTAATTTTGAAAATTAAGTAGAACAATACAATTTTTTTTTTTCTTTTTATAAAGCGATAATGAATTTTCAAAACCAAAAACTTGTAACCTTTCTGAATTGACCCTTAATATTCAATGGACTTTTTAAGTTTTCAGTTTTGAGTTTGGTTTTTTTAAAGTAAAATTCAATTTTTGAAAATCACAATATTTAATTTTTGGTTTTCTATTACCAATTTTAAAACTTAACTGGACAATAGTGATTTTTTTTTTCGTGCAAATAGATAATAAATTAACTGGACTTGTATTTTTTTTTCCTGCAAATAGATGATAAATTTTCAAAAAAAACTTGCAAATTACTCCCAATACGGGCCCTAAATCTTTAACAACCGGTCTCAAAAACACAAATGACGGGCTGGCCCATTCTCAATCTCAACGAATTCAGGCATAGTTTTCTCCGCTTTTTCAAGGACCCAAAAATAATTACCGCGTGAAGATTAGTCTTTTTGTTTTCCGCGTGAAATTTACGGGCACCGACTTTTACCGTATACGACTATATAGCCGTTAAGAAACCCCCGCTCTGAGTTCACCGCCATTCCACACTCGATAAATACCAAATCCCCAACCATGTCACAATTCATCCCTCAAATACTCTCTCTCTCTCTCCAAAATCCAACCATTTCAGAATCGCCCCTCAAATACTCTCTCTCTCTCTCTCTCCAGATTAAATTTCCATTGCAATTTCGGATGATAAAAGTCTGCGATCTCAATTCCGTTTCCGTTGCTCTCACTCCTAACACCAGGTATTCTCACTAAAATTTATCTCTTCGAATTCAATTTTCCTTTTCCCTTAAATTTCAATTAGGGTTTTTCTTTTTCGTTGTTTCAATCGGTTGTTTGAATTTTGAAACCCTAATTTTGGGCCATCCATCTGTTTTCTAATCTCGAAACCCTAATTTTTTCGAAATTTTAACATTTGCGCATGCCTTTGTAATTTCGAAACCCTAATTTTGGGCCATCCATCTGTTTTTAATCTCTTGCCTGATGTTGGTCAGAGAATCATGGCTGTCGGGTGCCCTAGTTTCATCTTGGAAATTGGAGAGCGATGACAATGGCGATGGAAGTTATTACTTCCCTTTTCTTTTCTCCAATTCCTTTTTGTTGCACTGTAATTGGTTTGTATTCGTATTGACTTGCATTTGTTTTGCTTTTCTGTTTTCTAAAATCAACCAATACCATTCAAGATGAAGGTAGGCTCCAGTCTAAGTCCTTTGTTGCAACTTGTTATTACATGAGTGAAGGTGTCAGGTGTGTGATTATATTTTCACTTAAATTTGCAACTTGCTATTAGAGGGATTGAGGATCACTTAAATTTCAAATTGTAAAGAATTGCAAAATTATTATATCGTAATGTATCCCCTTCAACAAAATTAAAATTGATTTTGGATTAATTAGGAGGTATAGATTGAGTTTGAGTACCTGTTGTGAATGTTACTAGGAGGTGAATTGATTTCTGATTTTTGAGAAGCTGCAGGTGAACGAGGATAGCAGGGATGAGATTATTGTCAGCTTATAGGAGAACCGCCTATTCCCCAAAGGTAGTAAACTAAAAAGCTGTTGTTGGAACTTCTGCTATTTCCTTTTGCAATTACAGTTTATGGGGATCTCGTGATTGAATGGTTATAACTTTTGCAGACGTTATAATGTGTTTCTGAACATCAAGCTTGGAAATTCGTGTTGTGGGTGATGAGTATGTACTCTCTATTCTATTATTAGTTGGTTTCTTTATGTGCTTGGATTTCAGTCTCATTACTCTCACCATTGAGTAACTGTTGTGGCAGATTTGTGTTTTAATGATTGCCTTTTCTTTCTAGTCACGTTTTTCACATGTGATGGTCAGTTTGGAGTTCATTTTCAGTTTGGGTTGGAGGGGTTTGCTTTAGTATTTTTCTTTTTTAGTAGTGTGGCTTGTTTTGGGGAAAATAATGATTGGTTTTCCGACCTGGAAATTATATGGGATAGGGATTGAAATCAAAAGTTATTGAGAAATGGAATTAGGAATAGTTACGCTTTGAGGTATGGATTAAGTTCATAAGCGGAGGATATTATGTTATCTGATTTTGGTGTCTTATGGATATATTCGTATTGGAGTTCTCTTCATAGGTTAAGATGGTTTTTTTGTTCTCCTTTTTCTATTCTTTGATTCCTGTCGGTGCACTGTAGTTAGTAGTGAGTTAGTGACTTGCATTTTCTAATGTCACCATGTGATTCTATGCTACACTATCCCTGTGTGTCGTGGTGCTTTTCTTTATCTCAAACTTGAACGCAAGTAAAGTGGTTCAGCCCCAAGTCCATTGTTGCTATGACATGAGCAAAGGTGTGATTATATCAGCATGTCCGTGCTTATGAAGTTGTTTAGGCTTTTAAGTGATGCTGCATTTGTCGATTTCTCAGGAACATAGCAGTCTGCCACTTCTTTCTTATATATTGTGTCTGGCACAAATTAAACAAGGACGAACCTGTGGTATATGCTAAGTCACACTGCGAGTTTGTGCTTTTTGATACTGGTGATGTTGCGAATGCTTTCCAGCGCTATGTGAATAGTAATCCTAGCTTTCGCAGTGAAGCATGCCGGTTTATGTATGTAACTGTTCTTCGTCTCCTCAATTTGTATCTTGTTTATGCGCGACTTCAAGGAAATCGCCATTAATTGGAAATGAAGGTTTCTTCTTAATGGATCTATTCATTATCCACAGGCCCTGAGGTAATAAAGAAATATTGCCATGTGCTTCATGTTGGTTACTAATTTCTGTTTTTCTCAGTTTGTTTCTTTTGTGTTTCTTCATTCTGGGTGCTGATATTAGGTGAAATGTTTTCTTTCTCCCAGATGTGGCCAAAGATGGAGGATTCAATGTTACTCAGATATTTGTTTTCCAGGAATGGGTATGATCCTGACCCTGGCCAAGTAATCATTTCTTTCATATTCAGCCTCCTTTTTTTTTTTTTTTTTTTGTTTCTGGGAATTGTGGGATTGCTAACCATATCTCTTTTCTTTTTTTTTTCTTCCTGAAAATGGTTGTATGTAGTACTACTTTGTGGGTTGGTGTGATTGTGTGACCTACAAATGTCCGTTAAGCTGGTTCAGCAAGATGCTCTTTATGTTCAATGAGAGTTGGACCCGATGTTTGTGCTGAATGGAACTTCGGGTAATTGCTCATTCCTTCTCTCTCCATTAAATGATGAAATATTTCCTCCAAAAGGTGGACAATAGTCAAATTAGATATTTGCTGCTTTAGATTTCCTTAGTGCTTACTGCTTTTGGCCTTTTCCCCTCTCCTTTCAAGGGCTTTTGTGGTTGGCTGCGGTACATTCCAGGTCAGATTTGATAGTGGGTCTTTCAAGGTTAGTCCCTTTTCCTTCTTTAGTATGGAGGTTACCAAGTTCTCAAAGACTTTAGCTTCTTGTGGTACTGAAGTTGTTCATTAACTATGTTTTTTTATTATTCCTTTCAAATTTTTAGTTTTACTTCTGGAGCTCTCAAGGCGGCTATAGAATGATTCAGGACAAGGTTGTTGACATAACTGGAGCAGAAAAGTTGTTCGAATCTCATGGGGTTATAATATTCTATCTCAGGTATATCAGTATATGTAAAGCCCATGTGGTTCATATCTATATTCATTTGATTTGGTATGCCAAATATGAAACTAAATGAATCTATTTTAAGCTTTCGCTGAATTGTGAGTGTCGTGGCAGATTGAAAATAACTGGGGCTAGGCTGGAGTCCCCATGGGTCATGTGCAAGTATGATGATTCTTTGAACCAGGTGTAAAGAATCGCATAATATATTTTTGTACTTTTGATTGCTCTTTTGCTCTCATAATTGCGATGTTCTTTTAGTACTTCTGATACTTCTCATATTCACGCTTCTCATGCTGTGCTCCCTCGTTTTCACTTCGTGGTTTATTACTTTTTAGCTTGCTCGTGTATCTTATGTTGCTGTCTCTTTGTACAGCAAGCCATAACTACAACAAGTACAAAACATAACGAAAAACAACCTCCAGTAAGAATCCTGTTAAGTAGCATCTAGGTTAGTGTAATTCGTTTGATATATGGAGGAATTTATAGCATAGTTGGGAAAATTGGTGGTTCATTTTCTAAGAAGTTAATTTATGTTCATTTTAACCGGGTGGATTATGAGGTTAAGCTTTATGGTTTGTGAATAAACTACTAGAATTAAATGGAGGAAGGGATTAAATTAAAATTTGTTGAGAATATGGTTTAGGAATGTAAACCATCAGCATATGACCTGTAAAGTGTTCAGCGAAGGCCTGTGCTTTTGGCTTGAAACCAATGTTATTAAAACTGAACCGGACCGGACGGCCGAACCGGTTCAACCGGGAACCGAACACCAGTCCTGTCTGGTTAACGAAAATAAACCTGCTGATTCTGAACCGTACACCAGCATATGTAAGCGGTTGCAATTTAGGAATTACTAAATTGGATTAGGTTTGGAATTTGGAGAGGGTTTTGAAATTAACTGAAACTTGATCGACTACTTTTGGGACTACAGAAAATTTGGTTACAAGATTTCTAGGGTTTGATTTTTATGAAATTAACCTGCTGGTTTTTTTGTTGCTATGTGAATTGATTGGGTGAAAAATCTCGGAACTAACAAGCACTGTAGTGATGATAACTATTGTCTCTTTGATTGATAATGACTTTCATTATCTGGACTAAATGGGTTGTTTCGCTAATAGAACACAAATCTCGTTGACAATTCTACACTCATCACTCATGTCTGAAATCCTTGCATCTGTGTGAAAACTAGGCAAACAATGTGGGTAGAAACTGATTTAACAATCATATTTTCCACTGGCTTGTTTTGTTTTATTTTCAGTGGCTTGATTTGGTGATCTGTTGCTCCTTTTCATGGTATATTATGTCCATATATTAAGGACCTTTGATGAAATTTTGTAAGGGGAAATGAGATAAACATGGCTCGTATATCTGAATGACGGTTAAAAAGCTTATCAACTGTATCAATTTTTTTGATTTGGAGCTTTTTGTAGATGGACTTTGGGGAACATGATGTGTCCTCTCTCACCTTTGAATATAATTTGCTGTATAAAATTGCAGGAATATGCTAATTAAATAATCATATGTATGTACTATATATTGATCTGCTTTTTTCTAGATAGCACATGAAGTTTAAATGGAACTCCTAACCCCCTAGGTGCTATTTTACATCTAATCTAATATGTGAATAAGTTCTCTCTGCCTAACAAATGGCTTACGATTAACCTGCATGACTTAGGTCACTTTGATTCTAGTATTCGTTAAACAAGTTAAATTAATAAAAGCAAAATATTTAGCTGTTGACCTTTAATATCTTTAGTATATTACATATGTATACATATTTATGTAACAAAATTGATGTTGCATCACAGACTTGCATAACATTAGAAACAAATTCTCGTCCGTAAAGTGCAGGGTATTGGAGAGGCTTGTTTCAAGCTGGCTTGAGTCCTGAATGTTATGTTCTACTTCCACGGATAAGACCAGGGGAAATTTCTGTTCCTGTGTGCCACATCTAGTTATTGACACTCCATGACAGTGGGTCATGATTGAGCAAATGGTGTTAGGGAGATGATCACACAATTCTAGTTCAGCAGATTATGGAGGCTGCTCAGCAAGTTGAATTCTTTTTGGTTTGTGTGTAATGATTTGTGGTGCTTGGTATATTATATATATACTCCCTTAATTTGTCCCTAAATAATGGTCATGTTTGACTTTTTATGTTTAAACCGTTTTCTTTTCTTCTGGAGCAGGTGATTAACCATGGAGTAACTGAAAGATCAATGGATGACGCAAGGGGTGTGTTCAAGGAATTCTTTAATTTACCGTTTTCTTTCTTCTGGAGTGAGAAAGCAAGATTTTTCTCTGAAGACTTCAAGCACAAGTGTGCTTTACACAAGTAATGTTGAATATGAAAAAGAAGAGCTTCATCTCTTGAGGGATGCCTTGAAACATTCTTGCACTCCTTTGGAAGAATGCATCTAGTACTGGCCCCATAAACCTATAAGGTGCATTATTTTAGCGATGGCTTCTTATTTAATTTACTGTTGGAACTCTACATTCTCATGATTCTTCCTATGATTGGTTGTCATATGTAGCAGTTATGCTTTGTTGTTTAAGGTTTTATTTGAATCATGCATGGATTCTGTCAAAGTATGATGCATGTAGTTTGTGGTACTATGTGAAGATGTGGGCAGTGGATTACCAATGATCTTCTACCTCCGCTCGGTACATTTGTCATTGTAATGGCTACATAATTAAGTGCATTCTGTTACCACAGGTCACACAATTGAATTATACCCGCGGGGAGGGGGGGGGGGTGGTTGGGTCATGAAAATTTCTCATGTTTTGTTTTAAATCATGTTTTTATTTCTCATTGGTCATGTCATAGCCCTAGATCCATTCTACTTTATGTTTTTTCCATGTATCAATATCCTTCAGATTGTGTGGAAGTGTTGGAATTCATCTTTGATTTTGGCAAACCAACTGCCATGATCCTTCAGCAATTGTTGCTTGTGCTTTAATAGATTGTTCATTTTGCTGTCTTTTGTTTCTTAATTATTTTTCTGACATGCAGTATAGCCGCTATAGCGTCTGGCTGGATAATGCATTTGATAGAGAAAGCAATTATACTTGTCATATTATTGGTTTTCCTAAAAGCTTAGAGCGTTCAACAGCTCATGAGCTTATGATAGCAATGGTGAATAGAGAAAAGCGGTTTGTTGAGCGTACACCGGAATCATTGCAGGACTTGACAATATAGTATTACAGTCTATAGAAGATGCTGTAATGAAACAATCTTTGGGCGATAATACAGAGGTATGTACTGTCATGACCTTCTGTGATCCTCTGTGATCCCACTGTTGCCAGAAAAAGTGGGCTCACCCCACCCAAAATCTGCTTCATCTAAAGGCAACTGGCCCATGAATTTATCAAAAGGTTAGGGCACATACAGCTATGCGGCCCACGAGCAATAGCTGTTATATCAGGCAGTGATTCCAGGTAATCAATTGCTGATCTTAAGTACTCTTCATCATTCATCCTTTTCACTGCCTTGTGAACCTCACTCACGGCAATTGATAATGGCTTGCACGCCAGATCACCGGCTTTAGCTAGACAAGCTGTGTGGAAGATGAAATTCCCATAAAACCCCTGCTGAAGGCCTAATTTCGACCGTCCATTAACAGGTATGGTGACCTTGACCTCTTGATCATGTGCTAGTCCACGCGCTTTGCATGCGCTGCGCCACACATGACCAGCTAACACCTCAAAAGTACTTGGCTTGTAGTTGCTCATGTTCTTATTCGATGTCGCTTCTACTTTTAAGGCTCTAATTTGGTCCTTGTAGAATCTGAACACAGAGACCATTGTGCCGACTGTGTGATAAAGTAATTTCGAATCACTTAAAATAGTCAAATGTGCATTCAGTTCTACATTAGAAACTCAAACTAGTGTTGCTAATGACCAAGTAACATGCATGTATGATTTGTATATGCCACATATGTATAAACTATTGAGTTGGCAATTTCGCATCTATTCGAGTATTTCTTTGGGGAAAAAGTATTTCCTACATAAAAGACAAGATGAACCATTTAAATATCTTTTTTAAAGTGTATATATTTGAAGGAATAAATTGGATGATTATGGAATACAGTTATGAATGGGAGTAGACCGTTGTTCTTGCTAGATGTTAGTTGTTACTGTATTTTGTTTGCTTCTATGGTTAGAGCCTTTGTTTTTTTGACCATGTGTAGGCTCCTTGTTTGGCTTTAATATAAAAATAAAAAAGATTGAACAGAAAATGAGAGATGTGAACAGATAAGAGTAAGAATATGTCACCTGGTAGGAGCAAAGGAGGGTGGTTGTACTCCGAGTGGTGGAACCGAAGTTGTGGCGGATGACGAGGTACTAAGTGGGGGTTCCTGTCATGGATTGGGGAAATGGCGAGGCTAAGGCCCCTAGCGAGTCTAGCCTACGAGGCAATGAAGTATAGGCCAGCAGCTCCATCAGCTATCTGGTGTTGCTGGGCAAAGCCGAGGGCAACCCCTCTGCAGTTGAACCGGGTTAGCTGCACCATCAACGAAGGAAAAGATGTGCCCCCCCACTGTAGTCACACCTTGGGATAACCAGCTCCCAGAGCTGATCATTGGGCGTATAAGTACCATTATCTTCAAACGCAGCAAGTGCGTAATGCGTTGTCTCAGCCTCAATAAACAACACCCCCTCCCCATTGCAATCGATCTCTAGTCGTTGCTGTTGTTTATTCTCGATGATCTTTAATCTCCCTGCCAAGGGATAGAATGTCAGAAGGGCTCAGCTTAGTGCCTCCTTCAAAGTTTCGGCATTGAAAAAACTAACATTTTGTTGATCATAAGGAGGACGACTGTAGAAGGTGGCTACTCTCTGGAATGCTAACGAACAAATCTAGGCTTGACAGTCACAGACTCTGCCTGGGCGTACCATGCTCATCTTCACTTTGATGCTCATCTTATCAACTTGCTAATTTGCTATGACTTCTTCTTTGCATTTCCTTGTCTCGTTGTCTAAAAACCCATTGATTTCTTTCTCCCACCTAATATTGAATACCAGCGACGACAACAGAGAAAACCCAAATTAACAAAGAAAGCCCTTCGTTAAACTAACAAATCCGATCCTGTGCTTTGTTTTTCACCGCAGTATTGAAACAATGCTTGTTTATATGTTCATGGTCTAAATTATGTGGCTAATATTAATTGGCAAAGATATCGTAACTTGCTTATTCATTGACCGTCTGATGCTTTGTTTTTCAACGCAGCCACCAAATTACTAAACGTCACCAACTTTTATTTTAGGTTTTCAAAGCACCCCGAACATATATTACGAAAGGTTGAGAGCCTCTTTTTTACTCTCTTCACCACTTCTCTAATTGAAACTTCTCAGTAGACCCAAAAATTATCAAAAAGAATCAATCTTCTTTGTTGGATTCAACATATTGAATACAATTTAATGATGGAGAATACTGACAATATCTTTGGCGATATGATGGATGATAGCAATAACATTTTTGGCGATAAATTTGAGGTATTATAATCTCATTCTTGGACTGCTGTAAAAAAAGTTTGCAGGTTACGTAAAAATAAATCCGGAGATTGAAGGAGATTCATGATTCTTATGAAGCTCATAAATGAACTTTATGAGATCTTCTAAAGCTCATTTATAAGCCTCATGGGTCCCTCGTGGAACGTTTTCGTTATTTCCATTAGCTTCTCATGTAAGAGTAATAATTAATAAATGCAACTATCGATTGGATGAGTTTCACGAAATACTCACAAAGCTCATCAGCAAGCTTTGTCAACATTCGCAAATTATTGTCTGATCTCGTGATTAAGGAGCAACCTAATCTCAGGCGCGCACATGGTTTTCACGCGCTGACCTGCCGGCGCGTGAGATCCACGTGCCCCAAACTTCTTCTTCTTTCTTTTTTTTTTTTTTTTTTTTTTTTTTTGTTGCACTTTTCCATTCGATTTCAAGTTTTTTTTAATGACATTTTATGGTTCACCAAGCCCCAATTTGATTCAATCTTGATCTAGGGTGTTGTTTCTTGAGTTTTTGATTTTTTTTTTTTTTGGGATTTTCGTTTTTTTTGGAGTTTTTGATTACTTTTCCGGCAGGGGAGTGGGGAGGGGAGGTGGTGGCCGGGGGAAGCCACGGCTGAGGTGGCCGGAGTGGTAGCCGTGGCTAGGGTGGAGGGGCGGTGGGGTGGTAGCCGTGGGACGGTGAGGAGATAGAAAATAAGGGTTTGGGGCCTTGGGGGTGAGGGGATGAGAGAGGGGGGGAGGGGAGGGGTGGACTGATGGGGTCCATCGCCGACCACGATGGTGGCCGTGGAGGTGGAGGTGAGACGGCGGTGGCGGTGGCGGTGGGGTGGCGTTTGGGGGTGAGGGGAGGGGTGTGTTGGTGGGGGCCACCGTTGTGGTCTCTAGCCAGCGCCGACCACGAAGGTGGCCAGGGAGGTGGAGGTGAGGCGGTGGTGGTGGGGGCGGCGCCGGCGAAGAGGGAGGGGATTTAGAGAGAATGTGGGTGAGGGTGGAAGGAGAGAAAGTGAAGATGGAAGGAGTGAAAGAGTGGGGGTTTACAATAAATTGTATTCCTGATACAATGAACTTGTTGGTCAACATTGCATGAAGAAAAATAGAAAAAAAAAAAGGAAAAATAGAAAAATAAAAAAAAGAAGTGATAATCAGATCCCGAATGCGAAGGCGGCAAAAAAAATAAAATTAAAAAGAAAAAAAGAAAAGAAAGAAAGAAAAAGGTCGGTGTGTTGCATAACGGTAACAATTACCGCGTTTCCGTTCTTCTATATAAAGGCCGCATACACAACGCAACACAAATATCATCCGCGTCATTTCATTCCAATAAATTTCTCATGTCCAGAATTCCACTTCAAAGAAATCAATCATCCCGCCCAGATAAAAAAAAACCCTAACCCTAATTTCTACAATCGATCGATTCGATTCTCAATTGGGTTTCCGATGATGTTCAGCGAATTCTCGAGAGCCTGCACGACGAAGAATTTCATCTCTCTCTCCATTAATTAATACATACAGGTACTTCTCTTTCTAATTTCGTTACTTTATGAAGCTTCAAATTAATTTTTCTCATTTGGATTTCGGAAATTGATTGGGTTTGTAATTTGGTTGTTTTTTGCAATGTGAATTGATTGTGTATTTGTCATTGAATCTCGGTACTGACAAGCACAATGATGATAACTATTTTGATTGATAATGGCGTTCATAATCTGGAATACAAATTCATTATGTTTGGTAATTTCAGCTTCCCCTTCCTTTTCAGTTTTCTCTATTATTACCTTCAATTTTCAGTTTTCTCTATTATTACCTTCAATCTTGTTGTATTGTTACTTTGTGTTTTTCAGAAACCCTAATTTTGGAAACCTCAGCAATTGGCAATGGCTCTCTGCAATCTACGAGGAAGCTGAAGTTGGTAATTTTTTATTTCTCTTATTCCATTCCTTCCCTCCGTTTTCTCACTTCTCTAACTCATTGACATTGGAGTATTATTTTCTTGAACTTTTTCATTTTTTCATGTTATTTATCGGCAATACTAACGTTTTTGTTTTGAAATTTCAAATTAGTATGTTGTGGTATTGATTATATGTATCAGTTGTTTTGGGATGCCAAGGTCGATGATTATGATTAGATATTTGTGTACTATAGGTGCTAACATATGATACATAGCTTATATTGGTCATTGGTCCATACTTGTACTTAATGGGTTTAGGGCATGAAATAGTTTCTCACTTTTTGTTATTTTTGTTGGCGTTTATATTGTTTTTCACTTGTGAACTTTCCTTGGAGAGTGCTAGAATTGGAGAGTGCTGAAATTGATGGTGATTTATTGTTAGACATAGGAAAAGGGAAGGTTCTGGGCAGAATAAAGTAAGAAAAGAGATGGGAAGCATGTTTTGTCAGGAATTATAATTTGATCATCTTTTATAAATTTTAGAGCACTGATTTTATGTTTTCCAGCTTGTAATGATGGGGACATATCTGGTAAATCTAAAACCGAAAGGCTTCTGAAAACGGCGAAAATTACAGGCTAAGAAATGGCGTTCATCCATGGAAGATGAAGTGAGTATAAATTACTGATGTTTAAAATATTGCACGTCACCTCAAGTTTCTATTCATTAATGGTCTGATTATATGCAGGCAACTCTCTTTTCCCCTTCCCAAGAAATTCTGTTTCATTGTGTTGCTAGTCCTTTGTTTTGAAGAACTTCCCAGTTTCCACTGGCTAGGAGCCAAATATATGAAAGGGATAAGTTAATGACAACAAGTAATCGATGATGTTTATCCAGTTCGTCAAATTGTCCAAGATGATGTTGGTATGGCTTGAGCAAAGGTGTGATTATCTTAGCGTATCCTTGCTTTTTAAATTTAATAGGCTTTATCTGATGCTGTGTTTGTCACATTTCTCAGGAACGTAGCAGTCACCCACTCCTTGCTTATTTAACCAAGAAATGCTGCCATGTGCTTGAGGTTTGTAATTAATTTCTGTTTGTTTCTGTTTGTTGCTTTTGTGTTTCTTCATTCTGGGTGCTTATTAGCTGCAAATTAATTTTTTTCTCCCAGATGTGACCACGCCTTATGGAAAAGGCCCAAGAAGAAGGCTTCAATGTAATTCAGATGTATGTTTTCTGGAATGGATATGAGCCTGAGCCTGGCAAAGTACCTCCTTTTATTTTATTTTTTTTGAAAATTCTGAGATTGTTAACAATATCCTTTTTTTTTCTTTTTCTTTTCTGATATGGATTGTTTGTATTACCATTTTGAGGTAGGTATGACCTAGTGAAATCCATGCTGGTTTGGCAAGCTGATCTTTCTGTTCATGAGGATTGGAACTTATGTTTTTTGCTGAATGGAACTCTGGGTAATTGCTCATTTGAACTCTCTCCTTCTAATGATGAAAGATATCCTCCTTAAGGTGGAAAGTAGTCAAGATGTTTGGCTTCTTTGGATTTTACTAGTGCTTATTGTTTCTGGCTCTTTTATCCCTCACCTGTCAGGGGGTTTTGTGGTTGGCTGAAGTACATTGCAGGCATCAGCTTCAGAACATATAGTGGGCATTTCAAGGTTAGTCCATATCCCTTTCTAAATATCGAGTTCTTAAATTCTCTAAGACAATTAACTTCTTTTTGCATTGAGGTGGTTCATTAATTTGAATATTTTTTCCCATCTCAGAATTTTCGTTTTACATCTGGTTGTACTTTCAAGGCGGCTAAGGAACACTGACATGCTGAGAGCAGAAAAGTTATTTGAATCTCAGAGGGGTTCAATTATTCTATCTGAGGTATATATGTAAAGCTTGCAGTGATAGCTTTCACAAAAATAGCCGTAGCTGTAGACTAAAATCTAATGACAAATTGTTTGGTAGCAGAGAGTAAAAAACACTAGCTGCAAGCTTCAAGCTGTAGCTTTTATTGAAAAGCTAGTTGTTCGTGCCCAACATAGCCTTAAATCCACGGTTTTTTCTTGCTACCGGGAGGCCCCGGAACGAAGGTGGATATTTTCGCACCACATCGCAAGGAACACTCCTAGGGAACATGGGAGACCCACGGGGACCGTTAACGGGTCCCTGATAGGCTTCTAAGGGCTTTTTTATGGAACACCAATGTTTTTTTTTTGTTTTTTTATATCATGGGTCCTGAAGTTAACGACCGGTAAAACCTCCGATGGCCCTGAGAGGACTTGAACCTACAGAACACCAATGTAAGTGCCTGAACACCGAATGCATGGGTGGTATAGATGTTCGGGGATCCTGATAACCCCCCAGCGACAACGAGGGTCCTCTAGGATCATGATGGACCCCTCGGAGAAGTTTGTGCAAAAATGACACCCGGGCCCCGGAAAGCCGAAAACGTGGGCTAATCCACGTTTTTTGGCCTCCCGGGAGGCCCCGGAACGAAGGTACATATTTTCGCACCACATCGCCTACGTTACCAGGACTCGGCACTTTAGGTCATCGTACCCTAGTCGACACGACACGACACGGATACCGGTACGAATTCTCACGGAATTTTTGAGTGCGACACGGGGACATGGCATTGCAGAGGACAGAGAGGAGGGAGAAAGAGGAAAGAGAAAAGGGAGAAAGATGACAGAGAGGAGGGACAAAGATGAGAGACATAAGGATGACAGAGAGTCACCATGCTTGTTCCAGGCTTTGCAACGAAGTACGAACGCTGCTCTTTCTCTTTCTCTTTCTCTTTCCTCTTTCTCTTTCTCTCTCCTAGAGCGACACTTAAAAAAATGTGAGAGTAGGGTTTTAGACTTTCAGGTTATACGTTTGGCTGAGAAGTGGAGTACCTTATCACGTGCCTCAGCTGCTTATTTAAGACCAGTTGAGCAGGCCTAAACAAAATATCACTTGGGCCAAACAATAGTAACAATTACTCCATCTCATTTTTCTTGTACCCATTTCTGTATAGAATCAACTTAAATTCATTATTCACGTTGGCCCAAACAATAGATTATAATTTTCGATAAATAATATTTCAAACTTACAAATAAATTTTTAATTTTAATAATAATTTCAATATTAAAAACATAAATATTTTTAAGATGCCGTACCTCCGCATCCGTGTCCAAGTTTAGGACAAGGTCCCCGTACCCGTGTCCCTAATTTTGGACAGCGTCCCCGTGTCCTCAAATTTCGAATCATGATGCATCCGACACTTGGACCCGTACCTACACCCGACACCTGTACCCGAGTCCTGGTAACATAGCACATCGCAAGGGACACCCCTAGGGAACATGAGAGGCCTCCGGGGCCATTAACGGGTCCCTCATAGGCTTGTAAGGGCATTTTTACGGAACACCAATGTAAGTGCCCGAACATGGAATGCATGGGTGGTATAGATGTTCGGGGATCCTGATAACCCTCCAACGGCAACGAGGGTCCTCTAGGGTCATGACGGACCCCTCGGAGAAGTTTGGGCAAAAATGACACCCGGGCCCCAGAAAGTTGAAAACGTGGGCTATATATATAATCGACGTTTTTTGGGCTCCCGGAAGGCCCCAGAACGAAGGTATATATTTTCGCACCACATCGCAAGGGACACCCCTAGGGAACATGAGAGGCTTCCGGGGACCGTTAACGGGTCCCTGATAGGCTTGTAAGGGCATTTTTACGAAATACCAATGAAAGGACCCGAACACCGAATGCATGGGTGATATCGAAGATCGGGGATCCTGATAACCCTCCCGCGGCACCGAAGGTCCTCTAGTGTCATGATAGACCCCTTGGATTGATGAATTTGAATAAAAGGTAAAGGGACACGGCGGGACACCGATTGGACACGGTGGGACACCGTAAAGAAACGCACGGGACACTGCTGGCTCATTTTTCAAAAAGAAAATAAATAGAAAAAACCTAAACCCTAAACTTCTTCTCTCTCCTCAACTCCTCTGCCTCCCTCTCCACACTTTTCTCTCTCCCCTCTGACATCGATCCTTCTTGCCTGAATCAGAAGGGATTGTTCTACTGCTCAAGATTTCCGCCATTAACAGGCCTTCAAAGTTCAAACCCAGAAGATAAAGAAGAAGAAGAAGAAGAAGAAGAAGAAGAAGAAGATGGGGAGAGGAGAAACACTGGGAGGAATAGAGAAAGTGACGATGACATCAAGGAAGGGAATTCTCAGTGGCTTTCTCTCTCCTCTCTTCTCTCTTTAGTCTTTCACTCTTTCCCAATCTCCAACTCTACCCTACTTCTCTGACTTCAGTCACGTGACAGCTTATTTGTGTTTTTTTTTTCTTTTTTTTTTTCAATCCAAATTGCTGAATAATGGGCTTTATTTTTATGAGTGAAGTGGGTTACCTTATTTTGCCCCCTTAAGTGGCTCAAATGATTATCTATATAGGTATTAATTATTTTTAAAATTTGAAAATTTATTTTGGTGTAGTTTTTTGTCCTAGATCTTAAATTTTATTTTTAAATATTATTATCTAGCGGTGTCCCGTGTCCTCTAATTTTGGGAATTGGCACTTCGCGGTGTCCGTGTCGTGTCCGTGTGGTGTCCGTGTCATGTCCGTGTCGGCGTCCGTGCACCATAGGGGACATGGGAGGCCCCGGGGTCCGTACTCGGGTCCCTGGTAGGCTTGTAATGACGTTTTTACGGAACACCAATTTAAGGGCCCGAACACCGAATGGATGGTTGATATCAAAGTTCAAAGATCCTGATGACCCTCTTGAGGCACCGAGGGTCCTCTAGGGTCCTGACAAACCCCTCGGAGAAGTTTGGGCAAAAATGACACCCAGGCCCCGGGGAGCCGAAAACGTGGGCTATAATCCACGGTTTTTTTTGCTCCCGAGAGGCCCCGGAACGAAGGTGGATATTTTCGCACCACATCGCAAAGAACACCGCTAGGGAACACGAGAGGCCCCCGGGTGCCGTTAACGGATCACTGATAGGCTTCTAAGGGTTTTTTTACGGAACACCAATGTAAGTGCCCGAACACCAAATGCATGGGTGATATCGAGGTTCGGGGATCCTGATAACCCTCCCGCGGCACCGAAGGTCCTCTAGGGTCATGATAGACCCGTCGGAGAAGTTCGGCCAAAAACTACACCCGGTCCCTGGGAAGCCGAAAACGTGGGCTATTATCCACGTGTTTTAGGCTCCCGGGAGGCCCCACAACGAAAGTGTATATTTTCACACCACATTGCAAGGAACATGGGAGGCCCCCGGGGACCGTTAACGGGTCCCTGATAGGCTTGTAAGGGAATTTTTACGGTCACCAATGTAAGGGCCCGAACAGCGAATGCATGGGTGATATCGAAGTTCAAGGATCCTGTTGACCCTCACGGGGCATCGAGGGTCCTCTAGGGTCATGATAGACCCCTCGTAGAAGTTTTGGCAAAATTGACACCCGGGGCCCGAGAATCCGAAAACATAGGCTATCAATGTGTTTTTGGCTCCCGTGAGGCCCCGGAACGAAGGTGAATATTTTCGCACCAGATCGCAAGGGACACCCCTAAGGAACATGGGAGGCCCCGGGGGACTGGTAACGGGTCCCTGATAGGCTCGTCAAGGCATTTTTATGGAACACAAATGTAATGGCCCAAACACCGAATGCACGGTTGATATCAAAGTTCTGGGAACATGATGACCCTCCTAGGACACCAAGGGTCCTCTAGGGTCATGATAGACCCCTCAGAGTAGTTTGAGAAAAAATGACATCCGTGCCCTAGGAAGCCAAAAACGTGGGCTATCCACGGTTTTTGGGCTCCCGGGAGGCCCTTGAACGAAGGTGGATATTTTCGCACCACATCTTAAGGAACATCCCTAGGGAACATGGGAGACCCCCGGGGACCGTTAACGGGTCCCTGATAGGCTTTTAAGGGTTTTTTTACGGAACACCAATGTAAGTGCCGGAACACTAATGGCATGGGTGATTTCGTAGTTCGGGGATCCTGATAACCCTCCTGCGACATCGAGGGTCCTCTAGGGTCATGATAGACCCCTCAGAGAAGTTTGGACAAAAATGACACCCGGGCCCCGGGTAGCCGAAAACGTGCGCAATATTCCACATTTTTTTGGCTCCCAGGAGGCTCTGGAACGAAGGTGTATATTTTCGCACCACATCGTAAGGGACACCTCTAGGGAACATGGGAGGCCCCCAGGGACTGTTAACGGGTCCCTGATAGGCTTGTAAGGACATTTTTACGGAACACCAATGTAAGGGCCCAAACACCCGAATGCATGGTTGATATCGAAGTTCGGGGATCTTGATGTCACTCCCGGGGCACCGAGGGTCCTCTAGGGTCATGATAGACCCCTCGGAGATGTTTGGGAAAAAAATGACATCGGGGGCCCGAGAAGCCAAAAACGTGGGCTAATCCACGGTTTTTTGGCTCCCAGGAGGCTCCGGAACGAAGGGTTTATTTTCGCACCACACAGCAAAGGACGCCCTAAGGAAAATGGGATGCCTCCGGGGACCGTTAACAAGTCCCTGATAAGCTTGTAAGGAAATTTTTACGGAACACCAATGTAAGGGCCTGAATACCGAATGCATGGGTGATATCAAACTTTGGGGATCCTGATGCCCTCCAGGGCACCGTGGGTTCTCTAATGTTGTGATAGACCCCTCGGAGAAGTTTGGGCAAAAATGACACCCGGTCCCCGGGAAGCCGAAAACGTGGGCTATATCATCCATGTTTATTTGGCTCCTAGGAGGCATCGGAACGAAGGTGGAAATTTTCGCACCACATCGCTAGGGACACCTCTAGGGGACATGGGAGGCCCTCGGGGTCCTTTATCGGGTCCCTGATAGGCTTGTAAGGCCGTTTTTACGAAACACCTATGTAAGGGCCCGAAAACCAAATGGATGGTTGATAATCAAAACTCAGGGATCCTGATGACCCTCTGGTGCACTGAGGGTCCTCTAGGGTCATGATAGATCCCTCGGGAAAGTTTGGGAAAAAATGACATCTGGCCCCGGGAAGCCAAAATGGTTTTTTTGGCTCCCGGGAGGGCCCTGGAACGAAGGTGGATATTTTCGAACCCACATCGCAAGGAACACCCCTAGGGAATATGGGAGGCCCCCGGGCACCGTTAACGGATCCTTGATAGGCTTGTAAGGGCATTTTTAAGGAACACCAATTTAAGTGCCCGAACACCGAAGCATGGGTGATATCGAAGTTCGGGGATCCTGATAGCCCTCCTGCGGCACCGAGGGTCCTCTAGGGTCATGATAGACACCTTGTAGAAGTTTGGGCAAAAATGACACGGGGCCCCCGGGAAACCGAAAACATGTGCTATAATCAACGTTTTTTGTTGCTCTCGGGAGGCCCCGTAACGAAAGTGGATATTTTCGCACCACATCGCAAGGGATACCCCTGGGGGACATAGGAGGCCCCCAGGTCCGTTATCGAATCCCTGATAGGCTTGTAACGGCGTTTTTAATGAACACCAATGTAAGGGCCTGAACACCGAATGCATGGTTAATATCGAAGTTCATTATAGACCCCTCGGAGAAGTTTGGGAAAAAATGACATCCAGGCCCCGGGAAGCAAAAAACGTGGGCTATATCCTCGGTTTTTTGGCTCCCAGGAGGCTCCGGAATGAAGGTGGATATTTTCGCACCACATCGCAAGGAAAATCCCTAGGGGACATGAGAGGCCCCCGGAGACCGTTAACGGGTCCCTGATATGCTTCTAAGGGCCCGAACACCGAATGCATGGGTAATATCTAAGTTTGGGGATCCTGATAACCCTCCCGCGGCACAGAGGGTCTTCTAGGGTCATGACAGACCCCTCGAAGAAGTTTGGGCAAAAATGACACCCGGGCCCCGGGAAGCCGAAAACGTGGGCTATATTAATCCACGTTTTTTTGGCTCCCGGGAGGCCTCCGAACGAAGGTGTGTTTTTTCGCACCACATCGCAAGGGACACCCCTAGGGAACATGGGAGGCCCCCCGGGGACCGTTAACGGGTCTCTGATAGGCTTGTAAGGGCATTTTTACGGAACATTAATGTAAAGATCCGAACACCGAATGCATTGATTATATCGAAGTTCGAGGATCTTGATGACACTCCCGGGGCACCGAGGATCCTCTAGGATCATTATATACCTCTCGTAGAAATTTTGAAAAAATGACACCCGGGCCTTGGGAATCCGAAAACGTGTGCTATAGAATTTTGGTGTTCATCGTTGGGGTTTTAGGGTTTTGGATGATTATGTAACAGATTTGGTTAATGGGTGTTATGATACTTATAAAATTGTTTTGATGTGGGGTTTTGACTATTGAGTATGGTTTTGTTTATGTGAATGATTTTTGGTGCTATTGTTTGCATCTGGTAATAAAAGGAATTAGTTAATTGATGTGGTTTTGACTATTGTTCTTCCCTGTTCCAATGATTTCCCAAATATCAAATAACAAAGATCTGATCTTTCAGTGTTCTGGGGGATTTAGGGGGGGGTTTATGTTTTGTTTGATTATATTACTATGCCCTATTTCTGGGTTATTGGTGATGTTAGGGGTTTAATGGGTGATTTTTTTTATATTTATATATGAATTCTCTGTTATCTTGTGACTTGTGAAAGGCCTTAATGCTTTGGTTTGCATTAATGGATAAAAGAAACAATAGTCTTTCTGCTGCTATGGAGGTGAAGCTACTTACAAATGCCTTCTAACCCACTGTAGGTAGGACCCTTAAGGGAAAACAATGGGGTAAATGACATGCTACATTGTGGTATATCATGTGAGCCTCTTTTCAGAATGCTGTATTTTTAGATAGTTGCTTTGCTTGATGTGAAGCCCTCACAAAAGTTGTGCTTGTTCATGTAGCTGTTTTATGTGTAACTGAAGTGAAGTTGGACAGTTCAATTTGCTTATGAGGCTCTCTATATTGAATTGTTAATCTGCTCATATATTTTTTTTTTCCCTTGTTGTTGTTGTTGTTGTAGGACATGGATGATGATGAGGGTGAGATAGATATTGAAGTGATGATTTTTACTGCTTGGTTTGGATGTTGTTTGGACTTTGAATGTTTAAGAAATAAGACAAGACATTTTTCATATTTGTTGTTTACTGGTTTGTAATGTTTTAAACCAAGACTCTATTACTAAATTGAGTATTATAGATAGCATGAGGTTCTGTTTTGGTTGTAAAAATAGACTTTCTTTGTAATATAGGCTTGGTAATAGGCTCTTGCAGCAGCTCCACTTTGTATAATATCGCAATTACCAAGCAAATGCGATATGTTAGGCTGCTGGTAGGGGTGGCAGCATCAAATCAGCTAAATAATGTTTAGTTTTATCATATGAGATTTGATTTTTTATGTTAAATTATGCTTGGATCTCCGCATTTATTTTTAGGTATTAATTTCACCCGTTTACCACCCGATCCACCCGTTCACCCGTGGATGATGGGTGGATTGGATGCGGGTGGAGATTTTCGTGGGTGATGGATGGATGGATGGAGCTCCAAAATTAAATGGGTGGATGCGGGTGATGCTCCACTCGACCCGAACCCGACCCATTGCCAGACCTACCTGAAACGAAGGTGAAAATTTTCGCACCATATCGCAAGGGACGCCCTTAGGGAACATGCGAGGCCCCAGGGGACTGTTAACGGGTCCCTGATAGGCTTTGTCAGGGCCTTTTTACGAACACCAATTTAAGGGACCAAACACCGAATGCTTGGTTGATATCTGATGAGTGCGTAAATAGTGCTAATATTCATGTGTAGACCGCACTCATTTATCCTATGTTTACGTAAATTCTCTTATATTTTATTGATTTATGAGTAATTATATATGAGGATTACTACTTTGATATTTTGGTGTTTTGATTGTGATTTTAGGGTCAAATTAAACTCCATATGCAAAGGACTTAGGATTCTCTTTGGATGCTCAACATAATCAAAGCAAGAACAAGTTGTGAAGAGTATTGAAGAAGAACATTGGATGCTTTTTGGAAGCATCAAGGCATTGAAGATTATTGGAGAAGAGAGTTACTAGTGCCTTAACTATTTTGAGAGTTACTTGGTGACTTATTGTTGATTAGGGGGTTACTTTGTGTAAACCGTTTAGGTTCGTCTTGATGTTTTCCTATAAATAGGATCTCATCCAATCCCATCCCATCTCACATGATCTCTTTCCATAGTCTAGTTTTCGTAGTCCACTTTACGCTTTCTAGATTAGTGTAGTGAGAATAAAAATGTAGATTTTAAGAGGTTTATTAGTTTGTTCTTCAAGTTCAAGCGTTCTTCTATTTCTCTTTGGAGACTATAATTGAAGCTACTTGGTTTATTTCTTATCTCTACTCTCTCTTTCCCCCCTCTCTCCATGCTTCTTATTCAATTGCTTTATTTAGTTTAATTGATTTTAACATAAATTTCATTACGTACTTAGTTGTAATTGTAGGGATCATGAGTAGCTAATTTCTTTTATCTAGGGTTGGTGTAACTTAATTAAATCCTATGATACTGAATTAGATAAGTAGAAATTGGCATGTCATTAGAATTGTTGCACATTGTTTGATTGTAATCTTATTGCTTATATTAGATGATTAAATCAAATTCGAGAGAAGCTTTTTAATCGTCGTAACTCAATCATTCATCAAGTTTGCCTAATCACGAGATTAGTTTAGAATAACTTGGGACTATTAGAAACGATATTATATACTTCATGCTCTTGATATATTCTTAACTTCACGAGAATAGGTAGTTAAGTGTCATATTGAGTATTCCTTTCTCGCTTCGAGAGAAGGTTTTAGGATTCATATTTTCGTCCTTGCAACATTCGACATGACATACTAGTTGAAACTTGTTTATCCGCATATAAGATCTTGATTGAGTGAAATCAACCCTAGGATTTTTATCTTATTATTTTCTCTTATATTAGTGATTAGTTTTCTTGTTTCGATCTCAAATCAAATTGTGAATCGCTTAGCTTGTTAAATTTTAGAAACTTAGTACTTGGAATCGATAGCTCCCTGTGGTTCGATATTTTATTATTTCGATACAACCCGTACACTTGCGGACCTATCAATATCGATGTTCGGGGATCCTGATGACCCTCCCAAGGCACTGAGGGTCCTCTAGGGCCATGATAAACCCCTCGGAAAAGTTTGGGAAAAAATGACATTCGGGCCCTAGGAAGCCAAAAACGTGGGCTATAATCCACGGTTTTTTGGCTCCCGGGAGGCCTCGGAATGAAGGTGGATATTTTCGCACCACATCGCAAGGAACAACCCTAGGAAACATGGGAGACCAACGGGGACCGTTAACGGGTCCCTGATAGGCTTCTAAGGGCTTTTTTACGCAACACCAGTGTAAGTGCCCGAACACCGAATGTATGGGTGATATCGATGTTCGGGGATCTTGATAACCCTCCCGCAGAAACGATGGTGCTCTATGGTCATGATAAACCCCTCGGAGAAGTTTGGGCAAAAATGAAACCCGAGCCCCGGGAAACCGAAAACGTGGGCTATATAATCCACGTTTTTTTGGCTCCCAGGAGGCCCCAAAACGAAGAAGGATATTTTTGCACCACATCGCAAAGGACACCCTTAGGGGACATGGGAGGCCTACGAGGTCCGTTAGCGGGTCCCTGATAGGCTTATAAAGGCGTTTTTACGGAACACCAATTTAAGAGCCCGAACACCGAATGCATGGTTGATATCGAAGTTTGGGGATCCTGATGACCCTCCTGGGGCACCGAGGGTCCTCTAGGGTCATGATAGACCCCTCGGAGAAGTTTGAGAAAAAATGACATTCAGGCCCGGGAAGCCATAAACGTGGGCTATAATCACGATTTTTTGGCTCTCGGAGGCCCCAGAACGAAGGTGGATTTTTTCGCACCACATCGCAATGAGCACCCCTACGGAACACGGGAGGCCCCCGGGGACCGTTAACGGATCCCTGATAGGCTTCTAAGTGCTTTTTTACGGAACACCAATGTAAGTGCCCGAACACCGAATGCATGGGTGATATCGAAGTTCGGGGATCTTGATAACCCTCCGCACCATCAAGGGTCCTCTAAGGTCATGATAGACCCCTCGGAGAAGTTTTGGCAAAAATGACACCCAGGCCTTGGGAGCCGAAAACGTGGGCATATAATCCACGTTTTTTTGGCTCCCGGGAGGCCCCTGAACGAAGGTGTATATTTTCGCACCACATTTCAAGGCACATCCCTAGGGAACATGGGAGGCCCCCGGGGACCTTTAGCGGGTCCCTGATAGGGTTGTAAGGGCATTTTTACGGAACACCAATGTAAGGGCTCGAACACCGAATGCATGGGTGATATCGAAGTTCGGGGATCCTGATGACCCTCCCGGGGCACCGAGGGTCCTCGAGTGTCATGATAGAACCCTCGGAGAAGTTTGGGCAAAAATGACACCCGGGTCTCGAGAAGCCGAAAATGTGGGCTAATCCACGTTTTTTTGGCTCCCGGGAGGCCCTGAAACAAAGGTGGATAATTTTGCACCGCAAGGGACACCCTTATGGGACATGGGAGGCCCCCGGGGTCCGTTATCGGGTGATATGATGTTTGGGGATCCGAACACCAAAGCTTGGGTGATATCGATGTTTGGGGATCCTGATAACCCCCCTGGGCCACCAAGGGTGCTCTAGGGGCATTATAGACCCCACGGAGAAGTTTTGGTAAAAATGACACCCGAATCAAAGGTGGATATTTTCGCACCACATCGCAAGAGACACACCTATGGGACATAGGAGGCCCCTGGGGTAGATTGGTAGGCTTGGAATGGCCTTTTACGGGACATCGGAGACTAATCCATAGTTTTCTGGTACCGAGCATGGCTCCCACTACCCCGTGCCACCGAACCTAACCTTCCAACCCCTCTCTACTACTATTGTGAGGTCTCATAATTTTTTCCAGTTTTTTTAAAGTGATTTCTATTTTTTTTTCTATTTTCTTCAATTAAAAATTAAATTAAATATCTGCCTTGTGTTAAAAAAAAACAAACAAGATCGTAACTTAATAATATATAAAGTTTGAGGTGAAACTTTTGGAAAATAATTCTCCAAACTCTCAAAAAGCACAATATGAAAGTTATGCATTAGACATGTCTACTTCTGTCAGTACACTAAATCTTATATGACTCTTTAGGAGATACTTGTTCGAGAGAGTGCTTGTGAGCGAAGGAAAACAAGCGGCGTGACATGGTCGAGGCGCCTACCAGGCACCGAGTGGTGTCGAGTCATGCGCCATCATTGCATGACACCCACGACACCTCGGCTCAAGCACCGCCCCCCTACGACATAGGTGTCGCTGGAGACGGACGCGACACGACATGAAGCACCTTGTAGGCGCCGAGTAGTGTCAAGTCGAGACCACGGCAAACGGAACGTCGGAGGGATGTGATCTCCTTCGGGATGAACTCGTGGTTAAATGACACTCTTCATCTTCACATCCTGTAAGAAGCAAGGCCCGTCGTTAAATGACCCTCTTCAATCTTCCTATCAAGGCCTGCCTTCGTATACGTTCATGGGCTTCAAGAATTTACTTAGGAATACATACGATTGTCAAATGTCAAGTCACGTAAGTCTGTAACATAAAGTACACCTAGTAAATAAGCGTCATTCGAAAGCTAAAGTAAATAAGAGTTGCCCGTGTTATAATATTGTTCAATATTGTTCAATATTGTTCTACTTCTAAGTTCTACACCGCTTAGTTTTAAAGCTAACTCCTTTAAACCTTCCTTCTCATTCATCACATATAAATAGACGGTCACCTTAGAATTTAGCAACCATCCGTACGCCTTGATCAGAGAGGAACAAAAATTCATTCCAGTAAGTTTCATACTTCTAGTGCTTTGTTTTGTTTCTTCGGATTATTATTATTATGTGATAATGTGTGCGCGACCCTTTAATGACAGATTAACAATAGGATTAATCCCATTCTTTTGGTTTCATGTCCTTAATTATCATGATTTTTCAACTTTTTTTCTCCTGTGGGTGTGTCGTGTTCATGTTTTGCAATGTGTCAATTTCGTGTTGTTCTTAAACTGTGTCATAATTTGTACCATGCAAAGTCAGATAATTGCTTTATTATACCACAAATTGGACTAGTTGCGTAAAATACGGGTTATACATGGTCGTCTATCTCATGTAAGTTGGTGTGGTGAAAGATATAGCCAGCTCTAGTTTTCATGTGAATATGGTGTTTTTTTTGCTCGTCTTGTGAATATGTTGTTGGTTGACGAGTGATGGTTGCTTTCATCTTTCTGATTTTCAGTATTGTTTGAGTATGCTATGATTTTATTGCAAGGTATAGGACTTGGGTTCCACATTGATCTTATGGGGATTGATATTTGATTTCGGGTTTTTGTAGACTTATGGGATCTCACCCTTTGAGCTAGCGCTTGCGCTTGGCGTTGGACTCTCCCATAAGTTTGTATCAGAATATGTATAGAGGTGTAAAACAGTAAAAGTTGTAAATTTGGGTTTAAGGTCAACATTCTAAGCAACTCCAAACTCTGCTTGATCTTCTTAGTCTCAGAACTGCCTCTTAAACCAAGAAATTTGGGATTGTTGGTTTTTGTTCAACTGAAATTCTGTCAGTCTTTTAAAAAAGTTTCTGTTCTTTCTTTGTTTCATGTGTTTTGAAATATTCTTGTTTGCCTGTTTGTGATCCAAATTCCCTTACACAAGGAAATCACAATGACCACATTATAGATGTTCACCCTTTTGTACTTGTCATGTTTTTGGTACTTTCGTTGCTATGAGTTGGAATCTCTTCGTGTTCTATTTAACAATGATGATACTGTTTTATTTGACATATATGAAATAGTCTATTATAGACCTGGTTGAAAATCTTTTGAATATGTTCTTGACTTGCGTAATCTACTTTAGCATCAACATTTGGGGCATCAGCATTCAGCAGCAGCAATGTTCGAGTTTGGGGGCAGTAGTGCATCTTTTGTCGCACCAAATGTTCCGACTTTTGGCAGCAGCAACTATCCGGTGGCAAATAAAACTGTTGGTGCTCCAATGCCCAATTGTTGCTGTATTACAACAAACCCTCAAGTGAACCCTGAATTTGGAGGTAAGAAAACATTGCAGACCATCCCTATTTGAGATGCAGGATTCTTTTTGGGGTGCATATGTTTCTGACATGATCATTTGCCGGCTTTGTAATGTCTGTATAAGATGGTTCAGTTTCAATATTAGTTTTTATTTTATATTTTATGGGTGATACCGTGATAGCATTAATTGCTTCATTAGGTGAATTAATTCTAATGATGAGCCATGTATTTTTGTCTTGCTGGATATGTCAAGCAGTTTTCGGTCAGCCGGTTGTTAATAATAACCAACGCAGAGGGAGTCGCTCAGTTCCTTACAGTCCAAAATATGATCCCGAAATAAGTGTTCGTGTAGGAGCTTTAAGTGGCAAGCTTGCCTCAATATCAGCTATGCATGTTTACGAAGACAAAAGCCATGAAGAATTACGATTAGAGGATTACCAGCAGAGCAACGAAGGCAATCATTAATGCATTATTCTTTGTCTGGTTTTGTGCTTTGTTTTATTGTATGATCATAGGCTAGCTGGATTTCGCAACTAATGGAAAACCTTCACTTTGTGCATATCCACCTGTCTCAGGTTTCTTTTTCACCCCATCAGCCTCCAACACTCCAGCTCCATTTGCGACATCTTCATCGGTATTTAATGGTGAGTCCGTGGCATTAATCACATGATTTTTTAGCATTACTGCTTCGAAGTGGAAAAGTGAGAAAAATAAAACAGTCATTCAACCAGTTTTTTAAGAGTAATGGGATTATGCTTGGATAAATTAGAGAGTTTGATTAATGCCGATTTTCTTATCCACGTCATCTAATATCGGCTTGGCACCTAATGTTGTATTCAACAGGATGTTCTGTATGTAGAAACAAGGCCGGTTATGGAGATTCAAGGTCATGTTCTGATATACCAAGTGCTAACCAATTATCTGATGGTCTTCCTTCTTTTGGCGTGCGAAACTGTGAAGGCTTTAGATTTCCTTCCCTTCCAACATCAGGGGCATCAGCATCAGCATCAGAATCAGCATTTGGCTATAAAACCCCTTCTGCAACATTTGATGGTCTTTCTTCTTTTGGCGCACGAAACTGTGAAGGTTTTAGATTTCCTTTCCTTCCAACATCAGGGGCATCAGCATCACCATCAGAATCAGCATTTGGCTTTAAAAACCCTTCTGCAACATTTGATGGTCTTCCTTCTTTTGGTGCGCGAAACTGTGAAGGCTTTAGATTTCCTTCCCTTCCAACATCAGGGGCATCAGCATCAGAATCAGCATTTGGCTTTACAACTCCTTCTGCAAGATTTGGGGGCAGTAGCACATCTTTCCCTGCACTGAGTAAACCTTTTAGTTCCAACGTGGCATCCGATGCTCCAAAACCGAACTTTGGCTATACTACATTGAATGCTCAAGCGACCCCTTCATTTGGAGGTAAGAACTACTTTAAGACCAAATCATCACCTTGAAAATGGCATGTTTGTTCATGGGGCAAGAATTATTCTGACAAAATAAAATCCCCACTTTATAATGTCCTTAAAGGTGTGTTGGTTTTGGAGATAGTAATCCTAGCTTCTTTTTATCAATTTTCTTATAGGAGTGTTGAGATCTCATGTTTCTTCCAGCGTATTTGTTCTGACAAATTGAAGTATGATGCATCTTAATCTTATATTTTCTTGATCAGGGTTTAGTCAGTCTGTTGTCAATAACCAGTGCATGGGAAGTCGAATAGCTCCTTATTATCCAACACCTGATTCTAAAAATGCGATAAGTTCCAAACTTTTCTCAATATCAGCTATGCATGTTTACAAAGACAAGAGCCATGAAGAATTACGATCAGAGGATTATCAGCTGAGGAACATAGGTAATTCATTCACGTCTTGTTTCATGCATGCTTATGCACTGGTTATTGACAGGCTTATTTAAGTTGTTCTGTGTTAGCTTTCTCTTAGACTGGCTGGAGTTTCTCAACTAATGGAGAAGTTTTCATATCTGCAGGGAAGCCACCTACATCAGGCTTATTTTCCAGGCCTTCATTCTTCAGCGTCCCACCTCCAACATTTGGGACGTCTTCATGGAGACTTGGTGGTGAGTGCCTTACATTAAATTAATTGACTGTGCTAAAGAAAAAATAGATAATGCAGTGGTTATGGCTGACTGGATGTGGCAAGCTCGAAATTTGGCAAAGACGTTCCAGCTTTTTCTATTCAATTTCGTGGTTTAAATGTTCAGGACCTTGTAATATTTATGATAGGCGATTGAAGAATTTATTCTGTGGTTCCTCATGTCTAAGAGTGGGTTTCAATTAGTCTTGAAATGTACAGTATAGAGTATGTTTTCCTATATTCTTTTGATGACACATGCAACAGGACCAGGTTCAACTGCTCTTCCAAATCCTTTCAAATCAGATAACTTAAATGAGCAACCGTCTCCCGAAAGCAATCCATCCCGAGTAACCCATTCTTCAAAAAGTGATCTAATCAAATATTTGACAGAATGGCAATACCCAAGCACAGGTATTGATCTATTATACTTGGATATGCTGAATTGCGATGTTTTGCATTGTCTAAACTAGTGCTTATAGTTCTTTTGTAGAACACACACAAGCATCCTTTTGTATATTTGTCTCATTCCACTGCATTGCTATTTGTTTGTGCTCATGCTGATCCATCTCATTTGTTTACCTTTTCACTTCATCTGAGAGAATTTCCTTTCAAGGAAGGAGTTGGAGTTCTAAACTAGTGGATTCAGATTGATAGTCATCCCAACTGATTCTATATTTGCAGGATCTTCTAGTCCTATACCTCAAGATAAGCCTAGTCCTGAAAGTTCTACATACAGATGTTGCAACCAACCTAATTGTTTTGCTCAAACTACCCCAATGTGGACTAGTCCAACAGCTCATTGGTTAGGGGGTCCGCAAAATGGGTCCGCATTTCAAGGCAAAAGTGTAGGTTTCAACGGCCAGCCACAGTTTGGTGCTTCAACAATACCTGCATTCACAAATTACAGCCCCCATTTTTTTGCTCAAACTACCCCAATGTGGACTAGTCCAACAGCTCCTTGGTTAGGGGGTCCGCAAAATGGGTCCGAATTTCAAGGCAAAAGTGTAGGGTTGAACAGCCAGCCGCAGTTTGGTGCTTCTACAATACCTGCATTCACAAATTACAACACCCCTGCTGGTGTAGCATTTGGGAGTACTGGTTCGGGTTTTTCTGCTCACCCTGTCAGAGTTGAATCTGCATTCACAAACTGGAGTACCCCTTCTAGTGTAGCGTTTGGGAATACTGGTTCAGGTTTGGCTGCTCAACCCTTCAAAGCAAGGACTGCAGGTTTGAGTTCCCTGAATTTGCCCCTTATATTCCTTTGCAGCCTTTTGTGTATTTCTCAAATTATATTCTTATTCCTCCTTTTTTATGCTCATCATCTCATTTGTTTACCATTTCCTTCCTGAGAAGATTTTCGTTAAAGAATTGTGAACTGTTGATATTTTTGGTTGTCGAGATTGACAGTCTTCCAGCCTGTTCACTCTTTGCAGGACCTTCTAGTTCTGTTCCACGAGACAAAGATAGCACAATGTTCAGCCCAACAGCTCATTGGTTAGGGGCTCCACAAAATGGGTTTGGATCATATGTTAACCCTGCAATCTCAGGGGTATTTCAAGGCATAAGTGTAGGTTTCAATGGCCAGCAGCAAAATGGGACTTCTTCTGTGCCGTCATTTGCGAACTGGAATACTACCTCTGCTAGTGTAGCATTCGGGCCTACTAGTGGTTTAGGCTATCAGATTCCTGGGGATCCAAATACAGGTCCCTGTGGGTTTAATGAAACAAAGGCAGAACCATCAACTAAAACTGGATCTACAGTCAACATTGCTAACACTGTAGTGATCATCAGAGTAAGGTAAATGAGGATAGTGCCCCGAAAGGTCTCGAAAATATTGTCGAAAAGCTGGGTTTCAATCCATGGGCTAAAGTCCCGCTTTCGGAAACTAATGCTCTGGATTATCCTAGTGGATGCATTTTTTTTTGTGAAGAAGCAGAAAGTGATGCAGATATTATAGCACTTGCTGAATTTGCAGCCGAGCAACATAACGCGATGGAGAAGGTTAGACTTGGTCATGAAGACTATCCTTTTGATATATAAATTTCTGCTTTTAGTTTGATCCTTATTGCTAACAGTAGTTTATATGATGATACAGGACGGAAAAGTGGGTTTTGTAAGGGTGGTAGGGGCATGCTTGGAGGCAATTTCTGGAGGAAGGTACCACATAGTGCTTGAAGCAAAAGATGCTAATGCCAGCTATCTTTATGGAAATCCAAAGAGATACTATGCTTCTGTGTTGCGGCTTTCGAATCAACATAGCCATTTGACAGTGCTAGAGAAGTGGCTACCGGGGAAGAACTAAAGTTTGCTCTCACGTCTGATTTCAGCTGTCTGAATTTTCGCCCTTTCTATTTTGCTGATAGAGATATGTAGTTTTAAGAAAAGGAACAGAAGATGTTTGATTTAGCCGTTTTCTTGTGCTGATAGGTATATATTTATAAGTTCAAATTTTTGGATTATTTGTCTGGGAAATCTATTAAGATATGAAGAATAGATGTTTTCTAAAGACAATGCCTCATCCGTTTCTTTTATATTGAAACTTCTGTATGAAGCCAATTCCTTTTGATAGTCTGTCTAATGATTATTACCTGTGTTGCCACATTGGCGAGGCATCAAAGTTATGGATCGATGATTCGAAGTGATAGTCGTAAATGGTTGTGACCTTGAGCTGTATAGTTTACAACACAATGAATGGTGGATGTATCCCTCCCTCTGCATGTCCACTATAAATGTTGTCGCTTATTCTTCATGGAAACACTACAGCCACAGGTGATGTTCATTTGCTTAGATAGGCTATGTACGATTTCGAGGTGACTTCGGAATGCGACAGCTATATCTACATCCTAGGCTTAATCTTCTACTTTCTAACACGGTTAATTTGCCAGAGGAAGGCCCTGAAAAAAGATCAGATGGATCGCTTTGCAAAAGAGAATTGTGACGTGAATGGATTGCTTTCGCCTTTAGGGATGAACTTGCAGGTTTTGACTGTCTGAATAAAAACGAATGGTGAAAATCCTGAAACAACAGATTATATAGCTATGCAATGGTGAATATCCTGTCCGAATCAATGCTATGACAACTTAACAAACCAAATAAACAAGAAATTTAAAAGAAGGTTTTAACCTATGCTTGACTTGATAAATGGCTGAAAACCCTTTCAAATGCTTCATAGAATACAACAAAAACAAACCATTTACCTCCATGTTTCAATCTAAACCTTACATACGAACTGTTTTCATCCTTTCTTCAATCCTCACAGGTAAACCATCTTGCATTTTCGCCGTCACGTGGGGAACATAAACTGGCTCAAACCCTTCCTCCACTGCTGGAACCACCTTGAACCTCTCTAAAACACCAGCTACCACCCTCTTCATTTGCAAAAACGCCATCTCCTTCCCAAGGCAAACTCTAGGTCCAGCTTGAAAAACCGGATACGAGTACGGGTCTCGAGGCACAAACCTCCACTTCCCTTCACCTTCATTATCTTTCCCTCCTACTTCCAGCCACCTCTCTGGCTGATACTCAGCCCAATTAGGTCCCCATATTTTTTCCACTCTTCCCATTGCATAAGGGTTGTAAATCACTCTCATGCCCTTTTCTACCGGCGTTCCATCTGGCAAGATATCACTGGCCATAGCTTCTTTCATGTCATCTGGAACCGGTGGGTATAGCCTCATGCTCTCACATAGAGCCCCATGAGTATACATCATATCTTTAGCTTGTTCAAAACCAGAGGAATGCTCTGTTTTTTTGCTCTGTTTTTCCCTGTTCTTAATCTCTCTTATTATCTCTTCTTCTACTCGTTGGTTCTTATGAAGGAGCCAAAAGAACCATGTCAAAGCAGATGATGTGGTGTCTTTGCCAGCAAGTATGAAGCTTATAACGATATTGGTGACGAATTTCTCATCAGAGTGGCCTGATTTTAGAAACCTTGACAACAAATCCTCTGATTCACCTGAATTCTTCAATATGTCCTGTTTTTTTTGCCTGACAAGGGAGCTGGCAAACTCTCTGATTTCAACCACTGCTTCTTTAAGCTTCCTCTCAGACCCAATATTGAGAAGCCTACGGATTTTCCACACAATTGGGAAAAATGTTCTGAATCTCATGCTGCTGATCATCAGAGCTTCTTCAAAAGCAACTGCAAATTTAGCTTGTGGTAAAGAGGGTGACAAGTATTCTGGGTCATACCCAAAAGCAATCTTGCAAATGTTGTCAAATGCAAACCTTTGGAGTATGTCCTGGAGATCAAGGGCTGTTTGATTCTTGGCAGCATCAGATAAGATGGGAATGAGCCTACTCGCGCAATGATTTGGTGTTGAATTCATGGCTGGCAACCTGCCTTTGAAATTTCCAGGTTTCACCATCAACATTGAATATCCCATCACCTAGGAGATCCCTAAGAATGTCTTTTTGGTAAGGACCCTTTTGGTAGATTGAGAAGTGGGTCTTGAGGATGTGCTCCACCACAGCAGGATTAGCGGTCACAAAGATCCAGCGACCGAATGGCGGATGGATGGCGAAGGTGGAAGATGGGGAGGAGACTGCGAGATTTGAAAGCCATTGAAATCTCTCTTCCTTGTGCTGGTTGAAGGCAATCAAATGGCCAATTAGAGGATATGATTTGGGAAATTTGGCATTTGTAGACTGGGGTATCTTTGATGTTTGAGAGGATAAGACCTTGTTAATGGAGAGTAGGAGAAGCAATGGAAAAAGGATGAGCAATATTGCAGGTAACAACACGCCAAGCTCAAACATGTTTAAAGGAGGAGATGGTTGTTTGATATCTAGTTCAAGAACTATTTGAAAACAAGAAAGAAAATACTCCTAGTACAAAGAGAAGTTGATCAAAAAGTATATATAAAAAGAAAAATGACTATGTTGAGTTGACTCAGTAGTCAAACAATCAAAACACGAGGTCCAAGCACAAGACTCATTGATGACATTTCTGAATTTAAAGTAGAGATCATTTGCGGGTTCGGGCTGGACACGAGTCGGGTTTTAAATGAAAAAATTATTCAACGGGCCTAAAAATTGTTGTCCTTGTCCGCCATCAGGGTTCAAAATTGTTGTCATGGCCTGCCCTATAAACGGGCCGGGCTTGCCTATGGGCTAACGGGATTTTTAAAAAATAATTTTTAAATTAAATTTTAAGAGTTTTTCTTTGTTTGCGATAAATAAATTTACTATTAGTATGCAACCTAACTCCAAAATCAAGCATAATACTCCACATAATCATGATTTTGGTATTTTCTCATACAAAATAAGTCTTAACAACCCAAAAACAAACAAAAAAGCTCACAACTTTTTAAGTAAAAAATATTAAACGGGTTGGGCGGGCCCGCCCACGGGCCATTTTGTGTTGTCCTTATCCACCCATTTATTTAAACGGGCCGTGCTAAGCCCGCCCATTAAATAATTTTTTTTCAAAAATCTTGTCCATACCCACCCAATTTACGAGCCGAGAGGATCAGGCTTTTCGGGTCGTCCCGTCCATGATCAGCTCTAATTTAAAGTCCCACCAAAAAGAATGAATTTTGGAAACTTCCTAGGACAAAACTCCAACATCACCTTTTAGGCTTATAGAGAACACAATCACAGAGAGGCAAAGCTTGATAGTAAAGGTATTAGCATATTGATCTTCTCTTAGACATTTTAACAAACAGGTAGTGAGCATGAAGGAATAAAAGCTGACTTTAAAGATAGAGAACCTCTTTCTCAGACCATGAAAAAACGGAGCTAATGGTGAACAAAATTAGCACAAGGTGGCCACAAGAGAGCTAAAAGTACCAGCAATGCAATCAAGATGGAATGATGACAGAGAGTACTTATTGGAATTAAATGACTATTCCTTCTTTGAGTTTTAGTAGCTTTGGTTTGTGGCGGGTCTGAACTTTGTTTTTTATGGCTCGGGGGGGTCTATTATGGTCCTGAAAAACTCTTTGCTATTCTGGGAGGATTATTCAGATTCCCAAAATCCGATTTCACCCATGCTTTTTCGTGTTACGACCCTGACTCTTTTATCCCGTAAAACGCCCTTATAAACCTTACAGGGACCAGATCATCGACCCCAAAGGCCTATCATGTTCCCTAGGGATGTCCCCTGCGATGTGGTGCGAAAATATCCACATTTGTTCTAGGGCCTCCCAGAAGCCCAAAAAGTGTGGATTATATATAGCCTTCATTTTTGGCTTCCCGGGGCCCGGTTGTCATTTTCTCCCAAACTTCTCTGGGGGGTCTATCATGGCCCTAAAAAAGCCTCGGTGCCCCGGGAGGGTCATCCAGATCCCCAAACTCCGATTTCACCCATGCTTGAGGCTCCTAGACCCTTGCCATTTTATCCCGTAAAACGCCCTTATAAACCTAACAAGGACCAGATCATCGACCCCGAAGGCCTACCATGTCCCCTAAAGTGTCCCGTGCAATGTGGTGCAAAAATATCCACCTTTGTTCCGGGGCTCCCGGAAGCCCAGAAAACGTGGATTGTAGCCTTCATTTTTGGCTTCTCGGGGCCCGGTTGTCATTTTCTCCCAAACTTCTCAGGGGGGTCTATAATGGCCCCAAAGAACCCTCGGTGTCCCGGGAGGGTCACCTGGATCCCCAAACTCCGATTTCACCCATGCTTTCGGTGTTACAACCCTTGCCCTTTTATCCCGTAAAACGCCCTTATAAACCTAACAGAGAGCAGATCATCGACCCCGAACGCCTACCATGTCCCCTAGGGCTATCCCGTGCGATGTGATGCTAAAATATCTACCTTTGTTCCGGGGCCTCTCGGAAGCCCAGAAAACGTGGATTATAGCCTTCATTTTTTGCTTTCCGGGGCCCGGTTGTCATTTTCTCCCAAACTTCTCAGGGGGGTCTATCATGGCCCTAAAGAACCTTCGGTGCCCCTGGAGGGTCATCCAAATCCCCAAACTCCGATTTCACCCATGCTTTCGGTGTTACGACCCTTTCCCTTTTATCCCGTAAAATGCCCTTATAAACCTAACAGGGACCAGATCAACGACCCCGAAGGCCTACCATGTCCCCTAGGGGTGTCCCGTGGGATGTGATGCGAAAATATCTACCTTTGTTCCGGAGCTCCCAGAAGCTCAGAAAACGTGGATTATAGCCTTCATTTTTGGCTTCCGGGGGCCCGGTTGTCATTTTCTCCCAAACTTCTCTGGTTGGTCTATCATGGCCCTAAAGAACCCTTGGTGCCCTGGGAGGGTCATCTGGATCCCCAAGCTCCGATTTCACCCATGTTTAAGGCTCCTAGACCCTTGCCCTTTTATCCCGAAAAACGCCCTTATAAACCTACATGGACCAGATCATCCACCCCGAAGGCCTACCATGTCCCCTAGGGGTGTCCCGTGCGATGTGGTGCGAAAATATCCACATTTGTTCCAGGGCCTCCCGGAAGCCCAGAAAACGTGGATTATAACCTTCATTTTTGGCTTCCCAGGGCCCGGTTGTCATTTTCTCCCAAAACTTCTCTAAGGGGTCTATCATGGCCCTAAAGAAACTTCGGTGCCCCGGGAGGGTCATTTCGGATCCCTAAACTCCGACTTCACCCATGCTTGAGGCTCCTAGACCCTTGCCCTTTTATCCCGTGAAACGCCCTTATAAACCTTACAAGGACCAAATCATTGACCCTGAATGCCTACCATGTCCCCTAGGGGTGACCCGTGCGATGTAGTGCGAAAATATCCACCTTTGTTCCGGAGCCTCACGGAAGCCCAGAAAATGTGGATTGCCTTCATTTTTGGCTTCTCGGGGCCCGGTTGTCATTTTCTCCTAAATTTCTCTGGGGGTCTATCATGGCCCTAAAGAACCTTCGGTGCCTCTAGAGGGTCATCTGGATCCCCAAGCTCCGATTTCACCCATGGTTTCGGTGATACGACCCTTGCCCTTTTATCCCAAAAAACGCCTTATAAACCTAACAGAGACCAGATCATCGACTCTGAAGGCCTACCATGTCCCCTAGGGCCGTCCCGTTCGATGTGATGCGAAAATAACCACCTTTGTTCCGGTGCCTCTCCGAAGCCCAGAAAACGTGGATTTTAACCTTCATTTTTGGCTTCCCGGGGCCCGGTTGTCATTTTCTCCCAAATCTTCTCTGAGGGGTCTATCATGGCCCTAAAGAAACTTCGGTGCCCCGGGAGGGTCATTCGGACCCCCAAACTCCGATTTCACCCATGCTTGAGGCTCCTAGACCCTTGCCCTTTTATCCCGTAAAACCCCCTTATAAACCTAACAAGGACCAAATCATCGACCCTGAAGGCCTACCATGTCCCCTAGCGTTGTCCCGTGCGATGTGGTGCGAAAATATCCACCTTTGTTCCGGAGGCTCCCGGAAGCCCAGAAAATGTGGATTGCCTTCATTTTTGGCTTCTCGGGGCCCGGTTGTCATTTTCTCCTAAACTTCTCTGCGGGGTCTATCATGGCCCTAAAGAACCTTCGGTGCCTCAGGAGGGTCATCTGGATCCCCAAACTCCGATTTCATTCATGGTTTCGGTGATACGACCCTTGTCCTTTTATCCCGTAAAACGCCCTTATAAACCTAACAAAGACCAGATCATCGACTCCGAAGGCCTACCATGTCCCCTAGGGCTGTTCCGTTCGATGTGATTCGAAAATATCCACCTTTGTTCCGGGGCCTCTCGGAAGCCCAGAAAACGTGGATTATAGCCTTCATTTTTAGCTTCCCGAGGCCCGGTTGTCATTTTCTCCCAAACTTCTCAAGGGGGTATATCATGGCCCTAAAGAACCCACGGTGTCCCGGGAGGGTCATTCAGATCCCCAAACTCCGATTTCACTCATGCTTTCGGTGTTACGACTATTTCCCTTTTATCTCGTAAAACGCCCTTATAAACCTAACAAGGACCAGATCATAGATCCTGAAGGCCTACCATGTCCCCTAAGGGTGTCCCGTGCGATGTGGTGCGAAAATATCCACCTTTGTTCCGGGGCCTCACGGAAGCCCAGAACACGTGGATTATAGCCTTCATTTTTGGCTTACCGGGGCCCGGTTGTCATTTTCTCCCAAACTTCTCTGGGAGGTCTATCATGGCCCTAAAGAACCCTCGGTGCCCCGTGAGGGTCATCTGGATCCCCAAGCTCCGATTTCACCCATGCTTGAAGCCCCTAGACACTTGTCGTTTTATCCCGTCAAACGCCCTTATAAACCTAACAGAGACTTCATCATCAACCCTGAAGGCCTACCAAGTCCCCCAGGGGTGTCCCGTGCGGTGTGGTGCGAAAATATCCACCTTTGTTCCGGGAGCTCTCTAAAGCCCAGAAAATGTGGATTATAGCCTTCATTTTTGGCTTCCCGGGGTCCGGTTGTCGGTGCCCCAGGAGGGTCATCCGGATCCTCAAACTCCGATTTCACTCATGCTTGAGACTCCTTGTCCCTTGCCCTTTTATCCCGTCAAACGCCCTTATAAACCTACAAGGACCAGATCATCGATCCCGAAGGCCTACCATGTCCCCTAGGGGTGTCCCGTGCGATGTGGTGCGAAAATATCCACCTTTGTTCCGGGTCCTCCCGGAAGCCCAGAAAACGTGGATTATAGCCTTCTCTTTTTGTTTCCTGGGCCTCGGTTGTCATTTTCTCCCAAACTTCTCTGGGGAGTCTATCATGTCCCTAAAGAATCCTCGAAGCCCCGGAAGGGTCATCCGGATCCCCAAACTCCGATTTCACTCATGCTTGAGGCTCCTAGTCCCTTGCCCTTTTATCCCGTAAAACGCCTTTATAAACCTACAAGGACCAGATCATCGACCCCGAAGGCCTCCCATGTCCTCTATGGGTGCTCCGTGCGATATGGTGCGGAATATCCACATTTGTTCCGGGGCTTCCCGGAAGCCCAAAATACGTGGATTATATGCTTCATGTTTGGCTTCCAGTGGCCCGGTTGTCATTTTCTCCCAAAACTTCTCATGGTGGTCTATCATGGTCCTAAAGAACCCTCGGTGCCCTGGGAGGGTCATCCAGATCCCCAAACTCCGATTTCACCCATGCTTTCGGTGTTACGACCATTTCCCTTTTATACCGTAAAACGCCCTTATATACCTAACAAGGACCAGATAATCGACCCTGAAGGCCTACCATGTCCCCTAGGGGTGTCCCGTGCGTTGTGATGCGAAAATATCCACCTTTGTTCCGGGGCCTCCCGGAAGCCCAGAAAACGTGGATTATAGCCTTCATTTTTGGCTTCCCGGGGCCCGGTTGTCATTTTCTCCCAAACTTCTCTGGGAGGTCTATCATGGCTCTAAAGAACCATCGGTGCCTCGGGAGGGTTATCTGGATCCCCAAACTCCGATTTCACCCATGCTTGAGGCTCCTAGACCCTTGCCCTTTTATCCCGTAAAGCGCCCTTATAAACCTAACAGAGACTTCATCATCGACCCTGAACGCCTAGCAATTCCCCTAGGGGTGTCCCGTGCGGTGTGGTGCGAAAATATCCATATTTGTTCCAGGGCCTCCCTGAAGCACAGAAAACGTGGATTATAGCCTTCAATTTTGGCTTCCCGGGGCACGGTTGTCATTTTCTCCAAAACTTCTCTGGAGGTTCTATCATGGCCCTAAAGAACCCTTAGTGCCCTCGGAGGGTCATCCGGATTCCCAAACTCTAATTTCACCCATGCTTGAGGCTCCTAGACCCTTGACCTTTTATCCCGTAAAACGCCCTTATAAACCTAGCAGGGACCAGATCATCGACCCCGAAGGCCTACCATGTCCCCTAGGGGTGTCCCGTGCGATGTGGTGCGAAAATATCCACATTTGTTCCGGGCCCTCCTGGAAGCCCAAAAAACGTGGATTATAGCCTTCATTTTTAATTTCTTGGGCCTCGGTTGTCATTTTCTCCCAAACTTCTCTGGGGAGTCTATCATGGCCCTAAAGAACCCTCGGTGCCCCGGGAGGGTCATCCGGATCCCCAAACTCCGATTCCACTCATGCTTGAGGCTCCTAGTCCCTTGCCCTTTTATCCCGTAAAACGCCCTTATAAACCTACAAGGACCAGATCATCGACCCCGAAGGCCCACCATGTCCTCTATGGGTGTTCCGTGCGATGTGGTGCGGAAATATCCACCTTTGTTCCGCGGCCTCACGAAAGCCCAGAAAACGTGGATTTATTATAGCCTTCATTTTTGGCTTCCAGGGGCCCGGTTCTCATTTTCTCCCAAAACTTCTCCTAGGGGTCTATCATGGCCCAAAAGAACCCTCGGTGCTCCGAGAGAGTCATTCGGATCCCCAAACTCCGATTTCACCCATGCTTGAGGCTCCTAGACCCTTGCCCTTTTATTTCGTAAAACGCCATTTTAAACCTAACAAGGACCAGATCAACGACCCCGAATGCCTACCATGTCCCCTAGGGTTGTCCCGTGCGATATGGTGTGAAAATATCCACCTTTGTTCCGGGGCTTCCCGGAAGCCCAGAAAACGTGGATTATAGCCTTCATTTTTGGTTTCCCGTGGCTCAGTTGTCATTTTCTCCCAAACTTCTCTGGGGGGTCTATCATGGCCTTAAAGAACCCTCAGTGCCACGGGAGGGTTATCTGGATCCCCAAACTCCGATTTCACCCATGCTTTCGGTGTTACGACCCTTGCGCTTTATCCCGTAAAACACCCTTGTAAACCTAACCGAGACCAGATCATCGACCTTGAGGGCCTACCTTGTCCCCTAGGGGTGTCCCGTGCGATGTGATGCGAAAATATCCACCTTTGTTCCGGGGCCTCTCGGAAGCTCAGAAAACGTGGATTATATAGCCTTCATTTTTGGCTTCCCGACGCACGATTTTCATTTTCTCCCAAACTTCTCTGGGGGGTCTATCATGGCCCTAAAGAACCCTCAGTGCCCCTGGAGGGTTATCTGGATCCCCCAAACTCTGATTTCACCCATGCTTTCGGTGTTACGACCCTTGCCCTTTTATCCCGTAAAATGCCCTTATAAACCTAACCGAGACCAGATGATCGACCCGGAAGGCCTACCATGTCCCCTAGTGGTGTCCCGTGCGATGTGATGCAAAAATATCCACCTTTGTTCCGGGGCCTCTCGGAAGCCCAGAAAACGTGGATTGTAGCCTTCATTTTGGCTTCCCGAGGCCCGGTTGTCATTTTCTCCCAAACTTCTCTTTGGGGTCTATCATGGCCCGAAGGAACCCTCGGTGCCTCGGGAGGGTCATCCAAATCCCCAAACTCCGATTTCACCCATGCTTTCGGTTTTACGACCCTTTCCCTTTTATCCCGTAAAACGTCCTTATAAACCTAACAGGGACCAGATCATCGACCCTGAAGGCCTACCATGTCCCCTAGGGGTGTCCCGTGCGATGTGGTGCGAAAATATCCATCTTTGTTTCGGGGCCTCCCGGAAGCCTAGAAAACGTGGATTATAGCCTTCATTTTTGGCTTCTCGGGGCCCGCTTGTCATTTTCTCCCTAACTTCTCTGGGGGGGTCTATCATGGCCTTAAAGAACCCTCGGTGCCCCGGTAGGTTCATCTGGATCCCCATGCTCCGATTTCACCCATGCTTGAGGCTCTTAGACCCTTCTTTTATCCCGTAAAACGCCCTTATAAACCTAATAGAGACTTGATCATCGACCCCGAAGGCCTACCATGTCCCCTAGGGCTGTCCCGTGTGATGTGGTAGGAAAATATTCACCTTTGTTTCGGGACCTCCCGGAAGCCCAGAAAACGTGGATTATAGCCTTCATTTTTGGCTTCCCGTGGCCCAGTTGTCATTTTCTCCCAAACTTCTCTGGGAGATCTATCATGTCCTTAAAGAACCCTCGGTACCCTGGGAGGGTCATCCGGATCCCCAAACTCCGATTTCACACATGCTTTTGGTGCTAGGACCCTTGCACTTTTGTCCCATAAAACACCCTTACAAGCCTAACAGAGACCAGATAATCGATCCCGTAGGCCTACCATGTCCCCTAGGGGTGTCCCGTGTGATGTGGTGCAAAATTATCCACCTTTGTCCCGGTTGTCATTTTCTCCCAAACTTCTCTAGGGCGTCTATCATGGCCCTAGAGAAGCCTTGGTGCCACGAAAGGGTAATCTGGATCCCCAAACTCTAATTTCGCTCATGCTTTCGGTGTAACGACTTTTGCACTTATGTCCCGTAAAACTCCCTTACAAGCCTAACATAGACCAGATAACCGACCCCGGAGGCGCATCATGTCCCCTAGGGGTGTCCCATGCGATGGGGAGCAAAAATATCCACTTCTGTTTTGGGGCCTCTCAGAAGCCCAAAAAACGTGAATTATAGCCTTCATTTTCGGCTTATCGGGGCCCGGTTGTCAATTTTCCCCAAACTTATTTGGGAGGTCTATCATGGTCCTAGAAGACTCTCGGTGTCCTTGAAGGATCTTCTGAACCCCGAAACTCCGATTTCACCATTGATGGGATGATCAAATGGTTCCAAGGCGTGGTTTGGTGAGGCATGTTCATGAGTTTAATTCCTCATTCTCCACACCTTGGAACTACCGACTTCTAGAAACTAACTTGCCTCTTAAAGGTACCATGTTAACAGAATCTTTATTTGCATTAATTGTTTAATTAGTCTGATATGTACGCCGTTGAAAACGAGAGTCCGAATATGACGGAAGAGTGCCTAGATTGTATTCACTCGCACTTTGAAGAGCCAAAACAAAAAATGCATAACAGTTTAAAATCTGATCATTCAATTTCAAAAACAATATCAACAACAAATCCAACGGCTGGTTCATTGCAAACTAGTGTGAGGATAAACATCCCTGAGAAAAAGGGGATTAGAGACAATAGTCGGGGTTTCGCAGACTCTACAGTTCATTTTGTTCCAAGTAATGAGACTATCAGAGCCTTCTTTCTTTGTTTCAATCCAAACCTGCAGTGTAAGTGTTTATATCCTTTCTTCAATCCTCACCTGTAAACCACCTTGCATTTTCGCCGTCAAGTGGGGAACATAAACTGGCTCAAATCCTTCCTCAACTACTGGAACCACCTTGAACCTCTCTAAAACACCAGCTACCACCCTCTTCATTTGCAAAAAAGTCATCTCCTTCCCAAGGCAAACTCTAGGTCCAGCTTCAAAAACCGGTACGAGTATGGATCTCGAGGCACAAACCGCCACTTCCCCTCACCTTCATTGTCTTTCTCTTCCACTTCCAGCCACCTCTCTGGCTGATACTTATCCCAATTTGGCCCCCATATCTTTTCCACCCTCCCCATTGCGTAAGGGTGGTAAGTCACTCTCGTTCCCTTTTTCACCGGCGTTCCATCTGGCAAGATGTCATTGGCCATAGATTCTTTGCTGTCAGCTGAAACCGGTGGGCATAGCCTCATGCTCTCACATAGAGCTCCATGGGTGTAAACCATATCTTTAGCTTGTTCCAAAGCAGAGGAATGCTCTGTGTTTTTGGTCTGCTTTCTCCTACTCGTAATCTCTCTAACTATCTCTTCTTCTGCTCGTTGGTTTTTATGGAGGAGCCAGAAGAACCATGTCAAAGCAGATGAAGTGGTGTCTTTTCCAGCGAGTATGAAACTTATAACGATGTCAGTAACGAATATCTCATCAGAATGGCCAGATTTTAGAAACCTTGACAACAAATCTTCCGTTTCAAGTGAAGTGGATTCCTCTGAATTATTCAGTATCCACTGTTTTTTCTGTCTGACAAGGGAACTGGCAAATTCTCTGATCTCAACAACTGCTTCTTTAAGCTTCCTCTCAGAACCAATATTGAGAAGCCTACGGATTTTCCACACAATTGGGAAAAATGTTCTGAATCTCAAACTGCTGATCTTCACAGCTTCTTCAAAAGCTACTGCAAATTTCGCTTGTGGCAAAGAGGGTGACAAATATTCTGGGTCATACCCAAAAGCAATCTTGCAAATATTGTCAAATGCAAACCTCTGGAGTATGTCCTGGAAATCCAGGATAGTTCCATTCTTGGCAGCATCTGATAAGATGGGAATGAGCCTATCAGAGAGCTCAGAATCGACAACGGTTTCGACAAACTTTCGCAATGATTTGGTGTTGAATTCATGGCTGGCAACCTGCCTTTGAAATTTCCAGGTTGCACTATCAGCATTGAATATCCCATCACCTAGGAGGTCTCTTAGAATGTCATTTTGGTAAGGACCCTTTTGGTAGATTGGGAATTGGGTCTTGAGGATGTGCTCCACTATGGCAGGATCAGCGGTCATGATGTTCCGGCCACCGAATGGACGGTGGATGATGAAGGTGGAAGAAGGGGAGGAGACTATGAGGTTTGAAAGCCATTGGAATCTGTTTTCCTTGTGCTGGTAGAAGGCAATCAAGTGACCAATAAGAGGGTAAGATTTGGGAAATTTGGTATTTGTAGATTGAGAAATGTTTGTTGATTGAGAGGATAAGATACTGCTCAAAGAAAGAGAAGCAATGGAAAGAAGAGGAGCAATAATGCAGGTAACAACACGCCAAGCTCAAACATGTCTTCTGAATGGAAAAGGAAAGATGGTGACTTTGGTGAACAATCAAGTGGGTCTTTGAAGTTGGAAATTAGGAAATAAAGTTGTTTGTTTGAAAATAGCCAAGGAAGTGGGTTTGATATTTATAGGGGAAATGGAGATGGATGTTGACGTTTTTGTTCAAGTAGTAAGTACTCTATTTGGTAACCAGAAATAAAAAATAAAAGAAAAAAAAAAATTGTGGGAAGAAAACACAGACATCTTAACATTAAATAACTCATTTAAAAAGAGTCAAATGCCCACGTTGAGACCGCTAGTCAAACAATCTAAACCACTAGTACACTACGTCGGTACGTACGTCCATTCATTTATGCAATCATACATGCTTACGTAACACATACGTGTACGTATTGTATGTGGACAATGATACTTGTACAATGATTGTACATTACAAACTTTTTTTATGTGAGAGGAGTGACAAAAGTACCCTTGCTACTTGGGATTTCAGGGAGATATTTGTGGTAGAGTGAAAAAAAGGAAAGGAGAGAGATAGACACAAAAAAAAATTGTAATATACAATAATTGTACAAGATTCATTTTCCCTTTTTTCAAGTCTTTTTTTCTTTCCTTAACCTTATAGAGATGGAATGATTACAATCAAGCTTGTCCAAATCATTCAAGGATTTTAAGTTCATATAACACATGTCACTGAGGCATCAAAAAAAACTTAAAAAGTGAATTCAACCATAAAAATTACTATAAATCTCTTATACGGCGGTCTCAAGGTTTCTATAACCAAGTATTTGTATAAGGCGCCTCATTTTGAGGCCGCTTCATATAAAATTTTGTGTAAAAATTATTGTGTGTAAATAGTTCTCTCATGTAACGTGGAAGCCTGGGATAATCTATTTTACAAATAAAAAAGGAGAACCAAACCATGTATCAAGAAATCATTTGGGAACCAAAAGCAAAACTCCTACATAAGAACTTTTACACATTTCCAGTTTTCCACGAAAGAACTAAGAAGAAGTCAGAAAAGAGATGTGAACACGGACGAATGGCTCCATCGTCATCAATGACATTTACAAAACTAACATCGGCTAACACACTCTACTGATTTTTTTTTTATTTTTTTTATTTTTTTTATTTTTTTGAGAACCAATACATTCTACTGATTCTAGTCCGTCATCAATGACATTTCTCCCTTAGCTTGTCTACTTGCACTTTACTAATGGGATCTAAGAATTGCATACTAAATATAGTAACATACTAAGAAAATAATACTAGTAAGTTGTTCCTTACTTCCTTTGGGACGACTAAGGTATATTCAAATGGTTCATTTTCTTGTCCCATATTTTATGCTGTAGACTAGAATAACACCAACCAATAAGGGTGGTGGTCTAGTGGTTCCAAGCTTACTCCCAAGTGGTTTGGTAAGGCAAGGTCATGGGTTTGAATCTCCATTCCCCCCATGCCTTGTGTCTGCTGGCTTCTAGGAACTATACTAGCTCCTTGTTGGTGCTACGTTGACGGGGACAATGCTTGCGCTGGTTGTTCAGCTAGTCTAATATGTTCGCTATTGAACACTAGAGTCCGAACATTACGTAGCAAGGGGTGCCTCAGTCGCCATTCACTTGCAACCTTCCTTTTGTTTCGCAAAAAAAAAAAAAAAAAAAAAAAAAAAAAAAAAAAAAAAAAAAAAAAACTAGAATAACACCAGCAAATGTTTTACTTTGCTTTACATGTGACCATAAAGTCTGTGTCACTTCGAAATTAAGATACATTATCCTGGGCATTCGGCCACGGAATTGTTCCTAAATCCTATTTTTTGTAATTCATACAACATACAATTATGGCTTCTTACAACTCAAAAACTGTCAGTTCAGCTCAGGGAGTTCTCCTTTATTTTCTGGATATTGGTCAAGCCTCACGAGTCACAACCACAATGCAATAACATTCAACTAGCATTTCGTGTACGGGAAATACAAGAGAAGTAAATCGAATATGTATGTACAAGCAAGACATGAAGTACTGGGGGAAAAAGCTTCAGTCGATGGGCTCTTGTGGATTACATTTGATAAAAGATGACATCGGTCCAAATTTACATAGATGGCCGTAGCAAGGTGAACATTGGCGGACTGGAAACGACCTTGGGAAACATGGACATATTGGGAAAATGCACATCAATTTACAATCTGATCATTCAGTTATCCAAAAAATATCAAGAAATGCAGCGGCTGCTTCAATCCAAACAAGTGGGAGGATAAAATCCTTGAGAAAAGGGGGGGGGGGGGTGAGAGACAATAGCACAGGGTTTTGCAGACTTCTAAAGTTCATTTTTGTTTCAAGTATCGAGCTGATACCTTAATAAGAGCTTTCTTTGTGATAATCTGTCTCAGCATCTGTTGTCTGTTCATAGGTAATATGGCCTTCCCTCCCTCCAAGCCACTCATACCAACCAATGCTGGTTTTTAATCTTTCGACCCTTCCCTTCCAGCTCAGATCTGTTTCAATAATGAATAAGGTCAGTGTCCAAAAGTTGAAACTTGGGCTCCATTATAAATACATAGAATCAGGGCCATACAAGCTATTGTGACTTTTGTCCATAGATATCATTACATGGAATATAGTCATTAGAGCATTGACACAATATTAAGCTAGTGCCCAGGGTGGTTTAGCCAATCCATGGTCTGTGGATGAAAAGTTGAATGTCACTGGTCTAGATAACCCTTTTTCTTTGCTGTGCTGATGTTTTATTTTAAAATCTAACAGTTTTAATGTTGATAACATGTCTCAGCTTTATTTTAGATTTATGAAATGTGATCACATCACACTTGTGTTCTCGACAGATCAAGTCACTCCATAGATGAAACTTTTGTGTATGACTTGCAATCTAGTGCGGTCATGACCAGGGGACAATCAGTTCTTATTTTTCAGATGCTTGGCTAAATTCACTGAAACTGAGGAAAATGAGCAGCAGATTAGGTAAAACTATGATCTTGTTTGAGGTGTCAAAGCGATATAAAGAGAACATCCCAAAGAGTATTTCTAAGGTAGGGGTAGCTGCTACTGCTACTGCTACTTTTGAAGCTGCGTGCAAACTGCAAGTACAACAAAAAGGAACAAAAGGTTGTATGAAGTTGCGTGCTACTGCTACTTTTGAAGCTGCGTGCAAACTGCAAGTACAACAAAAAGGAACAAAAGGCTGTATGAAGTTCAGAATTTCTGAAGGCAGATTTGTGAGGCAGGTAATCTAGGGAATAATTGCAAAGCTGCGACCTAATCATAGTGAAAATATCACAGGGATTTCATCAGCCTCCACAATATTTAGTTGAGTTGGGATTCCTTTCAAGATTATAGTGTATTGATTGAGTGTTGCTCATTTTAAACCTGGTATGCTAGGTTCCTTTTGTAATTGTATATTTGCTGAAATTCCTTACGAACTGAACGTGTTCTGTTGGCCCATTTAAATATTCCGACAAACAGAAGACTATCTAAGTGAAAAGGCTGTAGAAGTAGAAGTATAAGAACCTAGGAACCGAACTGATCAGTAAAAGACTGGTAACTAGTTGATTAATCTTGCTTGTGCCATTAGTCTTTAACTATAATTAGCAGATGATTTCATCTGATCCTGAATAACGTCTCACCTTCGTTGTCAACAGTGCATCATAAATATCAGATATAAAGACCATGCAAACTTAAATGCGGGAAGAATAAAAACTAAACACAGAGGAGACGGAAGAGAATATAACCTGCAAGCTTCCAGAAATCGTAGGACATCTAAGCATGTCTAGTGGGGTATCATCTGATCTTCTATGACTCCTCAAAATCAATGCTTTCCCTGTTAGAAGTCACTGCATCCTCCAAATCCACATTTTCCCCAAGCATTTCTGAGTCCTCTGCAAAGTCTTCTGGATACTTTATCCTGTAGTAGTCAAGCTCTGCTTCTAAGTCTTGTAGTTCTTTCTCTTTTTCAGCGAGCAAATCATTAGCCTTTTCCAGTGCTTCCATATCATACTCTGCCTGCTCTTCCATCATCCTTAGATACTGAAGGGCCTCCATGTGAAGTGCAGCCTTCTCCTCCTGCAACTTGGTTATCATAGCCATTGCTTGATTCGCAGCGATGGAAGATGCACTCCTCTCTTCTTCTAGTTCTTTGTACAAGCTGTTAATGCAGTTCTTATCGCGTTCCACCTGTTGCCTCAACTTACTGATAAGATTATCGCCTTCTATTTCACCTGCGCTTCCTTCTACAGATTCAAGAGAGTGAGATCTTTTCATGGTGGGTGATTCTGGAAGCACTGGAGCTGCAATGGAACTAGGAGCGCCAGCTATATGCAGCCTATCAGCATGTCCATTCACCAATGGATTCTTCATGCACAATGAAGGATCAGCATGAAGGGTTGATAATGTCTTTGAAGTAGTTGGTTCTTCATTTGACCCAATACCATAGCAATCCCTTCTACCAAGATGGTCTGAGAGATTTACATCCTTCTTGCTGGGAACAAGATGTTCCGCATCAGTGACAGAACAACTACTTGGCATTGACCCAGCATCTTTCCTTGCAGGATCAGTCCCAGTGCCCTTCAAAGTTGCAGTGCTATTCAAATCAATAGATTCCCAATTATTCGTGGCAGATGTTTCTCCCATATCACCCTTTTCCCTCGTATCTATGCCTGGAAATTATGTTGCAAGAATAAATAAGCAGATCAAACAACAGACAAAATAATGGCACAACTAGCTGCACTTACATTTCTCTTTTGATACTCTAACGGGCAGTTGCATGCTTTTGGAAAGGGAGGTATTGTTGTGAAGAGCAACGTCAGAGAAACCAGAAGCACCGAACTTCTTTGAGAGAGAAACTCTATCAGCCTCATCTGCTGATACAGCAGGTGAAATCTCTGGAGCACTGGTTGAAAGAGGAATATCATCGAACGAAGTGAACTCAGGGAGACCGGGACTGGCTTTCTTTCGTATCTGTTGCCAGTTGGTTTCCCCAAAATTGAGCCTCACATCACCATTAGATATGAAAATTTTGGGAGTGGTCGTTTCACCAGTTTCAGGCTCAAGATCCAATTGCGTAAGATTGCTTGTGGTATGAGTTGATCTATCAACTAGCTCTGCAGGGATGAAGTCATCATACTGCCTTTTAGGCAGCAACTTGAAATCCTGTTGACATAGGTAGTCCTCAACATTTTTACGATCTTGGGGCACAATGATTGTTTCGTCATCATCAGAAAATAGGAAATCAGACTCAGAATCAGAAGTGATCTTCACCTCGGTATATCCTACATGAGACAAAGAATCATAATCCGCACGTCCTAGGAGAAGTGGAGTTGTTGACGCAGAGAATCGGTCCTTTCTCTTCTTCAAGCCCTCCTGACGGTTTAGACATCTACGTCCAGGTGATTTAGGCAAAGGAATATCGGGTTTAGAAACAGACCCAGATGGTTTTGACTGAACCAACTTCTGCAAATTTGGTCTAGATCTCCATGGCTTGGCACAACAAGAGCACAACCTCGTACTCAAAGAAGCAGGAACTGATTCCATACTAAGGGCTGTTTTCTGAAGACAATCCAATCCCAGTTTACCTACCAAAACTTTGCACATTTCTTGGCTTGACTCCTTTGCAGATGACAAAAGACATTGCTCGCACATTTCATGAGCATCAGCAAGCTTACCATGGTTGTGGCATGAGACCAAAGACGATATCTCTGATCTATGGTCACTGCACAGCAAATTTCTATAGAAGTCGGGTTTTTCGTTGCCCAGAACATGGTCAAGCCTTGAGCATAGTATGCAAGGTAATTGTAGTTCGCAATATTGAGCAAATTTGGTTGAAAAATACGAAAATGCTGCATCGAGTAGCAAAAGAAATAGCAATAACCACTCACACACTGCTGATTTTAACACTATGGTGAGGCCGCGTAGATTGCTTTCCACTTTCACTGGAAAGGTTCCTTTTGCAGCCATTTATTCTAAACTTGTTGTACAGGTTCTTAATATGAAGCAAACATTCCACTTGGGCAAACCAAAGGACAATGTAGCTTATCGAAACACCTTAAACTCCAATCCTTCCAGATCAAAATCGATAGGCCCATTCCAAATACAGACCCTAAAACCACCAAATATGCCAAAACTTATAATCCATAAACCAATCTTAAAAACTAATCACAGTTTTCATACACTTAACATATACAATCATATGACATAACCCCATTACCCCCACCTCAAAACAAGAAATTCACACCAAAACCCAATTCTAGGGAAGAAGTAAAAATCAAATAAACAATGCCCAGTTCCACAATTGACAACAAATATATCCCTATCACAAAATCATTGAAGAAAACCGTAGGTAACAAAAAAAAAATTACGAATACCTAACCCACAACCTATGACGATAATTTCAGAATGCTTGTATGTTTCTAATGCTCAGGGGTGTCGAAAAATGGAAGATTTCAGACAATGTGGATTACAATCACAAAAATTAAACTACAAAATGAGAGAATTGTCCAAAAGAAGCTATGATTCTGAGAGAAAACAATAAAGAATCAATGGAAGAGAGAGAGAGAGAGAGAGAGAGAGAGAGAGAGAGAGAGAGAGAGAGAGAGAAACCTGATGTGGAGCTTGAAGATGGATCGCGAAATAAGGGGGAGTGAAAGGGCAAAAGGTGAATGAAAAATTGGATTAAAAGTGAAGAACTTGTTCGATGATGATGATGATGATGATGATGATGATGATGATGATGATGATGATGATGGTGATGGTGTAGAATGACCAAGACATCCCTTTGGCTTTGGGCAATTGAATGATAATCGACTGACCGTTGAACCTCAACCAACTGTATTTGTGTTGCCCAAAAATAAGAACCAAAATAGATTACTGTATGAATTGAGGATTTATTTTCATTTTTGTGTATATTGGATCATCTTTGTTCCTTCGGGCCATTGCCTGATGTCCACTGCTTCCCGACCATCCAGTCTGGCCCGCTATGATATAACTCTGCGGCCCAACTTTGAACTTTTATTTTTGTTATACTACTCCCTCCGTCCCGGGTTTTTCCTTACGTTTTCCTTTTTTGAATGTTCCCCCCAATCTTCCTTATGTTACCTATTTCAGCAGTTTTTGAGTAACAAAAAGTCCACAATACCCTTGATTGTTCAATTAGTTTGGTTTCCTTGATAATTGGTCCATTTGCTTCCGTAAGAAAGAACCCGGAACGGAGAGAGTACTACATACTCAAGTGAATTGCACAATAGCCATAACCCCATAACCATAAGTGTTGGGGTAGTTTACTAGTTTGTGTTTACTTTAACGAACTCCAAGCAAAACCCTTTTGAGCAGCCCTGGCTTTAGTAGTAAATGTATAAAAACTGGACGCAAAAACTCATTTAAGATAATTTTATCCTGGGATAATTTGTTACATTTTAAAGAAAAGGTGATATCTTTTACCTTCACAATGGAAAACAATGACGAACTTTGAAAGTGTACAATAGCAAGTGACTTGCAGGTACAAGCAATTTCATGGGTTCGTTGAGTAAGATATGTTCTTGAAAGGAAAATAAGGGCAAAACAAAATAGCAGGAGATAGAAATTACAAAAAAGGAATTTGTATAGTGCTTCCAATAATAACAAAATTTTGATAATCAAATAAGAATTATAAACTATATCTTTTAAAACTTTTTTCAAGTCTCCCGCTCATTTTTGGGTCAATATACGCTTAATTTTATTTTTATTTTATCAGAACACTTAGAATTATTTTGCAGGTGTACGAATTATTTTGATAAATGAAGTACACCTCAAAACAAGAAACAATACTCAATGAACATCCTCCTCATCTTGACCTTGTCATATAGTGGATGACAATACAAGAAAGACGTGCAAGAATAGCATATACCAATTATTTAGGATATGCACATAAAATCTCATAAACCTCACCGATGGAAATTTTCGCATGTCAAATAAACCACAGAAGCTTTCATAACATCTTCACCAATCAAAAGTTGAATAGACTCTGGGAGTACATCTCCCAAAAACGATACACTACTACACACGGCTGCACATCCTTGAGCTCATGAGCTACTTTATAAGTAGCTCTACGCACATGACTCCACTTGACAGAAACGAAACTATCTACCAACTCTAAAATATCATCAACCAACAATTAAATTAAGAAAGGACTCCTTCGACTCTTCATAACGAAACTGCCTACAACTTTGACAGTCATATTGGTGTCATACATCCTTTCAACAGAAGCACATGTTTTGAAGAAGCAATGAAGACTTAACACGATCTCAGGTATGAATGAGGAAACATTTATGAGAAGAACGAATCCTTCTTTCTCAATGACCAGTGCAGGCAATCCATAGCCAGCAACGTGAGAGACAGCAAGGGCCAAGTACCTGTAAGTTAAAATACAGGAATGCTATAGGCTCCTGTATACATGGTAAAAAAAAAGGGACAGATACCATTGCGACCCAGTGATTAGGGGGTAAAATAACTACTGTATGAGGAATGTAAAATAAAGCATCAATTCTACCAAGTTTTGGTTTATCAATCATCAAAATGACTCGCTTCCTCCCTAGAATGCTTGAACATGCTAACACAAATTATTGTGAAGGAGATACAGGTTTAGATAGTCATCATTAATCTACCACATCATAATTTCAAGGATTATATATGATTATATCTGTTATGCAAAACTGAAGCACCATCCACGTATGGACTAACTAGTCCATACCAATAATCTTTAAAACTCGAAAGCAGTAGCACAATGTCAATGATAGGTTCTAGAAATCAGCAAATGAATCCGGAATCAGCAAATGAACTTATTTAAACAAAACTGTATTACCGCATATGGCCTTGAATTTCCCTTTTTCATGTCTTCTTGTCAGACTAGTCTAGAGATTGGTAGGACCACTTGACTGCATAAAGGCAAACTACCAGAAAAGCTGCTTGTAGAACAAGAATATAACTTAGGCTAGCAACCGTGTCAGATTAAAGTTTCTAAGATATCTCTAAGACTCTAACTACTTAAAACAGTAGTTGAATTAGATGCTTACTCAGTGTAGTAGATAATGATGGAGCCACCCCAATGGTGGAGATCCCAGGACAAGAAGCCAGTAAGCACAAAAAGGGAAACCAAACGATTGGCCAGGAGCTAACCTGGGTGATGACTGCGCAAGCAGCTCGTCCATAGTCTAGCGAGCTAACATGGTTTGTTTTTGCAGGAACCTCATCAATAGTGAGAGCATGTGTCTGCCTGTGGCCTGGGGATCAATAGGCTCTCCATACAAAGCTTTTCTTATCACTCCTCCTCGCAAGTGCACCTTGTTTTTCATTTTAAATAACATGGGTGTCCAAGCTTTGCTTGACTGCCCTGAAGTTGACGACCAGGAAAACCTCCAGTGGCCCTAACAGGACTCAAACCTGGGACCTCCTGGAATACTTCTCAGAGGTATTACCAACTGAGCTAACCAGGGACCTTCCGTCTTCCACATCATGTAAAGAAATCCAATGACTTCAATTCCAACAATGGCGAAACAAACACCATCACACCAGCAAACCGCAAGCACCATATATTATACCAATATTTGGTATCCAACACCCTTGAAAATGGGACTCTGTGCCCACTTCAAATTTCCAGAGACATGCTAGAATCGTCCAAATTGTAGTTAAGTCTTCCACTGGCAACCGCAAGCAAGGGGCTCTTCTGAGGTATGAGACGATCATTTTATTTGCTGCTAGATTACAGTTTCTGGTGCAAGTCTCCAAATTTTGCAGCTACTCGTTCCAGTTAGATCTAGATCAAAGACTGGACATCTACTCCATGATTCTTTGAGTACTATTACTTTATTCATTTATTAATCCGTTGGTGACGATAGAGATAGCCAACGCAGAAAAGGTTGGTTGGCCCATTGGCTCGCCAACCCTCATCATATCCCGATGATATTTTTAACGAAAATAATTATTGTGATCAACTAGCTAATTCTTATGTCTTTATCACTCTACTATCATGATTAATTGATTATGTGTCGATTACTTCTCAAGCACAATACTATGAAGGCTTCAAGAATTTCAAAAGTGGGGTTTATTACAATATTAACACATATAAAAGATACAGACAACTATTGCATGGACTCCTGTTCTATCCTAGCCAATAATGCCTTCATAGTTCTTAGGGTGATGAACAACCTCTTTGCTGCAGACCCCATTATAGCTGCCGACAGGATAAGCATAAACAAATACTCATATACAGCGCTATATAAGGTGGTGTTTCATAAATCACAAGATACACAGACATGTCGAAATGGTGCTGCATACAAAAGTGATCAAGATATGATGTCTAGCTATGTGACCATCCCTTATAAATGAAGTTAAAAATTTTGATAGATTTCAGAATTTATAACCAGAATGATCTTAATAAAACACACAAGGCAATTAAATGATAACCAGAATCATCATAAAAAGAAGCAATCACACAATCATGTACCTGATTTAGAGGTGCTAGCGCCCAAGCAGCAGCAAGCAGCCAAGCATGAACCTCGTAAAGACAAGGGAAAAACCACCTCAGCTGCACAAAAGCTGTTCCCCCTCAGCTTCAGGATAATCTCTTGGCTTAGCCCAAAAGTCGAGATGCAAAAACATTCCATATGAAGTATGCGAGCTTTTAGACTGCGGAATTTCAAAGCTCATACTCAGGTCCCCAAGAAAAAAAGAGATGAGCAGCGGAAATTACATATGTTATAATCGTAGACTTCGACCATACCTAAATTTTGTGAGGCTGAGGGGAACCAAAAATGAATTAATATAGACTTGGCTTAGCTATATATGCTATTCTTCAGGTCAACAAAATATTAATTCCTATAGATGAGCAGAGAAAAAAATAATTAGAAAAAACACAGAAATGAATGCCTGTATAGGAGTGTATAATTCAAAAGATGTTTCTTTTTTCTTTCTCGTTTTAAGAAATGATTGTGACCTGTGGCAATGTGGCTGGTTTTCAAATTCAACCCTAATCCTGTGGCCATGTGACAGAATAAATGAGGCAAGGATACAAGAATCAGATGATCATACCAAAAATCTGCAATTGATTTCATTCACCAAAATAAATGAGGCAAGGATATTGCACTAGATTGTTCCATCTCACTAAAAGCCAAATCAATAACACTGACAACAAAGCTAAGCTCAGAAAACGGATAAGCTTGTGATATAGTCACTCACTTTTGTTGTACAGCTATATCAATTAGAACTTCTGGAAGCAAAAGAGCAATTGCTCACAGTAAATATAAGGTTGGGGTCCCTGTAAAAAGCAACGAGAGAGATTAGGCCAGATGCGAGCCATGACAAAAACAAGAAGTAAGAGAATGCTCCAGGATTGTTACCTTTACCCACAAGCTTTCTAGCAAGGTACAGAAAAAACTTCTCAAAGTTATAATTGCTCTCAGAAGAAATCTTATAGTACTGAAGGCTCTTCATCCGGGTGAAATTTAACTTGAGTTGCTCTCATGGCCTTCCTATCTCTGACATCAACCTTGTATCCACAAAGAACAATGGGGATATCCTCACACCCTATGCATTATAGGGATCAGATTATGTGAGCTCCACATATCGCCATAAGAGTCCACAACAGTATACTCTAAACCATGACCATCTAATATGTTCGATCAAGACCTGCAGATGTCCGGTGCCATATAGGCACATTCTGGCATGTCATTCACACAGTAACATCAAACATCATATGTAATAGCACACTGCCCATGAATACTGACAAGGAAACAGATATTATCAAAGATCATGTCATTTCCTATAAGCAGCATTCACTTGGTTTAAGTATTAATCACTTACTTTAACTTTTTTAGACTACAAATGGTTATTCAGATCGTTTCCCTTGTGAAATAAATGGCAAAACATAAAACAATAAAAGGAACAAATGCTGGAATATACAAATAACGAACGATGTTATTAATGCCACTATATAAAGATAGTGGTAGGAGTGTAGTACTAGGCGTTAATAAAACTCTTCACCATAACTCTTCTACTGACTTGGCTACGACCATTAAACTTCTAGATGCTCCAAGATATTAACAATACTAGGCTATTCATTATCATCTATAATTTTCTAACTGATATAGTCTTAGTAAAAATTAGTTTTTTTTCCTTCTTTTATGGAAATATTACTTCACTAGTTATTTCGAAATAACATCAACATTGTGTTTTGAGTGTTCCAATAATTATGATCATTTTCCTTTGAAACTCGAGTGTATGAACTCAAAGACAAAACATCAATCACACAATTGCAAAGCACTATAAAAAAACATGTAACATGTTCAACATGGCTTTTACTTACTAGGTTTTTTTTTTTTTCTGAAGTGTGGCTTTTACTTGCTAGTTACTAGTAACCATCGAGATCATTCCCCTCTCAAAAAAAAAGAAAAAAAGTAACCATCGAGATCATCCAAATCTCTTTTAAGCAACAGTTGAATCGAATCAAAGGTTTCAGAAGTCTATGATATAGTTACTTACTTTCCTTGTTCAGCAGTTTGGCCAAATCAACAGGACCTCCTGGAGGCAAAAGAGTATGTTTTCCCAATACATAAGGTCTGGATCCCTGCAAAAATTAAACAAGATGGAGGCACTAGGCAGCTGAGAATCATGACAAGGAACAACAAAGTAAAAGAAATAGAGAGTGCTCTAACATAGTTACCCGACAATCTCTATTTCTATAAAGTTTCTCAAAGTTGTTGTTGCTCTAGGCAAGTACTGACAGTTCTTCTTCCTGTGAAATGTCACATAATTCTTCACCTCCCTGTTTTTGACACCAACATAACCTTTTTTGCACAGAACAATGGGAGCGTTCTCACACACCTTATGCAATAATCAGATCATATCATGAGCTACACATAGACAAAGCAAAAAAAAAAGAGTTCACAACAGTTTACCCTAAAGGCCTAAGCCGGTAGCAGCAATGCCTCGATCAAACTGCACACGCTCTGCTCTTTCAGGGTATAGGACTTCCATGTTCCTGAGGTAAGTGACAAACACAGTATCACATAAAGCCCATTAAAGTAAACAAGCAATGACATTCTAATACAGTTACACCTTCACTCAGGTCATAGCAACAATGGACTTCAAGCTGAACACTTTACATATTATATGCTATCGGTTTCCTGATTTTCCTCGATACATAATGCTTCTTAACTTATCACCCTGAACTTTACAATGTCAAAAAGTTAACAAGATGTTGCTTTTCATAGTTTCTTTCTTTATTTAATTGCTATTCTGAAGCCGTTGTTCTGTCAATGGGGTTTCTTGAGCAGCGGAAAATTGCAATAATGTACCAATATAGAAAGAAAACCACATAAAAGATACGAATCATGAAGTGACCTCTCAAACCTGAAATCTAAGCTACAATTCCCATACCCTAAACCCTGCCCCTAAGGGCCTAACCTAGCAAAAATGAAGGCAGCAATCAATCATCAACTATCAAGTGATAACTTCCATTTCCATTCCTTTTATTTTAATTTGATGCCATCCGTTTACCGATTAAGTAAGGTTCCACTAAAAGTGCGGGCATTTATGTCGATAAAGTAACCATTGAAGCTTCAAAGTAGAATGAAAATCATCCCAAAAGAACATCAACAATAACCGATACCTTCCCCAATCCAAAAAAAACAGTAAACCACTCCACTCCCACATAGCAAGCCCCACTAATTCAAAAAGTCGGTACCTTTTCAGAAAACCATTTATCATTCCTCCGAAAACAAGTCAAATTATGTCAACACTACTAAAAAGAAAAAGACACGACACAAACCCTTTAAACCCTATTGAAAATAAACTCCAAAGTGGTCATCACATCAACACAGTGAAAAAATCAGTGTACAATGAAAAAGCATCATTACACAACAATTATCCAATTTCCAATAGATAGAGCAATGAATATTGAACTCCAAACACACACAAAATCCAACGAATGATAAGAGTAGAGGGTACATACAACTTCAATTTCCCACTTAGATGTTCAGCACATAATGCCTGCAAAAATTAAAACCCTGCTATCAATAATCAAACCACCAAGCCCCCCAAATCTTTAATGGAAAATGCAATAATAAAAGCTCTATAAGACATTACTTAGCTTAATTACCTAGGAGGCGCAAGCAGTTCCCATACAACCTGGAGATCATGTTGTCCTTGATCCGGTTGATCATCCCCGCTTATCTGCAGCTTCACCATAGAAGTCATAGAATCCTTCAACCTGCTCCTAGCGTGCAACTCGAAGGCCTTCCACCTCCCAGTTTGACATCCTGTACTCACCCGGACTATATTGTGCCAGACACTCTGCTCATTCACGAAATAAGATTGTCATGTTCCTGAGTAAGTGAGTGGTGACAAACACAGCATCAGATAAAAGCCCATTATAATAAACAAGCACATATTTACCAACATAACCACACCTTCACTCATGTCATGGAAACAACGGATTTAGGCTGAACATATTACAAGTCGTATGCTGTTGGTTTCCTAGCCAAACCAAACTTATCACCCTGAACTTTCCATATGTTCAATAATCAACATAATATAACTTTTTCTTCCCTTATTTATTTCTTTGTTATCCTCAAACAGCTGATTCCTTTATTAAAATAAATGAGTTTCATGTTTATTTGAGGTAACAGGGAGCGCCATGGAAGTTGGATAAACAAAATAAAATACAAGTCACTACTACAAACTCTGCTCTTTTAGGATATAGGACTGTTCCTGAGTTGAGTGACAAACACAACATCAGATAAAAGCCCAATAAAGTAAACAAGCAATGATATTCTAATATAAATACACCTTCACTCATGCGATAGCAACAATCGACTTAAGGCTGAACTTTACAAGCCATTTGCAATTGGTTTCCTAGATACATAGTGTTTCCTAACTTTTCATCCTGAACTTTCCATTGTCAACACTCAACAAGTCAACCAGGCAACGGCAGTTTTCATACGTTATTTATTTATTTAATTCTGAAACAGTTGAATATGTCAATGGGGTTTCTTTTGCAACAGAAAATTGCACTAATGTCCGATATAGAAAGAAAACCACACAAAAGATATGGATCATGAAGCGACCTCTCAAACCTGACAACTAACCTTCAGATTCACATACCCAAACTCTGCGCCTAACATAACACGAAATGCAGCAATTAATTGTCAAATTATCAAGTGAAACTCCCATTTCCACTCCGTTTAGATTGATGTCATTCTTTTGCAGTTTCACATTTCAAAAGTAACCAATGAAGCTTCAAAGTGGAATGAAAATCATCCTAAAAGAAATATCTACAATCATCAATACCAACCCCAAACCAAAAAAACTAACATACATTCCACTTCCACTTAAATAAACTCCAAAACATTTTCAATAAACCATTTATCATTCCTCCAAAAGCAAAATCCAACTATATTACCACTGCTAAAAAGAGAAAAATACAAAACACAAATCCCTTAAACCCCAATTGAAAAAAAACTCCCAGCTGACTTGCATCAACAAGTGAAAAATCAATGAAAAGGCAATCATTGCATCAAATAATATACGCAACAAAAATTATTCAATGGAGAGAGGAATGAAGACTGATATCCAACCATAGAAAGAATCCAACAAATAATGAGAGTAGAGGGTACCATACTAAATTACTAATTACACACAACTTCAAGTTCCCATTTAGATGCTCAGCACATGATGCCTACAAAAATTACAACACTTCTATCAAAAATCAAACCACCAGACCCCCATTAACCTTAATTCAAAACAAAAGTCCCAACATAATTACTTAGCTTACTTACCTAGGAGGCACAAGCAGTTCTCCTACAACCTGGAGATCACCTTGTCCATGTCCTTGTCCTGATTGCTCATCCCCACCCTCTTTTACTTGCATATTCACCAAAGCAGTCACCGACTCCTTCAGCCGTTCTCAGCGTGCAATTCAGCCACCTGCCACCGGGAGAGTGTATCAGCGTTTATTTTGTGCCAGACAGTCGACACTCTGTCTTTTACAATACAGGATTGCCCTGTTCCTGAGTAGTGACAAACGCAGTATCAAATAAAAGCCAAATAAATTACATAAAATAAAGAAAGCACAGATATGCTAACATGACCACACTTTCACTCATTTCATAACAACAATGGACTTCAGGCTGCTAAACCTTTCGTATAAGTCATATGATGCTGGTTTTCACTCTGAACTTTCCAATGTCCAAAATTCACCAGGATAAGACATTTTCATATTTTCTTTCTTTCTTTGCTATTCTTAAACAGTTCATTCCGTTTCTGTAAATGGGTTATGTTATAGCATATCAAAAACAGAAAATTGCAAAAATGTACCGATATAGAAAGAAAAAGAAAAACCAATATACTTGTGTGTTGTGTCAACCTGAGATAATAAATAAATAAGCTCCATGAAAATTGGAGAAACAAAAGAATATGCAAGTCACTACTAACTACAGTGCAACAACAATGAATTCAAAAAGAAAAAGGGTACCAACATAAAAAGAAAACCACACAAAACAACCACTAAACTTGTGTCGATTTGAGATACCAGAAAAAGTGTCATTGCAGTTGGAGAGACAAAATAAAAATACAAGTCACTACTAAAATTTACAGGCAACAACGAATTAGAAAAGACGGGGGAGAATTAACAAGCATCATCGTCATCTCCCTCAAACAGGGGTGAAACTAGGGCAAATGCCAGCCACGATTGTCAGTTTGGAGTTTCCTTTCAATTGAGTTTTAAGGGTAGTAACTGAAGGAGAAACAAAATGTGCAGTCAATATAAAAGAACCACATAGTACCAAAATGCACAAGTTTAACTTCACAATTTGCATCAATATTCAAACAGCTTGGGCAGCACTAATGGACATGACCTAATATTTTAACTCTAAGTGAGATGTATTAGCCTACAAATGTTCTAAGCACATGAGGAAAGTGCCAACTTGGACACGCTGAGATCTTGACATCCAAATTTGCCATGAAACCACAATTATGATATGATCAAACAATAACAGCCAACGAATTATGAATATATGTGGAAACATTCCATCCATTCCAAGGAGTGCCCAAAAGTATATGATACAGTAGTTGACAAAATAACAGCTGAAGGATTTGGAAAATCACATTAAAAGGATAAATTAAACTAAGAGACATCCATAATTCGGACTTTTTTTGTTCAAACACCCTTCAACTTAGAGTGATAGCATAACAAGCAGGGATAGAACAAATGAGACACTGATTTGTGGAGAAACAGAATAAAATACTAGTCACTACTAAAATTTGGAGAAACAGGATTAAATACATGTCACTACTAAAATTTACAGTGAAACAACAATGAATTGAAAAAGAGAAGGGGAGAATTAACAAGTACCTGTACCATCGTCATCTTCCTCGAACAGGAGTAAAACCAGGGCAAATGGCAACCATGACTGTCAGTTTGGAGTTTCCTTCCAATTGGGTTTAAGGGTAGTAACTGAAGGAGAAACAAAATGTGCAGTCAATATAAAAGAACCACATAGTATCAAAATGCATAAGTTTAAGTTTACAATTTGCATCAATATTCAAACAGCTTAAGGCAGCACTAATGTTTGTGGCCTAATATGTTAACTCTAAATGAGATGTATTAGCCTACAAATGTTCTAATCACATGAGGAAAGTGCCAACCTCGAGATGCTGAGACCTTGACATCCAAAATTGCCATGAAACCACAATTATGATGTGATCAAGTAATAACAGCCAACGAATAATGAATGCATGTGGAAACATTACATCAAAGGAGTGCCCAAAAGTATATCATACATCAGTTGAGTTCACAAAATAACAGCTGACGGATATGGAAAATAACATTAAAAGGAGTAACCGAGAGACATCCATAATTAGGACTTTTTTGGTCAAACACCCTTCAACTTATAGTGAAAACATAACAAGCACGGACTAAACGATAATTAGTACATTAGACTTTAAGAAGTGGCCACTGATTTTATTCTACTACATCACAGCAATCTCAGAAAAAAAAAAGGAAAAAAGGACAAAACAAGCAACTTCTTGATTGAACAAATGAGAACAAACAAATGAGACGTAGTTATATCTAGGTTTTCTAATCTTGATTTTCTGTCAAATTTAATGTTATATCAAATTCAAAAATTCTATGTTTCACATGCATCAAATATTAATTTAAAGAGATAAAATAGTACTAGAGTGAAATAAATGCTGTTGTTGACAAAATCACAATGACGTTTTGACCACTGCAAGAATTTGAGGTTGTCCAGAGGCCTCCCCTTAATGAGCTTATACACCTCTGTGTTCTAATCAACAAAAGAAAACATCAACTTAATTTCTGAATCAACTAATTACGAGTCAAAGAGAGAGAAACCTATGTGATTCTGAGCTGAAGGAACTTTGTAGTTCTGAATCAGACCGTACTCGTTTTGGCGTCAAAATTCACCTTGTGCATCGCCACAATCCCATGATGCGACACATCCACGAACTGCTACAGAACATACCTGATTCGCGAGAAAATCAAGCATTTTGACGAAATTTGACATCATGAAGTAGAAATTAATTGACAGAAATCTTAAATGGAGCGAGAGATAGAGATTACCGATAAAGAAATTAGGGTTTCATTCGCAAAATTGCAAAAACGGGTTTCACTTCGAAACATATTGCAACACCTCAGAACAAATTGGAAAAATTAAGCAATACATATTGCAACACCTCAAAACAAAATGGAAAAAAGAGGAAGGAATTAATAATAACCATTCTCATCTACCTCGAACAGATGTGGAACTAGGGCACCCGGAAGCCAAAGTTTATGCAAATGAACAATATATTGAAATTACGTTAGAACCATTCTAGGAAGTGGTGTCCTATTACAATAGTTAAAAAGGCTATTACAGTAATAATAACCATTCTCATCTACCTCGAACAGATGTGGAACTAGGTCACCCGGAAGCCAAAGTTGTTTCGCTTGCCATCGCCAAATGTTAAGGTTTATCAGATTAGGGTTTTCGGTTTCGAAATTAGGGTTTGTATGTGAGAAATTAGGGTTTGTCAAAATTTGTGATCGATCAGTGGGGATTCGGGGGAAGAGAGAAACCAATCGAATTAATTTGAGAGAGAGAGAGAGATGAAAGCGTGCAAATATTGAGAGGACATTTGATTTGATTGATCGAATTGGTGTATTATGGTGTATGTTTGGAATGGCGGTGGTACTGTGAAAAGGGCGGGGGTTCTAATTCTCAACGGATCTTTTTTTTTTTCTATCCCGCTGGCGATTTAACAACAATCTTCAGATGACAGTTGTCGGTAAAACTTCATTCGGTAATTCCGAGTTTGGGCCAATTGGAATAATGAGAGTTTGTGACTGGACCTGGCCCACGAATCGTGTCCATTTGACCCGAATTTTCTTTTTTGAAATTTAACATTGTTAAATAGCTACCTGGTAATGCCCTCATAAAATGACAAATTGCAAAATTTAGAAAATGTTTTATGAATAAAATATGAAAATTGTTTTTGAATGGATATGATTTTTTTTAATAAAATAACTTTTATTACCATAGTCCGATCCTACTATACTTTTCAGCCGAAATTATTTTAGAAATATGTTAATTAATTATGTATATCCGAAAAAACCACACTCATTGATCAACTTCACCAAATTAGTTTTCATTCCTTTCTCACAACGCAATTTTCTTTTACACCCAAAAAAAAAACAACGCAATTTATAGAATGGACTATTTCCAAACTATATTTACAAATTACACCATGAAAGAGAGTGAGAAAACAATAAGAAAGGGACTAGGAATGAAACCTTTAGTTTTAAAACAATGACAATATACAACCCTAGGCCTCCCAAATCCTTCAAGAAAAACGCCAAATTACCAAATAAGTGTATTTAGTAACCCCATTCTACCTAGACCTGACAATGGGCCGATCAGGTCGAATTCGGGCCGATCAGGTCGAATTCGGGCCGGTTAGGTCGAATTCGGGTCAGGTTAAATACGAGTCAGGTAAAATACAGGTCGGGTTAAATACGGATCGCATACATCAGGTCATGATACCCAACGGATTTGATAAATGTTATCTCACAACTTTTGGGTTCCAATCAAGTTCGGATAGGATCATTTCAGTCTCGGGTCAAAACGAATCGGGTCATTTTGAGTTTGAACCTTTTCAGATCGGGTATGTGGCGGGTTGGGTGTTTTTGGCGACTAATTCTACCACATAAGTATATTTAAAACTTCAGTGTCATATAGTATAAATTAACACTTCAGTGCGGATGAGTCCAAAATCTCGTTGCCAACAACTATAATACTTTTTTTCATTCGGACTTTTCTTGTTTATCTTAACCATTTTCATTTGTTTTTTTCTATCAACAGAAATCTTCACTTGTCTTTTTTATTCCTATCACCAAAAATCTTCACAAGTTACTCTGTGTCTTTTGGCCATAACCTGTAATTTTTCCTTGTCAAAACAACATAGATTTGTGCCACACAATTTGGTTTACGAATTAACAAAGAACAATTTGGTGTTAACCATTTAACCAACTTGTGGCAACCCATTGGCTCAATTGTTACATCTCATTCTCATCCGTCTTTTCTTTTCTTTCATTCCCTGCTTTAAACTCACTATTTCTCTTTCGGATTCGTAGTACACTTCGAATTCCCCTGAAGATGCTCTCGGGCCCAGTAGCTTCAGGTCTTTGAAAGTGCTTGCCAACATTGTTGGCCCAGGAGTCACTGGCCTATAGAGTTCCTCTGTTGTAGCCCCTGCTGCCTTTCAGAATGATTGTCCTCATTGACATTTCACTCACCACAATGAGAAGGTCGAAAATGAACAAATACTGAGAGCAAGGTTGAAATGAACCAAATGTTAAAATACTAAACATGTATGACTATCAATTTGAAACTGATCAAAGTAGAAAGTAAGACAAATGCCGAGGTCATCAAGTTTAGTAGCAAGTACGTACATCTTGTCACTTGAAGCCACTGGTTTCGTTACATGATATAGTTGGTGTGCCATTCACAGCAGACGAGGTGAAGACTATGGCAGCTGAGATTGAGGTGGTCGATGGGCCAACAAGGAAGGAGATGTATACACGCCCAGGTAAGCCAAGTGACCGTTATCCTCGACTCTATAAGCAGGTAGCCCGGCCTGCACGGCCTGCAAATGGAGGGGCATATCCTCCATATCCGAGTCTCATCAGTCATTACCCAGGTATTTGAAGTCTTCCTAATAATCCTATTGGAAACTTCCGAATATTGCTATGAACATCAAGATCTATACCAAGTTCTTAGTATTCTAATTCTAAGTGCTTTCAGGCTAAGGTATAAGGCCAAACCATGTTTTGTCTCTTATAACTGGCTCCCATGACCTTCCTGCTGGTGTTTTGATAGCATTTACTTACGTTGTTCAACATAAAGCCCATTATTAATGGTTTTCTTTTTCTCCACTGTCAGGAAATTAAATTTTTGCGCATAGTTTCCTCTTGATTTTGGTCCTAGACTCCAGATGAATTTTCTCCCAGTAATGGGATGTCATTTTTCCACATTTTCCTCTAGATTGTGACCCTAGATTCAAGATCGGCTGCATTTTAATCCTTACTTCATTGGTAGCAATGCCCAAAATGCTCTATGACGGTGCTGTTGAGTATGGAGATGGTACACCAGCAACAAAATCACAGGTAATCTTTACTTCTTTTATCATGTAATATGGTCATGTCTTTAGGTGTTATGGAACATAATGGTGGAACATATTTGACATAGGCTGCTGAGCCGGAGATGGGAGAACGAAACTAGTAAGCTGGTTTACAAATTTAAAAAACAGACATAACTTTATAATACCTGATCTTCAGGATGCCATTGACTTTATTCTTCTGACAGAAGTGCAGATGGAATTTTAGTGAATTTTTGTGCTCTCCCTTGCCCAGCTCCAAGCCGCTTACTACCGACGCCTGTAATGGTCATTGGTCAGTGTACAAGTCCCAGGGAGACTGGTCGTCAATGTTGTCAATTGTAGAGTAAAAATTTCGCAGCAGATAACTGGTTATTGTCAATCAACTGTTTATCACTTACAGTTGGGATATTCGCACGCAGAATACTGCTGTAAATATTGTAATAAAGCAAGTAGTTAGGTTGTGAAGAGAGATACTAGTATAGCAATAGAATACCCCAGAAAATAGCTGTTCATGAGTCACGATCTTCCTTGCTACTTGTCAAAAAGCTGATGAATATCTAAGACTTGGAAAATCCTAACTAAACCCAAACCAACTCAAGAAAAATAGGGTCATTGATAAAATCTTCAGCAAGAAATATGTTTGAAGTTTTAATGTTCCGTAGAATGATTACAAAGACATGAGAATAATTTGAGCAGTTACAAATGCAACTAGAGTAATTCCATATCCAGAGAGCTTACAATTTACAACTAGAACTAAGACAAGAGATATCAACTGAAAAGTTAGTTGCTTCAAGTAAAATATATCAGGGGATAATCAACACCAGCCAATTTCAAGTTTTACAAGGCAAGTAGGCAACATATAAGGAATCATTTGACAGTGATATTCATGACAGTGAAATGCAGAGACAAAACTATCCAACTATCCTCAACGTAACTCAGACAAACATATTATCAGCAATTTTTTATTTTTATTTTTTTTGATAATTACATATTATCAGCAATTACACTAATACAATCAATAAGCATGATTAATTAAGAGTGTATCTCAGTCAAACTGGGGTTTTAATTAGCAGATTAATATGTTTTAACATATTATCTGTAAAAGAAAATGATAAATTGAGATAGGCAAAACCTAAATCTACCAAATTTACAACTATATCTAGAATATCAAAACGAAATTGCAAGCATAATCGAAAAGTACACAACACAAGAGAACCCTAAGCCTCTTTCATTAATCTCCTCATATATTCCGCCTAGACCTACAATATCTTCTTTCTAGCTCACCCTCAGGCCACAACCAAGCTGACCTCTCACATACTTGAATCATTTTTTATCTGGAAAATATACTAATGCATTAGATAAATTTCAAATTATTAAGATTTTACTCAATTTTATTAAAAGCCAAATCAGTTATACTGAACAAAACTCAGCTCAGGCAAATGCCAGTTCTTAGGGATAAGCTTGTGACACAGCCACTCACTTGTGTTGTTCATGTAACTCAATTAGAACTTCTGGAGGCAAGAGAGAAGTTACTTCAGTAAATAAAAGATTTGGTCCCTGCAAAGAGTAAACAAAGTGGCATTCAGCTGGGAACCATGGCGAAAACAAGAAAGTAAGAGAATGCTCCAGCCTCCAGGATTGTTACCTTGCAAGATTTCTGGGGGATTGAACGTGTAAGAAGTGATTACATGGCCAAGCTCAGGTTCAAGCCCGTTCCAGAAAACATAGGTCTGAATTACAATTAATCCACCTCCACCTACAAACAAACAAACAGAAAAAACATACACAGATTGAAGAAACACAAAAGCAACAAACGGAGTCACGAAAATAACAAGACAAATTAGACACATTGGTAGCATTTCTTTATTACCTCAGGGCAGGGGAGTAATGAATAGACAATTGAATAGACCAAGAAAAAAGAGGATTGACAAGATGGTTATTTCCTTGCAGTCATATCCAATACTGGCATTAACTAGATGGAAATTGAGGAGTTGAAAATCAATGGCGTATGTAAATCCAGCACGCTTCACTGCAAAAGCTTGGGTATCATTCACAGATTGCTGGAAAGCCGTAGAATCACCTCGATCAAACTGCACAAGCTCACAAGGCAGCACAAGGCGAGTCTTTGTTTATTTTGTGCTACACACTCTGCTCTTTATAGGATTTCCATGTTACTGAGCTAAGTGACAAAAGCAATATCACATAAAGCACACTCAAGTAAACAAGCAAAGACGTCCTAATATAGTTAAACCTTCACTCATATCACAGCATGACAGCAATAATGCACTTCAAGATGAAAATTGTACAAGTCATATGCTATTGGTTTCCTGACTTTCCTCTATACATAATACTTCTTAACTTTCCACCCTGAACTTTAAAGTGTCAAAAAATCAACAAGATGATGCTTTTCATACTTTCTTTCTTTATTTAATTGCTATGCTAAAACAGTAAATGCTGTCGACGGGGTTTCTTGCGCAACAGAAAATTGCAATAATGAACCAATATAGAAAGAAAACCACATAAAGATACAATTTCAGAATTCATATACCTGAACCGTGCCCCTAAGGGCCTAACCTAACAAAAATGAATGCAGAAATCAATCAACAACTGTCAACTGATAACTCCCATTTCAATTCCTTCTAATTAAATTTGATGCCATCCTGTCATAGTTCAAGTAAGGTTCCACTTAAAGTGCAGGCATTTGTGTGGACATAGTAACCATTGAAGCTCCAAAGTAGAATGAAAATCATCCCAAATACATCGACAATAACGGATACCAACCCCAATCCAAAAGAAGTAACAAACACTCCACTTCCACATAGCAAGCCCCACTAAGTTCAGAAAGTAGGTACTATTTTCTGAAAACCATTTATCAGTACTCCAAAAACAAGTCAAATTATGTCAGAGTTACTAAAAAAGACAAAGACATAACACAGACGCCTAAAACCCTATTGAAAATAAACTCCAAACTGGTCATCACATCAACACAGTGAAAAATCAGTCTACAATGAAAAACAATTATCCAATTTCCAATAGATAGAGGAATGAATATTGTACTCCAAACACACAAAAAATCCAACGAGTAATAAGAGTAGAGGGTACATACTAATTACACACAACTTCAATTTCCCACTTAGATGTTCAGCACATAATGCCTGCAAAAATTGCAACCTTCCTATCAATAATCAAACCACCAGATCCCCCAAATCTTTAAATGAAGAAAATAAAATAACAAAAGTTCTAAAAAACATTGCTTAGTTTAATTACCTAGGAGGCGCAAGCAGCTCCCCTACAACCTGGAGATCATCTTGTCCTTGATCCGGTTTATCATCCCAGCTTTTGTTCATCTGCAGCTTTACCATAGCAGTCACAGACTCCTTCAACCTGCTCTCAGCCTGCAACTCAGCGGCCTTCTACCTCCCAGTTTGACATCCTGTACTCCCCCAGACTATATTGTGCCAGACACTCTGCTTATTCACGATATAAGATTGTCATGTTCCTGAGTAAGTGAGAAGCAAATATATATACCCATTATAATAAACAAGCAAATATATGCCAACATAACCACACCTTCACTCATGTCATGGAAACAACGGACTTCAGGCTGAACATATTACAAGTCATATGTTGTTGGTTTCCTAGCCAAACCAAAAGCTTCACCCAGAACTTTCCATTTGTTCAAAAATCAACGTAATGAAACTTTTTCTTCCCTTCTTTATTTCTTTGTTATTCTCAAACAGCTGTAATAAATGAGTTTCATTTCGCAACCAAAAACAAAATTGCATAAATGCACTAATAGAAAGAAAATCATACAAAACATCCCTGAACTTGTGTTAATTTGAGATAACAGAGAAGCGCCATGGAGGTTGGAGAAACAAAATAAAATACAAGTCACTACTACAAATTATCGGGCAACATTCAACAACAATACTTGGAAAAAAGAATGGGAGAATTAACAAGTACCATCGTCATTCCTCGGACGGGGTGAAACTAGGGCAAATGGCAGCCATAATCGTCAGTATGACACGGACCAAACTTAATTTAAGTATGTCTCTATTTTGCCTTTCTTTCTTTTGATTTTTAACCTTATTAGCTTATCGAAATTCAATTAAATTCTCACTAATTTCAATCTAAACAAAAAAGTTAAAATAAAATATTTTTTACAAAAACTAGAGGTTGGGTATAAAAATCTAGAATTGAAACGTGGAACATAGAAGAGAAATATATTGAGTGATATAAAAAAAGAATATTTATATATATATATTGAAGATATAAGAGTGATGGAATAGTGAGGTGAATGAGGGATTGAAGGAAAAAGGAGCTTTTATATGTCATTTCTTTTAATTTTGCCAATCGAACGCAAAGAAAGAAGGAAGGTAAGGAACATAGAGAGAAATATATTGAGTGATATAAAAAAAGAATATTTATATATATATATTGAAGATATAAGAGTGATGGAATAGTGAGGTGAATGAGGGATTGAAGGAAAAAGGAGCTTTTATATGTCACTTCTTTTAATTTTGCCAATCGAACGCAAAGAAAGAAGGAAGGTAAGTTTAATACATTAGTGGACCCTTATCTGTTGCTTTACTGTGGGTATGCACTTTCTTTGGTGTTCCAAATTATATGTTTCCAGTTATTGGACTTATTCAGATTTTTTATGAAGCGGGGTATGCAAGTGCATAGGTACTTCCCCTTGTAGATCCGCCCATGAACCTCCTAAAAGGAGAAGAAAATAAGAGCAAACAACACTAAAACACCAGGGTAATGTAAAGAAGCAAAATATATTGTTAAACTATTTCTCACCTTTTGGAGGAAATATTTCACTATCGAAAGGATAAAGAAGGAAAAGAACAATTACCTGAAGTTCCATTAAGCACAAACATAAGGCTCATTCCCAATAAGAACATAAAGACCAGCACGCTAAACCATGAATATCACGAAGTCATAGCTCCCCTAAAAATAGTACTACAAACAACCAGTACCAGGAAAAAACCAAAACTGTTAACAATCTCAAAATCCCAAAAAAAGTAAAATGCAGAGGAGATTGAATGTGTAAGACATGATTACTTTGGCCAGCCTCAGGTTCATGCCATTCCAGAGAATGTAGATCTGAATTACACTTTATCCTCCTTCTTTGGCCTTTTCATTAAGATCTTATCACATCTGTATCAGTAAAAACAACAAACTAAGACAAATGGAAAATAATAGCACAAATTGGTAGCCTTTCTTTTGTTACCTCTGGCTCTGGGCGGTGAAGTAATGAATAGACATTTGAAAAGACCCAGAAAAAATAATCCTTCTTTGCCCATTAATCCAATACTGGCATTAGCAAGATACAAGATGAGGAGTTGAAAAACAGAGGCGTATATGAACCCGGCACACTTCCCTGCAAAAGCTAAGATGGAATTCACAGGTTGCTGGAGAGCATTAGCAGCATCGCCGTGATCAAATGGCACAAGCTCACAAGTGACAAGGCAGCACAAGGTGATTGTACCGGACACTCCACTCTTACATAGAACTGCCAAGTTCCTGAGTTGACTGACAGACGCAACATCAGATAAAAACCCTAGAGTAGACAAGCAAGGATATTCTTTTTTCAGAAAACCTCTTATCGTTCCTCCAAAAGCAAGTCAAATTATGTCAACACTACTAAAACAGACAATACATAACACAAGCCCCTTAAACCCCAATTGAAAATAAACTCTGAACTGACCATCACATCAACAAAGTGAAATGAGTGTACAATGAAAAGTAATTATTAACTAAAAATAAATCCGCAACAACAAGTATCGATAGAGTAACGAATACTGACCTTCAAATACAAAAAAAAATCCGACGAATAATACGATAAAGGGGTATCATACATTTTACACACTACTTTAAGTTCCCATTTAGATGTTAAGCACATAATGCCTGCAGAAATTACAGCCCTTATATCAATAATCAAACCATCAGATCGACCAAATCTCAATTGAAAATGCAACAAAAAAGAAGTTCCAAAACAAATTACTTAGTTTAATTACCTAGGAGGCAGAAGCAATTCCCATACAGCCTGGAGATCATCTTGTCCTTGATCTGGTTGATCAGCCCCGTCTTCATTCGTCAGCAGCTTCACCAAAGCAGTCACCGACACCTTCAACCCCCTCTCAGTGTGCCACTCAGAGGCCTTCCACCTCCCAGTTTGACATCCTGGTGTAGCAGCATACTCCATAAATGTATCTCAGTTATTTTGTGCGACTCATTCACGATATAAGATCGGCACGCTCCTAAGTCGTTAAAAACGCACCATCAGATAAAAGCCCATTATAATAAACAAGCATAGATAAGCCAACATAACCACACCTTCACTCATGTCATGGAAACAACGGACTTCAGGCTGAAAACTTAACAAGTCATATGCTGTTGGTTTCCTAGCCAAAACAAAAAAAATTCACCTTCAACTTTCCAATGTCCAAAACACAACACAATAAAACTTTTTCGCCCCTTATTTATTTCTTCGTTATTCTCAAAACAGCTGTTTACTTTATTAAATGTGTTTCATTCGCAACCATAAACAAAATTGCATAAATGTACCGATGTAAAAAGAGAACCACGCAAATAACAGAAAAGCGTCATGGAAGTTCAAGAACAAAATAAAAATACAAGTCAGTACTAAAGGTTACAGTGCAACAATGAATTGGGAAAGAGAAAGGGAGAATTAACAAGTACCATGGTCATCTTCCTCGGACAGGGGTGAAACTAGGGCAAATGGCAGTCCACGATTGTCGGTTTGGAGTATTCTTTCAATTGGGTCTAAGGGCAGTAACTGACAGAGAAACAAAATGTGCAGTCAATAAAAAAGAACCACATAGTATCAAAATGCATACTTTTAACTTCACAATTTGCATCAATATTCAAACAGCTTAGACAGCACTAATGTTCATGGCCTAATATTTTGACTCTAAATGAGATGTATTCGCCTATAAATGTTCTAAGCACATGATGAAAGTGCAAACTTCGACGTGCTGTGAACTTGACATCCAAGTTGCCATGAAACCAAAATTATGATATGATCAGAGTATCAGACAATAACAGCCAACACAATTATGAATGCATGTCAAAAAATTACATCCAAGGGTGACCAAAAGTATTGACATCTCAAATTTCTATGATATAGTAGTTAAGTTCACAAAATAACAGCTGAAGGATTTGGAAAATCACATTAAAAGGAGAAATTACACTGAGAGATCCATAATTAATACTATTTTGGTCAAACACCTATTGACTTATAGTGAAAGCATAACAAGCGGGGATTAAACAATAACTAGTACATTAGACTTTATCAAGTGGCCACTGATTTTATTCTACTGCATCACAGCAATCTTAGAAAAAAAAAATGGGACAAAAACAAATGATACAAAGTTCAATCTAGGCTTCCCTAATTTTGATTCAACTTTTCTGAAGTGAACATAAATAAAATGTATCAAATTCAAACATTTTATGTTGTACATGAATCCACATCTTAATTTGAAGAGATAAGATACCAAAACATGCTTGATTTCGAACAATTTTATTTTAAATCATATCAATTCACGAGAAAATCTAGCATTTTAGTTTATCTTATCGAAAATTGACATCACGGAGTAGAAATTAATCATCAGAATAGAGGCAATTAAGAATCTGAATAGGAGAAAGATGTAGAGATTACCGATACAGAAGGGGGGAAATAGGGTTTGATTTCGCAAAAATGCAAAAACGGTTTCACTTGGCAACAGAAATAAACTGCACAAAAGAACCCCATTTAATTCAGTGCAACAATAATGAATTGAATAGGAAAAAGAGAATGGGAGGAACAATAAGTACCATTGTCATCTTCGTTCAACTAGGGCACCGGGAACCCACAATTTCTCGCTTGCCATCGCAAAATGTTGAGGTTTATAGAATTAGGGTTTGCGGTTTCGAAATTAGGGTTTGCGGTTTCGAAATTAGGGTTTATATGTTAAAAATTGGGTTTGTCGCAGAAAAGAAGTTGTGATCGATGGGTGAGGGTTTTAGAGAGAAGAGAAACTTGAAGATGGGTCTCGATTTTAGGGTTAAAAATCGAATTAATATGAGAGTGAGAGAGAGAGAGAGAGAGAGAGAGAGAGAGAGAGGAGAGAGAGAGAGAGAGAGAGAATTGAATTGTGGAAACTGATTTGAGAGGAAGGAAATGAGAGAAGATTGATTTGATATGACTGAGCGACGTGGTGAAGAAGAGTGAGTATATATCGTGTATGTTTAGAATGGCGGTGAACTACTAAAAAGGGCGGGGTTCTAAATTCTCAACGGATCTTTTTTTCTATCTAGCTGTCAATTTAACAACAATTTCCTGATGACGGTTGTCGGTGACATGGTCAAGGTCGGTCCACTCAACTTCACGCGGTAATTCCACCTGTATACCTCACGCGGTAATTGTTTTGGGCCAATTGGATTAAATTAAGTTTGTTCCATTGCCTCGGAGAATTTGAGATAGAATCCGGCCCACATCTCATATTCTTTTAACTTTTTATAGTGATTTTTTTTTAAAAATTTTTATTAGTTTTGAATTAAGATGGTTAGTTTCAAACTTGAGAACATGTGAAAAGATAAATTTTAAACTTTGTATATGGTGGTTCCTTTTCTTCCAAGTATAGCTTATGATAAACTTGCAATGTTTAATTTTACATTATTGGATTCCTAATATTAATTATTAAAGATTTTAGCAGTGTCTTTTCAAATATTTTTAGGGCCCGATATAAAAGTGTGAATTAAAACCCTTATAAAATTTATTATTTAAAAATCTTTTTTATTTTAATTTATGAAAATGAAATTAAATCAAGATTAAATGTTTACAAGCCTCAATCTAACACTAAATAGTTAGGTACATCGGTCACAATTTCCGAAGAGTTAAAAACTTAAAACTAGTGATACCATGATAGTGAGCCAAATGAAGGATGGGTCAAAATAATTATGGATGGTGCCTCAAAATCAAATTTAGGTGTGTCTGAGGGTAGAGGTATTGCGAGAGACAACATTAGCAATTTTCGTTTTGCCTTTGCTATCAATTTGGGCGAGTGTTCTTCAATGAATGCTGAACTATTAGCTATTGCTCATGGCCTAGATATTGCGTGGAACAAAGGAATACCGCGTGCTTGTGTTGAAACAAACTCAGAGGTCGCAATCCTTCTCCTCCGTCAACCAGTGAGCATGAACAATCCTAATAGGGAAGTAATTGTACGATGTCAAGAACTCCTTCATAGAATGAATGTTGGGAGGTAAAACAACTGCATACCTACCATGAAGATAATCATGTCACGGATTGGCTCGCACATTTTGGGATTCAACTACCACTTGGGTTACATATCTTTGAAAAGCCACCTAATAGGATCATGAACATTCTTAAGGATGATGTACTAGGCACTTTTATTGCTAGGATGATTATTATATAACATACGTAGCCCTCTTTCTCAAAAAGAAAAAAAAAAAATCAATATACTATGCCACATTATCCGCAAGCTCATTCTCCTTTCTATAACGATAAAGGATCTTCAACTACCCCAAGAAAATGTTTGGAAAATCTTTTCCTTTTCTTATAGTCTCATGTGGTTTTCGTATAAATCTCTATAGACATTAATCAATGCCTTATTATCCCAGATTTTAGTAAACAATAGCAAATCAGGGGTCACGACAGAAGGAAGATACATAGGTGTCGATATGATTTAATTTTTTTCCTCCAAGTATCCCAGATAAAGAAAGAAAAATAGGTGCGCCAGGGGAGATCATTAAAGCTTTCTGTGGAGGTGAAATTATTATAGAGCCAACCTTTGAGATCAACTGCGGAGAAAAAGGCATCAGAAAATGCATGCTTTTTCAACATCAAAGAAGTTTTAAGACAGTCCCAAAGTATATGCATGGTATTTTCAATGCTGAATTACAAATGGTGCACATAACATCCGACAATATTCCCGTCTAGGACAAAGTGCAGTTGTGTGGAATTTTATCATACCAAGAAATTCAGACAAAAATATCATCCCATTCTTGACCAACAAGTAAGTACACTTGAAGTCACAAGAAAATGAATCATATTCCAAGTGCCTCCTGAGATGCAATCACCAACTTTGAGATTAGATTCAGACAACTACTTTCATGGCTTTCACTGAGCCAGCCAAGACTTCATACTCCTTAGGGTGAAGAAGACCTTCGTCGCAACATTCACAACCATCCAATCCCAATGCATCTGCAAGACAAGATGAGAACTGATAAACACAAGGGGGGTAAATAAATATATATAAAGATGAAAAACATCTTAATTTGGCTAAGAGATCAACCGTGGACATTGCCATAAATCATTTGTGAAAGTAGATACAATCCTTCTCCAATGTCTATTCTACACCAGACCAACCATTATGCTCGGGGTAAGTACATAATAATTTGATACAAGCTAAAGAAAGCACTAAAGATGAGCACATCAGTTCAAAAGGAATGTATCAAGGTCAAACGTACAATATCTGCTACTCCAGTAAAGAAGCTCATGTGCGGCAACATAGACATAAGGTTTTGGCAAGCCTAAATGACAAGTGAATGGCATTTGAAGCAAGCCAATCCGAAAATAAGGCATTTTGCGAGCTTGGTGTGATTCATCATTGAGAAGCATACAATCCAATCAAACACAGTGTGTAAGTAACAAGATACAAAATGCGGAGTTGAAAAACAGTGGCGTATATGAACCCAGCATGCTCCACTGTGAAAGCTAGGGTTGTATTCACAATATTGGTTTCTTTTTTTCTAATAAAGTTCATTCATTCACATATTGCTGGAAAGCAATAACAGCATCACAGTGATCAAACGGCAAAAGCTCACATTGCGGCCATAACAGTTTACTATTCCACAGGTGCGTCTTTGTTTATTTTGTGCCACAGGACTGCCATGTTCCTGCATTGAGTGACAAACACAACATCAGATAAAAGCCCAATAAAGTAAACAAGCAATGATATTCTAATATAAATACACCTTCACTCATGCGATGGCAACAAAGGACTTCAGGCTGAACTTTACAAGCCATATCCTATTGGTTTCCTAGATACATAGCGTTTCCTAACTTCTCTTCCTGAACTTTCCAATGTCAACACTCAACAAGCGAAACAGACAACGGTTTCTCATACTTTATTTATTTATTTGCAATTCTGAAACAGTTGACTCAGTCAACGGGGCTTCTTTTGCAACAGAAGATTGCACTAACGTATCGACATACAAAGAAAACCACACAAAAGATATGAATCATGAAGCGACCTCAAACCTGACAACTAACCTTCTGATTCGCATACCCAAACTCTACACCTAACTTAAAGAAATCCAGCAATTAATTGTCAAATTATCATGTGAAACTCCCATTTCCACTCCTTTTAGATTGATCTCATTCTTTTACAGTTTCACATTTCAAAATAATAAAGTAACATAGTAACCAATGAGGATTCAAAGTAGAATGAAAATCATCCCAAAAGAAATATCTACAATCATCAATAGCAACCCCAATCCAAAAAAATAACAAACATGGGACTTCCACTGTCCCACATAAACAAACTCCTAACCATTTTCAACAAACCCTTTATCATTCCTCCAAAAACATGCCACTGCTAAAAAGAGAAAATACAAAACACAAACCCCTTAAACCCCAATTGAAAATAAACTCAAAACTGACTTGCATCGACAAGTGCGAAATCAATGAAAAGACAATATTATTACATAAAAATAAAATGCGCAACAAAAATTATGCAAGGGAGAGAGGAATGAAGACTGAAATCCAACCACGGAGGGGGACATACTAATTTCACACAACTTCAAGTTCCCATTTAGATGCGCAGCACATCATGCCTGCAAAAATTACAACCTTCTATCAATAATCAAACCACTGAGACCCCCATCAACCTTAATTTGAAATGCAATAACAAAAGTTCCAAAAAAAATTACTTAGTTTACTTATCTAGGAGGCACAATCAGTTCTCCTACAACGTGGAGATCTTGTTGTCCTTGTTCCAGTTGATCAGCCCCGTCTTCATTCGTCTGCCATACTAATGTCACACAACTTCAAGTTCCCGTTTAGATGCTGCACAACATGCCTGCAAAAATTACAACCCTTCTATCAATAATCAAACCACCAGACCCCATCAACCTTAATTTGAAATGCAATTAAAAGTTCCAAACAAAATTACTTAGTTTACTTGCCTAGGAGGCACAATCAATTCTCCTACAACCTGGAGATCATGTTGTCCTTGTTCCAGTTGATCAGCCCCGTCTATGTTCATCTACCATACTAATTTCACACAACTTCAAGTTCCCATTTAGATGCTCAGCAAATCAAGCCCTGCAAAAATTACAACCCTTCTATCAATAATCAAACCACCAGACCCCCATCAACCTTACCTTGAAATGCAATAACAAAAGTTCCAAAAACAATTACTTAGTTTGCTTATCTAGGAGGTACAATCAGTTCTCCTACAACCTGGAGATCATGTTGTCCTTGTTCCAGTTGATCATCCCCGTCTTTGTGCAACTGCAGCTTCACCAAAGCAGTAACCGACTCCTTCAATCCGCTCTCAGCATGCAACTCAGCGGCCTTCCACCTCCCAGTTTGACATCCTGTACCCCCTCCCTGGTGTAGCAAAACGTGCAGTCAATATAAAAGAACCACATAGTATCGAAATGCATATGTTTAACTGCACAATTTGCATCAATATTCAAACAGCTTAGGCAGCAATAATGTTCGTAGACTAATATTTTCTCTCTAAAAGAGATGTGTTCGCCTAGAAATGTTCTAAGCACATGAGGAAAGTGCCAACTTCGACATGCTGGGATCCTGACATCCAAAATTGCCATGAAACCTCAATTATTGATAAGGCAAGACAATAACAGCTAAAGAAATTATGACTGCAAGTGGAAAATTCCATACAAGGAATGTCCAAAAGTATTTACATCTCGAATTTCTATGATACAGTAGTTGAGTTCACAAAGTAACAGCTGATGGATTTGGAAAATCACAATAAAAACAGAAATTACAATTTACACCAAGAGACATCCATAACTAGGACATTTTTTAGTCAAACACCCTTCAACTTATAATGAAAACGTAACAAGCACAGACTAAACGATAATTAGTACATTAGGCTTTAACAAGTGGCCACTGATTTTATTCTACTCCCATCACAACAATCTCACAAAAAAAGGAAAAGAAAAAAGGACAAAACAAGCAACTTCTTGATTGAACAAATGAGACATAGCTCTATCTAGGCTTCCCTTATCTTGATTAAACTTTTCTGAAGTTGACATAATTAATATGCAAATCAAATTCAAACATTCTATGTTATACATGAATCCAAATATTAATTTAAAGAGATAAGTTATTACTTGTGTGAAATGCTGTTGTTGATAAAAACACAATAAAGTTTCAACCACGGCAAGAATTTAAGGTTGTCCAGACGCCTCCCCTTAATGAGCTTATTCAACCTGTTTTCCAATCAACAAAAGAAAACATCAGTTTAAGTTCTGAATCAACTAATTACAAGTCGAACTGAAGCAAAACAATAGAAACTCACAGACATCAAAGAGAGAGAAACCTATGTGAAGAAAGTTTGTAGTTCTGAACTCGTGCATCACTACCATCCCTCGATGTGCCACGTCCACTATCTGGCAATGATCTGCTACAGAACATGCCTGATTCGCAAGAAAATCAAGTATAAATTTGACAACAGGAAATAGAAATTAATCATCAGAGAAGAAAGGCATTTGAGGTACTTAAAAATGGAGAGATGGATGGAGATTACCGATACAAAAATTAGGGTTTCATTTCGCAAAATTGCAAAAACGGTTTTCACTTCGCAACATATCGTAACACCTCAAAACAAATTGCAAAAAAATGTATATACAAACAGAAAACCGCAGACAATAACAAAATTGTGTAATAACAAAAAAGCGTCATGGACTACTAACTAACTACAGTGAAACAACAATGAATTGGAAAAGAGAAATGATTACCATTGTTACGTTCAGCTAGGGTTTGTATGCTGAGGTTTCTGAAATTAGGGTTTGTGGATGCGAAATTAGGGTTTGTATGTTAGAAATTAGGGTTTGTATGTTAGAAATTAGGGTTTGTGGGCGAAATTAGGGTTTGTATGTTAGAAATTAGGGTTTGTCTCAAAAATTGGTGATCGATCGGTGGGAGTTTTGAAAAAGAAAGAAAGTTTGGAAGATAAGAAATTGAGTTTGTGATGGAATTGTCAACGATCGGCGGGTCTTTTGGCAGTTTTGGAAGAGAGAGAAAAAGTTTGGTTGGGGACTGAAACTCAACTTTAGCGATTGGGAGGAACAAAATCGAATTACTTCGAGAGGAGAGAGATAAAAGAAGATTCAATTGTAGAAGAAGAATGTGTATTTATGGTGTACGTTTGCAATGGCGGTGAACTAGTGGAAAGGGCGGGGTTCTAATTCTCTCAACGGATTTTTTTTCTATCACGCTGTCTATTTAGCAACAATTTTCCGAGGCCAGTTGTCGGTGACATGGTAAAGGTCGGTCCACTCAACTTCACGCGGTAATTCCACCTGCATACTTCACGCAGTAATTGTTTTGGGCCAATTAGATTAAATTGAGCTGGATCCGTTGTGGTTGAGAATTTGAGGTAGGATCCGACTCAAATCATTATCCATTTAACTTTTTACCATATTTTTTATTTTTATTTTGAATTGATTAATTTCAAACTTGGAAACTTGTCCCAAAAGAAAAATTAACCTTGAAATATGGTGTTTACATTTCTTCCAAGTGTAAGGATTTGTTTTCTTCAATCGAATGATGCGTAACGGCGAGCAACGGAACGAAATATAATATGGAGACGATGAAAAAAACAGGGCCTAACTTATAATAAATTTACATTTCTTGATATTTGGAGTATTAGTTAGATTCCTAACATAGATTATTAAAGGTTCAAACAGAATCTTCTCAACTATTTTAGGATCTGATACAAAATTGTAGTTTTGTAAGTATTAGCCCCTAAAAATTGTTGATTATGTACGACTATCCCGTATGACGCACAATAAGAGTCACCATGGGTTTTAGTATCATTTATTAGGTTCATATTGTCTACAATAGTACTAGCTGTTTTTGGATTATATACCATTTGTTTAATGTTTCTCCTTTTTTTTTTTTAGTCTTTTTGTATTTCACTATAGTTATATGCATGGGGGTTGCTATACGTAAATCGCAAATTACTAAACGTAAATCCCCACTTTCCACAATACCTCTAAGTAATTTTCAGCCCTTTCTCTCTCTTCCTTCCTTTTCTCTCAATCAATTTTCACTCTCTCTCCCCCTGCATTGTTTTTTTTTTCTTTCTGGGTGCTATTAAACATCATCATCATCGATCATCATAACATCGTCATCTGCACCTTCAGTTCAACATCATCATTATCATCATCATCATCATCATCATCATCAACAACAACATCGATCATCATCATCAAATCACCACCAGCAAGTCACCAACATCACAAACCACAACCACATACGATGGAAAAAAAAGAAAAAAAGAAGAGTGAAACCAAATACGCAGGGGGGGTTCAATTCCTGTTTACAGTTTTAGTCTTCTGCTAGTTCATCATCACCAAATTCACCATGGATACTGCAAGCTCCAAAAAGAATTTGCGAGATGGTAGCACGTGGATTAAAGGCAATTGATTGACTAAATTAGTGGGCGTCGGCTGCCTGACAGCCACCCCGGCCCGTGCCCCGCCGTCTGTCGTCCTGTGCCGCTCTCTCTCTTCGTCTCCACCTGTACTTCATGCCGCCTCCGCCACCCACATGCCGCCCAACTCCAATCTCCACCCACCCACCGCAAGTCCACAACTACTCAGCCACCCTACCATAAAACCCTAGCCTAAACAATGATTAAATAGCCCTAATTAATAATTTAAAAATTTTCATTCTAATTCTAAAGTTTATCTGAATATATTATCATTAATTTGGTCCAAAATATTGTTTCCATCAAAGGAATATCCATATTAATGTAATTTACGTTTCTTTATGATAATTTGAGGGGATGATATTAGGGAGGATTGAGAGGAAAAAAAAAGCAAGAAAAAAGGTGCTTTACAAATGTAAAGGGTATTGTGGAAAGTATTGGAAAAAAAATATTTACATTTAGTAAAATGGGATTTACGTTAAGCAATTCCGATATGCATTACCTTTTTTTTTAGTGCATTTAAATATTACATGTTCATAGTGATGAGCATTGCCTATCTAGAAGATGAAAATCTTAACAAGCAAATGCAATTACCCCAATAGTCCAACTAATTAACCTATTTTCCCCTTTCTTTTCATATGTCAACTATTGACAATCAGTTTTTCAACAAAATCCTCAATGTTACTTAATTGGCATTTATATCAATTTCTTAATATACTCTAGATTAGACTGCAGGTCTTGTATAAGACGATCTCATGGCGGTCAAAAGTAACCATTTTTTATTCAAAATGGAACAATTTTTGTGAGTAACACCTTTTATCCAAAATGTATTTTTTCTTTTTTCCACGGTCAAAACTCAAAAGTGTTTAAAAAACACTTTTTAGTCCAAAAGTAACATATTTGGTTCAAAATGTAACACTCGTCCCAGGCTAAGACCATCGCATATAAATTTTTTCCTTAGATTATATTTCCAAAATTAAACACACAAGTTATTACAAATTAACATGTTATTGGGAAGGCTTTAACAATGGCTCGAGAAATCTTCACGTTATTTTTTGTATCACCTTCACATGTTATTCTTATCTCTTATGGCCAAAACCAGTGGGTTTTGTAAGTTTTTCTTGTCAAAACAACACAGATATGTGCTACACAATTCGGTATTTGAACATCGAAAGAACAGTGTAGTGTTAGCTCGAGTGTTGCATCTCATTCTGGTCCGCCTTTTCTTTTCTTCCATTCCCTGCTTTTTACTCACTAATTCTCTTTAAGCTCTTGGGCTCAGTGGCTTCAGGTCTTTGAAAATGATTGCCCTCATTGGCCCAGGAGTCACTGGCATATAAAATTCCTCTGTTGTAGCCTTTGCTGATAAGGCAGAGGAGGATGACTTCCATTGTCGCAGCTATCCCTGGCCACCCGATGGCAACCTTAGTTTAGTTCCTACGATCATGCTTGTAAGTCGCCTTTTAAAAAAGACTATCAATATAAGGATGTGCTTGGCCTAACGCCAAAGAGTTTATCACATTGTTCTCATCGCAAAAGGGACCATTCAAGTACATGTGCATATAAATAGGGCTCCGTGAAACAGTTCACTCAATTTGACGATGTTTGATTGTCCTGATTGAGTTTTCACCCAGCCATAATAAAAAGGTCTGAAAATGAACAACTAGCAATTAGATTTATTTAAAGCAAGATTGAAATGAGTCGAATGATATTAAAATACTAGACATGTATGACTATCAATTTGAAACATAACAAAGTAGAAAGCTTCTTCTCTATTAAATAATTTCTCAGTATGTGTGCTATTGTTCTCCTCTGATAAGATACGTCAAGGTCATCAAGTTTAGTAGCAAGTATGTGTATCTTGTCACTCGATACCACCGGTTTCCTTCCATGATATAGCTTGGAGTGGCATACACAAAAGACGAGGTGAAGGCTATGGCAGCTGAGATTGAGGTGGTCAATGGGCCTATACAAAGAGGGAGAGATGTATAAACGCCCAGGTAAGCCAAGTGACCGTTTTCCTCGACTCTATAAGCAGGTACCACGGTCTGCATGGTGATTACATTGGAGGGTGCAATCAACCTTACTTCTCCCCTCTTTCTCCTCCCACTTCTTTACTTTTCCATCCCACATCTACACTAGAAAATGAATGCATTGCATTACTACCAAGTAAACAAGCCCTAAGTGCTTCCAGACAAAGGTATAAGTCAAATCATGTTTTCTCTCTCCTAACTGGCTACCGTGACCCTCCTGCTAGTGTTTCGGTGACACTTACGTTGTTAAACATAAATCCCATTATTAATGATTTTCATAAGGAGATTACATTTTTGCCCATAGCTTCCTCTGGATTATGGTCCTAGACTTGAGATGATTTTTCTCCACTGTAAGGAGACTATTAATGACTTTTTTTCTCCACTGTTATGTAATATACACTTCTCCACATAGTTTCTCTAGATTGTTATCTTAGTCAAGATCAGTTGAGTATGAACTGGGTACTCCAGCAACAGAATCACAGGTAATCTTTCCTTCTTTTATTACATAATATAGTCATGTCTTAGGGGTTATGGAACTTGATGGTGTGACATATTTGACAAGGGCTGCTGAGTCGGAGATGGAAGAACGAAAACTAGTAAGCTGGTTTAGATACTTCAAAAACATACATAATTTTTTTTATTACCTGATCTTCAGGATGCCACTGAATTCATTCTTCTAACGAAATTGCAGATGGGATTTCAGTGAATTCTTGTGCTCTCCCTTGCCTGTTCCTAGCAGCTGACTTCCAGCGCCTGAAATGGTCAACTTCTAAGAAGCACAAAACACTCATTGAGAGGTTCAAAAGTAGAAGCTCTGCTTGCCAGCAAAATAACTCCGATGTAAGATCCGGCCCTAGTCGTAAGAGCACAATTTCACAATTACAAACAAATGTACAATTCCAAACAAATGCTCTCGACAATGAATAGTAAATAACGACGATAATGATAATTCAACATGAGACAATAATTAGAGCAAGTCTTGCGTGAGACCCACCCACAATAAATGGGGACACTATTTACAAATGCAGGGGTCCTTGTTTCACTAGAAGTTACAGTAAGACCATATTGTACAAGTATTTGTGCAACAATAAACCCCCACGCTGGCTGTAAATGCATCATGAATTTCCTAGCTATTTGTCAAAAAGCTAATGATTACAACTTCAGGTGAGATATTAAGCAGAATACTGCTGTATATGATGTAAATAGAGCAAGTTGTTGCTTGTGAACAGATATACTAATTAACAGAATTAAAGACCCCCAGGCCCCAATGCTAGCTATTCGTGAATCTTGATTTTCCTTGCTACTTGTCAAAAAAACTGACAAATATCTAAGACTTGGAAAAAAAAATTCTGTTCTGGTAACTCGACCCAAATAAAAATAGGGTAATTGATAATTTAAGAACTTTGAACAGAAGATCACGGCATTTCTTGTGCGTGCATAGACAGGCAAATCAGTTCAGCATATCAAAGGCTATCTAATACAACAGTTCTCAGAACATACTGACCCAGTCCATCTCCCTGTTACTTCTTCCTTTTCTAATTCTAAAAAGTCTCCCGATCACCATTCACCAACAGAATATTACTAAAAATCAAAGGCAGTAATCCAACATAATAAATTAGTGCAACCTTTCTGACACAGACTAGCCCTACTTGACTGGTTATTACTAGTTTTGGGCTTATACCATGAATCATGATCCGAACATTTGATTCACCTTTAACTTTCAGGCCTAGTTACTAAATGCAGTATGCATGCAAACCAACATGAATTATTCATACGTTCTTAATATACCATTATTTTCTTATTGAAATGAGAAGAAAGAAATGAAGAATCCACTACATATTCAATGATGAGAAACTAGAATACTTCATCATCATCAGGAAGCGCCTTGTGAGAAAATGCATGCATGTACTGACTACTGAACATACAAAGGAAAAAACAGGAGGAAAGGGAGAAAATAAAACTTCAATATTTTAAATGATTAGTACCATTAAATACTCCAAAACGAACTATAAGTTTGGAAGCAAAGTTGACTTATTGAAGAAAATCCTGGATATAGGCGGTAGAAGTAAGAATTTAGGAACCTCCTTGTCCTACAAACCAAGGACAATTGAGCAAAGCTTGGATTTGGCTTTCAATAGGTAAAACATCAATTGCAAAACATCATTGCAAAACATAGAAGCAAATGCTAGACCATACAAATAATGGATAAGGTTTTTGTGGTAATAATTTTGGGAGTGGGGGAGAGAAAACTTGAATATGAGTTTTCCTGAACAATTAATTCTCTCCCTCTAGTGCATTTGTTTACAGTTAGTGGTGGGATAGTTAATAGAAGTCTTCACTGTCACTCTTTTACTGACTTTGCAACAGCCATCCAACTTCTAGATGCTCTAAGAATCTAAGATATCAACAATTACTAGGCTATCAATCATCTTCTACATTTTTCTAACTCATCTAAACATTATCAGAATTTTTGAAACAGAAACATTAGTAGATAGTTCTAGATAACATCAACAATTTCATTCGATTTATTCCAGCAATTAAAATCATTTTCCTTTGGAACTTCGATGTTTGGAATCAGTGGCAAAGCACCAATCAAGCAATTTCAAAAGGAGTTTCAGAAAACATGTTATATGCTCAACATGGCTTTTACTTACTAGTGTAGTAACTATCACGAAGTCGTGCAATTTTCTTATGTACCTTCTTTTCTTGCTCAGCTAAGTCAACCGGAGCTTCTGGAGGCAAAAGAGCAATCTCCCCCGCCCCCCCCGGCCATACATTTTAGGTTGGAATCCCAGCAAAGAGTAAACAAGGTGATTAGGCACTAACCAGCTGAGAACCATGACAAGGAACAACAAGCTTTCTGGCAAGGTACAAAAGAAGGCTTCTAAAAGTTATAGGTGCTCTTGGCAGAAATCTCATAGTGCGGAAAGCTCTTCTTCCTGTGAAATGTCACCTGCTTTTACCTGCCAGTTTTTGACATCAACATAACCTTTTTCCACAGAGCACAATAGGGATATTCTCACACACCCTAAGAAATAATCAGATCACATTATGAGCTTTACATAGCCAAAGCAAAAAAAAAAAAAAAAAAAAAAAAAAAAAAAAAAAAAAAAAAAAGAAAAAAAAAAAGTGGACAAAAATATACCCCTAGTGACCAACCTGTTATGTTCAAAACCTCCAGATATCCCGGTGCCATGCGGACACGTACGTACTTGAAAGTCATCCAGGCACTGACATCAAACATCATAATTGCACACTGCCCATGAACACTGCAAAAGAAACAGATACTATCAAATTTTATGTCGCCTTCTCTATTTCACAAAGATATCTGTTAAACTCTAGGTGAGAGTTCTCATAGGTAACCATCCAAAAACGACAAATGCTAGACTAGACAACAAACGATTATTGTCATGGTTTCCTTTGAGAAAATTGGTGAATGTCTTAATGAAACAATAGCAGAAAATTGGGAAAATCATGAAGTATTTCAATGGCAAAGGTAGCCTTGGCACTTGATACCTACAAAAGATTATCTAGACTGGCCTTAAGTCCAAATTTTCAAATTGACAAGCAACTACTATTTGGTTGTAAACAAAGCATAATCCAGGGTAAAACCAGAGGATGCTAAACAATTAATTAAGCAAACTAAATCAGAAGGTAACATGACCTGAAAAATTGACCCATCCCCAGAAACGCCCAACATAAATCCTCTTCAAGACCAAGCAAACCCACCAACCATTCCAGCACACATGCGAGTAAAACAGCAGAGAATCAGCTGGCACTTTCCAAGGTAGCTCTTGCATCCCCAATTGCCAGTATACAGAATTACTGCCTCATATCCAGATGCAGCAAACGCCACAGGGATCTTAACAAGGGAGAAAAGAGAGGAAGCAAATGAGTTAAATCAATCTTTGAAGAAGAGTATCACTAGAAGGTCACACTAGAAGACATGGAGGATACCTACATAAGGTTCGATGCCCAATATGCGACCGAACTAGTAGCTGTCTGACATCCGGAAGGTTATTGTTTGTTCGATGGATCTTAGGGTACCACCAAATACAACACCACCTACCATACACACAATAAACAATCAAACAGAGATACATTTCGTTTCATTTAAAAAGAAAACGACCCACTAAATTGTGGTACAACATGACAGATGAATAATAAAGGGGAGAGAGGGAACATGAAAACACATGCAGAAGTCAGGACAAACATACCTGATAGGGGATAGAAGTGTGAAATATGAAATTGAGCAAACTTGTATTCCTAGATGAGCCCAACCGTCTGATCAAATCATCATCAGTTTCTCCTGCAGAGCCAAATCTATTGGGTGTCAACACAAGGAGGATGTAGTTCAAGTACTTAAAACCTGTTAAGATTGTTTCCCCAGTACAAAGATGTTCACAAACACATCTGAACCTTGTCAAGAGAAGAAATTGCCTACTTATCATGAAAGCCACAAAATAATAGCAGTTGCAATCTGCATTCGGAACTAATTTGATCAGTGTATCTACAACAGCCCTAACTGCTTCACGGTATATTTTTAATTCATGGCCTAAAACAAACTCATCAACCACCTTCAGAATTTTCAACATAATTTAGCATTCAGTGAAACCTTAAATATCATCCTCCTTACACATAAAATAAAAGAATACTAGTTTTGCAACAATATGCAGAGACCATTGATTACAAAAAACGGTGGTACATAATCTAACGATAGCATCTCTTCCAGACTGCAAAGGAACATGAAGAAAAAGAGTACTCACATGGATGACGCAGCACTTTCAGCGAATTCTTTTAAGGGTGCAAGAATATAATGGGGGTTACTTGTCCCAAGTCGGAGCATTGTGCTTAAGGGTGCAACAACCAGTACCAAGAAAAAAAGAAAACTGTTAACAATCTCAAAATCACAACAAAAGAAAAAACAAAAATAAAGAGGAGATTAAATGTGTAACAAAAGATTATTTTGGCAAGCTTCAAGTTCATGTCATTCCAGAAAACGTAGATCTGAATTACATTTTATCCTCTTTCTTTGTCCTTTCAACTAAGATCTGATCACATTTGTATCAACAAACCTACAAACAAACAAACAGAAAAAAGACACCCAGATTGAAAGAAACGCAAAAACACAAACTGCGAGAAACAAAAATAATAACCCAAATTGGTAGCGCTTCTTTTGTAACCTCTCGGCGGTGGAGTAATGAATAGGCAATTGAAAATACCCAAAAAAAAATAATCCTTCTTTGCCCATTAATGGTTATTTCATTGCAGTCATCTCCGATACTGGCATTAGCAAGATACAAATTGAGGAGTTGAAAAACAGAGGCGTAAATAAACCCGGCACGCTTCACTGCAAAAGCTAAGGTTGCATTCACAAATCTGGAGAGCATTAGCAGCATTGCTGTGATCAAACGGCACAAGCTCACAAGTGACACGGCAGCAGAAGGTGAGTCTTTCTTTCTTTATTTAATTGCTATGATGAAACAGTTAATTCTGTCAATGGGGTTTCTTGCCCAACAGAAAACTGTAATAATGTACCAATATAGAAAGAAAACCACATAAAAGATACGAACCATGAAGTGAAAAACTGGACATCATCGTGTCTTTGATCTGGTTGATCAGCCCTGTCTTCATTCATCTGCACCTTCAACCCGCTCTCAGTGTGCCACTCAGCGGCCTTCCACCTAACAGTTTGACATCCTGATGTAGCAGCATATTCAATTGGTCTATCTCAGTTTTTTCTATGTGACACGCTCTGCTGGTGTTATGCATCTGCTCATCCACGATATAAGTTGGCACGTACCTGAGTAGTGAAAAACGCACCATTAGATAAAAGCCCACTATAGACAAGCAAAGATAGGCCAACATAACCACACCTTCATTCATGTCAAGGAAACGAAGGACTTCAGGCTGAAAACTTAACAAGTAATATGCTGTTGGTTTCCTAGCCAAACCCAACTTTCACCCTGAACTTTCCAGTGCTCAAAAAATCCCTTCTCTATTTCTTCATTATTCTCAAACAGCGAAATCTTTTATTGTAATAAATGTGTTTCATTTCACAACCAACAAAAAAATTGCATAAATGTACCAATATCGAAAGAGAACCACGCAAAATAACCACTAAACTTGTGTCAGTTTGAAATAACAGGGAGGCGCCATGGAAGTTGGAGAAACAAAAAAGAATACACGTCAGTACTAAACATTACAGTGCAACAATGAATTTGAAAAGAGAAAGAGAGGATTAATAAGTACCACAGTCACCTTCCGCAAACAGGGGTGAAACAGGGGCAAATGGCAGGCAACAATTGTAATTTGGAGTGTACTTTCTACTGGACTAAAGGGTAGTAATTGACAGAGAAACAAAAATGTGCAGTCAATAAAAAGGAACCACATCGTATCAAAACGCATACGTTTAGCTTTACAATTTGCATCAATATTCAAACAGCTTATGCAGCACTTATGTTCATGGCCTAATATTTTAACTCTAAGGCTCTGCCAACTTGACATGCAGAGATCTTGACATCCTGCCATGAAACCACAATTATGATATGATCAAACAATAACAGCCAACGGATTATGAATGCATGTGGAAAAATTCCATCCAAGGAGTGCCCAAAAGTATATGATAATAGTAGTTGAGTTCACAAAATATCAGCTGACAGATTCGGAAAATCACATTAAAAGGAGAAATTACACTGAGAGACATCCATAATTCAAATTTTTTTTGGCCATACTTGTAGTGAAAACATTACAAGCAGGGATCGATATTAGACTTAAGTGGCCACTGACTATTCCATCACAGCAACCTCACAAAAAAGAAAAAGAGCAAAAGGACAAAACAAGTACTTCTCCTTATAAGTTGAAGGACTGAAAACATAACAAACAGGGATTAAACGATAATTAGTACATTAGACTTTAACGAGTGGCCACTGATTTTATTCTACTCCATAACAACAATCTCACACACACAAAAAAAAGAAGGCCACTGATTTTATTCTAATCCATAACAACAATCTCACACACACACAAAAAAGGACAAAACAAGCAACTTTTGTGATTGAACAAATGAGACATAGTTCTAACTTCTATCTAGGCTTCCCTAATCTTGATTGAACGTTTATGAAGTTAACATAAATAACTTGGAAATCAAATTCAAACATTCTACGTTATACACTGAATCAAATATTAATTTAAAGAGATAAGATATTACTTGTGTGAAATGCTGTTGTTGAGAAAATCACTAATGTTTCGAGTTTCGACAACCGCAAGAATCCGAGGTAGTCCACAGGCCTCCCCTTAATGAGCTAATTCATCTCTGTGTTCTAATCAACAAAAGAAAATGTCAATTTAGTTTCGGAATCAACTAATTACAGTCAAATTGAAGCAAGACAATAGAAACCCACAGACATCAAGAGAGAAACCTATGTGATTCTGAGCTGAAGGAACATTGTAGTTCTGAATCATACCGTACTCGAATTTGCCTCGAAAATCACGTTGTGCATCACCACCATCCCTCGATGCGCCACATCCACTAGCTGGCAACGAACTGCTCCTGAACATGCCTGATTCGCTAGAAAATCAAGCATTTTAACTAAATTTGAAATGCTTGTGTGAAATGCGTTGTTGACAAAATCACAATAATGTTTCGAGTTTCAACCACTGCAAGAATCCGAGGTTCTCCAGAGGCCTCCCCTAGATGAGCTTATCATCTATGTGTTCATCAACAAAAAAAGACATCTAATTAGTTTCTGATTTCAAATAACTACAATCAAATTGAAGCAATACAATAGAAAGAAACAGACATCAAAGTAAGATAAACCTTTGTAGTTCTGAATCATATCATACTCGATTTAGCGTCGCAATTCACCTTGTGAATCCCCACCATTCCTCGACTCGCCATGTCCACTAGCCGGAAATGAACTGCTCGCAAAATTTGACGAAAACCAAGCACTAATGAAATTTGACATCACACGATAAAAATTAATCGTCAAAGAAGAAAGACATTTGAGATACTTAATTGGAGCGAGAGAGAGAGAGATTACCGATGCGAAAATTAGGGTTTCATTCGCAAAATTCCAAAAACGGGTTTTACAACATATTGCAACACCTCCGTACTCATTCTGGCGAAGAAATTCACGTTGTGCGTCGCCACCATCCCTTGATGCGCCACGTCCACTAGCTTTAGCTATGAACTGCTCCAAATCATGCCTGATTCGCGAGAAAATCAAGCATTTTAACGAAATTTGACATCACGAAGTAGAAATAAATCATCAAAAGAAAAGGCATTTGAGATACTTAATTGGAGCGAGATAGAAATTACCGATACAACTTAGGGTTTCATTCGCAAAATTGCAAAAAAACGATTTCACTTCGCAACACCTCAAAACAAATAGCAAAAATGTAGCGATTCAGAAAGAATACCGCAGAAAAAAACCACTAAATGAATTGGAGAAAGAAGAAGGAATAATTAATTACCATTGTCATCTACCTCGAGCAGGTGTGAAATTAGGGCACCGGGAAGCCACAGGTTCTCGCGCGCCATCGCCAAATGTTGAGATTTATTAAATTAGGGTTTTCGGTTTCGAAATTAGGGTTTGTATGTGAGAAATTAGGGTTTGACGCAAAATTGGGGATTTTAGAGAAGAGATAAAGATACTGGACAGAACTTGAAGATATGTCTCCGATTTTTGGGAATTCAAGGTGGAAAAATCGAATCAATTTGAGAGGGAAGAGAAAGAAAGAGAAATGAGAGAAGATTGTGGAAATTATTTTGAGAGGAGAGAGAGAAAGAAAGAGAGATGAGAGAAGATTGTGGAAATCATGGACATTAATTTGAGAGAGGAGAGAGAGAAAGAGAGATCGAACGAATTGCAAGTTCAGTGAACGAAGAGGAGTGTTTATATGGTGTATGTATGGTATGGCAATGGCGGTGAACTAGTTGAAAGGGCGGGGTCTAATTCTCAACGGATCTTTTTTCAATCCCGCTGTCGGTTTGATATAATTTTCCCATGTCCCGTAAATAATACTAGTAGTAAAGGTCGGTGGCTAAAACTTCACGCGGTAATTCAATCATGTAAAACTTCACGCGGTAATTCCACCCTGTAAAAAAACCACGCGGTAATTCCATCCTGTAAAGAAACTTCACGCGGTAATTTGTTTGGGCCAAATGGATTAAAATTGAGCTTGGATCCGTTACGGTTGAGATTGGTTCCCGCCCATAATTAGTACTAGTTTTAAAGCCCGTGCAATGCATTGCACAGGTTGAGTAAAATGTTTGTATATTAATATTCATTAGGTGAAATACGCACACTAACATGCCTATTTAAAAAAAAACATAAATAAATTTTAATTGATTATAATTATGCATGCTATATAGTGATGCTAGTTTCATGTTATCCTTAGTGATTTAGGTCGATCTCTCTTTTATTTTTCACGTCCCTTGGATTATCAAGATTTGCGAGAATAAATAACAAAACTTGAAAGCAAAGAGATGTAGGGAGAATAAAGGGTGAGAAAAAGTTCAAAAAAAATGAAAAAGTTCAAAAAAAATGAAAAAGTGATTATGTGAGGCGTTTAATAAAAAAAGATGTTAGTTATCATAATCCTCTTAAAACACAAATAGAGTTCTAACCAAATTGCACCTCCAAAAATGATTACTTTAAAATTATTGTTAGATCGATGTTCAAACACTATATATCATATCGCGGGAGCCTTGAATCAACAAAAGGTGAAATGTGAACATGAGGAGAGGCATATATCGCATTCTCCACTTCTTGTTTTTTTTTTCTTTCAATATTCTAAAATATATTTCTGGCTTATGTGGCTTGCTTTTAATTTTTTTTTTTTTTTTGTTGAAACTAATTGCTTAGGTGATGCAACTTAGTAATCAAACTTGTGTTATGCACGGACTTAAAATATATTTGCTCAAATTTATTTTCAATCCAATCTTACATGTTTTTATACATATCGTAAATGAATATTTTAAGATACTTTTCGATGCGAATCTGATGATTTAAAAGATTTTTTTTTAAACATGTAGAAAAAGTTATATTTGATTTTATAAATATTTGACACATATCTAATATAGCTCCTATAAAACTCTAGAGGTCTATCACAACTCAAGCTCTATATTTCATTTTCTAACCTTTATTTATTTTATGTGGCATGCTCTTAAGAATATTGCTAAGGTGGCTAATATTTGCTCATTTTTTTTTTATTTTCAGCTTAATTTTATTGTTAATATTATTATGACTTTTACTTATTTACGGGAACCAACATATACATGCGATCTTACCTGTTTCTTATACATAGTGTACATGCATCTCGTTCTAAAGTATTTTTCGATGCGAATTTGATGGTATAAAAGTTATTATTTATTGAGATGTGTAGAAAAAGTTATATTTGATTTTAAATATTTGACAGAGTTCTAGTTTAACTTTTATAAAATTCTAGAGGTCTATCACAACTCAAGAATCCTAAACAGTAGGGTATCTAAGAGTCCTAAACATTTTACACCAATTAATTTTCGTCTTTATCTTCGCTTAGGTGGCGCGCTCTTAAAATTCTCGCCTACATGGCACGCCTCATTGCTCCCGAAAAATACCTCCTATATATATATATATATATATATATATATATATATATATATATATATATATATATATATATATATAGTTGAGCCTTCCAAATTCCAACATGGTATTTAAAATATTTATAAAAAATATATGTCATATTTATTTTAAATTTAATATGGTTAGTTTAGTACTCGTACAATTTATTTTATTTCAATTTATACAAACTTCTTTATTGTATACATATTTACAATAATACATGAAAAATTAAATATATATACTACCAAATGAGCCTAACATAAAACATGTATTGATTAATTACAGATGGATGTCGAACAACAAAAAAATAAGTTAGTACACTTTCTTTCAAATTAGTGATTTTTTTTTTTCACAAAATGAAATAATTTTCCGTTTGTTATTATGTATCATATTTTGATTGGACGGTGCAAATTACAACCTCCAGTCCCTCTTTTTATAATTATTTTTCATCCTAAATTTTACATAATTAGCATTTATTCCATCTCGATTTTCTTATAATATTGCTTTATGTAGCAAATTTTAGGGAACACACCTCATTATAAATTTGTTTACCACATTAAATCACTTTCCCGTTAAATTATACTCCTTTGTTCCAATTTTGCTCTTAACTTATTTTAAGTAAATTAAAGAATTTGACTAGTAAATTTGTCCTACCCCAAAAATCGAATTCGAGCTACATTTTACGATTATTTAACCAAATTCTAAGGGTAAAATGAAACAAAATACTATAATTTGACCAAAAAACAACTCAAAGTGATAGTATTTATGAATTTTTTTTATTAGGGGTTTCTGTGCAAAAATAAATAAAAAATAATAGGTAATTTTTCACAAAATGTTGATTTTATTAAATGTTTTCCTACAAATTTTCCTTTTATTTATATACACTAATAGCAAAGACGTGACAAATGAATGATGCATTAAAAGAGTATCAATCTACCCCAAAACGTTTGCATTTTGAGGAGATTTTACAAGATGAATATCAACCAAGAGAAAAAATAATTCCTTACAACATTTCTATTATTGTTTTTTGTGTTTTTTATAGTGATCTCTATGACTCATCTAACATTCGTGTCATGGAAACAACAGACTTCAGAAGTTCAGACTAAACACTTTACAAGTCGCATGCTGTTGGTTTCCAAGCCAAACCAAACTTTTCACCCTAAACTTTCCAATGTTCAAGAATCAACATGTAAAAACCTTATTCTTCCCTTCTTCGTTGCTCAAACAGCTGATTCCTTTAATGTAATAAATGAGTTTCTTTTGGCAAACCAAAAAAAATTGTATACATGTACGGATGTACCGGTATAGAAGGATAACCACACAAATAACCACTGAACTTGTATCAATTTGAGACAACAGAGAAGTGAAAGTTGGATAAACAAAATAAAATGCACGTCACTACTAAAAATGAATTGGAAAAGAGAAAGGGAGAATTAACAAGTACCACGCCATCTTTCCTGAACAGGGCTGAAACTAGGGGAAATGCAGCCACAATTGTCAGTTTGGAGTTCCTTTCAATTGAGGGTTGCAACTGACAGAGAAACAAAATGTGCAGTCAAAATAAAAGAACCACATAGTATCAAAATGCATACGTTTCATCTCACTATTAGCATCAATATTTAAACAGCCACTAATGTTCGTGGCCTAATATTTGAACTCCAGATGAGATGTATTCGCCTCGCCTCCAGAGGAAAGTGCCAACTTCAACATGCTGATATCTTGACATCCAAAATTTCCATCAAACGTTCTGGGCACTGGCAAGCCAAAGTGACCGTTATCCTGAGCCCCCATGCCAATGAGCAGGCAACTTGGTTCGTAAATGGAGGTGCATATCCTCCAGGTCTCAGTCACATCAATGATTACCAAGGTATCTAGAATCTTCCCCTTCTTAATGAACAGCAATCTGAGAAGCTGATTATAGATGAGTCTTGATGATATTAAGTCCTCTATTATTGCTATATGCTCAGCTGTCATAATATCCTGCACTTTGATCTTCATACAGAATCCATCCAACGATGTTGTCGATCCCTGACAATAACTGCAACAGTGCCACTCTAGAATTGTGTTTTACCAAGCTCCATCAAAATTGAGTTTTATCCAACCGGGGTGTCAAAAATGTTTTTCTTTCTTTTTGGGGTCCTATGTGGTTTTTGAATCAATGCCCAGAACTTGCAAGAACAAAAGGTTCCGGTGGAGATGAGGTTAATTATAAAGCCAACCTTTGAGATCAGAAACTGCATGTTTTTTCCACATCAAAGAAAGTTTCAGGATAGTCCACGGTATTTTCAATGCTGGAATTACAAACTATGCGTGAAACAACAGGTAGCATACCCCTCAGGGTGCAAAGTGCATTTGTGTGCAATTCTATCATACCGAGAAATCCAAGCAAAAAAAAAAAAAAAAAAAATCGAGAGTGGGATCCAAAAATCCAAGAGATATTAACATCATCACAACCATTCTTGCCCAACCGCCAACAAAAGATGAGCTTTACGACATTGAACTTGGAATCATCTACAAGTAAGCACACAAGAAAGTCGTTGAAGTCCGAAGAGGGGTCTGGAATATTAGAAGGCAGCAAATAGGAAAATTAGTACATATTTTAAGTGCCACCTGAGACGCAGTTACCGACTTTAAGATTAGAGTCAGTATCAAGCAAGGGACTATAAAGCAGAAAGCTCTTGACCTCTCCAGTCATCCTTCCACAAGGAAAGGAAATGACACACCAGATTTTGTTCTCATTATATAATTTCCAACCCTACTAAAAAATATTCCATACATGAGAGCCATTCAGGAATTCTCAAAATTTCTTAAAAATATGATTCTTAGTGGCTTAAGCTTTCAGGAAAAGCATAATGGTCAAACCATGCTTTTTTCTCCCTTCTAGCTGGCTACCTTGATCCTGTTGCTGGTGTCACGGTAACGTTTACCTATATTATTCAACTAAAAGCCCATCACTGAAGACTTTCTTTCCCCCACTGTAAGGTGATGATACTTTTGCACACCGTTTCACTGGATCATTATCCTAGATTGGAGATAGGCAACAATATAATTCTTACTTCCCTGGTAGCACTGCCCGAAATGCTCTATGATGGTGTTGTTACGTATGAAAAGGGTACTCCAGGAACAAAATCACAGTTTCACAGGCAATCTTTACTTCTTCTATAACTTATTGAAGTCATGTTTTAGCCATTATGGAACTTTATCTTATCGTGCACTTTGCAAAGAAGGCAAATGAAGTTGTGACATATTTGACAGGGGAAGAGCGAAAAGAACTAATTTGGTTTACAGATTTTAAAACCAAACAAATATTTAATACCTGATCTTGTTCAGGAGACCATTGACTTCAGCATTCTGACAAAATTGCAATCCTTGCTCTGCTCCAAGCAGCTTACTGCTGGCATCCGAAATGGTCAGTGTATAAGCCCCGCAAACTGGTTCTCGATGTTGTCAACTGATGTTGAACAGTGAAAATCTTCTGTAGTAATCTATGTATCACACAAAGTTAATATTAGAACGCAGAATGCTGCTCTATATTGTAAATAAGCAAGCTGCTGCTTATAAACAAAAATAGTGGTATAATAATTCCCGCCGGCCACGCCCCATGCTGACTATTCGTGAATCAACCTACAATTCCCATACCTGAATCCTGCCCCGAAGAACCTAACCTAGAAAAAATGAATGCCGCAATTAATCATCAACTATCAACCGATAACTCCCATTTCATTCCTTTTAATTTAGTCAATTCCGTTCCTTTTGATTTAGTTTGATGCCATCCTTTTACTGGTTTAATAAGGTTAAACTTAAATGCAGGCATTTGTATCGACATAGTAACCACTGAAGCTTCAAAGTAGAATGAAAATCATCCCAAAATAACATCAACAACAACCGATACCTACCCCAAACCAAAAAAAGTAAACAACCACTCCACTTCCACATGAAACCATTTATCATTCCTCCAAATACAAGTCAAATTATGTCAACACTACTAAAAAGACAAAGACACATCACAAACCCCTTAAACCCTATTGGAAATAGAACCAAAGTGGTCATCACATCAACACAGTAAAAAAAAAAAAAGTGTACAATAAAAAAGCAACATCAAACAAAAATTATCCAATTTCTAATAGATAGAGCAATGAATACTGAACTCCAAACACACAAAAAAATCCAACGAATAATAAGAGTAGAGGGTACATACTAATTACACACAACTTCAATTTCCCACTTAGATGTTCAGCACATAATCCCTGCAAAAATTACAAGCCATCTATCAATAATCAAACCACCAGACCCCCCAAATCTTTAATTGAAAATGCAATAACAAAAGCTCTGAAAACCATTCCTTACTTTAATTACCTAGGAGGCGCAAGCAGTTCCCCTACAACCAGGAGATCATCTTGTCCTTGATCCGATTGATCATCCCCATTTTTGTTCATCTGCAGCTTCACCATAGCAGTCACAGACTCCTTCAACCTGCTCTCAGCGTCCTTCCCCCTCCCAGTTTGATATCCTGTACTCACCCAGACTATATTGGATCAGACACTCTGCTCATTCACGATATAAGATTGTCAAGTTCCTAAGCAAGTGAGTGGTGACAAACACAGCATCAGATACAACCCCATTATAATAAAAAAGCAAATATATGCCAACATAACCACACCTTCACTCATGTCATGAAAACAACGGATGAACATATTACAAGACATATGCTGTTAGTTTCCCAGCCAAACCAAACTTATCACCCTGAACTTTCCATATGTTCAATAATCAACACAATAAAACTTTTTCTTCCCTTCTTTATTCTTGGTTATTCTCAAACAGCTAATTCCTTTATTTTAATAAATGAGTTTATTTCGCAACCAAACAAAAATTCACAAGACCGATAGAAAGAAAACCACACAAAACAACCACTGAACTTGTGTTAATTTGAGATAACAAAGAAACACCATGGAAGTTGGAGAAACAAAATAAAATACAAGTCACTATATAATAGTGCAACAACAATAACTGGAAAACCGAATGGTAGAGAAATAACAAATACCATCATCATCTTTCTCGGACGGATGAAACTAGGGCAAGTGGCAGCCACAATTGTCAGTATGACATGGACCAAGCTCAAAGGGCCCACCATCTCTTCTGAAGTGATGCCTGGAACGTAATACAGCCAAACAGGAATTCCCTGAAAGGAGAGGTACATAAGAGGCAACAACACTAAAAACACTAGGTAATCTGAACATCCAAAATATCTTGTTAAACTTTGCACCAAAAAAAAAAAAAAAATCTTGTTAAACTATTTCCCAACTTTTGGAGGAAATATTTCAGCATTGAAAGGATAAAGAAGGAAACGATCAATTAACCGAGGATCCATTAAGCACAAACATAAGGCTCATTCCTAATAAGAACATGAAGACCAACATGCTGAGCCATGAATATCACGAAGTCATACCTCGCCTAAAAAAGTACTACAAACAACCAGTACCAAGAAAAAAAGAAAACTGTTAACAATCTCACAATCACAACAAAAGAAAAAATAAAAATAAAGTGGAGACTGAATGTGTAAGAAATGATTAACTTGGTCCAGGTTTAGGTTCATGGCATTCCAGAAAACGTAGATCTGAATTACATTTATCCTCCTTCTGAGATCTGAGATCTGAGATCTGATCACATCTGTATCAACAAACCTACAAACAGAAAAAACACACCCAGATTGAAAAAACGCAAAAACAACAAACTGAGACAAATGAAAGTAATAACCCAAATTGATAGACACAGCCTCAGATAAAAGCCCTCTAGAGTAGACAAACAAGAACATTCTAATATGATTACACCTTCACTCATGTCATAGCAACAATGACCTTCAGGCTGAACACTTTACAAGCCATATGCTATTGGTTTCATCGACCCAACGCACTTCCTAATCTTTCACCCTGAACTTTCCAATGTCAAAAAGTCAACGAGATGACGCTTCTTTCATACTTTCTTTATTTATTTAGTTGCTATCATGAAACAGTTAATTCTGTCAATGGGATTTGCCCAATAGAAAACTGTAATATTATTTACCAATATAGAAAGAAACCCACATAAAAGATACGAACCATGAAGTGAAAAACTGGAGATCATCTTGTCCTTGATCTGGTTGATCAGTCCCGTCTTCGTTCATCTGCAGCTTCACTAAAGCAGTCACCGACACCTTCAACCCGCTCTCAGTGTGCCACTCAGCGGCCTTCCACCTGACAGTTTGACATCCTGGTGTTGTGGTGTACCAGCATATTCCATAGGTGTATCTCTTTATTCTGTGTGACACACTCTGCTGGAGCATCATCTGCTCATTCACGATATAAGATTGGCACGTACCTGAGTAGTGAAAAACGCACCATTAGATAAAAGCCCACTATAAACAAGCAAAGATATGCCAACATAACCACACCTTCATTCATGTCATGGAAACAAAGGACTTCAGGCTGAAAACCACACCTTAATATGCTGTTGGTTTCCTAGCCAAACCCAACTTTCACCCTGAACTTTCCAATGTTCAAAAAATCCCTTCTTTATTTCTTCGTTATTCTCAAACAGCGAAATCTTTTATTGTAATATATATGTTTCATTTAGCAACCAAAAATAAAATTGCATAATGTACCGATATCGAAAGAGAACAACTCAAAATAACCACTGAACTTGTGTCAATTTGAAATAACAGGGAAGCGCCATGGAGGTTGGAGAAACAAAATAAAATACACGTCAGTGCTAACCATTACAGTGCAACAATGAATTTAAAAAGAGAAAGGGAGGATTAAACTAGGGCAAATGGCAGGCCACAATTGTAATTTGGAGTGTAATTAAAGGGTAGTCACTGACAGAGAAACAAAATATGCAGTCAATAAAAAGGAACCACATAGTATCAAAACGCATACGCATACGTTTAACTTTTACAATTTGCATCAATATTAAAACAGCTTAGACAGCACTTATGTTCATGGACTAAATGAGACGTATTCGCCTAACTTCAACATGCTGAGATCTGATCTTGACATCTAAAATTGCCATGCAATCACAATTATGATAGGATCAGACAATAACAGCCAACGGAATTATGAATGTATGTAGAAAATTTACATCCAAGGAGTGCCCAAAACAAAAGTGCTGACATTTCAAATTTCTATGGTACAATAGTTGAGTTCACAAAATAACAGCTGAAGGATTTGGAAAATCACATTAAAAGGATAAATTAAAGTGAGAGACATCCATAATTCAGACTTTTTTTGGTCAAACACCCTTCAACTTATAGTGAAAGCATAACAAGCAGGGATTGAATAATAATTACATTAGACTTATCAAGTGACCATCTGCAATTTCTACTCCATCACATCAATCTCACAAAAGAGAAAAAGAAGAAGAAGAAAAAAGGACAAAAACAAGAAATTTCTTGATAAAAAAATGAGACATGATTATCTAGGGTTCCCTAATCTTGATTAAACTTCTCTGAAGTGAACATAACTAAAATGTTAATCAAATTTCAAACAATATATGTAATACATGAATCCACGTATTAATTTGAAAAGATAAGATATTACAAGTGTGAAATGAACTGCTCCAGTACATGCTTGATTTTGCACAATTAAATTAAATATCATATCAATTCACGAGAAAATCTAGCATTTTACTTTATCACAATCGAAATTTGACAATTTTGAGACAGAGAGAGAGAGAGAGAGAGAGAGATGTGAGAAGATTGAATGGTGAAGATGAGCAAAGTAGTGAAGAATAGTGTGTGTATATATACATATATGGTGTATGTTTGGAATGTCGGTGAACTGTAGAAAGGGCGGGGGTCTTATTTCTCGACGGATCTTTTTTTCTACTCGTATCCAGCTGTCCATTTAACAACAATTCTCCGATGACAGTTGTCGGTAATTAGTAAAGTTCGGTCAACTATACTTCACGCGGTAATTCCACAAGAGATGACTTCACGCGGTAATTCCACAAGAGATGACTTCACGCGGTAATTATTTTGGGCCAACTGGATTAAATTGAGCTGGACCCGTTGGTGGTCAAGGATTTGAGATAAGATCCGGCCCACAATTCATATCGTAAAATTGCTCTTAAGATATCAACAATTACTAGGATATTCATTGTCTTCTACTATTCTACATCTTTTCTAACTCATCCATAAACAATTTTAGATTTCTTTTTAAACAGAAACATAAGTAGATAGTTTAGATAACATCAACAATATTATTTGAATTATTCCATCAATTAAAGATCATTTTCATTCATCAATGACAAAGCATCAATCAAGAACTTCAGTGTATGTGCTATATACGTTCTATCTTGGTAAGGGGAGCAAGTAAATCTAACAGAACAACAAAATAGGGAAAAAAGACACACACAAACACAAGATACACACGCCATAAACCAGATGCATCAATTAAAGGCCTAAAAAAGAGATTATCGAAGAAACTTTAACAATTAAACATTTGCCATTAGTCATCCCTATGAGCATCGAGGCAGTATTTTCTGCTCCTTTTTGCTATAAGAGTTTTGGCTTGGCTTAATTTTATTTTTGTTTTTTTGTTTTTAAATTGAGGATGAAGATTTCTGTCTTCCGGGAGATCATTTTCCAGAACATTTAAACTGAATTTATAATTAAAACACTTCAGTAACGCAATTGATATGATTTAGAAAAATAAGGTTTAGACCGTACACAAACAAGCGCAAAATATTGGAATCCACGAACCCGGAGGCCATCAAATTCAAAAGTTGAGCAATTTAATTTAAAAATCGAAAGTTGAGCAATTATAAACTGATAAACATAATTGATAAATCGAGGTCAAAACAATTAGGGTAGAATTTGCAATTTAGGTAATTAAGTTACCTTGAGGATTGTTTAGGTCACAACTTCTCTAATCAATTTCTTCAAAGTTTCAAGCATCGATCTCTTTGATCTTTCCTTTCATTCTCTTACTCTCTCTATCTTCGTTCTCTCCCTTTTGAAGCCGACTTACTGTTGAAACCCTAAACCCTAACCCTCTCAATGAAATTACGAAATAATTGTCTGATATGTTTTTGGCTACTGGAAGTAAGACTATACGAGAGAGAGAGAGAGAGAGAGAGAGAGAAAGAGAGAGAGAGTAGCGGGATAATTTCAATTAGGAGGTGAGGGTGGGTAGATGGGTCGTTTATTTATAAGAAATTTTGAATTGTTATTACGACAGCTATGTCGGTTGGATTTTTGCTTTAATTACGCGGTAATCTTATTGTTACCGTTTATGTTTGGTCTGGGCCTGGAACCGATTTAAGATTTTGGACTAAGACCCATTGGTTTAAACATTTAGGCTTTGGTTGGGATGAAAACAATTTTCCTATTTTTCGTTGTTTGGTTATAATGAGAAGGAAAATAGTTTTCACGGATAAGTATTTTTGATTGGTGTAAATGTTTTTCGTTGGTGGAAAATACTTTGACCCGGAGCACACTTTATAGTGGACTTGATCATCGGGTTTGGTTGTCGGGACTTCGGATCATGAAAATTAAATCGCACCCGACTTGATTGGTCCTTAGGTCGTACTTTCGGGGCACTTTCTCAATATTGTTTTTTTCTTCAAATAAGTGTAATTTTTGACTCAATATGCGTTTGAGGTGTTTTTTTTTAATCCACCTAACTTTTCGAAATTGACCCGACTATATTAGTAGATTTTATTTTTTTATAGAAAAAATAGTTTTTTAGGAAATTCGTTTTCCCGTTGTAACCAAACAACGAAAAATGTAAGCCCAAATAATAATTTTCAACTGAAAATACTTTTCGGTTGAAAATAATTTTTCGCTCAATCAAATAAAGCCTTAATGGAAAAAAAGAGAGTGTATAAAGCAAGCCCAGCTCGCCAAAGGGAGGCGGATTGGGGGCAACTCGACCCAGCTCTGAACAGCCGGCCGACCTGTTGTCCTTGTTATCAGTTACTTTTACTTTTTCTCGAGTTTAAGGCTCAGGAGCTTAGTGGACAGGCATGAAGGGGGAATAAGAGAAAAGGGATCTCAAATGTGCTTAGTGGAATTTAAACCTTGATGATGGGTAACGAAATCAAAGTTCAAACCACTAGACCAACCTAGGTTGGTAATCAGTTACTTTTACTTACCCTAGTGAAAAGTGAAAAAGTGAAAACCATAACACTCTCTCTCTCTAACTCTGAACTCTGGCTCGTCAGCCAACGTCGGTTACAACCACCAGCCGCCGACAGGTGATTGATGCTGGAAATTTTCACATGTTTTCCTCACAAAACTGATACTAATTGTTAATTCATTGTCGTGAATTTTGAGTTCTTACTTTAGATGGTTTACTTGCAATCTTGCATATATGATCAATTCATATTCTATCGCCTGAATTATTGTTTGATTTTTGTATGTTAGAAATCATAATGTTTGTTTAGTTTTGTTGATTGAATTAAGTACTGTGTGGTTTGTTTGGCTCATTCATTTGAACTTCGTAGCCCCTATTGAAGACTTCAAATTTGTATAATTTCTGGAAATTAATCATTAATGGCGAGAAAACATCTATTAAATGATGCATGGAGGTTGGGATAGATGAGAGCAAAGGACATGATCATGATGTGTATACAGTTGTCATTATTGATTTCAAATTCTAATACGAGGCCGCCTCAATGTGAGACGCCTCAAACAAGCATGACCGTCATGCTAACATCATGCTTGGCTATAGATGTGGCCTCATGTTGAGGACCCTCATAAGAGACCCATTGGTCATTGATTCATAGGATAAACACCAGTCAGATTAGCACAAATTACCAAATGAGGTTCTGTAGCACTAAAAGGCTGTTCTTGTTCAAGTGCCCTAAATCATTGAAATTTGAAAGGTGGGGAGACTGTATGTTTTCTATGTTTTCTGTTGCACTTGTTCTTGCGCTATCATTTGTCTTTGAGATCAGTGGGGGGGGGAGTCTATGCCTTGTCCTCCAACTATTATTCAGCTTTGACAATCTCTTTTATTGGGCTTGGAGGGGCCATCTCAGTCTACTGGGTCTGGAAAGGGGCAAGGAGAGTAGAATGTTATGGTGGTGTGCTTCCTTTGCTATCTTTAGATGCGTTTGGTTGGAACTGAAATTTTTGTTTTGGATCGGGTGGTGTATCGTGTACTTGGCTTCTTTATCAGCCAAGCCTTTTGGGGGCATTTCGTGGAGTGCTTCTCACTAACGTGCAACTTTATTGGGGCGATATGTAATTTAGCTATTATTTGAGGACTCCTTGTCCTCTTCTTTTGTACGTAATTAAAGTTCTCCAATTCAGTTTAATTAAAAGTTCTCCTCATGTAAGATTTGACACTTGCTTTAACTTGAACTGGTGATTTTATTTAATTTTAGTGTAATTATACAGTGTCTTTTTTATGAAGAGGTTATTAATGTTTTTTAATATAAATTAGTTTAGAGATTTGCCAAATTCATATCCATTTTTTGTATCTGTATGCAAATGATCTGTGCAACCTAGGCTCAGTTTGCTCTTTTTGAAGTCTGACATAGAAATTCTACAGCTTATTAGTTGTTGTAGCTCACTGGTCTATCAAGGATGGAAACGCCAAATAATACGCAGCTAACAGCGGAGGCCCATAATCAGTTAGAAGAAGGCATACACTGGTATTGTCGAATTGGTTTGCACTCAAAATTGCACTTGAAAATGAGACAGGAGGTCCTCATTCTCGTGAGAAAGCGCGCGATTTGGCTTATGATATTTTTAGTTTCTTCAACCAGCCTAATCGCAAAGGTATATTTCCTTGAATCTTTTGGGATTTCTGACTTTTCTGTTTTTGAATTTTGTGCTTAATTGAGTCTTCAGTTAGTGATATTTTGTTAATTGGGCAGCTAGTGGAGGAGGCTGTTGCGTATCATTGTATTGCGCATTGGTGTGTCTTATTCTGATGATGTCATCAATTTTGTTCTTCGAAAAGTTACTATGCTTTTAGTTAAGAAGTGGTTTAATGGACTTTCTTCTACCATATCCTCCTTAATAATGAGTCTTGAATCTTGATGGATGATTGATCAGGTTGTTGATTCAATTAGCCAACAAAAAACTGGGATGAACTTGCTGATTTACCTTAAAAAAAATAACATTTATGCTCCTTTTATTGGAAGGAAAAATCTTCCTTGGCGTTTTCTTTTAATCTTATGAAAGTATTTGTTTCTTAGATTTGTTTCTTAGATCTCTCTCTCTTTCTCTGGGGGGGGGGGGGGGAGCTTTAGACGAGCAATCATTCTTCCACATTGAGGAATATGACTTCCTCTTTGCCTTTGAGGTGGTCATTCTACTTTGTTACGGAAAATAATATAGATGTGATGAAAGAGGTCTCCCTCCACGTCTAACATACGTGATCTTGATTTTTGGCTCTTGTTCCGATATGGTGTTCTTCCTCTCCTTTTCAGAGCCTCTATACATTGATGATCTGGAGGATCTACTTCAAGAAGCCATGGATTTCTTTCGAACAATTATAGAAGATGACAGCATTGGGGAGGTCACTTCTTCTTCACAAATTTAAACATCATTTAGTTGATTTCTTCCTCTCCCAGTGGTTCAATTGTAATGCAGGACTATGCTGCTATTAGAACTCAATATTACTAGCGGAACTTTAACTGCTCAGAATTGGTATGAGGAGTTTAGTAAAGTGCTTATTCTAATCTATGTATTCTTGGTCTGCTGCATTAATTGGTATAGGTGGCATCTACATTGATGACTATGCATGAGGAATGTTTACAAGGTAACTACCAATCAGTTCAAAAGGCAAGGTTACTAAGATACAGGCACATTCCTGTTGCAATACAGGTAAGAAGCTATTCAGATTAAGTTCTTTGTTTATCCATGTGCTATTCAGGTTATGTGGTGTATTAAGATGTAGCAGATAGTCTTAGGATCCATAGGTCTGTCAAACTCTTGTATGTTCTGACTTCAGAACGAGGTAGTTGAATTTTCCCTGAACATGATAATTCTTGATAATCATTAATCCCTGGGAAAAGTTCTTAGAAAATAGGTTTGATGGATGTCTTTGTAAATGATGGTTTAATGATGGGCTGCATTACTATGTTTCTATCATGGATTCCGTACGTGCAAGATTGAACAATTTTTCTTCTCTGCAATATAAGGCGACAGTTTTTTTGGGAATATGATACGTGCAAGAAATATATGTATCTGAAGCGTCTATACTACAGACTCCAGTTGTCTGAAAGTATACAAGCAGTTGCACTGAGTTGAATTCTTCCCAAACTAAAGAAGGCATAAGTACGCACTCAGATTACTGGACTTTAAATAACATTATGCCAACAGAAATGCTGTTGAGCAACTATGTTGCCACAGACAACAAATATTAGCACTTCAGTGCAGGAGTCTCACTCTGCTTTACAGAGAAAGGGAACAAAAGAGAGTAATGAAACTGTAACTACGGTGAGACGTGAAAACACCCGATCCCATTCCGAGAGAGAGAGAGGGGGGGGGGGGGGGGGGGGAGAGGGAGAGGGAGAGGGCGAGGGAGAGACTGGCAAAGTATTAGAGGCCACTTCCTTCATTCAGAGTCAGACTATCTTCCCCACATTAAAGTTCCTTTGTAATCATGCTAGTTGAAGGATCGTCAAACAAACAATGATCCTCAAATGAACTTCTTCCGATTAGCAATAAATATTAGTTTACCCACTGGGTAGTCTACCGGGGTGATGTGTAAATTGGTAATTGGTTGAGTTTTGATATTTTGTTTTTTAAATTGAAAATAATTTATTTAACTCCCAACGTACATGCTTATATTTCTTATCTACATCACCCGGGTAGACTACTTGGTGGGTAAACTAAGCATTCTCCATTACTATATAGGATTTTCAATAAATGATTGTGGCTTGTAGCAATGTGGCTGATTTCAAATTCAACCTTAAGCTTGTGCCCATGTGTCAGTATAAACAAGCAAGGTTACCTAGTCTAAATCCTCCTAGCACCCACAATAAACTACGAAGGTTTCATTAGTTACCCACATTTACAGAAAGCAATAGCATTACAGAAGGACTGAAAGGACAACAAGCATCATAAAACTCAAAACAGAATTCCACCAATACTTTTAAGCACAATACTACCAAGGCTTTACCTTCCAAATTTCAGTTTAGGTTTCATTACAATATTAGCACACAGTAAAGATTCAGACAACTAGTTTCATGGGTTTCAGTCTTGACCCTTGTCACAACATTTGCAACCATCCAATCCTAATGTATCTGCAAGACAAGATGATAACTAATAAGCACAAGGGGAGGGGTGGGGGGGGGGTAAATGAATAAATATTGGCTATAAGATCAACCGTGGACATTGCCATAAATCATATGTGAAAGCACTATGAAAAGCACTAAAGATGAGCAGACCAACCATTATTCTCAGGACATGTACATATTAATTTGATACAGGCTTAAAAAAGCACTAAAGATGAGCACATCAGTTCAAAAGGAATGTATCAAGGTCAAACGTAAAATATCCGCTACTCCTGTAGAGAAGCTGATGTGCGGGCGCGCAGCAATTTTGACATAAGGTTTTAGCAAGCTTAAATGACAAGGGAATGGCAATAGAAACATGATGCAAGGCATTTTACCAGCTTGGCGTATTTCATCGTTAAGGAACATACAAAAGACAATCCAATCAAACACAGTGTGCAAGTAATAACTAATAACCAGAATGATCCTAATTTAAAAATTGAAGCAATCACACAATGAAATACCTGGTTCTGAACTGCTAGGGCCCAAGCTGCGGTAATCTAGAACTTCCAAATCAACAAGGCGGTCTAGGATCAGCTTGGCAAAAAACAGTTCCACATCAGCTTCAGGAAAGTTGACATGGTGATAGATGCACATGGAATCATGTGGGTTTCATGGCATCCTGATGACACAAACTTATACTCAAAAACCTAAAAAACAAATTGAGGAAAATGGAAGAGAAAGGGATTAGTTGGGCAAAAAGACATAGGGTTAAAATATTCAAAAACCTCAACATACATCAAATTGTAAGACAAGGTGAGGGGTAATTAATTAAAGTTGGTCAAGCAAGATCGAAGCCAAGTCCAATAATGAATAGGCTTGAGTTGGCTCAAATTAGGGAAGTCTTGGTTGACTATATATGGATTATATATATAATTCAATCTCATATTAATTTTTTTTTTTTGTTGATAATTATCAATAAGACAAGCAAGCCCGGCTACTGATACACTACTCAAGAACCAAAGATTAACAGAACAGACATCACCCAAAACCAGAACAAACTCCAACAATACCAACATCAACAAGACACATGTACTGCACACGCCTGGAAGTTGTCCTCTATGAAAGGCCTTAATTGGCGAGCCCAAAGATGCATGGTAATTACAATAAGAAAAAAACAGCATGAATGAGAAAACAAACCTCTTTGCCTTTGCGCTGCTTGAAATGAGTTAAAGCCAAATTAGCAAGTTTTTCTTTCGGCATGTCATGTATGATGTATTGCTGTGAGCTCCTCTTGTGTTTTTCTCTATCACATCTGCCCAAGGGTTAAATAGCACACACTAGGGCTCCAATTGGATTAGAAAAATACAGTTAATTAAGATAACAAAAATTACTTATGCAACTTGAGACAGTTAAAAATATAGAGAATGCTAATCATACAGTGGACTCAGAGCTGGTTCAGTATCGTTTTGGGTTGGGATTTTAAGACCTTCCTTGGCCTATCACATCATCACGGCTGAAACTTCCTTTGCCCTAAAGTTGTTAAAAAAAAAAAAAATTCATAATGGAGTTTCAGAGATAACTGTCCAAAACAGCAAATAGGTGAATGAAATCAATAGCAGAATATCAATGACAATGGAAGCGAAATAATTTTTTGATATTTTTCAATTGGGAAAATCGGATTTATAAGATCAATAACAAAAGATCAAACAAACACTGGGCAAAAGGCTTACTCAAGAAAATCCAATAGAACAAACAGTGGCAAAACATCAAACATTAAATATCTCCATAGTTAGTGTGAAAACTTCAAAGGTGAACCTCCACACCAATGGTGGCTACAACAATAAGGACTATTTAAAAGACGAACTAAGAAAGCATGTGAAAATAAAACAAACTTACGATTTTACCTCTTTTCAGATTCTCCAGTCATGCCTTTTCAAAATGTATTGAAAAAATAAAGCGAAAATAATAAAAATTGATCTCAAATGTAAGCATAGGCAAACCCAAAATACTCATAGATGTTCTCATTTTATCGTGAATATTTCTGTTCTTACTTCTTGGATAGTATTGATGTTTGCAAATGAAAATTAGAAATCAAACCGAGTTAAAACCGTAACCCTAACCCTAATCAGGAACAAAGCGTAGCATAAAATTATCAGGATAATCTATGTTCTTACTTCTTCGTTATTAATTTCCTAAGAGTATTGATTTTGTAATTCAAAAATTAAAAAGGAAAAGATTACAAACCCTAACCCTAATTGGGGAATTTAAAACCCTAATCGGGACCAAAACGTAGCATAAAATTATCAGGAAAATCTATGTTCTTACTTCTTCGTTCTTAATTTCTTACAGAGTATTAATTCTGTAATCGAAAATTAAAAAGAAAAGATTAGAAACTCCAACCCTAATTGGAAAATGTAATAAAACTAAGAGAATGAATATGAAAGAGAGAAGTTACCTTATCATTGCAGAAGTGACCGTCAATTCGTTATCCGTCTATATCTTGGTCGTTAGTGCTGGAGAGAGAGAGAGAGAGAGAGAGTGATCAGAGAAAATCTAAACTGCGAGGGAAAATCTGAATTGCGGGTCGTTAATTTATAGGGAAATTATTTAGAAACACGCGGTAGTGAAATAGTAAAGCGTATACTGGGCCTGGCCGATTAACCGACTTGACTACACGTAATATCATATTCAAGTTGGGCCTGGGCCGCTAACCGACCTTAAAGAGACTAAGACATGAATAAAGTCTTGTTGACTAATCCAACTCGGTTATATGAAAATAGTCCAATAGGCCCAATACGGTGGCGTCATATCCTCCTATGAATATACACGTAAGACTTTTTTTTTTTTTTTTAGAAACAAAACATTTGACTTTTTTGGGATCCCAGAAAATCACTTTCTATTCAGAGGTCATATTTACATAATAAAAGGTCTATTATGAGGCACCCTCTATAGTCAAACATGACATAAACCGCCTCATACAAGTTTTTGTTTACAGAATTCATCCCTCGCAAATCCATAGAAGTTCATTTCAAATTTACATTTTTCAGGGGGGTTTTTTGTGTTTTTATCTATTTGCCTCTACTTTCATGAATTTTAAGATCATTTTATTTTGTTTTTTGAGGGAAAAAGAAATTTCATTAATTGAAAGCCAACAGCACTTACAAGAATGTAGGTTTAAGATGAACATATAGGTTAAACTATAATCTATCTGTTCATCTCAAACCTACATTCTACACATTTTTTGTCCCATTCTCTGTATTTTTACAAATTTGCCTTTATTTTTTTGAATTCATTTTCTATTTATAATTCAATATTTTAAATTTAATTCAACTTTAAAATTATAGTCTTTATAATTTTTTTGGAATATATTTTTTATTATCACATTTGAATTTGTAAATATGCATTTTTGATAAATTGGATCGGGGTACTTTTTTTTTTGTTGGAAAATGGTTAGTTGTATTTCCTTTCTCCAATGGATATCAATGGAGTATTCATGGGCAAAGTATTACACTCAAAACAGAGGTTGCCTGTAAAGTATCCTCAAACTACTTAAAAACAATTATAGCCAAACTCAAAAGAAAAACATCACAGCCCGCAAATATAGTATCCTATACAAGCTAGTACATCTTGCTCTGTATACTTACTAAACGCCTTAGAGCATATAACAACATGGATGTAAGCTATACAATATATGGGATGGGGTCGTTCCACACCATATTTCCTTGCGAAAAGGATACTGGAATACGAGATGCGACCAAAATCTTCTCCATGGGAACATTACTTGCATTCAACATCAAAAGCAAGCCCTTTCTGATTCAAATTTCCAACAGTGGGCAACTTCTTCCTGGCTGCAAACTAAACAATAACCTTATGCTTAGGAGGAGCTAACTGATTCCAGACCAACCCATGCCAAGCAACTGGTGCTCTTGGTTGAGGATAAGATGGGAGCACAAGTTGTAAGTGCCCCACCCTTACAACCCAGTGGTCAGAAGTTCAAATCCACATCTTATAGGGAGAATAAAAATCTCCTCTACCTTTCTTTGTAGGGAGAGTCTCCTCCTCTACTTGAGCCCGTCAGCCCATCAAAAATGGGTTGATTTGCCCTAGGCATATAGTTTGCGGGCTATTACATGCGTCCTTGTAGCAAAAAAAAAATAAAAATGGTGATCTTGGTTGCCGCAGAAAATCATAGCCTCTTGGAGTTCTGAATTTACCACCTTTAACCCAGATTTGCAGAAGGTCCTTGGCAGCAGCTATACTACCACATTTCTAAACAATCTCATCATCAATTGTATCGTAGTAGTACCATTTGTTTTACTTCAGCATGCCAAAAATCCCCATGCTTAAGGTACTAAGCTTCAATCCAGTCAGACCGTCCTGAGTTTGAGGAAGTGTTTACTACCCAGAGAAAGTAGTTATATGTAGCTCATGTATGTGTATAATGTACTAGTGTTTACCACCCAGAGAAAGTAGTTATAAGTAGCTTACTACTCCTGAGATGCAGTCACCAACTTTAGATTAGAGTTAAAAACGGATTCCAGAAAAAAAAGAAAAAAAAAAAAAAACGTTAAGAGAGGTCTGCACAAGGGTATAAGCACACAGAGTTGATTAGAGAACGCTTAATCATACAGAGGAAATCTAGGATCAGGTTAAGCACCACCTTCAGTCTATTTTTGGGGTTTGGGAACTTTGCTTGGCATATAAGGAAACAAAATATCAGAACAGAGAAAATGAAAACCCAGAAAATCAGATCAATTGCAGGATGATCTCAACCAACGACTGTAGATGCCAGAAAACAAATAACCGTCACTAAACGATAGAGTGACTTCTAACATGAAAATAGAAACAGGCATGCAATATGTAATTATCAAAAGAATGCCAACCAATTAACACTATTAGACAGAGCGATTTCCCATCTCACTAGCACTACAAGGTGAAAACATTCCAGCACTAAACTTTGAAATCAGAAGCTCATGCAGGCGGTTGTCCCAAGTTGAGTTCTTCACAAAATAACATGTTTTATGCTATCAATTGCTAGTGGTCATAGCTGGCTGAAGAAAATAACATGGTTTTATGCTATCAATTGCTAGCGATCATAGCTGGCTGAAGAATAGTTAATTAGTCTTAGCTTGGAAGTTGCAGCAAGACATTAAGTACGCACTCCGGTTATTGGACTCTAAATAACATTATGCCAACAACCAGAAATGGTGTTGAGCGACTAATTTGCCACATACAGCAAATATAAGCACTTTATTGCAGCAGAAATAACGGATTTGTTTAACTCTTCAAATTTCACAGCAAAGAGAAAGCCTTTGGTGAAACAACTCAACAAGAAATAAAATCATTTTACACCTGGTCAGAAAATTGTCCCATTTGCTTCAAATAACTGAAGACAACTAGACCCAACACATATCCACAACAAATTTGCACATAGGATCCTGTGCAGCTTAACCTTTAAGGTTATAATCAATATTTCAGAAGTGAAAAGGTCATCACTGTATGTCAAGCTTCACTCCTGTCTGCTCATTGAAGCTAGCATGCTAAACAAATTGAAAAAGGGGCATACTGGAGAGATTTAAAGAAAAATCAGAGATAAGTGTGTTGAAGGCACAAAGGGTCCAAACTGTAGAAAAGACTCCTTCTGACAGCTGGAAGCTTATTGTTTGTTCGACGGAACTTAGGTACCACCCAATAAAACAAACCCCACACTACATACGATAAACAAACAAACAGAGAAACATTTCGACTTATTTTTCAAAACAAGACGACAAACTAAGTTGTGGTGCAATATGACAGATGAATAATGAAGGGGGAGATGGGGAACATGAAAAATTGAAAACACATGCAGAAGCAGAAGTCAGGAAACACATACCTGATTGGGGATAGAAGTGTGAAATATGAAATTGAGCAAACTTGTATTCCTTTGAGCCCAACAGCCCAACAGTCTGAGCAAAATAATCATCAGTTTCGCCTGCAGAGCCAAATTTATGGGTGTCACAACAAGAAGGACACAGTTCAAGTACTTAAAAGCTGTTAAAATTGTTTCAGAGATGTTCACAAACACATCTGACCTTGTCGAGAGAAGAAATTTCATACTTACCAGGAAAGCCACAAATAACATCACTTACAAATCTTGCAATCTGCATTCCTGGGACCACTTTGATCAGTGTATCTATAACAGCCCTAAACTGCTTCACATAATATTTCTGATTCATGGCCTAAAACAAAGGCTTCAACCACCTTCAGAATTCTCAACATAACTAAGCACACAATCAAACCTCAAATATCATCCTCCTTACACATGAAATAAATGAATACCTTTGCAACAATATGTAGAGAACATAGATGACAGAAAACGCTGGTGTATACTCTCAACACAGCATCTGGAACATGAAGGTAGTCGCATGGATGACACAGCATTTTCAGCGAAATCTTTTAGGTATTGAAGAATATAACGGGAGTTATTTGTCGCAAGTCAGAGAATTGTGCTTCCAGATGAAACGATAGCTTCCAAAAGCACAAGGAGATTTACTCCAGAGGCATGGCCTGTTAACGTTGCAAAAATAACTATAAAGTAGTAAGCATGTAGATAGAATCAACAGGATTCCGACAGTAACGAGATCAAAACCACGTTAAGACTATTTTTGGGGTTTGGGAATCTTGCTTGATATATAAGGAAACAAAATATCAGAACAGAGAGCAATTAAAACCAGAAAAGATAAGATCAATTGTAGAAATGAATTCAAGATTCTCAACCAACTAAAGTAATAAGAGAGCACAACATGACCAGAATGACTGTGTGTAGATTCCGGAAAAACAAAGAACTGTCACCAAACAATACAGTGACTTCTATAATAAAGCAAGTAGAAACAGGCATGCGATATGTAATATCATCATAAAGGTAACCATTTAACACTATATTACACAGAAATTTCCATCTCACTAGCACTACAAAGTGAAAACATAGCAAAATCATAAAGATATGGATTGCAATGCCAGGAATTGATAGACCTCATCAAACATTCAAGCACCACACTTCCACAAGATCTGGTCACATCTGGGGGGGGGGGGGGGTTGCAGCCAAAAGCAACAAAAGCAACAAACTAAGACAAACAAAAGCAACAAACTAAGACAAACAGAAATTAACAACAAACATCAAGCACATGGCAGCATTTCTTCTTACCTCAGGGCCTGGTGGAATAGACCCATAGGGCCATAATGAGAGATCCATCTTTGCGCATTTTAGGTGATTTCCTTGAAGTCCTATCCAACACAGGCGCCTAGCTCCAGAGCCATTTTCACTACCAATTCCGTGTATTGCTTTTCGAGGAGCATCAATTTCATACTTCATAGTTCATATTCACTTTCAAATTTCAATCTGCCACGATAATCACAAATCAGAGAAAGCTCGAAATTGTTTCATTTAGTTTCATATTTGGCATTACAAATCAAATGAAAGGGATTTGAACAATATTGGCTTTACATATATATCTGAGATAGAATAATTGAACCCCTTTGAGATTGAAATAACTTTTCTGCTCTCAGCATGTCATCATAGAATCCGACAGACATCAGACAGCGAGAGAGAGAAACCTGTGTGACTTTAGCTTGTTGAAGACACCATGAACAACTGTCAGGGAAACAGATAATAACAAAAATAATGTCACTTTCTATAAACAACAGTCACTTAGTTTGAGCTTGATCATTTAGTTTGAAGTTTTTTACAAAACAAATAGTTATTCAGATCGTTTCCTTTGTGAAAAATGCATATAACATCAATTGCAAAACATCAATCTACAATAATAGAAGCAAATGCTAGACCATACAAATAATGGATAAGGTTATAGTTGTAAATATGTTGGGGTGGGGGAGAGAAAACTTGAATAGGACTTCTCTCAACAATTAATTCCCCCTAGTGCATTTGTCAATTCACACTATTTATTGATAGTGGTGGGGCGGTAAATAAAGTCTTCACCGTAACTTTTTTACTGACTTTGCAACAATCATTTAACTTCTAAGTGCTCTAAGATTTCAACAATTACTAGGCTATTCATCATCTTCTACATTTTTCTGACTCAACTGAACATCATCAGATTTTGTTAAACAGAAGCATCAATAGATATTTCTAGATGATATCAACAATATTATTTGATTTATTCCAACAATTTAGATCATTTTCCTTTGGAACTTCAGTGTTTGAAATCAATGACAAAGCATCAATTAAGCAAATCCAAAAGCAGTTTTAGAAAACATGTAAATATGTTCGACATGGATTTTACTTACTAGAAACCACCACGAAGTCGTGCAAATTTCCCTTGACCAGCACTAACCCAGCAGTTGAATCGACTTAAGGTTCGGATCTCTGATAAGTCTATGATATATTTACCTACTTTTCTTGCTCAACTAAGTTAATCGGAGCTTCTGGAGGCAAAAGACCTACCCTCCAGCTACACATTTAAGGTTTGAATCCCTGCAAAGAATAAACATGGTGATTAGGCACTAACCAGCTGAGAACCATGACAAGGAACAACAAAGTAAGAGATATAGAGAATTCTCCAGGAATGTTACCCAACAAGCTTTCTGGCAAGGTACAGAAAACGCTTCTCAAAGTTATAGGTCTCTTGGCAGAGATCTACATAGTGCCGAAAGGTGAAAACTCTTCTTCCTGTGAATATGTCACCTATTTCTCTTTCACCAGCCAGTTTTTGACATCAACATAACCTTTTTTCCACGGAGCACAATGGGGATAATCTCACACACCCTAAGAAATAATCAAATCACATTATGAGATATACATAGCCAAAGCTAGAGAGAGAGAGAGAGAGAGAGAGAGAGACAGAGAGAGAGAGAGAGAGAGAGAGAAGTATACTCATAATAGTGACCGACCTGTTATGTTCAAAACTCCCAGATATCCCGGTGCCACGTAGACACGTACTTGTAACTTGTAAGTCAACCAGGCAGTGGCCTCAAACATCATGATTGCACACTGCCCACGAACACCGCAAGGGAAATAGATACCATAAAATTTTATGTCGCCTATTCTCTTCCACAAAGAAATCTATTAAACTCTAGGTGAGAGTTTCCATAGGTAACCATCCAAAAAGGGCAAATGCTAGACTAAACAACAAACGATTATTATCATTGTTTCCTTTGGGAAAATAGGTGAATATCTAAATGAAATCAATAGCAGAAAGTTGGGGAAATCATGACGTTTTTCAATGGCAAAGGTAGCTAGGCACTTGATACCTACAAAAGATTATCACTGCATTTAGTCTTCCCTTGAATCCAAGTTTCCAAATTGACAAGCACTACTATTTGCTTATAAATGAACCATAATCCAGGGTAAAACCAGAGGAAGTTAAACAATTATTTAAGCAAACTAAATCAGAAGGTATCATGACCTGAAGGGGGATGCCCATCTCCAGAACGCCTCAAATAAATCCTCTTCAAGACCAAGCAAACCACCAACCATTCCAGCACACATGCGAGTAAAACAGCAGAGAGTCAGCTGGCACTTTCCAAGGTAGCTCTTGCATCCCATTCCCCGTATACAGCATTACTGCTTTGCAGCAAGCGCCACAAGGATCTTAACGAAGGAGAAAAGGAGAGAAAGCAAATGAGTTAAATCAATATTTGAAGAAGAGTATCACTAGAAGGTCACACTTAAAGACATGGAGGATACCTGCAGAAGATTCATGCCCAATATGCGACAACTGAGCAAGTTGCTGTTTGACATCTAGAAGCTTATTCTTTGTTCGATGGATCTTAGAGTACCACCCAATACAACACCCCCTACCATACACACGATAAACAATCAAACAGAGATACATTTCGATTAATTTGAAAAGAAAACGACCCGCTAAATTGTGGTACAATATGACAGCTGAATAATGAAGGGAGAGGGGGAACATGAAAACAGATGCAAAAGTCAGGACAAACATACCTGATTGGGGACAGAAGTGTGAAATATGAACTTGAGCGAACTTGTATTCCTTGATGAGCCCAACAGTCTGATCAAAATCATCATCAATTTCTCCTGCAGAGTTATGGGTGTCAGGCTGTCAGCACAAGAAAAAGTACTTAATAGCTGTTAAGGTTGTTTCCCAAGTTCAGAGTTGTTCAAGAGAAGAAATTTCATACTTATCAGTAAAGCCACAAATAATATCAGCTGCAATCTGCATTCCTGGTACACACCAGGAATATCATCCTCAAATATCATCCTCCTTACTCATGAAATAAAAGAATACTACTTTTGCAACAATATGTAGAGAACATAGATGATAAAAATAGCTGGTACATACTCTTATGATAGCATCACTTCCAGGCTGCTCAGGAACATGAAGAAAAAGAGTACTCACATGGATGACGCAGCACTTTCAGCGAATTCTTTCAAGTGCTCAAGAATACAACACGGGTTAGTTGTCCCAATTCGGAGAATGTGCTTCCAGATGCCAGTAGCTCAGCAATGATAGCCCTTCAAAAGCATAAGGAGAATGCGATTCCATATTAATCATCAGAGAAAAGTAAGATAGAGATTACCGATACTAGATAACGGGACAACAAGTTAGGGTTTCATTTCGCAAAATTGGAAAAACAGGTTTCAATTAACAACAATTATAATCAAAATTGCAAAAAGGTACCAACCACTATACTTGTGTAAAGTTTGAGATAAACAAAAAGCGCCATGATGACATTTGACGATGGAAAATTGGAGAAGAAAATACAAGTCACTAACTCAGTACAGTGAAACAACAATGAATTGAATAGAAAACAGATAAAGGGAGAAATAATAAGTACAGTACCATTATCATCTTCCTTCAACTAGGGCACCGGGAAAGCCACAATTGTGGTTTCTGAAATTAGGGTTTTGTGGTTCGAAATTAGGGTTTTCCAGAAATTCGTGACGGAGAGAAGGTTTTCCAAGAGAGAGAGAAAAATTGGTTAAGATGAATCGCGATTTTAGGGTTTTGAAAGAACAGAAAAAATAAAAACTGATCGACATGATTCAAATGATAAAAATGAAAGAAAGAAATAAAAAAGAAAAGAGAAATGTTAAACCTGAGATTGCGCTTCGCTTTCATCGGACTTTTTCCTCCATTGTTGCGTCTGATCGAGAAGAGAGAGAAAGAGACGATGGTGGTGAGTGTAATGAGCAAGGGAAAACAGAGTGAATAAATGATGTGAGAATTGAGCGCGCGATACTCATATATATACTGGTTTTAAGTCGGTTACGTTTTTATGCGACAGGCTGTAACGCGTTTCGATAACGCGTTTCGAAATTAGTGTCATTTGGGGCGGTAGGATTGGACGGGCCCATTAAAAAGTCAACATAGTGACCAATCCGATAGTGTCATTTGGGCCTTGGGCTGTAGGGTAGGATTTGGATTGGCCCATCTTTATCAATCCGACATTTTTTTGGGGTTGAGTGAATCCAATAGTGTTAAATTATTTACTTATCACTAATAAATACAAATACATCTTAGATTTTGTGTTTTTTTTTATTAAGAACTGATCTCAATAAAATATATATATATATACTAAAAAAACACAATAAATTTATTTAGATTATCCATTTGTTACATTTTACACCATTTTACATAAATTCGCAGGCCAAGTCCGCGGGCCAGATTTTTTTGATCAAGTTTAAGTCACTGCTATCTTTTTAGTTATTATATAATTCATCTTTCCCATGTGGCGTAGATATGACTCAACCCATGTGTTGTCATTTAATTCGTTAATTACCTGTCAATCTACCAATACGTTGGCAGTGAATTAGAAGTTCAATAAAAAGGTATAGATTTACATCTTAATATTTACTTAGTCATGTCCTCACTTTGAGTAGTCCAACTTTAATTAACCATCTATAAACACGTTGTAGAGTTACCGAAGTGAACTTTTTTTTTGTACCCTATTTATATTACGAACAAATGATGTTCGACATATTATTCATTTCTAAATCTTACATAAAATACCTACTACAAGAGATGAAGCAATACCTAAATGAAAGACTAACCCCAGTGCATCGCCTGGGTGCCAAAACTTGTTGTTATTATACCACAAAAAAACTTCTATATAACAATTTTTGTAACTTATGATAAAACGGGTCACTTTTTCATAAAACAATGATCACTGTTCACAATAAATTATCCCTATAATTTTTAAAAAGTTACCCAATTTTTTATAAGTTGATCTTATACAATAGTTTTTTTTTCTCATCACCAATTTTCCTTCAATGTTCATGTTCTTTAGCTTTCCCAGGAAACCAAAAGATTATTGACGAAGATTATTCTCAATTCCCATCCAATTTGCAAAGTTGATAAGAATACCGAATTTTAAAAGATGGCGTTTTGAGCCAATTGACCAAGTGCTATTGTTGTTGCCATTTGCCTGCAAAAAGAACACTGCCCCCATTTTTATGCAGTTCATTTCAAATCTCTCTCTCTCTCTCTCTCTCTCTCTCTCTCTCTCTCTCTCTCTCTCCTGTCTGAATGCATCAGCTCGTGTTATCTCCCAAATCCCTAATTTCATCCAATGCCTCATCCTTACCTTCTCCCTCTCTCATCCCCACGAACCCTAACCCTAACCCTAACCCTATTCATTCCTCAATTCCCTCAAATGGGTATTCATCCAAAACCAGGAGAATCAATTCGACTCTAAGTTGTAAAGGAATCGAAGTCGCCGTCTTAAATAATTGCTCCAATTCAATCAATTCCAGCAATAGTGAATTATTTAAAAAAAGCTTGGACGATAAAAATGTCGATATTGTAACTCTTGGAAATCTTTGCGTCGATATTGTTCTCAATGTGCCTCAGCTCCCTCCTAAGCCATTGCAAGAGAGGAAAGCTTACATGGAGACCTTATCTTCTTCGCCACCCGATAAGGTTTGGTCAATTTTGAATTTGATGTTTTAATTTTTTAATGATAATTTTGTTGATTTTGCTGATAGATTTATGGTTCTTAGATAGGGGATTAAAAAGGGCTAGTTTTCTTGATTGGTTAGTATCTCTTAGCTTTAAAAAATAATAATAAAAATTATAATGATAGGGTAATATCTTGTTAGCTTGGTTCAGTCCATTTAATATCTTGTTACTGGCTATAGCTTAACATAGAGGAACCAAAGTTAAAAGTGAAGCAAAATGCTTTATTTTTGAACTTAATTATTCAGGGTAATTAATATTTTATTTCATGACTTTCATCAATGTGCAAGGATTCACTGAAAGACTCCAAGGATGGCAGTTACTGAGTGTGGAGAGGATTAAAGTTTTCTCATATAGAACAATGTATGTGGACTATGGTACATTGAATTTTCTTTCCTACAAAGAATGGGAGCTTATTAGCTGGAATACTAGAGTGGATAGACTTCTTTGCATCCTGAAGCTATGCTGTTTCTCCTTTGTACAATGTTATAAAACATTCTAGTTTGAAAGCTTTAAGTTTCATGGACTTGAGATTCCAAGGATCCCAGAATATTGACTTATAACAATGAATGCATATGTGGAGGATGAGTTTTCCTACTGCATGGTTGTCTTGATTGTCTTGCCTTGATGCTTAGGTAAAGTTTGTTTTTGTACTTCATAAGACTGACGCTCTGCCACTGAGCTATAAGGACGATGTTGTTTTTGTGCTTCATTGAATATGTGAATACTAAAATGTTGTTCAACTTGTTTTTCATAATCGCTTTGGTTTGCCTAGTCATGTGTCTTCTGGATGCATTCATTAGAGGATTTTAATTGTATCTTTTTGTCCATAGCAATATTGGGAAGCTGGTGGCCACTGCAATACAGCTATAGCTGCAGCTAGATTGGGACTGCAATGTGTTGCAGTTGGTCATGTAGGTAATGAGATCTATGGAAATTTTCTCCTTGACGTGTTACATGATGAGGGAATTGGTTTTGTCAAGATGAGTGACAATCCTGATGTCACTAGAAATGCAAGTTCAGCTCATGAGATCCTCCTTTGCTGGGTTTTGGTTGACCCTTTGCAAAGACATGGTTTCTGCAGGTGCGTAACTTTGTAACTTTTGAGTTGTTCATGTGATAATTAGTTATTGGAAAAGGAAAAGAAGAAAAGAAATATGATTATCTGTTTTCATGACCAGTCGAGCTGATTTTAGTGAAGAGCCTGCATTTAGCTGGATGGATGATCTTACAAGGGATGTTAAATTGGCTATCAAACAGTCAAAGATCTTGGTGGTCAATGGGTATGGATTTGAAGAGCTCCCCCCTGGTTTAATAGTGTCTTCTCTGAAGTATGCTGTGGAAGTTGGGACTTGTATCTTCTTTGATCCTGGACCAAAGGGGAAATCTCTATCTACTGGGACCCCTGATGAACAAATGGCTCTAAACGAGCTTTTGAAGATGAGCGACGTTCTTCTTCTAACTTCTGATGAGGTTTGGCTCATAACTTGTCAATAATCTTTGAGATGACTCGTCATTTTTCGTATTCTGAATCTCGTGTACCTACAATGCAGATACTTTTGTCAACCCTTCACACCATTTGCACATGTAGAAAGCTTTAAGCACGAGCGTTCTTGCTTTCTGCATTCTCTAGATGGTTTATAGTTCTATACCATCATATGACCTTTGTTTTACCATATCTCCCTGTTTCTAATTTTGTGTGTACAGATGACTTGTTAGGCTAAATTATTAACTGGCATTTGAAATCCAATATTAGCCGGACAGGACAGCATTTGCACTCGTAGAAAGATTTAGGCAATGAGAATTTGGGCTTTTTGTGATCTCTAGATGGTTTTATACTTTAAACCATCATACGGCCTTTGTTCTACCAAATGTTCCTGTTTCTTATTTTTGTGCGCAAATGACTTGTTAGGCTGAATCATTGACTGGCATTCGACATCCAATATTAGCTGGACAGGAGTTCCTAAAAAGAGGGGTTCGAACCAAATGGGTGATAATCAAAATGGGATCGAAAGGTTCAATTCTCATCACTTTGTCTGGAACATCTTGTGCCCCATCATTCAAGGTAATGCCTGATGTCCTCTTCTTTCTTTTGAGTTTTTTTTTATTTTTTATTTATATGTCATTCTTAGTTTTGAGGTCCATTCTTAGCTGTTTCCATTTGAACTAAATGGAAATATTGCCTTTGATGTCTAAGTGTTATGGACATAGAATCTTTCATCTATAGTCTTTATGATGATTTTAATTGCAATTATTGATTTTATGTCTCACTTCTTTTTATTGATATCCTATTTGCTATCTCGTTCCATACTTTCAATTACTTGTCAAGAGAAGGGCTAAGGATCATTATGAATTGAATAAATGTAAACTATTGCACTTAAGCATGGAATAGGATATTTAGAATGCTCTATTGAAATGGTGATTAACTTGAACCTGAAGAAGCTTGTCAGGAACACTGCTAAATTTCAACTCGTTGACTGTTCAATTGACTAAAGTCGTTAAGCATAAGCGTCTATTTGAATGTAAAAAGTTGTTTTATACTCATGTATCATCAAATTCTCTATGGAGTCTTACAGTAAGTACAATAAATTTAGTTTAGAAATGGGCGTGAAAGCAGCTTGGACTAGAACCTTCTGAAGGAATGTTCATTCAATAGATTTTATGGATCATTCCCCTCTCCCCAGTCCCCACTCGCCTTTTGCCAGGCCAAAAGATCAAAAAGGAAAAAATATAAGTGCAACTATGAATGAAAGAAGGAATGATTTTTTCAATTCATAAACACTTACTTTCATTGCTTCATTCTATAAGTTGTTAAGCCAGCTTGGTGATGTTTAGTAACCCAGCATTTTATCCTTTGTGTTATTAAATATGATTGAGACGTGAGATTATTAACAACTAACAAGGATTTAGACCAAACATGATAGATGTAATGTTTAAGTACAAGGATAAAACATCAATCTAACTCCTAAGACCCTTAAAATGAAAAGCAAGTGGACAACTGGACATTGTTAAATACACCAGTGCAGAATTGACTAGCTTAGTGTTAATTTTGGATTGAGATTAACAAGAATTTAAACCAAACTTGGCATAGATAAAACAACAATATAACACCGGAAGCCCTTGAAATGATAAACAAGTGGAAGTTGTTGAGTACACCGGTCAAAAAATGTTTGATCCTCATTGCTAAGTCATCAAATGTGACGAAGTCCAAAATAGTGCTGAAATTTGATGCCTCTTTGTGTCTACTTTGCATGGCTGCCTATGTATTTAGCATGAAAATTAACAGCTATGCTTGAACTGTGCAGGCCAAAGTTGTTGACACAGTCGGCTGTGGAGATAGTTTTGTGGCTGCTGTTGCTTTTGGTTTCGTACACAAGATGTCCATGATCCACACTTTAACTATTGCTAATGCTGTTGGTGCTGCCACAGCCACAGGCTGTGGTGCTGGTAGGAATGTTGCTACCTTCTCAAAAACAATGGAACTCATCAAGGAAGGTGATCTGAATGAGGATGATAGATTTTGGATGGATCTTCTTGATGAAAGTGCAGAGACTCAACAGGTCTCTTTGCTCTCAAGGAAAGCCGTAAGTGGGATGGATAATGGGTTGAATTGCGTGCCTTTGGAAAGGGTTATTCCTGAATTGACGAGTAAGCTTGAATCTGTGAGGCTAGGAGTAGTACCAACTTCATGAGATAAGCAGCATTTCTCATCTCTAGCATGAAAAGTTGTACCCTTTAGTCTGGCATCCCAATTGCTACTTGCCATGTGTGTAGATTCGATTCGTGTAGCAGTTTGTCAGAGGTGAGCACATAGTTGAGCAGGGTCTCAGCACAAAGGTATCGAAATGGAATCATTCAATGAGTCTTCGGCCCTTCAATCAATTTTGTACAAGTAGCACTGTGCAGTAATTCAACATGGCAAATCTGCAGAACGTCTTGGAAGTGATTTATGCAGCTTGTTTTGGGAGGATGCTATGCTTCACTGAAGTCTGCGCCTTTTAAACCATAACTATCCACGAGTACATAAAATTATTGGATGCTTCTTTCTTGATTTCCTTTATGATTCTTTTGGTCTCTGGGGAAGGTTTAGGTGTTGATGGTTTAGTGTTCGTAAGCCCAGATGATCCTTTGTTATTTTGTAATTGAACTACCAACAGGTCTGTAATCTATATATCAAGAGAGGATGAAGAAATTTAAGAAGTAGCTGATTTTTGTCACTTCTGGGTTCTTACTTAATAGTTGGTCAATAGGAATTGTGTAACGTTGCATTTCTAAGATACAGGATTTCCATATTGAATTAGCAAAAAAAAAATTAAAAAAATCATTTGGTAAATCTTTCACAAGTTATCAACATTTAGGAACAGGAGCAACTAGGACATTAGGAGTTTTATTATTCATATATTTTGGTGGAACTTGACTACTTCGAACCCTCAACCTTGGTTAAGGATGGATGAGTCCCTACCACTCAACCACACCTACTTGGTTAATTGTATTCCCCTTTAAAAATAAGAAATTTACAAATTAAATCAACGGAGACTAGGAGAGGAGGGGTAGTTCGGAGAAAGCAAGATACAAGAGTGGACCGAATATCAGGATGACCCAAAAATACCCTCTTTTGAATCAATCGTGATTTCCCCTTCCAAACCCTTCATTTCATTCTGCCCCTTTGCCCCTGCAAATTTCTCTTCCCTTCCTCTACCCTTCCCTTCCAATAAGGTTAAGCTTTTTATTTCTCTCTCCTCTCTTTCTTTCTCTTCTAATTTAGTCTTTCGATTTTGTCCCCCGCCAAAAAAAAACCCCAATTTTTACTCCACTATCAAACTTTCCCACTCTTCTAATAGCTTATAATGCTATTTTCTCAAAACCCTTCTCTGAATTTAATCTCCAGATTTCTTTATTTTGTAATTATTCATCAATGGCTGACTGTATTTCTGTTTTTTCAGATATTTTGCGAACTGGGTTTTTGTAAAGTTGGAAGCTTTTTACTCTCTTGCAGTAGAAGATCGGGAATTGGGTAGGTTTTGTAAGTTCTGTATCTGGGTTCTTATTATTTGGGTTTTTTCTTGCTGCCTATTAGTGGGTTTTTTCGATTATTGAGTGATGGATCTTTGTGTTTTTCTATTCAATTTGAGATATTTGATTGCCAATTTTTGATTTATCTTCTTAATATGAAAATCTTAGTTGATGCTTATTTGTTACTTGCTTGCGATGTACAATATTCTAGCTCCCTTAGGTCATATGTAACGCTGTTTGATTAGTGACTTGGGTAATTCGACATATTGCTGTTTGTTGTTTCATTGTCATGTTCTTGAGCTGCATTGGCTGAGACCTAGTTATTGTTGCAGAATTTCTGAAACTGCGAGTTGGTTGCTCATTGAATTCATCAAAGGGGTTGGTAGAGGTTTAATCTGGGGCTATCATCTAGGTAAGAAAATTGGCTCAGTTTACAGGAGTGGAACGATGGTGCTTTTGTGGATTCACTGCGAGTGACTTATTCACTGGGTTGCTAGGATAAACCATGTTTTGATCTCTGCAAAAGGTATTCATGGCAACTCGTGATTTGGTTCATGGGTCCAGTCAGGACTTATCGCTTGGGCAGAAGCAAGAATATGGATTTCTTAATAATCGCGATTTTATTATGAGTCAAAATCATGACTTAGGACATGGGCATGGTTTAGTTTTAGGAGAGAGTCGTGATATTGATTTAGATGTGCAACATGGGCAGGAACACGATTTGGACCTATCACATGTCCATGGACATGATTTGGGCTTAGACCATGGCCATAGCCATCATTTGACTATAAGTCAGATTGATGAGAATGATGTTACACCTCTGCAAATAAGTAGTCGTGATTTTGATCCAGATGAGGGATATAGTCATGAAGACGAGGATGAAATAAATTTAGGTTCGAGTGAGCAGGTTACAGACAAAGATAATGTTGACGATCATCAGTTGGCCATTACAGATGAGAATCATAAGTTGGATCTATCAGGCACTCCTGAGTTTGATGGTACTCTGGAGCTGCATGTCGACCAGGCTCAAGAGACAAGATTGGTTTCTACATCAGAGTTTGATATTCAGGAGCCCGAGCTGATTTTCTCACCTCCTCCTGTTGTGCAATCACGGGCCCTTGTTCCAGCTCCTAACCATGACTTGCATGTGGGGCAAGAATTCCCCGATGTCCAGAGCTGCAGGAGGGCATTGAGAGATGCGGCAATTGCCCTTCACTTTGAGGTACAGACCATAAAGTCTGACAAAACTCGCTTCACTGCGAAATGCGCTACCGAGGGATGCCCCTGGAGGATCCATGCTGCTAAGCTTCCTGGCGTTCCTACATTCACAATCAGGACCCTCAACAATAATCATACATGTGACGGCTTAACTCATCTTGGTCATCAACAAGCCACTGTGCAATGGGTTGCTAATACTGTGGAGCAGAGACTCAGGGAAAACCCAAATTACAAGCCAAAGGAGATATTGGAAGAGATCCACCGGGTTCATGGTATTGCTTTATCGTACAAACAAGCTTGGAGAGGGAAAGAACGTATCATGGCTGCTGTTCGTGGATCCTTTGAGGAAGGGTATCGCATCCTTCCTCAATACACCGAACAGATTCAGCGCACAAATCCGGGAAGCATAGCAGCAGTGTACGGGAGTCCAGAGGACAACTGTTTCCAGAGGTTGTTTGTCTCATATCAAGCATCAATTTATGGCTTTCTCAATGGATGCCGTCCACTTCTTGGACTTGATAGGATCGCTTTAAAGAGCAAATACCTTGGGACCTTGCTGCTTGCAACCGGTTTTGATGGGGATGGAGCTTTGTTTCCTTTAGCTTTTGGGGTGGTTGATGAGGAAACTGATGACAGTTGGATGTGGTTTCTCTCCGAGTTGCATAATCTGCTTGAATTGAACACAGAGAATATGCCTAAGCTCACCATCTTGTCTGATAGGCACAAGGGCATAGTTGATGGAGTGGAAGTAAACTTCCCTACTGCTTTCCATGGGTTTTGCATGCAACATCTTAGTGAAAGCTTCCGTAAGGAGTTCAACAACAGCATGCTTGTCAATCTTTTCTGGGATGCTGCTCGTGCCCTTACAATCGATGAGTTTGATGATAAGATTCTTGCTATTGAGGAGATCTCGGCTGATGCAGCCTATTGGATCAGACGGCTTCCACCTCGTTTGTGGGCAACTGCATATTTCGAGGGAACAAGGTTTGGCCATTTGACAGCTAATATCATCGAATCGGTCAACAATTGGATATCTGAAGCTTCTGGTCTTCCCATTGTTCAGATGATGGAAAGTATTAGAAGACAGCTAATGACTTGGTTCAATGAGCGTCGTGAGGTGAGTATGCAGTGGACCAGCACACTGGTACCAAATGCAGAGAGACATGTGGCGGAAGCTATAGAGCTTGCTCAAGGTTACCAAGTTCTCCGAGCTAATGATTCTGAATTTGAAGTCATATGCATTGAAGGGTCCAAGCTTGTGGACGTCAAAAACCGTGGCTGTTCCTGTCATGGATGGCAGGCACACGGGCTGCCTTGCGCTCATGCTGTAGCAGCTTTGATTTCTTGTAGGCAGAATGTTCACCGGTTTGCTGAGAGCTGCTTCACACTTGCTACATATAGAAAGGCTTACTCTCAGACCATTCACCCTATACCAGATAAGACCCTCTGGAAGGAGTACCCACGAGACGCTTCAAACGAGGGCAATGAAAACAGTATTGAGATCATTATGAAGCCACCAAAATCCCTTCGCCCCCCTCCTCGCCCAAGGAAAAGGCGGGTTCGGACTGAAGACCGGGGCCCTGTGAAGCGAGTTGTGCACTGTAGCCGTTGCAATCAGACAGGACATTTCAGGACGACATGTGCAGCTCCTATTTAGATATGGTCAGTTTTTTCTGTTTTTCCTACACGGTTTTTACGTTGTTACTTTATATGAAGTATACTTTTCGTATTACATTGTGTATGGTCCGATGATGTTGAGCATCTTTACTTCATTTTGGATCAGCATATACGATGCAAGTTAGTTGTCTTTTAATGTCAATCTTATTTGCAGTAACCTCTTTTGCTTAAGGGAATTGTCTCATTGTTATGTTCATAGCATTTGCTTATCTTGAAGATCAAATGGTGGCCTTTCTTAAGTTGTTGCTATAATAACTTCCAGTTCTTAATTTATCAAAAAAAAAACTTCCAGTTCTTGTATAAACTAGAAATACAACTATTTTTGGGATTAGAAGTGTTACCTGGTTTTTATTTCTGAAGGAGGTTAAACAAGCCATGCACATGTCTGATACTAATCTTAAGCTCTTTCTAAAACATGCTTGGTATAGGGAAGCAGAATTCCAGCTCAAAGGGCACTTTTTAAAGTTTTTCCTTAGCACATCTAGTTTTGCACAAACTCTTTGATTCCTTGAGCTTTGCCACACACACATATATATATTGATCCAATGTTTTCTGGTTTGCTTTTGGAAATATTTTCAAAACTTTATCTTGCCATCTTCATATCCTTAAAGAAAGAAACAATAGGCGGTGAAGAATCTCAGCCTAGAAAAGAGTTTTAATTTGATTACATTAGGAGATCTGTAAGCAGTAAGTTGAAGTTTTTTGAATCAACTATCCATTTTTTCGTTATAACCACCTCCCCACCTCTTATCATTGGTGGCACTTGGATGTACTTTGTAATAATTATTACAGTACATTGTATTGAGCATGATGTGGTTTTTGGCCCGACTAATCTAATAGGCATTGAAGTTAGCGGCCAGGAAATCCCCCTGACATGGCGCATCTACTTAATAAAGTGATGCATTATACTGCAGTCACGTTTACTTCGAAGTAGAGGCCCGTGTTGTTTGTGTCGAAGAGGGGATAATCTTACCCTAACAAGCATAAAGTTGTTCTTTGAAAATTTAATATCATCCAAGTGTATAAATTCATGATTCATAAGCCAGAAAGATCTTAAAACTGATGCTTCGACATTGTCGATTAAATGCTTTGCGTTTTATGATCATCTAAAATTCCAATAAACATGCTATATATTGGGGCTACATGATGAAAGGGAATGAAGCAAAACATTGTACTAAAATGGGTAAAGAATCTGAGGATAGATTTCCCTTGTGCTACAAGCAATCTACCTGCTGGTATCCGTATGGGTCTCAAAGTGTACATGGCTTCCACAAAATTTTGAGAGAATATAGATGTGTACCATATGTCCATATGTTCCCAAATGAGGATTATGTGATGGTTGTGCTTGTGCACAACATCTAGTATTAATTTAAGTAAAAATAGGGCGTTGCCAGTTTTCCACCGAAGGATTGTAACATGTACAATGTTGTTGTTTTTTTTTTTTCCACAAAAACTTATTTAAGCCGCAACTTTTGTTGAGTCGAAGGTCACTTTTAAGTGAAAGAAGGGTCATAGCTCAATAGCTCATAATAACTAATAAATGACTCTTACCTTTCTAAATAGTGACCCCATTTTTCTATGAGTTGGTCTCATACGAGACTTGCTTTTTCTTTTTCTTTTTCTTTTTTTTTTTTTTGTGTGTATCTTTTCTTCGAAACACCTTTTAAGTGAAAAAGTAATATTTGATCCTTCTGGTCTTGGTCGCCTGGTAGTATATGTGTTCAAATCAATTGAGCAACAACACTCATCTGCAACTGTCTCATGGTAACACGTCCAAATTTAGATGTCACATGAAACAATTTAGCGGTGATATTGTGAGCATAAATAGGTTAGTGATCACATACACTAGCCTTGTCTTAAGACGGTTGTATACATTAATTCGGGAAAATAAAAAATATGCATACATTATATATTTCATGTCGGTCATTTATTTTAGCTAGGTATGATTATGTACAAATGTACAATTGGTTATTGGTTGATGTGCACCATATATTCCTCCGATCCTTTTTGTAGACTTGTATCTTCTGGCCTACCAAGAAGCCTTTAACAGGGCTAACCAAGGTTAAGCTTGGGACTTAACCCTTAAGGGGGGGGGGGGAAGTTGAATTAATTACATTATGATTATGCTTAATCACTTCGGAATTGGAAGAAGAAAACTAGAGAAACACAGTTAAGCGCCAAAATAACTGGTATGGTTTCAAGATATGCAATTTTCTGTGGAAAAATATTTAATTTTCTTTTGTGTATTATCTGATGGATACTACTATTACTACCGCATCAATACTCTCTTTTTTCTTATTGTAATTTGACTTGTATGGTGATATAATCCTTGTTATTAACTTGCTTTAAGCATCTTTTTTCTGATCCTGATTTTGGGTTTTAAAAAAAATGAGAAGGATTAAACATAATGTAAGATAATAATTTTTCATATTTTCCCAAACTTTTATGTGGTTTTAAGTGTGAACGACTGACCTTGAATATTGATATGGATACATGCACCAAACCAATATTTCTCTTCCTTTCCCTTTTGCATTATTGTATCCTTTATTGAGACTTGTGTTTACTGTTTAGTGAATTTCTCCATGAAATGTGAACATTTCTCCATGAAATGTGAACATTTCTCCATGAAATGTGAACATTTTCCTGTAAAGGTTGTTGAGCGTTGCAACTTACTGCTCATGGAGTACTAGTAGTAGTACTTGCATTTGGGTAAGCTTTTTATTATACCGGAGTGATTCTTGAACAATTAACATTAATATAAAGTTCAAGCTAAGAGGTAACTTTCTTTTGATTTTAGTCTTCATTATAGATTGACTTATGCCAAATCTTTTTTTTTTTTTTTGTTTAACCACTGGTTCACTTAATCCCTTTGGCCAAGCTTAATCCTGTGCGCACTGGGTTGACCCCACGAAGGGGTAAAGTGCTCCCATTAAATAATTTCTCCATTCACAAAATTCGAACCCTCAACCTTGCTTAAGGGATGAGAGTGTCAAACCACTCACACCAACCACTTATTGGTTATGCCAAATCTTTTGACAATAGGAAAAAAATACAATTGATTAATTATCCATACGGACCGTTTGACCGCGATAGGTGAGACTTGGAAATATTTTTGTCCATTTATAAACTTTGAATTATTTTTGCATGCTTTTTCGAAAATAATAAACATGTTTCCAGTATTGAATACTGATCTCTATATGAAAAAAAATATATATAAAATATTTGTATTTATTGGCTTCCCATTACAAAATTTTGAAGCAACAATAAATGTAAAATTTCCAATAACAAACACGCACACTTGTCACAATTAGAAGAGGCTCACCTAAAACAAATTATAACGAATTGGATGGCAAAGAGAGATCTCTTCCACTAATCATTCTTCTCTCATCGATCAACCATCCCAACACACAGAATTTCTCCCCTGGCATAGAGAGATGCAGCGAGGTAAGATCCTCCCTAAACAAACAAACAAAAAAGACACCATAATTATCAACAAAATATAAACAAAAACACATCATCTAAATTAAGATGAAAAATTATTTGTAATCAATTTTGCCATGCATTTTGTTCTTCAATGGAAACATTACCTCTCATTATAACCAGCTTCCTTGATGATATCTTCTGTAGTAAATCGTCTAACCAATCTCATGAATCAGATTATTACGGCCAACCCACCTTCACTCAGATCTTCGTCTTCTCGTCCGTTGGATTCGCCATTGCTGCTGCTGCATTTTACAATCAACGCAACTTTAAATACCAGAAACTCGTCCCTAAGATCAAATTGGACAGCTCAGGCAGGGTGCTCAAGCTCGAGCGATTTACCCATTATGTAGGTAATAATTATATATGTAATCTTTCACCACATTATTCAAACTTCTAATATGATTCCCATTCCCATGCATGATGAATATGATTTTTGTAACGTCTGTGACTCCTTTTTTTTCCTGATAATCATCAAAGAACATGCCAAGCATGTAAAGTTACATACAATATCACCTTCAATAGGTCATATATGGGGCGGACCTATCCCATGAGGTGTGGCAGGAAAAGAGGAGAGAAAAAGAGACGGGAGAGGGAAACCCATAGGGGTGCCCTATGAGTTTTTGTGTATCACCATTTAAATTAGACTCATATTTTTATTCGCAACCGTTATGGATGAGCTCACTAAGACTATCCAGGGGGATGTGCCTTGGTGTATGTTGTTTGTCGACGACATTGTCCTGGTAGACGAGACTAGAGAAGGTGTTAACGCCAAATTGGAACTTTGGCGGGATACACTAGAGTCAAAGGGATTCAAGCTAAGTAGGACAAAGACCGAGTACTTGGAAGGCAAATTCACAAGAGATGGGGTTGCCTCGGATATGGAGATTAAGATTGGAACGGAGGTGGTACCGAAGAAGGATTGTTTCAAATATCTAGGTTCAATCATACAGGGCAACGGCGAGATTGACGACGATGTGACGCATCGTATCAGAACAGGGTGGCTAAGGTGGAGGAGTGCAACGGGAGTTCTGTGTGACAGAAAAATCCCACTAAAACTTAAAGGCAAATTTTATTGTACAGCCATCAGCCAGCTATGCTATATGGGGCGGAGTGTTGGCCGGTGAGGCAGGTGCATGTGCAGAAGATGCGGGTGACCGAGATGAGGATGCTTCGTTGGATGTGCAACTCTACAAGACGAGATAGAATTAGGAACGAAGTGTTGAGAGGCAAGGTGGGAGTGACCGATATCGACAACAAGATGCGAGAAACAAGGCTTAGGTGGCTTGGGCATGTGAGGAGGAGACATCGTGATGCACCGGTGAGAAGGTGTGAGAGAATTACACTTAGAGACTGTAAACGGAGAAGAGGACGCCCAAAGAAGACTTGGGGAGAGGTAATCAGGCAGGATTTGACCCGTCTAGATCTTACCGAGGACTTGGTCCTAGATAGGAGAGTTTGGCGGAGCAGGATCCGTGTAGAGGATCCGCGTTAGATTACGGATGTGCATTGGCTAGTACTAGAGGTGGATTCATTGTGTTTATAGCATGTAGCGTCCCCTTTATTTATGCTGTTCAGTAAGTAGAATCTTGTGCTAGTATGTCTAGTGATTTACTTCCCTTTTTTGACTTTCTGATCATATTATCATATCTGGTGGTTGATAATTTTCACACTTGTCAGTATTGAACAATTTACCCGAAAAAACCGTTTTGAAAAAAAAAAAAAAGTTTTCGTGGGTCTTTCGGAAACAGTCTCTCTTCTAGGCGACTAGTTAGGGGTAAGACTGCGTACATCTGGACCTCCCCAGACCCCGCCCTAGGCGGGATACTTACTGGGTTGTTGTTGTTGTTGTTGTTGTTGCAGCATTTAAATTAGACTCATATGATACTCCCAACATTACACCAAGAAGTGTAAAACCTGTAAACACCAATGAGCTAGAAAAACAAATTATGTCTCATGTGCCTAAAAATCATGCTATCAGATCCAAACCTGCATGTTGAAAAGCCTTTGGGAGTACGTTCTCCTTAGGATGAATAATCTATCTCCTTTCTGATCATATCGCAGCTAGGCAATTGGGATTCTCTGACAGAAGGCAATGCCCACAGCTCAACAGACTTGCATCTGATTATATAAATAAGAGAGAAGGTTGTGAGGATAACATCTACGCTTTCTTCTCCCTCGAACCAGATGGCGATTCGCTCTTCATCAAGCTGGTGGAGGAGTTTGAGAGATGTATACTCAGTTACTTCGCCTTCCATTGGAGCTTCACTGATGTTGCACTCACACAGGTAATCAAGATCTAGATCCTGTTAACTTATAGATGATGTGATATCTGCGAAGTAATAAGAGGGACCCAATGCAAGTTAAATTAACAGAACTCAAAAATTACCTGGAAAGTTCTTATCATTGGACTGGTGTAAATCTCAGGTGCTACTGGGACCGGAACCTGAGCCGAGAAAGAAGCTTAAGAACATTTTGCTTGCAGCATCAAGGTGGGTTAACTTGGGGTGGATAATTAAGCAAATCATTCTGCATCATATGGAACAAGAGAAAACAATGATATGTCAACTTCATGTATTTCATTTATTTCATCTTGTAATTTGCAAAACACTTGCATGACAGACAAGAAAGTAAAGGAAATTTATTAGTCTTGTAATCTGATGAGTTTAGGGAGCAGAGATTTGAGAGGGTGACCAAAAATTTGAAGGTAGCAAGAGTATTCACCACATTGGTAGAAGAGATGAAAGCGATTGGGCTGGCCCAACCTAAGCCAGAGATTGATGAGTCTGAATGCACTGATGTGATGGCCCCTGTAGCCTTCAAAGATAGAAGTCCTGTTCTCCTCTTCATGGGCGGTGGAATGGGAGCTGGGAAGAGCACTGTGCTCAAAGACATCCTCATAGAGTAAGAAACATGCCCTATTCTCATCCATTGTTTCTTTCTTGTACAAGGCTTTTCATTGCCAAGCTTCTCCTGTATGATGCATGGGCCTTGCAGGTAGATAAATATGACAAAAAGAATGAAGGAATTCAGGATTAAGAATAATCTGTACTTTAAAGATTGAAAAACCATCCTAATATGACCTCTACAGCAAAATAAGCAGTAGTGTCAATAACCAGACATGTTAATGCAGTTGCTAGAAGTCTCAAGCACCAATAGAGAAGTCAAGTAAAGGCGAGGACTTTCTTCCTTCTCTGTTATATTATGATAATAATCAAGCAGAAATCTACTGCTACTAAAGCCAACATAAGATAAACAACAGCAACAGCTAGGGAGGAGAAAGTATGAACAATATGATCAAGCCATCTAAGTCTCAAGTCTCAAGTCTCCAGTTTCTGACAGTATGGTGCTGGTTAAAAAAAATTGTTGACACATGGAAGATGGTAAGAAACTAAGACATAGAAACCAAGTCGTCCACCATCTTTTGTTTTAACAAGACCAAAAGTATATATACTGATAATTAAGGCCAAAAGTGTTATCATAACAAAAAAGGAAAGAGAAAAGAACAGAGAGCATTATCATCATCATATGACTATTGTTTGGAACAATTTTTAGCTTGCACTAAAGAAAAGTAGAGGCTTTCTCAAAACTTAATAGACCGAATTTCAGTATGAACTGACCTCATAACCTTGGGTCATCCATGCAGACCATTTTGGCAAGAAGCGTCAGGACAGGCAGTGGTAATAGAAGCAGATGCTTTCAAGGAAACAGATGTCATTTACAAAGCACTCAGCTCACGGTGCCATCATGATGCCGTCCACACTGCAGAATTGGTACTTGTCTTCCTCCACCTATCTTGTATAGCCCTCAATTGCATGTGATAGAAAAACGAATAACATTCAAACTGAAGCAAGGTGAAAGCTGCAGATATCCTACCCTCCCTAGACTTTGCTTAGATGAGAACCCCACTGGGAGGTGCTGGTGGTGGTGAATTGAATTGATATCATACTAAGAGGGAAGTCCTAGCATGCAGTTACTTTTGTATCACTTGAGCTGTGTGTCATTTGACAAAACAAAATAATCAGATCTTTGTTAACCGCTGCTAAGATTTCGTAGTTAGTCTTTAAGATGTCGGTGTCGCCATAATAACTGTTCTAGTTCACAAAATAAGCCACGTCAATATTTATAGAATCAAGGATGATTTGGATATTTGCAGTCATGATATGATGATAATTTCCATAAATGGTCCAATGATTGCATTACGTTGTTCAATCATACAACCCTTCCTTTTCTCTTTTTTCCAGCTTTTTTAGTTTCCAAAATGTTCGTATATTCCCATGATAATTGCATCACAAGATTTTATTTCAAATAGGTTCACCAATCATCCACAGACGCCGCATCATCAGTACTGGTGACAGCACTGAACGAGGGACGGGATGTAATAATGGACGGCACCCTATCTTGGGTGCCCTTTGTCGTGCAGACTATAACCATGGCCAGGAATGTTCACCGTAAGCGGTACCGCATGGGACCTGGATACCAGGTGGCTAATGATGGAACTGTTACGGAAAACTACTGGGAACAGGTAGAGGAAGACGAAGAGGAGCAAGCAAACACAAAGAAACGAAGGCCGTACAGAATAGAGTTGGTTGGTGTCGTTTGTGATGCTTATTTAGCAGTAATTAGAGGCATAAGGTAAGCATGCACCACATTTTGCCATCTTTAATAGCATATGTGGCTGGTAGATTTGACGAATCTACAGTTCTTAGAAACTGAACTCAGTATGACTTCTAGGTTAACTCTAGATTGACATACCATTTCCTTCTAGAGAATGAAGAGGGTATGCTTCTCTTCATTTCACTTCTGGTAACATGTGAATGATATCAAGGCAGTGAAACTAATTAATATGCTACTGTAAATGCAGGAGAGCAATTTTGTGCAGAAGAGGTGTAAGAGTGAGGTCACAACTTAAATCTCACAAGAGATTTGCCATTGCTTTTCCAACCTATTGTCAACTAGTAGACCAGGCTAGGCTATATTGTACAAATGCTTTAGAAGGCCCACCAAAAGTACTATTATCTTACTCTCTTGTTCCTTTACTGCAGCCTTACATATTTCACAAACAAGTGAACAACAAGACTATACAAAGGATCCCTCTCCATAAACAACATTAGAATGACATGCATATTTTATTTTTTTTAGAATGACATGCATATTAAGCAACTGATACTTAAATTATGATTGTTCTGAAGTTGATAGGATGGAAAGATAGAGATAAGACCTTACTTGTTGACCCAGAGGAATTCAAATGTTTGAAGATGGTTGGAGAGTTGAATGAGCAAGCAGACAACATATATGAACTTTACAAGCGCCCAAACCCAGCATGCCAAGACGGCTCTATCTGGAAAGACATTGTGTCATCACCTTCAAGGTTAAATGTCCAACAGGAACTAAAGTATTCTATCCAGCGGGTTGAAGGATCAAAATGAACTACCCAGCAAGTTGAAGGATCAAAATGAACCCACAATGAAACACATGCAACCTCCAACATCTCCGAGAGACCCCAAAAGGATGAAAGCTGAACAACTGTCACTATTGAGCTTGTCTTTCTGCAATTCTCAAGCCACGGAACTTTTTAGGCAAGACAGTGTTAGAAGAATTTTTCTTTGTAGCTCCAAGGCCATCTTCCTGCTAATATAAATTCAGATTTTACAGCTGCAGCATCATTTCGGATTGTACCAGGAGAATAAAGCAGAAGTAGCAGCCTGCCATTAGTACAATTCCACAAAATCACATCAGGCTGAGCTACCACATCAAGTTCCACACTATTAAAAGGACCATATCTAACAACAAATTCAACAATATGCCCTCGGCGATACTTTGTAAAAAAAAAATTCCTTAGTTGTGAAGATTCACCAGTATCAGACAAGTTTCCGGCGTGTATCTCATTTAACAAAACTTCCTTTTGACATGTATTTCAAGTTTAAGTCCAGACATTCTTTAAGCCACATCCGCATAGATGTGACAGAATAAACCAAAATTCTGGATATTTCAAGTAGGTAAATTTGATGCTATTGAAACTATCATTACTGTTTTGGCTAGTAGAAAACATTCATTTTCTGTAGTAAATGAAGAAGATATTTAAGATACAATTCTCAGCTTTTCACTAAGATCAAGAATAATTTTTATATATGAGCATTCGATCATCCATACATACGTCCAACAGATAGATATATTGAACAAGAACCATGTTGATAGCTCAAGTAGAGGAAAGGAATATAAACCCAGGGTAAAATCATCACAACCACGGTATTAAAAGATTTAAGATACTAGGATATATAGCTAAAGAAATCATGTTGAAGTGATAACATTATTTCCCGGCATAGATGAAATCATACATAAGCATTGAGTTTCCATGTTTCCTGGCCAATAGTATCAAGAGGCATTGATGCAGTGATGACTGATGAAGAGGAGCAATGCCCTTTAAAAAAGTAGTTGTTACACATTGGTCCTGCAAGATATGACAAAAGAGTCAAAGATCAACCTTGAAAGATCTGTAAGGATCTGTTGGTGGCGTTGGGCGAGCAAATGGAAATAAATCTCACAACGAAAAAAATAGGTGGTAATTTTGTGCCCAGGAGGTTGACAAAAGATGCTAAGAGTTAATTGACAGAATTACTTCCATGACATGAGTGGAACCATAGTTTAGAGACTTATCCAATACTTGTAAAAGTTGAATATTCAGACAGCATCTCTTTGTGGCCATTTTTGGTTCCTAAGGAACATGATGCACGGAACGCATCAGCAATAGCATTAATGAGACGTGCCCATGAATCACTGGCATGGGAAAATATCAAATGTGTTTTAGCATATTGTCACTGTTAGAAGGCCCCGAAGAACACACATACCTGCTGACCTAAAGGATGATCTCAATGTCAGTTTCTAAAATCAAGAGTACTTGGACATCAATATGTAGTAAAGACAAACACACCACCTAGTGAATTCCCACTACAGGCAGAGCCCAGATCAATATATACATTTTAACAAATATTTTTTGTTTGGATCACAGTGATCCCAAATCCCAGAAGTCACAGCTTCTTTCCCAAACTGATCCCAACAGTAACACACTACATTTAGCAAGCATGCATCATCTTTCTCAAGTATTTTATTCACAAATCAATATTATGAGCCATAAGGAAGCCATGATATAAATTATAATAGGAATGTCATATACGAGAACAAAAACCAATGCAAGAAGCTTGATGCAGGATGGTCTTGGGCTCTTGGCATAGGTAAAACTCAGGCTTCTGATAGGACACACAGAAACAAATATGTACAGGTAATTGTTATCTAGCTCAGTATACTTGACCCCAACACTCATTGTGCGGGAAAAACATCCAAAAAAGGGTATAATTCCTCAATGGTAGTAGGACTATCAGAGAAGAACAAAAAAACATAGACGAAAGGAATCCTTTTCATTAAAACAAGATAACGAACCAAAATCTGCTTGTTACAAGTGGAAATACTATCCACTGAATACAAGTGACACCCTCGTTCTCTTAAGATTGAGATGCAGCACAAAAGCATCATCATTGGGAAAGGCAAGAAATTCAACAATGGCCAGTGGCCTGGAAAAGAAGGTTGGCATGCCTCCTATTCAAGTCACGTACAAGGAGTCTATCATAGTCCTCAAAGATTAAATTTGGAAACATAGATCTCTAGAATTAAAGATGAAAAATTACTATGCATCTAGACTCGAATAGTAAAGCTATATGGGGCTCTAAACGACCAAAATATGACACCCAAAGGTCGTAAACAATAAAACAAACTGTTCAGTACAGGTTCAGATATGATTAGAGCTGCCCAACAGGTCGACCCAGCAGGTACGGATCGGGTCGGTTACGGGTTGTTTTTGGGTCGAATCCACTTTCTAGTTCATTTTACCGGGTTGTAAACGGGTCGGGTCGAGAAAGTTTTGTCATGACCCTAAAAACAGGTCGGGTCAGCTTTTGACAGCTCTAACTATGATGCAAGAATACTGTGCAGCTCATATTCGTCCTTCTCTAAGTAATTTAACCTGACTGATACAACTTGACAACCAACAAGGACTAGCTCCACCCTATCACCGTAAAGAATCAAAAGAGGGGCGGAATCTTTAGTCACAAGATCAATGGGTGTCGTGTCATGGAGAAATCCCCCTACTCGTGAAGCTGACTTTGCTACATTCTATTGATGCACCTATCTACCCATCCAGTCCAAGATACTCTCTTAAATTCAACAAGCATCAATTTTGGAAATGAAAAGGGAGAGGGGAACAAACAAGGCAAAAGAAGAGACCATGTATGTCTAAGCTCATTGATGACACAGTTGTCATAAACAAACACAATATGGATAGCAAGTAGCTGTCTCCTACGATCAACCCTAATTGATTTCTACATATACCACTAAAGTAAAATCCGGAGCTCAGACTTTGGCCAACTGAAGTGAAGCATAAAAGCAAATATGAGAAACATAGTGAGGTTCAGCAATGGCTTAAATGGCCTCACACAATACCTCAATCCAACAAGAGAAATGCCTACAGAAGCTTGTAACAGTCTTTTAACTGAACCATCATACTTGGAAACTTCCCCTAATACAAAAGGCTACATTGTGGTTGAGAAGTGAGGAGGATAGACAAGCTAGATTTAATGGGTCCAATCGTTATCAGTAAACACACAGTAAACCTCAAATTCACACAATAAAAATGCTTTAAGAATCAGAAAGTATCGTCTTCGCTCATATCTTCCAACTTACATCCATAACTCCAGAAATATTAAACTCTCACTTCTAAAGATAAAACTCAAGAATCACACCATGAATGCAAGAATAATTGAACCACCACGGGACAAAACATGATCAGTGAGAAATCGTCCACAACAGTGTCCCATTGAAGTTTAGTGCTCTGACTCCTATTTATCTATGCCACGAAATCAGATATACAAATTGATATATACAACTACATAGCATGCTTCCTCTGAGGCCAGACTATGACAAAAGACAAATACAGTTGATAATACATACTAATAGCAGCATGGCCAAGAATGAATCTATTTTCCCCAGTCTATTGATCACACACACAAATTACCTCCAGCAAACTTCATGATTACCAAAAACAACCTAAATGCAAATTTCAATTAACAAGTAGGAGAAAAGAGAAAACCCATCAACATTCACTTACATCCTAAACGAATATTTCAATCGGATATGCTTTAAGCTCCCCCCACTATTTTCCCTTCATCACAGGTCCCCTGCAAAATCCATGATGACAAACATCAACAAAAATATAACAGTCCCATTCTCTCTTCAACCAACCAAACTCAAATGCTTAACAGAATAGAAGCGAATAGACGTACCATTTTCCTTTAGCAGCAAAATTTCAGTTCATAAACTTCATTTGTCATTGCAGACTTCACAGGAGTATAAATGCCAGGAATACTATCATATATATGCCAAGAGAAACAATGTATGTAGCTTTGAAATCTCATCTCATACCTCATTAATTCTCATCTCAACACTACAGGACAACTACAAGACCAGTAAAAATAAAAAATAAAAAACCTATAAGGAAATAGATTAGGAAAATAAAATAAAATAAAATAAAAAAACTATAAGGAAATAGATTAGGAAAATAAATAAAAAAAATCTCAACTCCATGTATTTACAGAACTATCCAGTCTACAACCCACCACCTTAACCCCAGCACTATTATCATCAGATTCATCACAGAAACCCTTTCACTTCTTCCCTCTCTTTGGCATTACTCTCTTCGCCGGAGACTTCACACTCTTCGACTTCACACCCTTCACCGGAGCCTTCTTTGCCGGAGCCGCTTTCTTCGCCGCCGCCTTCTTCGCCGCTTTCTTCGACGGTGTCGACTTAGCCGTCGTCTTTGCAGCCTTAGCCGGCTTCAAATCACTCACTGACTTCCTCTTTGTACCCGCCGCCTTAGCCTTGGCCGGAGCAGCAGTTGCTGCTTTGGCCTTAGCTGGAGCAACAGCTTTCGCCTTCACCTTCGCCTTCGGTTTAGCTGCTGATTTCGGCTTAGCAGCAACAACTGTAGCCGCTTTAGCTTTCGGCTTTGCAACAACAGCTTTAGCTTTTGGCTTAGTGGCGGTTACAGCTTTTGATTTCGGCTTAGCAGCTCCAGCTTTGGATTTCGATTTCGATTTCGGCTTTGAGGTTACAAGAGCTTTAGCCTTCTTAGCTGGAAGAGATTCAGCAGGTTTGGGAGCCGAAGAACGAGAAGATGGAAGCTTATAGGAGCCTTTAACCTTAACAAGACGACCAGAAGCAACAAATTTCCTCAAATTAACAAGCAAAAGCTTACGGAAATTCGACGGAAGTTGTTTTTGCTTCTCTTCAATGAATTTCTGAATTGCGTATTGGCTTGATCCATTTCTCTCCTTCAACGTCGTAATCGCTTCAGTGATCATCTAAATTTCAATTCACCGAACAAAAATTAGATAAAAAAACAATCAAAATGTCAACAAAATTCAAATATAATCTCATCAAAACCCTAAGATTGCGATTGCGTTTACGATTGCGATTGCTCACCTCGATGTAAGGTGGATGAGTCGGTGGATTCCTTTTCCCAATAGCTTTAACTTTCTTCGTTTTTGGTTCCTTCGCTTTCTTCGACTTTTTACCGGAAGCTCCAGTAGCTTTTCCGGCATGATTCTCGTCCGCCGGTGAGTTCTCCTCTGCCGGAGCAACTTCTTCCTCCGGTACCTCGGTTGCTACAATTATGTCTTCGGGTGCCGCCATTTTCAGAATCAAATAACAGACTTAGGATTAGGGTTTGAGGAGAGAGAAAATGAGAGAGGGAGATTGAAGCTTGTATGGTCGATGATTACAGACAATGGGTGATTGTTTATGAGCGAAGAAGAACGTTAACGAAGTGGGTTTAAATAGTCAGAAATGTACGTGAACAAATCCAAAAGGCGAGCTGTGATTGGTGGAGAGGACCCTCACACGGATCGAATATTTACAAAATATTATTAACCTGGGTCGTTGGATAAGGAGTTATCTACGGTTGGAAACAGTGGAATTGTTATGAGATGGATTGTGGGGGGAGCTAGAAGATTTGGATTTGGATAATTTAGATGTGATGTGAGGTTTGGAGTTGTGTTTCTTAGCTCGATTTAATTTTAAATATCTTGAGTTGTGGTTAATGAAATTTTGTGGTGTTTGGTTCTTTTTGTTCGTTGTTATGTAAGGTTTCATATGAGTGCTTACTCGAGTTTTGTGGTGGAGGGATTTGGGAGATATTTGAGTTGGATGCTAGAGTGGTCATGGTGAGTGTTTGGTTGGACTTTGTTGCAGTTTGAGTGGATTTTAAGCAAATGCCTGAGTTTAAACCTTGTTTTTATGATTGTATCTGATAGTAGGGTAACATGGGGACCTAAGGAATCAAAAATCGTGAAAAATGATTGTGATTTGGATGTTCAAATGTTGAAGCAAACATCGATAAAGATGAACACCTCTAACAAGCTTATCAATTGTATAGTTATTTGCATATTTTTTACATTACTTCACCTATATAAGTAACTATAATTGTCTCATATATTGCTATTCCCTAGCAAGTTCTCCAAAATTATGCAAATGAATTCACGAAGGCAGAATTTGGTATCATCATGCATGTCTCATATCATTGATGTGGTAATATCATTTGGTCTATGCATGTATGGGAACATTCGTATCTCATAGCATCGGCAATTCATTTAAACACTTCTCTCGTATCCTTGAGATGGTAACATCATTACTTAATTGACCATTTTCTAATAAAAAACGAGTGATACATAAACAACTTGTAGATCTGTTTAAATTACATGTAGTTTGACAATGTTCTCAGTGATATGACTACGAAACATTAAGAAATACAAAAGTAACCTACAATACACTCCTTTATTTTGGTTCCTCTCAAAGTGATTGTATTAGCTAACTTATTTCTAAAGGATGTTTCCCAAAACCATTACATTCAAAAGATAATCGCTTAATGTGTTCTTCCATATTACTATAAGTTTTAATATTTGTGCAAACTATGCAAATTACAAAGTCAATCAAGGAAAATACTGGGGCGGGTTTGGATCGGAGGATCGTATTGGTGTTGATCCTCAAATTATTGTCTTATCAATTGAACCCAATGATCCGTGTATACACTTTTGAATTAGCCTTTACAATAAATTTTTGTCAAAGGCTAAAAGAACATTTTAGAAGATGTTGATTCTTTTATTGGGTCAATGAGTTTTTCAAACTGTTCATATAATGGATGATATGTCTGTTAAATGTTGAACTTTTGACCTTGGAAGTTCATATCTACTGTTTATAGCTCTTGCTTTGTCACTTCATTCAACTTACAAAATGACATATTTCAGTGTATGGATCTGTTAGGTGAGTTGAGAATGGAAGATCAGTATGAATGTATGATGTGTTAAGCATTTCAAACCAGTTAATTACGCCGACATTTGATGACTTCATTTTCCCTTGTTATGAGGAAGATTTTAGATTTGCTTTTATTAAAATTTAAAGCTGTTAAAATTTTTTATTAATGAATAAGGTACATTGTTGAAGGTTTGCGGTGAATATCTATCATTTCAATGCCTCTTAAAAAAAAGGGGGGGTTCTTTGATTAAGGTCATGTAGAGAAATTTTAAAAAAGAAAGTTGTAATGAATTATGCTATTGGTTGAAATTTATCTTATAACATCACCTCGACAATGTTATCGTAAATTGTGAAAATTTATGGATAAATTGATGCACTCTCAGGGCATCACACGACACGTGTTCGTGATTTGATACAGTTTACAATCATAACGTTCGAAATAAAATATTTTTAACCTCATAGACCATGTTTTTCTTGTTTTATTATAAAAGATTCCCTCCCTTCCTCCTAATCACTCCCTCTGTACATTTCTCTTCCTCGATCTTAAACCATCGACCTAATGAAGCAACAAGTTAATATGTAATAAGTAATTGATATAATTTGGGGAGTATAACATGAAGTACACTAATAAGTCGCAAATGACTTTTTACTTTTCAACTATTTCCTTATTTACTATCGAAACATAGGAAATTTGACCATTACAACTCCTTTTAAGTTTGTATCTCTCAACCAAGCAATAAATAGGCCCGTTTGGCCTATCTTCTTTCAACTTCTCTTTCTCCAAAATACCCCTAAAACATATAACGAAAAAACAAATAAAAAACCCAACTTATTTTCACTCACTCACTCACTCCCTTGTCGCCCTACCGCCCGTCGTGCCTCCCTTGCCGCTCGCCGCCTCCCCTGCCGCCCCTGTCGTCCCACCGCTCCAAGAGCAAGAGGAAGAAAAGAAAGAGGAAGAGAAGAGAAAGAGGATAAAAAGAGGTAATCATCTAAATTTTTTGATTAAATGACTTGATTAATTTCACTTAATGGTTGTTGAATAATGTTAAGATTCGGTTTGAATGTTGGTTTAATTTGTCAATTGGAAGAATTGTGAAGTGAGAGTTCAATCAGCGGCGTCGGGTTTAATTTGTCATATCTACGACTAATTTAGGCTTAGGCTTGTAAAACCTGCGCTTGAATCAGGCGTAGGTCCTTCAAACCTGCGCCTGAATCAGGCGCAGGTCCTTCAAACCTGCGCCCCAATTAGGCGCAGGTCCTTCAAACCTGGGCCAAAATTAGGTGCAGGTCCTTCAAACCTGCGCCAGAATTAGGCGCGGGTCCTTTATCCAGGCGCAGGTCTTCAACCTCGTTAGTATTATAAGTTGGTGTAGAAAGCGAATTAGGGCCTAAAAGTATAAAAAGGGCAAATTTGTCAAAATTTTAGTAGGGGTGCGGTATTGTTTTAAAAGGGGTGCGATATTAATGCGAGCTGTAAAATTAAGCTCATAAAACTACCATTTTGAGTCATTTTTTGGTCAAATTTTAGTATTTTGTTTTCATTTCACCCTTAATTTTTGGTTAAATAACCATTAAATGTAGTTTAAATTCGAATTTTAGTAGAGGGCAAATTATCTAGTCAAATTCTTTAATTTACTTAAAAATAATTACGTAATTATTCAACGTGAGTTAAAAACAAAATTGGAACAAAGGATCATTATTTACAGGAAAGTGACTTAATGTGGAAAATTGAGATGGGATAAATACTAATTATGTCAAAATTTGGATGAAAAATAATTTTAAAAAAATGAGGACGTGGTTGTAATTTGCATCGTCCAATCAAAATATGATACATAACAATAAAAGGACAATTGGTTCTTTTATGCAAAAAATTTCATTAATTTGAAGAAAATGGACTAACTTATATTTTATTGTTTAACATTCATTTCTGATTCGTCAATATTAGGCCTTACGCCTATGTGGTAGTATGCATTTAATTTTCGGAAATTTCATGTGCTAGCCTCAAACTTTGCACTTTTGAACGAGATACCCATCTTTTTCAAACTTTGCACGAAATACCCACCAAGTTTAAAGTTGTGCAAGCCGTATACAAAACTTGGAACTTCTGCTTAACACCGTTAACTTTGTCAGTTTTGTGAATGTGAAAAGACTATTTTGCCCTCCATTTTTCGAAGGCAATTACAAAAAAAAAAGTAAAATATTTTATTTAATTTTCTTAATTTTTTGACTTAAATTTTATTTTGCACAAAATACCCACTACGTTTTTCAAACTTCAAGGGTACCATGTACACAACTTCAGAAGTTGAGTGTTGTTCTATGTAAAATCTGTAGCTGAAACCAACAGCTATATTGAATGGTACTAGCCTTTGGTTTTATGCTATGTTAGATGAAAGGTGCATCTTCTCTGAACCAAACTCACTCCATTTACAACTCAACATTGTTCCAAGCTATATTGTAAGTTCCTAGTTGTGAAAGTAGGAATTATAAAGTACATTATCCTAATGTTTGTAGTGACGAATTGAACGACGATGATCATTGAAAATATAAGTGCTTAAATTGAAATTGTTGCAACACAATACAATACCAAAAGGTATGGGCTTTTAACAATGTAGCCAAAAAATGACATCTGCATTCCAAACTTTTGTCATGTACAACCTACCAACTAACACGCCCAAAAAATGACATCTACATTCATAGTTTGGTTATGATCGGACTCCGATGACTTGATTTTAGTTCGTTTCGGAGGTTTACAACCGGTACAATATAGCTTGGAACAATGTCGGAGTAGTAAATGGAATGAGTTGGGGGTCAGAGAAGATGCATCTTTCACCTTATATAGCATGAAACCAACGGCTAGTTCCATTTAATATAGCCGTTGGTTTCAGCTATAGATTTTGCACAGAACAACACTCAACTTCTGAAATTGTGCACATGGTACCCCTGAAGTTTGAAAACGTAGTGGGTATTTTGTGCAAAACAAAATTTAACTCAAAAAATTAAGAAAATTAAATAAAATATTTTAATTTTTTTTTGTAATTGCCTTCAAAAAATAGAGGGCAAAATAGTCTTTTTCCATTTACAAAACTGACAAAGTTAACGACGTTAGCAGATGTTTCGAATTTTGTATAAGGGTTGCATAATCTTAAACTTGGTGGGTATTTCGTGCAAAATTTGAAAAAGTTGGGTATCCCGTTCAAAAGTGTAAAGTTTGAGGATACCATGTGAAATTTTCATTTAATTTTTCATGTATTAGCGTGAATATGCATATGATAAAGAATTCTATACGAGTTCAAATAAAATTGAAATGAACTAACCATGTTAAATTTAAAATGAATCTCGATTTTTTTTTTTTTTTTTTTTGTATAATTTTTCTTTTAAATACCATCGAGGCAAAAGATACTAGTTGTGGGCTGGACTTAATCTCGACCATAAGGTATCCAAGCTCAATTTTAATCCATTAGGCCCAAACAAATTACCGCGTGACGCTGTACAGGGTGGCATTACCGCGTGAAGCTTTTGTACAGGGTGGAATTACCGCGTGAAGTTTAGCCACCGACCTTTACTGCGAGTATTATTTAACCGACATCGGAAAATTATTTTACGACAGCGAGATTAGAAAAAAGATCCGTTGATAACTCGACCCGCCATTTCCACTTCTCACCGCCATTCCAAACATACACCATAAATACACACCTTCCTTCACCACCTCGCTGAATCCAAACGTCGATAATTTACAGAATTCAATCTTCTCCCATCTCTCTCTCTCTCTTTCTCTCTCTCCTCTCAAATCAATTTGTTGTTTTCTACTCTGAAACCCCTAAAATCGAGACTTATCTTCAAGTTCTGTTCAAAATCTTTCTCTCTCTCTAAAATCCCCACCGATCGATCACAAATTTTGCGACAAACCCTAATTTCGAACTGAAAACCCTAATTTGATAAATCTCAACATTTGGCGATGGCAAGCGAGAACTTGTGGGCTGGCTTCCCGGTGCCCTAATTTCACACCTGCTCGAGGTAGATGACAATGGTAATTAATAATTCCTTCTTCTTTCTGCAATTCATTTAGTGATTTTTTCTTTCTGCGGTATTCTTTCTGAATCGCTACATTTTTGCTATTTGTTTTGAGGTGTTGCGAAGTGAAATCCGTTTTTGCAATTTTGCGAATGAAACCCTAATTTGTATGGGTAATTTCTATCTCTCTCTTCAATTAAGTATCTCAAATGCCTTTCTTCTTTTGATGATTCATTTCTACTTCGTGATGTTTCTGAATCAGGCATGTTTTGGAGCAGTTCATAGCTAAAGCTAGTGGACATGGCGCATCAAGGGATGGTGGCGACGCACAAGGTGAATTTCTTGGCCAGAATGAGTACGGAGGTGTTGCAATATGTTGTAAAACTCGTTTTTGGAATTTTGCGAATGAAACCCTAATTTTCGCATCGGTAATATCTCTCTCTTGCTCCAATTAAGTATCTCAAATGTCTTTCTTCTTTGACTATTAATTTTTACCGTTTGATGTCAAATTTCATTAGTGCTTGATTTTCGTCAAATTTTGCGAGCAGTTTATTGCCGGCTAGTGGACATGGCGCAGTTGATTCTTGCAATATGTTGCGAAGTGAAATCCGTTTTTGCAATTTTGCGAAATGAAACCCTAACTTTTGTATCGGTAATCTCTATCTCTCGCGCCAATTAAGTATCTCAAATGCCTTTCTTCTCTGATGATTAATTTCTACTGCGTGATGTCAAATTTCGTTATAATGCTTGATTTTCTCGCGAATCAGGGATGTCTAGGAGCAGTTTGTTGCCATCTAGTGGGCGTGGCGCATCGAGGTATGGTGGCGATGCACAACGTGAATTTCGACACAAATTTGAGTACGGTATGGTTCAGAACTACAATGTTCCTTCAGCTCAGAATCACATAGGTTTCTCTTTTTGATGTCTCTGGGTTTCTTGCTTCAATTTGACTGTATTAGTTGATTCCTAAACTAAATTGACGTTTTCTTTTGTTGATTAGATCACAGAGATGAATTAGCTCATTAAGGGGAGGCCTGTGGACTACCTCGGATTCTTGCAGTAGTCGAAACTTGAAACATTAGTGATTTTCTCAACAGCATTTCACACAAGTAATATCTTATCTCTGTAAATTAATATTTGATTCATGTATAACGTAGAATGTTTGAATTTGATTTCCACGTTATTTATGTTAACTTCAGAAAAGTTCAATCAATATTAGGGAAGCCTAGATAGAAGTTAGAACTATGTCTCATTTGTTCAATCATAAAGTTGCTTGGTTTGTCCTTTTTTTTTTGGTGCGAGATTGTTGTTATGGAGTAGAATAAAATCAGTGGCGACTCGTTAAAGTCTAATGTACTAATTATCGTTTAACTTTAATCCCTTTTTGTTATGTTTTCAGTCCTTCAACTTATAGGGAAAAGTACTTGTTTTGTCCTTTTGCTCTTTTTCTTTTTTGTTAGTGTTGGTGCAAAGGAGGTTTAGTGCAGGGAGAAATGGAGAGAAATCTGACCTGATGTATTTTTGTTATTGATCTTCTGGATTTTGTTGTGTTACAACAATACCTTGTCAACAGCCTTTATATAAGGAGATACAGAAAATTCTAGAGAGAAATGATCTAGAAACTAGTTAGTTTAATGTTGCATTAATGAGTAGGGTAATGAAAAGTCTCAAAAGACTTTTCATCTTCAACTTCATTAACTTCTTAGTTGCTGGATATTGCTGGACACTTCTAGATTATTTTCCAGATTTTTCTGGTAAAACTCTCTTATTCTAACACTCCTCCTTGAGAGTTTTTGCCACCACACCAAGCTTGAATCTTAGGAACTCGAACCTGCCTTTTGGTAAGGCCTTAGTAAAGATGTCAGCTTAAAATTCAGTTGGACAGTAGATTAGCTTCACTTCGTTTTCTTGTTTTGCATCTCGAACAACATGAAACTTCACCTTCATATGCTTGGTCTTGCTGTGACACACCGGATTCTTTGCAATAGCAATCGCGGATTTGTTGTCCACTAAGACTTCAGTGGCTTGGCTTTGCTTGCAGCCCATGTCTGCAAGTATCTTCCTCAACCATACTGATTGGTTGACAGTTGCCGATGCAGCAACATATTCAGCTTCTGCGGTGGATTGAGCTACCACCTCTTGTTTCTTTGAAATCCATGAAAATACTCCTGAGCCTAGTGAGAAAGCATAGCCAAGAGTGCTCTTCATGTCGTCAACCGAGCCTCCCCAATCGCTGTCAGAGTAGGCTATCATCTTAGGGTCGGAACAAGGTTGGAACAGAATACCGAAATCAGAGGTGCCTCTCAAATATCTTAGTACTCTCTTGGCAGCGCCCATGTGAACTTCACTAGGATCGCCCATAAATCTGGACAGCAAGCTTGCAGCGAACATTAAGTCAGGCCTTGTTGTTGTGAGGTATAACAGGCTTCCGACTAAGCTTCTATATAGCCTTGCATCCACTTTCTTCTGACCACCAAACTTGGACAATTTTTCATTCACAACGAGGGGTGTTGCCACTGGCTTGTAGTGCTGCATCTTGAACTTCTTTAGAATGTCCTGAGCATACTTCGTTTGAGCAAGAAAAATCCCTTCTTCTGATTGATGTACTTCCATGCCTAGGAAGTAGTTCATTAAGCCCAAATCAGTCATCTCAAATCTCCTTTTCATCTCCTCCTTAAATGCAAAGATCATTTCCGGGTTGTTTCCCGTGACAAGGAGATCGTCCACATAGAGCGATACCAGAAGAATATCACTCTTATCACACTTTTTTATGTAAAGTGTGTGCTCATTCTTACTTCGCTCAAATCCTTGCTCAAGAAAGTATGAGTCGATCTTGCTATACCATGCTCTCGGGGCTTGTTTTAGGCCGTATAAAGCTTTCTTCAGTTTGTATAGTCTATCTTCTTGACCTTTCACAATGAATCCGGGAGGTTGCTCAATATAAATCTCCTCCTCGAGCTCTCCGTTGAGAAAGGCAGATTTAACATCAAGTTGGAATATTTTCCACTTCTCTTGTGCAGACAAGGCGATAAGAGTTCTTACCGTGTCATGTCTTGCCACTGGAGCAAAGGTATCTCCATAATCAATTCCGACTTACTGTGAGTAGCCTTTGACGACTAATCTGGCCTTGTACTTGTTGATGGAGCCATCTGGGTTAAGCTTGATTTTGAAAACCCATTTCACACCATCACCTTTCGGTCTTTAGGTCTATCAACTAGCTCCCATGTTCCATTCTTCTCGATCATGTTCAACTCTACTTCCATAGCCTGCTGCCATTCTTCATGTCTGGTAGCTTCTTCGTAGCTACCAGGCTCATCAATTGCAAAATGACAGCTCTCACACAGTTCGGGATCTAAATGAATTACTGGACATTCATCATATATCTCTGAGAGTGGTCTTTTACCTCGAGGGCCAGTAGCATTAGGACTCAAAGATGATGATCCAGCTTGCACCTCTGGGGACAACGGTGTACTAGGAGCTGAATCCAAATCATCATTGTCACGATCAGGTTGTGGTTCCTCTTGTCCATGATCAGGGGGCTGCATGATATGAATTATTCTCCTTTCAACCTTCTTCTCTCCCCAATTCCATGAGGCGTCTTCATCAAATTGGACATCTCTGCTGATCATGATCTCTGTGCTGAGGTTGAAAATTCTGTACCCCTTAGACCGTGAGTCATAACCAAGGAAGATACATTTTTCACTTTTGGCATCCAGCTTGCTTCTTTTTTGAGCTGGCATGTGAGCATAACAGATTGAACCAAACACTTTTAAGTGCTTGGCTGTTGGCTTCTTACCACTCCATGCTTCGATAGGAGTTCTCCCTTGAACCGCCTTTGTAAGCAACCTGTTCAGAAGGTATACAGCTGTATATACAGCCTCCGCCTAGAATTTTCTCGGCATTTTCTTTTCCTCTAGCATGCATTTTGCCATCTCAACAACAATTCTGTTTTTTCTTTCAGAAACGCCATTTTGTTGTGGCGTGTACCAGACAGTGAGCTGATGTTCTATGCCCTCTTCTTCACAAAATTGATCAAATTGTGACGAGGTGTATTCTTTCCCTCTGTCGGATCTGATTTTCTTCAGTTTGCAGCCACTTTGAGTTTCTGCAAGAGCTTTAAACTTCTTGAAAATGCCAAAAACTTCAGACCTCTCCTTCATAAAATATACCCACGTCATCCGGCTAAAATCATCAATGAAAAGGATAAAATACTTGTTTCCGGAAAGAGAGATAGTTTTGTGCGGTCCACAAACATCAGTATGGACCAGCTCTAGCTTTTCTTTTGCTCTCCAAACTTTCTCCTTCGGGAAAGGCAACCTATGTTGCTTGCCTAGTTGACAAGGCTCACATAGGTCTTTGGTGAGAAAAATAGAAGGAAAGTCTCTTACCAAACTCTTCTTGTGAAGTTCAGCAAGGGCACGCAAATTGAAATGCCCGTACCGTCTATGCCATAACCAAGTGTCTTCAACACGAGCTTTATTTGCCACCTCCCCTGCATAATTCCACTTCAAAGGAAAACTTTTCTTTTCCATTGTGACTTTTGCAATTTCTTCCATGTCCGGATCAAAAATGGTACAATGATTATTCTTAAAAAAAAATGCGTAACCATTTATCATCATTTGCGGAACACTTAGCAAATTTTCATCAAGATCCGAAACTAGAAGAACATTATTTATGTACTTCGTACCTTTCTTTGTTTGGACTGCAATAGTGCCCTTGCCACTAGACTGAACAACAACCCCGTTTCCCATCCGAACTGGAATTTTGACAGATGAGTCGAGTTTGCAAAAAATGTCTGAATTGTTTGTCATGTGAGACGTGCAACCACTATCAATTAACCATCTGTCATCACTGTTGTGAGTTGATGCTTGTCGTGCGAAGAACAAACGGTCATCTTCTTGATTACTATAAGAATAATGAGCCTCTGAAGTGGACTGTTGCTGCTGGTTTTGCCTTTGTTTTTGTCTGCATTCCTTCTCGGTGTGGCCAATTCGCTTGCAATAGTGACACTTAGGCTTCCCTTTGTGAAAACAATCTTGTTCAAGATGATTTGTCTTGCTGCAAATGCTGCAAGGAGGGAATTTCCCTCTTGACTGTGGCTGCTCCTTGTCCTTCCTTTGAAATTTTCCAGCACCTTTGCCCTTCCAGGAATTGGATGCCTTTGGCTGGTGCTTTAACTGGAAAGCATCTTCAGAAGCATTTGTCATTTTTCTGAATTTTTGTTCATGTGCCAGCAAGGAACCCATCAACTCAGTTACACTGAGTTTTGATAAGTCTTTTGATTCTTCAATAATAGTGACAATGGTGTTGAACCTATCTGTCAAGGTTCCCAAAATTTTTGCACGATTCTCGCATCGGAGATGTCTTCCCCATAAATTTTCATTTGATTTACAGCTTCCATGAATCTTGAAGTGTAATCTTTTAAAGCTTCGTTCTCCTTCATCTTCATATTTTCAAAATCCTTCCTTAAGGTGTTGAGTCGAATATTCCGCACCTTCTCATCACCATGGAACTCCTCCTGGAGAATACTCCATGCCTCTTTCGCAGTGGAAGCTCTCATTATTCTAGGAAAGATGGTGTCCGTGACAGCACCGAGTATGAAGGACAAAGCCTTGGCATCCTTCATGTCATCGTCATTCAACTTCTTTAGTTGAGCTTCAGTGTATTCAGCTTCTTCTTTTCTTTCTTCGACTCCATTTTCCACTATCTCCCATAGTGCATTAGCTCTTAAAAAGAGTTTCATTTTTATGCACCAATAGTCATAGTTCTCTCCACCAAACGACGGAGGTGCTGGCATAGATATGGTAGATGTAGAGGATGTTGAAGTCATACTTCAACCTGACAGAAACTTTTTTGTTTTTGTTTTTCTTTGTATTTCTGGCCCCTTAAGATCTAAGGTGCTCTGATACCACTTGTTGGTGCAAAGGAGGTTTAGTGCAGGGAGAAATGGAGAGAAATTGGACCTGATGTATTTTTGTTATTGATCTTCTGGATTTTGTTGTGTTACAGCAATACCTTGTCAACAGCCTTTATATAAGGAGATACAAAAAATTCTAGAGAGAAATGATCTAGAAACTAGTTAGTTTAATGTTGCATTAATGAGTAGGGTAATGGAAAGTCTCAAAAGACTTTTCATCTTCAACTTCATTAACTTCTTAGTTGCTGGATATTGCTGGACACTTCTAGATTATTTTCCAGATTTTTCTGGTAAAACTCTCATATTCTAACAGTTAGATTGCTGTGATGGAGTAGAATAAAATCAGTGGCCACTTAAGTCTAATATCGTTACCTGCTTGTAATATTTTCACTACAAGTTGAAGGGTGTTTGGCCAAAAAAGTTCGAATTATGGATGTCTCTCAGTGTAATTTCTCCTTTTAATGTGATTTGCCAAATCCATCAGCTGATATTTTGTGAACTCAACTACTTTTAATTATGGAGTATATACTTTTGGGCACTCCTTGGATGGAATTTTTCCACATGCATTCATAATCCGTTGGCTGTTATTGTTTGATCATATCATAATTGTGGGTTCATGGCAGGATGTCAAGATCTCTGTATGTCAAGTTGGCAGAGCCTTAGAGTTAATATATTAGGCCACGAACATTAGTGCTGCCTAAGTTGTTTGTATGCATTTTGATACTATGTGTTTCTTTTATATTGACTGCACATTTTGTTTCTCCTTCAGTTACTACGCTTAAACCCAATTGAAAGGAAACTCCAAACTGACAATCATGGCTGGCATTTGCTCTGGTTTCACCCTGTTCGAGGAAGATGACAATGGTACTTTTTAATTCTCCGTTTCTCTTTTCCCTTTCATTGTTGTTGCACTGTAAATTTTGGTAGTTACTTGTATTTTGTTTTGTTCGTGGCGCTTTTTCTGTTATTTTAAATGGACACAAATATAGTGGTTTTTTGTGTGGTTACGTTTTTATATCAGTATCCTTTTTCTTTTTCAATTCAGTGTTGTTGCACTATAGTTAGTAGTGACTTGCATTTTCTTTGGTTTCTCCAATTTTCATGGAGCTTTTCTTTTATTTTTTTTATCTTTTTATTTTTTTATCTCCGGTTGATGCAAATATATTGGTTGTTTTTTTCTTTCTATATCGGTACATTTGTGCAATTTTCTTAGTTGAATATGCTACAACATACCATTTATATCTTGGTGATTTTTGGACATTAGGAAGTTCAGAGTGAAAAGTTAGTTTTGGGCTATGTTGCTTGGACTCTTCATTTCTCCTCAAGTACCCGTGTCGGACACTGGACACTCTGACGTGGGTATGGACACTGGACACTCCATTTTCAGCGAAAAACATGCAAAAATTTCATAAAATGGCAGAGTCCGACATGGGTATGGGTACTGGACACTCCGACACTTAGCCGAGTCCGAGCAACATAGGTTTTGGGTATCTATGTAGGAAACCAGCAGCACGTGACTTATATGAAGTGTTTGGCAGCCTGAAGTCCATCATTGTTATGAAATGAGTGAAGGTGTGGTTATGTTAGCGTATCTTTGCTTTTTTATTTCATTTATTGGTTTTTATCTGATGCTGCGATTGTCACTACTCAGGAACATGGCAATCCTATATTGTGAAAGAGTAGAGTGTCGATACACTCTCCCAGTGGGAGATGGCATACCGCTGAGTTGCACGCTGAGAGCGGGCGAAAGGAGACGGTGACTGCTTTGCTGATTCTGCAGATAAAAGAGGGCGGGGCTGAGCAACCAGGACAAGGACAAGATGATCTCCAGGTTGTAGGAGAACTGCTTGTGCCTCCTAGGTAAGTAAACAAAGTAATTATTTTGGGGCTTTTGTTTTGAATTAAGGTTGATGGGGGTCTGGTGGTTTGATTGTTTATAGAAGGGTTGTAATTTTTGCAGGCATTATGTGCTGAACATCTATATGGGAACTTGAAGTTGTGTTCAATTAGTATGGTACCCTCTACTCTTATTATTTGTTGGATTCTTTTTGCGATTGAATGTCATTCTTCATTTCTCTCTCTATGATGATATTTTTGCGGCTTCATTTTTTATGTAATGATTGCCTTTTCATTGATATTTCTCTTGTTGATGTTAGTCAGTTTGGAGTTTATATTCAAATGAGGTTTAAGGGGTGTCTTGTGTGTTTTGTATTTCTCTCTCTCTAGTAGTGGTAACATTATTGGACTTGTTTTGGATGAATGATAAGTGGTTTATCGAAATTAGTACGCACTTTCTAAACTACTGGGGCTTATGAAGAATTTATGTGGAAGTGTAATGTTTGTTACTTTTGTGGATTGGGGTTGGTATTGGTAATTGTAGATGATTTCTTATGGGATGAGTTTCATTCTACTTTGAAGCTTCATTGGTTACTATGTCAATTTATTAATATTGAAAGGTTAAACTGTAAAAGGATGACATGAATAAAAAAAGACTGGAAATGAGAGTTTCACTTGATAGTTGACAATTGATTGCTGCATATCTTGTTAGGTTAGGCATAGAGTTTGGATATCTGTAACAGAAGGTTAGTTGTCAGGTTTGAGAGGTCACTTCATGATTCGTATCTTTTGTGCAGTTTTCTTCCTACGTCAGTACATTATTGCAATTTTCTGTTGCAAAAGAAACCTCTAGGAAACCAATAGCGTATGACTTGTAAAGTTTTGTTGCTATTGCATGAGTGAAGGTGTAATTATATTGAATATCCTTTCTTGTTTACGTAATTGGACTTTTATGTTTACTTAATTGGACTTTTATGTGTTTGTCACTCAACTCAGGAACATGGCAGTCCTATACCCTGAAGGAGCAGAGTCTCTGGCACAAAATAAACAAAGACAAACCTGGGGAGTATATTGTTACAGCAGCACTGCGAGCTTGTGCTGTTTGATTATCTCGATGTTGCTATTGCTTTCCAGCATATGTGAATGTAACCCTAGCTTTCGCAGTGAAGTATACTGGGTTCATATTCATATACGCCTTTTTTTTTTTGTACCTCTACAATTTGTATCTTGTTTTCTGACTAGTATTGGATATGACTGCAAGGAAATCATCATTTATGACCAAAGAATTCATTACTACCTGCCCTGAGGTAATAAAGAAATGCTCCCATTGTGTCTGATGTTTGGTATTATTTTCATTTGTCACAGTTTGTTGCTTATTGTGTTTCTTCAATCCGGGAGCTTTTTTAAGCTGCTGATGTGTTCCTTCTGCTTGTTTGTTTGTAGGTTTGTTGAACCAGGTGTGACCAGATACTATTGAAAAGGCCAAAAGAGAGGATGAAATGTAATTCAGGTCTCTGTTTTCGGGCGAACCTAAACCTGGTCATGTAATCACTTCTCGCACATTCAACCTCCATTGTTTTTTTTTTTTTTTTATTTGTGGTGATTGTGAGATACTTGAACAAGAACAACGCCCTCCCCCTCCCCCCCCCCCCCATCCCTCTTTTTCTTTGTAGTACTATTTTTGGGGGAGGTATGACTTAAGTGAAATCCATTAAGCTGGTTCAGCAAGCTGGTCTCTTTTTTCATATGAGGATTGGACTTAATGTTTGTGCTAAATGGAATCCTCCAATGGGTTGGAATTAGTTTAATAAGATACATAGTTTCTTGAGATTTCCCTAGTGTCTTATTGTTGTGTGCTCTTTTTTCCCCTCCAGTTTCAGGGTGTTCCTGTTTGACAGAAGCAGCACCAGCTTCAGAGCAGATAGGGTTGGTCCATGTCCCTTCTTAGATATGGAGCTCCCCAAGATTTCAAAGACATTTAACTTCTTGTGGCCTTGAGATGGTTCATTAAGTATGTTTTATATATTATTTTATTTCTGGTACTTTCAAGGCATCTTTGAACGATTCACACACAGAATTGATGACATGATGATAACAGAGTATTTTGAATCTAAATCTGAGTTCAATATAGGGTTTGTGCTGTCTCTTGGTGTTGCTCACATATGCTTGTGAAAATTTATGTGTTATTTCAGTTTCACTTGGCTGTAGGTCAGTTTTGTCCCATTACGTGATAAGTTTGTTGGCTTGTTAATGGAGTTTATCTAATATTCTGTGGTTCCTCTTTTACGAAGAATTGCAAAGATTTTTAATAATCTTTTTCTTATTTAAATTAGGATTTCAAATATTTTCTATTTGGTCATTTGGAATAGAGGCATTGATGACTCCAAATTTTTTGTATGTCAATTAGAATCCCCTAAAAGAATTTTGCATGTGAATTTAATTAGGAGGTATAGATTGAACTTGAAGACCTTTTTGAATGTTGGATGTGAGTTGATTAGAATTTGAATTTGTGTTATTTGCCGGATGTGAGTTGATTAGAATTTGAATTTGTGTTATTTGCCATTAGATGATGTTACCATAAGGAAAAAGAGCTAAGTAGGATCTACTGATCTAGTGAAGTACAATTTGTTCTATATTTGGAAGAATTTTTTAGCGTAGTTGCTAATTTATTATACGGTGGAAGATCGGTGTTGCTATTTTATTGTACACTGAAAATTGGTGTTGCTTCACTTTCTAGAAAGTTAGTATGTGTTTATTTTAACCTGATAGATACATAAATTGTTAGGTTATGCATTGGGGTTTGTGAATTAGAATATAAACTACTAGAATTGATGGGGGACAAGAATCATAGGATTGATTTCAAGATTGATGAGGATGTGAATTAGGAATGTAAACCAATTGCATATGATTTAAGTGTACAGCCTGAAGTCCGTTGCTGTATGACATGAGTGATGTGTAATTATACTAGAATGTCCTTGCTTGTTTACTTTGTTGGGCTTATATTTGATGCTGCATTTGTCACTCAACGCAGGAACATGGCAGTCCTAAACTTTGAAAGAGCAGTGTGTCTGACTGGCACACAAGAAACAAAGACACACCTGTGCAATATTCTGCTACAGTTGTACTGTGAGCTTGTGTTGTTTGTTGCAGTGGTGCTGCTAATTTGCAGTGGTGCTGCTAATTCTTTCCAGCAATATGTGAATGAAACCATAGCTTTTGCAGTGAAGCATGCCACTGTTTTTCCTCAATTTGTAAATGGTTAAAGCCTGTGTTGGATATGACTGCAAGGAAATCACCATTATTTTTGTTACCTCAGTTTGTTGCTTTTGTCCTTCTTCAATCTGGGTGCTATGCTTTCTTTAGCTGCAAATGTGTTTTTTCTGTTTGTTTGTCTGTAGGTTTGTTGATTCAGACGTGATCAGCTTCTTATTGAAAAAGGCCAAAGTTGTTTATTATTCAGATCTATGTTGAAATGGGCATGAACCTGCACCTGGCCAAGTAATAATTTCTTCCACATTTAATCTCCTTTTCTTTAAACTTGGGATTGTGAGATAACTTTTTTTCCCTGTTATTGCTTGTTTGTATTACTAATTTTAGGGAAGGTATTAGTGAAATTTTTTAAGCTGGTTTAAAAAGCTTGTCGTTATGTTCATGTGAGGATTAAACCTTATTTTTGTGCTCACTTCCTTCTCTCTTCTTTTTGTGTTGAATTATTTCCTCCAAAAGGTGGGAAATAGCCAATAGGCAGGAAATAGTTCAACAATATATTTTGCGTCTTCAGATTCCACTAGTGTCTTATTGTTGTTGGCTCCTTTTACCCTCTCCTTTCAGGGGATTTGCTGTTTGGCTGAAGTAAATTCCAGGCATCAGCTTTAGAACAGATAGTGGGCCTTTCAAGGTTGGTCCATGTTCCTTCTTAGATATGGAGCTCATCCAGTTCTCAAATACATCTAATTTCTTGTGGTGTTGAGGTAGTTCATTGAATATATATTTTTCGTTTTCAAAATTTTAATTTTATTTCTGGTACTTCCATGGCAGCTCTGGAATGATTTACATACAAGATTGGTGACATGATGAAAACAGAAAAGTTGTTCTAATCTCAAGGGGGGTCAATTCTTCTATCTCAGGTATACTAATGGGCAATGGCCAAAGCGGTTCACACCCAATTCATTTGATTTGGGATGCCAAATATGAAACTAACTGAGTCAAAGTCATGCTTTCGCTGGTTTGACATTGTCGTGGCAGTTTGAAATTGAATATGGGACATTGGAGGTTGAAATTGGTGTTCCTGGAAATTCATAGTCACATACACAGAATGGGCAGCCAATATTGCTCTGGGCAATCCCATGGGTCATTTGCAAGCAGGATAATAAGAATCACTTAATTTCCTTTATCTATGATTTTTCTTTTACTCTCATTCATTGCCATGTTCTCGTAATACAGGATACTTCTCACATTGTCCTCTTGATACTTTTTAGCTTGCTACTGTTTCTTATGTTGTTGTCTCCTTGTACTACAAGCCACCACAACACCCCGTGAGAATTCCGCCACTGAAAGGGTTTGTGCTGCCTCCTTGTGTTTTTGATTGAATATGGTCAGATTATTTATGTGGCATTTCACATAGCTGTAGCTTAGATTTTCTAGTTATGTTAAAAAGTTTTTTGGCTAGTTACTGGAATATTATTTAATATTCTCTGGTTCCTCTTGGTATGACGAATTGCAAAGGTTTTTGAATAAAAACAACTTCTTATTTAAAATAAGAACTGCAAAGATTTTCTATTTGGATAATTAGTAATAGAGGTATCGATAAGTCGATAACCTCTTGCAATATTAAATTTGCTAAGAACTGCAAACTTATTGTACGTGAATAGGATCTCTTAAAAAAATTAAACTGCTGTGAATCAACTTGGAGGTATAGATTGAATTTGAGGACCTTTTGCGGATGTTGGAAGTGATTTGGTTAGACTTTGAAATTTGAGTTATTTGCCATTAGGATGTTACCAAAAAGAAAAGGAGCTAAGTAGATCTTATCATACATAAAAAAATAAATAAAAAGTAAAGAAACCGACCTAAATAGGATCTAGCGAAGCACAACTTGTTCTATCTCTGGAGGAATGTTTTCACATAGTTGCTTTCTTTTGTGGAGGGAAAATTGGTGGTGGTTCACTTTCTTTTTTTTTTTGGAAGGAAGTGGTGGTTCACTTTCTAAAAAGTAAATATATGTTCATAACTTGATAAAATATTAGGTTATGCTTTGGGGTTTGTGAATTAGAATGTGAACTAATTGAGTTGATGGGGGTAGGGGATTTAATTGTTGCATTTCCAAAAACATGCTTCTAAGTCTTTTTAAAGTTTCCGCTAGGAAATAAAATAAAGAAAGTCAGTCTAGTAATAGATATTCTTCAGTCCTGTCTTATAATGCCAGCGGAAGTTCAGTTTACATTTCCAGTGAAAAAAGGAAATGAGTTGAATACGATTAACTTCTGAGAATTATTGATAATATGAATTAGGATAGTAAAGCAATAGCATGTGACTTGTAAAGTGTTCAGCCTGAACCAGTGTTACTATGACGTGAGTGAAGGTGTGATCACATTAGCACATACTTGCTTATATTTTAGAGGGCTTTAATTTAATGCCACATTGGTTACTCTACTCAGGAACGTGGCAGTCCTATATTGTGAAAGAGCAGAGTATCTGCAACAAAATAACAAAGATCTACTTGTGGAGTATGCTGTGACAGCCAGTCAGCCACACAGCGAGCTTGTGTTGTTTGATCGTGACAATGCTGCTAATGCTTTCCAGCACTGTGTAAATAAACCCTAGCTTTAGCAGTAACGCGTGCTGGGTTTATCTATGGCAGTGTTTGAAGGTGGAGGTGAACTTATCTATGAGCCGCCATAGATGTAGACAGAGGAGAGGAGTGATGCTGATGAGAGATGTGTGGAGGAAAAGCTGGTGGAATCCTTTGCTATGGGGTTGGGGACTTGTGGGCGTTGAATGCACTCAACTCGAGATTATTGAGCAGATTCGGGGGGACTTACTTGATATGTAACTGCTTGAGTTGCATGCTGAGTGTGGGGTGTAGGAGGGTGACTGCTTTGGTGAAGGCGTGAAGCTGCTCTGGACCTGCAGTGCTGCCCTGCTAGTAAATTATGAGGGCGGGCTGATCGTGTTTGTATTATAGCATCTTATCACTAAGATATACCAGAAGAAGGGCGAGATATTACCATCTAAATTAGATATTTAAAAGATAATGAATTCCATTTCTTTTTCATCCAGGCAGCAAGTCCAAAGTCATATATGCTGATGTTGCTTGTGAGTTGGAAATTCCATCAGGTAACCAAGCACTCCTGTCAGTCAGATTCGGATCTGCTTTTACACGGATCCTCATATTGTAAACGCTAGCAGTTTTCTATATGATCAGCTGGGTGGTCAGCTAGCTCAATTGCTCAATTCTTGGAACGGATATAGAGTCAAGCTGCTTCACATTGTTGCTCAAATGTTACTTTGTAATTGCAATTTCTGTTTTGGTTTGCTTACAGTTCCGCAGTTGAATAATCACATTACATGATATGGACATAGGAGGTACCATTGTCTTGACTCTTGATACTTCATATATGTTGCTTTGAAGACATTGATAGAATAGTGCTTCTTATGCTTATTTCATTTACTATGTAGAGCAAGGATAATGACGAATAATGGACGATTGGTATCCGGGTCACAGCTCGCTTCTGCACTGATCCTTAGGCGGATGAACAACCCTTAGCTTATTGCTCTTCTCGTGTAAATATCAATTGATCCCGTGCTTAATGTGTTTATTTCAAGTTTAACGAAACTTCCTTTTGACATGTATAATATTTCATGTTTAAGTCCTCACAATTCTTTAAGCCAAATCCGCATACATGAACGAGGTCATGTGACAGAACACTACCAAAATTCTACATTTTTCAAGTAGGCAAATTTGATGCTCTTGAAACTACCATTACTGTTTTGGTTAGTAGAAAATGAGTATTCATTTTGTGTGCTAAATGAAGGAAATATATTAAAGATACGTTCTCGGCTTTGAAATTTGATCTCATGTTACATTAATTATCATCTCAATACCATTAAAAAGAACTATTAAAAAAAAAAAAAAAAAAAAATCAATTTCTTGTATTGTACTCGTATCTTGTATGGGCGCTAAAATTCAACATACACCCACTAAAACTTCCCAAACATTTACAGAACTATCCTGTCTACAATCCATCACCACAATCCCAGCATTATTAACTCACTTCTTCCCTCTCTTTGGCATTACTCTCTTCGCCGGAGACTTCACGCTCTTCACCGGAGCCTTCTTCGCCGGAGCCGCTTTCTTCGCAACCGCCGCTTTCTTCGATGGCGTCGACTTAGCCGTCGTCTTTGCAGCCTTAGCCGGCTTCAAATCACTCACTGCCTTCCTCTTTGTAGCCGCGGCCTTAGCCTTGGCTGGAGCAACAGCTTTCGCCTTCGGTTTAGCCGCTGATTTCGGCTTAGCAGCAACAGCAGTCGCCGCTTTAGCTTTCGGCTTTGCTACAACAGCTTTAGCTTTTGGCTTAGTGGCGGTTACAGCTTTTGATTTCGGCTTAGCAGCTACAGTTTTTGCTTTGGCTTTCGATTTCGGCTTAGCGGTTACAGGAGCTTTAGCCTTCTTAGCTGGAACAGAATCAGCAGGTTTGGGAGCCGAAGAACGAGCAGATGGAAGCTTATAGGAGCCTTTAACCTTAACAAGACGACCAGAAGCAACAAATTTCCTCAAATTGACAAGCAAAAGCTTACGGAAATTCGTCGGAAGTTGCTTTTGCTTCTCTTCGATGAATTTCTGAATTGCGTATTGGCTTGATCCATTTCTCTCCTTCAACGTCGTAATCGCTTCAGTGATCATCTAAATTTCAATTCAGCAAACAAAAATTAGATCAAAAAACAATCAAAATGTCAACAAAATTCAAATATAATCTCATCAAAACCCTAAGATTGAGACTGCGATTGCGATTGCTCACCTCGATGTAAGGTGGATGAGTCGGTGGATTCCTTTTCCCGATAGCTTTAACTTTCTTCGTTTTTGGTTCCTTCGCTCTCTTAGACTTTTTACCGGAAGCTCCAGTAGCTTTTCCGGCATGATTCTCGTCGGCCGGTGAGTTCTCCTCTGCCGGAGCAACTTCTTCCTCCGGTACCTCGGTTGCTACAATTATCTCTTCGGGTGCCGCCATTTTCAGAATCAAAGAACAGACATAGGGTTAGGGTTTGAGGAGAGAGAAAATGAGAGAGGGAGATTGAAGCTTTGTATAGGAATTCGGAAGATGATTTGCAGTTTATGATAGCGAAGAAGAACGGCAACGAAATGGGTTTAAATAATCAAAAATGTTATGTGAACAAATCAGAAAGGCGAGCTGTGATTGGTGGATAGGACCCTCACACGGATCGAGTATTTAACGAAATATTATTATGCTGGGTCGTTGGATAAGGAGTTATCTACGGTTAGAAACGTTGGATTTGTTATAAGATGGATTGCGGGGGGAAGCTAGAGGAATGTTGGGTGGATTTCTTAGATGTGATGTGAGGTTTGGAGTTGTGTTTCTTAGCTCGATTTAAATTTGAATATCTTGAGATGTGGTTAATGAAATTTTGTGATGTTTGGTTCTTTGTGTTCGTTATTATCTAAGGTTTCATACGAGTGGTTTTTCGAATTTTGAGGTGGAGGGAGTTGGGAGATATTTGAGTTGGAAGCTAGAGTGGTCATGATGAGGGTTTGGTTGGACTTTGTTGCAGTTTGAGTGGATCTTAAGGGAATGTCTGAGTTTAAACTTGGTTTTTGTGATTGGATTTGATAGTAGAGTAACATTGGAACCTAATGAATCAAAAATCGCGAAAAATGGTTGTGATTTGGATGTTCAAATGTTAAAACAAACATCGATGAAGATGAACACCTCTAACAAGCTTATCAATTGTATAGTTATTTACATAATTTTTACAATATTTCACCATATAAGTAACTATAATTATCTTAATATATTGTTATTCCCCGGTAAGTTCTCCAAAATTATGCAAATGAATTCACAAATCCAGTAATATGGTGTCATGATGCATGTCTCACATCCTTGAGATGGTAATATCATTTAGTCTATGTAGAAACGATCATAATCCATAACATAAGCAATTCATTTATAACACGTTATCTAGTATCCTTGAGAAGGTAATATCATTACGCAATTCACTATTTTCTAAGAAAAAACAACTGATACGTAAACAGTTTGTAAGTATGTTTAGGGTATATAGTAAAACATAATTGTTACATACACATAGCTTGTTAATTTGGACCAACCTATTGTATTGTATCGATGTGTCACGTAATCTTAGTATGTGGAAGGCAGGTAACTATTTTGTGCAATTACTTTTTATTGGTTATTCTTAGTAATGTGACAATGGAATGTTAGGTACACAAGTAGCCTACCATACAATCCTCTAATTGGTTATTCTCAGGCTTATTGTGTTAGCTAGTTTATTTCGAAATGGTGCTTCCCAAAACTATTCTATTTCAATGTCACTTGCTTATATACCAAGTTATCACATGAGACTATGAAAGTCATTCCGCTCACAATTATCTCATTCTTGTAATAAGGATATCGTTGCTAAGTTGGGAATTTTTACAGTATTTGTGTTAGTGCTATAAATATGCTCATTCATATTCTTGTAAGTTTTACTTTTTGCGCAAAACATACAAATTACAAGGCCAAACAATAAGGACATAATTGGGGTGGGTTTGGAGGATTACATTGGTGTTGATCATCAATAACGTATATATCTTCTCCCCAATGGAATGCAATAATCCGTGTATACACACTACAAAAAAAAAGGCCTTTGACATCGGAAAATATCCGATACTAAAGACTTGATATCCGATACTAATGGGTCTTTGGTATCGGATATGGCGCCCGATACCAATCTGATACCTATACTGGCGATGCTATAGAGTCTGTATCAAATAATCGATTCTGATACTAAAAGGGGGTGCCTTTGGTATCGGAAAATGTATAGTATCGGAACTAGTATCGGAAAGTTATGATACCAAAGACCAAAGCTATAGAATCGAAAAATAGCATTTGATACAAAACGTTAAAGCTATCGGAAGATATGCGATACAAAAGAGTTGAGGCTTTGGTATCAAATGCAAGCTTTTCGATACCAATTAGTAGAATGGTATCAAAAAAAGCTGATGATAAATAGTGATGTTTAGTATCAATTTTTTTTCCGATACCAAAGACTGTATTGTTTGGTATCAGAATGGTATCAAAAAAAGTTGATGATAAATAGTGGTGTTTAGTATCAATTTTTTTTTTTCGATACCAAAGACTATATTGTTTGGCATCAGATATCTAATAACAATGAGCTACCAACCTGTCTAATATTTGCTTTCAATACATTTATACATGCACCATTTCACTCATTTTGTTATCCATAATGTACTATTTTGTAATATATGCAATAATAAAAGAGTTGTAATCTAACAATCTTCATTGACAATAGAAGTATCCCATACAACATAAATATAATTACAGATTTTGCATAACATATACTATAGACCTAGGCTCCTCAAAATGCCCAAAAACCAGAGCAGCTTTTGCTATCTTATCCATCTTCAACACTACTGATCTGAGGCTCCTCAAAATACCAAAAAAAAAAACAGAGCCTACTCTTTCTATCTCCATTCTCAACACCATAAAACTACACTACTCAAAAGCGCGAAAGCAGCTATACATTACATTTTTACATCCAAAATAGTTGTCCAAAATCACATCAAGTTGAACTTCCCATATACACTTTAACCTTAGACCTTGATCATCACTAGCGAACTTGTTGTTACAAAAACAGAAGATTAAATCAAAAAAACAGAGACAAAGATCACACAGATATAACACAAGCCTACATAAATATATAGCTTGTGATATTCAGCTACATATCTGCTAATCAAACAGAGGCCTAGATAACATTTGGCGAATTAGCATGCACAAATTAGTCACCATCAACTCAAAAGCAGAAAATTAAAGAACTTATTTCTTATGCAAGAGTACAGCTAAGGATACTACCTTGTCTCCACATTTCCAGGGAAGTTGTAACACCCCAAATTATTAACCAACTAAACAAATAAAAATAATTAAACTATTGCCGAAAATCCGGCAAAGTTCCGTTTGTAAATAGACATTCCAAGTTATCGACATTCTATAAACCTGCTCAAACAAACTTTCCAACCAAACAGCAAAACACTTCTAACCAAATCCAACGTATCCAACATATCACTTCACACTCACTCATACAAATGAGTGCAATTCAAGCATTCCAAAACCCAAAAAATCTAACAAACCTTTTTTAAAATTTCTTTTTCCCTAGAGCGCAAAAACAAATACACACATAAAAAGCAGAAAACACCCCACGTGGAGTGATAAAACTATTACATAGAGCTTAAATCAGCAGCCCACGTGCAAAAAATTCCAATCATCACTATCTAAAGGACGTAAAAAAGAGATAGAAGGTGTAAAGCTTATCTCACCACGTCCTTGAATTTGAAGAAACATTTCTTTTAGCATACGCACTTCTTCTTCTAGAGCTTCCCTCTTCTATTTTTCAGCGTTCAAATCTGCTTCCAACTGCCTTCTTTTTTCGTCCTGAGTAGCCATTTTTTCTTCCAAGGCTTTTCTTTGTTGCCTTTCATCTTCAACCATCAACAATGCTTCACTGGCTTTTTGCTCTGATGTTCCAGCACATGGTGTCTTGACACCAATCCCAAATGTTCTTCTATATCCACGCTTGTCATCTCCAACAACAGTTTGGAAGATCTTTTCTCGTTCGCTAACGATGTCGCATTCAGGTGGAAGGCTGCCAAGACGACTCTTCATATCATCCTATCAAGTGGGTTTAAAAGAGTTCATTATATAGATGGTACTTATCACAATATAGTTATCGGAATAAACAAAATCGTCAAATGCTTTTTAACTCAATCATACAATTTTCTTTTGTGTCCAGTGTTGTGTTCAGTGATGTTGGACAATGATCAGAGTTTGTACCTTATAATTCAGCCACAAGATTGAGAGATGTTTCTCAATCTTTTCCCCTGCATTAATTCTTTGTTATTCTTTAGTGACCTAGTTTAAGTATGCTTTCATTTAACACAAACTGCAAGTTACTTTCACTTTCATCTTACACTAACGACTAGCCTGAGAATCTCGCTCACTTATGGCAGTTACATGCTGTGAAAATTGCACCTGAAAGAGAGGGAGAGAGGGAAAAAAACACCTGATGTCAATTTGCTGTTTGTGGGCAGTCCTGTTTCACCAGATGGCTCAAATGCTGAAGACATAGCCTCTAAGATGGTACAATGAAGTTTTGTTAAGTTGATGAGTTGTTTTTGTACTAGAAGATTATGGAAGTACTTTGTGTGAATAAGTAGTGTCCTAATGTTGTATTTCAGAAAAGGAAGAGGTAAAGATCTTGAGGATCAGAAGTTGTGGGCAATTCTGTACCTGGCCTGAAGGATATCAGAAGAAGAGTGTTCTCCTGAAGCATCCGAGCTAGAGAAGCTGAGCATCAAAATCAGATCAGCAGCTTTTTTGATACTGTGAGTGATAATTTCTCTTGTTGGAATCCATTTTTAAATGTAGTAAAAAAGCTTCTCCCTAGGGTGGATAAAATTGCAAACATCTTGAACTCCAAAGGAAGACTGTTATCATTGCATTATATTATTAAATGTGCATTTTGGCAGATAAATGTTTCCTATCAAGTGTCATTGATAATCTTTTTGGATACGATTTTAGTTTCATCCTTTTTCATGTTATCGCGCAGGTTATATGAAATATTGGTATTTAGATATGATCCTGGATTTCAAGGTGGTTGAAACTATGGAACTTGTATGACATTTAGATATGGTATTCTTGCTGTAGAGATAACCAAGCAACAAGATAGATCTCAAATAAATACTACTATTTTTACTGTAGGAAAAACAAGAAGCTTATATCTCATTTACTAGATGCGCAGCTATCTGAATTCTCGTATTCAATACCTGTTGTTTTTTTTTTCAGGTGATTGTGTGTGAATCAAAGAAACTTTTGTGGAAGGATACAGCATACAAGATTTGCAAATGCTATTTTGTTGTTTTGACTTGTTAGAAAATAAATTTTTTTAGGTCCTAAGATGTGTAAGAATTGAAACAAGTTGTTGGCTACATTGAAACTTTTATTAAGGAAATTAAGCAGCTTTTGCAAATGTAATTTTACTAAGTTTCATAATGCTCAAAGAAATTTGTGACCCAGCTACAACACACGTCCAATATATGCAGGTTCTAGAACACGACCAGAAAAAAAAAAAATTGAAGAATGGGCCACAAAATGCTAACTATTCGTCGCCCAAAATAAACTTTATACTACTTGCTGCCTCTTGTAATTTCGTCGCCCATGAACTAAATTCGTAGCCCAAAAGGGTCACTCTTGGGCCACAAAGCATAAATTTCCTGGCACAAATTACATGCCTTGGGCAACGAATGGAAGTCTTCGTCGCCCAAAACTTTGGGCCACAAACACATGGATTCGTCGCCCTACCCCTGAGCGACGGCGTATCGACGAAAATAATTTCGTCGCACAATATTTTGGGCGACGAAAATCCGTGTTTGGGCGACGAACTTGTTGCCCAAGCCTGTTTTTCCTGTAGTGTTAGACACAGACACACACACACACAGAGAGAGAGAGACACACACACAGAACACACACACAGTGACACACACACAAACAGACATAGACACGGACACAGAGACACACACAAATACGAGAGACACACACAGACACACACAGAACCACAGAGACACACACAGACACACCAAATAAAATAAACAGATATACAATAAATAGATGGATATGTCACACAACAATGAAAACGGGTGAAACACATCAGCCCAAATCATTAAATCTTCATCAAATAATCTTAATTACATGAAAACAGATCAGATTCCAAACATTGATAATCCCTCTCAAAATTCAGTCACCCATATTACCCACATGAGAAATTTTCAACTTTCAGTGCATCCAAATTCACATAACAACCCTATAAACCTAAATTCCCAACACTATCATAGAAATCAAAGACAACCCAGCTGAGAAAAAGCGCAAAATTGAAACAAAAAGGAAGAGAGAAAGAGACAGAAAAAAAATAAAAGAAAAAAACTTAAAGTGGGTAATTGAAACGAAAGAGAATCACTGAATTAGGGTAAAGAACTATTCAAGTTTTATGTGATTTGGGTAATGGAAAACTCAATCAACAAAGAATTAGGGAAAGTTTTTGCTAAAGAACTCACCAATTTCTCACAAAATAGCTTCAGTGCTCAGTCCATCATCTCCAAATCGCAAATCCAATTCTCCAGGTCACAACCACAATTCACAAGTTTTCGTGCACTTTGCAGATTAGACTTGATAAGTATGCTAGATGGGGAGAGTGGAGAGGAACTAAAGAGTATTAAGCACTTGATTAGTACTGGACTACTGGTTATGGAGGAAAGTTCTAGGTTTTTGGTTTAGGAGAGAGAGAGAAGAAAAAGATGGTGATAGAGTACCTGGACGTAAAAGATCAGAGGTCATAATAAAACAAAATTAAGTTTAGCGGCTTTGGGCTTTGGTGGGAAACGAAAATAAATTCATTTTAGAACGAAAATTGAAATTTTCACCTCGCGCTCAATCCCGCCTCAATATTATTATTACTCGTATTATTTTTTTTTTTGAGTGACCAGGCTCAATAATTTAGATTGACCTTTGTATCAGAAAAGAATTTTATCCGATACTATGGTTAAATATCATCGGTCAAAACATCTGATGCTGAATAGCTTATGGTATCAGAAAACTATTGTCCGAAGCTATAGTAAAATGGTATCGGTTACTTAATTGATACTAAATTAGTTATAACATTAGGAAAAATAAGCTCCGATACCATATTAATGTAGTATCGATTAATTATCTGATACTAAATACTATATAGTAATGGGAAAAAAAAAAATCTGATACTATGGTAATTTAGCGGCAAAGGGCACCAACAACATTGCATCAGATTTTTTTTTTTCCGATACTATTGAATCTTATTAGTATCAGATGACACTTCTGATACTAAATTTTCCGATACCAAAGACCCCTTTTCTAGTAGTGACAATTCTGAATGAGCATTTACAATAAATTGTTGTCAAAGGCTAAGGAAATATGTAGAACATGTTTAAGGTGTTATTCTAATCGTTGAAATATTGGGATAGTAAGTCGATTAGATGTCCAACTTATGCCTTTGAAAGTTTCTACATACTATTTAGAGGTTATTATTTTCTCACTTCATTCAACTTATACAAAATGACTTCTTTTCGGCGTATGGAATCGGCAGGTGAGCTAGGAATGGAAGATAGTTATGAATATATGATGTTGCTAGCATGTCAAACCAATCAATTAATTAAATTGATATTTGATGACTTCCTTTTCCCTTATTATGAGAGTTGGGGGAAGTTTTCAGATTTGGTTTGATAGAATCTCAAAGCTACAATAAACAAATTCATATATGATGATAAGGTGCACCGTTAAAGTTTGGTGGTGTTGTAACATCACCATCAAAATATGTTTCCTTCTTACGGTCCCTTAAAAATAGTGGGTTGAATATTCAACGTCATGTAGAAAAACAAAAAATATATAAAGTTGTAACGAATTATGCTCGTCCATCAACGTTTTCCTTGAAATCCATCTTGTAACATCACCTCAACATTGTTATTGTAAATTGTAAAAACCTTATGGATGACTAATGCACTTTCAAAGTTTCAATGAATCATACAACGCGCGTTTGTGATTTGATGTAGTTTGATAATAATCTTAAAGTCCTGCATAAAACATTTGTTAAGCCACAAAGACCATTTTGTTAGTTTTCCTCTCTTTCTCCCAATGACTCTCTCTTCACGTTCCTTTTTTTCTCCTAAGCCATTTGTAAAGCTAACGAAGCAACAAGTTAATATGTAATAATTAGCGAATATAATTTCAAAGTATATATTAGAGCATTATTTATTTTTTTTTTTTTGCTTGACCTTTACAACTTGTTTGGTTTGAACGAATTCATAGGTGATGGGCACATTTCCTATGTTTGGTTTAATTTTCATATTGGTAAAAAACAATCATTGATAAAACACCATTGTTACTTTTCTATCAAATTAATTGGATTTTGACGGAAAGAAAAATAATAAGTTGCATATATAAATGACGTTTCTTTTCTTTTACTTTCCTACTTGAGTAACTGCTATCCAAATATGGGAAAATTTGACGAGTTTTCTTTTAAGTTTTTATCACTCATCCAAATTCCAAACAACCGAAATAAAAATCAATTTATTTTCCTTTATTTTCTCCTAATCCCTTCCTATAATTATTTCCTTCTCATTTTCCTTCTCATCATCTTATGACGTCAAATACAATCTTAGCATATATAACTTGTCAAAGTAGTTATATTGGGCTCATTTAGTAGTATACACTGAAATCTTTACAATGACACATGTATTAATATAATATGTATGGAGATAATGATTATTTAAGTGGATAAATTTCAATATGAACTAAACTAATTTGAGTTGAAGTGAAATGACAGAGTCAAACACAACCTGTTATATTTACCTAGTACATAAATTGATAATGCATAGTGGAAAAAAACACCCACCAATATAAAAAGCTCATTTTGAGTGAAGAAGAAGCATATACAATAACTAAAATGACGTGTAATAATTTATAACAAAATAGGAACTTCAAAATAACTACTATATAATCCAAGCAAAGCAATTATCTTTGACAATGAAAATTTGATAAATGATACTAGAACCTTTGATAATCAATGTTAGAAATTTAGTACTCTCTCCGTTCTTTTTTCTCCTACCCACTTTCCCTTTACATCCGTTTTTCTTCTTCTACCCACTTCCTTTTTTAGTAATACTTTGAGTACTAAAAGACCTATTTATCCTTACTTTTTATTGTCATCATTACTTTTCAATCCACTACTAACTCACACTATCTCTCATGTTAAAGTAAGGGCAAATAATAAATTTTGTTCCAAAAGCAACTCTTATTAAACTCCATGCAAAAAGAAGTGGGTAGGAGAAAAAAGAACGGAGGGAGTAACAAATATTATAACATTACAAGCCTATCCAAGTTATACTCAGGAAAAAAAGGGAAACACCATATTCTCAAGGCGAAATTGTCTATTTGATAAGTTTTCAAGTTTGAAATTAATCATGTTAAGTTCAAAATCAAACTCAAAAGAATATTTTTTTGTTAGAAATTGATTGACGTAGATCCTAAATAATTAAAGGTATTATTGGGAAAAAAAGTGTGCTTAGTAAATTGTGATTTATGTTAAGCAAATGGTATAAATTGTGGGTCGGATCCAATCTCAACCGTAACGGATCCAAGCCGTTTGGCCCAAGAAAATCACCGCGTGAAGTGTACAGGTGGAATTACCGCGTGAAGTGTTTACAGGGTGGAATTACCGCGTGAAGTTTAGCCACCGACCTTTAGTACGAGTTTTATTTTACCGACATCGGAAAATTGTATTAAACCGACAGCGGGAATGGAAATAAGAGCCGTTGGGAATTAGACCCCGCCCTTTCAACTAGTTCACCGCCATACCATACATACACCCATATAAACACTCCTCTTCACTGAACTTGGAATTTGTTCAATCAAAATGAAATCAAATCTTCTCTCTCTCTCTCTCTCTCTCCTCTCAAATTAATTTCCACAATCTTCTCTCATCTCTCTTTATTTCTCTTTCCTCTCAAATTAATTCGATTTTTCCACCCTGAATTCCCAAACATAGCAGACATATCTTCAAGTTCTGTCCAGTATCTTTATCTCTTCTCTAAAATCTCCACCGATCGATCACAAATTTCGCGACAAACCCTAATTTCTTACATACAAACCCTAATTTCGAAATTGAAAACCCTAATTTGATAAATCTCGACATTTGGCGATGGCGCGCGAGAAATTGTGGCTTCCCGATGCCGTAGTCTCACTCCTGTTCGAGGTATATGACAATAATTTTCCTTTCCAATTCATTGTTGTTGCACTGTAGTTAGTTAGTAGTGGGCTAGTGGCTTGCATTTTCATGGCGGTTTTCTGTTATTACTTATTTTAGCGAATCTTTTATGCGGTTTACTTTCTGTACCGCTACATTTTTGCAGTTTTATCTCCGTTGCCAAGTAAAACCCTTTTTTGCAATTTTGCGAAATGAAAACCCTAATTTTTGTGTCGGTAATCACTATCTCTTTTTTCATTTAAGAATCTCAAACGCTTTTCTTCTCTGATGATTAATTTATACTCCTTCATGTAAAATTTCGTCTGAGATTAACCAAAATGCTAGATTTTCTCTCGAATTGATGCGATTTTAGTCATTTAATTAAAATTGTAAAAAAATCATGCATTTTCTGGAGCAGTTCATTGCCAGCTAATGAATGCGGTGCATGAAGCACAAGGTGAATTCTTTTTTCTTCAGGATGTGTTCACCAAGCTCAAATCACACAGGTTTCTCTCTCTCTTTGATGTCTGTCGGTTTCTATGCTTAATCAATTCGATCGTACTCAGCTGATTTAGAAATTAAAGTGATGTTTTTTTTTTGTTGATTAGAACATAGAGGTAAATAAGCTTATTAAGTGGATACCTCAGGACAACCTTGAATTGTTGAAGTAGTTGAAACATTATTGTGATTTGACAACAATGCCATTTCGCACAAGTAGTATCGTATCTCTTTATATTAAAATTTTGACACAGAATGTATGACACAGAATGTTTGAATTTGATTTGCACTTTATTTATGTTTTACTACAGAGAAGTTCAATCAAGATTAGGGTAGCTAAGCATAACTATATCTCATTTATTCAATCAAAAGTTGCTTGTTTTTGTCCTTGTTTTGTGATAAAAAAAAGGTTGCTTGTTTTTGTCCTTGTTTTTGATTGCTGTGATGGAGTAGAATAAAAACAGTGGACACTTGATAAAATCTAATCTCTCATTATTGTTTACTCCCTGCTTGTTATGTTTTCACTATTAGTTGAAGGCTGATTGACCAAAAAAGTCCGAATTATGGATGTCTCTCAGTGTAATTTCTCCTTTTAATGTGATTTTTTAAATCCATCGGCTGTTATTTTGTGAACTCAACTCTGTATCATAGCACTTTGAGATGCCAATTGCCAATACTCTTGGGCACTCCTTGGATGGAATGTTTCGACATGCATTCATAATTTGTTGGCTGTTATTGTTTGATCATATCATAGTTGTGGCTTCATGGCAATTTTGGATGTCAAGATATCAGCCTGTTGAAGTTGGTACTTTCCTCATGTTCTTAGAACATTTTTAGGCTAATACATCTCATTTAGAGTTAAAATATTAGGGCACGAACGTTAGTGTCTGTTTAATATTGATGCAAATAGTAAAGTTAAATGTATGCATTTTGATACTATCTGGTTCTTTTATTTTGACTGCACATTTTGTTTCTCTGTCAGTTGCAACCCTTAAACCCAATAGAAAGGAAACTCCAAACTGACAGTTGCGGCTGCTATTTTCCCTATAGTTTCACCTCTGTTCGAGGAAGATGAAGATGGTAATTGTTAATACTCCCTTTTTCTTTTCCAATTCATTGTTGCTGCACTGTAATTTTTTAGTATTGACGTGCATTTTATTTTGTTTCTCCAACTTCCATGGCGCTTCTCTGTTATCTCAAATTGACACAAATTCAGTGATGTGGTTTTCCTTCAATACCGGTACATTTATGCAATTTGTTTTGGTTGTGAAATGAAACTCATTTATTACATTTAAGGAATCATCTGTTTGATAAACAACTTAGGAAGGAATAGTTTTTTTTAATGTTGATTATTGAACATTGCAAAGTTCAGGGTGAAAACTTTGGTTTGGCTTGGAAATTAACAGCATATGACTTGTAAAGTGTCGAGTCTGAAGTCTGTTGTTGTCATGACATGAGTGAAGGTGTGATTATGTACGTATGTTGGCATATCTTTGCTTTTTATTATTTTGGCTTTTATCTGATGCTGCGTTTGTCACTACTCAGGAACATGACAATGTTATATAATGATTCGTGAAAGAGCAGATTGTCTGGCACAAAATAAACTGGGGGAGTACATGATATCAAACTGGTAGGTGGAGGGCCACTGAGTTGCACACTTGTACACTTGCACACTGATAGCGGGTTGGAAGGAGTTGGTGACTGCTTTGGTGAAGCTGCAGATGAACGAAGACGGGGCTGAGTAACCAGATCAAGGACAAGATGATGATGAAAACAGAAAAGGTTGTAGGGAATATGGTTGTGCCTCCTAGGTAATGAAACTACGTACTTTTTTTTAAACTTTAGATATTGCATTTTTCAATTAAGGTTAGTGAGGTCTTGATTATTGATAGAAGGATTGTAATTTTTGCAGGAATTATGTGCTGAACATCTAAATGGGAAATTGAACTTGTGTGTAAATAGTATATACCCTCTACTCTTATTATTGTGTGATTTCCTCAAATATACATGATTAAGAAACATATTCTCAAAATAGCTTCGGTTGAAAAGTATTTCCCAACATGTACACCACTTAGCTTTGGACTAAGGTTAGGAAAACCTTTTTTTTTTTTTTTTCAACATCGCCTTTACCCTTTGGGCACTTCCTTGACTTGCCGGTGAACTTTTCTGAGACTGACAAAAACCAAAGCGAAAATGATGACGAGTTCCGTGCTGAGCTAACTCACCAACTCACTCAGTCCACCCTCCAGAACACCCAGAACCACAGCAATAAGGTTACCACTGGAGTAATATTTCTAACGTAATCTTGTTCATATGGGTTTCCGCTTTTCTTGATACTTATTGAAAATCGAGTAATATGAATTATATCTCTCCATTATTTGTTACGGATCATCTTTACCAGTTTTCTTGTGCCTAAGTTTAGTTACACAATGCTTCTTATTGTACCCGGCCACAATACTAAAATATTATACTGTAGCATTTAGCAATGTCTATTTGGTAGTCTGTAAAGATATGATGCTATGTTTAGTTCACAGTGCTGGTATATAGATTACAAAGATCAACTTAAATTTGATGATTATGTCTGTCAAACAAGGAATTGTATTTGTATAAGCATTTGCTGGGAATGCTGACTAAAGTTCCACTCTCGCTCAGTCCTCTCTCACCTGGAGTTAATATTGACGCCTAAGGCAGGGGTAGTGGAAGTGGCGGCGGCACCAAAGGCAAGAGCGGTCGAAGTGGTGATGGCGGCGCCAAAGGGAGAGGCAGAGGCAGTGGGCGGTGGAGGAAGCGAAGGCAGGGGTGGAGGAAGATGAAAACCCAATGACTTTTGATGAATATGGAAAAAAATAATAAAATAGTTTTCCTAACCTTAGTCCAAAGCTGAGTGGTGTATATCTTGGGAAATACTTTCTAACCGAAGCTATTTTGAGAATAAGTTTATTAATAATGTATATTTGAGGAAATCACACCTTATTATTCGTCATATTTCTTTTTGTGTGTTTGGAGTTTAGTATTCATTACTCTATCTATTGGATAATTGTTGTTGCAGATTTTTATATTTATTTAGTGATTACTTTCTCATTGTACACTCATTTTCACTGTGTTGGTGTGATTGTTGTTTGAAGTTTATCTTCAATTGGTGTTTAAGGGGTTTGTGTTATGTATTTCTCTCTTTTTAGTAGTGGTGACATAATTTGACATGTGTCTGTTGGATCGATAAGTGGTTTTCTGAAAATAGTACCCAATTTCTGAAATAGTAAGGCTTACGGAGAGTTCATGTGGTGGTGGAGCTTTTTTGTTACTTTTTTTGGATTGGGGTTGGTATTGGTTATTGTAGATATTCTTTTGGCATCATTTTCATTCCACCTTGGAGATTCATTGATTACTGTGTTATTCTTCGTAAGTTTGAAGTGTAACTTGATTGTTAAAACTGTAAAAGGATGACATCAAATTAAAAGGAATGGAAATGGGAGATATCACTTGATATTTGATGATTGATTGCTGCATTTCTTTTGTTAGGTTAGGGCCAGAGATAGAAACTTAGCTTTTTGAGAGGCGACTTCATGATTCATATATTTTATATTTTCACATCATTGCAATTTTCTGTTGCGCAAGAAAGACAGTATCTACTGTTTCAGAATAGCAAATAAATAAAGGAAGGAAGTATGAAGCGTCATCTTGTTGACTTTTTGACATTGGAGAAGTTGAGGGTCAAAAGTTAGGAAACACTATGTATCGAGGAAACCAATAGCATGTGACTCGTAAAGTGTTCAGCCTGTAGTCCATTGTTGCTATGACATGAGTGAAGGTGTAATTACATTAGAATTTCCTTGCTTGTACACTGTAATAAGCTTTTATCTGATGCTGCATTTGTCATTCAACTCAGGTACATGGCAGTCCTATACCCTGAAAGTGCAGAGTGTCTGGCACGAAATAAACTGACTCACCTTGTGCTGCCTTGTGACTTGTGCCATTGATCACGGCGATATATCTCCAGCAATATGTGAATAAAGCCCTAGCTTTTGCAGTGAAGCGTGCCGGGTTCATAATTTCATATACACGGTACACCACTGTTTTTCAACTCCTCAATTTGTATCTTGTTAATGCCAGTGTCGGATATGACTGGAAGGAAATAGCCATTAATGGGCTAAAAATATTTTTTTTTTCCTTTTCAAATTTCTGAATTGATTTCCGGTTCATTCAAGGCAGCTATGGAATGATTCACATACAAGATTGTTTGCATGATGAAAACAGAATAGTTGTTTGAATCTCAATGGGGGTTCAATTATTCTATGTCAGGTATATTCATGGCCAAACGATTCATATCCATTTCATTTGATTTGAGATGCCAATATAATACTAATGAATGAAAGTCGTGCTTTCCCTGGTTTGAAATTGTCGTGGCTGTTTGAAAATGAATGTGTGACAATGGAGTATGGAATTGGTGCTCCTGGTAATGCATAACAGATTGGGCAGCCAATATTGCTCTGGGCCTAGGCAATGGAGTTCCATCATGTGCAAGCAGGAAGATGCCCAGACTCAGTTGTAAGATTCACATAATTATCTTTACTTTTGATTTTTCTTTTGTTCTCATGCATTCCCATGTTCGTGCAACACCTAGGATACTTCTCATGTTATGCACTTGTTACATCCTTTAGCTACTGTTTCTTATGTTGTTATCTCTTGTATAACAAAGCACCACAACACCCAGTGAGAATCCTGCCACTGAAAGGGTTTGTGCCATGGAATTAAATAGCGGCCGCTACGCGATGCGACGGCCGCTATGTAAAGGATTTTGAGCTCGCCGCGACGTGTTTTACCGCGTTGCGAAGTTGAGAAGCCATTCACGCCGCTACGACCGTTACGCTACGCGAAAGCGTCGCTTTTTACCGTTACTTTTCCGATATGATTATTAAATTATTATCATATTACTTTATAAATCTATTATTAGTTTCCGTTAACTAATATTATCCATTTTATAATGAATTTGAATACATATTATGTTAGAATTAGGATGGTAAAGCAAATATTCCAGAATGCAATTAGAAGTGCAAATATTCCTTTATGTGAGCCAATCACGCCGCGATTGCCGCAATCCGTTACGCGATACCGCAACAGTACGCTTCCGCGATATCGCGACCGTTACCGCATTCGAGATCGCGACCGTTATTTAATTCCCTGGTTTGTGCTGCCTCCTCGTGTTGCTCGAACATGCTCTGATAATTTAAGTGGCATTCCATTTGGCCGTAGCTTTAGGTTTTCTAGTTATGTTATAAGTTCTTTGGCTTGTTACTGGAGTTCTATTTAATATTCCGAGGTTCCTCTTATGACAAGTTGTGAAGGTTTTTAATAAAAGGTTTCACTGTTTAGGGCATGCTTGGAATGAGGGTAATGATTAAGGGGGTAATAGGTAAAATTATAGGCTAAAATGGAGGGTGTGAGAGATGAGATGGGTGTTAGATTTTGTGAAGAGGAGGGTAATCATTCCCCCCATTTGGGGGGGTAAAAGTTACCCACCCTCCCCCTAGAGTAATGCATTACTCCCCTTTCTCCCTTCATTTCCTCCATAACCCCCGTAATCATTACCCCATCATCACCTCCACCTTCCTATTTAACCCTTTAATTTGTTCCATTACCCCCTTAATCATTACCCCCAATCCAAGCATGCCCTTAAAAGATAATTTCAAAAGCTTTCTATTTGGATCATTTGGAATAAAGGGGTTGATGACCTCTTATAATATTAAATCTGCTCAGTTATTTAATGTGAAATAGGATCTCCTTAAAAAAAATTGTGTGTGAATTAATTTGGTGGTTTATATTGAATTATCTAGGTAGTATAAATCAATGAGATTAATGGGGTGAAGGAGGTTATTTGAAGCAGTACGTAATATTTTTAAGGGATTGTGTAATTGATTTTTGAGGATCTTCTTTGATCAATCCTGGTGGATGGAAGATATAATGAAATGAGTTGGGCTACTGGAATTTTTTTTTTTTTTGATATGTGAAGAGTTTGTTGGTTGTGGGAACGGGTAAGGAGGCGAGGTTATTGTGGCAGTGTGCTTTTTCTCGTTTCTTTGGTGCATTTGGTTGGAGCAAAATGCACAAATTCTTGTTGAGATGTACAGCCTCAAGTCCATTGTTGTATGACATGAATGAAATTGTAATTATAGTTGAATATCCTTGTTTAATTACTTTAATGGGATTTTACCTGATGCTGCATTTGTCATCCAACTCGGGAACGTGGCAGTCCTAAAAGAACTTTGATGAATTATGAAGATCATCTGAAGCTGCATTTTGCTAACTTCAATCAAGAATAAATAGTGTTATTTTGTCACATTATTGTTCTATTTTTAGCTGAAAATCTAAATTGAATTAGAATAATGTATTAAAATTGAACTATAATGATTGTGGTAGCTTGGATTGACCTGCTATTTCTTCGGTTTCAGGTTGAAGCTCTTTGTTCAAAAAAAAAAAGGGTCGATTTCAGTTGAGGTTTCTGCTGAGATCAATTACCAGCGCTAAGTGCGAATGCACACACAAAAATTCCAACCAAAGCATGAACTCAAATGTGAGAGACAACTTCTTACTGCACCTCTGGGGTCTAGTCCTAGTTTGGTGGGTGCTAGAGAACATGAGATGGAGGGTCAAAAATGGATGTTTGGAGGTAGTAATGGGTAGCCAGACATCATGGTTTTAAAGTGTGCACTCCAGTGAGGCAAGGTCTGGAATAGTTTTGGTTTTTGAGGAGGCTTTGAGAGAATGGAACATAGATGTCAGGCTGTGCTTTTACTGATGGATGGAACATAGATCCTTGACCTCGAGGATGGTGAATGATACTGTTGTGTGGCATTTTTCGAAGGACCAAAATACGCAGTGCCAAGTGAATACTTGGTAGCGAAAGAGATTACAGGTGGACAGGCTGTTTAATCCTCATTTTGCTAGTAAATGGCCACTTGTGTAGGGGCTTGAGGTTCCAGATAAGGTATAGGATATTGTATGATGAATGGCAAAGGGATTTCTTCCTGTTCAGCAAAATTTGGCTACAAAGGGTACATGGGAGATCGTAAATGTTCAACATGTAGTGTTGTGGTTGCGGGTGAGGATGTAGTTCATATATCAAGTTTGACTTAGGTAAGCGAGTATGGCCATTAATAGAACATTTCAAAGCTGGTTTTGCAGGTCTTTAGTACTGACATGTACATGGCTTGAAATCAGATGCTTAATCAAAGGTTCTGATTGCTTGTGGCTTGTGCCTTGTGTGAAGTTGGGGCGCACAGAAATAATATGCTGTGGAAGACATTTGCCGGCTGCTTCATACTCTCAGCTATGCCTGGAGAATATTCGATGATTTCACCTCAGCCTGGGAAGGGAAGAAGGTGAATAGGCGATTGACAGTGCTGCAGGTGGGCCTCAAACATGTCGATGGCTGGGCCGAGGTTGATGTTGATGGTGCTTTCTGTGCTGGGCACAAGGAACTGGGTACTGTGATAAGGGGAGAGCTGGGAGAATTTTGGGCAGCTTTGCATGGGGCACTTCTAGTGGGTGTTGAATCCGTATTGTGAGGAGACTCACGAGAGAAGCTATTTGTTGGTGCTGCATGTAATCAAAGATGGAGGAGAGTTTGTTTCAAGACTAATTGTATGAAGATGAAGAATTGTGATCGTGTGATTTCTCCCTACTTCGGTTTTTTTATTGATGGTTGTAAACTGGAGTATAAAGTTTGGTCAATTTCATTTGAAGATTTTCTTCTGCTAATGGTGTTCCACAACGTTCTGTTCGTGCTAGTGTTGTCGAAATTTTGGTTATGGGTAGATTATTCTTTTATTATCATTCAGGATGTCTTTTTTTCTGAAAGGATCATTCAGGATGTTATGGCTTTGAAAATATTAGTAGTAAGGCCAAAAAAAAAAAGAATACAATGAAAAATTCCTAAATTATGAGACAACTACAAGTGAAGCACGCAAGACACAACGCATCATGCATGCCTGATACTCCACGACTACGAGTCACATGAGTCATGGACCTTTTCCAATAAAATTGGTGGCATAAATCACACAACCTAAGTCTTAAGTCAACTATAGTAGAAGTCATTCAATGCGTAAACTTGACCAATGGACGTGGAGTATTGAGTGGGGATGGGTGATGGACTCTCTTACCTACTCATGTCAAAGCCCACAAATGGCCACAAATGTCCCATTCAGATGATCAAAGAAGATTAGTCCTTACTTTTTTTTCATAATAATCAAACAATGACAAAGATTAGTCCTCATTACAAACACAACAAATGCTCCATGACTTGAGCCGCCTTATTTATTTATTTATTTTTATTTTAAAATTATATTGATTTAATATTAGTAATACATACATTGTCTGTACTAGCCAGTTGAATTGCTAATTTTATCAAACTATTAGTAGTATAATGATGAATCAACTACAGTAGTTTCTTTAATTAAGGGTGTGTCTTAATGTAACGATCAAAAAAAAAGGGGTGTGTTCTAATGATGAATTAACTAATGATTCAAAGTCCCTTGATAATTGGTACTATGTCCTGATTACATAAGTAAGAATAAGTATATTGAAGATTTGATAAATGGTATGTACCGATTCAATAAGTACTGGTAAAGTGATAAATTATAAATAGGTCTCTACTAATTGGTACTAATTGAATAAGTAGACTCTACTGGATGTAATTTATTATAATGTAAAAACTACTGATTCAATTAGTAGAAAGGAGCACGCACTATAATTCAAACTAGTCTTAGTCTGTGTTACAGTGTTACTAACATTTTCCAAAGCAACAAATTTTTTTTCATGGTTCCAAATTATTCTAGCTATGGTACCATTCATACCAACAACAGTTTTAGAAATAGATAGAAACAATTAACCCCTATGAGATGCCGTTGAATAAAACAGCAGCAATATCCATTTTTCAGGCCACCACGAGACAGACTATGGTGGGAGGCCTATACAACCAACACTACGAAATGCTCAAAAACTTTCTTTGACGCAATTAATATGGTGTCCTCAAGCAACAACCAATATGTTTGATTCACTTGCACACTCACGGCAAAGCACATCACATGAAATGCTGAAAATGTCCAATCTCTTACTTAAAATAAAGAAGATAACATTTTTTAAAAAGAATGTTAATGTTCCATAAATGAAATTCAAACACAATAGATGTGACCTAGAGAAGAAAGGGCATGATTGCTTGAAGATGGCCCTAGCTTTAAGCTTGCAAGCCAAGTCCATTGATTTCAGACAACTCATGCACAAAAAGTCAAAAAACAGATAAGATACCAGAACAGAGAACATTAACAATACCCATCAAGCTAGAACTCAAAAGTCCAATCTTGATAGCATCTTCTTACAATTTCAGCCTTCCATATTACTTCGTATATTTTATTTTAAATCAACCCTCAAGCAAAACTTATCAATAATAAAACAAATATGATGCTAGAAAAGGAACAAGTCAGAAAAATCAAACTGCAAAATCTTCAAGAGAGATTTGGCAGAGAAAGTTCAAAGCTAAACCCACAAACCATAGTTAGACCTATGTTATTTGCCTTTCCACTCCAACAATGAACAAAACAGTACTAATTTCAACACTTCAATTTACGATCAAACCAAACCAAACCAAACACCTCAAAAGTAGCTAAGGGTGAGCTAAATTTCCACAAACGTCTCTCATCATTTGTCGTTGAATACACTAAACATACATAAAGTGAGACAATGCAAGAGGCTACTCACAATCGAAGATGTTAATTGAAGCATGATTAAGATATGAAGAATGCAAGATCTAAGCTTCCCATATGCCAAAAGTTATGAACCATATAAACACCCCCCCAACTCTATTAAACAGAGAATATCACAAAAGATGGAAGAGATTTTTACACCTTGAAACCCCAATTCAACACTCTTCTGGCCTTGAACCTCGTCATTATATTGGCCAACAACAATGCTTGAAATCTTCTCTGAACCCCCCAAAAATGATCCTAAAACATGAGAAATCTATTCCTAAATTGCACTTGCCAGGGTCAAAGGAACTATGTACAGGAGCAATCTAAATCATACATGTCCATAGTGATGCTTTCATGCTCCAGTCTTCTACGATCTTGAAGGGATCAAGTGTTTGCTGATTGTGATGGTAGGCGGGGGTGATTGTGCTCACCTTCATATGTAACTATAAGCATTGAAGGATCTTCTAAGCACCTCTCGACGTGCTTCCTTGCAGGGCAGCCTCTCATGCTGCTACACTTATAGTAACCCCTGTAGTATCATCAGAAAAATGAAAAGAAAAAAATGAGAACTTCTAACTGGAAGACCTAACATATAGAACATCGTGTTACTATCCAAAACCTTTGACCCACGTTGGCTGAGGGTGGAAAAGCAAAGAAATTATCAGCATCTTGATTACAGATCACAAGAGAAGCGTCAAAGTAATTGTTTCTCATGTTGCTTGTCATTGTCGACATTGCTCAATCAAGATGTCTAAATAGCACGACGAAGATTTATTAACAATCCCGAAATGACATGTTGGAAGCGTTATAAAAGTCTTAGCAGACAGAAATCAAGACAAATATGGAGATATTAGTTCTTCTATTTTGCTGATATTATTCTAAAGCAGAAGTTGCACCTTAAATTACAGTGTTCAAGGAGGCAGGAATCTTACTAAAGTTGAAAGTAATGAGCTCCAATCGAGTTACTACATAAGGCATAAGACACCCAGTATGCACAATGCACTTCAAAGAGCAATTTAGAACCAGTTCTACTACCTAATAAAGCTATTTAGTATACACGAACCTGAACTTTAGGTCATGCGAAAGGTCATTCGGAATAAAGTGTTGCACTTTCCATAAACAAGTTGAGCATTAATAATGTTTCCCACTTTATTCACCAGAGAATTTATACAAAGACAGTGCAGCAAATCAAAAGTTCAAAATGGAAAGGGAATCTGAGATGAAAAATCCATCAATTTGGAACATTTGTTACACATTGACAATTCTGCACTTTACATTACCATGTTAGCTTCAGGGGAGTGTAGACTAAAACTCGATTTCATGACAATCTTTTACCAGCAGTTGCAGAACATCAAATAGAACATGAATATACCTAGGGTGAGGTGAACCCTTGATTGGCTTTTGCCCGTATTTTCTCCAAGAATACTCATCAGGAGGGATATCAGCCAGCTTGTTACTGATAGCAGGAACCTTGATTGATCTCTTCACCCTATGCTTCCTACACCAAGCACAATAGTAAAAATCAGAAACTACATTTCAAAATGTACTATAAATAACAATGCACAAGCAAACAATTGAATCAAGTTCGATCTAACCTCTTTTTGGAGCAATGACATCTTCCGCTGCTCCCACATTTGACACTCCCATCTTCTCCCCTGACGGAGCACCTTTTCCTATGTTGACTAGAGTTCTGGTCTGATGAGTGACTCACCCCAATTAAACTAAACCCATTCCCATCCAAATTAGCTACACTTCCATCGATACTCAACGAAGAGATGAACGAGCGAGTTGATGACATTGTCGGCGCGCAACTAGAGTTATCAAAATTAAGACTAATCCCACTATTGCTCCTTCGATACAACATCTCAGCTTGATGTTTTAACTGCTGCTGTTGAAGCTGCAGCTTCTGTTGCTGCAGCTGCTGTTGCTGCAGTTGATGTTGTTGCTGAAGCAACTGATAAGGTACTGTTGGAGCTGGATGAGCAAGTTGAAGTGGTGCTTTCCCACTTGAGCTCATTTCCAATGACAAATTTCCTCCCAAAGACAAACAACTTTTCCCAGTTGTGGATCCATTTTCTTGAACCGGGCATTCATTCAAGTTGGTTTTGAGAAGCTGAAGAGCTTTCACTGGCTGGCTTTGCTCAGCTTTAGGCCCATTGGAGCTCTCCAAGAAGATAGTTTGGGGAAAAGGGATGGTCCTATTTCTCTTCACTATCCTAGCCCTCCCATGGCCTAATCCATTGCTAAGGAGAGATACAACCCTCTTGAACTTGGTCACAGCTTGCTCAGTTTCGGTAACTAAACTCCTATACTGTGTCTGGTCTTGAGATTGAGATAAAATACTAAGAACTCTATGACAACTCTCAACAGCCGCTTTGTTAACTTCCTCAACCCCCTCCATCTTAAAGGAGAGAGAAAATGACTAAAAGTTTTGAGAAAACAACCCTAACTCCCTTGCCCCAAAAAACCCAGAATATATTCAACCACCATAAAGACAAATTACTCCTCAAATCATAATATCAGAGCAACAGGACAGAATTCAAAGACCCAGTTAACTTAAATTTTAAGGTCAGATAGTCAAATCCCATAACCAAGACTCAATCTTTCATAAGAATTTCAAGGACTTAAAACAAATTCTTCAATTAAACATAAGACCCAGAAACCAGATTCACATGGGCAGCCTTAAACCCAAAGAGGAGAGTGACCCAGATTGAGATCAAGGAAGAAACATGGAATTTTCTGTGCTAGAGATGATGAGAGAGAGAGAGAGAGAGAAAAAACAGACCTTTGCTGAAATGGGGTTAGACTTGGTGCTTGTCAAAACTCAAAACCCTAGATTCTCCATCCATGATAGCTCTATTCTTTGAGATTGGAAGGTGTGAATTATAAGACTTTCACTTCCTCACAGTTCACACGGCCTAAAGAGCACAGATTTCCCATCTTTTCCGAACTTTATAAATAATTAATAGAGTAATAATTTACCCCAACGAGACAGAAAAAAATAATAAAAATAAAAATGAGGGAGCAAAAATCATGACGCAGGGGCAAAATTTCCACAGAGAGCAGAAGAGAGAGAAAGAAAAAGAGGGAGGGTGTGATTTAAATAAGCTAATTGAAGCTGTTGAGAAAAGGGGCAAATGAAACTGCAGATTTTGAGGTGGGTCCCATATGATGACCTTTGTTTTTCCTCTCGCTGCCCTAAATATAAAAATAGTACAGCTAAAAAATCATTACTTAATTTACTACTAAAACAAAACGGCTAAAATTGATTGATTGACTTATCAGTTGGAATTATTTGGTAAAAATATTATTTTTATCATACCACTTGCTTTGGGTTGCCTGCAATGAAGGTATGAAACTTTTTATTGGGACAATGATACTCGTACAATAATTGTAAATTATAACTTTTTTTTTATTATGTGAGAGGAGTGACAATATTGTATTTATTACTTGGTATTTTAGGGGATATTTATGGTAAAGAGAAAAGAAGAGAAATAGACACACAAAAATGATTTAATATACAATTATTGTACATGATTCATTTTCCTTGGGCGAGGAACTTGTATGTTGTATGTGTGAGTGTGACCACAATTGGCTACCCAAATGCTGCATCGTTAGCGATTGTATTGTAATTTACTTTATTTTGGGTGCCAAGCGCTCAGTGTGAAAGGTTTACTTTTTTTCCACTTATTTTAGAATTGAGTAGTTTAATTTGTTGATTACTACTTTAGTAATACTCTTTTTACTCACGTATTACTATTCAGTTTAGTGCAGTGCAGTTCAATTCAATTCATTAGGAGAGAACACACTCTAAATACAATCTAAAAAATAATTGTGTATTATTACGCTTTCTGAATAACTTACAATACTTACTTTATTTTGGGTGCCAAGCGCTCTGTGTGAAAGGTTTACTTTTTTTCCACTTATTTTAGAATTGGGTAGTTTAATTCGTTGATTACTACTTTTTTTTTTGGTTTAACCACAGGTTCACCGAAGTTTTTTGGGCCAAGGCTACTCCTGCTCGCACCGGGTCGGTCCACGAAGGGATAAAGTGCTCCTACTAAGTAGTTTCTCCATTCACAAGATTCGAACCCTCGACCTTGCTTAAGAGATGAGAGTGCCGAACCACTCACACCAACCACTTATTGGTAATTCGTTGATTACTACTTTAGTAATACTCTTTTCACTCACGTATTACTATCCAGTTTAGTACAGTGCACTACAGTTCAATTCAATTCATTAGAAGAGAACACACTCTAAATACAATCTAAAAAATAATTGTGTTTTATTACGCTTTCTAAATAACTTACAATACTTTAATTTGCAATGCAAGTATGCAACCATCTTATAGTCAAACTGATGTATGCTATATATTCTTTAAACTATTATTTTGTCATTCACCAACCTCTAATTTTTTTATTTTCCAAATAAATTTTTAGAGGCTAGCATGCTATTTTTTTACATACTCACCCTTGAGATGTTGAAGACTTAGAACTACTATTTGCCCGCTAATAAGAAGTAGGTTGAATAAGGTGATAAAAAAAAATAGGTTGAATAAGGTGATAAAAAAATAAAAAGTAGATTGGATAAAAACAGGGTTTAATGCATTTTTAGGTTACTTAATTCGAACATTACACGAGCTTAAAAACTGGTTTTCCTAGAAAAGTAACATGTACTACCTCCGTTCCATAGAAACGCTCCTATTTCATTTTGGACCAAAAACCAATGTAAGTGCTTTTTGACATATGCTTTCCTCTTATACCCTCAACCTTGTGTGGTAGAGAAGGGGTAGGTGGGGTTAGTAAAATCCACAAAATTAATTAAAAGCAAGGGTAAAATAGTATATTACTACTAAAATTGTTTACTAAATGTAGAAATGGTATCGTTTGTGTGAAACATCCATTTTTGGAAAATGGAAGCGTTTGAATGGAATGGAGGTAGTACAAGTTGAATTAACAGCTGATCTAAAAGTCCAAATTGTAAGTAAGCGTTCATGCTAGACTTGAAACATTAATTTCCTTTCAGAAAGTAGTTCAAGCCATTTTTCTTTCTCTTTTATTTTTCTTTACTTTTTTTACTCCTCAGTTGACAGATCTCTCCCACTTTTCTCCCTACAACACGTTTGTCCGGTGCTTTCAAAAAAAGTATCGTCCGTAAGAGCCGTTATGGAAGGAAAATCCCAATAAGTGAAAGCCTACGTGGAAAACCAATTGGGTTAAAGGGTGACACGTAACCCAATGTTTGTTTGTTGACTGCTGTAACTTTGTAATAACGTGAGTGTTCAGTTTGCTAATGTGCACCATGGTGACACTTTTTTTTTTATTTAACCACAAGTTTACCTAATCTCTTTAGGTCAAGGCTAATCTTATTCTCCCCAGATCGGTCCATGAAAGGGTAAAGTGCTCCCACTAAAAAGTTTCTCCATTCACAAGATTCGAACCCTCGATCTTGCTTAAAAGATGAGAGTGTCGAACCACTCACATCAACCACTTTTAAATTCGGTGACTGTATATAGTGGGGCCCATTGTCAAAGAATTCCGTTGACTTTGCTGCCTAATAAGCCATTTTAGTGAACAAAACACATCTCTCACTCTCTCTCCTACGTGCAAGTGCAGATTAGGTTTGAGATTAGGATAGTAAATTAAATTAGTTGTAAATTAGGGAATAATAATGATGATGACGACAACGTGGATAAAAGTCTAAAGATTCGGAGGAATAAGATAGGAGTAATCGAGTATATAAACTTTTTCCTCATAGGATTAAGCTATTATTGCTCACGCCACTGGATCTGATGAACTCTGGCCTTTTATAATTGCCTTTAATTGCCATAATAATACTGCTAATGCCTTTCCCAAATTCCTCCAACATCAGGCAAAAAAATTCTATGCATCTCGCTCGGAGATTTGGTTTTTTGAAATGACCATTTCTAAACTATACCATCCTAATTAAAATTTGAACTGAACTGAAATGACCGTGTAAGCTCTAAAGAATGCACTCTGAGTTCAGTGTGTCGTTATTGTTTGTTCAGTCGTCAGCTTAGTTCAGTAATTTTTAATTCAACTCATTGGTGTTCAGTTCAACTCAGCTTAGTGGTATTCATTTCGTAAAACATACTTGTTTTTCTCACAATTTACTATACGGCTTAGTTTAGTTAAGCGGTGTTCAATTCATTTCAATAGTGTTTAGTTCAATATAATAATGGTGTTCAATTCAGTTATATTAAGTTCAGTTCAGTTTACTTCAACCTTAATGAATACACTCTCGGTCTTTCTATTAGTTTTAGTAATGATTATCTATGTTCAGTTTACTCCAATTCAATTTTAATCTAGTTCAATTCAGTTTCAATCTAGTTCAACTTTATTTCAGTAAAAAAAAAAACAAAAAAACACCCTTATGAAAACACAAAAAAATTGAACAAATCAATAATGAAGCTGACAGATAATATTTTGTGACATCACAATAATAAACTCACCCCAAAAAATATTATCGTCATTCTAGTCCGGTAATAAATATCCACCTTTAGTTAGGCGTATCTCAATATTTGTCGGAGTTAAAATTGACGAATTGGGATTCAAATCCAAAATTTTCCACTAAACAATTGTGCGTGGAATGCACCACATCAGATCAGATACTTCCTGTATAACGTTAAATTCTTTCCTACTATATCTAATTAAGTCTTTTTTTGTTGTGGCTCACTCAAATTGTCCACTTATTAGTATGTTTATTGTTGTCATAGCCGTCTCAACCTTGAGCACCCAAAATAAAATAAAAATATGTAGCCATCTTAACATGGACACATCATTTGCCAAATGAATTGTACATGTACGTGTTATGCTTTTCCATTTCGCACTCCCCTACACGTAGACTGTTAGACAAATGTCCCCAGTTTATCATTAGTCATATTTTTCGTGAAAGTAACGGGATAGCGGATTGGATGGCTAATAAAAGTCTTCAATTCAGCTTGCCTTTTTACTGGACTGCTTCCCCATCTGCTGAACAAGACTCTCTTCTTTATGCTAATAGGTTAGGAGTAACCCTTGAGAAAAAGAGCTCTTAACTTTCTTCTCTTCTTGTCTATTTTAAAAAAAAAATTGCACTCCCCTACAAAATCCAGTTAGGTAATTAGAAAAATCCTTTGCCGATATTTATTTTCCTTTGTCAATTAAATTCTCTCTTTACTAGGCGACTAATTAGGAGTAATATTGTATACATATGAACCTCCCCAAATCTTATCGTCCTACGCGGATATATACTTGGTTATTGTTGTTGTTATTAAAACCTTTTTTCCCCTCAGCTCCACATTGAAAAGAGTGATCGTTTTACTTTATTTGTACTTATAATTTTTTCTTGTTTATGGCCATGTTCTCTTCAACGAAATGGTGCGGGATGGTGAGGAACGGAACGGAACGGATTGAAACGGAATGGAACGGCGCGGCGCAGATAATTCAAAAATATGTGAGACAAAATGAAGTACGGAATGCGGCGCGGAGCGGAACGGAACGGAACGGAATACAGCATAAAATCGACGAAAAGAACAGGGCCATAATCATGACAAATAATAGCTGTCGTATTAAAACTGCAATGCTCTAAGCACATTGTTTTCGTGCATATGAGCTCAATGTTGTTTAATTTGTTTTATACTACATTTTTGCCCTATATTCTGTATATAGTGTTTTTTGAGTTTTCGATCAACTTTGTTGAAAACAGGAAAAGGGATGAAATTTGCATGCTTTTGAGGCACATGCAAATGATGGCCCTTTAGCTTTTTATTTGATGGGAGACTTGATGAGAAAAAAAAAAAAAAAAAAAAAAGAAGGCATTATTCATTTATGCAATTATAAAGCAAAAGCAAAGAGGATGTCTTGAGACCTGCATTGGGATCCGAGGGAAAATGGACTGCTGGTCTCCATTTTCATTGAAATCGATCCTATACACAAAAGCTTAAAGCCTTGCCCCAAGTTTAAAGGAGTCCTTGTCTCTCTAGTCTCTACTCTCAGAACTAGAACCGCTATTTATGAACCGGACGGAGTACGAGTAAATATAGGTATAAAAATTTCCATGATCGAAGGGAGTATGTGTAGATGTAGGCATAAAAATTAAGTACGAGTAAATGTAGGCATAAAGATTAAGTACGAGTAAATATAGGTATAAAGATTTTCATGACCAGAGAGAGTACGAGTAAATGTAGGCATAAAGATTAAGTACGAGTAACTGTAGGCATAAAGATTAAGTACGAGTAACTATAGGCATAGAGATTTTCATGACCGGAGGGAGTACGAGTAGTAGGCATTAGTCTACAGAACTAGTGGTGGGTAACACTAATATCAAATATGGCTTCCACAAAGTCCAGCTAGTATTGGGCTACAAAACGAATTCATCTTGGGTTGGGCTGTTGTTAATTTTCAGCAAGCAGGCACCTTTATGCTTCTGGACGAATATGGTTGAACCCAAATTGTTGTATACATGACAGTAATTATTCCCCTGATCATACGATAGACTTGGAAGACGGTTCGGTCACTTCGAGTTTGAGTCACGTTAGGTTTTTAATAGGTCGGTTATCGTGTCAAAACAGTTCTTATCTTATAAATTGTAGGTGTCGATCGGCTAGTTTCGAATTTGGATTATCAACATATCGAATCTTTTTAGGTTGGGTTTGTATTGGGTCAGATTTTGTCATCTTTAACCATACGTAAGTATTATTTTCTATTTCAATATTATAATCTTCTAGTATTTTTTCTTGAGGAAATATTTCAATATTATAATCTTCTAGTATTATCTCAAGACATATGTAAATATCTACTGGTGAACAATAAATAATTATTTTAATGAGCTTTTTGTTCGTAAAAACTCTTGTTACTTATCACATCTTTCAAACACTTGTACAAAGCAATAATTGACTCTCTTAGAGGAAATAAAGAGAGTAACCTGCTACTAGATACTAGAGATTTCATTATAGACCTGTAACTTGCATCACTTGTCTAACTAAAACATAAAAAATAATCATAGTATCCTTGGAAAACATAAAATTTATGGTATTGTCTATTGATAATAATTAATAGTCTTTTTCGGAATAAAAGAGAGAAATAAAGAACAGTTTGTCTCTGATTATGCATGAATTTTGATAACAGTTTTTGATATGAAGAAAGACACAAAGTGATAATATGATATGGGAAAATAGGAGAAATATATTTGCAAGAAACCAAAATGTAAAGAACAAAAATAGTTACTTTGTTTTTTTTTTGTTTTTTTTTTTTTTGAGAAACAAAAATAGTCACTTAATCACTCTTAAATAAGGATAGAATAACATTTGCATTCATGAGAGTAATTTACATAAGAGGATCGTTTGGAATCGGGCTCCTTACCCTTGCCCTTTTTGGGCTGCCCCATTTTGGGGTTTAATTGAATTCGATTGTTTGGCCTGGGCTTTTGGGTGCTATACCAAATTCAGGAGTCCCCAATCATGGATAAAAATCGTACCTACCTTGTACTCAGATTAGGTCCCTCCTCGAGATGAGGAGTCCTATTTCTTATCTTTCTTACCTATATAAAAATAAAATAAATAAAATAAATGAACTACCAATAAAAAACGGAATTGTTTAACGTAAATTCTAAATTACTAAACGTAAATATTTTTGTCACAATATTTCCTAAAACGCCCTTTCAACCTAATCGCAAGTCTCTCTCTTTCTGTTACCTCTCCAATTTCTTTATCACCATTCATGGTAAATGGTTGAATGAATTCACCCACTAATTCTTATCGCCAAATACATTTTCACAATATTTTCTTTTCTTGATTTCAGTATTGTGGTTTTTCATTGATTTTGAGTTCTTTCTTGACGCATGAAGTTTTGTGCCTTTAATTGAGAACAAGGGGCGACTTGGTGGTTGTGGCTGTGGCCGGTGGTCGAAGTGTTGAACGATTCTGGTCACTGGTCGAGATGGCGAGGGCAATCATGGTAAGGAACGAGTTCTTGTTCGAAAAGGGCAGGGCTATGTGAATCTGGAACTTCTCGAAATCAATTGACATATGAATAAAGATGCAAATCAAGTTTGCTATGACAGTAACGAATTAATTAACGACATGGAGGTTAAAGAACTGATTATCAAGTCCGACTCAGAGGTGATTGTTCACTATGTCTTGCAGAAGCAAATTATTGTGCTGACAGACTCGCTAATTTGGCGCTGTCCGTTCGTTCTATTCCTATGTAACCGGGCGTAGCCCTCCTTTTCGACAAAAAAAAATAATAATAATAATAAAATAATTAATGTCATGCTCCTAGAAAGGCAAAATCAGTGTGAATGATATTTGCACAATAAGCATAAATCATGCTGAAATCATTAACCATCTGATTCTATATTTGTCCTCCGAGGCCATGATATCAGTAGCGTTTGTTATGCTAGGGGTAATTTAGACAACAATATTTACGTTTATTAATTTCGGATTTACATTTAGCAATTCCAATAGAAAAACATCATCAACACAGAAACGTTAACGGAGAAGAAAACTTCAAATTCTCCAAGCGTTGAGAGATTTCATTCATAGTCCTACGCTCCCTCAGGTACCGAACGCAATAATAAGCCAATTTTGAGATTTCATATGCATCCCCATCAAAATAAGCAGGATCCCTCTTAAAACTCTCATCGGCGAATGAACCAACAGGAATGTCCACGTAAATTGATTTCAAAACAGAACCAAACACCTTGTCATAATCCAAGACGCGCGTTTTGGTCAGCAGCTCAACCAATAGCACGCCAAATGCATACACATCTACTGGTGGACTCCAAATACCTGTAATATTTTATCAATTCAATTCAAATATTTTAGAATCTGTTACTGCAAATATTAACCATTTTAAATGTGATAATAACAACAACAAAAAAAAAAAAAAATGTCTACTAAAATCATACCTATAAGTTGAATATACTGATCAACATAACCGATCGCTCCCTCAACCTTCTGATACTTTTTAGCTTTTTTGTCACCCAAGAAACCACCCGTCATCAATCCAAACTCTACCAGTACCACATGCATATCCTTTTTGTCAATCAAATAACAAATCCAATACTTAATTTGTCAAAAAAATTTCATTACGAAAGAGAAAGAAAAACTCAAAACACTAACAATGCATACTAACCTGATCAAACAACCTATGATGAGAAGATATATTGCCGACTACAAAAGCTGAAGTAGACATGCAAACTCCTGAATAACCCTCAACCGTCCAACCCAGTCAAAGCCATCTATAGAGAAGTTACAAAGACTAGTCAAAAACACTTGCAAACATTTTGAGATGAGTGAAGTATAACGTAATTTTTCTGCCAATCCTCTTGATCGAGATAATACATCTTACATATACGGACACAAGCAAAGAGTCACACACAACACTAAGAATCCTACTTAACCTCTCCTATATTCTAGACATTTCTCTACATTATATTCTCATATCTTCTAGATATATCCATAATTAATAATAACTTTTCTATACTTTGAATTTTTTTTCAGAAATTACAAAAAACATAAGAAACTCACCATTTTTTTAAAATACTTGGAAGCGTTCCAAAAGATTTCAAGTTGTACACCACACCATCTTTCTCCTCGCTGCAGCAAAATCCAAATAACCTCGGTAGGCAAGGATAGTGCGCTGTATGTGGATGCCTTAGTAAGGTCATCTCATCCTAACAAGAAACAATTAATTAATTAATTAATTAATTAACTTTAAAAAAACAGAAATATTTCCAATATAACCAAGTACAAGGTGAGAACGAACCTTAAGTCTGTGCATATTGTCTTTCGTAGAACATCTTCATAACTCGGTAGTTTTTACCCAAATTTTCACGGTGACCTCTTGAGCATTGTACCGGCCTCTCCACCCCTCTACAATTTCCCCCTTGTATATCTCACCAAATTGTGTTTTCCCAATCAAATTATCTACACTAAAACAATTTGTAAGAACTGTCAAATCATCCCAAGACAGTTCTTCCAAAACATCACCCTTCACAGGAAGTGCTCCAAACTTATTAATTGAGAAGACAAAAAGACTTCTAAGTCTTTTAACTATCTCAGGCATAGAAAGGCGGTCAACTTCATTGTCTGAATGACATTGAATTGCCAACTTTGACATTTTATGGTCGTCGAAAATTGTGCTGGTAAATAAATGTTTTACTAGCAAGTCCAAACGACGACTGAGAAAAAACAAAAGGCTTGTATCGCTTCTCGTAAAGATGCCAACTGCATCCATCGATAATCATCTCATCTTGCACATCTGTACCACGTAACAGTGCCAGCAGTAAGACACCATAGGAATATATATCGGATGACTTCCTCCAAAAACCTACCAAGGGGAAAAAGAAAAAAAAAAAAAAAAAAAAAAAAAGCTCTATCATTACGTACTACATATCAGAATCAGAATCAGATATAATATCGTCTGTGAACAAGTATTAGCGGAGATAGTTATAAAATACAACCACAAGATTGTACGTATAACAGAAATTTAATTTAACATTGCAGAAAGATTTATCAATAACTAAATTTAATGATGACAAAAGCAAGATTTTTCTAAGGTACAAATATCTGGTTACTTATATTCCGTTATTATAGTCCATCTTTTGTTAGATAAGGTCATCCATCTTAGTATCTTGTGCATTCCTCCAAAAATGAATATTTGAATAATATAGAATGAACGTCCCACACCATGAAAGAAAGGACATTTATTCTGTTCCAAGTGTGCGTCATGAATGAAGAATACTTTCTAAGACAAAGCAATAAGAAACATAACGAATGTCTCACCACTCGACACATTCCATTACTTGCACAGAGAATGACATAATAATCGAAAACCATTATGGAGAACAGTGAGGACTATCCACATATATTAAATCTAATCAAAATAAGCATTCATACAAATGCAAATTTGAAATTGCATACCTGAGGTGCTAACCAGAGGATCAATAATGTAACTCTGGTCACCAGAGAAACCATAATCTGTTGCACTACTATTATCATTAACCACGCCACCAGCTACCATGCCAAATTCAATCTCTACCCACCTTCCAAACTTTCACACTGAAAATTCCCCAATAGGCGATCCTCTAGACCACCATCCAGTAAGGTAATATGATTTTTTTTTTCCCACATAAAACTTTCACACTTTTAACATATTTCATACAAGAACCAACAACAAACTGATACCACATTTTACCCTTCTAATTCTACAATTGAAAGACAAAGAGTGCCATTTTTCAATCATATCACAAAAATCTAATACTCCATCAATTTATCATCAACCAACAGTCTAAGTAAATATGTACCAGAAATACATTTTTACCTCCTACAATTTATCATCAACCAACAGTCTAAGTAAATTAACCGCCAAAAAAAATACCAGTAATAATAATTTACGATAACAAATTGACAATAATCTTATCAAACTGTTCAACATCTAGTTATATAATTGTAAAACCAGAAGAAAGGAATCAAAGCATGCATGTAAAACGAAAGGCGGAATCATAAAGAAGGCGGAATGGAATAATACCGATCGACGTGGGCGGAAGGCAGAAAGGGTTGACCGATTAGGGCTTCGATGAATTGATTTGATTTTTTTTTGTTTTGTTTTTCTTTCGATGAATTGATTTTTTTTCCTTCGATGAATTGATTATTAGGGTTTGAATAGATAGGCAAGGAAAGGAAAGGGGGGAGGGGCGGGGGGAGTAGGGAGGAGATCGGATCCTCTCCAGTAAAAATGGTGCGGTAACTCCTGCAGTATTGCATTTTTTTTTTCTTCTTATTATAACGGTATAAACAATCAAATAACGGTATTAAAAATGTTGCATCAGAATTACAATAATGGATCAAAATAACGGTATTAAAAATGTTGCATCAGAATTACAATAATGGGTCAAAATAGGCAATAAACAACTACTCCTAAATTAAATTACATTGTTATGACCCATTATTATAATTCTGATGTTATATTTTTAATACCGTTATATGAATATTTATATTGTTATAGTAAAAAAAAATAAAATGCAATAGTGCAGGGTTTACCACACCATTCTTATCGGAGAGGATCCGATCTCAGTGGGGAGGGGTTTGGGAGGGAGTGTTGGGGCACAATTTATTCCCAAGCTTGATATTTCCGGGCCAGTCCACGCAATTACGAACAATTAGACTATTTTGATGAACATCACGCATATAAACTATAAACAATTAGATTATTTTTAATAAACATTACATATATAACATATGAACAATTAGACTATTTTAATGAACCATTAACTTTTAGGCTAAAATGGGAGGTATGTGAGGTAGTGGGGTTAGATTTTGTGAGAAGGAGGGTAATGATTACCCCCATTTGAGGGATAATTGAAACCCACCTCCCCATAGGGTAATGATATTCCCCCATTTTCCTTCATTTTCTCCATTACCCCCCTTAATCATTACCCTCATGACCACTTCACATTACTATTTTAGCCTAAAAATCTATTCCATTACCTCCTTAATCATTACCCCCAACCAAACGGCCCCTTAGACTAACTTTTATTAACATTACATACATAGCTTATGAAAATAAGACAGCTATCATTCATCCCACATTCCCATTTCCCACCCCAAACAATGAAGGAAAATTGTAGAAACAAATGGAAAAAGGAAACGGAAACAATAGCGAGGGATGTGACTTGATATATATATATATATACACACGGAGTTGGTTAACGTATATCAGAAATTACTTAACGTAAATCTTTTTGACATAAAACTTCCAAACTACATTTTTTGTTTGTAAAGGAGCAGTCTTATTCCTTTTCCTCTCTCTCCCATCATTCCCTCTAGTTAATCAATATGGATGATTTTTTCGATCGAGACAACATCTTTGATCAAAATTAATGATGATACTGAAGTAATTATTATAATTTGGATTGTTTTTTTTTTCAAATTATTAATTGTTTAGAGTTTTTAAGGTGATAGGTTAGGGTTTATTGGAGGGTGGTTGGAGGTGGCGGTCTGGGTTGGAGGCGGCGGTCTGGGTTTGTTTGGGCGATGGGTTGCGGTTGTTTGGGCTGTGAGCATGGCGGTTGGAGAGAGAAAGAAAAACTGAGTTTTGTGGTGGTGAGAGAGAGACTGGGTGGGAGGGGCCGGTGGTCTGGTGGCCGTCGAACGCGGAGAGGGACGGTGGTGCGGGGTGCGAGCAGGGGCGAAGCCACATGGGGGGCAGGCATAGGCCTGGCCTATGGAGGCCCAGCCCAAAGTTCCTTTTATTTTTAAGCTGGCCTATGTAACTTTAGTATATATATCACATTTTGCAAATACGTGACATTAAAGTTGAGGCGCCTCAGCGGTTGGACTAGATTGTAGCTACCAGAGCTTCCCCTGGAGATACAGTGTTCGAAGGTTGGTACTTTGTAGCAACATTAAGTTTTTTTGTCCCCACACTTCGAACAATACTCTATCAGTTATCACGTTTGTTCCTATCAAAAAATACTCTATCACGTATGGAATGGAAGGAATATCCTTTTCCTTTTTTTTTTTTTTCTTTCGAGAACACACTTCTGAAATTGTGACCATTGTTTCACTTAAATTTGACCCTCGTCTTACCGAAAGTTACATAAAAATCGTCTAATAAATTTTTTTTGCGTTTGAACTTTATAATTGAAAATTTTGCTTCTATTAAATATAAAGCACTATTAAAATAAATTTTGTTTTAAAATAAACATTAAAAAAAAACACCTTGGGTACATTAGATAATTCAAAGTTTGAATCCCCTCCTTTGTTGTATGTAAATTTATTGTACATGTTATTGTACCCCGCATGGACCCGAAATGGACCAAACATTTTTGTTACCAATATTTTTTAATGTCTGTGGAGGCCCCTCTAGTTGTAAAATCCTGACTTTGCCCCTGAGTACAAGGTGGTGTTGGGAAGGAGGCGGTTAGGCGGTGCTGGGCGGCAGTGTTGGGGGGAACGACGACATGCGGTGTTGCATGGGCGCGCTGAGTCGTTCATTCTGCTTAATTAAGTATGGGTTGCCAATATTTATTCTCTTCAGCATGTAGTTCTAGCCACCTTACAGCTACTCCAATTGCACAATGAGAATTACACTAATAATTCTGCGAACAAAGAAAGCACAAACATCAACTATTTTAAGGAATGAAAAAATTGACAATTCTGTGAAGGAATGGAAAACTTGACAGAGAGTGAAGGGAAGGAGGGAAGGAAAGGGATGGGGAAAATACTAAGGATATTTTTGGAAAGAAAAATTACATTAAGTAATTTGTGATTTATATTAGGCAATCCCCTATATATAATGAAGAATAGTCAATTGTCAAAGCAGTTTCTCCGCTCTCAAAACTCAAAAGCGAGTCTCCGTCTTTTCAACTTCCTCCACCACGTCCCCTCAAATGAACTTCCCACGCCTACAATAGAAGCCAAACAGTAACATTTTCTCAAGCAAGCATTGCACAAAACCCATGGCCTCTTCGTCTTCTCATGGTCATCTCTCTCTCTCTCTCTCTCTCTGCCATTGGTTTATTATTCATGCACCCTCAATTTTACTATTAAAAGTATTATTCCATTATTATTGTCGCAGGTGAAGTTTCAGCGAATCGTCTTCTCAGCGCAGCTTCTATCGGGAACTTAAACCTCCTCAAAAGTAAACCGCCTTTTTATCCTCTTAAAATAAAGTTTACAACACAATAATAACTTCAATTTTATTACTTTTTGGTCTTTTGATTCTGAAATGGTGAAAAGGGTTTCTTTGTCTTAGTCTAATCTCAAATGGGTTCTTTTTATTTCTCATTTTTATCGTTTCTAAATGTCAGAGTTAGGAAATGAACTTGGGTATGGACAAGGCGTAAGAAAAGCTTTTATGAGGGTTAAAGACTCTCATGGCCGTGGTGCCCTTCATTATGCAGCCGCTGGGGGCAAAACCCATGTGTGCAAATACCTTGTTGAGGAAATCAAGCTCGATGTTAACGCCACAGATGATAAGGGTGTTTGCCCAAATCATCAAACTCTCTGTATTTCAGTATTCTCTTTAATTATATGTGATCTTTTTAACTGTACATACATGTTTTTCAGTTTTCGGTTCCCTATATGCTAGTTGAAAGACAACAATTTTATTGCTGGCTGTTTGCTGTTTTACTGGCTAATTCTGATGCATAAAACAGTATAGTTGTTTTTGCACCCAAGAAAAAACTGTTTAGTTGTTTCACAATCACTTATTTGGGTAAAACAAAAAGATCACATAAAGGGCAGTTTTGGATTGAAACAAAAGGACTATTAGATGGAGAATGTGGCTCTATAATTTTGGTAGCAGGTAAAAAAGATTACCTCAACCAGTAGCAGTCATAGCTACACTCAACAAAAAGTTCATCAAACACCAATATTATTTGATTGTAGTAGTGGTTTGACTAGCCGAAAACTAACCTCTATTATACCAAATGAAGAGGGCCAAAGTGAAAATCATGATGGGTTCTTTCTTTACTTGGCCATTTTTTTTATTGGTGTGTCATCTTTTTGGTGGTTGTGATTGGTCGTTGCTTCTTTTCTGTTGCATTTTTGCTGATTTTATCTATTAATCTATTTTCTTATGAACCAATGATGATAGGGGATTCATATATTAAGTGTGTTAGAGTAATTTGTTTGTTTTGTGCAGTTATTAACTTTTTAACTAATTTAACTTTGAAAGGTGGTTTCCGTTGTCTTTTGACGATTCTATTTTACAGGTGATACCCCTTTGCATATTTCAATATTGGAGGACCAGTATCTCACCTCTGCTTATCTTCTCAATCATGGTGCACAACCCAATATTGCAGGCTTCCATCAAATGACTGCATTACATTGTGCTGCTGAGAAAGGCATGTAAATTGGACAAATGCTTGATACTTAGTGCATATGATTAGATAAGATAATTCCTGGAATGATTTTTCTATATTGTTTTTTGCCAAGCTATATCTTTGCGACTCTCTTGCCTGTGTATTTAGTACTTGCTTAGCTTGTCTGCATTTTATGTCCCTTTACATGTGGCCTTGCTGTGGCAGGACGAAATAGTCAGCTGCGTTTGTTGATTTCAAAAGGAGCTGAAGTGGATGCACAATCTTTTAGAGGCACGCCATTGCAATGTGCAGCAGCAAATGGCATGAAGGATACTGTTAAGATTTTGCTTGATAGTCATGCTAATGTATGTGACTAAATTTTGCTATCAATATTTAATTAGAATACAGACCATTCTAATTGTGTTTTTCTTATTGGTGTGTGCATCATTTATCGTTGTATACTTGTATGTTGGCAACGTAGTTAGCTAAGTTTGATTTATTTAAGGTGGTGCCTTTTGCTTTGTCTTGTTGACAAGTTTGGATTTGTATAGAAAATGAACTGTCATAGCCAGATTCCATGTCTATGTAATTGATGTCAAATCAAGCGTCTTAAGGTTTAGAGTGGTGCTTTGTTTACCTAGTCACTGAAGCCTAACACTGTATTATCAAGCTTACCCTCCTTTGCACTCAAGGTTGGAGTCTCATGGGAGGCACTGGAGTATTGATAATGGTAGTGGTTAGTCTTCTCCTTTGACGTAGGTGATTTGATTTTTTAAACTTGGACTAAGAAAGGTACTTTTGGTGCATTCTCAATATTTGCAATGTGGAGTCGCGCTCTTTATTGGGGATCTACAATGATCAGCCTATCCTATAGAGTTCTACTACTAGGATCTCCTATGTTCTTGTTGATTGAGCTTAACCTTTCCTCCCATCACTCACATCTGATCTTAACCTGTCTTTCCAGGAAAAAGAGGCAAAAATTTGGTAGTGAAAGCTCTTTTGAATCCTTGTTTCTTTTTCGGACAACTACAGCATATTTTTATCTGATCAATGTTTAATCATCTTAGCACGAGGTTGTATAATCTTATTAAGCATGTTTTGCGTCACATGAAAACAATATGTAGTAACATGGAATAGAAATTTATAGCTCTCTTTAGAAAGCATAAGACTTTTATCTGTTTGTGTGGAACTTACCTTCCACTGCTTGTTCTATGCAGCCGAATTCCGTTTGTCATCAAATTTACAGCCCACTGATGGCTGCCATCCTGGCACAGTCTGTTGACTGCGTCAGGTTACTGCTTAAGGTACTGTGCTTTGTCTATCTAAAACTCTGTCTCAGTGTCTGGACTTTTATCAATGAAATTATATTGTTGAGTTGTGTGTTGGAAGTTTGATTACTTTCCTGATGAGATTCATATTTTTCTGGCTGTGAATCTTCATAATAGGGTTGTTTAACATGTTCTTTGTTATCCTGTCATTTAACATGTTTGGTTCAGGTCTTCCAAAATAATGGTTAGAGATGACATGCTCAGTGGTTTGTGTTGCCTATGAGTGTAGCATAAGAAGTCCACTCCTGCTTTGCCACTTCCTCATCAATTTCTATGACTAGATGCCTATTTGCAGAAAATGTAGTGCAATTTCCTCAAGTGGTTTATTAAGCCTTTGGAGTTGACATCCCGTATACTAACATACTTATGGTAATGCTTTGGGATGGAGTGAAAAGGCTGTACCAGGGAGGTGTTAATATAGAGTTAAAGCAACCTTAAATTATACTATCTTGGTAAGGTTGTTCTTGTGAGGAGAGAAAAGGGCGTAGGCTATAATTTAAACTAAGATGATAGTATCAAAAATCTTGTTCTTTGTCACCTGCTACTCATTTTATGTTCTCCTAGTTGATGTGTTTCTTCATTATTTATTAATTTATTTTCAGCTCTTTTCTAATGCACTTGTTCAATCATGTACCTAAGCTTGGGTGATGAATGAGAATAAAACAAGTTTGGTTGTTTGTTGCCTATCTTCTCTCTAGCAACGGTTTTGGCTATGTTACACCTTGTGCAGGGAGGAGCTGATCCCAATATGGGTTCCTGTAGAGTGACTCCGTTGATCACAGCTGCATCCGAAGGAGAAACTGAGATGGTCAAATGCTCACTGAAGGCTGGAGCTGATCCTAATGTCACTAATTTCGTGAGTATATAAGGGCATATGCTAAAGTTTGTTTGGTGCTTTTGGTTTTGGACAACTATTGTAATTTTGTGATTTATTTCCCCCACATGATAGATATTGGATATTGATGGTATTTCTTTGCTGTTTTGATTCTTCTGATAAATTTATTGGGATCTTGACTGCTTTCTTTTGCAGTATGATCTTACACCAATAGAAATCGCCGCTATCAATGGTAGTGTCGCTGGGGTAATGGCTCTCTTTCATGCCACTAAACGCATTCCAAGTATTCCAGACTGGAGCTGTCATGGAGTACTTGAGTACGTTCGTTCTGATGAAGCTAAAAATCAGGTAGTAGATTTTCTTAGAAAATGGAATGGATGTGTAGGTTCGCCTTCCCCACCCCATTTTTGCTTCTTTTGCTTCTTTTGCTTGGTTGTAATGTTGTATATATATTTCAAGGTATGTAGTTACATTACTGCTTTCAAATTACTCTGATTGCTCTGCTTTTTTCCCTCTCTGAATGGATATGTGATATGTTGTTGCTTTTCTTTTATTTTCTTTGTTGTTGAGGGGGTCATCAATGTCTTTTTTTGCTTTCTGATCAAGGTTGTTTTTGGGGGCAGCTTAGTCACATGAGATTTTGGTTAAGAAAAAAGTCAAGAGGAGTTACAGGCTTTGTTCATTATTGCTTTTGAATGCTATTAGATTTTAATTCTCAACTGCCAGAATGTGCTCCAGTATAGTAGTTGCTTGCTGATCCTTTCCTCTGACTTGCCCTTCACCCAACTTATTGGGCGTTTTCCCAATTTCATTACTTGTAGCGAAAGCTCAAAGTTGAAGAGAAGTTTGTTGAGGCAAAAGCAAAGGGTGCAGAAGCTTTCAATAAAAGCGATTATCTCAACGCGATATTCTGGTATACAGAGGTAAGGCATCTAAGGCAAACTATAACTGTTGTACTTGGTTTCTATTGCTTTGTTGATTTTTCAATTCATACTGTGTTTTAACACCTAAGCCCCAAAACCTCAAACACCTCTCCCCCCCCCCCCCCCAAACCACCACCAAAATGAAAAGAAAAAAAGAAATTAGAAAGTACTCCTAGAAAAGAAAATGAAATGGGAAATCTCCCAGGTACAAATTTTCTAGGCTTTGAAGTTGCCCGGTGGTGTGAGTGCATAACCCTATTTATCATTCTTAATGAGCATATTGATGGAGGCACAGTTCCTATTTGCTTGAAAATCTCTGGTATTCCCTTCTAGTAAAAAGACTATTTGTTCCTAATAAAGCTCATTAGTTTAGTAGTGCAATGATCCTTTCTCTTATTTTTATGAACAGCCAAATTTCAAATGCAAATAAGTGTAGTGTTATCCATTTTTGCATTGGAAACACTATGGATTTTTAAAGAAAATTTTATTACTTTTACAAATTAGTATGTTATTGAAGACCAAGGGACTGAGGGAGTATGCTGCAGCTGTTTGATTTATTTATCTTTATATGTGGCTGTGATGCAGGCTATTGATGCAAAACCACTCGATGGTACAGTGCTATTCAACAGGAGCCTTTGCTGGGCGCGCTTGAATGAGGGAGATTATGCAATCCGCGATGCAATGGCCTGCATCATGCTCAGGAACGATTGGCCAAAGGCATATTACCGAGCTGGAGTGGCCTGGAAAATATTGCGGGTATGTAATATGTTTATCTGTGTGCATTTTTTTGCCTCTATCTTTCGAGTAATATTCTGATAACTTGGTATTTCTGCATACAGGACAATAAAAAGGCGGTGGAAGAATTTCAGTCGGGATTGGAGCTGGATCCTGAAAACAAAGAGCTTCGAGATGCTTATAGGTAAGAATAGTTGACATTTGCTTATCTACCCAATATTGATCTTAGGAAGTTAAGATCACTAGTAATAGTAAGTTACCTTTCCTTTTACTGCTCGTTTGCCTTAGTATATAAATCTGACGTGAGTTGAGACATTTGTATCTGATACGAATGTCGATCGGTTCAAATTGAGAAATTTGTTTCTTCATCAGAAGCTTTAGCACTTAAAAGCTTCCTGATAGATCAGTTACTGGTGGCTCAAAGAGCCAAATTTAGCTGTCAAGTTTTTCTTCAGCTCTCTTCACACCTGTATATTATAACTACCCACCACCATATCTCCTTATAAAACTCCTCGTCAATTGTTAATATCTGGCAGGGAGGCCATTGCAGATCTCAGAGCAGACCTAGGGGGTGACTTTGGCCGTCTCTTAATTGATGAAGATGAGCCTGACTATGATGATGACTGTATGTTCGGTCCTGGTGGTTAAATAGGGGGGAAAGCAAATACCCTAGATGTGCTTAATTTTTCGTGCTGAAAAACATAGCAGTCTAGTATATAGTGGAATAGTGGTAGTACATGGTAAATGGTAATGCTTAATCTAGGGCTTTAGTGTGCAAGAGATTGGACCCCCTTGCTTCCTCTCTTCTTTTTGCCTGTTTTGGTGACCCGGTTTTGGTGACGAACATCTGTACTTTAACACATGGTTTAGCCTCTTCAATATTTTTCTAGCAGTGCAGTTAGTCTCTAGCTTTCTTTACATGTTCTTCTGTTCGGTTTTGAATTTTCTGAAGCGCATCCTCTCAAAGTTCCTCCGTTCTCTGTACGTTGCAAAGTACTCCATTTTTATTTATTTGTTTGGCTTAAAAAATAAAATTTTCAGGGAAAGAAATTTGAATTGTTTGCAAGATATCTATGAAAAAAGTTGTGCTGGGTCTCTAGCACAATGCATTCTGCATAAGAGCATTGAGCAACGATGTAGCATCTTGCATTTAGTAGTATATATTCAGTGCAATCTTGGCTAAACATAAAAATCATACATAACCATTTGTAACCATGGTATCATCTTGAGACTGAAAGGATGCATAACTCATCAATTTTAAGTACTTGGAACCAAGAAATTGAACATACATTACCTATTTATTGGCAGTACATTGCGATAATTGTAGATAGCCGAGGAACATGACTTAGGCCTTAATAAGAGAAGAAATTATCTGGGACGCAATCTTGTAGAAACTGTCAACTAAAACTATCCCATTATACATCGGAACCGGTATTCTGATTCTGGATTTCTTGAGGATATCATAGCATTGGTTCAACCTTTGAAAAATTAACAATTCTATGTCGTTCTTTGCGGCATGGAACCTCTTTCTAGCCACATCCTGAACCACGTAGCCACCATTCACGATGACGTGCTGAATTAGGGGGTTGCATTGGTCGAGAACGCGCCTTGTGGTATCGTCAGTGTTGGGATCATTGATGATCTTGTTTGTGTCCTGCACGAGCTTTAATGCACGGTCGTATCCACAATCGAGCACTGCCTCAATCACACCAACGTCGGTTATCACGTTGCTTCCGTTCATGGTGGTGACAGTGTTCTTGGTTGAGAGGATTCGACTGTATTGTACACAGTGCATGCACATTGCAGGAGCGAAGCTCACCCCGCACAACCATCTAATGAGTGGGTCGTCGTTGTTGGCTTCTGCGAAGAAGAAGATGATAGAGATCAATGCAAGGACAACGAGGTTTTGGTACGAAGCCATTTTGCTTGTTTAGGACTAGTAATGAGATTTATGGAAAGCTTGTGTTAATCTGCAAAGGCTCGGTGTGGCACACAGGACATTTGTAAGATGAACTTATACGACGCTAATAATCAATGCAAATTAGTTGCACGTACTTACGTATAGGAGAAATAATTGTGATTCAGTGACGCGGATGTCAACTAACTTATTATCTAGTTTACTATCTTCAGAAAATCATACCTAAATTTATGAACCATCCACAAATTAGCTTGCTTGTTTGCCTCCTACCTCATGTAGCTAGTAAATGCCTCAATGTCATATAGGATATGGGGTCCCTGATTCGAAAATTAAAAGAACACCTTCGACTCTGGATCTCTTGGATGTCCTATTACCTTAGCTATGGATGGGGGTATGTTTGGAGTTTTTCGGGGGTTGGTTTTGATTTTAAGCATTTAAGTTCTTGAAGACCAGATAAAGGGCGGCCCTAAAAGCCCCCAATATCCTGGAGAGGCCATACCCAATGACAAAACGACCAACGTCAAAATTTTCGGTGAATCTTTAAGTGCCTTTAGTAGGTGATCATAAAGGGTACTGGGATCCATTAATAACCCCGGATGTCTCCCACGACTCCTTTACTCTTTAGGGTCTACCGGTCTACCCAGTGTGGTTTGAGGATTATGTACATACTCCTAAAGGTTCATTTTTCGTGGAGGGTGTCTGGAACCCCATTGAGTTTTTAACATTGTAATCCGGGGCGAGAGACCTTGGAAGCTTGAACGAGTCAAGAGGTAGAAACTCCGTTCCCCACCCTCCCCCCAAACCAAAAAAAAAAATAAAGATTGCCTTTATGGCAAAAGATTACCACTGCAAGAAAATTTAGGTTTAGTGACAATTTGTCTTATGGCAATAAATATTTTTCCACAAGAAAAATGATATAAGTGGCGAAATTTCAATTTCTAAAAATTGCCACAAGTTGGTGACATTTTCTAAAATTTGACACTACTTCTAGTTTTCTCATTAAAGAGAGTGTTCAAACCATAAAGGAGGTTCCAACCCAAAACCAATTAGCAATGGGTAGAATAACTCTCTTAGTTATAAACACCTCAAGACACTCTTTCTTGATCAATGTGGGACAACACACTTCAATAAAATGTAAATGAGATATAGATTATTTTTTTAAGTGGTTTTAGTTTATTGTAAGTGTTCAATCACTACAATAATGCCACAAACCAATGTAAAAATTTAAATGAAGCACTTGAAATTTTTAAAATGGACAACTGATAAAAAAAACAAAATCAATAAAATTAAGCTAGCTAGGTGTGTTTTTGCTTGGCCTGGACTACTCTTGATGATAGAAATAACCATTGATCTCTTGATTAGCAACAACTTCATCATCATAAGGACCCACATGAAAATAATTCTCCTTCAGTCCTCTTTATTCTCCACAATCTCCGCCAGCAACACCAATAAGGACCCACATGAAAATAATTCCGCCAACTTCGGTGTCCCACATCGATGAAGTGGAACAGTTTTTTCCAGCTTACTCTATAAATACAATAGGAAATTTCACTTCTTTCAATATGGTTCTAGTTGACGGTCTAACTAAATGCTAGTTTAGTGGACTATACAAAGATAAGTAGTTGACTTTGTCAAATTTGCTTAGTGTGATTTAGTTTAAAAAACATTGATTTAAAAAACATTGATTCAGATCCACTGTTGCTCCCAGTGAATTTGTCGATCTTGGTCTTCATCCTAGACATCTTTGCTGCGCATATTACAAACTCAGACGAACGCGGAGTTCTGATACCAGTTTGTTATAAAGGATGCAAGAAAAGATCGACAAACTGATAAATGAGTAGGAAATTAAGTTTGATTTCCTAACCCTAACTGGACTGGGTTTAAACTAATGAGCCCAACAAGAAAATGGAAATAACATAACATGACATCCCGTAACCTTCCATAACCTAACGTACGGAAATAACATAACCCGCAAACCGAAACTTCGAGTCAAACCCAACCGATAGAGTGTCAGGATTAGTTTGTTGTAATAATGCTTTCTCTATTTCAGACGTTGAGCCAAACTAGAGGAACGAAACAGCAGCCTACGCTCTCTCTCTCTCTCTCTCTCTCTCTCTCTCTCTATATATATATATATATATATATATTCACCACTCCCATAATCAAACCCCCTAGAAAAATAGAGCGAGAAATGTCTAAGATTAGTATTCTTCATTCTATTGAGAGGTTTATCACTTGTCCGGTCGGTCTGGTTGCGGCGACACTGCCGGAGGTACTAACGACACAACCGGAGGTACTGGCGCACGTCCGCGCTTATTCTCATGATTCTGTCTATCTACCTCTCCTTCAGTGCTACGTCCCGAGGACCGTTGACTGGCGTTTAGCCGGTTCTGGGTTGGACTGCGGAGACATCTCTAGAGGTATGTAGTTGCTTACATGTTATTTAAGCAATTAACGAGTCTATTTCGTTCTTCGCGAAAATTATCATCTCTAGAGGTCTGATTTATATCATAGCACTGGTTCAACCTTTGGAAAATTAACGAGTCTATTTCGTTCTTCGCGGCCCAGAACCTCCTTCTAGCCACATCCTGAACCACGTAGCCACCATCCACGATGACGTGCTGAATTAGGGGGTTGCATTGGTCGAGAACACGCCTTGTGGTGTCGTCAGTGTTGGGATCATTGATGATCTTGTTTGTGTCCTGCTCGAGCTTTAGTGCACGGTCGTATCCACAATCGAGCACTGCCTCAATCACACCAACGTCGGTTATCACATTGCTTCCGTTCATGGTGGTGACAGTGTTTTTGGTTGAGAGGATTCGGCTGTGTTGTACACAGTGCATGCACATTGCGGGAGTGAAACTCACCCCGCACAACCATCTAATGAGTGGGTCGTCGTTGTTGGCTTCTGCGAAGAAGAAGATGATAGAGATCAATGCAAGGACAACGAGGTTTTGGTACGAAGCATTTTGCTTGTTTAGGACTAGTAATGAGATTTATGGAAAGCTTGTGTTAATCTGCAAAGGCTCGGTGTGGCACACAGGGCATTTATAAGATGAACTTATACGACGCTAATCAATGCAAATTAGTCGCACGTACTTACATATAGGGCAAATAATTGTGGTTAAATGACGCGGATGTCAACTAGCTTATCTAGTTTACTATCTTTAGAAAATCATACCTGAATTTATGAACCATCCACAAATTAACTTGCTTGTTTGCCTCCTAACTCATGTAGCTAATAAATGCCTCAATGTCATATGGGATATGGGGTCCCTAATTTGAAAATTAAAAGTAACACCTTCGTCTTTGGATCTCTTAAATGTCATGTTACTTTAGCTATGGATACGGGTATGTTTGGAGTTTCTCAGGGGCCGGTTTTGATTTTCAACATTGAAATTCTTGAAGACCAAATAAAGGGCAACCCCAAAAGCCCCCAATATCCTTGAGAGGCCTTACCCAATGACAAAACGACCAACATCAAATTTTTGGTGACAATCTTAAAGTGCCTTTAGTAGATGATCATAAAAGATATTGGGATCCAATAATAACCCCGGATGTCTCCCCGACCCCTTCACTCTTTAGGCTCTATCCAATATGGTTTGAGGATTAAATAAATACTCCTAGAGGTTTATTTTCGTGGAGGGTGTTTAGAACTCCTTTAAGGTTTTAGCGCCGTAATCCGGGGCAAGAGACCTTGAAAGAGTCAAAAGGTAGAAACTCCGACCCCACCCCCCGCCCCAAACAAACAAAAAAAAAAGATTGCCTTCATGAGCAAAAGATTACAGACGTTATAATTAAAATTGTGGTGCTTTCTTTAGAGTACTTCAAGTCTTCACTACTAAAAATTTCATTTTCTATTTTTGGGGCAAACTAAAAATTTCATTTTGCTATACGAGGTATTGTAACTAACAAAAAAATAGTGCCCAACACGGCAAAATCTGCGAGAGCTATATATAGACGATAATCAATTAATCACGCACTACATTTCTGATTTTATTTACAATACATTTTACGCTGAAATCAAGGAAAACTTTAGATTTACTACTAATTAATAACTGATATATTCCAAACGGTCGCTCATGAAAGTTATGATAGTCATTTAATGATCTTCACCTTTAATTTGTATTCATACTCCGTAATTCTTAAGCAACCTAAGATTTTGTAAATATAGAATTTCACTTTTTATGATCCGATAGTAAATATAGGATTTAGAAAATCAAACAAAAGAGAGAAATTATTATATTACTTGCTTAAATAGTTCGGTGATGGAATAATTAAATTAAATTCAAGTGCAGCTAGCCAGCTACGAAAAAATAAAAAATGGAAGCAAAAAATGTTGCCAAAAAAAAGAGAGAGAATTCGAAGATACAGACCGTCTTATAAACGTTTTTGTGTTGTCCAAAACACGTAATAATTTAATTAGTTCCCGGATAGACAATATACAAGCAAATCAAATCAAAATTATCAATGACTCGATCTCACAGTACTAATAATCGATTTATTAGTAGATAATGAACAAAACGTACTCAAGATTCTGAAGAATCTGTTAGCAATCTTAAATATAACTATAGAACTTTGATCTATGCATCACATGCATTAATTAGTTCCTAAGTGGGGGTTTGAGAGTCTGTAGAATCTGATAAGTGATCTTATAATCACCCTCAACAGTAAACGTACCACCAAACACAGGAGGTGGAATAGTAATACCAGAACTTGTAAGTACAGAGTCACAAATTTGAAGCTTTTGCATAACCTCTCCATTAATATGACTCTTAGCAGCATCATAATTCTTCTTAGCTACATCCACCCTAACATCACCACCGTTCTGAATAGCGGCTATGATGGTCGGCTGACAGTCCTGAAGGGCTGTTTTAGTCGGGTCATCCGTGTTCGGGTCGTTAAGTAGCTTAACTATGTCTACCTCTAGCTTCGTTATGTGGTCATCTGCACAAATTAGCATCTGTTGTAGCACGTCCTCCTCTGTCGTAATGTCCTCGTTCGGGGCGATAATGGACGACCTTAAGCTTGCCACTACTACTCTTCCGAACTTCATGCAGTCTTTGCATATCACTGGAGCGTATGTTGCTCCGCAGAGTCTGTCGATGAGAGCTTGGTCGTCGGCTCGTGTTGTAAGGGTGAACAAGAGGGCGGCTAATAGTATTGTGAGGAATAATTTGGAAGCCATTTTGATAGTAATGTACTTATGAATGTATATGTATGTATGATGTGCAAGGATTGTGAGAAATGCAAGCAAAGGAAGACGTTTTTATATATACTACATGATGCGTTGATATGTGACAATAAATTACATATATTTTGGGGGAGCCAAAATGATTTTGTTACATATTTTTCTTGTGAAAATTGATGAAAAGATTTGGTAAATCATATACAAAAGATATTGTATGATCACTTATAATTGTAGCACAGCAACTCGTTCATATGGGAATTTAATGGAATTGTTTCTTTGCTGAAGTGATCACATTAGATTCTATTGGTATATTAATAGGGACTTGTGATTGAGCCCAACTACTAGTAGGTAGTAGTGGCCTAGGGCTGTTAAAATCGACCTGAACGAAATCTGACCCGGACCTGCTTAAGACCTGTTAAAGATCCAACCAGTTAACGACCCAAATTTGTGAAACAAGAGTTATCTTCCGAAAACCCAACCCGCCAAAGATCTAAAATGATCAACCTGATAGTGGCCCGACACGATAATAACCCGATCTGCTGATGGTCCAAACTCAACCCGTTCGTCAGGTCTAAGCCTAAGATATACATTGGCTAATTTTTTTGGACTAATTAGAATGAAAATGATTTAAAATGGAATAATTTCCCTAGCAAATGTACCCATTGGTTGCTTGATTTGGGTATATTTTCACATTAGTTTTACTTTTTGATTTAAACCTACGACTGAGCCCAAAACCAGCTGCCAACACGATGGACTGGGCCCACAAACTTTAGACTAAAAGTTGGATAGGGGCCGCGCGAACGCAGGCCCCCACTAACACAAATTATGACGTAGACTCTCCCAACATGGGGAGATCTTAGACGGGCGCACCTCTCCAAGTGCAATGGAGGTCGCCAACCTAGGCCATAGGCTTTCTTGATAGCCCATTGACCCCGTCCAGGTAAGTATGTTTCAAGGCCCGTACTCCTCTCTTTTTTATATCTTCCTTTCTCTCTCTTAGTTCTCGCACTAGCCAATGTGGGACTCTGTTAAGCTATTGTACAACTAGCTCAATAAATGTTGGGGACTCCCATTATTATGACCCAATAATTTACCATCAACTTATACTTGCTCTAGTTTGTGGTACAACTTACAAGTTACAAGTGACTCAAATGGGCAACTTTGACATCATATTCTGAATATTTGAAAGGGGTATGCTAAATATAATATGTACTTTTTAACAAATACAACATTTTTTTGACAAAAAGACTCATATGTCCTTGTTCTAATTTTACTCTTTTCCTCTTTTCCTCTTCTACCAACACACCTTATCGTACTTCAATTCTCTCTCCTCTCTCAAAGTATAGATTACTACTACAATATTTCTCATTGATTCATCCTACTTAACTTATCAAACAACAAAAAGTCAAATGAAGATCCTCACGGAAAATCAGATAATTTTAAACTCAATCGAATAATTTAATTTTTTATTTCCTAAAGTTTCCGATACAAATATTGTTGGATAGAAAATTCTGGGTAAAAAGCTGCACTAGTAATGTTGTCGCCAACAACGAGCAACTATACACCATGATAGTCACTGAGGCCAAGCGATGCTATAGTAATGTTGTCGTCCGGGGCAGGTGATTGTTATCATATAGAGTCACCAAGATATGGCGACAAAATTTCATCTCTACCCCAAAAATTAGCGACAACATGTCATTAGAGTCGCTCAGTTTGAGCGACTCTTAATTCGGTAAGGTAATATCGTAATGCCCTGTTATCGTCATTTCGTGACAACATAGACTTTGAAGGCATTGCTTAATTTTTAGTTTGTAATAGCTGGCACAGGCAGAAAAACGGAATCAGAATTCTCTCTCCTCTTGAGAGCTTCAACCCACGCACACCCTCTCTCTATCTTTCTCTTTCTAAAATCTCCTCTATTTCATTAATAAATGATTGCCTGATTGATCTTATCAGACTGAGATACAAATGTTGGAAAATACTTGTTACTCACAGAATCCACTCAAATCACGGTTACAATTAAATTTGCTTCAGTTAAGCAATAAGGTATATTTCAAACTTCAAAGATTTCCAAATTAGAAGCTAGCACAAATCATTGGCTGGGTGTTGTTGCCCTTAACTAGTGCCTATTAGTCTAGACCGTCGCCCCGTTGCAGCGACGATATCCAAATTAGGTCACCTGACGATGACAATAACATGGAAGTACAGTCGCCAAGCTTTGGCAACAGTATTCCCCCATTCTAACCTTTTTTGGGCGGTTCTAGAAGACCAAGAAATTTGCCCAAAAATTTATAGAGATTGTTGGGTTTATTCGAAGCTAGCTTAGTCATCATTAGGACATCATATATTCTGCTAATACAGTATTGTACAGAACATATAAAGATTATACATCATATCAACTTCTTATTTTCACTCTCTATATTCTTTCTCATCTCATCAATGGATATCACACTTAAAAGTCTTCTACATACTCTGATCGATGATGCGACATGGGGTGGGGTAAGTAATTCATACCAATGAAATGAAAAAAGTGGGGGTGAAGATGTTGGGATGAATCATGAATGGGTGATGGCATTCACATTAGCTGCATTTGAGTAGGAGCTTTGGGGAGGAGAGAGAGAGCACTTGAGGGAAGAGAGAGAAAGTGGAAGGAAAAATGTTAAATTAAAACAAAGGTATATATGTCTTTTTATCTCAAAAAATGTTGTATTTGTTAAAAACCCATATTGTATTTAGCACTTGTGTACTTGAAATTACCTTGATTTTGTTCTCCTTTTCAGTTTATAGTACTATTACATATATTTGCCTTGTCCTCCCCAACAATGATGCTACTCCAAAACCAATGCTCCTTCCATAACAAATTAATTTTCTCGAGTGGCACGTTCTTCGTCTCTGGCAACAATAGGTGCACAAATCCAGTCATTAACACGATCCACCCTCCGAAGAAGAAAAAGATGCATGCCTTTAAGTGGCATAAAAGGCTCAGAAGCGTTTGTGCGACAAGGAATGTGAAGATAAAGCTCAGTGCGACTGTTATGCCTTGTGCAGCTGATCGTATCTCCAGCTGAAATATCTCACTTGGCACCAGCCATCCCAGAGGTCCCCAAGAGAAACTAAAACCAGCACTATAGATGCATAAAAGAACTAATACTATGTAAGCATATCCTTTGCTTAAGGTACCATGGTCTCCTAGATGTGCTAACAGTATACTTCCAATCACTCCAAATGGCACAAACATTTGTACTCCACCCCAGAAAAATAAGCTTCTTCTCCCATACCTGTCAACTGTCAAGATAGACATAACGTCTGCAGCCATCGAGACAACCCCTATCACCACAAATGATAGGAGAGACGCGCTCTCACCAAATCCAATTGTCCGAAACAGCACAGGGGCATAGAAACCTACCACGTTAATTCCAGTCATCTGTTGGAAGAACGGTATGGCTACAGACATCACAAGCTGAGGCCTGTACTTTTTCTGGAACAGTAAATCTCTGACTGGATTGTTGATGTTCTTAGAGATTGAGCTAGCTTCAATTAGATCATTGAGCTCCTCTTGAACGTCACTCGTACCCCTGATTCTTTGCATGACAAGCTTGGCTTTTTGGTGATCTTTGTTCCTTTTGATTAGGCTGTTGGGCGTTTCGGGGAGGAAGAATGAACCTAAAGTCATTATAAACGCTGGGACTGCTGTTGCAGCAATTGAGACTCGCCATCCCCAACCGCCTTTAATCTTTTCAGTCCCGAAGTTGACCAAGCTTGCTAAAAGTACCCCAAAGGAAAGACTTAGATGGAAGCAGTTGTTGAATGCTCCCCTGTATTTACTTGGTGCTATTTCTACAAGGTACATAGGGACAACCTGCAGAGAAGGTGAACAGAATGAGAAATGTCCCATTCCAAATGCGAACAATATGGAAAAATGCAGGAAACATAGCTTTATTCATGACACATCCACAATCTGAACAGATGATAGATTCTGGCAGCCACTTTTGATCGATACAAGCAATAATTACTTTTCTTATGAAGACGATTTCTTCCCTTTGATTAGGTAATCTAATGACTCATTATTTGGAGTTTCTTTTTTTTTTTTTTGCTGTGAAGCTTTATTCGAGTATCTAGTAGTTTTCTGAGTCTCTTCTGCAGCATTGTTGTTTGAATCACACTAATATTAAAACTTAACAGACATTTTACATAGGAGTATATGATTTTCGTATACTTGAGTATTGTTACAGAAGATTAACAAACACATACCTGGTTTGCAAATCCAACTCCAATTCCAAGCAGGACACGGCCGAAAATGAGCATATATATATTAACAGCCACGCCACCAAGAGCCGAACCAGCAAGCACTGTTACACCTCCAACAATGATTGATAGTTTACGCCCAAAGGCTTTGGTTGTGGAGGAGGCAAGCAGTGAAGCAAAAAGGCCAGAGAAGTACAGAGACGAAGTGAATGAAGTTAACAATTCGCTATCGAATTTGCAGTAGTTGCTGATCTTTGTATCTTGCTTCATCTTAATATATACTGTTGGGAAGAATTTCTTCAGAAATGGCTCCATTGAAGTCACTCCACCTTCACATGGATGCCAACACGGCATTAGTTTGGAGACATACCAAAATGATCTACATTTTAATAGGGACTGCTTGTTCCAAATTTCCACCCCACATTACTACTTTCAGGATACAATAGCAGCCATTTCTTTGATTAGAAGATAGAATTTGTAAACAAAGCTAGTGAAAAATTACCTGATACTCCTATGTCATAACCGAAGATGGCTCCTCCAATGGCAGCCACCATGCAGGAAACAGCAACGAACCACGTTATCTTCCCCTTAAACTGCCTGTTTGGATCGATTATTATTGCTGGTGCTCCTGCCATTTATATACAATAAAGAAGGAAACTGGGACGATACTCTAGACAGAGCTTGCCCAGCTTACTTACATATATATAGTAATTCTAATTACCATTGTAACAGTGAATGGGAGCTACAAGTCTTAGGCAGGGGGCAATATTTTTGCTAAAGGATATACAGACACATATGATAAGCACTTGTCCAAAAGAATTCAATTTGTGGGGACAAAAATCAAATTGGGAAGATCAGAGAATCTGTGGTGGATATATGGACACCATCTTCAGTGGAAATAGTCAAATACAGTTGCCAATATATATCAAATTAATTTGCATGCATGAATTTTTGAAATTTTATATACTAAATTACTAATACACACATCAATCAATTGAAGTATGCTGCTTAACAATGAAGCCACTAATATTTTTCTAAAGCTAATGAATCTATTCTTATTATGTGATCTGAGCATACAGATCCATTTGTCTGCTGAGTGGCATTCAAGGAATTTTGTTTGGACCTTTTTCATCATTCAAGTGCCAAGCAGTCCTTTGTAACGAGCATAGGTCATTATCGAGAAGAGGATGGATCCACTTGCCATTCCAGCGAGGATGATGACCTAAGGAAAGAAGTGATGATACATCATTTTCATAATTTTTGATAAGGGGATAGTTCACACCAGAAGTACAACATCATCTTAGAAAGTCAGAGCACGAGATACCCCCACTTAAAGGTTACAGTGACATTCGGTTTCATCATTTTTGTCTATGGAAGAATGTAGGACACCGTACTTAAGAACACATTAGAAGTTTACATACCCATTTGAACAGATATCCGTGGTTACTCCTCCATGTATATGGGATGTTCATGCCAAATACAGCAGCTACCAAGGAATACACGGACAAGCACACAGTCCCGGAGCTCAGGAAAAGCTCAAGCTGCAGTGGTTCAAGGAAGACAAGTGGAACATATGACAAATCACCAAGAGATAGCACTTCATATAAAGCGTACAAACATTGAATTACAATACTGAACTCCAAAGAATTGTACCTGAATTAGTTGATTTCGGTGATTGTCCAACTGCATAATCAGAATATAGATGGTCAGTATATTCTCCATGTACTTCTTCCTAGAAAGGCAAATATACATGTTTCTTTTTTGAAAGTGGATTTCTCTGTTCATGTCCATTTTCTGATTAGTTCATCAGCCGTTCCGCTTGTTCCTACCTGAATGTTAATGTAGTCCTCTGTGTCATCAATATACTCACGAAGCTGGAAATTAAACATAATATTGTCAGTTTTCATGACATATAGAAAAATATAGGTAACTAACTTAATGAGATGACTACTAGAGCATGATGAAAACTTACGGTTGCCAATTTGTTCAGTGTGCTGTCAATTTGCATGAAATAAGCCTGGAAAATTTTACCCCAAGGTCATCTTTTATGCCAAAGTGAAAAGTACCTAGTAAGAGAGTAATGTTGTTACCTCAAGCAGCATTTCGAGCTCTTCGACATCATTCTCCTCATGAATCGACGTTCCACTTGCTCGGCTTGTTCTAGACACCTTTGACCCTATGGCAGGTGAGGCAAAACACCAGTTTGGAGCAGAAGAGCTGCTGACAGGTGAAGAATTCTGTGATAACTTTCTCGATAGATAAAGGTCTCCCATATCTTCATCATCATCTAGAAGCTGTTCAAGTTCATCCCTGACCTAGCATCCAATCAGATGGAAATAAAATGTTTTCGCTCTATGAACTCAATCCCAGAAAACAGGGTCTTTTCAAACTTGCTCTGGAATATAGAAGAGCTTATTTGAAGAGTATGGAAAGGCATACTACAATTTTCAGATTCATAGCCCTGAAAGAAAGTGTATCTGCATATTGCACCTTTTGAACCCGATTTGTCAACCTTGTCATTGCACTCTTCAATTTACGTACTCTATCCAGATTCCGGCTGCTAATCTGTCATAAATTTATCAAATTCACAACTCTAAAGTTGACATAAGATTCGGTCTAGATGAGAATCAAAGGAGGCATAGAAAAAAGCTGCAGTAACCCTGAGGCTTTCGTCTACGCAACTCTGAATACCATTCAATTGTAAATTAAGGCACTGCAAACAGTCCAGACACCTTTAAGGTTTTGAAGTTTCTATAACTTGAGTAAAAATCCAGTTTTACTAGAACATAATGATATGAGGAAGTTAGGATGAACTGAATGTTACCTTAGAAGTAAGCTCATCTAAAGCTGGGTAAGCATCAGTTTCCAAATCCGCCGTACGAGCATCAAGATAGCTACATATTGCTTCTAGCATTACTTCTAGTGCCCGGAATTCAAATGGGAAGTCTACATTTGCCATTTTGTATTGATTGGTTATTAAGAATAACATATATCTGAGATGCAGTAGAACAAGATACTTGATCCAACAACTTTGCATGAACTACTTGTTACCACTTACCATCAACTATTTTACAACAACCACAACAACAATGCATGAATCAATTATACAAGTTCCACCACTAACAAAGTCTAAGGAGGTTAAGATATTCACAACTTTACCGCCAACTGAAAATGCCAAAGAGGCGGTTTCCAGAAGTATCAGCAGACAGCAAGTATCCTAAATCAAAATAAACAAAAGACAATACAATATAAAGATAATAAATGAATAATTAAGCAAATAATCAACAATTGCATTTACAAACTGCACAACCAAATAGAGTTTCCTGAAAAAAATTACCATTTCCTTCGCCATATTGAATGTCATTTTGGGCACCAGCTTGCTCATCATCCTCCCCTTGCCCTTCAAAGAGGGCACTTGATAAAGCCAGTCTCCTTTGCAGCTCCTCAACCACTGGAACCACATTTTCATCTGATGGGTCCCGGATCAATACCTAATCCATAATTGACAATAAAAATCATAATCATATTCGTCAAAAATGAATTGACAAGAAAATTAATACAATACTGCTAATTACATTCAGAATTTATGATCAAAATTGCTAAACTTGACTAACAATCTATCAAAAAATTAATGCTTAATTATCAAAAAAATTAAATAATGCTTAAGCCTAGTGAATTATTATTACTTGGGAGAAGAAAGTAGTTAACTCTAAGTAATTTATCAGATAATAAAAAAAATAATTAACTTTAAGTAGAGTGAGAGAGAGAGAGAGAGAGAGAGAGAGAGAGAGAGAGAGAGAGAGAGAGAGAGAGATGGAGTTACCTCTTCTGCCGTGATGATGGCTTTAATATGCTGAAACCACACACATGCACAAGTTGAAACACAAAATTAAGAGTGAGAAATTACCCAATACCAATAAATCAAAATGCAATAATAAAACAAACCCAGATAAAATTAAATTAAATTATACCTCCAAATTGACAATGATGGCTCTTTCTCTACCCAAAATGGTTGAAGGGTATGACAACAGGGGATCCAAAATCCTAAGATCCCTAGCATGAATTTGCATTCTTCTAAGAATTGTATACTTATCCAAGTCCATAACTTTGCTCTGCCCATCTCGATTGAACACTAACCAGTTGCTACAAACTAGAGCTTTCTTCTTTATACCTACTTGTTCATCAACTGGGATAATCAAGCCTTCAATAATTGCCATGTTTAATTTCTTCACTTGACGATTGAAGTTATTTGGTATTAATTCTCAAGTGATCGACTAATAATTAGGTAATTATTTCATAGTTTGAGCTTCTGAATTGTGTAATCTTAGTAAGAGGAAGCGGTAGATAAAAGGAGAGAGAAATAGAATGGAGTTGAAAGGGGAGTGAGAGTGATTGCAGGCTGGCATTATCATCAATTTTGCATGGCGTTTAGTGGCAGGTGGTGGGGAATGAGTTTGCTTGTCCATGTTAAAAATGCTTGGATGTGAGAGCTTTTTTTTTTTTAAAAAAATATCTTTGTACAATATATACTCGTATTGATTTATTCTATTTTTTTAAGGCAAGAAAATCAAAAACACTATGAGGATTTTCCTAAGATGTAACTTAACAATAGAAAATCAAGGTATATATCATTGAATAAAGAGATTATGTGGGGCCATCAAAATCAAAAAACATGGTTAGATAGATTATCAGTAATGTTGTAATTCTTCAGTTGTGCAGATGTATCACTATTTTGTATCCTGCAACATTACTTATCTTATAATCACTTCTTAATGTTTTGATTTTTGTTTTTTAAAGTTTCACCTAGAAATATTCCCCAAAGGTGTTCCGCGCAATGTGGTGTAAAAATATCCACATTTGTTCCGAAACCTCTTGAAAGTGGATTATACCCTTCGTTTTCGGCTTCTCGGAGCCCAGGTGTCAGTTTTGCCTAAACTTCTCCCGGGGGTCTATCGTGACCCTAAAGTACCCTCAGTGCCCCGGGAGGGACATCTGATCCCGAACTTCGATATCACCCATGCCTTTGGTAATCTGACTCTTACATATGTGTCCCGTAAAACGTCATTCCAAGCCTATCAGAGACCGGATAAGCGACCCCGAGGGCCTCCCATGTCCTCAAGAGGTGTTTCATGCAATATGGTGCGAAATATCCACCTTCGTTTCGGGGCCTCCTTGAAGCCCAAAAAACGTGGATTATATCCTTCGTTTTCGGCTTTCCGCGCCCCGTATGTCATTTTTTCCCCAAACTTCTCCGCGGGGTCTATCATGACACTAGAAGACTCCCGGCAATCCGAGAGGGACATTCGGATCCCCGAACTTTGATATCCCCCATGCCTTTGGTGTTCCGGCTCTTACACCAGTGTTCCGTAAAACGTCCTTCCAAGCCTATCAGGGACCAGATAAGCGACCCCGAGTGCCTCCCATGTTCCCAGGGGATGTTCCGTGCGATGTGGTGTGAACATATCCCCCTTCATTCCAGGGCCTCCCGGAAGTCCAAAAAAACGTTGATTATAGCCTTCGTTTTTTCAGCTACCCGAGGCCCGGGTGTCGTTTTTGCCCGAACTTCTCCAGGAGGGCTATCATGACCCCAGAGTACCCTCGTTGCTCCGGGATGAGCATCCGGTTCCCCAAACTTCGATATCACCCATGCCTTTTGTGTTCTGACTCTTACACCTGTGTCCTGTAAAACGCCCTTCCAAGCTTATCAAGGACCGGATAAGTGACCCCGAGGGCCTCCCATGTCCTCTAGAAGTCTTCCGTGCGATGTGGTGCGAAAATATCAACTTCGTTCCTGGACCTCCCAGAAGCCAAACAAAGTGGATTATAGCCTTCGTTTTCGGCTTCCAGTGCGTAGTATGTCAGTTTTGCCCAAACTTCTCCAGGGGGTCTATCATGACCCTAGAAAACTCTCGATAACCCGAGAGGGACATTCGGATCCCCGAACTTTGATATCCCCCATTCCTTTGGTGTTTCGACTCTCACACTTGTGTCCCATAAAACGTCCTTCCAAGCTATCAGGGACCGAAGTAGCGACCCCGAATGCTTCCCATGTCCCCTAGGGGTGTTCTGTGTGATATGCTGTGAAAATATCTACTCCCTCCGTTCCGTTCAAACGCTCCCATTTGCCTAAAATGGATGTTTCATACAAAGACTCCCATTTCTTTAGTTGGTAAGGAATTTACTAGTCATTTACAATATTACCCCCATTAAAACCCAAGCCCCACCCTCTTCTTTCTCTCTCCTCAAGTCTCTCTCCACCCATGTTAATGTTGAGGGTATATGGAGAAAGTAGATGGCAAAATAAATTTTCCTTGTTTTTTGTGCCAAAAGCAAATGGGAGCGTTTGAACGGAACGGAGGGAGTACCTTCATTCCGGGGCCTCCCGGAAGCCTAAAAAACGTGGATTATAGCCTTCGTTTTCGGCTTTCCGGGGCCTGTTTGTCATTTTTGCCTAAGCTTCTCTGGGGGGTATATCATGACCCTAGAGTGCCCTCGTTACCTCGGAAGGGACATCCGAATCCTCGAACTTCGATATCACCCATGCCTTAGTGTTTTGGCTTTTACACTAGTGTCCTGTAAAACGCTCTTCCAATCCTATCAGAGACCGGATAAGCGACCCCGATGGCTTTTCATGCCCTCTAAAATTGTTCCATACGATGTGGTGTAAAAATACCCACCTTTATTTTGCGACCTCATAAAAAAATTTAAATATCCCATACATCATACAGGCATGTACACTAATTTAAAGTAGAAACAAACATTAAGGGCTTGCGTAGAATACGACAATGGCTGGTGTGGTAAGCCAAAGGTACACCTAGCCGTAGTGTACCCCACATGTGTAACACTGGCATGTGGTTTATGAGACAAATCGAAGTTGATAGCCAAGACGTACTGTATTTTGTTTGTGCGTGCGTTTGGGCCTACGTTTCACAAACAACGACTATAGCCCCCATGACAAGTTATGCTCGGTTGGTGCTGTACAGCCTATTGGGCCTCTTTCTTGCTCGATCCATTGCACATGTCCAGCCCAAGTTTTGTACCCTCTTGTGTGTGCGCTATTGGGGCCTTACTATTGCTCACAAAGTCACAACACACAATTAAGGAAAATTAAGAGCATAACTATGATCAATGACGACATTGACATGGGTATATTGTCCATTTCCACGGACATATTTTGTTAAAGTTGATATCCATGGAATTATTTGTGGTATTCAATATTCCCTACTCAAAATACTTTCATTTTAGATGGTTGATCCAATCAAAATGTACACATTTTTATACTTTAAGATATGTATATATTATTGAATCATATGAGTATCAAGTAATTAATTGAGCTCATAAATCATACAAACCAAAATGGTCATCCATTCAACGAAGTACTCTATAACTTATTACTAGTTGACTGAAAACGCTGCACATGTTATATAACCTTTATTTTTTAAACAAGGGTAAAGTTGATATTCATACTTTGACATAAATCTTAATATTGTTCGCACCGAATTAGTTCACAAATTAATAGATAAAGTGCTTCCATTAATTAGTGTCTCCATTCTTATAATTTAAAACTCCGACCTTCATTAAGGAATAAAAATATCGAATTACCCACACCAACCCGGTATTGAACATACTTCGGCTATTTAATACTCGGTATTTATCACACGACACAGCAGTACACTTAACCATGCGAGCCTGCTGACCTTTATATAGCTATCCTTGTTGGTATAGCTCGGTCCTGAAGCGAAAGAGGAATACCAAATACGCACATATTGCCATAATTGACACATCATATTCACATTTCACGGGCGTTATTGGCGGTCCCCTTGGCTTACCAAAGAAACCACTATAGGCGCTATAGCTGGAGATGCCTGAAATTTTGTCACCTGTCAATTTATAATAACAACCAAACGAACTTAAAATATTTCACTATCATTATGTATGTCAACCTATGTACTGATGCCAAACTAAAGAGGTGTGGTTGAGTGGTAGTAGGGATTTATCCATTTTTAATCAAGGTTGAGGGTTCGAATCTCGCATTGAGTATGAAACAACTTTAAAATTTTTGGCCAATTGTCCCACCTGTTAAGGTGCCTACAAGCCAACCAGCACGAGAAAATAGTCATTGTGGTCGACATGGTTGTGAAAAAAGAAAAAACAAAAAAAAAACATACTGGCCTAGCCGCCTAGGCAGTGTGTGTGGAAGCCTGAAAATCTGAAAGAGGATTCTCTTTGAATTATGATTGGCAAAGAAGCAACCTAATTAAATTAATAAAATTAAACAGATGGTCAGAGCATTTTGCAATTGACACGTGTACTCAGCATGTGACGTCTGAGCCGCCCAAGGAAATAGAAAATTATTATTATTATTTTTTTAAAGTTATTTAATTCTGCTATGTCTCACCCAGTCACCCACATTACAAGGCAGTGAAGACTTCTGCTTCGTTTAAGAAGACTGACATATTTTGCACAGGAATTAATTGTGCGTGCATAGCGCCTAAGAAGGGGTTGAGTTTATTTACTCGTATTCTTTTCCCTTGGGGCCTGTTATTAGCTTACATGAACTAAAAAAAAATAAATAGTATTGTGTTTAGTTGCTTGCGACCTGTTTATTTTTGTTGATTTTGGTGAGGTATAGATGATTTTAACTATAAGAAATAACACGAGTTGAGTTGAGTTGAGTTGAGACTCCAATAATAATTGGTATATACGAGTTTATCATACTCTTTATTTGTTCCTAAAAATATACATGATTAAATTTTTAATAAATATATAGTTATTCCTTATCAAATTAAAATTGTTCATTTAAAATTGATAACGAAATCGAGCTTATTTTCCTTCTTCAAACCCTCGTTAAATCTATTATGCTTTATTAGTCCTTTATAAGAGCTGCCACACCTATCTCTAATCTATCTAATATCTATCCACGAAAACCACAACTACCTCACATTGGATAATATGAGAAATCCATTACTGCCAGATAATTAATTATCAGTCCAAAGCTTTAATAATTCCATCATTGAAACACAAGATCGCACTAATTCCGCGTCAAATTTGATTCAAGTAATCCATCAAGTACATTAATTACTTGCCTTGTTTCTTGTTCCATGTTTCAAACTTTCAAGTAGGGTTGTTCATTACCGGATATCGGATCCGATCCGATTCGAAATTTCGGATATCCGATAATTCGGATCGGCTAAAACTCGATCCGTATCCAATCCGAAATGTACCGGATATCCGATAGGTCGGATACCCGGATTTTCGGATCGGATACCCGTTATCCATGATCCAATCCGTCACTCAAAAATCTTGCTTTTTCACTGTTTTTTTTTTTTATTAAAAAAATGTTGAATTTAGTTATTAGCAAATGAGCTTTCATCCCATCGCAAAAATAAAAGTAAAAATAAAAATCTGAAACAAACGGGAAGCTACTGAGCATTGACCCTTGCAATTGAGCATTCACCCGTTACTCAATTGCTTTGCATTGGAGGGAATTAGAGCAAACAAGCTGCTGAGTGCTGACAGTGAAAATTGATTGAAATCAATGCAAGCTACTGAGTGCTAACATTCCACCAAAACTTGAAAGCAAACCCAACTGGAAAGCAAAATTGGGAAACTTCACCAAAACTTATTAGAGCAATTGTAAGTTCAGATCTGCTGAAATGGGGAGAGAGATAGAGGAGCTAATGGTGAGAGGGGCGTTCAGTTAACTACTCCAGTCGCCGGACAGAAAAGTGAGAGTGATGGCCGACGGAGAGCAGTGAGTTGAGGAGTGAGGAGAGAGAGAGAAAATAAAAGGGGGGCGCAAAGTGTGGGATTGAGTTATCCAGACCTTGTTTTAGGTCTGACTCAAGACCTCAATTAATAAAAAAAAATTAAAATAGAATTCAAGTAGGATATTTCGGATATCCGAAATACTAAAATAGCGATCCGTATCCGTATCCGAAATCCGAGGTTATGTACCGGATCGGATATCCGACCCGAAAAAATGAATCGAGTATCCGCTTTTACGGATCGAATCGCCCGGATCACGGATCGGATCGGATCATTTATGAACAACCCTACTTTCAAGCACTAACAGTTCTTCTCTTCAAAGGCAAAAGTTGCAAACAATTTTAGCGTGTGGGTCCCATTAAGTACCACAATCTCATTTACTTATCTCAATTTGAATTGAAACTAAAGTTTGAAGTGATAATGAATCTACTCAATTATAAATTAATGGTTTAAGGTGCAACTACTACTTTTTTGGTTAATACATACCTCATATAAAAGTCGTTTGAAGTATAGATGGTGAAATGTGTTTTTTATTTGGAAGCGCCCATAACTTGTACTCGGTATAATGATAATCAAACATTCAAATCCACATTTTATGGATATTAAATTGATATGTAGAAGTGGTATCACTATTCAATACTCAACCTTTCTTTATTCTCACAATGAAAGTAGATATTTCAATTCGAGAGTAAAAGATTCTACAATTCAAACTCAATTTTTGTTGGTTTTTTGGGTTGCTCCAATATTTTCTAAACATACCTACTCAACCAATGGTATAAACTAATGAATTCGAAATCAATCACTAATTTGTCCGTTAATATAAAGTTGATCAACATCTTATTGCTAAATACCCCCTCCCCCAAAAAAATGAAGAGAAGGTTTTTTAGGTAGTATTCACAAGATATATATTACAGGTTTAGTGCATATCCTTAAGTAGTTGAACAAAATGACGTAAATGACCAATTTAAGCAAATTAGATCCTAACTTTGATATAAAAATATATATACTCCACGATTCTTAAGTTTTTTGATGTATGACTTATTAACACTATAATCTCCAGATACATCGAATGTACCTTATTTTTTTCAATTGATCATTACTAATCCTTCGCTCTTTGTTCAATGTTGTTTAAGAAATAAATTAATTTAAAGTAAGAGTTGTTTTGCAATATATCTATATAAAACATTGACAAGCTTTCCTATTTCACCCCTTACTTAAAATATTTTTTTGGAAGAAAATAAAAATACCATCCTACAATGAATAAATAGGAATATTTTAGCAAATTTATTTACTTTTTTGATGGTCAATTACTTCCTTTGGCCAATTTGTAAAAAAACAAGGTCCCGCGTACGTTAAAGTTAGAAGTTCGATTCCTTACCCTCATATTGTACAAAACAAAACGAGTTATTTAATAGTTGTATGATTATTTGTACGAAAATATAAGATTGTTGATTCGATAAGTACTATATTGTTGATTTATAAAATCTCGTATGACGCGACTTCAAGGTAAGACATCTCATATAAGTATGTGATGTGATGACGACGTCATGCTTGTATATAGTGGTAACCTTACATTAAGACAACCTCACAAAAGACTTATTGTTATTGATTATGTTGATTTGCACAATGGTAATGGTACTGTATTAGCAAAGGTGCAATAATTACTTATGGAGTTATAGTCATAGAGTCATAGGGTTTGTGACTTATGAGTTATGAGGGTCAACCTATGAGTAATATTCTCCATTTGATTAAATACTCCTCATTAAATTGGTTGATAAAATTAATTAATTAATACACTGAAAAAACAAGCTCTTAACCGAAAAATCAAAGCATCGCTTTTAAAGTATACCAGACAGAACGATAGAAGATGCAAGTTCCCTCCTTCTCTCCTTTCTGCTTTTCTTTCTCTCTCTACTCGAAAAATTAAAAAAAAGAGGAAAATAAGAAAAAAGGAGAGAGAGAAGAAAAACAGAGTACCTTCCGTCTTCTCGAAGTCTAACCTGATCAAAAACAATTCTCGTTTTCAAATCCCTAACTTCGTGGAAACCCTAGATTCATCACAAATTTAGTACTATCGATCTCTCTCTTTCGACATGATCATTCTTTTTAGGAAATTTTTGCGAACCGATTGATCGGTTCATTTCGGCAGATTTTTTGAACACATTATTCACTTTTTTGATTGTTAATTTTTTTTTTAAATTTTTTTTTGATTTGATCGATTGATGAAAGGGTTTCGGAGATGGCAGAGGATCTTCATCCTCTTTCTTCTATCCGTCTCCGTATTTGCTCCCATTGTGTTAGTCTCTAATCGGCTTAAATTACTAACTTCTGATGAAGGTAATTTAATCTCCATTGATTTCAATAATTTTCTTAATTTTTTCGTATTTTTGAAGTTTTTAATTTGTGTTTTTTTTTTTTTTTTTTTTGTTTTAAATTTTGGTGAAATTGTATCAGGAAGGACAGAGTTCGTTGAAGATTTGTCTAGTATGGTAAGAATCTTCTCTTCTTTTTTTTTTCTTTTTTCTTTCTAAGTTTAATGTTTTGTGCTGTTCAAATACCAGTGTAGATTTTTTGGTAGCGTAAGTTGACGATCTCGTCACGTTATTTTAAATGCAGCAACATAGAAGAGATGGATTACCACTTAATGCTGTTGGACAGGTACTGTGAGTGAGATTGATACTGTTTAATTATTATTATGATGTTGATATTTGATTTGGATTGAGCTTGATTTTAGTGTTATATATTTTGAGAAATTTAATTTGATGTTAAAAAAAATTAGGAAGCAAGGGAGGGTCTGAAAGAGCCTAACCCTGAAGTATACAGAGATCAGAATTACTCTACAGTTAGTTTAAGTGGGAATGACAATGGAGATTCGATCTCCGAGGGTTTGACAACAGACGGTAGCAGCACGGCGTATGGATCAGAGAGAAGTGGTTGGTTTTTACTTGTTTGTGTTTTGTTCAATGTTTCAATAATAAAGATGGAGGATGAATTTTAATCTTTGTTGGTTGATTCTGTATTTTAGGAACTGAACATAGATTCACAGAAGAAATCAAGCCAAGGGAAGAATCTTTACCTAGAAAGATCAAGGTAGTTGTTATTTCAGGAAATTTATTATACAAGTATTTACCAGTTTGATCATGACAATAGCTTTTTGGTGTTCATTTATGGGAGTAATCACGTTATCTATGGAAACAGTTGACAAGTTATTGGGGTTTACCTTGATATAGTGTTTATTGTCATTGTGTATTATGAAATTACAATTGTGAGGGACAGACAAAATTTTCTGTTTGTGGTAGTCATAATTGTAGCAGTGAGTGGCCCAGTGATAGATTCTCTTTACCAGCATTTCAAGTAGTCGTTGGGATGCAGCAGCTCGTTAAAACTAGGAGGGTGATTTGATTTTGATTCTGCATACACTAGCCAATTCCTATGTTAGTATAGTTTCTCTTTCTGGTCTCAACTTGACCAATTGAGCCTTAAAAGTGAAATTTTGGCTCAATTTGACCACCTATCCAGCAAGTGGAGGGTGAGGATTTGCAGTAATTTACGACGATTTATTGGCTATATGGTACAATACACGTAACAATAGCACTCTGCAAGCGGCATTTGCTGCTGACATGACATCCATTTTGAGATGAGTGTGATATTCTAATGGATCACATTGTGATCATTAGATTCAAAATTAAATTAAGAACCATGTGTTTTCAGCATAACCTGTAGACATCATTGTAGCTCTTTAAACATGTACAGAAGCTGCCAGTTGATGACTTGTTTCATACTGAGGACCATTTAATAAAGCTTATCTTAGCAGTTTGAACAAGTAGCTCCAGGCACCTTGTAAGCAATGCTTTGTTTTTGCTATGATATACACTTATTGTGTGTGTTACTATTATAGTTGAGTATTCTTAAGATAGGATAGTAGTTCATGGCTCTAGCTGCAAACAGATAGTTTGTCTATAGGTATTGAAGGCCATGAAATTTGTTTGGTAGAGCCGAGATTCTGTTAAACTTCCTTTAGCATTGTTTGCCTGGATCTCATTCAGCATCTTTTCATTAGTAACTTATTTCATAGAGGATTTTGACAAGAACATATCAACTATATCCATCCTGTCCTTGTATCACTTTCTTGTAATTATGCATCTGCTTTTTTGTGTAGGAACATATACAAAGAGTTCGTGCTCCACGTCTGACTACAGTTTCACGTGGTCAAGCTTCACGTGTAGAGAGGGTTACAGATGAGAAGTTGAAGCAAATGAAAGATCAGCTGATTAGGGCCAAGGTGTATTTGAGTTTTGCAACTGCCTCAAGCAACACCCATTTAGTGAAGGAGTTGAGGCTACGTATAAAAGAAGTGGAGCGAGCTGTGGGTGAACACAAAAAAGATTCAGAATTATCGAAAAGGTAATAGAATTAGAATATCAAACTTTATGCACCTGTGTATCCGGACATCCTCTAGCAAACTTCCTTCTTCCGAGCCTGTACTTTTTAGAGGCTTAAGTAACAAACGCCATGTCTTATATTCTAATTTCTAATGTGATGTCTTCATATATGCAGTGCTTTGCAGAAGATGAAACAAATGGAGAACATATTGTTGAAATCAAGTCATGCATACCCGGATTGTTCGAATATGATTAACAAGCTACGTGGTATGACACACAGTGCAGAAGACCAAGTTTTGTCACAGAGGGTCCAGGCGAAGTTTCTCACTGAGCTTGCTGGAAGGACAACTCCAAAAGGCCTTCATTGTCTTTCTATGAGGCTAACTACAGAGTTCTTCGATTTGAGGCCTGAAGAACAAGTATTTCCCAATCAACAGAATGTTGACAACCCCAATTATCATCACTATGTTGTCTTTTCTGACAACATTTTAGCGGCTGCAGTAGTTGTGAACTCAACAGTGTCAAACACTCTGGTATTGCCTCATCGTTGATTTGTCCCCTTCTATAACTTGTGTTGGGACTTGTCTTTGTGACCTTTTTCTTGACCTTCTCTTGGTAAAATCTGTTTTGTGCCTGCTAATTGTGTGACATCCCTGTCTGAAATTTTTTCTTCCTAAGGAACTCACATGCCATCCATTTTGTGGGTTCTTTTGTGGGGTGGGGAAAATAAGTGAAGTTATTAATGATAATGTTTCTCTGTCCCTATACCATCTTGGTTTTAGTTTCCAACAATTCACTCATTGCTTGAGGATCTTTGAGATTTATCAGGCGCGGAGTCAGTGAAACGAAATAAGTTCCTAGTTTCAATAATGTGTGTAACTTGCAAATATATGTCGGCCTAGCTTTAAGTGAATTCTGGTTGGTGAATAATCTTCTGATAGTTTTTCTTTCCCCCATTCTGCTGTTACATATATATTCTATTACATCAGAATGTGATGTCATATTTGAATCACTTACAGGAACCAGAGAAAATCGTCTTCCATGTGGTGACAGACTCTCTAAACTTCCATGCATTCTCAATGTGGTTTCTGTTAAATCCTCCTGGAAAAGCCACCATCCAGGTCCTGAGTGCAACAGATTTTCAGTGGCTGTCCACCGCGTATGCGTCATCTCTAGAGAAGCAAAATTCCCGTGATCCTAGATTTTCCTCTCTTCTTAATCACCTACGCTTTTATCTGCCTGAAATGTTTCCACAGCTGAGTAAGATTGTGTTCCTTGACCACGATGTGGTGGTCCAACGGGATCTAAGTGGTCTTTGGACTGTTGACATGAAGGGAAAAGTTAATGGAGCTGTAGAGACCTGCCGAGTAGGCGAGTCTTCTTATAGACGGATGGATATGCTGATTAATTTCTCGGATCCATTGGTGGCCAGGGAGTTTGATGCCAATGCATGTACGTGGGCATTTGGAATGAACTTGTTCGACTTAAAAGAGTGGAGGAACCAAGATTTGACCTTGAGCTACCGACGGTTCCTGCTAATGGTACGTTGGAGATCTTTTTTTTTTTTTTTGCTCTCGTCACTGCTTTGCCATAATTGGGTTATTTGTTTGTTGTATTGTTATTGAGTCTTGATGACTTGATTTCATCTGAAGTTCCTATTTCTTAGTTGTTCTCTTAGATTCATACCTGGTAGCTTTTGGTTTCCTCCTCTCCTTCCCCTCCCTCACCCCTTATTCAGACTGGCAAACCCTTCAGCCTTCTCCGAGTATCAGTTCAAAAAATAATTATTGTCTGAGTTCTGTGGAATAAGCTTTTGCAAATTACACTGCATTACCATTCTGTAATGCTGACATGGTGTGAGTGCATCACGATAAATGAATTTTTGTGTGCTTTTTGCAATCAATTGTGCACATACGTCCCTCTTTCTGTCGTTATCTCACAGATTTTTTTTTATCTTTCGCATGTGCTTGCAGGGTAATAAAAGACCTCTTTGGACAGCAGGAAGTTTGCCTTTAGGTTGGCTCACATTTTACAATCAAACAGTACCTTTAGACCAGAGATGGCATCTTCTGGGGCTAGGCTATGATTCACAGGTGAGGACAGAGGAGATTGAACAGGCAGCAGTTATACACTACGAGGGAATCATGAAACCTTGGTTGGATGTTGGGATACGGAAGTACAAACCCTACTGGGACAAATATATCAGCTATGATCATTTTTACCTGCAGCAATGTAATCTTCAGGGGTAATATACTTAGTTCAAACTGAAATTTAGCTCACACGCACGTTATTGGTGGAGACTGTGAAGGAAGTTTCTTTGGGATACACACAACAGGAGGTTAGTTCACTTGGAGCTTGCAAATACATTGAGGATTGAGAATTTCGGCTATCATCATCATCATTATCAGGTCACAATAGATTCTTTACGACAATTTTGGCATGTCGTCAACCCACCATCCTTATGGCATACGAACAAATACAGCATAGTTCACTCATTCTTTGTTGATTCATTCATTGTAAATGTGACACACACAGTTTTCTCTTGTCCGTTGTCCATGCCCAGAAAATGTAGGAGCCTGATCTGAGTGGGTTTATAGCAATAGTGAATACAGAAATTCAAGGAATTTCTTGAGGATTTTGTTAGTGGCAGTTCTCTCACTTGTATATAACTCGATCAAAGAGCTCTGGTAGCTTTTTATGTACTTGAGTTTGATTTTAAATTGATTCAAATCTGCCGCATTCCATTTTGTCTCTTGCAAGCTATTGATCTGTTTCCACTGTTCTTATCATGAGGCGACAACTTCTGGATGAATTTCCACTTTCTTGTAGCTGATGGTATTGGTACGTGCATCACAGCATCAGTGACAACTCTCAGTGGTAACTTCGCACTTTGTCAGTTAATGCATACTTGTATGTGAAAAGGCAAACTTCATACATTAAGAATTAGGGGCGGTTTGGTTGGGGATAATGGAATGAATTTTTAGGTTAAAATAGTAATGTGAAGTGATGATGAGGGTTTCATTACCCTATGGGGAGGTGGGTTTCAATTATCCCTTAAATGGGGGTAATCACTACCCTCCTTCTCACAAAATCTAACCCCCACTACCTCACATACCTTTCATTTTAGCCTAAAAATCAATTCCATTACTCCCTTAATCATTACTCCCAACCAAACGGCCCCTTAGATCATTCACCTTCGAGTATGGGAGTATTGAGATTTGAAACTCGAGTGTACAAACACTTTCAAGTTGATTTTAACTCAAAAATCATTTGGAACTAAGGTTCAAAAAACTAACCCGCTTTAACACAACATTAGGTTTGACAATTTGGATAAATGTATGGTGTTTGTGTTTTGTTCCTCTCAATTTCAAGTTGATTTTAACTCAAGTATAAGATAAATAATAAACAAGTTGGTAAAAATGTACCAATGTTAAATTATTTCATTGTTTTTAAATTTATTTTTATGTCTCAATTATTTAGTGTCGTTTAAGATAGAAACTGATAGTTCTTCAAGGGTGTTTGGCTGCAGGATGAAAATTTTCTTCCTGTCGCTGTACCTGTGAGAAAATAGATGCCAACTATTCAGCTCTTTATTTCTGTCAGTTTCACTGTTGTTACTGCTTATTTTGGCTGTCCAAACACAACCAAGTTAGCTATACAACTTGTGTATATTACACTCTCTTGTCTCCCTGTTTTTGTGTCTATTTTTCTCGTCTCCTTTTTTTCCCTTCTTTTCCCCTCTTTTCACCATACCCATATTACCCCCGAAATCCCAAGAAGCAAAGGGCAAATTTGTCCTCCTATTCACATGAAACAAGAGGGTGTAATATACACAGGGTGTATGGGTAGCCCTTTCCGTCCAAACAGCCCGTACATGATTTAGAAGCAGAGCCACATAAGACTAATATTCTGGATTATGTGACACGTGGAGGTGATTGGTTGGTGTTCTGCAGATAGAGGATATGGAATAAGGGCCGCCAATCTATCCACGTTATGTGGTTGCACTTGCCAGATTTTGGTTCAGCAAATAAATTTGTACATACTCTAAGAAGAACTAGACTTTCATCTCTCCATTCTTCAGCTAAGAAGAACTTGGGTGACATACAGTGGGTGTAGCAACCAAATCATTGTAGAGAGAGAAAATGGCCACCATTACTGCCAGCTCTTCAGCATCTTTGGTTGCACGTGCTAGTCTCGTGCACAACAGAAGGGTTGGTGTTTCAGCCTCACCTGTCCTTGGTTAGTGATCTCCAGCCTTTCATTTGTTTCCTTGTCAATTTTTATTTTATTCTTTTATATTTACTTGTACTTCTAATGGTTTATATATGCATCTCAATTCCCTTATGAAAGTTCTTGAAAATCATTATTTATTGGTGTTCTTGAAAATCTATGATTACCTTATTCATTTTCATGTGACATAGAAGAAAAATGTTAGTAGTGTTTATAAATCAAGGGTAAATTTTACTGTAAAAGAAGCTGAATTTAGAAATTTTTTTAAGAAAGATTTCATAAATTTAAGCTATAATATTGGTTAATTATTGTTGTTCAAATTGAGGATTACATGTGCAATCTTTGAAGATGTTGTACATTTGTTAAAATTTTAACATCCAAAAGATCAAAATTGATGAAGTAAACTATCAACTTAGATGCCATGTCTCTGTGGGGCTGTTTACGTAAAGTTTGGTGGATAAAGTTTGATGATTCCTTGTAATTTGATCCATCAAATTCAGCAAAATTTCAAAACCAACAATCTTTTTAAATGGTGAAAATTTACAACATGTTTCAGGGTTGCCAGCAATGACAAAGAGGGGCAAGGTAGCATGTTCAATGGAAGAGAAACCATCATCAATGAAAGAGAGCAGCTCAAACAACATGGGGATGGGAGCCTCATTGCTTGCGGCCGCTGCTGCGGCCACCATGTCGAGCCCAGCCATGGCTCTGGTGGATGAGAGAATGAGCACAGAGGGAACTGGACTTCCTTTTGGATTGAGCAACAACCTTCTTGGTTGGCTCCTTTTGGGTGTCTTTGGTCTTATCTGGGCTCTTTACTTTACCTATGCTTCTTCTCTTGATGAGGATGAGGAGTCTGGATTGTCTCTTTAAATTACAAATTAAGGACCCTCTCCCAATTCCCAAATCAAACCCAAATGTATTTTGTGAAATTTGGTGATTAGCAGCTAATCATGTGGGTATGTATGTAGAAATGACAAGTGATTATCATGGTTTGTTTTGTTGTAAAAGTAAAACTACCTCTGGGCTTATTCAAGTATTACTCTTCTTTTATTGATTGCTTTTACTTTTGCTATTAGCTGAAGTTTTCAGGTTTAGGCACAGTGTTGGCTGTGCTTAAACCTTCGGGGACATATGATAAAAATGGAACGATACAGAGAAGATTAGTATGACCCCTGTGCAAGGATGACACGCACAATTTGGGAAATGGTCCAAATTTTAATTATCCAAAAAAAAAATAAAAAACCTGTAAACTAAACAAACTATAGAATAGCAGATATAGCATTAGAATCACATTATTGCTATTAAGTTCAATTCTTTACAACTTAGCTAGCTATCAACTGTATGGGTTTACACTGCCCAAATGGCAACATTCATAGAACTTGCATCTGAAACAGGCAACCATATTGCACCTGCTATGCATGAGGGTAAACCGGTTGGGGAAATTAACCTTTGTGACATTGAATCCAAAATCAATTACTGGAACCAAGCAATTGTTTGTTATGTAATGGGGTCTAGACCACCAATTACTGTATTTAGTGGATTTCTAAGAAGAATTTGGGCAAAAAGGGGGTTGAACAAAATTGTTATGATGAAAAATGGTTTAGTTTTGGTTCGTTTTGACTCATTGGAGCAGAGGGATGCTGTAATTCAGGAAGGGGTATATCATTTTGACAACAAACCAATGATAGTTAGGACATGGTCAGAAAATGTGGACTATGCTCATGAAGAACTGACCTCGGTTCCTATATGGGTTAAATTCCCTGGATTAAACTTGAAATATTGGAATGCTGTGGGTTTGAGCAAAATTGCAAGCCTTGTTGGAAGACCAATGATGGCAGATAGAAACACAGAACTCAAAGTAGGTATTCACTATGCCAGAGTGCTAATTGAAGTTGAAATTGGAGGGATATTCCCTGATAAGGTACACTTCAAGAATGAGAAGGGGAATATTGATGAGCAGGAGGTCGAATATGACTGGAAACCTGTCATATGCAGTCACTGTAAATAGCATGGGCATGGTGAACCTGAATGCAGGAAAAAGATTGCTGCTGCAGCACCTGTGATTCAACCAGTGCCTGTGCAGAATCAGCAAGCAAACCCTAGGACCCAACAATGGAAGATTGCAGGAAGAGAAAGAGGCAGAATGGGGAATGCAGGGGGAGGGATGAGAGCTGGAAGAGTGAACAACAGACAATGGCAGCAACAGGCCCAAACACAGAACTCTTTTGATTTACTGCAAAGTGAAGTAGTGCAGGAAGGGCAAAAGGCAAGAGAAGAAGTAGCAGAACCAGAAACACAGGAGGAATTGAAAATAGATGAGGTGTCACCACATGGAAAATCTCCTATCTTGACAAATAGTCATGGATAGGATTATGTGGTATGAGAGAGGCCTAAATGGCCCTAATAAACAGAAAGACTTGAGTCTTTTCTGGAAAAAAAAAAAAACAAAAACAATTGTGGCTTGGTAGCTCTTAGTAACTAAATAAGGCTAGGTATTGTGGAAAAATGCAAGGATTTTGTTTTCCTTAAAGATATTAATTTTGAAGAAATAGAAACTTGGGGTGAATCTGTGTATGGGCCACAGGAAATGGAGGAAAGGAAGAAACTAAGGAAGGAGCTCACAGGTTTTGCACTTTAAAATAGAGGTGCAGGGGCCTGCAGGGTTTTTGAGGGGGCAGATTGCCACTTATATCAACTAGCTATCAGGATCAGAACTTAGTAGTGCAGTAGCAACAGGAAGATTACCCAGGAAGGACCAGAGATGGATAAGGAACCAGTATAATTCAACTAAATGTGACCTTCAGGTGATGAAAATCATGCAGGAAGTCCAGAAGGAAAAACAAGAATCAATGGTCAACTGCTCAGCAGAGAACCCAGGCTCAGCACAGCTCGAGAATCTGGCCAGCAGACAGTATCAGGAGCAGTCTTCAGAAGACCTCAGCAGAAGGAAGCAGAGTAATAGCAAGGATGGGATTAAATTAGGAATCTGTAGCAGATTATTTCAGTGTATTTTGTATTAGATGTATTTATGTTTTTGCTGTAAGTCAGGTTTGTTTTTGTTTATGTTGTCTCAGAAAGGAGGAGCCACTGGATGTAATGTGGATATTCTAGTACTGCATTAGGGTTGTTTGGTTGTACAGGGATGTAGAAAAAAGGAACCCCTACCTAGTAGGTGGCCTTGGATTTACATTGCCTAGGGACTGTAATCGTGTTACATTACAGTTAGTAATAATACATTTTCTGACTTGCACCAAAAAAAACAGGCAACCATATAGAGTCATCTGCAAGTGCAATCCAAGCGAGACGATTTCCGACATTGCTTATCTAGGTAACCTATAGGCAACATTATTATCTTTCCAACTGCAGAACTGAAATGAAACATTACTCAAAGCTTCTGAATTAGATTTGGTGCAATGATATGATAACACAAGTACACAACTATAAAGTTACCCATTTCAACCAAGGCTTCTATATATATATACATTAGCTGCAGAAAGAGGCGATCGAAAGCTAACATGATACACATGTAAAAGAAAGGAAGGATGACCAATTATTGACCAACGAGTTTGCCTGCGGTAGAGCGTAGAGAAGTTCATTGGAAAGGTGAGAGATGGCAGAATTACAAAAGCAAGTAAATAGGGCCCGAAAAGTAATTAATAAAAAAATATTGCACCAGACGGGAATGGAACCCGGGTCTGTACCATGGCAGCATACTATTCTACCACTAGACCACTGGTACCAATTTGATAAGATATGACGTTACTTTTTAATATACAATATGCTACCAGTGGGAAATTCTAGTTAAGGCTCTAGAATCAATGCATCGGAGGTGCATACGGACAAGTAAGGTATGAAGATCAGAGAGCGACATAAGCTATCTTTCTCCACCTTATCTTCATTTACTTCATTACTTACTAGCAAATGTATTATATAATCTATTTTGACGACTAAAAAGAGTTATTGTCTAATTTTATAATGAGAAATACAAGGGTATGCTATTCAAGGGTCATCAGTTATTCCACTCCCCTCTAAACATTGTTTGGATTGAGAGTTACACTCACATTAGTTGAGTTCAACATTTCGCTATTCACAAAGTAATATTTCACCTGAATCTCCTTTCTATCAATATATTATATTTGCTCTCGAGCTATACTATATTTTTAGAACTATCAGATGGAATCACCGACATTTCAAGGTACAAGATGAAATATGGAAAAGTAAAGAATAGAATCATGAAATTTCACAATCACAATTCAGGAATTTAAAAAAAAAATAAATAAATAAATCTACCCACAATTCACATGTTCATTTTGCCATTTTCTTCTTTACTATTTGAGTCCCAACAACTCATCATCCCCAAAACATATATAAAAGGCTAAAAATAGAGCCAAACCTTCCAGCTAAAACCCCAGCCCTCCAAAAATGGCGACATGCTTAAGCAGCACCACCCCAAAACTCACAACCACAATCTCATCCTCATCATCTAAAACCCTCCATAATTTATGCAATCGCTTCCCACTTTCTCTCTCCTCATCATCTTCATCTTATACCTCTTGCTCTCTCTCCCTCCGTCTTTTCTCCCGCAAAACCCTACGTTTTCTCTTTCCTCACCCCCGCCATAGCCGAAACTTCTCAGTTCGAGCTCAATCGACCGAAAATGGCGGCGCTTCGCAATTCGATTTCGATTTATTCACAATTGGCGCTGGTAGTGGTGGCGTTAGGGCGTCTCGTTTCGCTTCCAATTTTGGCGCTTCTGTTGCTGTTTGTGAACTCCCTTTTGCTACTATTTCATCTGAGACTGCTGGTGGTGTTGGTGGAACGTAAGTGATTTGATTTTTCTAGGTTTTGGAGTTTTGTTATTTGATTGATATTGATTGATTGAGCGAAATTTTGATGTGATTTTGAGTTGTAGTATATTGTGAGATAAAAGTTCAAGTTGTTTGTTTTTATGGGGTTTTAGAAGATAAATAGTGAATTTTAAGGGTTGATTATTATGTGATATGTTAGTTTTCGGTGTTCTAGTTATTGTTCACTAGAATTAGATTGCTGCGTGTGATTCAAGCTTCATAGTTGTTACAAATCAAGTTAAATTTGGTGGTGTTTGTGTGTCGTAGTTTTGATGATAGTGTCATATCTGAGCCGTAGGGTTTTTGAATTCGAGCTCGTTACTTTTTTTTTTTCCTGTTTTTTGGTTAAATTGAATTTTTACAAAAAAAGCATTGCTCAAATGAATCTGCGTGTTGGGCTCTTCTTAGGAGCTAGGAGTAATGGGCAATTTTTCATCATCTGAAATTGTGATTGTTGCGATACTGATCTTGTATGAAAGAGAAAAAAGGGAGCAAATGTTACCTTGGATGAGCTTTTCCAGAGGATGTATCCTCCTTTGCATTATTGGTGAAAATTGTTTTAGTTTCATCTGGAACCATAAGGAAGTATCATGATGCTGGGTTATCTTGGAATTGAATAAGGGTCTTTTGTCAATTTCTTCTGATTGGTTTTGTTGTCTTATTATTATTATTATTATTATTCTAGAGAATAATGATACTTGGACTTGAGGACAAGGATTTGGTATGGATTGGGTATTGAAGGACCAAGTTTTATTTATTTCAGGTCTAATAAGAAGTGTGGAGTGTCATATCCGTATCCTGTTGTTCACCCGGAGTCTTTTGTAAAAATTACATGTCACATAGGTGTAGAAGTAGAAGGATTCTAGAACTTTCCTGATATTCAGCATTTTTAAAGCTCTTAGAAGAGTGTTGGTTGCCCTTCTAGTATAGCTCAACTTATTGATTTCATCCTGGGAAGGTGGAACCATCAAGCATCATGAGAGTGTATACTGGTTTAATCTTCTTGAAACTAGAGCTTTAAACATGTAACTGAGATCATTTTCAGTTCCAGAGTATGTTTTCTATACAGCTGTGTGCTCATGTAACTGATGGTTTGCAACATGTCTATACAACATGTCACTGATGGTTTGCTCATGTAACTTCTATACAGCTGTGTGTTGCGTGGATGTGTGCCAAAGAAGCTGCTTGTCTACTCGTCCAAATTTGGTCATGAATTTGAGGAGAGTCGTGGGTTTGGATGGAGTTATGAAACTGAACCTAAGCATGATTGGAGCACCATGATAGCTAACAAGAATGCTGAGCTTCAGCGCCTCACAGGCATCTACAAAAACATCCTGAAAAATGCAAGTGTCTCCTTAATTGAAGGTCGTGGGAAGGTTGGATAATTATGTTATTATGAAAGTTTGCACTTAACAAAATGTACGCCCCTGAATTTTGACATGTGTGCGCGTAGCTTAACATTCAATTATTTTAAGCAGATAGTGGATCCCCACACAGTTGATGTGGATGGGAAACTTTACTCAGCGAGGCACATTTTGATCTCCGTTGGGGGGCGTCCCTATATTCCTGATATTCCTGGCAGCGAATACGCCATTGATTCAGATGCTGCTCTCGATCTACCAGAAAAGCCTAAGAAAATTGCAATTGTAGGGGGTGGATACATTGCTGTGGAGTTTGCTGGGATATTCAGTGGTTTGGGTAGCGATGTTCATGTATTTATTCGTCAGAAGCAGGTTCTGAGAGGATTTGATGAGGAGGTATCATTATGCACATGATTCATTCATTACTTACCTTTTGGGCAATTGAATTTTAGACTGATAAGATTGTCATATCTTATGTTTTCCTGTTTTGCAGATCAGAGATTTTGTTGGTGAACAGATGTCTTTGAGAGGAATTGAGTTCCATGCGGAGGAATCTCCTCAGGCTATCTTGAAGTCTGCAGATGGCACATTCTCATTAAAGACCAACAAGGAAACTGTTGACGGTTTCTCACATGTCATGTTTGCCACCGGGCGAAGACCGAACACCAAGGTCAACTTCTTATACTTGTCCTTGGCGTGCCACACCTACCTTTTTGTTCCATTAGTGATTATTTATATAAGAGAAAGTAACTGTTAGTTAGGGACTCACAAGTTTATAAGTTAACTTTGTAATGTCATGTGAATCCTGCATTGCTTATAGTATAACTTGTATAAACCACAGAACTTGGGACTGGAAGCAGTAGGAGTAAAGATGACAAAGACTGGGGCCATAGAGGTATTGCCACTCATTGTAATTTTTTTCTTCCTAGCACTTGCATCATCTCATTGATAGGCTCAATTTATTGTTTTTGCAGGTTAATGAGTACTCCCAAACATCCGTTCCTTCCATATGGGCAGTAGGTGATGTGACGGATAGAATGAATTTGACTCCGGTTGCTTTGATGGAGGGAGGGGCATTAGCAAAGACACTCTTCGCAAATGAACCCACAAAACCTGATCACAGGTATTGTTTTACGTTTACAGCTCAGTTTGTATTATATGTCGCCCATGTAAACTTACCTCAATTTTAGAAATTGATGATGGAAAAAAAAACTAGCAGGTCCAGAGAAATTTGTGGTATTACTTGAAATTTAATAGAGATAAAGTGAGAGGAGTTTATGAGGAATGGAGTTTATTAAGAATTAAGTAAATGGCATTCTGTGGAATGCTTCGTTACAGCTACTTTCACTAACTTAGCCGCCACCTCTGATGAACTTCTTATCCAGAAAATAGTGAAAAAGAAACTAAATGAAAATATGTGAATCAAAACTTAGCTGGCAATATATCTGGCATTGTTGCTGAGGTCTGTGAGGAGCGGCAACATCAGCTTCTCTGCAGCTATCCTTGGTGAAGCTATATTGTGGAAATAAAAGGGAACAAAAATGTGAATTGGTGAAAAATTGACTGGGAAGACGATTCTCTTTGGGTAAGAGTTGTTAATGTCGATGGGATACTTACTATGTTCAAACTTGTTTTGTTTATTACCTTTTTTTAGGGGGGGGGGGGGGAATTGGACTGAGGTTAATTTACTCATGTGTTGTGTGCCTTCGAACTCAGAGTTTCTTTCTTTCGTTAAATTTTAACGGATTTGAGTTAGACCTAGCAATCCAGTTTTTAATTTTTGAATAGGTATTTGCATTTAGTTTCGCCTTTCTTTTATTCTTTTACGAGTTTTGATAAAATAATGGGATCTTTGCTAATTTTAAGTTTCAAAAATGGTTCTAAACAGAAACAATTTTTACCTTCTATTTCTTTTATCCTTTTGGGAAGGTATAATATTTTATGTGAGGTTAGGGTCTAGATCCTTAAGAAACATTGTGAACTTGGGGTGGGGGAAGGGGGAGTTTAGAGTTTGGATAAAGAAACAACGGACTGAAGTTGACATACCGTTTTTTAAAATGGAACTAGTGTGCATGCCCGTGCGATGCACGAGATGTTTCAGCTCTTTTTATTTTTTTGTTTTTTTTGTTTTTTTTTTAAATTTAATGTTTTCTAATGGGTTGCCTTTCTTCTAACTATGTTGTAATAATTTTTTTTTTCTTTTTTGGTGCTAATTTTGTGATTAACTGGTAAATAAAACTAAAACAACACTAAGGCGGGATTTGGAGAGGTTCATTTGCAGCCCGACTCTGAATTTTTTTAGGGCAAATATTAAAATGTTGGGGAAGGGATGCCCTTGAGTCATGGTAATAGTCATTCACTGGCCATTTATTAGCCTTTGGAAAAAAATAAAATTAAAAAAATGAAGTTATTCATTGGCTTGTGGTGACTCTGTAGAAGTTAGAGGTATGTACCCCTAAATGACATTGTTTGTTGCTTATTATAAGTAGCCATACTGTAAACTTTGATCTATATTTGACCGAGTGCTTAGAAAACGTTATTAGTCTTTTATTAACAAACTTGAGAATATTCTGTTATAAAGTTCTTCTACCAAAGATTATCATAAGTAAACTATGGTTCGAAATGAACTAAGTACATAAAAAAATTTATTGAAACAAAATCTGGGTGGCCCATGTCTCAGCGCCCGTCGAGCGCCATGTCCTATGTTCGTCCCATGTCCCATGTTATGTGTCCTATGGGTGAAATTAGAGTTTGGGGACCCGGATGACCGTCCTGAAGCACCTAAGGTCCTCTAGGGTGACGATAGACCCCCTAGAAAAGTTTGGGAAAAATCGGGTTCCGGACCCTGGGAAGCTGAAAATCAAAGGCTACAATCAACGTTTTTTGGGCTTCCGACAGGCCTCGGAACGAAGGTGGATATTTTCGTACCACATCGCATGGGACACCCTTAGGGAACATAAGAGGCCCCCGGGGTCTGTAATGGGGTCCTTTATAGGCTTGTAAGGGGCGTTTTCATGGGAGACCAATGTAAGGGTCGAAATACTGACGGAATGGGTGATATCAAAGTTCGGGGATTCAAATGACCCTCCCGGGGCATCGAGGGTCCTCTAAGTTCATGATAGACCCCCCGGAGAAGTTTGGGCAAAAAAGACACTCGGGCCCCGGAAGCCGAAAACGAAGGCTATTTATCCACGTTTTTTGGCTTCTGGGAGGCCTCGTAACGAAGGTGGATATTTTCGCACCAAATTATACGGAACTACCCTAGGGGACATGGGAGGCCCTCAGGGTCGCTTATCCAGTCTCTAGAAGGGCGTTTTATCTTTTATGGGATACTGGTGTAAGAGTTGAAACACCAAATGCATGAGTGGTATCAAAGTTCGGGGATCCAGATGACCCTCCCTTGGCACCGAGGGTCCTCTAGGGACATGATAAACTCCCCGGAAAAGTTTGGGGAAAAAAGACACTAGGGCCTCGGGAAGCCGAAAATGAAGGCTATAATCCACGTTTTTGGACTTCCAGGAGGCCTCAGAATGAAGGTAAATATTTTCGCACATCGCACAAAACACCCCTAGGGGACATGGGAGGCCCTTGGAGTCACTTATCCGGTCCCTAATAAGTTTGGAAAGGCGTTTTATGGTACATTGGTGTAAGAGTCGAAACACCAAAGGCATTGGTGATATCGAAGTTCGGGGATCCGGATGACCCTCTCGGAGCACCAAGGGTCCTCTAGGGTCATGGTAGACCTTTCGGAGAAGTTTGGGAAGAAATGACACCCGAGCCCCGTGAAGCCGAAAATGAATGCTATAATCCACGTTTTTTGAGTTTCCGGGAGGTCTCGGAACGAAGCTGGATATTTTTACACCACATCGCACGGGATACCCCTAGGGGACATGGGAGGCCCCCGGGGTAGGTTATCGGGTCCTTGGTAGGCTTGAAGGGACTCTTACTGGACATCAGAGGATAATCCATAGTTTTTGGCTACCAAGCATGGCTCCCACTACCCCGTGCCGCCAAACCTACCCCCAAGACCTCTGTACTATTATAGGGAGGCCTCATAATTTTTCCCAATTTTTGAAATGATTTTTAATTTTTTTGATATGTTTTCTATTTTTCAGCGTATTTTTTAATTAAAAGTTACATTAAATAGCATTCTGTGACAAATTAAAAAAAAAAAAAAAAAAAACTTTCTTCCGTAACTTATAATATACTTGAGAAGTTTGAGGTGGAACTTTTGGAAAATAATTCTCCAAACTCTCAAAACCCAGAATAAAAGTTATGTATTGGCCATTTCTACTCCTGTCAGAATCACTAAACCTTATAAGACTCTTTAGTGGGTAGTTACTTGAGAGAGGGCTTGTGGGCAAAGGGAGGCAAGGGACGCGACATGAAGCACCTACCATTATGAAAGTGAAGTTATGCACAGGGCATGTCTACTCCATGGTTTTTGGGTAACCGAACATGGCTCCCCACCACCCCGTGCCACCAAACCTTCCCCAAGCCCTCTCTAGTATTAAAGTGAGGTCTCATAATTTTTCCCAATTTTTTTGAAGCGATTTTTTTGTATTATATTTTTTCTATTTTTCAGCGTATCTTTTTAATTAAAAATTAAATTAAATAGTTTTAAACATTCAAGTTGGTATAACTTTTCAGAGAAAACAATGTAAAGCAATATATGGTACTAAGCTTAATGAAGGTGGAGGGGTTATCTTGCAAAAAGAGGAGGTGTAGATACCAAAGGCCTATTAGCACCGCATAGAGAAATACGAAGAACCTTATCAAAATGGGGATTGGTTGTACACGATGCCGGAAAGATGGCGGACGATGTCGATGAGATTAATGTTCGAACGTTGAACATATGGGAAGGTATGAGATGAATTGATGGTGTGTGGTTCCTTCATCTATTCATGAGAGAGGAATTGGCTCTTTTTTTTTGGCTCATCAATACGTGAGAGAAATTAGCTACTACTCAATTTCTTGGATTTGTAACGTCTGACAACTTGTGAGAAGGAAGGGAAGAGGATGAAAAGAGTCATTAAACTCCATTATGTTTTTATAATGTCTGATTGTTACTACTTTATTTCTTTTTTTTTATTTTTTTTATTGTTTATGAGTCACATGACACGTCTTATGTAAATTGACACGTCATTCGGCAATTCAGCGGCTGATGTGGCGAGCTCTCTAATAATATAGATGAGTCACATGAGACGTAATAAGTAAATTGACACTTCATTCGACAATTCAGCAGCTGATGTGGCGAGCTCTAGTTTAATCATTGGGTTTTAATCTAATTATATAGATTTCATTTCTGAAAATGGAAATTATATTTTTCCTTACCTACTGAATCCTGAGAAAGTTATTATGTTGAGAGTGGTTTGCTGTTGGTCATACACTGTGAGATTCTTATTGACTTTCAGTTATGTTTCTGTTCCCTTCTGAGCAGAGCTGTACCTGCTGCTGTGTTTTCCCAGCCACCTATTGGACAAGTTGGTCTAACGGAGGAGCAAGTAAGAGATCCATTAATCTTTTGATAACAGTCAATTTTCATTACTCCACATGACACAATTGGTTTTTGCAGGCCATAGAAAGACATGGTGACGTTGATGTTTATACTGCAAATTTTAGGCCCTTGAAAGCCACCTTATCTGGTCTCCCAGACCGTGCTTTTATGAAACTTCTAGTCTGTGCAAAGACTGACAAAGTCCTTGGGTTGCACATGTGTGGGGAGGATTCACCGGAGATAGTGCAGGTTTATGCCCAACTTGTGTTTAGGGTATACATATGAACTACAATTTATGTGATAAGCTGATACGGTGTTAAAAATATCAGGGGTTTGCAGTTGCTGTGAAAGCTGGCTTGACAAAGGCAGACTTTGACGCGACAATTGGAATTCATCCAACAGCAGCAGAGGAATTTGTTACAATGAGGACTCCAACCCGGAAAATTAGCAATGCCCCCTCAAAGGTTTGAAAGTCTGATGTAGATGATAATTCTCTTGTATATTGAATATAGTGTACTGCTTTTTGTGTGCTGAATTTATGACCGAGTACTCCACAATCTGCTGCAGTGCTCTGATAAAAAACAATAAAATAAAAAGTTATATGCTGTAATGCTCTGCTATTTTGGCAATGTATGATAGTCATTAGTTTTTTTTTGTCTTGGTTTCATGAATCCGGGTGATGACAATATATATGCTTATCTTAGTGAAAGCCACTTCTACTGTAATCTTGATAGTTTCTGTTCTCGGATAATCAGTGTATCACGTCTGTCAGATCTTCATGTCACTCATGGAATTTTGACCTTTTTGGTTTCAAGGTATAAAAGATCCCGAGGTTCAACCTGCTGCAGGTGTTTAGGTCGACAATTGCATAGCATTCCAAGCTGCGATTCTTGTCATAGTAAGTTCATTAACATATTTCTTTCCTGTTCTTGTTGTGTACATGCTGAAGAATATTGGTACAGGCAATTTTTCAGAAGTTTACCTCTGGTAAAACATGCAACTTCTATTAGCTAACAGAAAATGTCATGTCAAATATGAACCTCCCAATATTACACTCATGTCTGTCCCAAAGTGAATGGCTTTCCTGCTCTTTTAGGTGTGCCACAAAAGAGTCCGACATTCTTCTTTCAAGGCTTCTAATTAAAGAACAAATCAATTTGAAAGGGCTACATTCGTTTCAAAGCAAAGAGCCTTAATTATGAGATAACAGTCTTCTACTTCTGGAAATTCTGCATATCAGTTTTACTGAGTAAACTGTGCCCTGGTTGTTTTACTAGGTGCTTGCAAGTGAGTGGTGACGGGCCTTTTGCATCATGTCTCTTTGATGGGGCGATTAATTCCATCCTGGAATGTGAAGCTTCTGGTGAGCGAAACTGCTAGGGTCTGCGGAAGAATTCAACTGAAGCAGCCGATAGGGTTTGCAGTGCTTATTGTTGTAATTAGTGATGTGCAGATGACAACTACATTAAGCTTATCAACCAATTTGATTCTGTACATTGTGGGGCTTGAGGATTTTCTTCTTTGCACTAATCTTCTTTCTCCGTGGCGTGGAGGGTGGGAATTTGTTGTTTAGATTAGATTGTTTGGAGATTGGGTCTCCATTATAGGAAAAAAAAAGGCAACATTAAACTAGAAAAAAGTTTCCTATCACGAATATTGTGTGGGGTTATTTTGAACCTGCTTTTTGGTTTAGAGGATGATTATTGATGACTCATAAATCGTATAGTTATCCTATGATTATTGATGATCAAAAGAACAACAGTCCAGCAAATTATGCCATGTGTGGTTCTACCAGTTTTTATGGTTTGAACTTCCGCTAGTCGTTTTTACACAATCAAGATTCTTACTTTTCCATCTTTAGAAAGGTTAATGCAGCCCGAAGAAAGATATCTGACTCCCTAAATCTACCGCTATATCATTGCGCATTTCGACTTTGACCAGTTACTGAATGTTGGAAACGCAAATTTTGTTATGTAATTTTTGTATTGGTAAGCCTTGTGTTCGTTTAATAGTTTCTCTTTAAGCCATGTTTGATACGTTTAGCTATTTTGCTAGTTGAATTTGGAAGTATGATAACTTTTTCAAAAAGAGCTGTAATCCGGTGAAGTTTGAAATTAATATGAAAAACTGTTTTGGAGGATAAAAGTTCAAATAGTGGCTAAAAACGGTAAGTAAATCTAAAAATTAGTTGAAATCGCCAAACAAGATGCGCATAACAATTTCGAGATATATCTTATATATTGTGTTTATACTAGCAAGCTGGCTCAAGAAGATATGACCAAATAAATCCAACTCCAAGTGCATTTGGAATTTTAGAACTGCAGAACTCTATACGTGCTAATGTACAGTATTATTGTTTGGGTTTGTTCGTCTTGATAATAAGAACGTTAGAGAGGAGAAGATATATTGTGTGAGAAGGTGGACCAATAATCCGGGACCATTTAAAGAGTGTTTAGTCACCATGAGAAAGGCCCAATTGTCTAAGATGGTGATGGTTATAATCAGGATGATCATCAAGAACGGCACGCTCGGCTTGGATCCAACGGCCATCCTTGCTCCTAGCCATTCCTTTATTGTGATCTTGTCTCCAACAAGGAGGAATCTGGTGGTGATCCTTCAGGAAATCACATGCTTTATTCACTAATGCTATGTCCCTTCTACTTGCTAGGTGAAATCTTCTCCCTTTTCCGTGGTACCTGAAATATTATTACAAAAATAATCAATACTCATTCAAAGACTTATAAGACCAAATTCATGTATTCACTCTAGAAAAAAAAAAAAAAGGACCAAATTCATGAACTCCCTAAGCACAATCTCATCCCCATGTGATTATCGATCACCAATGTTTCAATGTCATGTGCACGGCACATGAGTAAACCAGTTACTTACAAGCATCTTTCGATAATAAGAGAATAATATAATAATGATTATTATTTAAACTAAGTTTTGATGATGGTTGGTGTTGTGGTCCATAACAATTAACAAATGCTAAGATGAAAATTAGAATTGTTTTTCTTAAATTTTATAATTTTAAAATGATTAGGCCGAGATCCTCCTCGGATCTTCCAACACATCAATTGATTTAGCACATTTCTTTTTAAACATCTACCACATATTCAAAACAAATAATACAACAACAACAACAATCCAGTAAGTATCCCGCCTAGGGCGGGGTCTGGGGAGGTATAGATGTACGCAGTCTTACCCCTAACTAGTCGCCTAGAAGAGAGACTGTTTCTGAAAGACCCACAAAAACTTTTTTTTTTTTTTTAAAATTCGAAACAAATTGAATAAAAATGATAATTATTTATTTAAAACGTTACAATTATCTATAAATATATTACAAATATGTGAAAATTAATGTATAGAAGAGCAACATTATGTTTAAAACTTAAAGCTAACTTCAAATTGCATTTTCAGCCAACATGTGATTCTACTCAGATTTATTATATTTAACTGCATTCTCCCCTGTCACCGGGATATGATTCTAACAAGAGGATAACATTTGTTTGATTTCTTTGTTGGGAAGGGTGGTGGTTCTGGTTTCAGACAACTATATATGTTCCTTGGGGGCACTTTGATTCTCTGATGATGATTTAGTCATGTCTTCTAGGAGTAGCATGGATATATTAAAATGGATGCTATCAATACAAAATTTTTGGTTTAACTATGAATCTTGCTTGCATCGGATCGGCCCACGAAGGGGTAAAATGCTTCCACAAAGTAGTTTCTCCGTTTATAAGACTCGAGTTCTCAACCCTGCTTAAAGGATGAGGGTGCGAACCACTCACACCAACCACTTATTGGTTATCAATACTAAGCTTGATCCTATCCCTAGTTGATATTGTTAATCATGTATCTTATCTGGACAGGTTCAAATATGTCTTGTTATTATAATAACAAAGGCAATATTTTATAGATCAAGAGATTATTTGATTATTGGTGGGGAGATGTACTGCTGACTTTGTTTGAGATGCCTATGGAGATTTAACTCGAGCATAATTGTTTAAATTAGCTTTACAGATCACCATCATGCTATTGCTAGCTAGTTGCTTTCTGACTTTTCTATTTCTATATATTATTTTTCTTCCGTCCTGATATTCATATTCATGATATTCAGATTCATAATGACCTTTCTCAATCATATTTATTTATATTAGCATTTTTAGGTGAAACATAATGATGCTGATTTGGTTTACATCATTTTGAGAGGAAAAAAAATGAAGATGAGTAACTTTAGGAGGAAATTTCCAATAAGTGAATGTTCGATTGCCAAAAAGTGAATTTCCGGCTTTCTAAGCCTGATTAAGATTTTTGTTCATACTTCTCCGGAGAATCTATTGTCACCTAAGAGCCCCCTGTTTCCCAGGTATGCCATCAGGGTCTCCAAACATTATATTCACCAATGATTTCGATGTCCAAACCTTTAGAGTGGATGACTTAGTAAAACGAATGTCCAAGTCTAATAGGAACCCAGGAACCCGATAACTAACCCTATGGACCTCCCATATATCCTAGGGATATCCCGTGCGATATGATACGAAAAATAACAACTTTTGTCACGAACCCTATGGCAACCCAAAAACATGGATTATTACCTTCACTTTTGGCTTCCTGGGGCCCGATTGAGATTTTTGCCCAAACTTCTCCGGGAGGTTCATTGTCACCCAAGAGGACCCTCGGTGGCCCCGGTATGCTATTCAGATCTCAGGACTTCGCGTTACCCATTATTTAGTATTCGGCCCTTTAAAGTGCATGACCAATAAAATGATCGTCCAAACCTAATAGGGACCCGATCACTGATTTCGGGGGCATTCCATTTCCTCTATGAGTGACCCGTGCGATATGGTGGGAAAATAATAACTTTCATTCTGAGGCCCTCCGGAAACTCCAAATTATGTGGATTATAGCCTTCATTTTCGGCTTCCCGAGACCCGATTGAAAAAGTAGTCCAAACTTCTCTTGAATGTTCACCGTTACCTAAGAGGATCTAAGACGCCCGGCAGACCATCCAGGTCTTCAAACTTCGTATTCACTCATGATTTCGGTAATTAGCCTTTTAAAGTAGGTGACCAGTAAAACGGTCATCCAAGTCTACTAGGGATCCGATAACTGACCCCGGGGACTTCCCCTGCTGTCCCTTAGAGATGTCCCTTGCAATATGATGTGAACTTAACACATTCATTTCGGGGTCCTTCGAAAGCCCAAAGAATATGGATTGTAACCTTCGTTTTCAATCGGCTTTCGGAAGCCAAGCTGAGACTTTTGCCCAAATATTCAACCCTTCCATTTTCGTGGCCTATATACTGGTGGGAATACCTTTTAATGTAATCAACTATGGAAGCCAGTGGAAATTTTAGTACAGTTTCTGAATACCAACTAGCTAAATACCAACTATTCAACTTAGGTAAATACCAAATTAAAGCATAAGTAGTTAAGTACTATGCAGTTCATGCATGCCTACATGGGGAAATGGTAATGCAAAAACTATAACAAAGAAAGGGTAATTGAAAGTGGTAGAATAATATACTCACCCATCAAGTAAATGCAAGTGAGCCTCCAAATTATGGGCGCAAACTGGATCATTTGTATCCTTGAGAAACGGAGAATTCTTGTGGTCCAAAGCAAGCTCCACACCCACATGGTAATAACTCCAAGGCAACCCCTTGGCCATTTTCATCAACTTGCCTGGTAAATTCTCGTTAAACACCAAACCAGGTGCCTTGGGTACCATGTCATGCACATTCACGATCCTAAGCACCTTCACCCCTAGCCATTCCAACCTTTCCTTGAACTCCAAGTTCCCTACTCGTGGGCCCGAAAACGACAACACGGATATGGGCCTACCCCGATCATTTTGACCCACATGGAGGCCCGTTTCGGCTATATCGTAAGCGCTCAATATGGCTAGTGCACCACCTAAACTATGGCCCGTTATGGTTATACTAACCTCTTCATCCTGATACAACTCCATAAGACGCTTCACCTCAATAAGGATTTGCTCCCTGGCTGAGAATTTACAATATCGACATTCAGTGTCCTTGTCAGTGTAGAGGTGCAGAAACCCGGACTCGACCTTGACAGACGGGTCAGGACACGGGATCTTCTCCTCGGACACGGGCGCGAGGAAGTCCATTAAGTCATGGACCCATTCGAGCCGGGTCACTGTCCCCCTCCAAGAGATAATGACGTCCCTACGGCCCAATTGCTTGGACATCTCATCGTTGGACACGGCCACATACCCAATCCAATTAGCGTTCTTGGACCATACCTTGGGCCACCTAGAGTTTCTAAAGAAATTAGGAAGGTTAATGTTGGATGTGGCGTACAAGTACTTGGTGACATCATAACCATGGGCCTCCATTTCTAGGCCTTTGAAGAACATGTTGCGAGGGTACCTACAGCTCCCACAGTACTTTGAGAATGGATCAAAGTCAAAGGCATCATAACAGGCCTGAGCCATTTCTCCATAACGGATGAGCTCAGCTCTCATGAGAGAATCCATTGGGTCAAGTAGTCCAACCCAATCATCCTCTCCATGAATATCTCTCCAACAATTTGCTACCTTTTTCTCTTCATCTTCCTTCACTATTGGCACCAATCCCTCCTCTCCTCTCTCTCCTAAGAGATTCGATGACAATGGATCGGATATGGATCTCGAAAAGACCTCTGCAATAGTCCATTTTCTTTCAGACAAAGTACCAATCTCCAACCATCTGGAAGGGTATTTGTGGGAACGAGACGATGTCAAAAAGGAGTTTTCTAGTTTAAAGGAAACGTTATGGGATGTAAGAGCATGCATACTAGGAAGAGAAATGGCCATTTGAAAAATCTTCAAGGACTTGTCACAGGAAGGTGGTGTAGGTAGGGATATAAGAGAGAATTTAAGATGGGGAGGAGCAAATGAATTAAAATATGGGCTTGCTTTGCTGGCATGATTTCGATATGTACTCAGTAATGTGATCGATATGCTGATCATTTAGTAATCGAGTAAGCCAACATTCGTATCCAAACATGATTCATGTGGGAACTCACATAAATTTAAGTGCCTAATGGTATTTATTTATTAATTTTTTTTCCATTTCTCTTTTTTACTTGCGTAGTTCACTAGTTTTTTCTTAACGAGTTTTTTGTCTTTTAGTATCTAGGAAAGGCCAAGTCAAGTCAAGGCTTTCTAGTTGGAATAGTGTATTGGGCGTATGAGTTGGCTAAATGGCAAACACGTACTAATATTATTTAACAGATGGGTTTTATGTTTTCCTCTATTTATTTAATTTCTTTGATCTTCTGACCAAGATATGCGGAAACATCAAACATGTAGTATAGTAATACTATTGTCAATTCACACCAAAAAAATAAAAATAGAAGTATTATCAATTTTTAGTAAAGGGGTTCGGACAAATTTCGGATATATAGTAGACAATTAATGAGTTTTTTTTTAGCATGGTATAGTTGCTCTTGGTATAGCATATGCAACTCATAATATTTTCATAAAGTCAATCTGTAACTAAATCAACGTAGTGATAACAGCGAACAAAAATCAACGATAGCAAAGTACACAATAGAAATGGTGTGAACTCTAATTACATTTCTACTACCTTTTTATGTGTGTGTAGTCCTACCTTGAACAAAGAAAGTCATGTATAGTAACATTAATAAGCTAAAAGTCTAACTTCTCAAAGTACAAGTTTTTTTTTTATTTTATTTTCAGTCTTCAAAACACCACTTTGACATTTAATTTTATCACAAGTCTTTTGGTTGCAAGCAAGGCGTGTGGGGCTTGGATGGAGCAAGGAGAAAAAAATTAAGTAATCAGGTAAATACTTTGACATTCTTCGGTTAATTGTATCACCATTAAAAATATTTTTTCTGTCTTAAAAAACAAGATTAGTATTTACAGATCAATACAATTAACTGAAGGATATCAAGCCTCTTTTGTGCAATCCCTATTATATATAAATCAGAACTACCAAAAATCTGAAATATTGTAACATGAGCTTTTCTTGCAGTAACTAAATTGGTTTACATCCTAGATTCCTAGGTCCCTTTTTAAATTTTCTCCAAATAAGATGGACTCTTGTTCATCAATTATCTCTTCCCAAAATTGGCCATTAGATGTGACATGTATGTAATTAATATGGTTTGTAAAAGCATATACAGGGAGACTTACAACATCTGTATTGCAACATCATAAAAACTTCTCTGGCACAGAAATGTTTATATAAGGTGAATAGTTATTTGACAGAAACTAATTATTCTGGTCATTCATTATTTCTTGATTAGGTTCTTGCATGCACAGAGGTAGGAACTGGGAAGTAGAAATAAAATCAGCTCAAGAGAGGCAGACTCATACCTGTGGAAGGAAGAAATCAACAAATTCCTTTTGACCAGAGTCCAGAGGATAAAACCTGGTACAAAGCTTAACCAGATGACAACTCTCAGCACGAATTCCTGATAGTACAAGGTTGGAATCCTGTTGCAACAGAACATCAAAGTGAAGCAAATGCAACATTTTATGAGGAAACAGGAGGGTGAAATGAAAATGAAAAGTAAGATGGTAAAACTGATGCTTACAGCAGGCGCCCAATGAACTCCAGCACGATGTGAACCAAGGATTTCCACCTCCTTGACTAATCCATTCAACAGTGCACTTGAAAAAAGAATTATCCAGCCACGCCAGTAGCTCCATCAATAACCTGTAGCAAGTGATGGAAAGAGCTCCATAACGCTGACAAGTATATTGGAAACGTTATAGCCCTTGCAGCATCACAAACCAATGCATTCATACGTGTAACATAAGCTGGGATATACAATGGCCCACCTTCGAGTCTGCCTTTATCTACACAACCACATGAACAGAAAATAGCAAGAATCAGTTAAGCTGTCACCAATACCAGCCACCTGGGCCTATATAAAAGAACATGTCATACCAATGTTCCAAGCCGTGAGTTCACATTGATGAGACCAACTCTGAATCCACTTGTAACTGTGCAACTGCGGCAAGCTCAGCCACGGGCCACGGCAATCTAACTGCATTCTTGAAGTCTCTCATTGACTTCTTCAGCCACTGATTCGCAATAAGAATTGGAAATTATCTCTCCTTCAATTAAAAAAAGTCCAGGATCATCATTCATCAGAGACTACAGCTTGAGCTTGTCTCTCAACAAGATATAAATCTACACTAATAGTGTTCGCAAGATCAATTAGTAAACATGCCCTAGCCTCTTGAGTGATAATTGTTCCTGTTTCAGAATCATTATCAAATTATTATTTTTATAATTAAGAATCATTATCAAATTTAACTAATCACAGCATTTTACTGACAATAACAGAATACTCCACAGCAGGGCAATACCTGGGCAACCTTTAAACCCAAACCTGCTAAGTGCTAATCAAACATGACACAAATTTGGAAACTTCATGAAAGCTATAGCTCTATTCAAAGAAACAAGGTGCAAAATGCAAATCATTGTGAAACCAAGTAACACATACAACAGACTACTACAAATAAATCACAAAAATTAGCCCCACCATGTCAAAAGTAAGCAGCATGTATCAAATTTCAAAAATTCAATAGTCATAGTAGCACTCCACTTCTGATTCCCAAAAGTATCATCAAAAACCCACCATACAGGTCATACACACAAAATGAATAAAAAAACATCGAACAAAACCCCTTAAACAACGATTGAAAATAGACTCCAAAGTCCAAACTGACCATCACATAACACAGTCAAATTGAGATATAATGAAAAGGTAACCGTGAAAATAAAAACAAATCCACCACAATAACTATCCAATAGAAAGAGTAACAAAGACTGAAAATCCAAACACAAGAATCCAATGGACTATAAATTAGAGAGTACATACTTAATTAACCACAGCTTGAAATTCCATTTAGATGAGCAAAAACACACAATGCATGCAAAAATGAAAACCCTTCAATCAATAACCAAACCAACAGGCCCCATAAATCCAAATTGAAAACAAAATAGAAGACCCAGAAACAATTATTTTGTTTACTTACATAGGGGAGTAAGCAGTTTTCATATTTTCCTGCAACCTGGACATCATCTCATCCTTCTTCTTGTCGATCAGCCCCAACATCCAATTTTCCAGCACCTTGTTCACCAGCAGCTCAGTGACCTGTGCCACTTCCCAGTTTGAGATCCTGCACTACCCCCTGGTTCTGCTCATACCCTGGTTGAATATCAACCCTACTTTCATCATCCTCAACCCCATAGCAGGATATCATCGGCTCCTCCTCAACACCATCACTAATCAGCAACACCCCTCTCCTTTGCCCCCACCTGTGGCGGCTTGTAGATGAAGTCCACCTCCACCTTCCCAACCTCTGTAAACAAGCACTGCCATACATAAACCCGGCACACTTCACTGTGACAGCTGGTGTTTCAATAACATAGTGCTGGGAAGCAGAAGCAGCATTACTGCAATTAAACAAGACAACCTCATAGTCAACTGTAGCAGATTATTCCACAGGTGTGTCATTGTTTATTTTATGACAGACAGTCTGCTCTTTCATGATCTAGGACTGCCATGTTCCTGAGTATAGTCACAAACGTAGCATCAGATAAAAGCCACTAAAAAAAAATAAGCAAGGATATGCTAATATAAACACACCATCACTCAGGTCATAGCAACAATGGACTTCAGGCTGCTGAACACTTTACAAGTCATATGCTGATGGTTTATATTCCAAATCCCTATTCACTATAAATTTTAATTCACTCCCCTCCCCTCATTAGTTCTAGTAGTTTACATTCCAATTCACAGACCCCCAAAGCTTAACCTAATAATCTATCAGATTAAAATGAACAGAAATCAACATCTTAGGAAATAAACTACCACCAATTTCCCCAACTATGCTATAAAACTCCTCGAGATATAGAACGAATTGTGCTTTCCTAGATTCTACTTAACTTTTTGTCTCTTTGGTAACACCATCTAGTGGCAAGTATCTCTAATTTCAAAGTCCAGAAATCAAATCACATCCTATCAACATTCATAAAGGTCCTCAAATTCAATCTACACCTCCTAATTACTTCAAATACAATTGTTTTTTTGAGGGGAACATTTACAAATAATACCTTTGTAATTTGAAATTTATGTGATCGTCAATTTCTCCAATCCAAATGGCCCAAATAGAAAATTAAAAAATATTAGAAAGTACTCCGGGAACAAGCTGAAGAACTAATAATGTAATGAAGCGCCACAAAATAGTAAGCTACAGTCATGTGAAGTGCCACATAATAATCACAGCATATTTGAGCAACACGAGGAGACAGCACAAACCCTTCCAGTGGCAGGATTTCTACTGGGAGTTGTTATGGCTTGTTGTACACGGAGACAGCATCATAAGATACAGGAGCAAGCTAAAAAGTAACAACCACTAACTGAAAATAAGAGAGCACAGCATGAGAAGTATCAATATGAGAAGTATCAGAAGTACTACAAGAATATGGAAATTATGAGAGCAAAAGAACAATCAAAGTACAAACACATATTATGCAAACTTACAACTGGATCCGGGCATCATTCTACTTGCACATAACCCATGGGACTCCAGTGCCTAGCCCCAGAGACATTTTGGCTACCCACTCTGGGTACCCTTTTCAGGAACACCGATTTCATACTCCATGGGCTCGAATTCATTTTCAATCTGCCCAGGACAATCACAAATCCGCCAAAGCTTAAAATTGATTCATATAGTTTCATATTGGCTTTTTTGTCGAAAACTACCTTCACTTAATAACTTTTTGTGGGGAACTACCTTATAAACTTGTTTTTGTCGACAACTACCTTACTTTACGAAAAGTTTGTTAAAGACTACCAACTGACAGAATAATTACTAACTGGATTAACTTGGGCTACTGTTTGATATGATCGGACGATTTTGCCCCTTCATTTCGTGTGCCTCTCACGTGCTTTATTATTTCCTTTATGACTTATCTTCTTTTTTTCTTTTTCTTTTTTTTGTTCTTCGACTTATCTTCTTCTTTATCCTTCCCATCTGTATTCTCTCTCCATATGCATCAACTGCTTCCTCCAACCATCGACTTCACTCTCTTTCCTCGTCGACTCTGTATCCTCGACCTGAATCACAACTATTTACAGAGAGGATGAAGCCGAGGAGCACCCGTTACAAGCTCATGAGTCGAGATACCTTCGGCTGCCATTTCGATCTGAAATCCCTCATATATCTCCAAGCAAAGCCCCACTTCAATCGACATCTTGACCCATTTTCTAAAAGGTCTTTAATTGATATATCACAGTTTCTGGGCATCTGGGTATCTCATAATTACCACTATGGATGCAATTTTGAGCTCTTCAGTTGCTTCTGGGATCGAACTATCTCCCCTGCCCTTTTTTAGCATCTAGTCATATTGGATATTTTGGTTGTTCGTACTCTTTGATTTGAATTGATCACGATGTTGATCATCATATTTGTTGGTGCATTTGATGGGCTTATAAGACCACCCATTTAATCTTTACTGATGTTGTTTTTTTATTTGAGTGAAATTTGTTCAACTTGGATTGATTTTGTGTTTTCCATCAATAACGAAGGTCATGTGTTCATGTACTGATCACACCTTCGTGTACTGATTACAAGTGCGAGAATGCTGGATATTCATGCTAACAAAAGTCAGATTTGTTCAACACCAGAGGCAAATTCAAATCAATTACATGGAAAACCTCAATTGCAAAAAAAACACAACCAATTTGGGTGTCTCAAGAACCCTATAATTTGGGAAACAAAAAATTAAGGGTGTTTGGAAAATTATATTACCTTGATGAGGGAATCACAACAATAGTGACCACCACAAACCAATTTCTAGCAACAAAGCACAAAGAAAGGGAGCAGAGAGGAGAGAGAAATACAGCAACACGAAAGGAAAAAGGGAGATGGAAACAAGGGAAAAAAAGGGGTGAGGGATTGAGAGGGAATGAAGTCAGTATAGAAAAAAAGGGAAATGAAACTAAGTTAAGTCAAAATGGGGTAAGTGAGGGGCATACAAGTCATTTACAAGTAAAGTTAACACTGTTAGTGTTAAATCTGTTAATTGGTGGTCTTCAACAAACTTTTTAATGAAGTAAGGTAGTTGTTGACAAAAACAAAATTATAAGGTAGTTTTCCACAAAAAGCCAATAAATGAAGGTAGTTTTCAACAAAAAAATCTTTCATATTTGGCATCCAAAATCAAATGAAATGGATGTGGAATATAATGGCCTTACATATATGTGAGATAAAATACTATACCCCCATGAGATTCAAACAACTCTTCTGCTCACATCAACAACCTTGGATGTGAATCATTCCATAGCCACCTTGAAACTACCAGCTGTAAAATTAAAGTTTTGAAAAGGGAAAGATACAAAAAAAACATAATTAATGAAGAATAATACCACAAGAAGCTAAATGTCTTTGAGAACTTGGTAACCACCATATTAAAAAAGGGACAGGGACTAACTAACCTTGAAGGCCCACTATCTGTTTTGAAAGCGGATGCCTGGAATGAACCTCAGCCAACAACAAAACCCTTGAAAGGAGAGGGTAAAAAGAGCCAAAAACAATAAGTAATAGTGACATCTAAAGATCCAAAATATATTGTTTGACTATATTCCACCTTTTGGAGGAAATAGTTCATCATTTAAAAGAGAGAGAAGGAATGAGCAATTACCGTAAGTTCCATTCAGCACAAACATAAGGTCCAACCCTCATTTGAACATCAAGAGTAGCTTCTGAACCATTAACGGATTTCATTAGGTCACACCAACCCAAAACCAGATCGGATTGCATGTGTAAGAAATGATTACTTGGCCAGTCTCAGGAACGGAGCAGGCTCAGGATCATATCCATTCCAGAAACCAAAAACCTGAATTAAATTGAATCCTTCTTCTTTGGCCACATCTGGAAAAAAGACAACAATTCAGATAAAATAAACACCACAATAAAGAAACACAAAAGCAACAAACTGAGTCAAACGGAAATTAATAACAAACATGAAGCACGTGGCAATAATTATTTACTACTTCAGGGCCTAGGGGTAATGAATAGACCCATAAAGAGGAATCCGTCTTTGCCCATTAATGGTGATTTCCTTGAAGTCATATGCATAAACAAGTTACAAACTGAGGAGTCGAAGAACAGCAGAGTTTCCATTCACATAGTGATGGAAAGCATTAGCAGCATTACTATGATCAAAAAACACAAGCTCACAGTGCAACTTAGCAGCATATACAGGTTTGTCTTTGCTCATTTTGCATGACACGATAAATAAGCAATAAGTGGCTGACTACTATGTTCCTAAGAATTGTGACAAATGCTGCATCAGTTAAAAGCGGAAACGGATATGCTAAAATAATCACACCTTTGCTCAGGTCATAGCATCATAGCAACAACGGACTTCAGGCTGAACCACTTTACTTGTGTTGAAGTTTGAGATAACAGAAAAGCACCATGACACACAGGGACAGTGTAGCATAGAATCACATGGTAACATAACAAAATGCAAGTGACTACTAACTGCAACGGAACAACAAGGAATCAAATAAAAGAAAAGGGGAAATTAAAAAGTACCATCTTCACCTATGAAGAGAACTCTAATATGAAAATACCCATAACACACAGTTGCAAGATAACAAGAAACAGTACACTAAGCGGGAAAATGAGGGAGCACAAGGCACAACATGAGAAGTATCATAGTTACTAAAAGAACATGACAATTTATGACATCAAAAGATTAATGAGAAAACAAAGCAAAGTATGTCTCTTACAATTGGGTGTCTCTTACAATTGGGTCCAGGCATCATCCTGCTTGCACATAACCCATGAAATTCCTTATTCCAGAGCTAGCCCCGGACCCATTTGAGTTGCCAATTCTGTGCATGCTTTACCAGGAGCATCAATTTCATACTCCATTGGCCTATAATAATTTTCAATCTGCCACGACAAGACAACCACAAATCAGTGAAAGCTCAAAATTGATTCATTTAGTTAGGCATCCTATATCAAATAAAATGGATATGAACAAATATACCTGAGATAGAATAATCGAACCCCCTTGAGATTCAAACAACTTTTCTACTCTCTTATGTCAACAATCTTGTATTTTGAAACCCTAATTTTGGCATTATGTCAGCATTTCAAAATTAAGGCCAAAATTAGGGTTTCAAAATAACAAATACCTGGATAATTGCTGATACTTCGAAATTAGTGTTTCTGAAGAATTGTGGCCGATTGACGAGAATAAGGTTTTCGAAGAGGATTCAAAGGTGAGTATCAATCAGACATCTCAGAGACAATCGTGGTCGTGGTTGCGCCATAAAGTTAGAACTTCTTCATATGATTGGATAAACAAAACAAAAAAAAAAAAACGATTCAAACAATCAAACAGCCTAATTGAAATTAGGGCAAAAGGAAAATTGAATTAGGAGAGAGAAATAATAGTGAGAATACCTGGTGTGGGGTGTGAGGAGGGAGAACGGAAACGGAATTGAAATCGCCGGCTTCGTTAATCTTCGACTTCATCTCATCTAGTCATCTGTACTGCAATTGAAATTGCTCTCGAATTTGAGGGGAGAGAAAATGAAAGAATGAGAGAATGAGAAACGATTTGATTGGATTGAGCCAATAGTGGAAGTGAATAGTATTTATGGTATGTCGAATGGCGGTGAAGGCAGGGACGCGGGGTTTCTTGACGGCTATATTGCTAGTACGGTAAAGGCGGTGCCGTAACTTCACGCGGAAAGGAAAAAAAAAAAAAAAAAAAAAGAAAAAAGAAGGAAAGTCCACGCGGTAATTAATTTGGGCCTTTGGACTGATCTATGACTTGATCTGTTGCAATTTGACTATCGGGTCCAGCCCACGATTCCTATCCCATCGTTTTTATTTTCTAATGTTTTTTCCTTTCCTTTTAAGTACTCCTAGAGACCTCGTCTCCTAGTTATGAAGCCAATGTACTCGTATAACATTTGTTATACATATACTATATTCTAAACTATTATTGTTTCCATAATTATACTGTAAACTATTATTTTACTAGGTTAAGAAAGTTTTTATAAACTAAATATAATATAATCCAACACTTTCAGTTCAATATATAAAGTAATCTTTATTGGTATACATATTAAATACATAAATACACCCAAAATTTTAAATTCTATCCATTTTCAAGCAAGCTAATGGACATTGGGCTCGCTTTTGAATATTTGCTAGTTTTTTATTCTTAATTAAATGAGTGCATGGGTAATAATAATAATAATAATAATAATAATAATAATAATAATAATAATAATAATAATAATACACGCGACACATAATTTAATATACGGTACCAATTAACCGTGTCGTATTCTACAAAATAATTCGTGATGGTAGCTCCCAAAGAGGCTTAAACACATAACCTGATATACAAGTTGTAACTTGTTTACTAGTGAGCAATCACATCTTGAGTTTGTTCATCGGTATTTGAGTGTATGAATTGATGATAAATTACTGAACATCTCATTGCTATTTTTATGTTTTCATGTATAACATAAAATGACTTGCTAATTGTATGTTTAGTTTTGGTGATAACTTTGTCCTTTTGAAAAAGATAGGACCACACAAAATTAATTAGGCGGAGTCTACTTTCAATATCTCTCTATTAAAAAAAAATGATAACTATGTTTTTAGACACCCATGATTCCAAGTACGGTAAATAAGTGATACTTTTGGTCGAAAAAGTGTCTTTTTTTTACCTTTCAAAGATAAATATTGCGAGAATTAAGCTTTTTCACTTAGGACGTATTAATTCGTCTTATTTTTCCCATGTTTGACCGAAAATAAGGGGACCAAACCAAGTAATAAGAAGAGGAAAGAAATACTGCACTCCGTAGTAGATTAAAACAGAAAAATAAATACACGTTTAAGTCAAAAAGAAACATGAAAACGCGTTTGAGTCAAAAAAGAAAGAAACAACGCATTTAGATAGATAAAACGGGTGTCAGTCAAATAGTCAAAGAAGAAACGCGTTGAAACACAGAAAACGCGTCAAACAGACAACAACGCGTTGATACGACGTCGTTTATGCATAAGCCGACATTAAAAAATGGTACTATATAAATAGTTCTGCGATCATCCGTTCATTATTCACATTCAAAAATCCCGCAAAAACATTCATTCTCTCCCTAAAGTCCCACCATCCCAGAAGCCAAGGAAGGTTGCCAGTGAAAATGTAAGTCTTTACTCTCTCTGTCTTCCTCTCTCTATATTTTTCTTAATGTTTTCAGAATTATCAATGTCCATGACCCAAATTAAGTTCTTTCGTCTTTAATTCTTGATTAATTGAATTTTCTTTGAACATCGTTGCCCAATGAAATTAACTTGTGTGTTTGATTGGATTAGGGATTGTGAAATTATTTGAAGATGAATTATTTTTGGGACTGTAAAAAATTTATCAGAGTATTTCTAGGGTTTGATTATTATGAAATAAACATGGCTGGTTTGATAGTTTGTTGCTATGTGAATTTATTGGGTGCATAATCTATGTACTAACAATCACAGTGATGATAACTATTTTGATTGGTAATGCTTTTATAATCTGGAAGTTTTTTTTTTTTCTTTTACCGCGTGAAATATACGGCACCGACCTCTACAACTATTTACCGACAAAGATCATGCTAGAAGGCAGAAAAAAGAGCCGTTGAGATCCCCGCCCATTCCACGGTGAGTTCACTGTTCACCGCCATTCCTTCCACACACACTATTACAATTCGCCCGATTTCACTCTGAAAACTGAAATCTTCCAAACTTTCTCTCTCCTCCAGGACCTCCCCTTCGTCCATCGGTCATAGTTCTCCGACATAGCCAACCCACAAACCCTAATTTCGAAATATTAACGTTTGTCAATGCCTTTACTATTTCGAAACCCTAATTTTGGTCGTAATTTTGATATGTCAACTTGTGTCCGTGGCTTCTGTCATTTCGAAACCCTAATTTTGGCAATCCCTCTGTTCAGTGACCTAATTTCATCCCGGTTGGAGGGCAATGACAATGACAATGGTAATTAGTACTTTTCCATTTTCTCTTCTCCAATTCCTCGTTGTTGCACTATAGTTTGTTAGTAGTGATTTTCTTTTTCATTACTGTAATCTTAAATCAACTTCATCAACATCAACATTACACCAGTGCCTCCAAAGAGGCTCCCGTCTAGGCAGGGTAAAGGGGGGTCGGTTGTACGCAGCCTTACCCTGTGAGAGTCTCACAGAGAGGCTGTTTTCGTTTGACCCGAGATCCGAAGTGCGACGACTATCGGCAACTTCACAATAAATAAGAAGTGCGGACAGTTTTATGAGCCATTTTGCTTTAGTCCATTATATTCCGAAGCCAAAAAGTAGATAAGCTTTTGGCTCCACTGGAAATTGTGGACATTAATCTTAAATCAACTCAATTATAATATATTGATGGGTTTTTTTTCTTGTTCTTGTAGGTACATTTTTGCAATTTTCTGTTGTCAAAACGAAACCCTATTTACATAAACGGACCAACTGTCTGAGAATAGCATAGAATTAAAGAAAGAAAAAGCCTCATTTTGTTGGTTTTTGGACGAAAGTTCAGTGTGAAGCCAATAGCATGTGACTTGTGAAGCACCTCAAGTTCATTGTTGCTATGACATGAGTGAAGGTGTGTGATTATATTACCATATCCTTGCTTGTCAAATTTAATGTGCTTTTATCTGATGCTTCGTTTGTCATTCTTTCAGGAACATGGTAGTCACCCGCTCCTTGTCCGCTTTGGGTAATTGATCATATCCTTTTCTCCTTTGTACCCGAGATATTTCCTCCAAATAATGTTTTGCTTTTTAAACTCTCCTAGTTATTGACTGATTGTTGTATTTGGCTCTTTTTCACTGTAGGGGTTTTGTGGTTGGATTATGTACATTCCAGGCATCAGTGTTTATAGAAAGTGGGCCTTTCAAGGTTACTCCATATCCCTTTCTAATTATGTGGATTTCCGAGTTCTTAAATATATATAACTTCTTGTGGCATTGAGATGGTTAATTAATTTTCATTATATTTCTTTTCTCCTTTTCCTTTTCGAAATTGCAGTTTTATTTCTGGTTCTCTCAATGCCTCTATGGAACGATCCACATACAAGTTTATTGACATGATGTGAGAGAAGATTTTGTTTGATTCTCAAGGGTGTTCAATTATTCTGTCTCAGGTATATGTATACCCAAAATGGTTCATATCCATTTCATTTGATTTGCGATGCCTAGTTATATGAATCAATTTTGAGCTTTTGCTGATTTGTGGTTGTCTTACTGGCAGATTAAAAAGTGAATATAGGCCAACGGAGTATGAAATTGGTGCTCTTGGTAAAGCATGCACAGTTTGGGCAGCTCAAATAGTTCTGGGGCTAGGCACTAATGAGGAAATAGGAATCCCATGGGTCATGTGCAGGCAGGATGATGCCCGACCCAATTGTAAGAGACATTTCCCTTTTGATTATTCTTTTGCTGTCATAAATTGTCATATTCTTGTAATAACAATGATACTTCGCATGTTCTGCTCCCTCATTCCCTCTTAGTGGTGCTGAATGCATTGGTTCGTGGTGCTGCATGGGATGTGACAGTTCCAATAAAGTTGTCGGCATAATGGAGCTCTTTTCAGCAGTTGCTACAGTCTATTGATGAAGCTAGCTGTGACTGGATATTTCTTTTTTCAAGTGCACTGTTCAATGGATTAGTGAAGGAGGTGGAAATCCTTGGTTTGCTTTACGTTGTAGTTCATTGGACGCCTACTGTGAGGATCAATTTTCCCATCTCACTCTTGATTTCCATTTCACATCTTGTTTCTTTGCAAACTGCTGCATATGCTTTACTTTGATGTTCTGTTGCAACATATGTTTCCTACCTTGTGTTATCAGGAATCTGTGTGGAGACTGGAGAGTTGTCTTCTTCTTATGCTTTGTACCAACTTCTTGCCTCTGCTCAAAAGGAATTCGTTGATTCTTTCCTTACACAGGTATGAAGCTTTGTCTCTTGAGATGATTGTTTTACTTCTTATTTTGTACCGCCCTGCATACAAGTGCCAGATCAAAAAAGTAATGAATGACCTAAAAATAATTATGGTTCGATATACTAGCCGAGGTCAAGAGGATGAAAGGAGAGTGATATTAGTTGCTCCATGTGGTAAATTCTTATGTTTGACTTTATCATCTGTTGCAGATAACTTATGACTACACAAATGCCTCAGCCTGTGCAGTACTTTCAGGTACCTTCCAGCCCTCTTACTTTTTTGTTACAAATCCCAAACTTTGCAAACCTTTTTTCTAATTCCTTGGAATCTAATTGTCTTTAAGCTCTCAGTTTAGTTCAGATATTCGGTAGGTATTACTTTGGTTAGCTTTTTCATTCACCCCTCAACAGTTGAGGTGTTGGATGCAGCTGTAGAGGATCTGATTGAACATGACAGATGGTGTTCGTACCCTTTAGTTATTACATTCAGTAACAGGGATTTTTGTTTTTCATGTTTTTGTTTGAGTTCGGTCTGTTGATTTGTTGGAAGATGGATGGGGTTGGCTATTTGTTTGAGGGTGTTTGATTCCCACTGATACTAATTATACTAATAACTAATACTAGTTTTCTTTTTTTTTACTACTGCTACTATATTTAGTATCAAAGTGGAGGATATCTTGTGCTCTGCTGCTGTTTGAACAGCTTCCTTAATACAAATTTTCTTTTATCTGTTTGAATATTTAGTATCTAAGCCCATATCTGATTTCAGGCTTTTTCTCTATGAATTTTGCCATTTGAGCAGCATCATTTGAATTTATGTTTTGTGAGTAGTACTCTAGTATCCAATATGACAAGGTATTGTAAATAAAAGAAATGGATACATAGTGAAGTAAAGTGCATTACTCCACATGTAATGCTACGGGTAGTATAAAAGGCTTTTTCTTCTGAAATAACAATTGTTGTATCGGCAATACTACCTCCCGCTAAAGTTTAGCCATTGCTGACTTGCTGCTGTTGCCACCTTTTGTCTTAATTCGTATATTTCTATGCTACAAGTTGAGAGCATAACTTCCCTAGTTCCCTACTCAAGAGTCGGGACATGACTATGCTTAATTTCGATCATTTGGTTATGTTGCTATATATAGTGTAGATTGAGCTTTATATTTGGGAGTAACTATCAAAATAACTACTCCATCAAAGAAGAGGATACTATGGGAACTGCTAGATATAATACAGTCCTGGGTTGTGCTTTGCAAATCAAATAAGTGGCTTGTGATTCTGTGAATTGATTTTATGATTTGGCATGTTAAATTTGGGTTAAGTCCATCAATGTTAGCTTAGGGGGCATATTGGGAGGTATTATTTGGAGTTACTTTGCTTTCATTCAAGGTTCAGATTTGACTGTATTGACCCCAAGAACATATAAACCTGTAACATGTATGTTTTACTGCTTTTTATTATTTGCTGCTGCAGAAAGGTGGATACCATGGACTCAAGAGGGCCGAAAGTTGTTGCTTAGTATTGCTAAAAAATACTCCATACACTTTTGTAAGTTGCTCTGATGGTTTCAGATTTACACATCTGAACTCTTCAGTTCCTTTGCCTACATCTGTTGATGAATAACGAAATCCGGGTCTTCGTGTATGGACTAGAATGTGTTATTTCTAAAAGTTGATCCGTTTCACAACCCACCATGAACTATTTTTCCTCTCAGGGCAGTGTAGTTTTTCAAGAAACCTGGTGTCAATACATAAATGATCTATTTTATTTTTCTATATTGATAGATCTCTAATAAAATGGACAGTGGACACCTTCTACCCCAATCCAAATGATAAAAATCCCCCCATTCATATCTCGCGTTTCAGAAATAAGATGTTATCTTACCTCCAAAAAAAGAAAAAGAACAAGTTATGTTGCTCGGGTTGTTGGCCTTGGAAGTAGATCCAGATAAATGAACAAGTAACGTTGTAAAACCAGTTGTTTCCTTTCTTTCTTGTCCCCTTGCCTCCATATATCTTTGTTATGCCATAATTGTTTCTGTTCAAATCTCCTCCTATGTATTTCACTTTTATTTTCTGTGTATAATTAGAGGACGTTAGAACCATATATGACATATGAGCCAGAAAACGCTCAAATCACATTTGGAGGACATCATAGAGGCTAAATGGAAGATTTGGAAACAGAGATCTAAGGAGTGACCTACTATATGGCTATACTATGGATGAACTTGTGAAAGTAACATACGTTTCTGGTAACCTTCTTTATTCTAAACTATATTTAGTCATAACTGACCAGGGACTTTCCAATACTCTCTCTTTAATGTAAGTGATTATTGTGTAAATGGATCAAGTAGAAAATTAGAACCCGTTTAATCAAGCGAGTTAAGCAAGTCATTCTATTTGCTTTCTTTCTAGGTTGAGAATCTCAATGCATATAGTTTTTTTTTGTATCATCTTCTGTTCATGTTGTGCTCTCAAGTTAGTTTGTTCCTTAGATGACTTCAGTGTTCTTGTACTTCCAGATACATTGAATGATTGTCCTGAGCATAGTCAATCAGTGGAATGAATCGGAACCATACCTTCTTCATCTAAATAATTTATTGAAAGCTTTTCGCTGAAATCTGTGAGACTATGTTATTTCCAATGTCGCATCCGAACCCCCCCCCCCCCTCCCCTTTTCTGGCCAGAATGAGGTTTATGCACATGAAGAAAAATGCAAGACATGGATGGTGTTTAGATGAAATTCAGAATCCACGTATGTTCTTGATATTGTGATTTCTGTTTTGGTGCATGATGTTAGTTTCAGTGAGTGAGTTTTCAGTTGTTCTTTAATTCCCTGTAGGTAGCAGCTCATGGCAATATAAAATGATTTTGGAGCATCATTTCCTGCATGAACAGTGAAAGCACTTATAGTGGCCAAGATGATGATGGTTATGCTCACCGTGATGTTGAGGGACCAGATATTGTGGTCTTCAGACTTGCCAGGTTTGTCTAACCCTGTCCTTTTTCTCTCTCCTATCTTGGTTCTCCTGTATCTATTAGGGTTGCAGATTAGAGGGGAAAGTATCCTGTCTATTCAATCGTTGTTTATGTTGCCAGTTAAGATCTGAAGCCATTTATTATCTCTTCTCCTCACGTTTCTTACCTTGAAAGTGGTTAAATTATAATTCGTATTACTAGTCCAATTGTTGTCGACTCTTCTATTCACCCTGGTCAATGGTCACAGAGGGCTTAACCCCCGTGTTGGAGTTGGCTACAGTCAAACGCTATGTCCAATTGAAACACAATAGGTTTGAAATAAAACTTTTGAAAACGCAGTAATATAAGAGCCACGGTCTAGTTCCCCACGCTCTTGTCTTTTTGCTTACTAGTTAGAATAATAGGTATGAATTCAAGCACATGTCTTCTCTTGTTCTGTAAGAATAAGGATTCAATTCACTCTTGTTTGAGGGAGAAACTTCTTCGTAGAGTTCGCGGCGCAAATGGTTTGGACTTGAGTTGGCTGAAAAAGACATATTTGTACTTAATATGACCCTAAATAAGCACTAATACTTGTTCATCTTGACAGACAAGTCAACAAAGAAGTTCAATACTTCAAAAATCAATATGCATGATTGCAAACCAAGTTGATGTGAAGTTGCCGAAAGAAACACTTTGGGATCACATACACGGGCCTGTTCAAGAACCTGAATGGTAGTAAATACATTACATTTAGTAAGATTGACCTACTTATCAGTTATTGTTATTATTGTCTATTATTTAGTCCAACCATGGCACATGATGTTACTTACAATGGAAGAAATTTCATTTGGGGTGCCAGGGATTTGGTCGATCAATAACAAGGGTGGTGCTCGTGTTTTGTATTTTCTCACATCGGTGCCCCAAAGTTTGAAGAACATTTCATGGGTGGAGTTGTGATCAGTTAGAAGTGGATATTTTGGAATCTATGTAGTTATGGCCTTATGGGTGTTTTTTTTCTCTTCTGAATAGAACACTTAATTGGCTTTATGCAAATGGTCATTTTTCTTTATTCTCAACCTTCTGTTGATCAACCTCCTTGAACAGGAGAAGTGTGGTAAGCACCACTACGTCTTGTATTCTTGCTGGTACTGTATGCTTGAGCAACTTACACGCATCTTCAATTTTGCATTCACTATTAATTGGCTACATTAGTGTGTGAGTGGGTGGGGTGAGTGTGTCGAATGTGGTTACAACACTCATGAATTTCCATATAAGTATATGTTAGCATGCTAATGATGCTATTACCACCTATTATATATAAGTATATGTTAGCATGCTAATGATGCTATTACCAGTTTACCACCTATTATATATATGGTACATTATTATTTGTATAAGTCTTTGTTAATTGCTCATTTTAAAAGTTAAAGTAATTAATGTAATAGATACGGATTCAATAGATGAAAAATTATTCTACCACACTATTCAAAATTACAATTACAAGGGGTACATATTACTCCTAATAGGTCTCCCTATTCAAGCTCAGTTAAAAAATACTCTCCGTTGCATAAAGATGTTTACATTTGCTTTTTCACGATCTCTAATGTACCACTTTGACCGTAGATAATTGTAATTATATGCATATATAAATTATAAAATTATAAATCATCAAAAGTATTCTTTAAAATGAATCTAACAATAGCATTTTTACATTATGATCTTTGTATTTTTTCACTAATTCATGGTCAAAGTTTGTGAATTTTGACCTTAAAAAATGAAGTGTAAACATCTTGGTGAAACGGATGGAGTTGAAAATAAATAAATAATAAAAAATAAAAAAAAAATCATTTAAAAATTCAATTGAAACATCAAAAAAAAAAGCGTGAGAAAAACGCGTTTAAGTCAAAGAAAAGAAAAAACGCGGTTCAGTTCAAAAAGAAAAGATAAAACGCAATGTAGTCAATCATTAAAAGCAACAAACGCGGTACAGTCAAACTCTTTAAAGGAAACGAGTTTCAGTATTGGAGGAAACACGCGTTTTAGTCAAAAACAAAAGTAAAACGCGTATAGAAACCGACATTAGTAAACTATATAAACTCTCGAAATCATCAGTACAGATCCCCGAATTCATCAGGGCGCTCTCTGCTCTCTGAAGACGATTAGGCGTTCCAAAATGGAGAAACACAATCCCCAATCATTATCTACCTATTTCAACTGTAAGTACTCTCTCTCTCATCAATCTTAATGGTTTTGGTTTCTTTCTTTCTCCATCGCTTGACAAACATTGCATTTGATTATTTTGAAACCCTAATTTGATTTGATTATTTTGAAACCCTAATTTGATTTGATTATTTTGAAACCCTGATTTGATTTGATTATTTTGAAACCCTAATTCGATTTGATTATTTTGAAACCCTAATTCGATTTGATTATTTTGAAACCCTAATTCGATTTGATTATTTTGAAACCCTAATTTTGTGTTTTTTGTCTGATTCTACGCCATCACTTCATTCAGGAACATGGTAGTCACCCGCTCCTTGTTCACTTTGGGCAATTGATCGTATCCTTCTTCTTCTTTTTTTTAGGTAAAGTCTCCTTTTTACCAAAAATTATTTTGCTCTTTAAATCCTTCTAGTGATTATTGTATTTGACTCTTTTCCCCCTCGAAATGGTTGGATGACGTACATTCCAGGCATCAGGTTTAGAAGATATTAGTGGTCTTTCAAGTTTCAAGGTTAGTCCACTCCACTCCCCTTTCTAAATATGTCTGTGTTCTTTAACTTCTTGTGGCATTGAGATATGTTCACTATTTTATTAATTTTATTTTCTCCTTTTCCTTTTTGAAATTACAGTTTCATTTATGGTTCTTTCAAGGTGGCTATGGAACGATCCACAAACAAGTTTGGTGACATGATGTGAAGAAAATTTTGCTTGAATCTCAAGGGTGTTCAATGATTCTATGTCAAGTATATGCATACCCAAAATGGTTCATATCCTTTTATTTGATTTTGGATGCCTAGCTAAATGATTCAATTTCAAGCTTTCGCTGATTTGTCGTTGTCGTTACTGGCAGATTGAAAATGAGTATTGGTCAATGGAGTATGAAATTGGTGCTCTTGGTAAATGCACAGTTTGGGCAGCTCAAATTGTTCTGGGGCTTGGCACTGGAATGAGGAAATAGGAATCCCATGGACCCAATTGTAAGAGACGTACTATGCTTTGCTTTTGATTATTCTTTTGCTGTCATATTCTTGTAATAACAATGATACTTCGCATGTTCTGCTCCCTCATTCCCACTTAGTGGTGCTGAATGCATTGGTTCGTGGTGCTGCAAGGGATTTGACAATTCCAGTAATGCTGTCAGCGTAATGGAGCTCTTTTCAGCAGTTGCTACAGGCTATTGTTGAAGCTAGGTGTGACTCGATATTTCGTTTTTCAAGTGCACTGTTCAATAGCAGTTGCTACAGACTATTGTCCACATTTTCATCCCGCAAAGTTTGGAGGAGGATGACAATGGTACTAATCTTCAATACCATTTTGTTGCACTGTAGTTTGTTAGTATTGACTTAGCTTTTCTTTTTGCTTTTCTGTTATCTTAATCAACACAGGTATATATAGTGATGTGTTTTTTCATCTTCTTATTGGTACACAATTGTAATTTTCTGTTGTCAAAACAAATCCCTATATACACAAATGGAACAACTTTTTAAGAATAGCAAAGAAATGAAGAAAGAAAAAGCCTCATCTTGTTGATTTTTGGTCATTGGAAAGCTGATGGTGAAGCCAATAACATCCGACTTGTGAAGTGTTGGGCCTGAAGTCCATTGTTTCTAGGACATGAGTGAAGGTGTGGTAGATATTTGCATATCCTTGCTCTTTGAATTTAATATTCTTTTATCTGATGCTGCGCTTGTCACTTCTTTCAGGAACATGATAATCACCCACTCCTTTTTCAGTTTGCGCTGAGTGGAACTTTGGGTAATTGATCATATCCTTCTCTCCTTTTTGCAATCAAATATTTCCTCCAAAAATTAGTTTGTTTGTAAAGTGATTATTGCTTCTTAAGTTCTCAAATACATTTAACTTCTTGTGGCATTGAGATGGTTCATTAATTATTACTTTTTCCCTTTTCCTTTTCAAAATTGCGATTTTCTGGTTCTTTCAAGGCTGTGGAATGATCCACTTACAAGATTGGTGACATGATGTGAGCAGAAAAGTTGTTTGAATCTCAAGGGTGTTCAATTATTCCATCTCATGTATATGTATACCCAAATTGGTTCCAATCCATATCATTTGATTTGGGATGCCTAACTAAATGAATCAATTTCTAGCTTTCATTTATTTGTGGTTGTCGTTAATGGCAGATTGAAAATGAATATAGGCCAATGGAGTTTGAAACTGGTGGTACTGGTAAAGCATGATTAGAATGGGCAGCTCAAATGGTTCTGAGCTAGGCACTGAAATGAGGAATCCCATGGGTCATATGCAAGCAGGATGATGGCCAGACCCAATTGTAAGAGACAATACTTAGCTTTGCTTTTGATTATTCTTTTGCTGATTGCTGTCATAAATTTCCTTGTTCTTGTAATAACTATGATACGTTGCATGTTGTGTTCCCTGATTACCCGTTCCCATTTAGTGTGTTGTATGTTGTTACTTGTTATTTGCTACTATATCTTATGTTGTTGTCTCCTTGAATAACAAACCACAACCCACAACAACAACAACAACACCCAGTGAGTATCCTGCCACTGGAAGGGTTTGTGATGTGTTGCTCGAATATGTTGTGATAATTTTATGTGTAATTTGACATGGCTGCAGCTAAGCTTTTCCTATTATGTTGTTCGTCTTGACACTGGAATATTGTTTACTATTTTTGTGGTTCCTTTTATTATGAAGAATTGTGCAGTGTTTTTATTTGGACCACTTGGATTAGAGGTATTGGCAATCACTTAAATTTTCAAATTGCAAGTTATTGTATGTGCATGTATCCCTTTTCCAAAAATTATAAATTATATTTGAATTAATTAAGAAGTATAGATTAAGTTTAAGTACCTATTGTGAATGTTACTGGAAAGTGAAATTTGAGTTGGTGAAGCTGCAGGTGAATGAAGCTGCACGTTATCGGAGAACTGCCTATTCCCCAAAGGTAAGTAAACATAACAACTGTTTTTGGAACTTCTGTTTTTGCATTTTAGATTAGAGTTAAGTGGGATTTGGTGATTTTATTATTGATCGAATGGTTATAACTTTTGCAGTCATTAATAATCATATTCGCGTGTCCAAACATCAAACTTGGAATTTCGAGTTGTGAGTAATTAGTAAGTACTCTCTACTCTTCTATTATTCGTTGGATTCTTTCTATGTTTGAAATTCAGCTTTCATTACTCTTCCTATTGATTAACTGTTTTGGCGGATCTGTTTTTGTTTTAATGATTGCCTTCTCATTCTAGTCTCGTTTTTCACATGCGATGGTCAGTTTGGAGTTCATTTTCAATTTGGGTTTGAGGGATCTGTGTTAGTATTTTTCTTTTATAGTAGTGTTGCTTCATTTGGGGGTAACGATGAGTGGTTTTCTGGAAATAGTCTGCACTAAAATGTAAACCAACTAGAAATTATATGGGTTAGGGATTGAATTCAAGAATTATTGAGAATGGAATTAGGAATCGTTACACTTGGGGTATGGATTAAGTTCACAAGAGGAGGATATTATGGGTTATCTGATCTTGTGTCATATGGTATTTTCGTATTAGAGTTCTCTTCATAGGTGAAGATGTTATTATTTCATTCTCCCTTCTCTCTTCTTCAATTCCTTCTTGTTACACTGTAGTTAGTAATGACTTGCATTTTCTTTGGTTACCATGTGATTATATGATACACTGTCCCTGTGTATCATGCTGCTTTTCTGTTATTTCAAACTTGAACCCTAGTAAAGTGGTTCAGCCTGAGGTCCATTGTCGCTACGACATGAGCAAATGTGTGATTATATTAGCATGTCCGTGCTTATGAATTTTATTAGGCATAAACTGATACTGAATTTGTCACAATTCTCGGGAACATAGCAGTCCCCCACTTCTTGCTTATTTATCGTGTCTGGCACAAAATGAACAAAGACAAACCTGTGAGATATGCTGCTACAGTCGCACGGTGAGCTTGTGACTTGTGTTGCTTGATCCTTTTCAGCACTATGTGAATGGAAATCCTAGCTTTGCACTGAAGCATGCCGGGTTTATGTGCGCTGCTGTTTTTCGACTCCTCAATTGATGTCTTGTTTATGCATATGATTTCTAGGAAATCACCATTAACAGGCAAAGAAGGATTCTGCTTTATGGTTCTATCCGTCTAATCATTACCTCCAGGCCCTGAGGTAACAAAGATATATTGCCTTGCGTTTGTTATTAATTTCTGTTTGTCTCAGTTTGTTGCTTTAGTGTTTCTTCATTCTGGGTACTATTTTAGCTGGAAATGTTTTCTTTTCCCCAGATATGGCCAAAAAAGGAGGATTTAATATAATGCAGATCTTTGTTTTTTGGACTGGGTATGAGCCTGCGCCTGATCGTGAGCCTCGCCACGTATTCATTTCTTACACATTCAACCTCCTTTTTTGTTTTTGTTTTTTTCTTGTTGGGAATTGTGAGATTGCTAATCACATCCTTTTCTTCCTCGTACTGGTTGCTTGTAGTACTATTTTGAGGGTCAGTATGACCTATGAAATCCTTAAGCTGGTTCAGGAAGCTGGTCTTTATGTTCATATGAGGGTTGGACCGTAAGTTTTTGCTGAATGGAACCTTCGTGTAATTTCTCATTCCTTCTCTCTCCGTTCAATGATGAAATATTTCCAAGGTGGAAAATAGTCAGACAACGTATTTTGCTTCTTTAGATTTCCCTAGTGCTTACTGTTTTTGGCTCTTTTTCCCCTCTCCTTTCAGGGGTCTTGTGGTTGGCTGAGGTACATTCCCAGCATAAGCTTCAGAACAGACAGTGGGCCTTTCAAGGTTAGTCCATATCCTTTATTAAAGGAGATTAACAAGTTCTCAAAAACATATAACTTCTTGTGGCGTTGAGGTTGTTCATTAAATTATGTTTTTTTTTTTCCTTTTCCTTTTCAGAATTTAAATTCTTACATCTGGTACTTTCAAGGTGGCTATGGAATGATTCACATACAAGGTTGTTGACATAATGAGAGCAGAAAAGTCGTTTGAATCTCAGGGGGGTATAATATTCTACCTCAAGTATGTAAAGCCAATATGGTTCATATCCATTTCATTTGATTTGGGATGCCAAATATGACACGAAATTAATCAATTCAATTTTGGCTGTTTGTGAGTGTCGTTGGCTGATTGAAAATAGATATAAGCCGATGGAGTATGAAATTGGTGCTTCCGGAAATATTAGTTTCTCATCTTCCTTGAGGAGTATTATACAACATATGGTGATCCTCAACCACTAGCCTTTGAGTACAATGGGCTCGCCAAGATTGAAAACCAATGCAGCCTAAGTCTATCTTCAGGATCTAAATTGAACCTGGCTAGTAGCGTGGTAGAATTAAGAATGCATTCTCTTTCCGTAATGGAGATTGGGAGCAACCTATTTAAAATTGGTAAGTTTTGAGATCAAGGATGTAATATCACTTGATAAGATGCACAATGGAGTGGGTTTAGGTGGAATTATGTCTATAGGGATCACTTGGAGGTCTTTTGATTCTGATCTGAGAACAAACTTCTCTATGAACCCTGGGCCATCTGTTCTGACAATAGTCTTTGAAGGAGTTTATGTTGAAACAGAAGCGAATGCAGGTGAGAGTGTTATGTTTGTTGGGAAACATAATGTTGTCCTCTCGAAAATGGCTCTGGTCTAATGAGCGCCGAGGTCCTGACAATTAGTGCCTCAACCCTATGGAAGATGATCATATTGTGCTCATTCTTCGGTATCCGAAGGTGTAGTTTGACAAACGTCAGGAGGAAATGAGGAGTCTACGTGAAAGAGGAAGCTTCTAGTTTTTTTTTTATAAAGTTTTCATGTCCTCTCAGCTCGCGGCTCGCCTGGTACTCAAATTATCAATTCGATCCTGCAATGCAATCATGTCCATGCAACGCATATGTGCATCTGGAAGATGGTGCAGACAATCTGAGAGGTTCCGATTTTTGCAGAATTTTGCTGGAAATGTCAAATGAGTTTTTTTGTATTTTGCCTGATTATCATATGACTATCCGTCAGCACGACGCTGGGAATTAGGTCCATTTGTGCTGGATAATGAGGGTTATATTTCTGCATTATAGCTATAACTATGTAAGGCTTGGGATGCAGAATATAAAGTGCTAGGTAGAGAGTATCATCTCAATTCTCAAAACAAGTGCTGCAGAAGTATCAGCTGTATTCAGAGTGATTCCTACAGCATCTGATTGATTCACAGCATCATCAAGGACTAGTCTTTCTTGCATGACTCTAACTGCTGAGGGGATATGAAATTTATCTCTTCCTTTTTTATCACCGGGATTTATCTCTACCTAGCAGTAGCACAGCTATGCATGATTGGTCTTGTACCAAAGGGAAAAGGAAGCTTAAGTTTCAGTCTATTTTCCCTGAGCACTTCCTAGCGGGAAGAGAAGCTTTGTCTTTGGAACCATATCAAGCTCTCCTCAATCGAATGACTCATTTTATCTATTTTGATGTTATGCAGAACCCCTCTAATCTGGAACTAAGATATGGCTGAGATGCGGGGTCTTACTTGCTATACAATTACTCAAAAGTTCAAGAAGGCTGCTGAATTAGGAGAAGTCACCATTTTAACATCATCGGAGTTCCTGAGCAGTTTATTGTTGTGTATCCGGTCATTCAACAAGGAGGCCTCTTTTCTCTCTCAAATTTAGAATCTCACCAAATGAATTATATATTGATACTGGCCAAGTAAACAGAGTTCAGATCTCAGTTAGCAGTAAGTAGTTTTCCTTTGGTTCATTTCTTGCACACTTTGATTTCATGTATAAGGTCAGGCGTGAAGGAATCTTTTAGCTGAAGCCAAATCTCTACTCAACGACAAGATCTTCTGAATGTTTTATTGCATCTGACACTCTCCGAACCCATCCGATCTGCAATCATACGTCAAAATTCTGTCACTTACATGTTCCTAGAAGGTTTGTGAGTACTGTGACCCTCAAACTGGTACTATGTATCTGATTGGGTGTGTGAAAGTTATCACAGGAGTTGATGTCAAAAGGGGCTTAGACTGCTTAATTTTGAAGTGAAGGTTCAATATCCATCAACAAATTGTCGACTGTTGAGAGATCCAACAGTCGAGATCAGCATCACCAGCCAAAGAAACAAGGATGGTGCCCTCTAATTCAGCCTAATCAGACTCCAAAGCAACTCAATCAGGTACATCATATAGAAAAACGCAGAGCATGAACAAGATTTGGCATTCTGAAATCTGAAAGATCTCTGAAGGAGCTCTTCGCGTGGCAGTTCTCTCTCTGTGATGATTGCCATAATATGGAGTCAAAAGCTCTACGTGGATCAAATTGTGGGCTCCACTCCTTATGTATAGCTTCATATGCTTGCTTGTGAAGTCATCGGGTATAGCCTGCGATGTACGGGATGTTTTAACTTTTTTATTTTTTATATTTAAAAATTTAATGTTTTCTGATGGGTTACATTGTTTCCATTTTGGTGTAATAATTTCTTTTTTTTTTTGTGCTAATTTTGTGATTAATTGGTAAATAAAACTAAAACAATACCAATGCGGTGTTTCGAGAGGTTCATTCGTAGCCTGACTTTTAATTTGTTTAGGGCAAATATTAAAATGTTGGAGGGAAGGATGCCCTAAAGTCATGGTAATAGGCTAATAGCCATCCAAGGGTCGTGTATTAGCCTTTGACGACGACAACAACAACAACAACAACAACAAAAAAGTCATTATTTGGCTTGTGGTGCCTCTATAAAAGTTAGAGGTATCTACCCCTAAATGACATTGTTTGTTGCATTATAGTTCTACTTATTATGAATAGTCATACTGTAAACTTTGACTTATATTTGACCGAGTGCTTAGGAAACAATTATTAGCCTTTTATTAACAAACTTGAGAATACTCTGTTATAAAGTTCTCTGAAGATAATCATAGTAGACAATGGATCAAAATGAACTAAGTACATCAAAATTTTAATTGAAACAAAATTTTGGTGGTCGATGTCCCATCGCCCAACAAGTGCCATTTCCCATGTCCCATCTCTCATGTCCCATGTTCCAAGGGTGAAATCGGAGTTCGGGGACTTGAATGACCATCCAAAAGCACCGAATGTTCTCTAGGGTGAAGAATGCTAATTTACGTTTTCGCGGGGAAGCCGAAAATCAAAGGCTAATTCACGTTTTTTGAGCTTTTGGGAAGCCCCGGAACAAAGGTGGATATTTTCGCACCACATCGATCGGGACACCCTTAGGGAGCTTAAGAGGCCTCCGGGGTTCGTTATGGGGTCCTGATAGGCTTGTAAGGGCGTTTTTACGGGCACCAATGTAATAGCCGGAACATCGAACACATGGGTGATACTGAAGTTCGAGGATTTAGATGACCCTCCCGGGGCACCGAGGGTCCTCTAAGATCATGATAGACCCCACGGAGAAGTTTGGGCAAAGATGACACCCTGGCCCCCGAAAGCCGAAAACGAAGTTATAATCCATGTTTTTTGGGCTTCCAGGAGGCCCCGGAACGAATGTGGATATTTTCAATCCACATCGCACGGGACACCCTTAGGGAACATAAGAGCCCCCCGGGATCCGTTATCGGGTCCCTGATGCTGATAGGCTTGTAAGGGCGTTTTACGGGACACCAATGTAAGGGACGAAACAACGAAGGCATGGGTGACATCGAAGTTCGGGGATCCGGATGACCCTGCCAAGGCACCGAGGGTCCTCTAGGTCATGATAGACCCCATGGAGAAGTTTGGGCAAAAATGGACACCCGGCGCCCCGGAAGCCGAAAACGAAGGCAGTAATCCACGTTTTTTGGGCTTCCTGAAGGCCACGGAAAGAAGGTGGATATTTTCGCACCACATCGCATGGGACACACTTAGGAAACATAAGAGGCCTCCAGGGGCCGTTATCGGGTCCCTGATAAGCTTGTAAGGGCGTTTTTACGGGACACCAGTGTAAGGGTCGGGACACCGAATGCGTGGGTGATATCGAAGTTTGGGGATCTGGATAACCTTGCCGGGGCACTGAGGGTCTTGTAGGGTCATGATAGGCCTCCCGGAGAAGTTTGGGAAAAAAAGACACCCGGACCCCCGGAAGCCGAAAACGAAGGCTATAATCCACGTTTTTTGGGCTTCCGCAAGGTCCCGGAAAGAAGGTGGATATTTTCGCACCACATCGCACGGAACACCCTTAGGGAACATGGGAGGCCTCTGGGTCCGTTATCGAGTCCCTGGTAAGGACGTTTTACGGCACATTGGTGTAAGAGTTGGAACAACAAAGGCGTGGGTGATATCAGAGTTCGGGGATCCAGATGACGCTCACGGGCCATCTATGGTCCTCTATTGTCATGATAGACCCTTCGGAGAAGTTTGGGCAAAAATGATACCCAAGCCTGCGGCATCCGAAAGCGAAGGCGTTTTATAATCCACGTTTTTTGGGTTTGCGGGAGGCTTCGGAACGAAGGTGGATATTTCCGTACCACTTCGCATGGGACACCCTTAGGGAACATTAGAGGCCCCCGGGGTCCGTTATCGGGTCCCGAATTGAATAGGCTTGTAAGGGCATTTTTACGAGACACCAATGTAATGGCCGAAACATCGAAGGCATGGATGATATCAATGTTCCGGGATCTGGATGACCGTCCCTGGGCATTGAGGGTTCTCTAGGGTCATGATAGACCACCGGAGAAGTTTGGGCAAAAAAGACACCCGGGGCCCCGGAACTGAAAACGAAGGCTATAATCCACGTTTTTTTTTTCTTTTTCCGGAAGGCCTAGGAACGAAGGTGAATTTTTTCGCAATCGCACGGGATACCCTTAGGGAAATGGGAGGCCCCCGCAGTCCGTTATCGGGTCCCTAATAGGCCTGTAAGCGCGCTTTACGACACATTGGTGTAAGAGTTGGAACACAAAAGCGTGGGTGATATCAAAATTCGGGGATCTGGATGACCCTCTCGGGGCACCTAGGGTCTTCTATGATCATGATAGACCCCGCAGAAAATTTTGGACAAAAATGACACCCGAGCCCCCGGAAGCCAAAAACGAAGGCTATAATCCATGTATTTTGGGCTTCCGGGAGGCCCCGGAACGGAGCTGGATATTTTCGCACCACATCGCACTGAACACCCTTAGGGAACATAAGAGGCCCTCGAGGTCCGTTATCGGGTGCCGGATAGGCTTGTAAGGGCGTTTTTACAGGACACCAATGTAAAGGCCAAAACATCAAAGGCATGGGTGATATCGAAGTTCGATGATCTAGATGACCCTCTTGGGGCACCGAGGGTCCTCTAGGGTCATGATAGACCCCGCATAGAAGTTTGGGCAAAAAATACACCCGGGCCCCCGGAAGCCGAAAACAAAGGCTATAATCCATTTTTTTGGGCTTCCGGGAGCCCCGGAACGAAGATGGATATTTCCGCACCACATCACACGAAACACTCTTATGGGTCATCGGAGGCCCTCGGGGTCGCTAATCCGATCCCTGATAGGCTTGGAAGAACGTTTTCCGACACATTGGTGTAAGAGTTGAAATAACAAAGGCATGGGTGATATCAAAGTTCGAAGAGCCGGATGACCCTCCCGGGGCACCTAGGGACTAGGGTCCTCTAGGGTCATGATAGACCCCCGGGAAAAGTTTGGGCAAAAATAACACCCGTGCCCCGGGAAGCCGAAAACAAAGGGTAAAAATCCACGTTTTTTGGGCTTCCAGGAGGCCACGGAACGAAGCTGTATATTTTTGCACATCGCAAAAAATACCCCTAGGGGACATGGGTGGCCCGTGTGGTCTCTTATCCGGTCCTTAATAGGATTGGAATAACGTTTTACGAGACACCAGTGTAAGAGTCGCAGCACCAAAGACATGGGTGATACCGAAGTTCATGTATCCGGATGACCCTCCCAGGCACTAAAGGTCCTCTAGGGTCATGGTACACCCATTGGAGATGTTTGGGCGAAAATGACACCTAAACCCTGGGAAGACGAAAACGAAGGCTATAATCCACGTTTTTTGAGCTTCCGGGAGGCCCCAAAATAAAGGTGGATATTTTCGCACCACATCGCAGAGGACACCCCTAAGGGATATGGGAAGACCATGGGGTAGGTTATCGGGTCCTTGGTAGGCTTGAAGAGCCTCTTACTGGACATCGAAGTGTAATCCACGCTTTCTGAGTTTCTGGATATCGAGCATGGCTCCCTACCACCCCATGCCGCCAAACCTACCCCGAATCCTACTCATAATTTTTCCCTTTTTTTTGGAAGTGTATTCTATTTTTTTTTTTAATTTTTTTTTTCCATTTTTCAGCATACTTTTTAATAAAAAATTAAATTAAATAGCTACAGTATGTGATTTTTTTTTTTTTTTTACCGTAACTTAAGAATATACTTGAAAAGTTTGAGCTGAGACTTTTGAAAAATAATTCTCCAAACTCTCAAAACCCCAGTATGAAAGTTATGCAAAGGGCATATGTCTACTCTTGTTATTAGAATCACTAAACCTTATAAGACTCTTTAGTGGGTAGTTGCTAAGAGAGGGCTTGTGGATGAAGGAAGGCAAGCGACACGACATGAAACGCCTACCATAATGAAAGTTATGCATTGGGGATGTCTAATCCACGATTTTTGGGTACCGGGCATCCACCCCGTGGCACCAGATCTACCCATATGCCCTATCTACTATTATAGTGAGGTCTCACAATTTTTCCCAATTGTTTTGAAGCGATTTCTATTTTGTTTTTGAACATAACTTTATAATTAAAAATTAAATTAAATAGTTTTAAACATTCAAGTTGGTATAACCATTCAGAGAAAACAATGTAAATCAATATATGTGGTACTTAGTTTAATGAAGTTTCCTGATGATGATGACTTTCATCATTTGTTTGAATTGTTTCCTAGTCTACATATATCGATTTATTTCCATTGCTAGTATATTAGATAAAGAAAATAAATAGTAGAAAATTGCTAAAAATTGCTACAAAATGGTGATAAACTAGTTGTAGTTGAACTGTAGGTGAAAGTTTGCATGAATAGCTTTCAGAAATTTGGCTGTAGCTAACTGTAGCTGCAGATTGAAAATAATCTGGCAAACTATTTGGTAACAGAGAGTAAAAAACACTAGCTACAAGCTGCAAGTTGTAACTTTTATAGAAAAGTTAGTTGTTTGTGCCAAACATAGCCAAAAATATGATAAGTGAAAATCATATCTATTCTTATTTCATAGATGTGAAAATCATGTGTGAACTAGCCTTTTAAATTGAGATTCTTTTATCGTGAGTATATTACCTCGAATTTGATTTGAAATATTTATAAAATAATAATAACATTCTCAGAATAAGAATCCGATCTAAACTAATTATCGAATGTGAATTTATTTATTTAATAATAAAAAAAATACACCATTACACCAAAATAGCCCGTTAAAATTCGCACCCAAAAAAGAAAAATAGCCCATTAAAAAATAAATCTTAATCTTCTTCTCAACAAAAGAAAAAAAAAACATACTCTAGTCAACATCAAAATGATTATAATTATTTTTCTTACAACATCCTTTAACTTCCAGCTAAATACTCGCAAAAATTTCAACAATTTCTCCCAAACAAATCGAGTAGTAATGATATGGTTACCGTTTACCCTATTGTTTAGTATATTTTTTTTATTGGTTTTCTTAGTAGTAGACGAGTGGTAGGAGCTAGATTTATCTAAAAAGTTTTAAAAGTGAAGGCGCCAAACCCTAATTCATCTCCCGCCCCTTTCAGACAACACCACCAACCTTTTTCCCTCTAAAAACCCTCCCTCCTCATTCCTCATATACATATCCTTCCCTCCATCTCCCAATTCTCTTCCATTCTCTCTCCTCACTCTCTCTCCTCGCACACACTTTCTCTCTCCTCAGAAAATGCGCCACCACATCGCCGCCTCTATGTCCCCATCAACCCCCGTCACCCCTTACTTCACCCGTCCCAAAAGACGGGGCAACTATAACTGTAGCCGTTGTGGCCTCCCCAAAAAAGGCCACGTCTGCGACACCGCCACCCCCACCGCCACCGCCGCCGTGTCAACCACCACTCCTTCAACCCCCCGCCACCCTCCCCCACCGCGTCCTCCGCCACAACGTGTCCTCTCTTTCGACGATGTCGAAATCGGGGACTCCTCCGATACCGAGACCGAGGCGGTACCAAAGCCGATGGCGATGGTGGTTCCGAGATTCGATATTATCGAGGCCGATGCCGATCTTGAATGGTTCGATCCGGATGAGGTCGTCGCGGGTGGATTGCCGGCGGGGTGTGTTTGGGAGGTTATGAAGAGTTTACCGCCGTCATCGGTGATTTTGGCGGCTGGGGTTTGTCAAGAGTGGAGAGAGATTGGTGTTAGGGTTTGTAAGGCTGTTGAAGAGATTAGGGTTAGGGTTCCCGCTAAAGGTTCCGTTGCGTTTGTTGGGACTCTTTTGAAGAAGTGTTCGGGTTTAATCAGGATTTCTCTTACCATGGACAGGTTTGGTTTTATCTCATTTCATTTGATTTTGATTTGATTGGATTGTGGTGGTTTGATTTGGTTATTGATGGTTTGATGTTTGAGTATTAGATCCAGGGTTTTAGGAACTGATTTGATGAAATGGGAATTCGTATGATATTAAATGAACGCATAGTGGTAAATTATGAATGATCTATGATGATTGGTTGAATCTACATTGATGAGGGTTTAGGGATTCGTTATTGAAGTGATGGGTGTTGGTTTGATCAAGTAGCAAGCTGATATATCCCGGTTGTTTTCTTTAGGGTTTATGCATTTGTTATAGGAGTGGGGGTTAATTTGATTGAGTATTAAGCTGATCTGATGCTTTGAATCTGTGAATCACTGGTAAATTTGGGACGTCATGTATGTGATGAATAGAGCCAAGGATTATAGAACCTGCTTTGTTATGATTCGATTTATAATATTAATGCATACATTTTTAGGGGTTAGGGATTTGGTGGTGGGTTTGAGTATGCTGAGCCCAACTGAACGAATGGGCTTTTGTCTCTTTTAGTAGTCAGCTAATCGGATAAATTAAGGTGTAAATAAGTGATTAGTTGTGCTAAGCCATCCTTTACAAATTACAGTGAAATGTACATGAGGATAATAGGACCTGTTAATGTTGTGTTTGTGGATCTATTTGATGTGATAGCTGATAATCTGCGTGAGTTTTATTTGCTGGAGATTTTGAGATTTGAAATTGACCAAGGTTTATGCTTTCTTGCAGTGATTTGGATGCGACAATGCTTGCTTGCATTGCTTTCTCATGTCCAAATCTGGAGTCTATGGAGATCATTCTATCAGAATCGTCAACCAACCGAATCACTGGGTAAGTAGCTTGAGTTGTCTGTTAGGATACAATTGGTGAGTTCACCTGCAGTTTGAAGTTTGTCGTTGCTACATGCCTTTATGTTCCATTGCCTTAACCTGATATATAATATATGTTGCTCACAGATGAGTTATGTATCATGAACTCCTCAATTAACCTTGAATTACGTTATGTTCTAGTACTTTAGTACTTTAATTAGCCCATAAGCTTGTATGTGTTTGAAATATGGTCAAGGCCAATTCTAAACACACGTCTCCTAACTCATACACTCGAGGGGTAGACCCCAGCTTACTTTTGACTTGATGGATAACTGTAATAGAACATACTTATGCGAGCATTGACCTGTTATTTTAAGCTTATGAACATGTTGCAATAAGTAAGTCACGGCCAGCAAGATATTCACTTTGCTTTAATGTTCATTATTGTAGAGATGAGCTGGGTCGCTTTGTTGCTGATAGACGCTGTCTTTCAAATCTTAAGATGGAAGGGTGCTCCAATCTAGGATCACTTGTTATTTCTTCAAGTAGTCTTTCTACACTATGGCTCTCGGATCTTCACTCTCTATCTAAGACGGTGATTACCTTCTTTTTCTTTTAACTGTGGTTGAGGTGTTTTTATTTCATTTATGTTCAAACTTTCACTACCCATCATCCTATTCTGTGCTTATTTGGGTCTTATTGTTGTAGATGTTCAATTGCCCTAGCTTGAGAGAGGTTTCTTTGAACTTCTCCCACCAAGAAAATGATACTACTGATCTCACAACCTTGGTGGACAACATGGGAAATTGCTGCCCAAGGTTGCAAAACATTCATGTAGCATCAACTAGATTATCTCATGCTACTGTGCTGGCTCTCACAGCTGCAAATTTGAGGTTTATACAACTCTGTGCTTTTCTTACTCTAGAGAAGATTCCATTATGAAAAAGAATACATTGATCTTTACATAAATAGATATTTAAGAACTGCACATTTTCATTTGACACACATTGAAATAGTTAGACTAGATTTGATAACTCTGCTTTGTTTTTGTGTGTCCAAACATTCAGGGGACTGAAAATGCTGTCATTAGTGCTTGGTTCCGGCATCACTGATGCTTCTGTTGCTGCTATTGCTTACAGCTTTTCAAAGTTGGAGACACTTGATTTGAGTGGGTATGCCTCATATTCATTTTCTTCTTTTAGTTGGATTAAACAGAGGCAATAAATTGTGTCATGTAATAGCAGATTAGGTTATGTATGTACCTTGGGTGATTGATGGGTGTGAACCTTAACCTACATTATTGTTGATTCAGGTCTAGCATCAGTGATAGTGGCATTGGAATGATTTGTAATGTCTTCTCCCGGACTCTATCAAGATTGTTACTTGCTATGTGCCCTAATGTTACCTCAAGTAATTTCCTACTGGCCCTATCTTTAGTATGATGCTATGCTTCTGGTTAATATTCAGCTGGTACAAGATCAGTTTTCAGTTCAAAAGAAATAACCTTTTCATCTATGTGGTCAGGTGGTATTCAATTTGCCACAGCACAATTGCCCATTCTGGAGCTCATGGACTGTGGAATGACCATATGTGATGACTTGGAAGACGTGTCTGTGGATGAGAGCAATGACTCTGAACCACAGAAAAGAGCTTTTAGCAAATCACATCATATCTACCAGAAGCTTATAATCAAACATACTCGGCTAAAGAAACTTAGCCTGTGGGGTTGTTCTGGCTTAGATGTGAGTCCCTGTAATATGTGTAGAGACATTTTTCACTCTCATACCTGGCTCTGTTTCTGATAAGTGGAAAACAAAATGCAGGCTCTATACTTAAACTGCCCCCAGCTCAGTGACCTGAACCTAACCTCTTGTAAAAACTTGCATCCAGGTTTGTTTTTGTGGCTGTCCATTTTTAGTTCATGCTTTGGATGAATACTGCAAGGTTCTGTTATTTTAACCATGTCCCCTCCTTTATTTAGAGAGATTACTCCTCCAGTGTCCCAATTTGGAAAGCATCCATGCTGCTGATTGTGTTGATGCGCTGCCCAGAGTCATTGAAAGTCAGGTATGGAATCTTTTTCTTTGGATGTTGAGTGATAAACCTACCTTATCATGCTGATTGCAGAGTTATTGCATCTTAGGTTTATAAGAGTTCCTCAGATGGGCATTATTTTGATTTGGTCCTGTAAATTTTTGGGCAATTGAATAATTTTATTTCATCACCAAAAGTACAGTAATACTACCGACTGTCAATACCAAACCCACAGAAAACAGCTTCCCAGGGTAGATGCAAGCACCTCTTTTAGGAAGATTTTCTTGCTCATCACCATGACATGTGCTTAGCTTAGTATTTAACATAACCAACAACAATCTCTTATAAAACCCGTTAGCAGCATCTAAACTTGAGAAGGTATTGCACAAGGAAAGCTGCTGCATAAAGTGATAAATTCATGTCACCCCCAGTTCTTGTTTCAGTTTTACATCACTGGGTGTATCTTGTATAAGCCATATGTTTGTCAGGGGTGTTGTTCACATTGTATGGCGTGCTTTGTTTATTTAGACACCAGATTCTATCTTTCCATTATATGGCTTAAATGTATAATCAAGCAGGTTGACATTGTAGTTTTAATTATAGTTTGTGGGAAGTCTACCAGAACACTCACTATTAGATAAAAGTATAAAACAACAATTTTACATCTATGAAAAACTTACCAATCAATATAGTTGTTAAAGCTGACATCACTGCACTGAATTCTTGCAGGTCAATAACTCCCTGTCAGAGGCCCCTCTACTATACAAGCGCATGCCTGATAGCTCTAAGAGGGTTAGAGTTCCTCACATAGTCGGCCAACAGGTGAGTTTCAGAAATAAAAGCTTGTACAAAGTACTATTGTCAGTCTTGACTCTTGTATTGCTCGAATTGCTTGTCATATGTTCTTTCTGCTTGCTGTGCTTTGCTATTATTTGCTCACTATAAAGTAAATTCGAGAAAGAAAGAAAAATTAGACCATTAGGCCATTTTTCTTGGGAGTAAAATAGCTATTTGGGGATTCGTTATTGATGAGCTGCCTTTCCAAGAAGTTTCAGTTTGATTTCATGCTATGTTACTCAGGCTCTTCATGTCAATCTGAAATGGCCATTTTTGACCCACAAGACTCTCATAGACCATCTATGGAGGATACTTGTCTTCTTCTGTTGCCATGTTTCTAAGATTTATTCACTTTAATCCATACTCGTGAATCCGTTGTGTCCAAGTATTGAGTAAATTTAGTGTTGTGGCTCTGTATGGTATATTATCAGTTTCCTGACACATCATAAGAATTAGCATGATGTATTTAGTTATTTACCTATACCAGAGTTCTCTTTTTTCATCTAGTGACTTTTTTATATGTGAAACTCAGGCTTAAGTTGTTCCCTTTTCCCTTTTACAGCCTTCTGATGACACCAAAGAACACAAGGCTTGCAAGCGAAGGTGTACTGTATTTGTGGAATGAACCGACAATTGTGAACTATAATGTATATCATTGAAGACTTCTTGTATGTTGTCAGAAAATTTGTTTATGGGGTTTCAGTTCAAGCAGGAGAGTAAATTCTCTCCAACCATTTACAAAACTGCCTCAAATTGGTATTTGCATGTAAGATCCAGTACAGGAGAGACTTTGGATGAACAAAGTTCTTGAAGTCACTTTCTGTGGTTCATGAAATAAGTACATCATGTAGTCCTATTTTATAAAAAGGCAATAAGTTCCCTTCAGCATTCAGCCATTTCCCCCCCCCCCCCCCCAAACTCTGATTTGACTTGAGCTTGGCTTGAGTGGATGGTTTGCTTGTTTCCAACTGGTGCGTTGATTTGCGTGGAATGTGTTTTGGATTCGTTTTCTAGATATAAACAGGCTAGTTTAAAACTTATGGCTGAAGCCATGAGTTATCAATGTTGAGTCGAGTCCCAATACCGACATTGGGAGCCTTCCAAGTCTCCTTATGGTTATGGCCCTGTCCGTTATGATTAGAAAGTAGGAAAATGTTTGGTTGACCCAGTGAGTGAGCAATCCATATTTTCTTTGTATTTATCTCTCTCCTACCTTAAATGCCATTTTTGGAAAATAGCGGAGAGAGAATTTGAGTTCTGTTTGATCTTTTTGGAACTTTTTATGGCTGAAGCCATGAGTTATCAATGTTGAGTCGAGTCCCAATACCGACATTGGGAGCCTTCCAAGTCTCCTTATCGTTATGGCCCTGTCCGTTATGATTAGAAAGTAGGAAAATGTTTGGTTGACCCAGTGAGTGGGCAACCCACATTCTCTTTATATCTATCTCTCTCCTACCTTAAATGCCATTTTTGGAAAGTAGAGGAGAGAGAATTTGAAAATAGAGGAGAGAGATAGATACAAATGGGAGATGGGTTGTAGGTGGATGTATTATTCTCCTAGAAAGTAATAACCTTGATCATGATCATAGACTTTTAAGTTTGGTCACTTGGGACCAGTGACGGTTTGATATTTTAAGCCTTGATGCTCCGGGTGCTCCACGATGACCCAACAAGAGCCCTCGCTGCCTTGGATACGTTCTATAGCTTTTTATTCGCAATGGTTTCGATGTTCGAGCAATTATAGTGGGTGATCCAAGAGGCCCCTCACGCTCGGTGTCTAGATTTCATAACCCATGAGTTTGCTATTGGGCCCTTGTAGTGGGATTGGGTGGTCAATAAAAAGGTTATCAAAGGTATTCGGGACGCAATGACGAAACCTCCACACGGGCTACACCCCCGAGTCCCCCACATGCTATTGGCCTAATGGGTAAAATTGAGAACCTTACACCCGAATTTTATGGTTTATTATTACCGTTAAATTTAAGTCGTATTGGCTAGATCTGCGTACAGCCAAGTTGGCTGGGCCTGTCCAGTCCAAGCGGCGCAACAAAATGCCTTCCGTCCAAGTTACCGTTTTTTTTTTGAACTCATTCACTATTGCGAAGCCACGTGCTCTTGACTTGATCCATTCCTTTCTTTCTTTTTTTATTTATTTAAGTGGTCCTTATACTCCTTAATAACTTCCTTTCACATTTATTTGAAGTTTTATTAATTTTATTTCTTTTTTTATGAGCTACTCTATCATGTTACATATTTTTTTATGAATTATTGGCTTGTTAACCATGAACTATTAAACTATTTCAAACGAACCTTACGCTTTTAACTTATTAATTATTAGGCTATTTCAAACGCTTATAGTTTATGAACTATTATGCTATTTTAAATGAAGATTAGGCTATTTCAAATAAACATTGTGTTTACGACATATGAACTATTAGACCATTTAAAATGAACATTTCGTTTACGACTTATAAACTATTAGGCTATTTTAAATGAACATTGCGTTTAAGACATATAAACTACTTATTAGGCTATTTTAAATGAATATTGTATTTACCACATATGAACTATTAGGCTATTCTTAATGAACATTGCGTTTACGACGTATGAACTACTATTTGGCTATTTTAAATGAACATTGCGTTTACGACGTATGAACTATTAGACTATTTTAAATGAACATTGCGTTTACGACGTAGGAACTATTAGGCTATTATAAATGAACAATGCGTTTACAACGTACGAACTATTAGGTTATTTTAAATGAACAATGCGTTTACCACGTATGAACTATTAGGTTATTTTAAATGAACATTGCATTTATCGCTTATAAACTATTAATCTATTTTTAATGAACATTGCGTTTATCGCATATGAACTATTAGTCTATTTTTAATGAACATCGCGTTTATTGCTTATGAACTATTAGCCTATTTTTAATGAACATCGCGTTTATTGCTTATGAACTATTAATCTATTTTTAATGAACATCGCGTTTATCGCTTATGAACTATTAGTCTATTTTTAATGAACATTACGTTTATCGCTTATGAAATATTAGTCTATTTTTAATGAACATCGTGTTTATTGCATATGAACTATTAGACTAATTTTAATGAACCTTGTGTTTATAACTTATGAAATATTAACAATTTTTAATGAATAATTAGTTTAATGGTTATGAACTATTAGGCTATTATTTATGAACTAAAGAGTATTAGGTAGGAACATTAACTAAGTTAATTATGAACCTTTGATATTATATTAGCAAATGTTAAATCAAAAGCAATAGAAATCAAAAGAAAGAAAACAAAACTACAAAAAAAAGAAAAAAAATTTGAGATCTCATGTTTCATCATCATCAGCGTATGTTCCACTTCCACCATGACCATGGCAGTTGGCACACTGCGATTGTGAACAATGAGCAAACCAACCACCACACATCCAACTCCTTCTCCCCATATACAGTACCGCCACTCTCTCTCCTCCACCACCCAGCCATACTCGCCTTCCTTTCCAGCCACCGCGAAACCCTCTCAATTGGTTTTATTTTCTCTCTCTTCTTGAAGATAATGAAACCCCCTCAAATTGGGACTTGATGAGCACTAAAAATCAAGAGGATTCCATCTATACCAATTTCGTGATTTAATTTTTGAGTTTGAGGTCTCAAAAAACTGATTGGAATCCATGACCATGAGAGTTTAAGAGGAGAGAGAAAGTAATTTTTCTTGCGGCAGGTGAGAGAAGACAGACAGTAGAGGAGAGATGCGTTATGTGACGTAAATGACCCCCGCGTTTTGAATAATTACTAAACTACCACCTTGATCCATCCAAGGTGGCTGGACGTAGGTCCATATAAAAATTTTTTGTTAAATTTGGTCCATATTGGACCCGGTTGGGATTTCAACTCACCTAAGGACTATGGTCACCCATGGTTCAACTTCGTGGAGAAATGGTGACCCATGAAATTGCCACCATGAGGCTATAGGCACGTCCCTGGTTCAATTTACGGAGGAACCATTTAATTACTCATCATGAGAGGCTGGGTCGGTTAGTTTGGGAATTTGGGGCCAAGTTCGGACAATTAAAAATAAACCGTCATGCACTCAGCCATTCATGAGTTCATGCCACCCAAATTCAATATTGACTCGGATTATCCATCCGGTTAATTTTCTCTCTCCATTATTTTTCATAAAACAAAGAGCAGAACAACACAAAACACACACGGACGCAGTGATTATTCAGTCAAGTACACCCATGGATGTCTCATCGTTTCCGGCCGGATCAAGAACTCACAACTGCTATTCGTCATCACATGGTCTCTCTCTCTCTCTCTCTCTCTCTCTCTCTCTCTCTTCAAACAATCTGGATTGCTTGTTATTAGTCTTTTATAATTCTGTATGAGCTTCAATATTTTCCGCAATCAAATCCATGTACTTGAAATTTCGAAATCGCCACATGTTCATTCGTCTTTAATTTTCCGTTTAAATTGAATGCTTTGTTGCGTGTCAATGATCGATAGAAATAGAATTGCGATCAAGTGCGTACTGCTGGCTTTGAATTATTGTTAGATTTTGTGAGCTATTTTTATGATCACTTGGAATTAACCGCCTTCTGAAAATTGATGGAGTACAACAGGATTTTGTTTCGGATAATAATACAATAAAGCTGTCATTGGGGCCTCAATTGCTAATAGCTTCATACTAATAATTTGGTGATTTTGCTTTTTTCCTTTACCCCTAGTTAGTTTGAGACTGCAACAATTATGCCTCTTTTACTGTATAGTATACTGGTTTGCTAATAGTAGTTTGTTACGAGAATTGATTAAATGGTGAATTTTGGCATGGATTTTATTGTATATAGTCGACAGTCGGCCAGTGATTAGTAAGTATTGATTTATTATTATTATTATTTTTTGAGTAAGTATTGATTTGCTAACATAATGTTGAAACATTCTGACTGCTATTGGTAAATATTAAGCACTATAGTGTATACTGATTTAATGCTGAATGATACTTATCGTTGTGAAGAAATGTTTTTTTTGCCATGGGACTTGATCATCCAGCCGATAACGAGGGAACGTGAAAAAATTCAGGGTGGTGCAGGGTTGGCTTTTCGGGGTTAATCTTCATGTGCTAATCGTAGTTTAATTTTGATTTGGCCATGGGGGTCATTGAACTGATAAAAGGTTATTTTTACTGGTGTGTTCAGAACTGATTAAGAAAGTAGGGGTTCCTCTATCACGTCAATCTTCTGTTTCCATAGCATTGAGTCGAATAACAACACAACCTTTGCTTCATACTTCAAGAGGTCACATTCATCGCGTTCAAAATGGTGGCATACTAAAGGTTCAATCTTTAATTTGGACACTTTCTAGGTGTTCCTACCTCCTAGAGTTTGTAACAGAAAATATATAAGGAAAACGAAGAAATGTGTATTAATGTCTTGTTTCTGACCTCTTCCAGGTATCGTGTAGCCGCAAGAACGAAGCTTCTTCACTAGAAGCAAGGTATGTAAAATTTATACATGATATGGTGTGAAGTAGGGTGTCTTGTTTCCAATTGGAAGAGAAGTGAAGAGGATTGATGTGAAGGTCTTATTTGGGAGCTTAACTTAACACTATGATAGTTACTGAATAATCTTTGGTGATTGCGGAGTATATTGTTTTCCTTTTGATGGTCGGTAATGTAGTGCAAGTTAGGACCTTTAGTACCTAGGTCTTCAAACTTGTTGCTAACACTGAGGCTGTACCAACTGTAATCATAATTACATTTCTTATACTTAACATCATTGGGAGAGTGAGGTGATCCAAAAAGACAAAGAACTTCTATTACCGAAAAGAGAAGAGAATCATGAAAAACATCTTGTAAGCTCATGATGGATAAGCATTTGGAGCCGTCTTTTGTAAATTTCAACCTCACAGTGAGGAAGATAACCATAAAGTAGAGCTTCTTAACAATTTAATTAATTTCTATCCAAGTAGCAGAAATATGCTTCTAAGTAATGTTTTTGAAACTGGGAATGACCAGTATATCCTTTCAAATCTTTCAAATTTTCTAAACTGGCCTAGCTCAGTGAAGGAATAGGGAACCAGGCAGCAGCCAGTCCATTTATAAGCAGAGGGGTGAGGGTTGGAGGGGTAATCATGGTCAAACCTGCTTGGGCTAAACGGTTGGTTGAGCCCGTAAATTGCTGAGAGTCAAGCCATTTGGTGCGCCTTGGACTCGGATCACTCAGCTTGGTCGTAGGTCAGCTAGAGCTCATTTTGGACCCAATTCCAACCCAGCTTTGAAAAAAATGCCATGTGGGTGGATATGAAGTTAGGTGGTGAGGGAAGGCCATTAAGGGAAATGGAGGCTCTCTTAGGCCACCCTTGGTCCCAAAACACAATCATCCTCTAAAACTGTCTGACATGCCCCATTCAAATGCTATAATTCACGAAAATGAGGCGTGAGGGTGGTACAACAATAAAACTAGTCATTTTTTTAAAATAAAGTGGATATTAGGGACCCCAGTGGATCGTGGGGGGCCTTTGGAGATAGTCATCGGTTCCAGTAGCCTTTGGTACCTTTTACTAGTCACCTTCTGTAAAAGCTCTGATTTTGATGCCATGTGAATTGATATAAAATTATGGCGTGGGGGGCCTTTGGAGATAGTCATCGGGTTCCAGTAGCCTTTGGTACCTTTTACTAGTCACCTTCTGTAAATGCTCTGATTTTGATGCCACGTGAATTGAAATAAAATTATGGCGTGGGGGAAGGTTGTCTGGCCCTTCGAGGCAATAAGGGGTCTTCGACGTCGTCGAAGCTTGCCTCATCCAAAGGCTATACCTATACCCAAGAAAACGGGGCGTTTGAGGTGTTGTTTCTTGTTTCCAAACTTCTTCAAGGGGTTGATTATCACCTAAGAGTACCCCACTAGGCTAATTGGGTCTCTCAACATCGTATTCACCCATAGTTTTAATGTGCGCCCCTTTAAAGTAGGTGACTTGTAAAACGGACATCCAAGCATAATAGTGATCGGATAACAAACCACGGGGGTCTCCCACGTCTCCTAGGGATGTCTCATGCAATAAGGCGGTGGTCCGAAAATAACAACTTTCATTTAGGGGCATTTTGCGAACTTTTGCGGAGGGTTCTTTGTCACCCAAGAGCACCACCAGTGCCCCCGATAGGCCATCCAGAACACCGAACATTGTATTCACCATAATTTTTGTGTTCGACCCTATAATTTAGAGGAGGTAACTAGTAAACCGGTCTTCCAAACCTAATCAGGACCCAATAACTGACCTCGAGGGCCTCCCATGTCCCATAGGGTTGTCCCATGCAATATGGTGTGAAAGTAACAACTTTTTTTCCTAAGCCCTCCGGAAACCCAAAAAAGTTGAGTATAGCCTTCATTTTTGTTCCGTGACCCAGTTGAGATTTTTGCGCAAACTTCTCTAGAAGGTCCATTATCACCATAGACTCCTAAAGGGCCCCAGTACCCCCAATTGGCCATTCAGCTTTCCCAACATCGTATTCACCCATGATTTCAATGGTGTTTGGCCCTTTAAAGTGAGTGAGCAGTAAAAACGGTAATGCAAGCCTAATAGGGAACCGATAACAGACCCTGGGGGCCTCTCGTGTTCCATAGGGGTGTCCGTGTTAACAACTTTCGTTCCAGGGCCTTTCGCAAATCCAAAAAACGTGGATTATAGCCTTCATTTTCGGCAACCTAGGACCCAATTGTGATTTTTGCCCAAACTTCTCCTCATGGTCCATTGTCACCCAAGAGTGCGCCTGGTACCCCCAGACCCCAGCTGGCTATTCAGATTGCCGTCCTTCGTATTCACCTATGATTACGGTGTTCGCCCCTTTAAAGTGGTTGACCAATAAAACGGACGTATAATCCTAATCGGGACCTAATAACCGATCCCGTGGGCTTCCCGTGTCCTACGGGGGTATTCCGTGCAATATGGTGTGAAAGTAAGAACTTTTGTACTTGGGCCCTCTGCAAACCCAAAAAACGTGGATTATAACCTTCATTTTTCAGCTCTCCGGGACCCAGTTGAGATTTTTGCCCAAACTTAGCCGGGTGGTCCATTGTCACCCAAGAGTACCCCTGGTAACCACAGATGGTCATTCAAGGTCTCTGAACTTCTTATTCACCCATTATTTTGGTGTTCGAACCTTTAAAGTGAGTGAGCAGTAAAAACGGTCATGCAACCTAATAAGGAACCGATAACAGACCCCGGGGGCCTCCGTGTCCCATAGGGGTGTTCGTGCAATATGGTGCAAAATTAACAACTTTCGTTCTAGGCTTTTTCACAAACCCAAAAAACGTGGATTATAGCCTTCATTTTCGGCAGCCTGGGACCAATTGTGTTTCTTGCCCAAACTTCTCGGTGTTGTCCATTGTCGCCGAAGAGTGCGCCTGGTACCCCAGACCCCAGTTGGCTATTCAGATCTCCGTCCTTCGTATTCATCGATGATTTTGTTGTTCGCCCCTTTAAAGTGGCTGGCCGATAAAAGGGCCTATAATCCTAATAGGGAACTAATAACCGATCCCGCGGGCTTCCCATGTCCTACGGGGGTATCCCGTGCAATATGGTGTGAAAGTAAGAACTTCCGTACGTGGGCCCTCTGCAAGCCTAAAAAACGTGGATTATAGCCTTCATTTTCGGCTCTCCGAGACCTAGTTGAGAATTTGCCCAAACTTAACCGGGTGGTCCATTGTCACCCAAGAGTACCCCTGGTAATCGCAGATGGTCATTCAGGTCTCTGAACTTCGTATTCACCCATGATTTTGGTGTTCGGATCTTGAAAGTGCAGTAAAAACGGTCTTGCAAGCATCATAGGGAACTAATAACAGATCCCGGGGGCCTCCCGTGTCCCATAGGGGTGTCCGTGCAATATGGTGCAAAACTAATAACTTTCGTTCCTGGCCTTTTCACAAACCCAAAAAACGTGGATTATAACCTTCATTTTCGTCAACTTGGGACCCAATTGTGATTTTTGCCCAAACTTCTCCTTGTGGTCCATTGTCACCCAAGAGTGCGCCTGGTACCCCAAACCCCAGTTGGTTGTTCAAATCTCCGTCTTTCGAAATCATCTATGATTTTGGTGTTCGCCCCTTTAAAGTGGCTGACCGATAAAACGACCTTATAATCCTAATAGGGACCTAATAACCAATCCCGCGGGCTTCCCATGTCCTACGGGGGTATCCCGTGCCATATGGTGTGAAAGTAAGAACTTTCGAACCTGGCCCTCCGCAAACCCAAAAAACGTGGATTATAGCCTTCATTTTCGCCTCTCCGGGACCCAGTTGAGATTTTTGCCCAAATTTAGCCGGGTGGTCCATTGTCACCCTAGAGTACCCCGTGGTAACCGCAGATGGTCATTCAGGTGTCTGAGCTTCGTATTCACCCAAGATTTTGGTGTTCGGGCCTTTAAAGCGAGTGAGCAGTAAAAACGGTCATGCAAACCTAATAATAGGGAACCGATAACAGACCCCGGGGGCCTCCTGTGTCCCATAGGGGGTGTCCGTGCAATATGGTGCAAAACTAACAACTTTCGTTCTAGGCCTTTTCACAAACCTAAAAAACGTGGATTATAACCTTCATTTTCGGCAACCAGGGACCCAATTTTGATTATTGCCCAAACTTCTTCATGTGGTCCATTGTCACCTAAGAGTGCGCCTGGTACCCCACACCCCAGTTGGCTATTCAGATCTCCGTCCTTCGTATTCACCTATGATTTTGGTGTTCGCTCCTTTATAGTGGATGACTGATAAACGGCCGTATAATCCTAATAGGGACCTAATAACCGATCCTGCGGGCTTCCCATGTCCTACGGGGGTATCCCGCGCAATATGGTGTGAAAGTAAGAACTTTTGTACCTAGGCCCTCCAGAGCCAAGAAAACGTGGATTATAGCCTTCATTTTCGGCTCTCCGGGACCCAGTTGAGATTTTTGCCAAAACTTAGCCGGGTGGTCTATTTTCACCCAAGAGTACCCCTGGTAACCGTAGATGGTCATTCAGGTCTCTGAACTTCGTATTCACCCATGATTTTGGTGTTCAAACTTTTAAAGTGAGTGAGCAGTAAAAACGGCCTTGCAAGCCTAATATTGAATCGATAAGAGACCCCGGGGGCCTCCGCCTCCCGTGTCCCATAGAGGTGTCGTGCAATATGGTGCAAAAGTAAGTTTCCGGCCTTTTCACAAGCCTAATATTGAATCGATAAGAGACCCCGGGGGCCTCCCGTGTCCCATAGAGGTGTCGTGCAATATGGTGCAAAAGTAAGTTTCCGGCCTTTTCACAAACCCAAAAAACATGGATTATAACCTTCATTTTCTGCAACCTGGGACCCAATTCTGATTATAGCCCAAACTTCTCTGTGTGGTCCATTGTCACCCAAGAGTGCGCTTGGTACCCCACAACCCAATTGGCTATTCAGATCTCCGTCCTTCGTATTCACCTATGATTTTGGTGCTCGCCCCTTTAAAGTGGCTGACCGATAAAACGGCCGTATAATCCTAATTGGGACCTAATAACCGATCACACGGGCTTCTCATGTCCAACGGGGGTATCCCGTGCAATATGGTGTGAAAGTAAGAACTTTCGTACCTGGGCCTTCCGCAAAACCAAAAAACGTGGATTATAGCCTTCATTTTCGGCTCTTCGGGACCCCGTTGAGATTTTTGCCCAAACTTAGCCGGGTGGTCTATTGTCACCCAAGAGTACCCCTGGTGACCGCAGATGGTCATTTAGGTCTTTGAAATTCGTATTCACCCATGATTTTGGTGTTCGGACCTTTAAAGTGAGTGAGCAGTAAAAACGGTCATGCAAGCCTAATATGAAACCAATAACAGACCCCGTGGGCCTCCCGTGTCCCATAGGGGTATCCGTGCAATATGGTGCAAAAGTAACAATTTTCGTTGCAGGCCTTTTCACAAACCCAAAAAACGTGGAATATAGCCTTCATTCTCGGCAACCTGGGACCCGATTGTGATTTTTGCCCAAACTTCTTCGTGTGGTCCATTGTTACCCAAGAGTGCGCCTGGTACCCCAGACCCCAGTTGGCTATTCAGATCTCTGTCCTTCGTATTCACCTATGATTTTGGTGTTCGCCCCTTAAGAGTGGCTGAGCGATAAAACAGCCGTATAATCCTAATAGGGACCTAATAACCGATCCCCCGGGCTTCCCATGTCCTATGGGGGTATGCCGTGCAATATGGTGTGAAAGTAAGCAATTTCGTACCTGGCCCTCCGCAAACCCAAAAAACTTGGATTATAGCCTTTATTTTCGGTTCTCCGGAACCCAGTTGAGATTTTTGCCCAAACTTATCCGGGTGGTCCATTGTCACCCAAGAGTACCCCTCGTAACCGCAGATGGCCTGAACTTCGTATTCACCCATGATTTTGGTGTACGGACCTTTAAAGTGAGCAGTAAAAATGGTCATGCAAGCCTAATAGGGAACAAATAACAGATCACGGGGGCCTCCCATGTCCCATAGGGGTGTCCGTGCAATATGGTGCAAAAGTAACAACTTTCGTTCCAGGCTTTTTCACAAACCCAAAAAACATGGATTATAGCCTTCATTTTCGGCAACTTGGGACCCGATTATGATTTTTGCCCAAACTTCTCTGTGTGATCCATTGTCATCGAAGAGTGCGCCTGGTACCCAGACCCCAGTTGGCTATTCAGATCTCTGTCCTTCGTATTCACCTATGATTTTGGTGTTCGCCCCTTTAAAGTGGCTGACCGATAAAACAGCCGTATAATCCTGATAGGGACCTAATTAGCGATCGCGCGGGCTTCCCATGTTCAACGGGGGTATCCCGTGCAATATGGTGTGAAAGTAAGAACTTTCGTACCTGGGCCCTCCGCAAACCCAAATAACGTGGATTATAGCCTTCATTTTCGGCTCTTCGGGACCCAGTTGAGATTTTCACCCAAACTTAGCCGGGTGGTCCATTGTCACCCAAGAGTACCCTTGGTAATCACAGATGGTCACTGTCACTGAACTTCGTATTCACCCATGATTTTGGTGTTCGAACCTTTAAACTGAGTGAGCAGTAAAAACGGCCATGCAATCCTAATATTGAACCGATAACAGACCCCGGGGGCCTCCTGTGTCCCATAGGGGTGTCCGTGCAGTATGGTGCAAAAGTAACAACTTTCGTTCCAGGCCTTTTCACAAACCCAAAAAACGTGGATTATAGCCTTCAAATTCGGCAACCTGGGACCCAATTGTGATTTTTGCCCAAACTTCCCAGTGTGGTCCATTGTCACCCAAGAGTGCTCCTGGTACCCCAGACCCCAGTTGGCTATTCAGATCTCTGTCCTTCGTATTCACCTATGATTTTGGTGTTCGCCCCTTTATTGTGGCTGATCGATAAAACGGCCGTATAGACCTAATAGGGACCTAATTAGCGGTCCCGGGGGCTTCCCATGTCCTAGGGGGTATCTCGTGCAATATGGTGTGTAAGTAAGAATTTCCGTACCTAGGCTCTCTGCAAACTCAAAAAACGTGGATTATGGCCTTTATTTTTGGCTCTCCGGGACCCAGTTGAGAATTTTGCCCAAACTTAGCCGGGTGGTCCATTGTCACCCAAGAGTTCCCCTGGTAACAGCAGATGGTCATTCATTCAGGTCTGAACTTTGTATTCACCCATGACTTTGGTGTTCGGACCTTTAAAGTGAGTGAGCAGTAAAAACGGTCATGCAAGAATAATAGGGAACCGATAACAAACCCTGAGGGCCTCCCGTGTCCCATAGGGGTGTCCCGTGTCCGTGCAATATGGTGCAAAAGTAACAACTTTCGTTCCAGGCCTTTTCACAAACCCCAAAAACGTGGATTATAGCCTTCGTTTTTGGCAATCTCGGACCCAATTGTGATTTTTGCTCAAACTTCTCCGTGTGGTCCATTATCACCCAAGAGTGAGCCTGGTACCCCAGACCCTAGTTTGCTATTCAGATCTCCGTCCTTCGTGTTCAACTATGATTTTGGTGTTCACGCCTTTAAAGTGGCTGACCGATAAAACGACAGTATAATCCTAAGAGGGACCTAATAACCGATCCCGCTGGCTTCCTGTCTAACGGGGGTATCCCATGCAATATGGTGTGGAAGTAAGAACTTTCTTACCAGGGCCCTCTACAAACCAAAAAAAAGTGGATTATAGCCTCCATTTTCAGCTCTCCGGACCCAGTTAAGATTTTTGCTCAAACTTATCCGGGTAGTCCATTGTCACCCAAAAGTACCCCCGGTAATCGCAGATGGTCATTCATGTCTCCGAACTTCGTATTCACCCATGATTTTGGTGTTCGGCCTTTTAAAGTGGGTGACTAGTAAAACGGTCGTGCAAGCGTGATAGGGACCTAATAGGGACTCGATAACCGACCCCGAGTGCCTCCCATATCCTAGGGGTATCCCGTGCAGTATGGTGAAAGTAACTACTTTTGTTTCGGGGCCCTCCGGAAGCCCAAAAGACGTAGATTATATATACCCTTCATTTTCAGGCTCCGGTTTTTGCTCAAAGTTTTCCGTGAGGTCCATTGTCACCTACGCCAAGAGGTCCCACGTTGCCCTCAGTAGGTTATCCGAGTTTTCACTTATCTGAGTTTTCACTTATGATTCGTTGACCAAAGTCACCAAACACATTTTATAGCTCCAGTGACCAAACACATTTCTCATCTTTCACTCCAAATCTTCCCTAAACCAATCTCCCTTTTAAATCTGAAAGCGGGCATATGGAATTTAACATTTGTATTTTTGAGCCCAAAGAAGCTGTTAGGGAAAATTCAGATTCCACGCCAATATATTTAATTGGTGCAATTAATTATAGAAGGCTTATAAGTGGCGTTTCAAGAAAATATTTTGGAGCTGTTTTTTGGTTAAGAAGTGTGGCAGCAGTGGAAGACTTTGTGGCCAAGGGATTATACGTGATTAGTAGTAGTATTGAAGATGTTTTAGTTTTGGAAGGAGTTTGGCAGATTTTGTCTCTTACGAGATATATTAGCGTCACTTATATGGAAGGTATTGTTATTGTGGTAGTATCCTACTTTACGTGGGAGTGATAATTTGGAAAGTAGGAGGTTTCCTAATTGTGATTATACGTGATTAGTAGTAGTATTGAAGATGTTTTAGTTTTGGAAGGAGTTTGGCAGATTTTGTCTCTTACGAGATATATTAGCGTCACTTATATGGAAGGTATTGTTATTGTGGTAGTATCCTACTTTACGTGGGAGTGATAATTTGGAAAGTAGGAGGTTTCCTAATTGTGGTCGTGATAGGAGTCTTTATGGAGGCCTATAAATATAGGTGGTGTTAGATTGGAGAAGTTGGCTTTTGCCCCAAGGTAGAGAGAGAGAGAGCTCCCTTGTTGCAGTTGAAGAGTTGAAGGGTTTGTAGCTTTTCCCAAAAGCTATGTGAGGTGTGAGTGTGTGGGTGTGTAGAAAGCCCAGCCACTGAAGTGAAGGGTTTCTAGCTTTGACCTCAAAAGCTATGTGGAGGGTTTCTAGCTTTGACCTCAAAAGCTAGGTTATGAGGAGGAGACGGTTTTGTGGCTTTCCCGTGCATAAAGCCATATATGGGGTAGTAGTAGTTGAAGGGTTGGGATGCCATCAAAAATATGAGTTTGTGAGGGGGTAGGGTCACTTACTAACTAGAGGAGATTGAGATGTTAGTATTTGAGTGTCTATCGATGTAACTCTATCTTTGATGATGATTAGTAGTGAATTTGTGGTTCGTGGTTTTTCCCCTAGTTGAGAGGGGTTTTCCACGTTAAATATTGTGTGTGTTTATTCTTGTTGTGTATTTTATTTATTGTGCTTCCGCTGTGGTCAAAATAGTATGGTAGTGGGGCGTAAAATCCCCAACAGAAGCCGATCCACACCCAAACGTGAGCTAGAGCCACAATTCTTGCCTTACCAAGCTTCGAATCAGGGAAAGGCTTGGCCAAGCTTTGAACGGCTTGGCAAGGTTATCAAATATGTACATGCATAAAGCATAATGCCCAAAATCTTCTGTTGTGGCTGTTTATTTCTTGTGCTTTCATGATTTTTTAGATTTTTTGATGATATCTTGACACTTCCGTTTAGATGTATGGACGAGGTGTATGATGCTCTGGCGAGACGTCTTCTTCCTACTGGAGCAGTAACATCAAATCCTAACTTAAAGTAAGCTTCATTTATTGCCATGCCTTTTTTTTTCCTGCTAACTTATATAAGTTTCAGTCTCCAATTCTTCTGGTGCCTTGGGATGTTGCTTTGATCTGAGGAGCTACAGGTGCAGTATCCCATGACTTAGGGTGTCTTCGCTTTGAAGATTGAAATCCAGCATAATTTGGAAAACAATGAATGGCTTGAACTTTTGTCAGTAACAGTACTTGTTTCTTATATCAAGTAATAACATGTGTTATGTATGCACTATGCAGATATATTGTGGGAGTGGCTGGTCCTCCTGGTGCTGGGAAAAGTACACTGGCTTCTGAAGTGGTTCAGCACATAAACAAGATGTGGCCACAAAAATCACCTTCCATGGATGAACTAGTAGGGTCACCTGAGATTGCAATTGTTCTTCCGATGGATGGATTCCATCTTTATCGTAGTCAACTGGATGCAATGGAGGTTAGTCAGTGACGACTCAGTGTTATTTTGTCTAGACTTCATATTTCAAGTGTCACTCTGGCACAATGCATTGCATACTTAATATTGCCTAGAACTATATTTTTAGTCTGGTGGAACCTCATAATCTCTTGTAGTAGCTATGTAATGTACTGTGATCATTTAGAAAAAATTGCAATGTCAAATACCTGGAAACATTAGAATTAAATGTGGATGGTCCACCAAAAGTCTGAAACGTCACTGTGCTGACTTTGTTTTCTTGAATCTTTCTTCCTGTTTGTAAATGTTGCATATTTTGTTATGGCTCTGGTCAGGATCCAAAAGAAGCTCATGCAAGAAGAGGAGGTAAGGTTCCTTCACCTGGGCAAAGCTTATTACAACCTTGGCATAGCTTATTAGAACCTGTGAAAATGTTGACAGTATCTCTACTCTCTTCAATCAGCTCCATGGACATTTGACCCAGACAGATTATTAAAATGTCTCCAAAGTTTGAGGAGTCAGGTAAGCTTCTCTTGATAGGGACGGTTCGCTTGTCACATAGATGATGTGATTGTATTAATACTTAATATGATGATAAGGATGTAGTTGAAGCAGTGATGCAAAAATACTGTTTATCCTGTATGTACTGCTTTTGGACTCGCATTACAGGGATCTGCATGTGTACCTTCATTTGACCACGGTGTAGGAGATCCTGTTGAAGATGATATCTTTGTGAGCCTTCAGTAAGTAAACACTTTTTGTAGCAGTAAAGTTCACTTCTCCAGTCTAGCTGATACATGCGTGAAACATCTCTGATTCCACAAATTGTCATACTGGTATTGGATATTTGTCATTACCTGTAAATCAACTTTCTGATGGTATTTTGGATTCAATCTGTTGGTTGCCAACTGGTTCAGTCTGCTATTCTAGATGGCTTTAGGGCATTCTTAAATCTGTTCATTGTTTTGTTATGCACGAATGACCTTTCAAATAATAATTAGTATCAATACCCTGCTCCAAAGTATAGGGTGTTAGTCCCTTGTATTTTGTAATAAGCCTTGTTTTTTAATTGTTACCAAAGTATCAGTCTTCTTAGTCCCAAAGATAACTCACAATAATTTCCCAGGTTACTCTTGCTCCTGATAAGTTATATTTTCTGTAATTGTAACTGAAAGTAGTTCCTTTGAGTCTTTTTTTATCTGGTAAATAATTACCTTGAGGCATGTCATTTGTCATGTTGGAGATATCAATCTTCTTGTCATCTTTTTATAGTTTAGAAGTTTGACGCATTGTTGCGAAAATATTCTGTGGAAATGGTTCAATCGGTGAACCAAACCGGCCAGTGAACTGGTTTGAGAAAATGAAGAAATCGAAACTACTCAAAATCCCGGGACACCTTGTTAATGGAAGTCAGGTGAAAATTGGTATTATTGGGTACTCTCTGAACCAATGTTGTCTGGTGACTTTGACTAGACCCAGACAAACTGTTTACTCTTAGGAAGTCTATAATTTAATTGTATTTTCGATCAACTTTCACCTGTTCCTATACTTGAGCCACTTGGCACGACCCAGTGGCCTACCTGATTCTATCTGGACCCAGCAGGTGCTTTGAATCTTCTTCTGTGCTAACATTGATCTCATTTAGCTGTCCATTTCTTTTGGTATGTTATGGACATTGCCGCTGCAGTGAAATGAGAAGCTGATGAAGCTTTGTGAAACTTTCGTGTTTGCAGGCACAAAGTTGTTGTTGTAGAAGGAAACTACTTGCTCCTGGAAGAAGGGGTTTGGAAAGATATATCTACTATGTTTGATGAGAAATGGTAAATATATTGCTGGTTATATGATGGAAACAACAGCAGTTTATATTTTTGCAGGTTCTGGGTTTACTTAACGGACAAAGAAGTGAACAACAATGTAGTGAGTCAATTGTTTTAGTCCATTGTAATGCATTGTTGGGAAACTGAGTGAGAGTTAGTGGCTCAACCAGCTCCATTGGGAAATAGACAAAGTAAAGAATGTGATGAAAGTAAAATATGCTTAAGACAAATGCTACCCTTCAGTTATAGTCTTATAGAAGAGTTTGTTGGACTTATTATTTAGGAAGCATAATATTTTTGCTAATCTATTATGTCCCGAGATTTTGATATGATAAAAGTTGTGGGTCTTGTATATAGAGGCGCTCGTATTCTGATTCATAGTTATTAAAGTAGATCTGTAGCTTTTGTAAAAACCATGTCTTGCAATTCACAAAATGTGCTAGAAATTCTATAGAACTATTATTTAGAACCATGTTCTCCCCTTCACTCTGTTTTTGAGAGCAAAAATGGTTACTTCTGTAAATGATAAGGACGTATCTGATGCTTTTTTCCACAAAGGGTGTTGAACTAGGAAAGAACTTTCAACAGCTCCCTAATGCTTCGCCACAGTAGGCTGTGCCCTTTGTGCTGCTCATTTTATCAATGTGAAAGATAGAACTATTAGTCTTTGCTATAAGCTTCAATAGTGTCATGTCAACTTGTCAAGCTAATTCAGCTGTTGTGACATGTAGGTTCATTGATGTTGACCTCAACAAAGCCATGGAACGGGTCCTGAAGAGGCATATTTCAAGTATGTATTCTTGCATATGCATATATGGTTAACAGTAATAATTCTGCAATACTGATGTGCCTTCTGGTGCATGCCTTGCTGATTGCCAACAGCTGGGAAGTCTCCAGATGAAGCGAAATGGCGGGTAAGACCCCTTATGCACTGCTGATCTTCATTCGTTACTCAGAAAATATCTTGTAGCTTTTGCACTAGTGTACTGAACCATAGAAATGGCTTTGCAGATAGATTACAACGACCGGCCTAACGCAGAGATGATAATGAAGTCCAAGAAAAACGCAGACTTAGTAATTAAGTCCATCGACTTCTCAGCCTAAATTTTGTCGGTTCCGGTTACCTTTCACCTCATTCAAATAAATGCATACGAATTAGAACAACGGGGATAGACATACAGAGAAGGCCGGGGGGAATGGGAGGAAATGTGTTAGTTGGCGTAGTTTATTTGTTGAGGTCCAGTTTTGTCTACGAAAACTCAATATTGTCTGTTGATGGAGTAACAGCTGATATTTTGTTATTAATTTTGTGGCTGCACAAATTGAGGATGTTTAACATGTTATTGTCGTCAAAGTCATGGGATCTCTCTAAGAAGCTTTTTCGTCAACATCTTTGTGGGAAAATGCTTCCCCTTAATTCCATGTTTACTGTGTCACCCTTTTTGATTAGTTCCATAAAGGGTATACTGTATGCTGTATGTGTGTGTGTGAATGTGTGATCCAAGATGGTGGGGTGGTCAAGGTCAACCATCCTTTCGAGTAATTTACTGAAAACAGTTCCCTGAAGTGAGGCAATAATGTATTAAACCACATACTGTGTACCACTAATTTCTGGGATTCTAATTAATGCTCTAATTATTATGCTTTATTGATTGCCGTCGTTGGCTTAATGCAGAAGTTCTTGAACAGATCTTAGCTATGGAGTTCCGAGTTTGAGTGCAGTGCACTGTAATGGAATGTAATCAGTGTATAGATGGAACGTGTTGTGTGTATTGCCTAGTTTTTTAATAGCTCGATAGAATGATTTTCAATCATCAAACAAACAAATAAATAAATTCTGGGGCGGAATATTTATAGTCAATTCTAATCTTCATAGGCTCATCAATTAGTTGTCAAGTTCAATGATGTTGAGCAAACTTGTAACGTAATGAAGATTTCTCATCAAAACTATAAATCTATTATAACTAGTGTGCATGCCCGTGCAATGTACGGGATGTTTCAGTTGTTTTTGAGTTTATTTTTTTTTATAAAAAGTAATGTTTTCTGATAGGTTGCCTTGCTTCTAACTTTGTTGTAATAATTTTTTTTTTCCTTTTTGGTGCTAACTTTGTGATTAAGAGGTAAATAAAACTAAAACAACACCAAGGCGAAATTCGGAGAGGTTCATTCACAACCTGATTCTTAATATGGTTAGGGAAAATATTAAAATATTAGAGGGAAGGACACCCTCAAGTCATGGTAATAGTCATTCATTGGCTTGTTTTGCCTCTATCAAAGTTAGAGGTATTTATCCCTAAATAACATTGCTTATTGAATTATAGTTCTACTTATTATAATTAGTCATACTGTAAACTTTGATCTATATTTGACTGAGTCTTTAGGAACGATTATTAAAATTTGATTAACAAACTTGAGAATACTCTATTATACAGTTCTAATCTTCATGGGCTCATCAATTAGTTGTCAAGTTAACGATGTTGAGCAAACTTGTAACGTAATGACGATTTCTCATCAAACTATAACTAGTGTGCATGCCCGTACATGCACGGGATGTTTCAGCTGTTTCTGTGTTTTTTTAAAAAAAAAAATTAATTGTTTCTTATAGGTTGTCTTGCTTCTAACTTTGTTATAACAATTTTCTTTTTCCTTTTTGGTGCTAAGGTAAATAAAACTAAAATAACACCAAGGCGAAATTTGGAGAGATTCATCCGCAGCCTGATTCTTAATATGGTTAGGGAAAATATTAAAATGTTGGAGGGAAGGACGCCCTCAAGTCATGGTAATAGTCATTCACTGGTCGTGTATTAGCCTTTGATCACAACAAAATAAAAAAACATTTATTGGCTTGTGGTGCCTCTATAAAAGTTAGAGGTATGTATCCCTAAATGACAATGTTTGTTGCATTATAGTTTTACTTATTATAATTAGTCATACTGTAAAATTTGATCTATATTTGACTGAGTGCTTAGGAAACGATTATTAGCCCTTGATTAACAAACTTGAGAATACTCTGTTATACATTTCTTCTACCAAAGCTATAACCATAGTAGACAAATGGATCGAAAAGAACTATGTACATCAAAAATTTATTGAAACAAAATCTTGTGGCCTATGTCCCATATCCCACGTCCCATGGTGAAATTAGAGTTCGGAAACCCGGATGATGGTCTCGAGGCATCGGAGGTCCTCTAGGGTGACAATAGATCCCGTAGAGAAGTTTGGGCAAAAACGGAAATCGGGCCCCAGGAAGCTGAAAACCAAAGGCTATAATCCACTTTTTTTGGACTTTCGGGAGGGTCCAGAACGAAGGTGTATATTTTTGCACCACATCGCACAGGACACCCTTAGGGAAAATAAGAGGCCCCCAGGATCCGTTGTCGACCTATCGTGTCACAGATAGGCTTGTAAGTGCGTTTTTACGAGACGCTAATGAAAGGGCCGAAACACCGAAGACATGGATGAAATCAAAGTTCGGGGATTCGGATGACCCTCCTGTGGGCACCGAGGGTTCTCAAGGGTCATGATAGATCCCCCGTAAAAAATTGGGCAAAAATGACATCCGGGCCCCGGAAGCCGAAAACGAAGGCTATAATCCATGTTTTTTGGGTTTCCGGGAGGCCCCGTAACAAAGGTGAATATTTTTGCACCACATCGCATGTAACACCCCTAGGGGACATGGGAGACCCTTGGTATCGCTTACCCGGTACCTGATAGGCTTGAAAAGGCGTTTTTTACGGGAATATGGTGTAAGAGCTGGAACACCAAAGGCATGGGTGCTATAGAAGTTTGGGGTCCATATGACCCTCCCAGGGCACCGAGACTCCTGTAGGGTCATGATAGGGCCCCTGGAGAAATTTGGGCCATAATGACAACGGGCCCCGGGAAGCCGAAAACGCTGAATCCACATTTTTGGGGCTTTCCGGGAGGCCCCGTAATGAAGGTAAATATTTTCGCACTACGTCGCACGGAACACCTCTAGGGGACACGGGAAGCACTCGGGATTTCTTATCTGGTCCTTGATAGGCTTGGAATGGCGTTTTATGGGACACTGGTGCAAGAGTTGAAACACCAAAGGCGTGAGAGATATCGAAGTTTGGGGACCCAAATTACCCTCCCGGGGCACCGAGGGTCCTATAGAGTCATGATAGACCCCCCGGAGAAGTTTGGACAAAAATGACATCCGGGCCCCGGGAAGCCGAAAACGCAGACTATAATCCACGTTTTTTGGGCTTCTGGGAGGCCCCAGAATGAAGGTGAATATTTTCGGACCACATCGCACGAAACAACCCTAGGGGACATGGGAAGCCCTCGGTATTACTTATCTGGTCCGTGATAGGTTTGGAATGGCGTTTTACGGGACACTGGTGTAAGAGTCAGAACACCAAAGGCGTGAGTGATGTTGAAGTTTGGGAACCCAGATGACCCTCCCGGGGCACTGAGTGTCCTTTAGGGTTGTAATAGGTCCCCCAGGAGAAGTTCGGGCCAAAATGACACATGGGCCCCGGGAAGCCCGAAAACGCAGACTATAATCCACGTTTTTCTGGCTTCCGAGAGGCCCCGGAATGAATGTGAATATTTTCACACCACATTGCACGGAACACCCCTAGCTGACATGGAAAGCCCTCGGGATTGCTTATTTGGTCCCTGATAGGCTTGGAATGACGTTTTACGGGACACTGGTGTAAGAGTCAGAGCACCAAAGGCGTAAGAGATATAGAAGTTTGGGACCCAGATGACCCTTCCAAAGCACCGAGGGTCCTATAGGGTCATTATAGCCCCCCCGAAAAATTTCGGACCAAAATGACACTCGGGCCTTAGGAAGCCAAAAACGCAGACGATAATCCAAGTTTTTTGGGCTTCCGGGAGGCCCCGGAATGAAAGTTAATATTTTCGCACCAAATCGCACGGAACACCCCTAGCGAACATGGGAAGCCCTCGGGGATTGCTTATCTTGTCCCTGATAGGCTTGGAATGGCCTTTTACGGAACATTGGTGTAAGAGTCGGAACACGAAAGGCGTGAGTGATATAGAAGTTTGGGGACACAAATGACCCTCCCGTGACACCGAGGGTCCTATAGGGTCATGATAGGCCCCTCGGAGAAGTTCGGGCCAAAATGACACCCGGGCCCCGGGAAACCGAAAAGGCAGAATGTAATCCACGTTTTTTGGGCTTCCGAGAGGCTCCGGAATGAAGATGAATATTTTTGGACCATATCACACGGAACACCTCTAGGGGACATGGGAAGCCCTCGGGATTTCTTATCTGGTCCCTAATAGGCTTGGAATGACTTTTTACGGGACACTGGTGTAATAGTCGGAACACCAAAGGCGTGAGTGATGTAGAAGTTTGGGGACCCAGATGACCCTCCCGGGGCACCGAGTGTCCTATAGGGTCATGATAGGCCCCCCCAGAGAAGTTTGGGCCAAAATCACACCGGGCCCGGGAAACCGAAAACGCAGACTATAATCCACGTTTTTTGGGCTTTCGGGAGGCCCCGGAATGAAGGTGAATATTTTCGCACCACATCGCACGTAACACCCCTAAGGGACATGGGAAGCCCTCAGAATTGCTTATCTGGTCTCTGATAGTCTTGGAATGACGTTTTACGGGACATTGGTGTAAGAGTCGAAACACCAAAGGGCTGAGTGATATCGAAGTTTGGGGACCCAGATGACCCTACCGGGGCACCGAGGGTTCAATAGGGTCATGATAGGCCCCTCGGAGAAGTTCGGGCCAAAGTGACACCCAGGCCCCGGGAAGCCGAAAACGCAGACTATAATCCACGTGTTTTGGGCTTCCGGGATGCCCTGGAATGAAGGTGAATATTTTCAGACTACATCGCACGGAACACCTCTAGGTGACATGGGAAGCCCTCTGGATTGCTTATCTGGTCCATGATAGGCTTGGAATGACGTTTTACGGGACACTGGTGTAAGAGTCGAAACACCAAAGGCGTGAGTGATGTAGAAGTTTGGGGACCCAGATGACCCTCCAGGGCACCAAGTGTCCTATAGGGTCATGATAGGCCCTCCAAAGAAGTTTGGCCCAAAATGACACCGGGCCCGGGGAAGCCGAAAACGTAGACTATAATCCACGTTTTTTGGGCTTTCGGGAGGCCCCGGAATGAAAGTGAATATTTTCGGACCACATCGCACAGAACACCTCTAGGGGACATGGGAAGCCCTCTGGATTGCTTACTTATCCTTGATATGCTTGGAATGACGTTTTACGGGACACTGGTGTAAGAGTCGGAACACCAAATGCGTGAGTGATGTAGAAGTTTGGGGACCCAGATGACCCTCCCGGGCCACCGAGTGTCCTATAGGGTCATGATAGGCCCCCCAGAGAAGTTTGGGCCAAAATGACACCGGGCCTCGGGAAGCCGAAAACGCAGACTATAAATCCACGTGTTTTGGGCTTTCGGGAGGCCCCGGAATGAAGGTGAATATTTTCGCAGCACATCGCACCGAACACCCCTAAGGACATGGGAAGCCCTCGGAATTGCTTATCTTGTCCCTGATAGGTTTGTAATAGCGTTTTACGGGACACTGGTGTAAGAGTCGAAACACGAAAGGCGTGAGTGATATCAAAGTTTGGGGACCCAAATGACCCTCCCGGGGCACCAAGGGTCCTACAGAGTCATGATAGGCCCTTCGGAGAAGTTTGGGCCAAAATGACACCCGTGTCCCGGGAAGCCGAAAACGCATTCTATAATCCACGTTTTTTGGGCTTCCGGGAGGTCCGGGAATGAAGGTAAATATTTACGCACCACATCGCATGGAACACCCATAGGGGACATGGGAAGACCTCAGGATTGCTTATCTGGTCCCTGATAGGATTGAAATGGCGTTTTACAGGACACTGGTGTAAGAGTCGGAACACTAAAGGCGTGAGTGACATCGAAGTTCGGGAATCCGAATGACCCTCCGGGGGAACCGAGGGTTCTCTAGGGTCATGATAGACCCCCCGAAAAAATTTGGTAAAAAATAACATCCGAGCCCCTGGAAGCCGAAAACGAAGGCTCATCAATTCACATTTTTGGAACTTCCGGGAGGCGCAACAACGAAGATGGATATTTTCGCACCACATCGCACGGGACAACCCTTTGAGATATGGGAGGCTCCCGAGTTAGGTTATCGGGTCCTTGATTAGGCTTGGAAGGACCTCTTAATTACTGGACATCATAGGATGATTCTTGGTTTTTGGGTGCCGAGCAGGCTCCCCCCAACTCGTCCTACCAAACCAACCCAAGCCCTTTCTGCTATTATACATACTAAGGTTTCTCATAATTTTTCCCAATTTGTTTGAAGTGATTTCTAATTTTTTTTCAAATTTTTTCTATTTTTCAGCGGTTTAGCTACAATTTGTAAAAAAAAAAACGTTTTCTGTAACTTAATAATACATTTGAAATGTTTGAGGTGGAAATTTTTGAAAATAACTTAATATTTTATTCATGAGAGAGGAATTAGTTTTTTTTTTGGGGGGGGCTTATCAAAATGAGAGAGACATTAGCTACTACTCAATCTCTTGAATGAATTTGTAACGTTTGACAACTTGTGAGAATGAAGGGATTGGGATGAAGGAGTCATTAAATTCCATTATGTTTTTATAACGTCCGTTTGTTGTTATTTTCTCTCTCTATTTTTCTTTTTCTTTTTACTAGTCATGAGTCACATGACATGTCATAAGTAAATTGACACATCATTCGACAATTCAGCGACTGATGTGGCGAGCTCTGGTTTAATTAAATCTTATTTAATCTAATTATATAGATTTGTAAGTGAGACGATAATCACTTTTTAGTGAAACAAAATTAATGTTCATATTACGTGATCCTTTTCTATTTACTAATCCCAATTAGTGAAGATGATCTGATCACACAAGATTTGTTCAGATAAATAACCTTAATAATAAGTCACTTTCATTAGTTCTTCCAAGATGCAACAATTATCAGAGTGAGTGAAGGATAATACTAGACATAAAACCATAGCTTATTACTCCTTTTTTTTCTTTCTTTTTTTTGATAAGTTGAAATAGCTTATTACTCCTGGATAAATAGAAATCGACTTTTTTTTTATGAACAAGAAATTGATTTTTAAAACAAGTTAAAACGATAACAAATAAATGGCTATTACTCATTTACTTGGGTGGATTTAGATAACAATAAGGAATTCGTCTATATGAATTCTTTGAATACTCCTTTAGTTTAATTTGTGGCAATATACGTCAAGAACTTTTCTTCTTATTAATAATAGGAGAGAGCAGAAGTTTGCGAGCATGGATGATGAGACATATAATTAGGATGGGCATTGAAACACCAAGCAATTCAATCTCAATCATAATAAATTGAAGAATAAATAAATTTTATAGGAGTAGCAAAAATGAGCTGGCCTATAATAAACAGATATGCAAGAAATATAAATGCCCCCATCAACATCCACATGATCTTGCTCCCTCACTTGGCTAAGTCATCAAACATTTGCATTATTCCAGTCCCCACTCTAAACATTAATATATTGAACCAGACAACTACGAGTAATTATTAATACAAAAACCAGATAATAAGGAATTCTGTGGTTCAAAGAATCCAATGAATTAATGTGAAGAAAATAATTGATAACAATAAAATAATTATTAAAAATATATAAAAGAACAAAAGGAATATTTTTATCAACCCCCATTGATTGCTACCACAAACAGCATGACTCAAACTATAATTATTTGGTTTTTTTAAGGCAAACCATAATAATAATAATAATAATAATAATAATAATTAATACAAAAAACAAAAACATTAACAGATTGGGCCAAACATGGTCTTAATTGTGGACACAATTTAGTTACTGTTTCTATGTCTAGTCATAAATTTCAACACCATACAACTCACAGATATTATAGTATATGGGACATTGATCTATATCAAATCATAGTACAAATTAAAGGGGGGAATGAAAATAAACATGGAAATTACAAATTCATCCTGCTCAATCCATCTCTTGAACACACTCTTTTTTCTCTTCATTATTCATTGGATAATTTTGGTGGTGGCCTCAAGATCAATAGAGCAGGCTTCATTGCTGTACTTTAATTTCTAGTTCAGCTCCTGTTCTTGCACTTCTCCATGGCCCTTGGAGCTGAAACCCATTCAAATGAGAGTAAATTGTGTTAATTTACCAGAATTTAGTAATAAATAAGACGGTCTTTCTGTAATTTTTTGTAAGCCCGGGTCACTTTTCATTTAGACAAGGGTCACTATATATATGCTCGCCATAAGTGATCCCTATATTTCTAAAAAAGTGAACCTGATTTTTCGTGAGTTTGTTCTCACACAACACTAGCTCCCAGAATAAACCATAGTTCATACGAAATTTTGATGTAAAAAAATGAAAAATCGAAACCAAACTAAACTAGCTAGCCACATAGACTAGCAAACGAATTTCAATAACCAACTGAATCGGTTAGAAGATTGTCAATTATATATATTATTACTCCAGTAGTAAGAATGATTTGATGAATGATTGAAACAATAATGGAGTTACGTATTTGTCATCAAATCAATTCAAGTTAATAGTGAATTATATCTAATGAAATAATAGTAATGATCCATCTATATACATATACCCAATAATTGATCAAACAAAACATGAAATATGTATTAATGTGGAGTAACCCTAATTAATACTGTACTTTGATGATTTTCCTAACAAAGCTAAGGATTTATATATCAAATGTGAAATGAAAATGAGGATCGGAGGGGAGTTAATTACTAACCAAGCCCAGCAGCTTCTTTTCCTTTCATAATGCGAAGTCGTTTGCATGACTCCACAAACATCCTGATGATCAACAATAAATAAGATCAACATCATTATTAGCAAGGGATCATGTATATATAAACAAGTTAAATTACTCAAAAGTGGTTTATTAATCTCCATATATAATGAAGAAGATTAATTGAGAATTAATAACGTACTCCCATGGAACATCACCAACAAGCATCCAATCTCCATCCTTATCCTCATAAGTTGGGACATAATCAGAATCATTAAGGAGATCCATCAGCTTGCTTTCATTCATGAAATCAATCATTCCTTGAGATCCATAATTACCTGAATTCAATCAAATTCGTAACACCAAATTCAAATAAATCATCAGCATATCTGTTTCGTGATCTCCAACTATACCCAACACCTCAGTCTTCTTAAGTCTTAACCACTAGGCTAAGACATCATTGCTAAAACTGCTCGTAGTTAATGTTAAGTAGGAAACAACATATTAAAAGCGTACCAATAGTGAAGGAACTGAACATCTTGCCCAAAGCATCAGAGAGGTTTTGGTAACTCTGGTACATTTTCAAGTCCACCTTACGTAGGTAAGGTGCTCCATCCATGCTCACCTTCACCAAGCTCGCGGCGCCAGTAGTACTACTGCCTTGCTTCTCCTTCTCAGACTCCGATCCTCCGGTGCTCTTTTGCACTGCCAGCATGTTCTTACGGTAGGATCGAACTGGTGGCCAACCCACGACCTGGGCCCTATATACATATAATTTATTACTCCATTAATCGTTGTCAAAATCATCACCGTAATTACAAGTGATGTAGCTAGTTATTAGAATTGAGCTAGGTATATATATATATATATATATATATATATATATATATATATATATATATATATATATATATATATATATATATATATATATATTGATACACCCCAAAACTGATCTAGGCCCAGTTAATAGTGACCCAATAGTTAGTTAGCCCATTTCCCTTTTAGCTAGTTAGTTTTACTGTTATTTTGTATTTTCTAGCTTATTCCCCAAGCCAAAGTAGTGATATAAATCCTTTGTAGTTCATTTGAGAAATCATGTCTATTATGAAATGAAACTTCTCCTTTGCTCTTCCCCAATGTCTATTTCTCTCCTTCCCCAAATTTCCCTCTGGTTATGTTAATTTCAGTTGCGATGTTGAATTTCTCGATGACCTCCCTCTTTCTTTGAGCGTTGTCCTGTTAATTCCATCCCCTATCCTATATATTTCAAAATATTTAGGGTTTTTAAAAAAATTGTGTTTCTCTAAAATTCTCAGTCTAGTTAATAATAACATCATGAGTTAATAATAACTACATATGATATTCAGTATACTACATGCAAATATCTCCAATCCAAGATGCATAAATATATAATATACTTTTCTGTTCTTTTCTTTTCTTTTTTTTTTGAAGTAGGATGATATATATCTACTAGTATATACTAACCAGATGCATTATTTCATCCTTTTCAAAAAAAAAAGATGCATTTTTTCATGATAACCAGCAAATAAAGGAAAAAAGAAGAAGAAAATAAAGATGCATTTCATGATCATACATATAATACTATATACTTATGCTTATGTTTTTAATTAAACAAGGAATTATTCTAGTTTCAAGTGCCTAAATAAAATCAAGGATCCCCCCCCCCCCCCCCCCCAAAAAAAAAAAAAAGAAAGGGCCACTCAGAAAAATAAAGGGGAAGATGAATAGAAAAACTTACTTGGCAGGAGGCTTAACAGGATCAGCATTATTGACCTTAGAAGACATATCATCAGCAGCAACAGACTTATCATTTTTCATCAGATCCAAGGGAGCAGAAGTAGCAGTCTGATCTTTATTATTATTATTATTATTATTATTATTATTGTTGTTGTTGTTGTTATTGTTAAGGTTAAGCTTCAAATCCACTGTCTCAGAGAAACCTCTCTTGTTCCCTACACCATTACCACTCTTCACGGCCATAAACACTGTTTCCACAGCAGCACAAGCTTTCTCACCGCCACCGACGGGCAGCCCAAGCCCGAGCCCGAGACTCAGCTCTGTCTCCTCCATCTTCAGCCCAACTTCCATTCTCTCTTTCTCTCTCTAATATTTTTGATCACTTGATTAATTTCTCTCCTTCTCTTTTTTTTCTCTTAGCTTTAGCTTAGCTTTGATCTCTCTTTTCTTTGTTTTGGCTAGCTAGCAGCTATAAATGATCTTCCTCTCTCTTTCTCTGCTAGTAAGTACTTCTCTCTCTATATATAATTGTAGTGTATAAAAATCTCTCTCCCTTAGCTTTCTCTCTCCTCTATAGTTGGGTTGTATATGCTCCTTCCTGGTTGTTGCTGTGAGAGAGAAAAATTATAATGAGACTAAATATATAGTAGTAATAGTATAAATGTGAATGAATGATGAGATAGATTGTGGGAACGAGATAATAATGCTACTACAATAATTTATTGTACTATTTTTATTATTATTATACTATTATGTATGTATGTATATACTATGATATGAGTATAATATAAATATGAGGATGTAATTGTAAGGGAAAGCTATGAGAGAAGGCCAGGGTTTTGGGCCATGTGGGCAATAAATATACTGATGGGTGCATTGTCTCCTGGAAATAATTTTTTCGAAAACTTTTTTTTTTTTTGATGTACCTACAGAAAAGTTGAGCAATAATTATGTAGCATTCACTAAACCAAAAGGCTTAATTTGTAGCAATGATTATATAGCATTCTCTAAATTAAAAGGTACAATGTAATTAATTTGTGGCAATTTCCTAAGAGGTAAATTTATTTTATTTTTTTCTAGAGAAAAACCTTAGAGGTAATAATTACCTTCCATCTTAATTTAATGTACCAAAATTTTAAACCTTAGAAATAATTTCAATAAAATATTTTAGGTTCTACTATGAAATCACAATAAAGTGAATGAATTTTAACATTGTCACTCTAACTTATGGCCGTAGAGGCGATTTCTAAGGTGACCATATTTTTAGAGGGGCGAAATCTGCTAAGTTTTAAAACAATTCATGATACTTTATCCGTCGTATAACCAAGTTCATGCAATACTTTGCGGCAGTTTTGTGCAATGATGAACGTACACCATAGACAAGTTGACATGTGGAGTACAATGAGAGGTGTATGTTTCCTAGCTTTGGGGGGAACAGGTGACAACCCTGTGATGGTAGCCTTTTGCCATATAGAAGTAGTATAATATATTATGATTGGCGGGTTGGAAAATAAACGAAGGGTAATAAAGCGAAGAGATCATATTATATGATAATGGAGATTACATTTGACACACCGAGTTTGGTTTGCTTGCCATTTTAGGATCCTAGCTACTATTTTGGAGCCTGCAATTGCATGTAGAGTTGGACATTGGGATATGGAATTCCAATTTTTATCTTCTTCAATAAAGTTGCATTGTCACGGGATTCACAATATTTACATTGGGATGAACTTTGATTTTTGTTTAATGCTTTATAACCCAAATTTATAGATATGTGCTCTTCAATTTTCAATACCCTTTAGTGCATAGATCAAGCTAATTTGTTAGTACTAGAAATTGGATACATGGTTTTGATGGGATTTGAGATTGAGTGCTCCTAAGCCTAACAAACGAGTTCAATTGCATACTTCAATGTCTATGGGTACGTTCCTTTATGTGAGCATGCATGTATTGGCCCTGTTTGGCAATTGGCCAGTATCATTAGCTGTTGGTTGATACTGGTAGCTGGTGGTTGATGGCTGATATTGTTAGCTGATTTGACCGACTGGTAACATTAGCTGGTTATATGTAAAAATGACTAATAAGGACATTCGTATGATTGAGGAATTTGATGGCATAGAAGTAAATAATTGCAAGTATTGGACTACTATGCCATTGGACTACATTAATACCACCAGCCCCATAAGCCAACCTCCTTGGCTTTTCAAAAGTTGGCTTGTGGGAATCCAAAAGTCAATCTCACAAGCTAACATCCAAACACAAATATTGGATGGTGGACTAGTCAAACATCCAATTTTGCTAAAAGCCACCACACAAGCCAACATCTAAACACCCCCATTGTATGTATAATTTATCTTATTTAACCACTGGATTCATATAACGGATCGGATGAGTATTAAAGAGTAATAATGTTTAGATTAAGGCACTATGTGGTTTGGGAAAAAATCGTTTTCATTATTTTCAGTGGAAAATGTGATTTCCTCATATTATTTGACCTTAAATAATCAGTGAAAATAGCATGACCTTTGCCCAATCAGTGGGAATAAATGGTATGAACTTACTGACATGATCTTACCCAATCAGTGGCAGAACTTTATCCAAGTAGTGGAGATCAGTGGAAAAGAACACACCCCTAAACACAAAATCAGTGGCAATATATTATTGAATCAGTGGGAATCAGTGGCAAAACCTTATCGAATCAGTGGGAATAAGTGGAACGATCTTACTCAATCATTGGAAATAAACGAGAATACCTTACCGAACTAATCAGTGAGAATCAGACGTACGTAGTGCAAAAAAAAAAAAAAAAAAAAAAAAAAAAAACTCTGAGATGAGTAGTTTTCACTTTTCACCTGCAAGTGGCAAAACAAATTCCCGTAAATGGTCGACGTTTAAAGGGAGGCAAGCACGGAAAAGGAAAAACATGGGCAGTTCACATGTTGGGGTATGACCCAACCTAAGCTTTTACAATGCTCTGTTAGATGTTATTTTTGCTTGTCCAACACTACTTTTATGGGATACTCCAGTACATTACTCAGTGAGTCAGTGTGTGTACCAATTCAAGTACCAACTCAAACAATGCCGTGCTTCAAGAGCAGGAGCACTTAGCTGTTTCGTAATTAAGGTTTCACATGCGTCGTTTGCATCATTTCTAGACAAACCTCCTACTATACTAATACATACCCTCATGGATATACGATTCTACGCCTTTTACCACCTAATGCTCTACTTAGCTACCTTAATCCACTTCATTCATTACATGTGATTTAAAGTTTTCACCTTTGATGTACGGATCAGAGTAGTATGGTAGTGTAGCTCGAGTTACATTGTACAAAAATCTTTTAACTCGTTTGCGTTTTGATGTTCTCATACAGACATACATCTAATGTTGAAACTTGAAATCTTTGCGGTAGAAGTTAAGATTGAGAACCATTTCGAATAGACACAAATCACTACCATCACGCTTGCATTTCCATGATTTCGATCATTTGGGTTTCAAATAATAGGCATCCAAATAATTAACAAGCGAGGCAATAACTGATTTCATTATTATGATTTTTATTATTGTAAATTATAGTATTATTTTCCTCAAATTCCCCTACAATATATGACACTGCGTTATCGCATTAGTGAGAGAAAAAAGCTAAGGGCTGAAAATGGGTGGGACAGAAGTGTAAGAAGGGCATGTGCATCAAGAGATTCTATGAGAGAAAAGTGCCCCAGCAAGCATGTGATGTGAAATTGTGAACCCTGTTGGCCTTTGTCAACCCCCCCTCTAAACTCTCTTAATCCCATGTGATCTGCTGCAGTGTCTTCCCCTGCACCTCCACAGTGACAGTATATCTCTATTTTAGCTTAACTAAATTTAATTTCTCCCAGAACCCAAAAGGTCTACATCTCAATCCTTTTCATTATTTTTCTGTATAGATAAGAGTATTTCAATTTTCAACAGTTCACATTTCTCTTGTTTAAGTTATGTAATGATGTTCCTCATCATATTCATATACTCCTACAAGAAAACTGTGTTATATTTAATCATAAAAACTTCTATAAGACGGTCTTTCCATTACTTTTGGTGAGATAGGGTCACTTTTTAATGAAATAATAATCATTGCTTAACATACATAAGTAACTCCTACAATTTTAAATAATGACACCATTTTTATATAAGTTGGTCTCACACAAGACATATATATAAATATCAAACAACAAGTCTTGTCTGCGACCAACTCACAAAAAATTAAGGTCACATTTTAGAAATGTAGGGGTCACTTATGGTGGGTAGTGACCCTTATTTCATTAAAAGTAACTCCGTCTTACTAAAAGTTATAAAAAAAAAAAAACCGTATACGAAATTCATTTTTCAGCGACAACTTCAGGTTGTCTCTTTCTACCGACCTCTCTTCTGGGGTGATTATCATCTGATTGACTAGTAGTTTTCTGATGTATGAACACATCACAGATAATCAGCCAAGCCATAAGTAAATAAATAAATAAAATAGATGCAGTGAAAGATTCCAATATAACATAAACAGATGCTGTTGGTTGACGGTGCAATATATAGTTGGTAGTTGGTTGGTTAATGATTTCAGGCTCATTATACTATTATTATTGTTATTGGTCAATGGATATATCATCAACCAATTACAGAATAAGAGACATAACACCACTACTTCACTCTTTCCCTGTTTTGCTTTTTTTGTTTTTTTGTTTTTTTTTTTTTTTCCTGGTATGTTGAACCTTGAAAGTTTGATATCGTTCTCCCTCTCTTCTCATGACAAAAGAGAAAACCCAGCTAACTAAAGTACGTAGCAGTTCTATGGTAGTTCTCCCTTTCTTCTGTCTTTCACTCTTTCTTCTTGGTAAATAGGCTAACTACAATAACTAGATCGAGCCGTTATTTGGCGATTTTATGATAAAGTTAGCGTGTTTGGCCTAACTTGTAAATAACTTCTACTTTTCTTCCTATTTTCTCTCACAAATCATCCCCTCCACTACCTATTCATCACCCCCATTTTCAACTTCTAACAATCTCAAAACACCCCATAGAAAGTTCAGAAATAAAAGCATCAAATTGAAGTATCTACTTTTGGATCTCCTAAGGGATATATTGAGCTTCTTATCGATGGCCATGTAAAATAACATATTAACACTATGGATACACACACTTGGCAACGACCATGGGGAATTTCGTTCCACATATTGCCACTTCTAATGAAAAAAAAAAAATACTAAATGCAAAAATTTCTATAGATTGATAAGGAAATTAGGAAAAGGAAAATGACTAAGCTTATTGCTTTCACAACATAGTACAGGTTATAGGTGAAACTATACATGAGTTGCGAAGTCCCTTTCAGTCTTTCAGAGTAAATTCGACATAGTACATGCGTTTGATTATTATGGGAAAGGAAATGCATGCCATAGCCAACCACCAAAATGCAACTTGCAGACAATAAGGGAAGGACAAGCAAAGGACTTGTCATTTGGGGATTAGCTCATTTTCCTTTACCAAAGCCCCATCTCTAAACATCCAAATACACTAGACACTACCCTCCCACGGATGGATATTGTCCACATCTCTCCAATCTTTAAGGGGTCGTTCTTTTAGGGTAACAAAACGCTCAACTCTATATACTTATTTAAACTGAACATAACTTACTTAAACGGAAATAAAATGATTATTTCCTACTTGACCTTAGTCATTTAAAACTCGCCCAAATATATTCAATATTGAACTCAATCTTGATGACAATCACGAAAAGAAAACGAACACATCAATTCCTATTGGAAAAAGCTATCCTTATTTAAACTGAACATAACTTACTTAAACGAAAATATAATGATTTTTTTCCCATTTGATCTTAGTCATTTAAAACTCGTTCATTTATATTCAATATTAGACTCAGCCATATAACAATCACGAAAGAAAAACTAACACATCAATCCCTATTGGAAAAAGCTACCCTTAGGCATCATCAATCAAAATGTTTTTTCTTATCAACCAAAGGACCAATGAGATTTAACATGTTAATGATATAGGAGTACTCATTAGTCATTACACAATGACATGCGGTGGTTGGCTGTGTATGAGGACATCGAGGAGCACTTATACTTATAGGCATAGCATAAGATGCATGAATGGCAAAGGCATGACATAGCCAACCAATAAGCCATATCTATCATAGGCCCTCATAGGCAAGAAAACAAAAATAGAAGCATGATCAGGGTCTGCCCATATGGGATGTGGTGCCTGATGACCCATAATCTTTTTAAAGAGTCCATGAACTAACAGGCCCCACCTCTCCAACGTGTGGAAAGTGCCCACATCTCACTTTCATCATTTATTACGTCACACGTGTCCATTTAATGAAATTGACATACCATTAGCTCAACACTTTCCCTTTGGCTAAGTTTTTTTTTTTATATAATTTTTTTGACCAGGCTATTTTTTTTTGCTAGTCTTCAACGGGACTATAGACCCGTCTTACTAAGACTTATAGAAAGAAAGGGGCAACTCAACTCTACAAGGAACCCTAGCCTATGGCTACAAACAAATTAGACATTGATAACCGATAGAACACTTACTGTATACCCATGAATTTGGAAAGATGTGATTCGAATCCCTAACCTCTAGGATAGAAGGTGGAGAATTGAGGCATTGCGTATTTAGCTTACTGTGTTTATGTATACATAGAAGAATTAATTATGCAAAAAGCTCGACTTCCCTTTTATTTGTATTCTTTAGAACATGGACTGTCTCAACTTTTCAGTTCCATTTCAAGTATGATTGAGCATAATGCATAAAATACAAAGACAAGCCTTGGCTTTTGCTGCCAATAAGGAAAGCTTCAAAAGAGGGGGAAAAAAAAAAAAGTTAAGTAGGGTCCAAGTATTCTCTACCTCATTGTAATCTTTTGCTAGTTTAGTTTTAAATACATCAAGCAAGAGGAGTATGCCCATCTTTTTGTTTTTAAAACAAATGAATAAACAAAAGTATAAGAACAGTGTAAGCCCCAATGTATCCTTTTTTTTTATTTAATGAGTGTTTGAAAATTCGTCTTCGTAGCTGATTCATAACCAAACACATCAATTAGATTCCAGTAGCGAGTTGGGATTCAACAGAATTTTAGGCAAGGAGAACAGGCCAACTACAACAATTCTAACTACAACAATTCTATCCTAATTTCGGGAGTACGTACTCTCAAAAATGCATTTTTAGGCCAAGGTAATAAGCATAAAGCCCAAAAATACAATAAGAGAAGTACATACACCGAAGACCACATAAAAATTTACTGGCCAACCAGGGGCGCGTGTATAACTAGCTTCTTGGATTCAAGCAATTCTAGATATATATTAGGCTATTAAAAGCGTAGTTAGGGGACCTGAAAGGACTTTTGTCTACCATATGCTAAGACTCTCTAGTCTCTACCCTTGTATGAAGGTTCACTCTTCATCAAGCAACACTAATGGCTTCTTTGATCTTTGGTCTCGAACTAACATTACCAGGAAGATGATCCCAGGGCCCCTACCCACCCTTTGTCAATATCTTCCATCTTCTTGCCCATGGCACACTCACATATCACATCATTGCAAATTAAAGGTCGACCATGAGTCATGACCATATAGAACCTAGGGACGTTATGTTATCCACACATATAGCAAGAATATTTGAGATTTAATTCCAACCAAGGGCAGACATAGAAGGGGCTAGACACGAAAAAAAATATTATTTAGTTTATCTACATTTTGAAGAAAATGTATAGCCTCTCATCCCTTCTGGCCCCCTCCTGACTCCCAAGTATTGACTTTATCCCTCCAAAATGAGAATTTCGCGTCCAGTACTACTGGTTCCAACCATGGATATAAAAAGCTATAGGTAATCCAACTAAACTAGAGCTAGACTTCATCCCCCTCTTATGTCAAGAATTGTCACCCCATTGTGGGGTCACCTCATATGTGAGTTATAAGTCACACTTCGGGCACACTTCTGCGATATCCTTTCCCTAGTACATATTCTTAGACCTCAGCATCCCATGGAAACACCGAGGGACCCCCTCCCACACTATGTCAAGATTCGTCACCCTTAACCCAAAGCGTGCATTAGCTGTGAGCTACATATCTGTGCTACCAATTAGTCATGACATGGGTGTTGATATATATATATATATATATATATATATATATATATATATATATATATATATATATATATATATATATATATATATATGCCATTTTACAGCTAGAGTGTATACCTTATTGGCAAACTTCCCACGTTTCCAACATGTATCATGCCTGTGCGTGTGACCTTTTGCGCAACCAATCCAGTGAAGTTTTCCATACTTCCTAGTCTTTTGCATTTTGATGGAGTTTCACATTGATTCCGTCTGGCACAAAATCGGAAACTTCCCAATATCAGAATTAGTAGAATATTGTCCAGCTATTTTTGTTGTCAGTATCGCTAAATCTGTTCATCAAATTCAAAAAGAAAGAACTTGGAGACAAATTCATACGCAAAAGCCAGTATATATTTGTTATTTATTTAACAACCAAAAACAAAAAGAAAAAAAAAACTACAACTTCAAGCATATCAAGTACTCTCAGAGCTACTCAGCTCCTACTTAATTCACTAAAAACTCAGTGACCAACTTGAAGGCTACTACATGACAATATGGAAATAAATTAAAACTGCCCAAACCCGAATATAGGAGTATATAAACAAATGGCTTAATGAGTTCTGCCCTTCATGTATGTTGTCCATCGAAGAACTTAAACAATCATAAGTTGAAGAGCGTTTGAAACATTAATCAATCAACTAACTAATTTCACACAACATTTTACGGAATAAAGATGAATCCAAAAAGGACGTACGGTCACGACGGTGATGGGGGGCTTGGGAACATTGGCAATAATGCTGAAAGAAACTTTAGGGAGCATGAAATTATGGTGGGGAAAAAGTGTGAAGTTAAGTAACAATAGACAAAACTTTAAAAAAGATTTAAAATTTCTTTAAAATCCAATAAAAATCAAAACTACTTACGTGAAGAATATGAAAGGAGAGAGAAAAATACAAGGTGGACCTTTGGTGTTTGTGGTCCTAGGAGGATAATTGAGTTTTTTCTGTTCTAAGTTCTAATTCACAGTACATACTTTGGTGTCCTAAAGACAATGACACCTCAAAATGTCCTTTGGCTTATCTTCTCTCCTTTTGCCCATTGTTATTGTCACCTAACCTTTGTGAATGTTCACAAGCTCTTTTGGGACTAACAGCTCCAAAAGGAGAGTTTCGCTTAGGATAGACGACGACAACAACAACAACAACCTAGTAAGTATCCCGCCTAGGGCGGGGTCTGAGGAGGTTCAGATGTACGCAGTCTTACCCCTAACTAGTCGCTTAGAAGAGAGACTGTTTTCGAAAGACCCACAAAAACTTTTTTTTTTTTTTTTTAAATACATTTTCAAAAAGTTTTTTTTTTTTTTTTTAAAAAGCAATAAAGAATGATCAAAAGGGCAAGAGAAGTAAAGCAGTAAACATACTAACACAAGATATTACTAATTGAACAACATAAAGTGAAGGAGACGCTACAGGCTATAAACAAAATGAATCAACCTCTAGTACTAGCCAATGCACAACCATAATCTAACGAGGATCCTCTACACGAATCCTGCTACGCCATAATTTCCTATCTAGGACCAAGTCCTCGGCAAGATCTAGAAGGGTCAAATCCTGCCTGATTACCTCTCTCCAAGTCTTCTTCGGGCGTCCTCTTCTTCGTTTACAGTCTCTAAGTGTAATTCTCTCACACCTTCTCACCGGTGCATCTCGATGTCTCCTCCTCACATGCCCAAGCCACCTAAGCCTCGTTTCTCGCATCTTGTTGTCAATATCGGTCACTCCCACATTGCCTCTCAACACTTCGTTCCTAATTCTATCTCTTCTTGTAGAGTTGCACATCCATCGAAGCTTCCTCATCTCGGTCACCCGCATCTTCTGCACATGCACCTGCCTCACCGGCCAACACCCACCCCATATAGCATAGCTGGCCTGATGGCTGTACAATAAAATTTGCCTTTAAATTTTAGTGGACGCTTAGGATAGACAAGAAGTTAATTTCAGAATTTGCACTACTGGCTTTCCCTGATCATCCCCATACCAACTTGTTCCACATGACTGTTTTTTTAAAGAAAACTTTGGTGGAAGTTTCATAGGTGAGTACTGAGTAGTGCCAATTAGATCATAGTAAAATTCCTTTCTGAAAGGATGATGATTTTCTCTATTGCTTTGTTTCCCGCATTCACACATTATATTCCTGAATATCAATCACATGTAAAGATTAAAATCATCATCATAATAATAATAATAATAATACATTTAAATGACATAGGGCTTTCATTCAAAATGAAAGCGTAAATTCAAGAAATTGTTTAATGTAGAGCATTCTTATCCACCTGGTAAAGCAAATAACATTTTTTACATAATAAAAAAAAAAATCATATTACACCTAAACATTGAAGGGTGTCCTAGACAAAACATCTCAATGATATAATGCTTTAAACATTACAAAAATAAGTAAGACCAACTTAAACATACCCGTTTTAAATTGCGTCTTGAAATTTGGACGATAAAACGACACCAAAGGTCATCATACTTTGCAAATTGCAACTGTGAAAAAGTGGGAAAATGAGGCATAGAAGAAATTAGTCCATGAAAGTAATAAACAACCGAAAACCAACAACAACAACAACAACAACAACCCAGTAAGTGTCCCGCCTAGGACGGGGTCTGGGGAGGTCCAGATGTACGCAGGGGTAAGACTGCTTATTACCAAATTTGGCATAACTCGATACATAAAAATGCTTTAATCAACTATTAATATACAAAATAGAGTTGGATCCTCATATGCGCCAAGGCCATGTTCTACATCAAATCATGAGTATACACAAGAGGCTAAGCAAATATACTTGCTCCATGGAGAAGCAGACAAATTCACATAACTAAGCTAAAAATGTCGTTGCAAAAATTCAGTGTCTCAGTATAGTTATTAGTTGCCAAGATCCCCATTATTTAGGATTACAGTAGGTTAGATAGGTGCCTTTTTGCACCACACATAAGCATTAAGCAATGCCTAGAGAAAATATGTCAAACTCCATGGGAGTATTTCATTTTCAAGTAAATTAAATGCTTATGAAGTTATGATATTAGAACTTGCACAGTGGCACATGTCTCATCCACCAGTTTAACGACAAAGTAAGGAAATATCTGGCAATAACAACACAGCAAGAAAGAACAAAGAAATCAGGCTCATATAGCAGGATCACGGATAATCATAGGGACCCTGATGACCATATATATCTCTTTGTATCGCGGCACTTTATTAATAAATTAATTAATAAGTTAATACATGAAAAGATAAGACTTAATGATCACAACTGACAGAGAAATAGCAATTTGATCATCATTACGATGCAAGATTTTGTTTGCTGGGAGATCAAATGGCTTAAGATCATAAATGTTATGGCTTGTGCTGATTCAGCAATTAGAATAAAAGTCAGTATTATTAAAAAAACCTATAATCCATCTACTTGCAATTAACTAATAATTAAGAATATTGGAGAACCAAGCAAAATCTTCCAGGAAAAGATTATCAACTCTCTAAGGAAGCAATGGACAAGTATACTGATTTGATGGAAGAATTCCCCACCTTGAATCCTGCATGTTTATCTTCATATATGATATCTGCTTCTTCCAACGAATAACGTAACGGGCATCGTTTACGCGCTTTTCACCACTAATTATCTGCAAATCAGGGCAGAGATCATTTCACTATCTTGAAATAATATGCAAAAAGGATGTTGGACCAAGGTAGTTTGTTCCTGAATTTTCAGCATTAGTTGTGACAAGTACCAAATTAATTAACGAGAAAAGTAGCAAATAAAAGTAGGAAACCTACAAATAAGATTTGTGATGTCTACTTGAGGATCATAGATTATTGACCATGCTTCAGGATTCACCAGAGCTTTGGAAATTACTGCAACAATATGCACAAGGAATTTCATTTGTGACAGTACTATAAAGATAACGGCTCATAATTTGTAGTGTCAAAATTGGGAAGTTACAATCTAACAAAATTCTCATTTCAAAGCTTTAGATAATGTTATGGTCATTATATCCCATTTTTCCTACTTATATCCCTATATCATCATACTATTCTATTTTACTACAGCAGCTTCACCTCGTCCCAATAATAAAAGGAAACTAAAGTGATCAAATTTTCGAAAAAAAAAATTGATTCCAAATAATATATTCAAAAGGAAACCTGAAACACTTCCCAACTACAGAAAATACAATATAACTAGATCGTCATCCCTAAACCACCAGACAGCCCCTGAGAAGCCCCTAACTGTATTTCTCTAATTATTAAAGAAAAAAAAAAAAAAAAAAAGCAGAGGATCACTGACATTGAGATCATTCAAATATTTAAATGCTTGGAAGATGATGCTACAGTTACATAGCTAAACCAACTTTCCAAAATTACCCTGCTTTTAAAAAATGCAGAGTTGGGGAAGAATATGATATACTCTACTAGTTATTAACAGAAGAATATGATATATTAGTTATTAACAGAAGAATATGATAAATTTCTGACTGCCAATTATAAGTCAAAGTCTAAAATGTCTGATGACTAACCATTAACCACCTAACCATAACCCCACATGTCAAGGTAGCTCCTGAGGCGAAAATACTAATCAAGAATCAATATACCTAAAGAAGAGGGGAGGGGGGAGGGCGGGGGGGTCCCTTAATATAAACACAACCTCAAAACCACATGGCCATGCCCTCCACATTGGCATGCAGCATCCATAATCATCCATGTGGGACTCTGATCACATGGAAAGCTTCTTCCTTTCTCTTTCTCTCTCCTCGTAATCCGACGCTCCTAAATCCATTCAAGGATCCATCTCATCCATCCATCAAGAGGTTCCACAGTCTTCTAGACTACTGATTGTTCTTTGTCCCTTCACTGTCCCCTCACCACAATGCAATATCCCAACACCCATTAGCTGTTTTATATTGTACCCATAACAAAGTTAGCCAAAAGAAACCCCAAAACCATACGGCTAACCCACAAAACCATACTCATAGGGCCCGGTTTGGTGTTAGTCTATCATCAAAGCCATCTCCACCGACCCTTGTGATCGGACGGTCCACGAAGGGAGCGTGGACCCGCACCGCGTCTGAGGCTAACATTTCTTGTGTGGATGGCAATTACTAATTCCATGCATACGCACACAGAAAACAGAATAAGTTCAACTTAGATGTGTGTTTTATTCTGTCTCCCTTGTCTAATCAACGCTTTATATAATACTCCTAACCTTCCTTTCATTCCACCCTCACCACTTCCTATTTCCCTTCTCAAACTTTGACATAGCCAGAATCTACAGAAGAAACAGCACAGCTACAGGCAGGATCATCAATCTTGCTCATCCTACAATCTAACTAGCAGGTCTCAAACAAGGTTTTAAATCAACTGATCAAAGAGATCAACAAAAACCCACAAGGAGTTTCTCTAACAAAGGTTGATTTTAGTGGAAGAACATTGATTTGAGAAACAATGGCAAGGTCTGAGACATATGAAAATGATCTGCATCTTGAAGCAACCGAGCTCAGATTAGGGTTGCCAGGGAGCAACAGTGAAGCAGAGAAACAATCAACTTCTACTGATGTCACTAAAAGCAACAAGAGAGCATCACCTGAAATGCCAGAGGACTCTGGATCATCAACCAACATTTCCAGTATTACTGATGCTAGGAATGATGATTGCCCCCCTCCTTCAAAGTAAGTAGTGCCTGATAAATCCTCCATGAATCCTATATATTCCAAAAGAAGAAGAAAAAAGTTAAATTTATAAAAGAAAGATCATTAATAGATGAATGTGAAAACTTACCTTTGGTAATGATCAAACTTGCAGGGCACAAATAGTTGGGTGGCCACCAATCCGATCTTACAGGAAGAACAACCTCCAGCCAAAGAAAACCGACCAACAGGCAGATGCATCTGGAATGTACGTCAAAGTAAGCATGGATGGAGCACCATATCTGAGGAAGATTGACCTGAAGGTGTACCAGAGTTATGTAGAGCTGTTACAGGCTTTGCAAAATATGTTCAAGGTTTGCATTGGGAAATACTCAGAGAGAGATGGCTACGACGGATTTGACTACGCCCCAACTTATGAAGACAAGGATGGTGACTGGATGCTGGTTGGAGATGTGCCCTGGGAGATGTTCATCTCCTCTTGCAAGAGACTCAGGGTCATGAAATCTTCAGAAGCTAAGGGGCTTGGGTGTCTATAAGAAACAGATCACCCATGCCAAAGGCATCAATCTAATATAGAAAAAACAGATAATGTTTTCTTCAAGCAACTACTTTGTGTCTCTGAGAGACTTAGGAACATATACAGATGACTATCAGATCAGGCTTCTTTTCTTCTTCTTTTTAAGGGGGTTCCCCTTTTTTCTTTTGGGTTTCATGACATTCCTGGATGGTTTTGAATTTTATTCTTGTTTTTGATAGAAACTGATGTCAAAACCTGTACTGCTTAAGACTTTGGAGATACATATATTTGCATAAGACTCAATTGTACAAATCAAAACTAAGCTACACTGAAAAGATCAGTAACTAATGACAAGAGCATTGTTGACAAGATTTCTACTCTTTATTCAGAATATTCATCAAATTTATCAGGCAATGCTTTTCTTGATAATTTATATGCCCTAGAATTTACTTTATGCAAATGATTTTAGAGTGAAATGATATTCTTTAGATAAAGATCCAGAAACTGGAAACAATCAATCCAACGAACATATGAAGCAGTCATTTCAATCAAGCCAACTCAAGTTTCAGACAATCTGATACCAACACAGCATATAATGCTTAAGTCAATTTCAAGAACAATAATCAGATGCATTGCTGAAAATTGGAATGCACCAATCTGCAACTCAAATATGTTATGCAATCTTTTTCTTTTATGAAAATGCTATTTGAATTTAGATATCTCAAACAAAAGCCAGCTACCTAAGATCAGTTATATTAGTAACAGTGTTAAACTGGACGAGCTTTAAGATAAATAGTCATAAATCTTGTCAGATTCCCTTTTATTTGAAATTGCATGTTCAGTTCAGATATAAGATTATATTAGCATGCCCACACTTCACCTATGTAAATGCACGTATGAGACTAACATCATTCTTACACCAAAGGGAAGAGAGATTCATCAATATAAAAATAAAATAGCAAATAGTCAAATGAAGAGCAAAGATAATAAGCAAGTATGCAAGTTGTACTGGTAAGCAAGAACTTCAGCAACAAGAAAAGCTTCTGACTGCAACTTCAAAAACCAGATCCGGAAAAAACAAAGCAAGGTTACAATTGACCCTTTTTAATAGGCACTTGTTCTCAAGAAGACGGACACTAAGCCTTCAACCATTGATGGTACTAACAATAATATTATATAGAATGGTGCAATGTATATGTATGGGAGAGATTAAGTTGGTCAAAATACCCTTAAGAGGCCATAGAAAGACATTATGAAAGCAGTTAGAAAGCAATAAAACCTTAATGAAGCTTATCAGATTGTCAAGACAAAGGACCCAGGCAACCAGGATAGAGGCACATTCACTGGCCAGTGGCCACCATAAAAAAAGGTCATTGATTTTAATCTATGAATTACCTAATCAGCTAACATACAAACCAGTTCAACTATCCTAGCCTTATTTACCTCTTTCGAAAATACTTACTACTGATTCCCACCCCTCAACCCCTCTTTTTGATTGATTACTGATTTCAAAAGTGAAAAGCCAAATTAAGTCACAGAAGTGAGAGAGAACAATTCATACTTTGGTTAGCATTGACAAGTAGGTCTGAACACTCTGAACACTTGTACTTAGTTGACAAGCCTGTAACTTGGTTCAATCCAGAGCATCTTATCTGGCAGGTCTGAGGGTTTCACCATGTAAATAGATCTGACAAACAATTACTCATATGTCAGAATAATTTCTCTCCTACTCCAATGTCCGATGTTGAAAAGATACAGATGGATAAGTTCCTTGTATCAGTTGAACGTCTCATTTTCTAGCCTCAAATGCATGAATATGGCTACTTATATACATTAAACGTCAGCATCTTCAGATGAAGGGTTGAAACTTGAAAATATTCTTAAAAATAAGGTGGGAAACATGAAGGGGGACTAATAATATACAAAAATAAAATAAAAGGAAGTCATCCATGTACTCATATCTTTTCCAAATAGCTATGACACTACCCTGCCAACTTCAGATAGAATTACTATGCAAGTTCTAGTGAAGATATCCATCTTTGCTACGCTCATATCTGAGAAGAGTGAGAACTAATAACATCTTCCATCAAGTTCGAAGAGCAACTTGATCTTCAATTTGGGCTCATCCAGGAAAGTTACAAAGAAGATGCAAGTAGTGCAGCTGTGAATATAGCACATTAACATTAACATTAACATTAACATTACCCCAGTGCCTCCAACGAGGCTCCCACCTAAGCAGGGTAAGGGGGGGTCGGTTGTACGCAGCCTTACCCCTGTGAGAGTCTCACAGAGAGGCTGTTTCCATTTGACCCGAGATTCAAAGTGCGACGACCATCGGCAACTTCACAATGAATAAGAAGTGCCGACAATTTTATGAGCCATTTTGCTTTAGTCCATTACATTCCGAAGCCAAAAAGTAAAGAAGCTTTTGACTCCACTGGAAATGGTGGACATACCTGTGAATATAGCACAACAATAAGAAATCATCCTCCAAAATGGATGGGTGATCAAGGTTCATCCAAGACGATCAGGGGGGAAATACACTTCAGATAACGCTAGTTAAAATGTTCAATAAGAAAATAGCATAACTACATGTCTACATCAAATACCATGCCAGTTAAACATTCACCAAACAGAAAGGAGAGAAATGAGCAAGAAACAAGCACATAACTATACAGACACAATCCAATAATGCCACATAAGTCGTTGCCAAAATAAGGACCTAGTAACCAGAACCACCATTCAAATACTTGAAAAGCCCACCATCATCCTGAGGTTGAAGAGATTGCATTCTTGAATCCAATATTTCCAATTGGGACTTCACCCATGGAGGATTATACCTGCCTTCAACCCACAGAGCTTCTCCAGTATCTTTGTGCTTGAAATCAGGATATTTGGGATTTTTCTGTGAATTAGATAAGCAAACAAGATTTAGAAAATGACTTAATACAAATTTTACATGCCATTCAAAATATATGGGAACAAAGTAATCAATATATTCTGTTTTTGTAAAACAATCTCCTGATCAAGCACCTTCCTTAGGTGAACTTGAAAACAAACTAATTCAGTCATCCATATTCTGTACAAAATGAGGACACATAAATCCATTCGATATATTCCAAAGGGATTTTTCCTTTTCATTGAGTTCTAGTCATACGATTCTGTTTCTTAGACCTATAGCTTAATTGTCATAAACAAAATGCTCATAGTATAGTGTATAGCTGATGTACACAAGCCAGCCTCCGCTGTTTCTTAACGTCAACCCCATTATTTAATAACGACATATACAATCATTCAGGAAAGACCGAAAGACATAAAATTAAGAATATACTAATCCAAGTTCAGCAATGAGTAACATCATCATTCAGGAAAGAAAACCAAACAGCAAATGCTAAAAGAAATCATAGTGCAAGAGTCAGAGGTTCTTTGAGCTCAGAAAACTACCTTGTTCTTGCGGTTATCCCACCAATCTACTGGATTAGCAAAAAATGCTTGCCATAGTTCTTGAGTAGAAATCCTAGTTCCACTAGAGTTGTCGAATATTCCAACTGTTAGAGAGAAGGCATGTGATGTCAGCTGATAAATTCCAGAAACAGCCAAAATCATGTCCAAGCCAAGACCATGCTTACAAAGACAAACTAACCACCTGGTGCAGTTGAACTAGAGTTTCCATCATACAAGGCCACGGGAGACGGGTTGTTCCTTTCCATAAAGTTCAGTTGCTGGACCACTACCTGTGAGCATTCAATTATAAGTTTGCAATCGGACAAATTTGTTCAGAACTATGCAGCACGATGTGAGAACTAAATCATAAAAGCAACCTTGTAGTAGGTCTGCTGTTTCCCATCTTCAGCTTCAACTGTATCTGACACCAGACGACCAGAAACATATATCTGGTGACCTTTCTCCACATGCTGGTGAGCTACATGTGCCAGTTCATCCCAAAATGTCAAATTGATTCTACAATACAAAAGCACATCTGATTACTTGCAGAAAGAAGTGAAAACTTTACCACTAAAGATGTGCTGCAGATTGACAAAATCAAATGTTGAAAGCACTTTAATTAACAGTCAGCACAAGTCTTGATTCTGTGGCACTCATCAAGTAAGACAGAAAACCCAATTCCCCAGCAAACCCACGACAAGTTTTCTACTACAAGGGAAAAATTCAAGTAGGTGTGTGGAAAAGGTGACCATCGATGAGGTTCAAATGTATCCAACTGGTTCCTCTCTAAAAACAACCTGTCACTTGATTCATAGAAAAGTGCTCTTATTAACATTTATAGTTGTCCAAACCCGAAAGCCATTGGTTACATAAACATCAGTCCAGGCTTATTTCCTTGATCAATATAAGTGCAAACTCTTAAGTCAGGTCCAAAACTCAATCATACAGTCAAGATAAATCATATGTTCCCTGTTCAAGATCTCTATATTTCTTATACCATTGCATATCTCCAACTTAAGTCTTACCCCAGGTTTGGCATGAATGCGAACCAATTGACTCCGGTTCAGTACAGAAAGACATGCACGTAATGTGCCTCAGTGTGAATCAATTTCCTTTGGTTCAGTACAAGAAGACATGCACATAATGTGCCTCACCACTTTGAACCTAAACAACCTCTTATTTTCCCCCAATCTTCTCCCCTAGGGCCTAGTCCAAGCATTTTGGTAACAATATACGATGAAATGAGTTGAAAACTCCCATAATGCATTTGTGCCACATACTATGAATTTATAAGAGCAGATAACATTTCCACCTTCATAACTTTCTCCGAAAACACACTTCAACTTACCTAACAGATCACTATCAAAACTACAAGTTACAACTACCCAGAAGATCATTTATATAAAAGAGGACAGGGTATTTAAGGGCAAAACAATCTAGCCACATATAATATAGCAAGCAATTATCTAGCGTTGAAAAACATACGGTAAAACCAAGTCATCCATGTTACCCTAAAATCTAGGGAGGAAATTTGCAATCCACGGAGGTAACAAAATATATGCATAAAAATGAGAAGAAAATTCCATATTAGCCTACAATATAACAAAAAAGTGTCAATACATCAACGATGTTACCCTAACACTAAGAAACATTATGCCCACAAAAAGGGTCGATAATCAAGCAATTGTATCATATAGTGATCAAATAGAGTAGTAAAGTGAATTACCAACTAGTGTCAGTGGGTGATTTTCGAACAGCAAGGCGAGTAGAAGCAACAACTTTGCCAGAATTAAGGTGATTAAGTTGAATAGGCAAACCCACAATCCCAATAAGTTGAACAGAATTGCAAATCTCTTTCTTCCATTGAATCTATGGGGGTTTTGGGTAGGTTCCCATTGAGTCGTATGATTCTATATTGTTTAGTGAGCATTTCGTTATTGTGTTGCACACCAAGTGTTTTATGTTTTGTCTGAGAGAAAATGAGATGGAAGAAGAGGAAAGTGGTGATAATGGTGAGATGGGTATTAGGGTTTTGAGAGGGTTTTGATGGGTAAACGAAAGGGTTGGCATTAATGCCGACATTCTCTGTGTTTCGCGTTTGGATCTCTCTCTCTCTCTCTCGGTCTCTTTTTCTTCTTCTTCTTCTCCTCTGTCTAGGGCGCCAAAGTCCCGTAAGAACCTTATATTTGGATTTTGATGTCTAAACCATTTTGTTGACCGTTACGGTTTTATTGCCAGCTATTTCACCGGTTGGGTTTTAGAACACCGACTTTCTTCGTCACCATAAGGGATGGCAATCAAGTCCGAACTTGATCCGAATCCGATTCGTTTAGGCCAAAAAGATCAGAACCGAATTCGAATAAAAAAAAAATCGAATCCGATTAGCAAACTCCAAATCGGATTCGGAGCGGATTCGGATGTTGTGTGAAATCCGCCAAAATCTGATCCTCCTCCGAATCCGATCCGAATATCACATTTTTTCTAATATTTTTTAAAAAAAGAGCGCACTACATCCATAATATATTTGAATTAAGTATATATGTTCACCTTTGTTTGTATCTTAAATCCTTAACATATATACCATATTTATTTTTGTTGAATTACCAATTAACTATTTAGTATATCTTATAAATGTTCACATTTAAATAAAAAAATTTGAAAGTAAGTCGAGTAAACGGATTGGATCTAATGGAAAAACTATTTAGTGGGAACATTTTATCCTTTCGTGGACCGACCCGGTGCGAACAGGATTAGCCTTGGCCCAAAGGACTTAGGTGAATCTGTGGTTAAACAAAACAAAACAAAACAAAACAAAACAAAAAGGATCGGATTCGGAGGTTACCGACTCCGAATAGTTTCGAATTCGAATCCTCCCTAATCGGAGGTTATTCGGATCCGAAGGTGATTTTACAATCCGTTTAATATTCGGAGCGGATTCAAATTTAACATAATCTAATCCAAATTCGATCCATTGCATTGCCACCCCTAGTCACCAAGGTCGGCTAAAATAATTTACCGGTGTCCGTGGACCTGGAGATCTCCCCTAAATATGCTAATACAGTGATTATTTTGGTGTTGGAGCCATAATACACTAATAGGACCTTTCCATTTTTGGTTGTTTTATAAAAATGTTAACAATTCTATTTTTGGCAAAATTTTATTAATGAAATTTTTTTTATACCCCCTAATTATAACATGAAACACAACAACCTAATTACCCCATACTCCACAAAAGTGGAGGGCAAAAAAGTAATCACATATTAATTTTTAACTTTTCTTAATTTTTATGAAAAAAACAAATGTTAACGGTTTTTAGAAACGGATAGAGTAACTATTATGAAGGAGCCAATATAAAAGCTCACATGGTGGGGATATTTTAATCTAGTTAGTGATAAGTCTGGTAACCAATCAAATTTGCACTCCATACCCGTTACCTTTCTACGAGAATAGGAACACTTGTGCGAGAATCAAAACAATCTAAGAGTAGAGGGGCGATGTTGGAATCGTCGCTTGGGATGGATATCAATGTATCAAAGTCATGCAGTAGGAGATCACTCCTATTCTTCTGGCTATAGTAGCAAACTTTGCCCGTTTTTTGTCTAAACTTTGACCAATATTGCAAGCAGCGGAAGTTACACTCTTAGTTGTAGTTGTACTCAACTCCCACTCCCAATAGAAGTGGCATTCTCATCTTGCACACTTGAAATCTTAGAATGGCTTTTATCCTCCATACCACGGTGCATCTTTCTACTATTTGAGGACTCAAAAACTTCCATAACACCCTCTTGAGAGTGATAGCAAATTGAGGTAGAGTAAAGACACCTAGATCTCTATTTTATTTTCTTTGATGATTCGCCACAATGTTATACACAAAAAAAGAGTGTTTTTAATACTCCTGGTATGGTCTATAGTAACATCATGATTCTTTGGTTCTATGCATGCAACCTAGTAAGGTAATCACAAATAGCTCCTAGATTGTTCAAATTCAAAGAGGCAATAGCTATTTTATGAAGGGTTTTTATATTAGAAGGATCAAACTCTAACACCAGTAAACATAACCTTCTCGTTTGAATAAAAACATCAATTTGAAATGCACACATCGCAAAATTCAGATCGAGAACTTGTATAAAATTGATTTTTCCTCAATATCCCAAGATAGGTTGAAGTACCGGAGTGTAATAACTCTGCTACAAGAGGTAATACATCTTTAACTCGACCATCCAAATCCTGGACAAATTTCTAATTTCCTTATCATGATAGGATATTAGGGCACCAAAGTGAATTACAATACATGATAAAGAGAATGAAACAAGCAATAACAGTAGCTCAAAACAAGAGAAATTAGATGAAAACTAAGAACAAAAACATGACATACTAATAACCAACAACATAGTAACCATCAAAGATACTGATGAAGATAAAGCGGGACAATGAAACATAATTCACAAACTCCCATTGAGCAGTACAACAACCAAATTCAGACACTTTTTGAGCGATAGATAATTAATTCAGATAAGCAATTAGAGATGTGATAACTTATTATTGTACCAGGCAAACATTCTTCTCTCCACATTGCAAACAGAATTAATTGAATAAGTAAAATAAAGAAATTCACAAGTTACCTAAAACATCATAAAAGCTTCTACCACTATGGAGTATGGAAAAAATTCGTCTCGTACATTCGACGGGTTCAGTGAGGGTAATCAAAATTCGTCTCGTACAGATGTGAGGGTCCAGTGAAGACGGGACAGACGGAACTGTGGCGGGAGTGATGACACGAGGGGCAAAATATATAGGATAGACAACCTCACCAATAGTATATACGAGGAGAATTACTGACGAAGCAATACCCGAACGAGCAGAAAAAAAAAAAAAAAAAAAAAAAAAAAAAAAAAAAGTCTACCTATTTTAAACAAAAAAAAAAATCAAAATATTAGACAAATATCCACAAACAAATCACATAATTTCAAAATTGCATTTATTAGGACATACCAAGTAAGCTGTAACTAGAACAGATAAAGCTGACTCCAAAGAAATGTCGGGACCACGTGGAAAAATATTGGTAGAGATTGTATATATTATTTTATTTAGAAAGTAATTTGAACCCACTAGAAATAATTTCAAACACATTCAATGGTAAATGGTACTCTTCAGTCTACGTTAATATATCTTTAGGCTACGTTATGTTATAAGAGGTTATATTGGGTTGCGTTGCAAATCATTGTTTCAAAAATCAAGGTTAGAGATGGGCCCGTAACCGTTAACACTCTTTGTTTCAATCTCACTCCTATCATTAGAAGAAAACACAATAAAACTGTGAAGACAATGGTGCATACTATTTTATTGATCTATTTTCACATCCTCAACCTAGGTCTAATGATCAATGTGATGCTCATTATACAGAATATCTGTATCTGAATAATACTCCTCCCTCTCCTACGCTGGTTGGCAAGAGAGGTGTATAGCTCGCTCCACTAGGCCTAGCGTCTCCGCTCCTCCCTAGAGTGGACTCTCTCCCCCTCCGAAAGAGAAAGAAAGTCAATCAAACGAGGTGACTGCTCCTGAGACGTAACGAGCAGTCTGTCAGTGCTCCTCTAGGAGACAGTGGCTTGCAAAATTCAACTTATTAAAAAAAACCTAACAAAAGTTTAAGGAATGTTTATTTTTTCGCAAATTAATAAAATAACCTGATGATGAATCATGTGTAGTAAATGCTCAATTGAATATCCAAAGGTTTTCACAGTCCTCATCCTGTACCAAACACACAAAATAATTAATTTGATATATGCAACGTAGATATAAAGTACAAAATCGCTCTTGAACTAGAAACTTAAAGAGAGAGCCTAGAGAGAAAAAGTGAGAGAGCGAGCATGGATATTGGGCAGTAGGTCACCGGGGACTTTCTTTCTCACAGTCGGTGAGGGGGTTTCGGGAGCTGTTTGGGCATTCGTTTTTGCTCTCTGTTCAGTGTGTCATTCCACCATGGCAATTAGGGTTTTTTTGATGAATTTTTCTTTATACTTTGATGGTTTTTGTTATCATGTTACAGAGATTACTAGATGCAAGAAATTCGATATTTTCTAGAAGAGCGAGGAATTCTTATGGTGGGTGCAGTTTGCAACTTCGCTGTGGAGAGGTGATGCACCTGATCATTGGCTTCGTAAGTGGGTGGCAGATGGTTATATTCTTGTCCTCCGGATAGCAGAGAACAATGGTGGTCGCTTCTTTTTGTTTGAAAAGGTCCCGTTTGATCACCAGCCAATTTCGATTCGCATTCCATAAGGGAGGGACGCAAAATGTTGGAGAGCCTGTTGGATGCTTCCTAGCGGGTCCATGGGGTAGACCAGCAGCGAAGGACTCACCATCTTCCATGCTGTAAAGCTTGTGAGTCCACAAAGATTGACTGGAAGGGTGTGGCGGGGGAGACACAGCGAGAAGGGATGGCAGATGCGGTGGTGCGGAGTGAATTGCGTCCTCCATCCCGCCGGGGCTGGGAGAGGCAACCGGAGATGGTTTTCCAGTTCAGTAACGGTCGTGTTGAAGATGGTAGGCGCGAGATACTTGCACGTGATAATCGCAATTTTAAGATCACGTGGGAATTCAAACTCAGTTTTCTAGACTTCGACCGCCTCAGGTCAACCAAAATCTAGGTAGAAAAAAGGCCCAAGAAAAGAGAGCTGAAATGTTGATTATTTTGGTGTTGGAGCTATAATATAGGTAACCGTTATTATGGCTATTAAAAAAAATTGTGGAACCATTATGGACACTTTTAGGGGTTTTTCATGATCCTTGTTGGACATGATAAAAAAAAAGTCTTTATAACGCGAAATTTTTGTGGATTACAATCTTTAAAATTGTTTCCATTCAGACGCGTGGAGACCCAAAAGCCTTTGGCTCTAATAGGCCATCCCGATGTCTATATTTCATATTCAACCATGGTTTCAAAGTTGGGACGCTTAATGTCGGTTACCAGTAGAAGTTATCCAATGTTACATTGGATCCAATAACTGTGGGAGCTCCCACATCCCTGTTCGTTTCTCACAAGATATGGTGCGAAAATAAAAACCTTGGTGCTGGAGCCTTATGGGCAACAAGTTTTCTTGGATTACCTCTGGATTTTGGTAATTTAGGTATGGTTAAGATTTTTAGGCTAAGTGCTATATGAAACCCATGTTAACTTAAAAAGCCTATTGATGCTCTTATGAATGCTCTAATTCTCACACACTCAAGCTATCGATGTTGAGAACATTTGAATAGGTGACCAGTAAAACAGTCATAAGAAAAAGTTATTTGAGACCTGATCTCCAACACATCACTAGGGCCTGTGGGGTCCCCAAGGTGGCTGAAAATGGACAATTTGGTTCCTTAATCTTATGAGAGGTTATACAATTTCGTAAATTATAATCTTTGAATTTGGATCCTTCATGGGCGTTTGATTATATTAATAGTATTATCATTTATTAATAGGTACCAAGGGCCAACCAATATGTTGGCCCCTAGTGCCCCCGTAAGAATTCTCCAATGTCCAGACATGAGAGTCACCCATAGTTTTGTTACTGGAACATCAGTAGTTGATGATTCATAAAAGAATCATAGAAAAGTATTTGGGACTAAATAGCAAGCCTTTATATCCTTACACGACCCCATATAACCCCCTATATAATATGGCTTGAAAATGAGGACCTTGATCTCGTGGACTTCTTAGCGTTCAATTCGTGGATTATGACATTTGTACTTTAGCCGATTGAAATTTTGCAAACCCGATACTCTTGGGGACCATGCTAACCTAATAGACATCCTTCAATAGAGTAGCAGATTGGATGACCAATAAATACCATTAATCAAATTCAAGTATCCTAGACCACTTCTTCGTGTTAAGAGTTGAACTACCTAACTCGTTTGGATAGATTAAGAGTAACCCTCGAAAGAAGGAGTTCCTAACCTCTTTCCCTTCCTTTAAAGTAAAATAAAAATTCCAATTCCAACCCATCGATTTTTGAAAAAAGCCCTATCCATGAATCCGATCCGAAGCAATAATCGGTACCCCCATGCCATAAATACGATCATAGTAGAAGGTTAGGAGCCCAATTGAAAACTCACAAGACAGGTCCACGTTCCTTTTGTTGGGCTGAAAATTGTGGCTGCCACACTCGCTTCGTAGCTAATCACCACTCTCTCTCTCTCTCTCTCTCTCTCTCTCTCCCTCTTCTTTCTCTCTCCTCCCCAACCCCCAAATTTCTCCATTGTTGTCGAAGCTCTCAACTCTCCTCCATTCCAAAAATGTTCGCTCGTCGAGCAGCCCAACGGCTGTTAGAGATCCGTCAAGCTTTTCGCCAATTTTCCCAGGTAAATTAAATCATTTCATTTCATCTTTAATTTCATATCGCATTTGCTAATCCGAAAAATCGAACCACCTTTATCCTGATGAGATTTCTCTCTCTCTCTCTCTCCTATTTGACAGCCATCTCGATCCTTATCCACTGCTCTCAACTATGTAAGTTCCCGATTTATCGATTGATTTTAGTAGTTTAGTAATTCAATTGATGTTTTTGTTTAGTAAGATATATGATTTTCAAGTTTGGGGTAGCTTAATTTTTGTTTGTTTCATTTGATGTCTGTCACCAGCACCTTGATACGCCGGATAACAATCCAAACGTTGCTTGGAAGTTCACAGATACGAACCAACATAAGGTCATTATACTGAATTTTCCATCTGATTTTTTAGATATTTGTTCTTCAATTTGTACTTCTAATAATTATACCTATTGTTTATTCGTGTGATTTGAGTAATTGTCATGACTTAGCTTTGAGCCTTTTTCAAGGATTGCACACTTTAGCTATGCTGAGATGGAATTTTGAGTGTACTAATTTGATGATCGGATTTTAATGCTGACATGTAATATGTAAATAGCCTCAAATTTGGGTGGGCATCTAGTTTCAGAATGAATTATACTTATGAATTTGGGAAGGAATCAAGAGATGGTTTTGTGCTTAGGAGTATAAAATATTTATGAATTTGGGAACCTAGTAGCTAATTAGCTAGATTACTTCGGACTTTCATTCTAACCCAAGAACCCTGGTCCACCCTTTGAAACTGGGATTAGCTGAAATCAGACAACAAAACTGGGATAGTCATGTCAGACCATCTGAAACTGGGAAAGTAGTCATGTTAGACCCTGGACAACGAAGTCATACACATACCCTGATTGTTGTCCTTGAATAGGTATAAGTATAACATAGCCCAGTAGTTGGCAAGTTAGGTTCGCTAGTTGTGCTGATGCAACTTTAGGTATACTTGCTATCATCAGTCCACGGAGTTGTGAGAACATAGGGTATCTAGAGGTTCAATGTCAGGGGGTGGATGTCAGCAATCTGCATCTTTCATGCAAGCCTGCACGAATTAAGAGAACACGTATACTGTTTGCTGCCTGTATGCTGAGGAGGATACAGTTTCAATAGATTATTTTAGCAGGAAGTGGGAGTGTGGGACTTTTGCAGGAAGAAATTGTCACCCGTCAAAGTTTGCATGTTATTTCATAGCTGCATTCTACCATAGCATGGGGAATTTTTCCAACTGCCATACTCATATAGTAGTGTATGTGATGATATCCATGTTTCAACCAATTCTACTCAGTTATTTTTATTTTTATTTTGTAGATGCCAACTCTGCTCACTTTTTGGCTGAGTAGTAATAGAGAACAGGTTGTGACAGGTAATACAGTTTCAGGGTTAGAATGGTATAAAATTGCATTGTAATGCTGACTAATTATGTGATCAAAGTTAGTGGAACCTTAGAAGTCGGCTGTGTCCGTGACATTGTAAATTTGTATGTTTTAACTTTTAAGCTTTAATACTAGGAAGTTTTTCCGGTAGGAAATGGAGATACTGCATAGTAGTCTTCTTTCAGGAGATGAGCAATATTTGTATCCTTTTGATTTTGACTTCTGTAGCCATTTGTATAGGTGAAGGAGATAATGTCTCACTATCCAACCAACTACAAGCAATCTGCTGTCATACCGTTGCTAGATCTTGCTCAACAACAGCATGGGGGTTGGCTTCCTGTATCTGCAATGAATGAGGTATGCCAATAGTGTTGAGCCCTTGTGGCCTCATCTATACTGCGTTTGCCATCAGATCTGTCTCTTTATAAGTTGAACTTCAAATTTGTGTATATGTATGCCAACGTTTCTAGTCTGGAGGGTGCTTAGATTCATTTTGTGGGGTGAAATCAAAAGAAAACAATGACTACTTTGCCTGTTTCGACATCTGACTGCTTTTGCTCCGAAGAGAGAAGGGTTGCTCTTTCCTTTTGTAATTAATTTTTAATACTGTGATTAATCCAGGTGGCAAGGATAGTGGAGGTTGCTCCTATCCGTGTATATGAAGTGGCAACTTTTTATTCAATGTTCAATCGTGCCAAGGTCAGACACTTGTTATTGGTTCTCTCTCTATAAGTTTACCTAAAATTTTCCTGCACTCTCAGAATCATTTTGCCCTTTTCCAGGTGGGGAAATACCATCTTTTGGTTTGTGGAACATCACCTTGTATGATCCGTGGCTCGCGAGATATTGAGGATGCCTTGTTGAAGCACCTTGGAGTGAAGCGAAATGGTCAGTTTTCCGTTCTGAAAATTTTTGTATGCTTTTAGAGAAATATTTCATGATGAAACCAAGAATTGCTAAATGATTTCTTATTTTATCCACAGAGGTGACAAAGGACGGTCTGTTTTCTGTTGGAGAAATGGAATGCATGGTCAGTATTTGCCTCTACTCTTTCATACAGTTTCTTATACTTGTTAGCTGCTTTTGTTTTGAAAGTGGAGTATAAAATCTAAACTGTATTTTGTTTTGACAGGGATCTTGTGTGAATGCTCCCATGATTGCCATTGCTGACTACTCCAATGGGTCAGAAGGATATACCTACAATTACTATGTAAGTCTTGGTTATCCTTTTTGGACTGTAGACAGTCGTATATGCAGTTAAGGAATCATCAGGCACTTATGTGGTTTGGTTTTCCTCTGTCAAATGCAGGAGGATCTCACTCCAAAGCGAGTTGTGGAGATTGTTGAGATGTTGCGAAGGGGAGAGAAGCCTCCTGTAAGTCAACCAAACTGGCATTGAAGTCCCCACCCCCCCTTCCTCCCAGATTGACTTAACCAAAATTTGATTTCTTGTGGAATAAATAACTTATTCCGGAGACAATAACTTGCATTGCAAGCTGATGCCCTGAATCCTTCTTACGTCCTCTACGTTGCCGGCAAAGATAATATGTAACATGTGACTAATATATATGGGGATAGATATGACAAGGACCATTTTACCAAGTTATATTATTTTATGAATAAAAATATTATATCTTCATTTTTGAAAATAGCAGTATTGGTCATCTTTTTCATTATTATTTATGTGCCTTTTTATGATAAAAAATCTAAAAAATTATCTGATTATATAAATAATATGGTGATAGATTGCACAGATTTACTCCTAGTGTGTCTTGTGTGTCCTTGGTATATGTGTTGCCATGCCTAATTTCAGTGATATGTCAATTATCGGTTTAACATTGTGGTAAATTGTTTTAGTAAAATCAGTGTCCAGAGGAATTTGTTTTACCTATAACTGTCGTGTGTGCCCAAACGGAAACAGGCTCTCTGTGACACCCTCACAGGGGTAAGGCTGCGTACAACCGACCCCCCCTTACCCTGCCTAGGCGGGAGCCTCTTTGGAGGCACCGGGGTAATGTTGTCGTGTGTGCCCAAAATACTTTTCATCTCTTTCACTAATTGGTTATGCACTCGTTTTAGTGTGTAGCTGTATAAATTTGATCACTGTACTTAGTTCAACTATGATGTGGAGTAGACTTGGCACTGTGCAGAATTTGTTCATCTGAAGAATGATCTAAGCTGATTATATTTAATTGATCTGAGTAACTGAAACTTTACTGTGATCTCATGGCTTATTTCTCTGATTCTCTTTTTCAGGTTGGCACCCAAAATTCAAACCGAATCATGGCAGGTCCAGAAGGCGGTAATACAACATTGTTAAGCGAACCAACGCCTCCCCCATGTCGGGATCTTGATGCATGCTAATGTTGGACTCTGGAAAAGGGTACTTCAAATAACGTGATGTGTGTTTCAAGTGCGCATCCTCTTGCTTGGAAGTGCATGCAGCATTTTGGTTCTGCCAGTTTGCCAGTGTTTGTTTACGTTTCATATATTTGGTGTTCGATTGTAGCATTCACTGGTGACAAATTAATATTATGGCTTTTCTTGACTACCTTTAGCCCTGTGTTTAGGAGAATGGAATAAACCCCTCTTTATTGGTATTCCATGGGGAAAAGCTCTTGAAGAAGAATTTTTTGGAATTTGATGTAATCCTCTTTTTGTGCAATTACAATGGCATGGCGGGGTGACCTTGTTGATTTTCCGGTAGCCATTGTTGTACGGTTATTGTTCAAAGGTCTGCGTTTCTTTCAGCAGAAATATTGAAACATTTGCTTTAGTACGCTGTATAATACGTTATACATGTGTTTAGTCAATGACTATACTTGCTCGTTGGTCGTCATAGATATGGGCACGGAAAGGCACATCAACGGCTAGCAATCATGGGAGGGGGGTTGGAAGGGCAGAGAGACGATGGCTATATTATAGTGGTTGATAGCTGTTTGTTGTTGGATTATCTTGGAAGCCATCCTTGCATGAGCTTATTGAGTTGGAAGGGTGGTCGAATTGTTGCAGTGGGGTGGTGGGTGCTAACATTAAAGTACCCCCAATGCAATAGCACTCGAGATCAATAAGCCGTGCATTATATTTTTGGTCGTAATTAGGTGGTGGTGTTTACCTACTAGTAATGCAATGTAATGTAATGCTATGCAATCATATTATAGGGTAAATGTGACGTGAAAAAGGAAGAAGCGGGAGGGAAAAAAGAAAAAGTGAGATTAATTACACTATCCAAAATAATCATCCTTACATGAGTAACGTTGAGCAATTGTGATTACATTGGATAGTTCAATCAATCCTACTTTTCTTATCCCTCCTCTCTACTCATTTACTTTTCACCTTATATCTACCCTGTAAGATAAATTACATTGCATTGCTAGTAAGTAAACGAGCGTAAGTCACTTGGGAGGAGAGAGTGTGACAGAAGGGTTGATAAGCCCGATGGTCAAAGTTTATTGTGGCCGAATATTATGCGGGGGACAGTAAGGGACAAAATCTCACCAACATTAATAGAATGATTAGGCGGCCAATAATGCACGAGTTGGGAAAGAGAGGGTGGAGATTAATTAGAGTCAAGATGACTTTTAGAGAAAGGCCAACAACCCTACTAAGTCCTAATTAGATAGAACAAAGAATAGCATATTCTGATAATCAATTGGACTATACAAGAAAGAAAAAAGGCAGTTCAGACAACCAAACATTATCCTTTCTAGCTTTGCACTCCTTCCTGATAAAGAAAAGAAAAATACCAGTACAAATTACAAAAGACATTATGTACTCATCCATTCCTTTATAGAGGTCCCACCACCCACTAGTAAAGAGAGAGAAAAGTTAAATATAATAAAAAAAAAAACAAAAAAATTATAGAAAAAAAATAACTAGAATTAAAAAAAATATATTAAAAGAAAATGAGAAACCTCCACTAAGATATTACAAAGTGCTTTTGTCATCCACCACCACTGTCTACTGTCTAGTGTCTACTCCCCACCATTTGATTCAGAAATCAGAAAAAGAGAGGTAAGCGTATCGAGTGAAGGCTTTGACAATAACTTCCCTTTCTTGCCTTTACTTGAACTCAACAAAGACTTCTCTAAACGGCGTGCCACCGTTTTTTTAGGCATGACATTCATCCCTGTTTTGACAAAAGATTAAAGCAAAAGGGAAAAAGGTGGGCACTATGGCATCTGACTTTGATACCAATTTCAAAGAGAGATGATTGAGCTGATTTCCTTTGGAGGTTGAATTTGAACCGCAACGTCTAGCGGGCGGGACCCGTTGAAAAAGGATTAGCAAGTTACGGATGGGGGACCGAGGATTACGACCTTCTTAGTTCGAGGTTTATGGAGGTGGGTTTGACTCCGGCTTGACAAGCGAGCCAGTGTCTGGCGGCTGCGTGTGGTAGATAGCTGATGCTAGGGAGATAGGCATGATGCAGAGTGCCTTAGATTGGAGGAACTGCATTGCTGCCCCAACATTCTCTTCCATGAGCTTTGCAACTTGTCTTTCGGTCCCATCGTTTGACCATTTTTCCCATACGGGTTGACCCTGCCCACCTTCACCACCTTCTTCCTGTTGAGGAAAGAGAGCAAGAGGGAGAAAACGACGTTAATGGAATGTAGGATTAGAATAAGGATGACACTTCTTTTTCTCACATGATTTCTCTCCTCCCTTTCCTTACCTCAACGGATGATATCGGCATGTCTGTCACAAGTGGCACCACTGCACCAGCTCCGCCCAATCTACTCATGCTCAAAACCTGTCAGCTAGTGGTTGACTATGAGAAAGATGGATTTCCAAACCAAACCCACTAGGGCTAATAATTTCAAATAAGCTTCTCTCTAAAGCAAAGGGGAAAGATAATCTTAACACAATGTATTTATATAATAATAGTGTACGTGTTATAGACATTTATATTAAATTGAGAACCTAAGCGTAGGGAACCATGATTGAGAATCTAAGGGCTACAGCCTACAGAGGCACTTGTATTATGAAGCTATGATGGAAAACTAATGAATGATGATACTAGCATTTTAGGCATCATTTGCCTAAGACTTTGGCACCATTAAGATGGGTCCATGTCAACCTAATAAGCAAAATGAAAAGAGTGTGTAACTCGTTGTATTCTGTAATAAAGAACCGAAGAAAAAAAGACAAACTACACAACTTAGAAGCTCATGATGCATGCCAAACATGAGAAAAATCTGGTCTATAATCATGGAGTAATCTGCTAGAAGGAAATTGTTGGCTCGTTTATGACGAAGGAATCAGCAAACAAATTCTGAGCAAAACACAAGGATATTTACCTTGACTTGCAACCTTAAAAACTTCACATAATCCACAATCTCATCAAGCATAGCTGCTCTGTCGGTCTGTAAAAAATGAGAAGAATTTGTAAGCATGAAAGAACTAGAAATCTACAATATGATATAATGAGTTCTCTTAACACAATTGAAAATGGAATGTCATCCAGAAAGAGAGTACAGTTACTAAAGCCTGTCAGTCTCCCATTGCCTAAGGCTGGATCTTATGTGATGTGATTTGATGGATCTTACACAAGAACTACTTTTACTTTGATTAGACTATTTGGGGTCATGGAGGGAACTCCATCTAATGCAACTAAATTTGGTTTCAATTTATTTGAATGATGTGAAGCCAGGCCATAAGGTTGACTAATACACCTACTTCAATTTGAGAGAACAATTAAGACCAGGAGAAAAGCTGAGAAACAGGAACCCCTCAAGCATAAACTTCCATGGCTAAGGTAGAAGTGCAGAAATCTTCAGAAAAAAGGTTTGGACATGACCATGATAACACTCAGAATGGACACATCTACAACCCTTAGCTATTTCCACGCCAATACAGAGCTAAAGAGATGCTCCCAATATAACAGAGTGCGGAGCCAAATTACATCAGCCTTTTTGAGTGAACTACTTTGTAAAAATAAACCATAACAATTGATGCTTGAAAGAACTGTTAAGTAGTAAACTGTTAAGTAATAGAGGGCTCATGTGTATTAGATTTGAACTCGATCCCCCAAGGCATATGTTTGCTGCACTTCGATAACCTAACACTCTTCCTACCATAGAATTTCAAAAATGAAGACAACCCTTTTGAGAGATAGATTTTTTGGCTATTATCTACAAGAACAACACGATATTCTCGTAGAGGGCGGGGCATGGGGAGGTCCAGATGTATTCAGGCTTACCCCTAGCTAGTTGCCTAGTAAAGAGGCTATTTCTGATAGACCTACAAAGAAAATAATGATACTTTTGAAACAGTGGGTAAACTTATCTATTGGGTTATTATCTATGGGCACTACATTGTCAAATACAATTTGCTTATCCCTCACGAGAATATGTTATAGGCACAATCAACTCAATAAAAGAGATTGCCAAAGAACTATAGAAAATACAAACCTGGAAACGTAATATAGCCATATTTCTAAACTAACTAGCCTGACAACTGTAGCGTATCAACATGTGCAGACCGTTATTTATAACAATAACTTTAGCTCTAATCACTTAAGCCACAATGCTAAAGATCATGTCTGACATGTAAGATATACATAAATTAACAAGTAGCAAATGCAGGATGATCCGCTATACATGAAAAGGATAAGGCATTTTAGAGGAAAACAAAAGCTCTCTGCTGGAAAAGGATAAAAGGTGAACTACCTTATTGACACTAGGAACAAGGTCTTGCAATGCCCTGATTCTTTCAGCAATCCTTTCTCTACGTAGCTGTTCATAAAGATGGTGACAGGAAGTTAAACACACAGAGCAATAAGTAGTTTTTCCAGTCACACACGCACAGGTACATAATACAATTTACCAAATGAGAACACCAATTATGGAGGTATGTATCCTGCCCTACACAGAATTTATTACTTGCATTCAACAAATGAAGCACCTATGAAGCCTAGATAACAAAACAAAATTTTGATCCATAAAAAGAAGCCAATATATATCCACATGCTTCTCTTTGTGGTTCTAATTAAGCAACAAGACATCATCGCAGAAAGTCTACAAGCAAATAAAACTAGCAGATTAATGCCCTAACTTGACAGTTCCCATCGACAAAGTTCTCTCGCCTTCCCTTTAATCTTAATCACATCAAGTCTATGCCGATGGACACATTGAACATGAATAGGCTCACCAGTCACTAAGCATATCCTGATCAATATATTCTTGAATTTCATAGCAACATACAAAATCTTACCCTTTCAGCAATGCTATGTGGATCAGTGGCCTGTCCTCGCCTAGCTCTCACTCTTGGACGAACTGCTGGTTGATGTGGTGCTGCAGGAATTGGACTTGGCATTGCTTGGCCATGGTAAACCTACCACAGTTTCACAAATAAATTACCATAAGAGAACAAGCTTAGATTGAATAATGGGACTATGGGAGCCTTAGCTTCTTTTTCTCCCGTGTAAAAAGTTAAACAACAATGATTTTGAAGACCATCATGATTCATGAGCAACCCAACCCAAAATCATATTCCCAAAATCATATTCATGATTCATACCAATACCCCGAAACCCAAATCATGGTTGGCCTTTTCTTAGTACTCAAATTCAGATTTCCTACTATTTCCTAAATCATGTGCAGGGACGTACAATGCCCCCCCCCCCCCCAAGCCCCCAACAAAAAGATAATAAAAATAAAAAAATAACTTAAATCATGTGCAGGGACAATGACCAATTTCCAAGCTTCACCAACCCAGCAACCCCAAAATAATTAAAAAGCAGGTGAACCCACAACAACATCTCCCAAATATCCTATTATCAAAGTTGTCAAAGAAATTCTCCAACTCCCACTCCAAAATATAAATAAAAAATAAGATAAATGTCCTGTTTATTTCAAGTATATGAACTCCAAAGTCCAAACCCGTTATTTGACAAAATTCGTCTCAAACTCCTTTCCCCTCTCACTTTCTAGTAAATTTACCAGCTACTCGAACAGCAAGACAATCTGAGGAACTTCAACAAATCATACAGTGGAAACATCTAATATCAAATCAAACAAGAAAAATGAACTTTAACCTACACTAAACCAATTATACAATTTCAACCAAAAAATACCCCTAATTTTTATCTTTTCTCTTTTGAGAAAAAATAGGGTAGAAAATAGCATTATTGATCACCACCAGAAATTTCATTTCGAACCCAAATTCCAACTTTTCTCAAACTTCAAATAGAATTGCGCACTTTCATTATTTGGAATCAGAATCAACAAAAGCACCATAATTTATTACCCACCACAAGAAACTTCATTTCAACCCCAAAATTCTACTAAATATCCTTCAAAATTCAAGAATTGTGCCAAACGAAATTGAGTTACGGGACTTACATTTTTAGGACCAGAATCACACATATCATCACGAAACCTCTTGATACTACAGCTAGAACCCTCATCAGGCTTAAGAAACCCAGTATTATTAGGCTTGCCCTGGTCCAAACTAAGCCCTAACGGGAAAACCCCATGTGGTGGCACGTGAAACCCACCACCACCAGGCGCGTTGGAATTAAGCTGAAGCATCATAGGGGGCCCTCCACCACCACCGGGACCTAAATTGACGTCAGTTCCGGCTAAATTGACGTCACCAGCTGCAGCAGCAGCAGCGGCAGCGGCTGCTGCGTATGTTTGTATCTCGAGAAGCTGTTCTAAGAAGTCCTGGTTTTGGGCTTCTCCTGGGTTATTCGCCATTAAAGGAGAGTTTTTTTTTCAATGAAGGTTTCAATTTTGTGTTTGTGGGTGTGGGTGTGGGTGTAGCTGGGAGAGAGAAAACGCGGAGAGAGAGAGAGAGAGAGAGAGAGAGAGAGAGAGAGAGAGGAGAGAGGAGTGAGGTGAAGGGGGAAGAAAGAAAGAAGGCTTTTGGGGTGGCTTTTAAAAATGGTGGACTTAAGTTAAAGACAGCCGTAAAAACAAACAAACAAAAGGAAAGAGAAAAAGAGGAGTTGATGGTGGAAAGTGGGGCCCGACTTGTGTTTGTTGCTGATGAATTGATGATGAATGAATTTGCGTTGTGGGTTTGGGTTTAGGTTGGGTTGGCCGGGTTTGGTAATTGGGTTTGGGTTCAATTTGTATTGCCTTTATGCGTTTTTGTTTTTTTTAGAGTTCTTTTATGTTCCTACTTCATCTACTTCTACAAAAACCATTAAAAACCCAAGAGCGCCAAGTTAACCATGATTTGCATTTGGTTAGAGGGTGTTTTTTTTTTTTTTGGCTAGTCCTGGTTAGAGGGTGTTTAGCGTTGGTAAATGTATTGTAAGTCACAAAAAATCATATGATACTGTTTCATATATCAGGTTATTATGAAAAATTTGATGCTTATGAACTAAAAAACAAAGAAAAAATGGAAAATTTTAGTGGATTCGATTGGTTAACATTTATAATGATTTGAAGTGTATTTGTTACTTTAGCCGATAGATTCTTGGAATGGTATCAAAGATATTAGCTTTCGTGGTATAATTTAGAAAGTAGCAATATTAGATGGACATATTACTAATCTCAATTTACATTTTTAAGAACTATGATTTTGTCTTTTGGAACTGGTGGCAGGCTTAGAGACATTTTTTCTCAATGGATCTCTTATTTATTTTCTTCATTAAGTCGACGCAAGTGAATGCAACGAGTTTAAACGTCTTAAGGTCGAGAGAAGTATGGTATACGGTTGGGGAGAAAAAAAAGAAAGTAAAAAATGAGGTGTGATGAATTGATGATTAACAAATTTTGATGCCCTCATTTGCCATAAGACCAATTTGATAGATATATATATGCACATATTGTCAAAATATAGGCAGTAGATGATGCATATGATTTCTATCTTAGTCAAACAAGTTGCGATACTAAAATAGACAACAGTCTAATTTCAAGGTTATAGTCAAACTATAGTGGGAGCATTGTTCTTGGAGACCTTATCCTTGTGTTGTTTAAACAAGTTGGGGGATCTTCATATGTCAAAGACTCAAAGTCAATTACTCAAAAGCATATCACATTTAACCTCAACGTTTAAAACACACTAGTGGGAATAAAAATAAATAAATAAATAAATAAATAACATATGTATTTGTCCATAGTTATAGCGCATAATGACGTCACTGAAGGTTGTATCAGGACTTTAATGTGAAGATTTGAGGACTGCGCCAGTGACCTTTCCAAAGTCCAGAACTATCTCACACAATCGTTCACTTGATGAACCAATGAGTCCAGCAGATTGAGTAGACTAGATGGAGTAGAGGAGCTACCTCGGTTGTAGTCTGTTAGAACATTCGATCGAACCGATCTGGACTTGCCTTTCTGTGCAAATTCTAGGATGAACCAAAATCTGCAAGTGCAAGGCGATAAAGCAGGTACTTGTTCTAGACTTCTAGTACACAGAAAATGCCGATCCCAAAACTATACTTCATGCATTGTAATGGGCTACAGGCCTACAACTCCACCAGGTTACCAGGTCCTCCTTTCACCAAGTTTTGGAGGCACAGCTACCAGTGAACCTGACAAACAAAGACGACTGTTTACAAGTAGTTCGTGTAAGAAAATCATCAGAGAAGGTAAATTCGTCACGTTACTCAATGAAACCTTGTTCAAGTATTAAAATCAGCTTTCAAGTTTATGGACAAGGTTCACAGTCGATATTCCAAGGAATTTTGGACATGGTCTTTTGAGTTTGCAAACATCAGTATCTATTTGGTGTACAAACATTAAACATGTTCATCCCAATAGACTATTTACACAAACTGAATGGATAGAAAGCATATCAATAGAAGCTTTCCAAATGAAACTAATTGTTTTAGCAACACAGTAGAGGACACAGCGCTGCCACTTCCAGAAGCTTCACCAATTATAATTCTCCTCTAGAGACAAACCAGAAATGCCATAACAAAATGGAGACAATCAGAGTCACTGTGGAAGAACCCCAAAAATTTTAATTCCTAGTAGTAACCATAAAAATCATATCATCCCCTACATCTACTTGAATCATGCATATGCCTACTTAATCTCTAATGACTTCATGCTAAGCATAGTCTTGTACCTGTTCTCTTTACCTGAGAACAAGAATGGTTGAAAAGTGAGTGCGCCACCCCCCCCCCCCAAATAAGTCCAATCCTAGTAGGTAAAATAGCATTTAAATTTAGTTGATAAACATAAGAGAGGGGACAGGATGAAATTTTAATGATTAGTTAATGATTCCTGAATCATTGACACCTTTAAAACTGATGTTTTTTTATTTAATACCATAATTAGAAGGTACTTAAATAAATATCCGATTATCAACTAAAATAAAAATTACTCACAAGGGTCCTTAAGCTAGATTTTGCTAGGCCAGTATTCAGAAGTCAGGACCAAGTTTGGTGTCATACGAGGGAAGTAACAAATCTTTGTACCTTGGCTTAGTCAGGCATGCTTTAAAGGGGAGAGTGATCGTAGTGAATGTAGGTTAAGATAAATGGGATAGTCATGTCACGGCTTCAAGGAGGACAAGGATTAGCTTGGCTACGGGGGAGATTACCAAACATTTATGCCATGAGCAAGACATGTAAATTGAACTCAGAATAAGCACAGGTTTGCTAGAACTGCTGCTGCCATTAGACGAAAGATTGGGACCAAACAAACAGAAAGATGGGTCAGATTGACAAGAAACACCATATGTAGGTGCACAATGGTCTGGCTGATTTGGGCTTTCTCCTGAAAAACTGGCTGTAAATGCTGACCCCATTGGCTGGTCTAAAACAATGGAAACTGGAGCGATTCACGGGCTAGAAAGGCTGAGCAGGACCTAGACAGAGTGGGGAGCTGCTGTGGTGCTCGGGCAGTCAACGGGAAGCCGACAGGTGGCTTGGTGCTGACACCATGCACCGACTGATAGGCGCTCAAATGGACACCAGTGAGATAAACAGCAAGACGGAGAGCAGATGGGGGGAGGGAGGGAGGGAGGCCGCAAAACTTTGGGGAGCTATTTAAAGGCTGATACACTAGGTTTCTAACTGGAAATACTTACTGGAATAGACACATATAATGGAAAATCATTAGGCTTCACAAGATCTTCAATGAAAGAAGTGAAGAGGGGAAAGGAAGAGAAGACACAGACATATTTAAAAACGTGAATGTAAAATCATGGATTTTGGGCATGTAGTCAACATTAGGGCTTGCTAGAAGTTTATTGCGTCTGCCTGATTTATGTTAGGTTTCAATGCAACATCTGAAATTATATGAAACTATATGAACAAATACCAGAGGAATTTATTGATGTTAATTATAGGAATTCACATGTAACTGCAATCTCCAAAATTCAAGCCATAATATCAACGCACACAAGATAGCAGAAACTACTATGGAAACAAAAGAAGAAAACATTTTGGGGCGTTGCATCTGCTATGCCTCATGAAGAAAGTAGCACAGCATCTCCGTTCATTTTTTCAAGACAACCTCCATAAACAACTGACATGACCTCACACCTCAGTGCTTCCAAGTTCCAACCAAAGTCACCACAAAGGAAACCCCAAGTTATTTTCTAATGTTTGATCAGGATAGTTTAGTGCATCTGAAGTCTAAAGTGTAATTCCATAAAGCGGTGAAACAACAAAGAAACAAGGATATAATCAGAGTTACACAATACTAATTTGAGAGATCAGCTTGTTATTTCCTCTCGTATAAAAAAAAAAAGAGCAACGTTATTTTCTCCATGAAGCAAGCATAGGCATACAGAATTGTCCAAGTAGATTAATCAATTACTCTGGAAAATTGTTGCAAATGACCATATAGACTAAATATTGTGAAAGAAAACATACTTCATTCAATTTTGATCTGATTTTGAGGCTGGGAAAAGAATTCTTTTGCATTGCGTGCAACCTCTGCCTCCAACACTGCTTCTAAAACAATGTCAGCACCCGTTGTTTCACCTGACAGCAAGACCATTAGTGAGTTTCTATGGGTACCAATAGAATGATCTGCAGTTTGAGGCTTCTAGCAAACATCTGTATGGGTACTAGTCTTTATACTGGTACCAAATTAATAGCCATACCTTGACGACCTGGCAATAGCCCAGCACTCTCAGCTGATACAGGAAGGACAGATAGAAGGCCAGGTCTATCATTAACTGTGTCCATGCCGACACTACCTTCTGTCGCTCCAGCCCCTAGAGCTGGGGACTCCGCCAACCTAGCATACACAGTTGCTTGGCTATGCAAACTGGACGGTCCCGAAGTCACTGAACCATGCTCCTAGAGAAGAATATCTCAGTAAGATTGTTGCTCGTGAACATAGTGTTGAGTATAGACAAGCATATTTACTCCAACTAATACACCTTAAGCACACTGGTCTCTGCCTTAAATCCATACTGGTTTTGTTGGTTTTGCTTATGCTGGTTTTGGTGGTCCTGATGTGTACTGGCTTTAATGTTCTCTTCACTGGGGTTCGAAGGCCCAGCTTTGATAGTAGCCCCTAGAAAAAACACACAATAGCCTACAAGTTAATGGAAGGAAGATTTGAGGCAAGCATTAGAATCAACTATCCCACATCAAAAACCTGTGTCGTTGTTAGTTTCATCTGGATTATCCATGAGCCTTCGAGTCAATGGACCAGGGTTCATGATAGACAAACCACGAATTTCATAGCGAATTGCTTCTAGTTGCGCCATTGTATCTTGCAACTCTTTATTTACCTTGAAAAAGAGAAGCTAAAGCAAATCAGTCTGAGCACATGGAATTTTAGAAACTTGAAGACTACCATCAGAAACAATGACCCACAAAACCGGCATATTATCCAAACAGAAAACATGAATATGCTCCCTTTTCCTACATGAACTCATGAATATGCTCCCTTTTCCTACATGAACTCGTAACTTAGCTACCATGTCCAATACTCAGAAACCCATGTCCCAGCACAAATATGTATATTTTGACATGATATTGGGAGAGGAGGGGTGGGGGAGGGGAGAAATTTTTTAGAAAAGCTAGCGTGTAACCCAAATATATAGCTTAGCATAACATACTTTAGTTGAGTCCTTGTAAGTTGTAATATAGCTCACGTAAACATAAACTCTAGCAATACAGGCAGTATGAACTCAAACCCACAAAGGTAGTAAGAATTTGATCATATAAAACTCAAAGAAGGAAGTCCCATTGTATAAAAAGAAACCAAGCAATAAAGCAGAGAAAACCAGCAATTAGACAACCAACAAGAATTAGCTCAAACCCACAAAATATAATTCATCAATTTAGGGTTCTTTACAATCGAAATTCCCACAAAAAATAAAAAGGCAAAAATGAGTATAAGATAAAGGGACCTGACGAAACTGAGTTTGTTGCATGACATTTTCGAATTGACCGCGAGCCAATTGAACATAACCAATGGATCGCCCAGCTAATCGACCAGCAGTTCTTGATATCATAGACAGGTCCTTTGGCCCTGTCCACATTTTTCCATCGATCAATTAACATATAATGAATTCACAAAATCAATAATCAATCTCTGAATTTAACTGAAATCAAAGAGATAGAAATATACCAATTAGGGCAGCCGTTGCTCCGAGGATGAGAAAGATTTCCCCATAGGATAATCCCAGCATTACTTGACAGTCCACCTTACCAATAGAGGAGAGAGAGAGAGACCTCCACTTTCCCAATTCCACGACAATGGGAGCCCCGAACTCAAATTGACAGTCCAATGTCAGTCCTTCGATTTGAAAATTAAACCCCCCTATTCCAATTCAAGCTAAGTTGTACAAAATCATACCCCAGAAAAAAAAAAAAAAAAAAAAAAAAAAAAAAAAAAAACTCCTTATACATTTACAGATTCAAGCCCAACAATTTAGATAAGAACCAATCCTTGAACAATTAAGCTTAATTCGTGCAAATGCAGCAAAATCCTTTAAAAAGAAATTTTGAAAGCCCTAGTTCAATTTGACATAAAATTTCATTCTGTTCGCACCTCTTGCGTTTTATTTTTTTTTCGACTTTGAGGAGAGAGGTGGTGAGATGGGTGATATTGGTGGTGATGGTGAGAGAAAGGGCGAAGAGGGTAACACTTAATTGATGGTGCGGTGGTTGTGATTAGAGCTGTTCACAATTCGGTCCAGACCGGTTTTTTAGACCGAATCGGACCTGTCTGAGTTTTGGATCGGGTAATCCGGTTTCGGTCCGGTACGCAGTTGGTCCGGTCCGGTTTTTGCAAATAAAATTTTAATGATCAACCCGACTCTCTGACCATTTCCCAAAATTTCGGTCCGGTCCGGTGCCCTAGTTGTGATTGAGGAGAGAGAGTGGATCTTATGGGAAAAGATAGACGGTGGTTATTGTGGAGTGGACGACGAGAAAGAGAGAGCCAATAAAGTTGATGGTGACCATTTTTGTTTCTGGATGTGGGATTCAGAAGGGTAAGACGTGAGAGTTGAGACTGTGAGAATGACAGGGTGTTGATGCTTGAGGAGAGAGAGTGGAAGTAAGATTTGCCCAATTTTTCGCCACGTCAGCAAGTCTACGGAAAAGCTAATAGAGTCCTCACAACCAAAACTTTGAAACATAAGTCCTTAAAATCAAAATTGGGGCAAATTTTGGTCCTCAATTGTGTAGTTAACTCTGCACATTTTTGTAGGACTTATCCTAAGCTTGTCCATTTTGCTTTTTGTAGAACATTAGCCCAATGCCTTCAATAAGGCTCCCACCAAGGAGTGCAAGGACCAAGGTGAGATAGGACTTAGGATGTCAGTTATGCATAATCTTATCTCTGTGAGATTAAGGAAGTTATTTCTGTTTAACCCTTACTTTGAATCATCAGTCACTTCACAATAAATAGAATTTGCGAACAATTTATAAATCATTTGATTTAGTTCAATATATTTCAGAACCAAAAAGTAGGAAAGTTTTGGATATAAATACAAATTTTGCCTTATTGACAGCCATAACAGGGTATTCAGCTTAGTAGTAGTTCTTTATCTGAATACTATGAGATTGTTATTATTGTTGTCTTCTAATACATTATCTTATTTTTATATTGTATTCATATTGGTGAAACCTACCTATTATTTATTTCCTTCTTAAAAAATATTTTAACAAAATTTTGATTTTATTTTTGTCATCAAATAATAAGCATTAAATATGTTAGGCGTCCCTCCTCACGAGTATACCAACTTGGTCTTATTACAAAACTATCAAAATATAGAGAAGAACCAATAAGTGGTTGGTGTGAGTGGTTCGGCACTCTCATCCCCTTAAATAAGATCGAGGGTTCGAATTTTGTGAATGGAGAAATCATTTAGTGGGAGCACTTTACCCCTTTGTGGGCCGACCCGATGCAAACAAGATTAGCCTTGGCCCAAAGGAATTAGGTGAACTTGTGGTTAAATAAAAAAAAAATATATATAGAGATGAAAAGTATTTTTTTTCTTTCTAAATTTAACAAATAAAAATGCATATATTTATTTCCTCAAAAGCTTGAGCTGAATTCTGCCAAACATATCACAAGGTAAGAAATCAGGCCAGGAATTTTTTTTGGTTTAAAATCAGGCCAGGAGTTTGATAGCTAGCTACCTTACCAAAAAAAAGACATTGCATTTGTTTCCTGATTTTGGTGGTATTGTCTTCTTTCATGGTTACCAACCCCAATATTGTAAGAGAGAGACTCGTTACTATTTTTAGTTTTTAAACCAATCCCTCAAACCCCTCTTTTGCACTACAAACTGAGGTCAACACTCAGCAGTGAGAGCCAAAAGCCATTAGCCGAATAACTGGATTCCATTTCATAATATGGCCATTGCCCTCAACAAAGCTTCTTGCTTTCTGCAACATAAACGTTTCGAGACGCATTTGTTTGTTCTCGCTTCACCTTCACGCAGTCAAGTAGCCTTTTCTGCTAGAAGATCTTTTGCACCAATGGCTTCTCTTGCTACTACCGCTCAACCAGTTGTTGGACTCTCAGAGACATTTAAAAGATTAAGGCAGCAAAACAAAGTAAACATCCCCTTCTCTCTCTCTCTCTCTTGATTGTTTAATTGGTTGATTGATTGAAATGCGTATTCTGAGTAATTATATGGATGAATTAATGGTTTTGAGAAATGGGTTTGTGCTTGTTTGGCTGATTTTGTAAATGGGTACCCGTTAATTCTACAAATGAGTCACCTTTTCTCTCAATTTGCAAATTGCATGTCAATTTTGATAGTGGGACGATGATGAATGTTGATTAATCATAGTTGTTGCATTGGGTTAAAGATGATAACTTTTTGTGAAAGGTTGTAATTTTATGTTTTGTGGTGAAGATTGAGGGAGGAGAAGTTACTGAAAGAAGTGAAATTGAGACGTGGATTATAACTCTTTCTCCAAAGGCTTCAACTTTGAAGGGATTTTGGATACGCTTTATGTGGGCGTTGGTTCCCTTCTTTTTCTCTGTAACTCTGCAATTGGAATTCCTTCTTAGCTCTTGCACTACTCCTATCATGGCCATTATATCCAATAGGTGTCAATGATCTATATTTATATGATGTTCTTTTATGTGTGTAATAAAAATGTATTGTTACTGTATTAGGGGGAAATGCCTGATCATATGTAAAAGACAATCACTAGTTAAACTATCCAATAGGTGTCAGTGAGATCTTCAAAATGATCTACTTTTATGTGTACAATGAGATTGTGATGTTAGTGAGTGAGGAGACAATGCCTGATCATAGGTAAAAGACAATTCAATTGCAAATTGATGTCAGTTTTTATGGTCTTGTTGCATTTACTGGTGTAGGACTGTAGGTCTTGCATGTATAAAGCCATCTTCCTTGGATAGCTTTATGCATCTTTAAAATAACTAGATTATTTTTAGCTAATGGATTAGTATCTGACATGTGTTTACATCACTAGTGAAGCTGCATGTGCCTTGCGTGTGTGTGTTTCGTAGTGGTTGATATATACGAAAGGACACACCTTTTATCTGATGATATGATTGTTTTATGAAGGTGGCACTTATCCCTTTCATCACAGCGGGTGATCCTGATCTCTCTACGACAGCAGAAGCATTGAAAGTGCTTGATGCTTGTGGTTCAGATATAATCGAACTTGGTGTACCATACTCCGATCCTTTGGCAGATGGTCCTGTTATTCAGGTCATTTAGTAACCATTTCACCTGACTTTTGGGTTGCCAATTTATTTTAGTGCTTCTTAACTTTAAGGTATTTCTGTTTAGGCTGCTGCTACGCGTGCTTTAGCACGAGGAACCAATTATGATGCTGTCATCTCCATGCTGCGGAATGTAAGGTCCTTTCTCCCTTTATCTTGAGTTGCTTGTATGTAGCATATTAGCTGCTCATTCTAATAATTCTTATACATGATTTTCCACCTTAAACAGGTAGTGCCTCAACTTTCATGTCCAATTGCATTGTTTACATATTACAACCCGATACTAAAGCGTGGTATTGGGAAGTTTATGTCGACTATAAAAGATGTTGGTGTTCATGGTATGTATTTGGGCTTTGATTTCCTTACTTTCATGGTTTAGAACTACTGTCAAATATGCATAAAAGTATGAATATGAATTGTATTGGCCAGTTTGAGCACACATGTTTGTATCTATGGATTACACACCTTAAAGCCAAGGATATACTCTCATTTTCATTTCCACAGAGAAGTACAGATTGTGAGACTAAAACTATGCGAAATAAGAGAGAGGGCATCAATACCCCTTATCTAAAAAAATAAAGAATGGGCATCAATACTAATATTTTTATCAATTTTCTGTGCGGTGCATTTGCACATGTTGAAGAATGATATTGCATAGTTCTTTTGTTTCTGATGCATCCACACTTGATGATGAATGTTGTCCTATGGTTCTTTTGTCTCTGACAATTTTTCAAGACGTTGTATTTTATAGCAAAAAGGATGAGCCCCCTAGTTTCGTGTTCGATGTGTTGTCAACGTTCCATATGTGTTTCCCCCTTATGTTATTTCATGAAATCAGTCTGCTAATAGCTTCGTGTGTGCATAGCTGTTCATCTTATCATCATTAGTGCTTGGTTATTGGATTCATTTTTTCTTTGGAGTAGATTCCTTGAGCTGTGTTTATAAAACCTAAGCAGAAATTCCACTTATGCAGACTTTTCTGTACTTGTACTCAGATGTGTTTTCCTCTGATGAATTTGTGGGGTGTTAGATGCTTTAGTTCCCACGTTCTGCAATTTTCATCACGAGCTAAGAGCTTGTATAACTGTTTGGTGTCAGTAACCTTCCTCTTTGGGATTGTTTTGGAAAGGGGTGGTGGTGGTTAATGGTTATCATCAGATAGCTACGCAAATGACATCATGCTTGGGACAGCTATAGTTTTGCTACCTTTTGCTCTGTAAGACATCTCATATGCTGCTCTTATCCTTTCAGGGTTAGTAGTCCCAGATGTTCCCTTGGAGGAGACTGAAAACCTGAGAAAGGAGGCTGTTAAGTTTGGAATTGAATTGGTATGATTCTTTAAGTATTTTATAACAATCTTTGTTTTGAAGGGGTAACAGAAGTATCAACAAGCAAGAACTCTTTGAGCTGATTACCTGGAAAGCTAGTCAAAATCAGAAAAGAAAAGCATACAAAAGTAGAAGTAGAGATCTTGTTAATTGTTATGTAGTTTTGTCATACAACCATTGTCATAGTTTTGTCCATCTTCCTCCGCTATTTACTTTACCAGCTCGTCAACTTTAAGAAACGACAGCATCATGTAGAGTTGTATATTTCTAAGTAAGTTAACGGTTAGACAGTTTCAAAGGATGGAGAATCCAATTGACGATTCCCATACACTATTGTCATCTTCATGCCAATTCTTACAAAGATTAGGGGATTAGGCTTGCTCTAGGGCCTTGAATTTCTTAGATAATAGATCAAATTCAACATTGCATGCTGCGTTTAATGGCCAGCTTAAGAAGAGCAATAGTGATTAGCCTGTAGACAGATAGTTATCTTTCTATAAGTCAACCTAAGAGCTTTTAATGCTTTTGTCAATATAGTAATGAATGTCATTGACAATGGATCGCAAAATGTTAGAATTCTGTGATTTGAAAAGCTGAAGTGTCAGCCACTAGTTGGAAAAACTATGAGGGATGAAGAAGAGAAGTAACAAGATAATTAGACTCCCTTTTGTTGGTTGTTATCGTCTTCTCTTTCTTCGTTGTTTCTTTTCCTTGTAACTATAACATCTTTTACCTACTGAACTTATTCTGACGTACAATCAACCAATCCCTTATGGTATATTGTGAAGGTACTGCTCACAACACCGACTACCCCGAGGGATAGAATGAAATCAATTGTTGAGACTGCAGAAGGCTTCATCTACCTTGTAAGATCTCTTATTGGTTTTTGACGTGCATAGCTATCAAAGTCCCAAGGCATCTTGTTTATGTTTGCTTATGCTGTCAACCTGTTGTGTTTCTTTGACTTTTATCTAATCACAAGGATAAATTTCTATGACTACCTCTATTGTTGTGCCTGGACTTGATGGTTGGGGATGGGGGTTGTGTTGTTATGAAATGTTTGCCAATATCTGTTCGAGTGCTGTTATGCTTCCAGGAAACACAGTTACTGGCTGCCTCTGCATTGGAAGATGATAATTCACTATTAATGTTCAGCTACTTGGGAAGGTCAACTGGGAGCTTAGAGGTGTAGGATGGATTGTCAGAGAGAAAACTATAGTGAAACATCATGAGAAATAATTGAAAAGATAAGAGTTTTGAAGTTCACTGGCATTACAAATGTGCAGATGGGGCTGTAGGGGCAGGGTATAGCAAATATTTCTCCTGAGAGATAAGAGTAATTTTTTCAGCATTCTAAACTTTGAGTTGTAGGAAGGGGTTGAAACGAGCCCACAACCTTGCTTGAGTAGAATAATATTTAAATTAATCATCTCCTGCCTGGCTTTTTATTAATGTTACAGGTTAGCAACTGTATAAATTAACTTCTCCTGTGTGCAAATCCCTTTTGGAGGGGGAATGAGAACTTGTGATTTGCTTCATGATTAGACCCCAATTGTTGCTTGATATGCTTAAGAAGCTGTTTATGGAACAGGTGAGTTCTGTTGGAGTTACGGGTGCTCGTGCTGATGTTAGTGGACGGGTTCAAGGACTTCTTAGCGAAATAAAAGAGGTGTGCTCTTTTGTCAGTTTTCCAGTTCTTACTGTTATAATTTATGGACTTTTTGTAGGATGGAAACAGCAAATAGATGATCAACATACTCCAGTGTCATTGTAGCAACTTGTGGCTTTGTTTCTGTTTTTTTAGTTACTGCGCAAGTAACTTTTCCCGGACATTAGAATCAGTGGGAACCTGACGCATGAATAAATTACTAAAATATTCTGATAAGAGAATTCATGCAACCCATCTTCTTTCCTCCAAGTTGTGCAATATTTCTCTATTATAGGTTAATATAAGTTCTGCTTCTGCACCTTGTTTTGGCTTACTGAAATGAGGATAATCTAAAATCTAACGCAGTTTTCAGTTTGAGAAAATCAACCATTTCCTATAACGCTCATCGTTGGTACATGTGGTCTGGGGTTGCCTTGGAAGGATGTTTAGCTAATTCCTTTTAAGTTATTTTTTTTGGCTCGTCAGCTAATTCCTTTAAGTTGTCAGCTTATTATTTGTCCTTTTGGTGTAACTAGGCAACAGATAAACCCATTGCAGTTGGCTTCGGCATATCAAAGCCTGAGCATGTAAAACAGGTTAGTTACTAGCTTCATCTGCCCATGATCGTATTCTATGTTCGTTGGAAATCCTTAGGACGGTTTTCTAAGTCTGGTGCTGTTTTGAATGAATGGGATAGGTGGCTGCATGGGGGGCTGATGGCGTGATTGTTGGGAGTGCCATGGTGAGGCTGTTGGGCGAAGCCAACTCACCTGAAGAAGGGTTGAAAGAACTTGAAAACTTTACCAAGTCCTTGAGATCTGCTCTTGATTGACAAAAAGAATGCCTCACAGGTAGAATATACAATAAGGAACGCGTACGGAAGATGGAGCCGCCATGAGATTGTATCATTATCTGTTCTTTTTTTTCTTTTTTTTTTTTTTTTTTGCGATAGAGTATCATTGTCTGTTTTAGTTTTTCCCTCAAGCTTTGTTTTTCCCCTGGTCAACTTCTATTAATGAAAGAGTTTGGATTGTGCCTATGATGGAGCGCCAAACATTGTCAAACAACCAGGTGTTTTTTTTTTTCATTTTGGAGACAACTTCCGCTAATTGTGATCTTCAAGGTAACATTAACAGCCGTTAAATTTTAGTTGATTTAAAATGTTTTCTCTTTGGGTGGAAATTGATAGATTTTATGAGTGGCTCTAAGTTACTCCAGTTGTTTGCTGGTACTCTTTGGGCCCAAAAAAAAAAAAAAAAGATTTTTCATGGAGAATGAACCCGAGCTCATACAGAAAATGCGCTGAAAATAAAACATATGGTTGCTGGACTATTTCATAGGAGTTGAAAATAAAACATGTGGTTCCTGGAGTCCTGAAATCCATAGGCAAGGTCTTTTATGGATAACAATCAAGTATAACAGAATAATTACACTCCTTATTTCAAGTACACAAAACGGGCAGTGCTTCAAAATACCGACTCAGAATGTGAATGGTTCTAATGTAGAATTCAAATCATCAAACATTTGGGTGCAAGGAAAATTACACAGCATATGGCTAAAATCTGCTTGATGCTGATTCAGAAGAGAAGAGGTATTTAACCCGTGAAAGGACTGAATCATGAGCAGGATCATAAGGATGGTCCTTTGAAGGAATCTCCAAAATTGCAGGGATTGGTTTGTTGTAGCTATCAACCAAAAATCTTATCATATTTGCAACCTGTAGAAGGAAAAAAAAAACTCGTGATGATTAAGCATACTCAGATAAGAGAGGTAATAAAGGGTGCATCCAACTGCAGCTAAATATGCTTCTAATCCATGTATGTATGGTAACTGGTAAGTGAGGACTTAGAAAGTCATTTCAATTGCTGTGCAAAATACAAAATCATATGTCGACAGACAAATATAGTACATAACCATTCTAGCAAAAACAAAGCAGAATGCTTGAGGCATCGACAGCAAAACAAAACAGAAAAAGAGCAATGAGGGGAAATATATATATGCAATTAAATTATTAATGTACTCTCAGTATTACACTCAATATTAGAAATGGATATGTAGTACTCTTGTCATGAGAGGGAAAGTGAAAGCAGAGGAGGTAATTAGGTAAATAGTAAAGTGAGTAAACTACACTCATTTCAGAACAGAAGCAACATTGAATCTTTCTGAACTGGCATATAAGCTTGTCTTCGCCTATTAAAAGATTTAAGATCTATTAACATTAAATCCCTGCATTCACACATATCAGATGAGAAATGAACATACAATCAGTCGTCACTTTTGACCAAAATAATCTTCTCTTCACCTACTTTAGTTTTTTAGCCTTTTAGGCATGAAAGTGAGACAGGGAGCTATATGGGAAGCTCGCGGAGAGACTAAATCAACAAGTACTAGCATTTGTATTATAACTAGCAAGAAGCTTTGCTACAGGGTGGAAAACAGTACCAGCCTGGTACATGGCGGATTAGCAGCAAGGCCAAACAGCTTATACATAATATTGCAGCGAATGAACATATTGTTTATTTTAAGTTTCTAACGTGGACTGTAAATTGTAGTGATTTAGTAACTAGACTTCTGACAGTCCCACTCATGGGGAGAGGAGATCACATTTCTTATATAAGGCAACTCATACAAGAGTTCAGAGTATGATAAATCAAATGAATATCTATTGTCGCAACAACCAGCACTAAGTAATCACATAGCCAAGAGATTCTGTGACTTGGAAATCAAACATGGTAAACGGAACTTGTAAAATGACTTACAAATTGGCTAATTAGTACAATTGCAACATCATCTCTTGTTGTGAACTCCTTGAATGCATCTTCAATTTGTTTCGCCGTTGTTTCTAGACAAAACAAATATTGTCAGGACCCTGACTTCAAAATTATTATGAAGGCCCCTCAAGAAATAGAGTAATTTAGCAGCTAAAACTAAGGAGAAAAGAGGGTAATATGTGAGCACATTCTTTCCTGTTTGGGAGGGAAGGTGGGAGAATTAAGCAGGGGAATCCTCCTCTATGCAGTGGTTGGATAGAACCAGATCTAATTTCATGACTTCTCCAGTCATTAGAAGTTGTCAACCAAGTATGGGCAAGGGAATGTAGAGGAAGTTTTATAAATAATTTACAGGTAGATCAGCATGCAACTACAGCAAAACCATTTTCTTCTTCTAAAAAGCTCTTGCATTTGTTCGTTTCCAATGAAGAAACAAGAAAATGAGATACTTATGGCTAGGATCACTACGGAGAATGTATCTTCACAGGGTTTGCAAGTTGGCAACCATTTATGCCTTCACTATGCTACAGGAGAAATGTATGGCGACCTAATGAAATGCAAAGAAATTATATGGGCAACATCTTCACTATGTTTCTATGCACTACCACTACAAGACATAATGAGGGTTCAAAGCAGTTATTGAGTTCAAAATGAGAAAGATAGGGTACAAAGGGCCAAAGGCCAATGTTTGCATTAAGGCCTACTAAATCAACTTAATGTTTGAAAAATGGAGGTGAGCTGGGGGGGCGGGGGGGTGCAGCTGTTCTCCAGACCAAGCTACACCTACAAAGTCTAAGAACTATGTGTTGCTCTGGTAAAGGTCCAAGCACTTACTATTGTCCACAATAAGGTAATTTGTCTGCCTTCGTATATCGACATTACCAACTCCAGCAAGCAAAAATCCAGTAACAGTGTCCTACATGAAAGGAATTGAAAATATTAGCTTTGAGAGATTGACCAATATTTCTCTAATGTCACGGTCTTTCTGTGCTATAGCCCATAAGAATGGCAGAACATAAAATTAATAATAGTGGCTGCAATGTGTTCCTTAAATAAAATTGACAATCAGGGCACTCAACTTCAATACATACTAGAATTCCTTCATTCATCATGTAGAATACTTCTAAAAAACAAACAAAAAAATTCTATAAACAATGCTCGACCATGTTTTAGAAACACTAAGAAGGGATGTACAATGAAGCCTAATTCTACAAACTGCATCTCACAATCAATTATCCAAGTGCAATTTGAAGAAATCAAATTCATATAGGTATGTGAATCAAATTCCAAGTGGCATTTCTGTAGAGAAAACATGACACACAGACTTTTCAAGATATTAGCATTCCTAACATACTCTATTGCACTTACAAGTTCTAACAACATCACACTTTTCACTATACCGGCTTGAAATGCATGCCAATTATTTGATGGTTGGCATCTCCCCTGACAGGGACGGGAATGGTCTTCAGACCTAGCTACAGTAACTGAGAATTAAAAACCTCAAATTTGACCAAGACAACTCCATCAACTGAAACACATACAGCTGACAACCAGGGTATCATTTAAGATTTATGAGGTGGAGGTTGGTGGTAGTGAGACTGTGAGATGTGTGGTATGAATTTTCAAGATGCTCCATCAACAGACAAACCAGCTGCAGATTCTGCAATGAAGCTATTGCTGCCACACAGGCTGGTGCCCAACTAGCTCAAACAGGATCCTGTAACTGTGCCAGTTACTTTGATGCATCATATTTTGACAAGTCTACACAAAGCACCTTCTCTCACTCTTAGAACTGTGAAGGTTCCATGGAAAGTACTACAATGTGGAGAGTTTAGGAACGGACAGAAATTGCTCTTATAATGCAGATACGTTTTCAAGGCTGACATGAATTATAATGATTTCAATAGAAGGTGGATTTCAAGGGTGGGCGGTTAACAGTAGTCATCCCACAATGTTTTCTAGAGTTCCTTTTGCTTAAGGCTCTGGTGATTCTGATGTAGCAGAACATTTCTTTTCTTAGATAAGAATTTTTTTTGTTAATAAAGCAGCATAAATAAGTAGACCCAACTACCCAAGGGGACATGAAGTCCTAAAAAGAATAAAGAAGCTATAACGTGAACATCAATGAGGGATACCCCCTTCTAAGCCCCAGCCGCTTTGGCTCATTACGAAGCTGAATGCAGCCCGTGATTCCCACCGCATAAGAGATGCAATTCACACTTCAACCAAAGGCACCAGAAGACTGCTTGAACAAAGCAGATCGCCACACTGCCATAGCTTTACCCCTCCCCAACCCTGCAGAACTCAAAATCTCTTAAGACTATATTTGTTTTGTCATCTTTAACACTCTATTTGGTATAGAATGCAGATTGCTATATTTTTAGAACAATCAAGTCATAGTTGTCAAATATATGTAGATGCCACGGTCTTCTTTTTCTTTCTTTTTTTTTTTCCTGAAAAAAATGGTATTTGAAAATCAAGCATTTATGACCAGAAACTGAGTAATCATAAGCAATCCAATCTAAAGCTGCTGGTGGCAATAAAAAAATGGTGTGTCGCAAGGCACATTAAATTAAACCCAAAAGTCTCAGCTTTGTTATTGAGACTACAAAATTAACACTTTGAACTTTGAAGCTAAAATTCTCACCTCATCAGCAATAATAGCTATGAGAGCCGAATTCTTTGTTGGAATTTGAGGCTTGTTCGCCATTGCCAAAACACGATCAAGTCAACACTAGATATTTCTGGAAAAACAAACAGAAAATCAGAATCAGATTATAATAAATCAAGCACTTTTGAGTTATGATCGTAATTCATGATTTTTGCAAAAGTAATCAATGTGACCAATCAATTCATAATCATCATAATTCAAAGACGAGAACAAAAGGAGCAGAAGAACAGATCCACATCAAATTATCAGATTATACATTTAATTGAAAGCCGTAATCAATCGGGAGAAAATCGAAATGAGATGTTAAAGTATCGAATTATAAGATTGACCCCAATTGGAAGATTTTCCAATAAGAGTGACTAGTAGACATTGGAGAGAGAGAGAGAGAGAGAGAGACCTGTGGGTAAGTGGTGTTGGCCTTCGTCTTTGATGTTAGAGCGAGCAAAATAATAGACCTTCGAGTTCTGCCACAGCCCAGCGTTTTATCACAAACTCTCCCAATTTAATTTAGTCAAACAACCTGTTAGATCTGCGATTAAAAACAACCGCAACCTGTAATTATGTACTACTAGTAGGTTTCGTTCGCACCAAAATTTTTAAAAATAAAAATAAAGATAAAATTGGCAGACCTGGGCACTTGACAAAGTTGAGGCCCTCCACTGTTTCCGAAAAGTAAATGTCGTTGCTGATTATCTGGCTCGCATGGGTCACTCGTGTTCCACACTTCACACTTGGTCAAATTCTTTTGGCTAGTCCATTACTGATCTTTTGGTAACAGATACTTTAGGTTAACTTTTGGGTTACCTGGTTATCTTGCCTTATCAAAAATTAAAAAAAATAAAAATAAAAAAAAGGAAGATGGAACCCTGTAAAAACTTTCAAATATAAGAATAATATTAAGAAGTTACTCGGGGTAATCCAATTGATGGAAGAATAATAGGTTAACACACTATGTTAGCGATTCAAACGACCATATTAGGGTGTTTGGAAAGTAGTAGTCTCTGAATCAATACAACTTCGGTCTTGGGCGAGTTGATAGTACATTAGGCCACAACGCAAATCATGTGTCCTTGTAGTTGTAGCTCAGTGTTGGCTCTAGACAGCTACTGCATCTATGTTGAGAATTGTATCCCTTAATCCGTGATGCCTATATAGTTGGTTTTCCCAAGCCATCAAATGATCCAAATATCAATACAGCCTCATTAGAGTCAGAGACTATTGAGGGCACTTCAGCGAAAATAGTACTTATGCAACTAATGATAGAATTTAGCCATTAGTTACAATTCCGATCACAAATTTGGGTGAATGAATCTGTTCATCTCATCATCTAGTCTATACAAAAACACAGTTGCCTAATCCTAATTTGCCTAAAGCTCCACTACACTGGAGAGACCACTCGAGATCTAACGACTCAAATGATTACAAATATTCAAATTAATACTACTGGAATTGTTCATCCGAAGATGAAAGTAAACACTTCATTGTCCTTAATTAGAGCCAATCGATGTGAATTTACACAGCTGAGACATCATTGCGACTGTATCTTTGGACCAGAGTGCAGAGCTGCCTGAACTTTACTTGAGAAATGGGACTCCAGCCTGCAAATTAGCTTTACTTGTGAAATGGGATTGAAGCCTGCAAATTAGCTTGATAAACACACAACACCAAGGATAAACAAAAAAGTACGGAAGTGAGAATACACACTAGACATAAGAACATACCTCGTTGAACATTTATAATAAATTGTTTCTGGGGAGTTATAGGTACGTGCATTCTCAAACATTCTTCGGGCATCCTCAACAAACATCTCAAATGTTACATAATACTGCTCTGATTCTACCCTTTTTGACATTGTTTTTAGATCTGCAACAAAAAAGGAAAGCCATCATTCTCAATACTATATGGTCAAATCGAAATATACATAAAAGATGATAGGTTCAAACACCCAACAATCAACATACATGACCATGAATTAGATTGACATCGGAAGTCAAATAAATGATGCTTAGGAAAGTGGAACAGTCTTTAACTAATTCGAACCAGTCAGGTGAAGACTGTACATCTAGTGAGTGTACATAAAAAAAACCCATCATGCATATTTATAATTCATTTCCTATTTTGAGCAAGCTCAAAATTAGAGGATCAACCAGAGTAGCATAAAGGACAGATGAATGATAGTCCTACCAATTTGGTCCAAACAAGCCAAAAACTTAACTACTTTGAGAGGAAATAACAGAGAGCACACCTTCTTACCACTCAAAGCAATAAAACAGGTAAGGATTATGAGACAATTTCATTTTTCCTCCAAAGGTCTGATATTCTTTCTTCCGTTTAGGGGGATGTAATGGGGGAAGCTGTACAAGTATTCTCTTACATCCCAAAAAAAGGATCACCTCTGCCTCCAGGTGAATCACAAACTCAAAAACTTAACTATTAGAGATATGCTCAAGGACCCAACACTTGTTCAGGTGTAAAAAGGCATGGAACCGCTTAGCCTTAATTTCTTGCGTGTATAGTATCCAGCAGCAAGTGATCTTCATGCTAAGATGTTTTATAATAAAAAAAGGATGGCAAAGTGCTTCAAATAAAAGAGGGATATTGTTCTTACCCATAGGATTCTTGATGATATCATAATAATCAGGAACATCACGCGCATCGACTGGTTCTTTGAATGGCCAAGCATCAGGATGGTCATGCATAGTCTGCTTACAAGAAGGGGGAAAAGCCATCACAAAATCAGCATGGGATTCAGATTATCAGGTGCGTCCAAAGCTTGACTAGGCGTTTAGTTTTATATGTTATATAGCATTTACAGATACTTGGGATAGCTTTTTTCCAAAGATTTAGCACATTCTAAATATCGAGCATGTGACGAAGGATTATCCATATAAGCAACTGATGATATTAGGCTATTAGCGCAATTTAAAGGAAAGTAAAGGAAAAAGAAAATATTAAAGGAAAGAGATAGGGTTCAATTGCTAGCTTTCCTGTAAACACTTCTGATACTGTCGGAGGTTTACAGACTACAAGGAAATGGGGGACACGGCAAAAGGCTTACAAACATTATAGCCCTCATCTGCATGCCAACACAAGCAGGCAGCAGCATTTTGCTACAGAAGATCAAAGGATGGAGCCCCTTAGAATAACAGGAAACATGTGGACAAGCTACACCCAGCGCATGATAACAATGGGAAACCTAACCTTCAAGAGTGAACGCATGAATGCAGTAAGAGACTTCTGATACGAGGCACTATCACCAGATGTGATCGACTGTCTAAACCGTGAATGACCATATTGCTCAGGAGTCCAGCCAGCCTCTCCTACCACAACATTAATCAACAACTTCATTTATTTCTCCAAATAAAAAACAATAACACATTCTAAGTGCTTTTGAAAAGAAAAAGAAACACACACACACACACACACACACACACACACACACACACACTCTCTAAAGAAACACACCAACAAAACAGATTTTTCTTTCTCACAACAACAGAATTCAGACACCATGAATGGTACAAAAATTATTCAACAAAGAGACATGGATGCGGAAAAGACTGATCATCATCACTTACTTAGCCCTGGGATATCCTCAATCTTGATGAGCCTTTTGGGAATACCCGCCTCCTTCTGATCAGCAAACTACATGGTCAGATCGACTTTAACAAAGCTTCTGAACAAATAAACTCTGATGTTTGTAAGGACGATAGTGTCTAAAATAATGTAAACAGATATTTCACAGATTACTGATCATAGAACAGCTTAATCCCACTAGAAACAATCCTTTTCGTGGTAAAGGTTGAAGCAATCACCTTCTGAAAATCAATTCCAGGGTAGATAGTATGACAATTTGAGAGCTCTCTGATTTTCTCATCAATGGCCTGCACAACCATAAGAGTGAAAAATTAAGAGGGGTGTTTCCAAGCCTATTTGATTAATGCTAAAGCTAGATTCCTGAATCCAGACAACGTAACAGTTACTTTGTAGTTATTCCTGCATGTAAGTTATTTGCTATGATGCTCCTAAATAATAGGTACAAGCATACGTTCTCATGGATTTGGTAACAAAGCATTGATATTATCACTGATTTTGCATATCAGAAAGCAAGACAAGTGAGCAAATTACGGCATAAGTGCTATTTCTCAGGGAGGGTAAATCTAAAATGATTACCTGCCTCTGGCGATGAATCATTGTTGATAAATCAGTATATGGAAGCTTCGGATCAATTTTGCATTCCATGAGAATTCCTCCATCATAGTCTTTAATATACCTAAAAGATCACACATATTACATATCACTTCTAAGTAACACCAAACACAAAGTGGCCTTTATAGGAACGTGATTGTGTATGACTTACCCCCCCCCCTGGTACGTCAGTACTTTGGTAATGTTAAGTTTTAATAGAAACAACAACTTTTATACACAACCATAAGTCCACACAGTGCATCAGCTGAAACAAAATCACGTCACTTAAAGAATATGTGGTCCACTCAAGCAGTCCACAAAAAGATAGGAGAGAGCTTGGAGGTTGACAGAAGATAGCCATTAATATTAATTTACATATCTTCTCAATTATTGCGACTAGCACAGCATAAAACATACCCATGCCAGATATCCTTGTCGAGGGTGATCGCCTTGGTGAAGCCCTTCACAATAAAAAATTGAGACATTGTCAACTATCGTTTCCATTCAACACAAAAGCAACACCACAATAATAAATATCCAGGGAAAAAAAAAGTTACATTAATCAAGTGAAACAAACAAAAAAGCAGAAACCAACCACCCTTAACCACCCACATCCAAGACCCAGAACTCCAATTGCACATTTCTGCCTCAGCAACTGAAGTCTCATCTTAGTTATCATCTTCACAGGCTATACAAACTTTGCATCACGTTCGATCCATTCAAACAATCTCCAAAGTCGGCACCAAAGGGAAAAAGATTGGTTTCTGTTGCAAGTTGTGATCGTGCAAAGATATAAAGATGTTTCTAAGAATTTAATTGGCTGTTTAGTTTTTTGTGTAACTTTCAGACCCCAGTTACATATAGGGCTGTCACGCTCTCACAGATGGTAAGTCCAAATGGCAATGTATCAACCAATAGGTTGCTTGGACGAAATAAAAATTTCTCCAAGTTTGCCTCATGAATGCGGTTTCAACAGAGTCAAGAACAGGAAAAAGAACTAATGCCCCTTCTGCTTTCTTCAATCAATTGAAGACGAATGTAGATGTTTTAAAAACCCATATTGTCATAATACCTTTGTCTATTTCTTTCTGAAGGAGCTTACACCAAATTTACCACAACTTCTTTATATTGTCCACTAACTCTTTGCGTTGTGCCCAATTCATTCATCTTATCAACAGTTACTTTGTGGGACTTTTCCCCACTTCTGCAGTTATATTTCCCGGCACACACACACTAAAATTCCACCCCGCCCAAAGCAAATGCCTTGCTGTAGAAGCAAGTCTAAGGGCAATGGGGTACTCATATCATAACTCATTGATCTTAAATTTCTTATCAAAACTACATCCTTTATTTTGTAGCTAGCTTTCAGATGCTTAATAAGTAGACCAAAACTACTTATCCACGCCGGAATGCCATATAACTCCCTCGATATTCAAGGTTATGTAGCAATAAGAAACCAGTAGGGCACTGGCTAGTGGCCACACAAACAAGATCATTTAGCTTGTTTAAAAATCTAGAGAAGAAAGGAAAAGAACCCAGAAATATTACACTTCTCACATGCCAGAATATAAGAGATGGTTAAACCACTTTGATGAATATCTAAATGACAAGCCAGACAGAATAGTGAAAACATGTAGTTAAAGCTACACAGGGTATGAAATAATGGCTGGTACGTCAAGTTACGGCCGTTACGTAAAGGGTTTTGGAAGCCAATATGCGAAATCCTGGTATATAAAGGTGTTTACGAAATGGCCGATACATGACTCGTATCGTACGGCCGACAAATGACCGGTACGGCCGATATATGACTGATACATGACCGGTATGGCCGATAAATGATCGGTACGGCTGATACCACTGATATGACCGATACCAAAATTCACACTGTGATGGTCGCGCCCTGATACGCTATCAGTCCGCTTCCGCAACATCACGAAAGAAACTGCTATTTCGACCCTGCAGCAACAGGCATAAGCCAAGTATCCTCTTTTTTGATCCTGCATTGAGTTTATTCTTTTTTTTTTGAAAAGGAAAAAAGGATTATTTGAAAAAACCAACATCCTTTGTAGCTTCTGCAACTTCTAGTTGACATATGATTCAAATGCAGGTACACCCACTAATTCGAATAACTAAATATAGACAACTATTGGTCCGACAACAGTGTACTATCCTCACAACAAAAGAAAAATTAAAACAAACAGCACCTGTTTGATAAAATATCCAACGGCATTGTTGTCTGCATATGTAAGAAAATGAGTCAATCCATCAACATCACGTGCATGTTGTTTTAGGTGATTCATCAATCTCGTGCCATAGCCTTTCACTTGTTCATCAGCCGTGATTGCGCAGAAGGCTATCTCCCCAAACCTTTGGCTGACACAATACCAAACAGAAAACAGTTAAATGAAAGGACATAAGTAGGATTACACACTAAAATCCAGCTAACCACCAGTGCAAAAGCTTGCATGTGTACACACATAAAGGCAATAAGAGCAAAGAAACTTCACCAGTGCAATATCATTTAATTACACTCCAATCTCCAAATTTTCCAGACATTTACTTACTCAAAATTTATGACGCATAAGTCTTAAGACAATTAAAATTTGCAACTTAGCCAATATAATACTCTCTATCTCATGAAATTAAGAAGATATTTCGGTATCATGGTATAGTAGCAAAATAGTTTTGATGTAGATCATTCTTTTACAGCATCAACTTAAAGATGGTAACTGATGAGTGAAGCAGATAACAAAGCTAGAAGAGTAGTCATTCTTATTTGAGTAAGCTTTGCTCCAATTTCTTATACTGGTTATTAGTGAGTAAATCCACATGAAGAAAGCATATTGACCCAGGGGTGTTTGCATCAGCAAACAGTGTTATCTCCGGCCAGCTTATGAAACAGAAAAGATGTAGAATTCAGGTTGACGAAAGGTAAGAACAAGCTAAGCACCTTTAACCATAACAAAGATAAATGACTTAACTTGAACTTGAATTTCCATCCTTGAGAGAGGCACACAGAAATGCTGGTTTCAATTAATTTTTTTTAGATAAGCAAAAGAATTTTATTAAGGAAGATGAAAAGAATGCAGACCGTTCTCAAAGAACCGTCCACCACCAAACCAAACTTATAAGACGAAGAAAAATCTAAAGCTCAGAGCTTATTCCGACCGTGACCCCACATGTGGATGCTTCCAAACATAGGCAAGGCCTGCCCTCACTTTTGTTATCCTCTTCAAGTTGACAAGGGGTGAAACACATGATATCTAGAGGATGATAGAGTAATATGAGCATGAAGTTTACCTCATGTATGGACGGTAAGTGATGCCGCCAACAACCATGTTGCGTCTGATAACCATGACAGATTTGTGGCTTCTGCAAGAATTCCAGCACAATAAGAATGTTGAATACCTTGGCAGAACAAATAACTTAAGAAGATATCTGCACATTAAGCATGCTTGCAATTTTAACTCTTTCGACACAGCACTTCCCTTTCTTTCTTTATTATTTACCAATCTTTCTGTGTCTTACAGAATTGCTTATGAAAGGTTTATAACAACTCAATATGTTATTCACTTATTTTACATACCTGTCCATAACAAGACGAACAATGTATTCCTTTGGCATGTTAGGAAGCTGTCTGGCAAATATATTTTTCAGTCCTATCAACCTGGAAACACAAACGCAAAAGTGTTCAACCATCAACAATGTATTACCTGATGTGAGCCAGAGCAACAACTAGAGAGTTTGTTGGCACTTGGCAAACACATCCTTGTTTTTATAAATGCAAAATCATATTCGTATAAGCAAGGGAGTAGGATTTGGATACCAAACCATATGTTGATCAATTCCATCATTTGAAAGGCACGCAAACTTGAGCTTCCCAGTTTCCTCCTGCAAGATTTAGGTAGATCTCCCAATTGAGACTAATGAAAATACCATATCAGAGTTATCACTAGACAATTCAGACCAATGTACAATATAACATATGTTTTCTATGGATGGATAACATTAGAGTATCAATGTAACAATATCCATACTGTTGGTAATTACACTATTGCAGCAGATGAAGCAATGAGAAAGAAGCAAAACAAACAGCTGTTCAGCGCAGGAAAATGAATATCAGAAGGCATAACATATTCACACGAAACAGTGACTATTTGATCCTGCAAATTACAGTTGTATCTACTAGAAAGGCATACCCAAATACACTTGGAACTAAGGATCCAAATCCAATGTGAGAAAGAGAATCATAAACATAAACATTTAGTTTTCCTTTCCAACAATAGTTACTTTCCTAGTTTGCCTAGGAAACTAGTTGTGGACATCCATATACTCGATAGTTGAATGCTCATTGTATTCCATTATTCCTTGAAGAATTCCATTGCCAAATGGTGACCACTTGATCGTGTAATCACAGACATGGCATGGACTTCCATACCTCATAATATTAATATCCACCCTTAGATCTAATCGATACATGCTTAACACAGAAGAGGAATAATGTTTTAAGTCTGGACTTAAAAGTCGTTCTGTTCTTGCACTTGGCTACACACATAGATGGCTACAGCACCACTAAAACTGGCAGAGACAAATGTTAAAATGGACACTTGATGCTGTGTACCTATGACTCCGAGTCACCATGCACCAGGCCACCTATTACACACCTCAAATGCCTTCTACAGTGCTTAGTCTATGATGGTAGACTATTTCTATTAACAACTAAACTTGAAATCCTTAAACTCACAGGATAATTCTTAAGAAAATATCAAAGTTTTATTCAGGTTTCCCAGTTTCCCACCATCAATCCAACTCACCAATGACAAATTCTATGATCATTCAGAGGTACACTGCACTAAATGTTATATGAATTTGAATGATATAATCGGATATGCAAATTAACCCAAAGAATTGTCTAATAATTCGCTAAACTATCTACTTTAAAATCATCAAAACAGTACAGTAAATGATATACCTCACGCTTCAATCCTTCTTCTCTAGCGCTATAAGCTCCACTAGTCTGAATATTCTCCGTAAAAATACTCTTGACCGCATCCTCCTTCACCACCCCGGCCCCAACGCCACCACTCCCTGTCCCTGGAGTCGCCGCTCCACCGCCAATTCCCCCGTCTTTTCCGCCATCGGGAGGCTCAACCTTTACTGACGCCCCACTCTCAGCCGCCTTATTTAACTTCGAGTTTCTAGGCAACGGAACTGGCGGCGGCGCGTTATCCAAACGCGCCGCCGTGAAAGCGCGTATGGATGAGCCTCCGTCGTTGTCGTTATCGAAATCCTCTTCGTCGTCGTCGTCATCATCGGCGGCAGTGGTGGCGGTGACGGCAGCACCGGCGGCGTCGTCGGAGTCAGAGTCGTCCGACGCGCCTCCTCCACGCGCGGAGATGCTCTCGAGGTCGTCGTTGGACGTTAGCGCGCCGTCGCGAGTGTCGGCGGAGAGAGACGAAGGAGGAAACGAAGACGGCGGCGCGTGATCGTCAGACGCGACGGTAGCGGTTGCAGTGACGGCGGCTGCTAATTTGCGTTTGTGGAGAGAGGAAGTGGCGGAGGCTGAGGCGGCGGAGTGCGATGGGGATTGGGATTGGGAGCTGCGGGATCGACCTGTTGGGTTGTTCATTTGGGAAGGGTGCGAGTCCATCAGAATGACACAGAGAGAGAGACACTCACAAGTCACAACTCACAACTCACAACTCACCAGGAGGGTTTGGACCAAATGGGCTTTGCCGGAATGACAAAAAATCAAAGAAGAGGGTAACATCAATGGGCCTGGCTGTCCAAAACCCACACTACTCAACCTTATTTTATTAACACTTTTATCTAAATAACATGTCTTGTGTGAACCCCAAGTTGTCTGGGCCTTGACCCATCTTATGACGACCCTCAAACCTCCTGGGCTCAAAATGAACTCTGCCCTCATATACCCTTTGAACACTCCTTCCACTTGGGCCGTTATGCATGGGCTTTTAATTCAACATTTCAGCTCTCTTTTCTTGGGCCTTTTGTCTATCTAGGTTTTGGTTGACCTGAGGTGGTCCAAGTCTATAGAACACTGAGTTTGAATTCCCACGTGATCTTAAAATAGCGATTATCACGCGCAAGTATCTCGTGCCTACCATCTTCAACACGACCGTTACTGAACTAGGAAACCATCTTCGACTGCCACTCCCAGCCCCGACGGGATGTAAGACAAAATTTACTCCGCACCACCGCACCTGCCATCCCTTCTCGATGTGTCTCCCCCGCAACACCCTTCCAGTCAATCTTTGTGGACCCACAAGCTTTACAGCATGGAAGATGATGAGTCCTTCGCTGTTGGTCTACCCCATGGACCCGCTGGGTAGCATCCAACAACGCTCTCCAACCTTTTGCGTCCCTCCCTTCCAGAATGCGAATCGAAATTGGTCGGCGATCAAACGGGAAAGAATCGACCACCATTGTTCTCTGCTATCCGGAGGACAATAATATAACTATCTCCCACCCACTTACGAAGCCAATGATCAGGTGCATCACCTCTCCACAACGAAGTTGCAGACTGCACCCACCATAAGAATTCCTCCTTCTTCTAGAAAATCTCGAATTTCTTGCCCCTAGTAATCTCTGTAACACGATAACAAAAACCATCAAAGTATAAAGAAAAAGTCTTCCAGTACACCTTAAAACTAATCGCCATGGTGGAACGACATATTGAACAAAGAGCAAAAACGAATGCCCAAACAGTTCCCGGAGCCCCCTCACCGACTATGAGAAGGAAAGTCCCCGGTGACCTACTCCCCAATATCCATGCTCGCTCTCTCACTTTCTCTCTCTAGGCGCTCTCTCTCCAAACACGTTTGTGCTAAGTTTCTAGTTCAAGAGCGACTTTGTGCTTTATATCTACCTTGCATATATCAAATTAATTATTTTGTGTGTTTGGTACAGGATGAGGACTGTGAAAAGCTTTAGATATTCGATTGAGCATTTACTACACATGATTCATCATCAGGTTATTTTATTAACTTGTGAAAAAATAAACATTCCTTAAACTTCTATTAGGCTTTTAAATAAGTTGAATTTTGTAGGCCACTGTCTCCCAGATGGGCACGGAGAGACTACTCGTTACGTCTCAGGAGCAGTCATCTCGTTTGATAGACTTTCTTTCTCTTTCGGAGGAGGAGAGGGTCCACTCTAGGGAGGAGCGGAGAAGCCAAACGTACCAGAGCGAGCTATACACCTCTCTCGCCAGCCAGCGTAACAGAGGGAGGAGCATTATTCAAGTACAGATATTCTGTATAATGAGTATCACATTGATCATTAAACCTAGGTTGAGGGTGTGAAAATAGATCAATCAAATAGTAAGCACCATTGTCTTCACAGTTTAGTTGTATTTTATTCTAATGATAGTAGTGAGATGGAAGTAAATAGTGCTAACTGTTACGGCCCCATCTCTAACCTTAATTTTCGAAACAATGATTTGCAACGCAACCCAATATAACCTAACATAACATAAAGTAGCCTAAAGATATATTAACGTAGGCTAAAGAGAGTCATTTAACATTGAATGTGTTTGAAATTTTTTCTATTGGATTCAAATTACATTCTAAATAAAATAATATATATAATCTTTACCAATATTTTTCCAAATGGGCCCGACATTTCTTTGGAGTCAGGTTTATCTGTTCTTGTTACAACTTACCCATCTTACCAATATTTTTCCAAGTGGTCCCGACATTTCTTTGGGGTCAGGTTTATCTGTTCTGGTTACAGCTTACCCGTCTTGGTATGTTTTAATAAATGCATTTTTGAAATTATGCGATTTGTTTGTGGATATTTGTCTAATATTTTGATGTTTTTTTTGTTTAAAATAAGTAGACTCTTTTTTTCTGTTCGTTCGGGTATTGTTTCGTCAGTACTTCTCCTAGTGTATACTATTGGTGAGGTTGTCTATCCTATGTATTTTGCCCCTCGTGTCATCCCTCCCGCCTCAGTCGCGTCTGTCCCGTCTTCCACTGGACCCTCATCTTCCACTGGCATCATTCGATATGTTTTAGGGGTAGGGGCCATCACAGTTGCTGGCGCTTTTATACTTTTTGTGGTAAGTGTTTTTTTTTTTTTGTAAATTTTAATATTTTTGTTTATTAAAATTAACATTAGATGATGATACATTTTTTATTTTTTTTAAATTTGTTTCAGGTCCCGTTCGAGTTGAGGTCCTGTTTAAGTTAAGAGAGAGTGACTGCATTGTCTACTAATGCAAACTTGTAATTGAGCATGTTAATAGCGTCATCAACTACTTAAACATGTGAATGAAAAACCTGACTTCTGAGTTGTAACTCGTGACTTTGAAATAGTTGTATAGGAATCATGTGTTTTACAATTCATTAAAACTTTTTAAAGTTTGTCTATTTTGGAGCATAAAAATTATGTAAGACTGTTTTTTCGAGACTTTTGGTGAAATGATGATAATTTTTTAATAAAATAAGGGTCACGCTTTATAAAAAGTAATTAATGATGTTTTCAACCCCATTCAATATAACTTAACATATTTTCAACGCAGCCCAATAAAACATAACGTAGCCTAATGTTGTGTTAAAATACCGCAAGTGCACGATATAGTTATAGCTAGCATATGCAAATACGGTTACATAATTATGTCACTACTAATTATAAATTAACGAAGTGAACTAAAAAAACAACTAGTATAAATCAAGCCAATAACTATAAAATGAACAAATGAAAGCGTAAACAAGTAAAAGGTCATATCTTTTTACCAATTACAATCCACTGTGTCACCCAATCAGAGTTTAAGTGGTAAAAGAAACACATAAAATAGTAATTGGTTGCATAGAACGATGAATAGAACAATAAAATTAAATACTTACTTGAGTTATTAAGATTGCGATTGTAAACAAAGAGTACGAAGAACAATGATTGAAACTAAGAATTGAACTGCTGAAATTAAATTGCTAAAACGAATAATAAAACTTTTAAGTTTGAACCTAAAACTAAATTACGACTAAACTGAACCTAATTAAAACTAAACTAATGTAAACTACGGCTCCTCCAGTTGATATGATTGTTGGCCTTTTATAACAGCGCAACCACCCTTGCATTTTTTTTATGAGTTCGCGTTGCACGTCCCGTTCTAATATCTTGGGCCCATTAGCTCAATTGACATTACTTTTAAATCAGCATTTTTGGGCTCTTTGTATACTGGTATAATGTGTACTTATGTAGCGCACGAATTACATAGTCCCAACAAATGAAGTCCTTAATGGATTTTGCATGTAAATCTTCTTGGTGAGGTCCACATAATAGTCAGCCAAGCCATAATTCCGCAAACCACACATCACTTCCTTCCTTTTTCGTTTGTGGAGAGAGGAAGTGGCGGAGGCTGAGGCGGCGGAGTGGGACGGGGATTGGGATTGGGAGCTGTGGGATCGACCGGTTGGGTTGTTCATGTGGGAAGGGTGCGAGTCCATCAATGGGAGAGAGACACTCACAACTCACAAGGAGGGTTTGGACCAAATGGGCTTTATTGAAATGAAATCAAATGTCATACGGAAAAGAGGATGACGGTAACATGAATGGGCTTGGTGTCCAAATCCACACTAAATTATACTTACTTACTAGATTTCGTACCCGTGCGATGCACGGGGTTAATTATATCAATATACAAAGTTGAATAATAGGAGTAGCAAGGAACAATAATAATCTTTTTTATCAGCAAAAAAATACATGTAACAAAAGAATTACATTTATAGGGAATATATAATATATACTTTTTTAGGATACAAAAAATAATACTTATGTTACTTTTCTTTATTAAAATAGAATAAAAGTATTTTTGATTACTTTTTAATCACTCGTGCATTTATGACTATTTATTACCTATTCAATACTACCTTAGTGAGAACTCAATTATACATATATATATATATATATTAATTACTTATTCCGTCCCAAATAAATATATACGTTGTCGTTTTTTCACAAAATTTTAAACAACTTGCTTTCTTTTTGGTGCGGAAGCGGGACAAAGCCCCAACTTAAACTTATAAAAAAACACAAAAACAAAGCTAACGCAAGAAATCCTTGAGGAGGGACTTTTAGACAATGAACATGGTATAAAATTTTCTAAATGTCTTATAAGAAAAGTTTTTTTTTAAACGGAAAAATAACCTCCAACTTTGTTGGAAATGAGACTTGAACTCATGTTATTAATGAAACAAGTAAGGGTGCGTCACTGCGCTACCACCCCGAGCTCTTATTAAAAAATTGTTGTTCTAACTAGTTTTCTTATGAAAAACACATAATGATTATGATTTTCGTCCTACATGGGCTCCATTTGGGATAGTATAATAAAAGATTAGATTCACACAATAATGTATACATTTATTTTTTAGAACAATGTACACATTTGCCCGAGACGGATGGGATACTTTGGATTTGAAGTGTTGAAGCAATAAACAAGTTAAGAAAAGCAACAACTCGTGTTGTATAAAAGCAATTAACACTCCATATTAATTTCAAAAGTCTCACCCAGACTCAATTGTTGGCAAAAGGCTCATAATCGGAAGCGCGCATCGGACCATACAGACCTACCCCCAGGCTATTGTATGAGAATTAGTCGCGAAAGGTCTCAACAATCCCACACACTGAGATAAGCGAGAAAGGGGAGAGGATGATGTTTTGAGCAAGTCTCGAAGCCCTGATCTTAGGCAACATGCCAAAAAAAAGCATGGCGTATGCTAAAACTGGCTGGGCCGGTTAAGCTGGTGTTAATTGGTATTGGTATATAAATTTCAGTGCCTTAGCTGGTTGGATCCTAGTACCAAGTACTCGTACCAACTAGTAGCCTGGTTCACTCCAGGCCCATCAAAGAGTGCCTCAAATGGACCCAATAGTAATAGTAAAACCAATGATGGGGCTTTGCGAAAACAGCCCAACCGCTGTGTAGTCGGAAGTCGGTGACTATTTTACTATTATTATTAGTGAATTGCTATTTACCGCCTAAAATTACTACCTATCGCTCTTGAAAAATACAATTTTGCCCTTTACTTCCTCACCCTCTCCTCCACACCCTTCACCCTCTCCTCAACCACGGTTAATTACGACAGCAATGGCTAGTGACAGCAGCGGCGGAGGCGGCGGTGGGGTAAGTTTTAAATATATTTTTTTTTCTCCGTTTTTGTGTCGGGCGTCATGGGTGAGGCGCCATTTGCAGACGCCTTACCCATGGGTGAGGCGCCATTTGCAGACGCCTCACCCATGGATGAGACGCCATTAGCAGACGCCCGAGACAAACGGAGTAAAATAAAATAAAATTAATAATAGTGTTATTATTATTGTTATTATTATTATTATTATTATTATTAATATTAGTGTTATTATTATTGTTGTTATAATTATTGTTATTAATATTGTTATTATTATTATTATTATTATTATTATTATTATTATTATTATTATATTTTATTATTATTATCTTTAGTAGTAGTAGCCGTAGTTGTTTATTACTGATTATTTTTTAATTAAAAATGTGAAATGATAGAGGAGAGGAGGAGCCGGTAAATCGATGCCGAGGTTAGTCAGCGAACTAGGTGGTTCAGGACCACGTCACACGAGGACGCGCGGGATTGATGCCTCTGTACGGAGACAGAGAGAGGCAGTTCGGATGAGGGAGATGAGTGACCGTCACTTATATCGCGGTGATGAGGCTGAGGAACACGATTACGGATCGAGCGAGTTCTACTCCGGGGATCAGTCCATAGACGAGGATCAGATTGGCGTCGAATCATCCTCCGTGATGTGGCGCGTGGCGAAGGGCAGAGGCGGTAAGTTTGTTAGTACTGGGTCGTCCAGTACTAGCAAACGATCTAGAGCGGAGGACGATACTACGTGGCTTGTTACAGGGGATGTGCCCGGTGGACAGGCGGATGATAGCGTCATACCGAGCTTCCTGGGCCACGTAGCGTCTCGTACGTGGATGGGAGAGACGAGGGGTCTCTTGAAGTGTCAGAACCGATTCAGTGTCTGTCAGCGGCTAAGTGAGTGGCGAGCGGAGATGTCGCCCGAGGTGAGGGCCCAGATCGAGGGGACTGGGTTATCACACCTGACAGACATTATGTTCAGACATATCGACTTCCCCCTGATATCTGCATTCGTTGAAAGGTGGCAGCCGGATACGAATTCGTTTCCAGTGAGGGACGGGATGGGTAGCTGCAGGCGACGGCCATGGAGGTTCTCGGGGTCACCCAAGATGTACTGATGCATAGCCACTGGCAGGGCGGTGGGGTCCTCACGGAGTCGGTTTTTGACCTTTGCCTTACTGTTGACCGAGTCGAGGACATCCAGGCGGTAGGTTGGATGTGGTTACTTATTGGATCCACCTTGTTTGTCGACAAGAGTGGTAACCGTATTAGACCCTCCTACATGATGGAGGTGAGGGACGGTGTCGGAACGGCGCATGAGTTCTCTTGGGGATCTGCTGCCCTCGCCTTCCTATATCGTCAGCTAGGTATAGCTAGTCGGGGGGATTCTCAGGGCATCCGCGGATGCCTAACTCTCCTCCAGGCATGGGTATACCAGTACTTTCCCTGCTTCCGACCTCATCGGGAGCGGATGGTTGTCGGGGACGGCGAGCCTCCCCGTGCGTGCGTATGGAGTGCCCAGGCTGAGGGCAAGGACGTGGTTCGACTGCACTCCTTACGTAGACGCTTGGATCAGCTGCGAGCGTCAGAGGTACGTCATGCAGTTATCGGTGTTCATGATTTATTTCGTCGTTTGCTATTTTTTTTTACTTCACCGTAACTTCAACATTTCTACGTAGGTGGTGTGGCTGCCGTACGGTTCTGACCCGGTTGCATCTGTACCGAGGACTGTATTCATCGGGTGGCTACGGTATCGGGATATTATCGAACCGTACATGCCTTGTCGTTGTTTACGACAAATCGGGTACGTACAGAGTATCCCTTTCCCGATCACTAGGCCAGAGAAAGTGATCAGGTCATGGAGCAGTCGTTCGTACAGGGTTGTCTACCCCGTACGAGTATCATCTGATGCCTGGCGTATGTTCCCGGGAGGTTACATGCTTGTTCTCCATGGGTTTCAGGCATCCACGTCAGATCCCACAGCATGTACGGATGACTACCTCGAGTGGTACTACCGTCACTCCCACCCTCTGCTGACACCTGACGATGCAGCACCTGGATCTGTGATTCCTCCACGATCCAACAGCGATTATGTAAGTGATTAACTAAAATGAATTCGTGTGTATATATTTCTTTACGTATTACATATCTCTGAACTCACACTCATTGTTACTTTTTTGCAGTGGGTGAATCGTCTAGCCGTCGCAGCTGAGTCTTTCATTACTTTGATTCCTCCGGAGCAAGCGGAAGGTCCTCGATCGGTTATGGAGGAGTATATGAGAGATTGGCGGGCTGCCAAATGATGTATTACTTATATGACCCTAGATGAATTTGTTATATATTTATGTTGGAGTTTCATTGTTATTGTTATTTATTTGTGTTATTGTAATTTGTTGTTTTTTATTTACCTTTTTTTCACTTGTTTTATTGTAATTTGTTGTTTTATTTACCTCCAATAATCACGAAAAAATATAACATGCAAAATATAACAATCACGCAAAACATTCAATTACGTCAACCTCGCTAAACGATCCCAATGTGCTCTTCGCTTAACATACATTTGCTCCCAACTAGCGACACTATCAGAACGGGAAGTAAACCATGATGCGCATATCGGAGGAACAGGGAAATCTGGCCCTAAATTCAGACGAAAACAATGTTAGCTTAATCTTAAATTCAAACGTCTATCAAAACTGACTGAACCAAGGGACAGGCGTCTGAAATTTCCGCCTGGACCATGGAAGGGGCGGAAATCACGGACGCCTACTCCATGGTTGAGGCGTAAATCTCAGACGCCTGAACCATGGTTTAGGCGTCCGTGATTGACGCCTCAACCATGGTGAAGGCGTCCGTGATTTCCGCCCCATCCATGGTCCAGACGGAAATTGCAGACGCCTGTTCCATGGATGAGGCGGAAATCACGGACGCCCGTTCAAATTCTTCGGAAAAAAAAATTTACCTCGGCCACCGTCGACGGCACTTCCTGGTCGCCGGCATACATCCGCGGCCGTTGCTTGAGTGAATGTTGATGAAGGTTGGGTATGCGAGTGGGTGGTAGAGAGGGAGAATTGATGTGAGAGTTAGAGAGGGAGAGGATGGGTGAAAATGTGAAGAAGGGCAAAATTGTAATTTCTAGGGGCGGTAGGTAGTAATTTTATGGCGGTAAATAGTAACACCCTTAAAAAGTAAATTAAGTGGCATATAGGTCCTTTAAACTGGAATCTAGAATTTATGTAAGAATTTTCTTATTTAATCAATTTTTTTATTATTATCCCCTTCTTTATTCCTATTTCCCATTTTCTTATTTCTTTCCCCTATTTTTTTTTTATTTCTAAAGAAACGGTGAGAACATTACAGTTTACATCTTTAGAAAAATTCGAATCTAACAGCGTCACAATGCCGAAATTCTAATCGAAATTCACATCGTACGACCCATTCAAATGAAAAAAAGGAAAAGAAAAACAATTACAAATAAAAATTTTATAAGCAAACAAGTCAAATAATTAACAAGGAGGAGAAGCATTATTGTAAGTGAATAAGAGCCTTTCATGGTGGCTATAGTAGTGACAATGAGTTGTGGAATAAGAAAGTGCACTGACATTGAGAGTATGATTCGATTTGTGAAATCCATTCTTGAAATTTCCAACTTCAAAGACTAAACCAATTAATATCGCCACCAAAATGAACATTAAAAACCATGAAAATGGTTGGTTCGATGAGTGCAACCATCACCGCCACTACAACAGCCACCGTGGCTGAACTTGGGAATTAAGGGAGGAGAGAGTGAAGGAAAAGGAAAAGAAGGTCAGGGAAAAAAAGAAAAGGAAAAATGGGCAAAAGAAAAAAAAATAATAGAGGAAAGAAATAAGAAAATGGAAAATAGCAATAAAGAAGGGAAGAAAAAAAATTGATTAAATAAAAAAATTCTTATATAAATTCCAGATTCCGGTTTAAAGGGCCTTTATGCCACTTAATTCATTTTTTAATACCCTAATAACCTAACTAATTTTTAATAGACCAATATGTCCAAATGGGTTCACTTAAAAGGCCAATTTGGTCATTTTAATATATATAATCTCTACTTAAACCTGAATAAGAATTATAACTAGTTGAATCTTTGCAGGCGATGATAGGTATTGACATGGTCATTGCTAACTGTAACTCCGATGAGCATACAACCATTTTGAGGACCTTTTGTCTTCTTCTGAGGAGCAGACGACCGTTTTGAGGATCATTTGTCCTCATGAGAGGCATATAGCTCAGTGGAGGTAGTCTTAGACCTCTATAAGGAGAAGAGAGTATGTCGTAAAGAGGCTATACTACGTTGGATGTACGAGACGAATTTTTCCCATACTCCATAGTAATAGGAGCGTTTATGATGTTTTAGCGAACTTGTAAATTTCTCTATTTTACCTATTCAATTAATTTTGTTTTCAAGGTGGAGAGAAAAATGTTTGCGTGGTACAATAACAAGTTATCATATCTCTAATTGCTTATCCGAATTAATTATCTATTGCTCAAAAAAATGTCTAAATTTAGTTGTTGTGCGGCTCAGAGGGAGTTTGTGAATTAGGTTTCATTGTCGCGCTTTAGCTTCATCAGTATATTTGATGGTTACTGTGTTGTTGGTCATTAGTATATCATGTTTTTCCTCTAGGTTTTTGTTTTTAGTTGTCATCTAATTTCTCTCGTTTTGAGCTACTGTTATTGCTTGTTTTATTCTCTTTATCAAATATTGTAATTCACTTTGGTGCCTCTAATATCTTATCATGATGGGAAATTAGAAATTTTCCCAGGATTTTGGGTGGTCGAGTTAAAGATGTGTTACCTCTTGTAGCAGAGCTATTAAAGTCCTGTACTTCAAACTACCTTTGGATATTGAGGAAAATTAAATTTTATACAAGTTGGTTTTATCTCTCGATCTGAAATTGGCGATGTGTGCATTTCAAATTAATGTTTTTTGTTCAAACGAGGAAGTTATGTTCACTGGTGTTAGAGTTTGATCCTTCTAATGTAAAAACCCTTCTTAAAATAGCTATTGCCTCTTTGAATTTGAACAATCTAGGAGCTATTTGTGATTACCTTACTAGGTTGCATGCAATGAACCAAAGAATCATGATGTTACTATAGACCATACTAGGAATATTAAAAACACTATTTTTTGTGTATAACATTGTGGCGAATTATCAAAGAAACAAAATAGAGATCGAGGTGTCTTTACTTTAGCTCAATTTGCTATCACACTCAAGAGGTTGTTATGGAAGTTTTTGAGTCCTTAAATAGATGGAAGATGCACCGTGATATGGAGGATAAGAGTCATTCTGAGATTTCAAGTGTGCAAGATGAGAATGCCACTTCTATTGGGAGTAGGAGTTGAGTACAACAACAACTAAAAGTGTAACTTCTGTTGCTTGCATATTGGTCAGGAGCTTAGGCAGAAAACGGGCAAAGTTTGCTACTATAGCCAGAAGAATAGGAGTGATCTTTTTAACCTCTCCCTTGCTACGTATAGAAAACATTTTATTTCAAGGGAGAAAAGGTATGTTTTACCAACTTCGCTTGTTCTTTTTCATGACAATCTGAGTTCTTCACCATGATAAGACTTAAGTAGAGGTCTTGGGACTGAGATACTGAAACTCTCGATGGCGATGACTACTCATATTCTTGCGGTCATTATGTCCAATCTGATTTTGAGTAGAGCTTGACCAATGGCACAAATGCTTTGCATACTGAGTTTGTAGATAGTGATGTGATCTCCTACTGCATGACTTTGATACATTGATATCCGACCATCCCAAGCGATGACTCCAACATCGCCCCTCGATCTACTCTTAGATTGTTTTGGTTCGCACAAGTGTTCCTATTCTCGTAGAAAGGTCACGGGTATGGAGCGCAAATTTGATTGGTTACCAGACTTACCACTAGCTAGATTAAAATATCCTCACCATGTGAGCTCTTATATTGGCTACTTCATAATAGTTACTCCCTTCGTTTCTAAAAAAACTTCGACATTTGCTTTTTGCATAAAAATTAAGAAAAGTTAAAAATTGATTTGTGATAACTCTTTTGCCCTTCACTTTTGTGGAGTATGGGGTAGTTATGTTGTTGTGTTTCATGTTATAATTAGGGGGTATAGAAGAAATTTCATTAATAAAATTTTGCCAAAAATAGAAATGTTAACATGTTTATAAAACAACCAAAAATGGAAAGTGCTAACATTTTTTAGAAACGGAGGGAATAATATGCAACCTAACTCTAATAACCAAGTGTGATACTACAAGTAATCATTATTTTGATATTTTTCTCACCTAAAAATAAGTCTTAACAACACAAATAAAAAGAGCTCACATATTTTACATAAATATTTTTTTAAACAAAATATAATGGTCAGGACCCGTCCACAAACCAATTTTTGTGGCCCTTATCTGCTTATTTATTTAAATGAGTTGGGATAAGGCCTACCATTAGATAACTTTTTTTTCCAAAAACCTTTTCCATATCCCAAAATAGCGGATCGAGACTAGGGTCAAAATTTTTGGGTAGCTCTAGTTGTCTTATAAATAAGGAGGCGGTGAGGGAGGACACGTATATACTATATAATTGCACGTAAACTGATTTTAATCACTTTTATTGGGGGCATTTTCATCATACTTATTTATTTATTTTTTTGACAGGCGAGATTTTTTTAAATATTTGCGTTTGAAATTTACTGGCAAGATTACGAACGCTGTTATATCCCATGTAAAAATGAAAACGCTAAGTCAAACAAAAACTTGTATAACACCGTTTCATAGTGGGACTTAGTGATTTTTGTGAAAAACAAGGATAACTTGTGAACAAGAAGTCACCGTTATTCTTCACAAAGGTGATTCCGGGAGAGGCCTAAAGATCTCTCTCTCCTCTCTCCCCTCTCTCTAAAAAACCTTAACCCTATTTTTGTCATCTAGGGGCTGCAATCAGCGAATCACTGATGGTAAGCCCCAATCCTTCTAGTTTATTCGTCTTGTTTAGTTTTTCAATTTCGTTGTTGGGAATAAAATCAGTCTCTCCTCCCGTGAGAGTTAGTTTGTCCCAGTTTTTGGGTATGACTATCTCTCCTTTTGTGAGAGTACTGTTTATTTTCTATTTCGTTATTCATATGGTGGTACTTCAGATCATCTTCTTCAAGAGGCTTTCTACGATGTCAGATTTGTACATTCAACAAAGCTATGTCGATAGGGCCCTCCGCGAAAAGGCTGTATTATGGAAAACAATGATTGAAAGTAGACCGTTCGGACTCGTCGAATCTACCTTGCTAAATAGCTTTACTACTCGAATGTTATTTGATGTTTTAGAATTGCATCTTGTTGTTTCTAATTTCGTTTATAGATGCCGTATGACTTATTATTATGAATGAATTTAATTTTTCCCTCAAAAAAAAAAAAGTGATTCCGGGACGGTATCATAAAAGACTTATTGAAAAAGGAAAGACGCGTTTCATACAAAAAAGAAACAAAACGCGTTATAGTCAACACACAAGAAATTCAATTGTTCAAACGCGTTTTTTCCAACACGGAAGAAGTAAAAACGCGTCATAGGACGTCGTTTAAAACACGCCGACAATGAGAACGTAAACCCTATTTATTTGCGTGAAATCATCTGTTCACTATTCAAAAATCCCTCGCATTCTGATCTGCCCTCCATTTTCTCTCTCTTAAAAATGGAGGAAACCTTAATTTAGCCCAGGGTTTCAATTGCAACAAGGCTTCAATCTTCTACGAGAGACGACATTCTGATCTTCCCTCCATTTTAGCCCAGGGTTTCAATTGCAACGAGGCTTCAATCTTCTACGAGCGACGACAAATTCATGGAGCTCTTTTTCAATTGCATCAACCTTACATTGCCACTGATAATGTCAGTCTTTCTCCAACTTTCTCAAAATGTGTATGGATTTTCTCTCATTTTTGTTGTTTTCGATGATTTCCTTTTAGTACCCCTTTTAATATTTATGCTCTTGCAATTTCGGAATTACTATGTTCTAGTTGTTTATCAAATTTTTCATGTGACCATCTGATAATGGAAATTTTGCAAAAAAATTAAAATATTATGAGTTATTGATATTTAATCCTGCCATATCTATTTGTTCAATTGTCCGTTGTTGCCAATTGAAGTGAAATTTTATTCATCATTGTTTGTACGGATTTGGGTAGAATGTTGTGAAATATCGAAACGTGATGGATTAGGGTTAATCAGATCCTTTAGGGAGTGTATAAAATCAATCAGAAGATTATTTAGGATTAATAGGGCAACAATACAGTGCTACCCATTTATTACTGATTTCATATTAATCATTTTCTCTCTTAAATTGTTGCAATTTTGATTTTAATAATTTTGGGCAGCCATCTGATTCATTTTCAATTTTATTGGGGGTGGGTTAAGTGGGATATTAAATGGCTGTGATATGATGAATTATGTTTGTGTCACAAATTGAATTAGTATGTCCAACTGTGAAAATGTGGAAACTAATCAAAGTAATAGTTGGGAGCTTAACACTTACAGTTGTTACAGATCATCTCAGAGAGTGTCAAAGTTGAAGCAGAGTAAGATGCTGAGACCAATCGTCAAAGGGTAAGATACTTCATTTTCTTTGTATTTTGTACACTTGGGTTTTATGCTTATCAGAGAAGATGATATGCCATATGATTATGAACCATTTCCCATGCATTTGTTTAAATGATTGCATATGAACTTATTTTATTTACATGAATTTCTTTGGTTGTTCTATGTTGTTAGGCATAAGGCGGATATGATACTTAAAAGTTATAAAGAAATGAAGTTGCTGAAAGTAAGATCTATTCAACAAATGACTTCCTTCTCATCCTGTTAGCAAATTAGACGATTGATATTGAGTAGAAATTTTCTTATTGTCTTACTTAATATTTGATATGATCTTTTTCCCACTCATTTATTACTAGTGCTGCTATCATATTTAGTATCAATATACATGTTAGGGATTATGTATAATTTCATTATCGTTGTTTTCATTTCTTATGTAGTCACTTGTGGATGCATTATCATGCTATATCGCCTTGGTCAACACTGGAGTCTTCTTTTGATGCTTTACTTGTCAAGAAGTTTGATGGTAATGAAACATGGATGGTCATACTGTATCCCCCCCTCTTGCCCATCATTCACTATTAACATTTACATGGTTTACCAGTGCCTTTGCAGTAGATCCTTTGTATCATCAGACAACTGCAGAATTTGATGTGGGTAGGACAAAGGGTCTCCTTCTAAACAACCTTGGAGTGTGGAGGATGAAGCGCCAGAAAAATGCATATCTTCCCCAACTGAAAAAATTTTCCGATCAGATTCTCTTCTGTTTTATTGGAGGTTAGTATGAACACATTTGTAGTTTCCAGAAATTAAGTGCTTTGTTTTGCTTTCTCTCATAGAATGTAATCAATAAATTGAGTAGATGGTGATGAAAGCGCTTACTAAAAAACACTTAAGCCGTTGCAATGCGGAAATTATGTGCATATTCATTACTTTGCAGTTGACTATCAGATAATAAAAAACATATTATGATGAAATTGAGTTCTTTGTATCTAGTTTCCTGCATGTGGATGGTGCTTAATGAAGTAGCTGAATAGTGCACAACTCTTGGTTTCTCTTTTTATTTGTCTATATTTCCTACTAAGTCATACCAACCCGATAAATTTTAGATATTTATTCACTGAGTTGCCTTGGATAGTTGGATATGTTTGCTCGTTTGAGTATTTCTGAATCTTGTTCCCTTTGCCCCTCTGCTTAGGTGGATGTGTATTTACTACTGGGCCGAAGTATGCAGGTTATAAATATATCTATGCTATTTTAGTTAACTAAATGAATTGAATTCCTTTTTTTCTTTTTGTTTACATATTTGGTGGATGTGCAATTTATGCCGTGCTGAGAGGCGCAGATTACAATTACAACTATCCTTTGTAAGTTAACAAAGTAATACCTCTCATTATTTTATTATGATTTTTTTTTTTTTTTGGTTTTAAAATGTATGCTCTTGTATTCCTTTTATTGTTTTACATGGAATTGTTTTTTTGTGAATTGCCCTATCAACCTGTTTCCCGTATTCCTGGGTTGCCTTCCGAAAATTGATGCTAAAAGAGGTGGAAAGGCCGTGCACGTTGGGTGGCGGGTGGAAGGCTGTCGTAGAGATAGATTGCAGTGGAAATAGGCAAGGGGACGAGGGGTTTTCTATGGCAGTATGGGTACGACCTTCCAACTTATAGGCTAAGTTGGATACTCTTAACTCTTAAGTTCTATTCAAATATTCCTAGCAACATGGTTAAGGTTGAGGAATTTGGGTATGCGAGGCATTTATGTGTGTTTAGGAAGGATGAAGGTGAAGGCCGAAGAGTAGGGCTGTGGCATCAAGCTATATTTGCAATCCTGTGGTGCTTTTGGGTAGAGAGGATTGTGAGGGTCCTTTTTGGGTCACCACTGCCACCTGAGATGCTTCGCTACTGGGACTGTTGTATCTTCTTTGTGGTATTGGGCAGCACAAGCCTTTAGAAGTTATTCTATATCCAAGATTCAGAGAAATGGCTGTTGGAGAAAGAAATAAGGCAGATGAGAAACCGAGGCGCTTTTAGTGGACAAACACTTACTTCCGATTGCAGTTATCATTCCGCAAAACAAATGAGTACAATATCTACTTAAATAGGTTAAGATGCGAACAACTTCCAACTAAAATCAAGCATATACTCATCATTACCGCTAACCATTTGACGAGTTGATGGCTCCACTTACTCACTAATACTAATATTAAGAAAATTAACAAACCACTTCCTAAAAATTAGGAAAATACCCAACAAATTGTGGAGCACTAACATTGGCTACTCTGTAGCTAGAATTATTTAGAGGACAACATGTCTTTCCTTACATTTGATTGTAAATCAGACCATACTTTTACTTTGGAATAAAGAAGAAACAACATCTAAGTTGATCTGGTAATGCTTATATCTTCCAGCACAAGTATTATGGTTTGAAGTTTGGAATGCCCTAGTTCTGTGTACGATCAGTAGGGTGTTGGGCGTTAGACTTCGGTGGGCTAATGGGCTCCGATAATCCTACTCTTCGGTGGGCTAATGGGCTCCGATAATCCTACTCTGTCTCTGGGCACTAACCCAATATTGTCCACTTGGAGTCTAGAAGGTTGGTGGGGACCCTGAACCCTGCCTAAGATGTCAATGATGCAGACACATGCATACAGGGTGTTACTGATGTGAAAACTTTCTAATATAGCTGCATAATTATGAATACTCGTTTGTGGACACTGAAATGAGAAAGTTTCCAATACTATGCTCCTTGTGCGTTATCTTCTAAGGTGTAGGACTATTACTGCAATGCTTGACGGTTTGCCAAAGCTGGTTGACCTTGAGAACAGGAATTACCAACTTGTTTAAAAATGTTCAATCCTACAGAAGACTTTGTTCCATCTTTGGGCTACACTGATGCAAATTTATTTACTTCAGGCTCCATGTTGGAGTAGTTCTTATTGAGGTTATTGCACCAGTAGACGTGCAGCATGTGCTTTTCAGAGCCTCTTCATTGTCTGTTGGGTGTGCTGACTGCATTACGAGTTTTGTAGTTTTATGGGGCTTAGTGGCCGATGACTCGATGAGTGGAAACAGAAACTCATAGTGAAAGTCATGCAAAATTATGATAATTTATTTCCATTTCAAACATGCATATCTTCATTGCGTACACGGAGTTATGAACTGTAGAATCACATTGGGGTTTGTGCCGAGTATGTTGCCCACCTTTATGTCTGTCATTCTCTCTTTGTAACTGCTTCTCTCTCTGTTTGTGCTGTGTGGGGGGTTATGCGCTCGCATGGACACATGGCTGTGCTTCTGGCTATTCAATTAGAACATTCACTGTAGCAAGAGCTAATTTATGACCTCGTGGATGGTGAGGGATTCAAATCCCCGGTATTCTTACCAATACTTCAGTTTTCAAGACCGACTCTTTCAACTGTTTAGACATACATCCTCTTCACGGTTCACGTGTAAATTCGTCACTTCATTAGGACTGCAATTCACATCTTACTAATATGGTGATGGGGCTTAATAAGAAACTTCTCTTTATTGCCCTTGTAGTGTAGTTTTAAAAGATTTTGTTTTGTCAGTTTGATGTGCTTCTCGAAGCCTCTTCATTGCTGGATTTGTGAACTCTTAGCTGAGTCTTCTGGTGCCAAGTGATATGTTGTGACTGTGACCAGTTCGTTGAAAAATCCATTTTTGAGGTTACCCCATAAGTTATACAGCTATAAAGCAATTGATCACATTTCCATATGAGAGTAGGAGTTCAGTAATTTATTTGTTGTTTAACGCTGTTCTTTGTTTGATTTCTGGTTTGCAGTAAAACAGGGTGTTGGAAGAGTTCTTCACAAAAAGGCAACTGGACCCGTATTGCCTACACCCGTATGGCCTTCTACACATCTTCTATTAATACGAGTATCATTTAAATGAATGCCTTTCTTGGATGACATTTGATATCTAAATGTTTCACATTCATATGGTTGATGCACTTTAAGTGTGTGTCCTTGCATGCGTGTCTTAGTCTAGCTGTGAAGAGCCAGGAATTTCATTTGACCTTGTGGTTTGTAAACCTTTTTCTTATGGGAAGTTCTGATCTCATGGAGTAAGTAACTGGGGAATCTATAGCTTGGAGATGGGACCTTCAGAATTGTGAATTAACAATTGCATTTTGTAGGATCATTCATTCATTTGGATAGACATTGTATCACCTCCCAAATAATCTGAGCAATTTTTTTGAAGGTCTTAAGGAGCTGCTTATGTGTCGCATTACGGTCTTTATGCTTTTATATGTGTAGTGTGTTTTCCTTATGGCGTCATCATTTCACCTTGGTCCCTTTTGACCTCTATTATCACCCATTGCTATAGCTTCTCGAGGAATGTAGGACCCAATTTTTGTCTTAATAACATCAGCCACGATGTTGCTTGATCGTTTAATGTTTTATTTTGCTTCTTTGCCATACTATGGTGCCTTTAGCTTGAGAGGTATGCACGAGTTTCGAATGGGGATTCAATTTATGTTGTGTTTTTTTTGTGGGATAGGGTCACTTATCTAGCTTCATTATGATCGATAAAAAGCTGTAGGGGCTTGTTGAAGTTTTCTATATCTGAGGGCAAGCGGAATTGGGCAGTCTGCAAGTAGCTTGTGAATGTGAGTGGAGGACAACTTGTCCTCATGTTGTACCTTTGCAGATTTGAGAATACAAAAAAAATTGATCTGTAAGGATTAAAGCTGGATCTCTTGCGATATTTGGGGTAGGGCAGTTTGCTGGGTTTGAATTATTGGTTGAACTGCGGAGAAAGCAGAAACACAAGTTATTCATGGGTAACTAGTTGCCATTGAATAAACAGTCTGGACATAGCTTAGTTTTAGCCTTTAGTACTAGAACTGTCATTCAGATAGTAACTATGAGTTCAGGTTGCTTCACTCTTCACTCCTGTGATCAAACTTTGAATTCAGATACCTATTTCCTCCCAAGAGTTGTTTAAACCAGAAAGTGTATTTGGTGGGCCAACACAATTGGGCCAAGTTTTGGGCTTATGTGTCAAGTTTGGGCTTATGTGTTTCTTCTGGACACTTGTTCAAGTGCACTTCTTATTGGAAACCCAACTAACCCAAAAAAACCTTTTGGTAACTTGCTCCACTTAATGCCGAAATAAAGAAATTGTACTGTAACTTAACTTCTACAGTAGAAGTACTAGTTGATTTGGTGATAAAAAAAAAAAAAAACCATAAAATCTCGTATGACACCGCCTCAAGGTGAGACTATCTCTATTTACAAGCATAACGTACTATAAAGTGAGTAGTTTATTTGAGATGGCATTGTCACACAAAATAATAGATAAAAATTTTACAAACAACAAGCAATGAAATGGAGAAAGATTGTTAATGGAACCATCAATAAGGAAGAGAGTCAGAAAAGTAGGTGAAACATTGCTTTCCCGACATAATAGAGTATTGTTTAAAAGCATCTTAGGTCATAATTATTACTCCCCTATTTTCTTTTCTTTCGTAAGATAGAGGAACTTTTTTTATTTCTGCTTACAGTATAATGAATTGACTACAGACCTCTTATCTCTCTCTACCTATGATGTCACACAAATTTAATCAATTTTGTGGACAAAGAGCAAAGGGACAGGCATATAGCTACCAAATTTGGTTGAAGATGCAAGTAAAAAAAAAAAATTGTGATGTTTCCACCCCTAAATTATATAACCAAAACGCAATGATTGTTGTGTTGTGTTGTGTTGTGTTTTGTTCTGTTCAACAGTTCCATTATAAGACTAGTACTAGTAGTACTGCTGCTTCACAGAAATAAGTATAACCGACCATTAAAGCTCTTAAACTTCAATTTCCAAGATATTCCTATTTGTTGTGGACTGTGGACCCTCCTAAGTACGAGGTGCATCCTCCCTCCTACCACAGATTAATGTAATCCAAACTGAGACAATTTGGTTTTTTTTTTTTTTTTTTTTCTTTTGCAACAAGGACGCATGTAATAGCACGCAAATAATACACGTTGGGCAAGTCAACCCATTTTAGATAGGCTGATGGACTTAAGCAGAGGAGGAAACTCTCAATGCAAAGAAAACTAGAGGAGTTTTTAGTCTCTCTACATGGATGAAAATTCGAACCCTGCAGATTGAACTCTAACTTTTTTAATAAGAGTGTCTTTTTTTGAATGATAAAATATTGGTGAACATTACTGAATGTAACTGCACTAATTTGATCTGAACAATTGAGCTATGAATGCAAATACAATTATATGTTGATAGTTGTTAGTTGGTTAAGCCTTGTTCATGAAAACTGGACATCGTTTTGGAGAGCTTAATGAGCAAAAAATGAAGACTACCAACATTCATTTTGATGAGAAAAAAGAGCACAATTTACCCGTTAACAAGCAACCACCTTATGTAACTTTATACTCGGGGCCCTAAGACCCTTCTCTCATAGGGCTACACGAAGACTAAACATAACAAAGGTAAAGCGAGCCTAAAGAGCCCAAAAGGAAGAGAAATTAGGGGCTGTTGGCCCCAATTCCAATCGATGGGTAAATTCTTTTATCTCTCTCCTTTTCTTTTCTTTTTACCTGAAAGGATTAAAAGCCTTGTTCCTTCAGCTATGGAGGTAAAAAGAAATTAAGAAGAAAGCAAAGTTTGGTAAAAAAAAAAATTCTCATCAAAAAGAGGGTGTAAGGGAATGGCGACTGAGGTACCTCTTACTAGATTATGTTCAAACTCTTGTGTTCAATAGTGAACATATCAAACTAACTAAACAACCAACGCAAGACACAAGGCATGGAGGGAATGAGATTCGAACTCATGACCTTGCCTTACCAAATCACTTAGAAATAAGCTTGAAACTACTAGACCAGCCTTGTTGGTAAAGTTTGGTAATTTGTTACTGCCCACAATTGTGGTCCAAACACAAAGTTAATTGGTTGCAGTGGAAAATAATGGCAAAAGATTCAAATATAATCTCACCGACCATGACAAGCCCTTTGCGTGCACAATGGGTCACTTCAGTGGGCTCCTGTGATATGAGCAATTTCACTCCAATTGTCAGCTTAAAGGCGTAATGAAATCCCATCATTTCAGATCCTCAACTCAACTCAACCCCCCAAAAAGAGAGAGAATAACGTTTCACCAGGCATCCCATCATCAAAAGGAGAATGGGGCAAGAGAAAAAAAGAGAGGTGAAAAAGAGAAAAGGATTGCCTAACCAAGGTTGGATTCAAAGGAAAAACTAAAAAAACATTTTGCACAACATCCACCATTTTTTCCTTGTATAAGCGGTTCAATTACTGTTACCGTTAATGGATTATTCGAAACAAGGATCGAATATGAGTGTGAATAACCCTTTGATAATCAGAGACAATGATTACAAATTTACAAATGGTTCTATTACCGTTACCCGTCGATGAATTATTTAAGATTAGGATCATATACGAGTGTGAATTCAAAATTAAGGAACAAAGAAAGATATTACAACCTTTTGATGATCAAACACAAGGATTGAACACAGATCATGTGAGGAAGAGAGTCCTAGTAAAGTACTAAGGAAACAAACCTACCAATATGATCGCCATAGTACCAAAAGAAAGAGAAATGTTGAAACTTAAAACTTAAAAGAAAGGGGGTTGAAAAAAGAGCAAGTGACAGATCACAGATGCCACCTGAAGCATTACTGCGTATAATATGGGCCAAAACGAGATATTCCCATTTTTTATTTTGTGGAATAGCAACCAACATTTTCGTAGTTTTTATTTTTCTTTTTTCTATGTCTACATGAAAAGAGAGAAAGGAATTAGTCAAATCCCACAAAAATTAGTCAAAATTCAACTGCTAAGGGGCACCAAAGTCTGTTGCTGGTCCAGCTAAACCCAGGAACTGTACTGAAAAAAAAAAAAAAAAAAAAGGTTGCTTTTCTTTTTCCTATTTATTTGATACACATAATTTTTTGATAACAAAAAAGCTCTAAAATCTTATCCAAAAACAGATTAGTTTATGCAACTAGTAATAAGAAGATCAAGAATGGGTATAATCTATAATGTCAGAAATCCTCCATTTTTAACTCTGTTTCAGAACCCACAGGAATCGAGATAGCACGAGGGCTCATTTACAATTTTCCTCACTAGATTCTCCACTTCCCAACCTACCAAGAAAGGAATTAATTAAAAATTCAAAGCACTACTAAATTTAATTTAACCTCCAAAAGAACAACTCAAAAAAGAAGTAAAAAAAGCTGAGATATGAGAATTGAAAACACCCACCTTTTTTTCTCCTTCTTGTCCCTTCTCTTTTTCTGTCAAATTTGTCTTATGGTGCTGCAAATCAAAAGTTAAGTTTACAAATTTTCACTCAACAGAAGCTTTGTTTCTCCATTATTACCAAGTTTTTTTTGTTTTTTTTGGTTAGACCACAGATTCACCCAAGCCTTTTAAACCAAGACTAATCCTACTCGCATTGGATCGACCTTATTACCAACAATTTTGACAAAACATAATCAATATCAACCCAGAGTTGCAGAAAAAGAAACTTAAATGATTAAGAACTGTAGCTTAATTTACATAACATATATTGCTTCTGCTTGTATATTATTGATTTACTCATGATTTATCTCAGTAAAAATAAAAAAATAAAAAAAAAATACCCTTACAACAAAAAACCAGAAGGGATTGTAGAGGGAAGAGCTACAGGTCAAATTCTACCAGCCACCCTTAGGTAGTATAGTAGTAGTACTAGTAGTACTTGTTATGTAGGATTAACATATTTTCTGTATAGGCTTCTTCTCAGTAGTAGTTACCAAAACTAATGCCCCCAAAAAAAAAAAATTTGGGATGGGACCAAAAAAGAAGAAAAAAAAAAATCAAAATCAAAATTTTCTATGGTTTCTCTTCCATGATAGAAGCTAAACCAGTGACAATCTTAACCCCAGATTTAGAATTCTTGTTGGAACTAATAATCTCAATACTAGGCTTCTGATCTGCTTTCTCCTTCTCCTTTTCTTTCACCTTCACCTTCACCTTTACATCCTCCTCCCCAGAACTTTCCGACATGTCGAAAACTGACTCGAACTGAGGCGAGCTGTTACTTGGCTCAGACTCATCAGACCCAACCACCTTGTCCGGGCTCAGACCATCGGAGTCGATGGCTGAGCTGACGGGTGTGAGCGGGCTTGGGGGCGGTGTGGTGGTGGCGGTTACGACCCCAAGTCTGGTGGGAGGAGAGAGCCACTTGGCTTGGACATAGTCAGCCTTGCGCCAAGGTGGGATGTGCATACCCTTCTTCTTAAGGCTCTGTTTGGCAGCCTCTGAAAGGATGCAAATGATCTTAGAGAGACGATCAGATTTGCCCACAAATATGTTAGGGAGTGTCTGGAGAATTGTTTTGTAGGTTTTAGTTGATCTCGCCACCTCGAATTCGGACCTGAATTCGATGTCGATGATCAGTCTCTCTCCTGAGATGATCACGTCTACATACTCGTATTCCCCTGTTCAAATTTCAAGCCAATCTCAGTACCAAGTTCCAGAATTGCCCACCAAATTAGCTCACAATACATACATACTACTACCAGTTCTTAAAATTCTAACACGATAATAAAAAGGGCAGAAAAAAAAGGTCTCAACTTGTTCAAGCTAAATTTAGGGAAATAATGAGAAACAAACGGTAGAAATCAAGGAATAAAGTTACTTTAATCCTAAAACAGAAATCACAATTTTCTTGCAGAAATTTAGAAAACCCTAATCTTCACTGATTACAATGAGAGAGAGAGAGAGAGAGCGCACTCAATCAATCAATGTTCACATTTCTTACAGCTGTATACCCAGATTTTGCTTTCAATCACGAAATTCAATAGGTAACAACAAATAAGTAAACCTTACATGCATTTAATTGAACATCTTGCAATAAAAACATTCAAATTCAAACACCAACAATCTAATATATATATATAAAGTAGGATCATGACCGTCGCTACATCGACACGTGTCATGCCATGTCATGATTCCAATCATCATCATATCTAAAAGTCAATGCCATGCCACCCAAATAATTAATGAGTGATACATTAACTATATTATCTAATTAATTACGATACATGAACATTATTAATTTCATAGATGTGGTACATGAACTTAAAATAAATTATGCTAAAAACTAGGTACAACGAATCTAATTTATAAGAGAAAATAGTCCTAATATATATAGTCCATGTTTTGGTAGATTATACATCTAAAATTTTTAATGATTCTCCATGAAGATGGAGAAAAATTGGAGAAAAATAGTAGATTAGTAGAATATATAGTTAAGTAAGATAGTTGTAAACATATTTTTTTAGTATTTTTTTAATTAGAAAAATAAAAGATTAATTTGTCTATATGAATCCAAATAAACAATCGCTACATAATACATAATATTAAACAAAATTATAAGTGATTCTCCATGAAGATAGATAAATGTAGTAAATTAGTACAATATTTAAGTAAAATAGGTGTAAATATAATTATTATTTTTTTTCAACCAATTTCTTAATTAGAAAAATAGGAAATTAGTTTGGCCATGTGGATCTAAACAACTGTTGCATAATACATGACATTAAACATAATTTTTTTTTAAATCAAAAAAATATTATTAATAATCTTAATATAATGTAGACCAAAGAAGAATAAAAACGTTAGTAATGGGTATTGTCATGGTAAAAAGTTATAGAATTATACAAGCATGAGAGGTATTAATATTTCGGTTGACCGAACACGTAAAAATGGTAGTTAATTGTAAACCTATCACTTAACTATTTTCTTGAACAAATTTTTTGGCGTATGAATTTTCTAAGAGAGAACATACTATAAAATGATCCTATATAAAAGTTGATCTAGCGCTGTTGTATAAATCAAAGAGAGATAAGAACCAATAGTAGTATATTGGCTATTAATAATCTCGGTAGATAAATTTATGAACTACATAAGCATATAAATGTATGTATAAATCTAACGGTCTGCAAAGATATTTTATCAAGATGGTGCGCGGTTGGGAATTTGTCATTTAACTATTTATTTAAATACTTTTTTAAAGTATGAAAATATATAAATTTAACTTATCATTTAAAACTAAACAATTATTATTGTATGTCACATAATCAATTTTATATTCACATAGCACAACTTTGATTTTATACGGGTAACTTCATATTAGTTATTATAGATAATAGACGGTATTGATAAATCATCAACCTATTTTCTTAATAGCATTCAAAATATATTTTCAAATGATAAACTACAAGCCCGTATGCACGGGACATACACCTAGTTGAAGTAAATGGATGAATTGCAACAATTAAAAGGGATTATTTTCCCCCAATTTTGCACTTTAAACATGAAAATTGGGTACAATTACCAGACCAGAACCAAAACATACCAAAATTAATCAGACAAATTTCTAATTGATCAAAAGCATCAAGTTTTCTCTTACCAGCAGGAAAAGAGGGAGATTTATCCCATTTAGACTTGCAAATAGCAGCATCATATCCAAGCGAAACAAGACCCTCAGTAACAGCTTTCCTCATTTCATCTTTCCTTTTACATCCACCAGCACCACCTTTGCTCTTCTCTCTCTCTCCTACTATCCTCGCCGTGTCGGTAAACACGTTCCTCTCATTCATACTCCCACACACCACCAAGCTCTGCAATTTCCCACAACATTTTCCCAATCAATCATACAAATCAATTCGATCAAATTATACAAATTCAATCAAAATTAATCAAAATTAAATGAAAAAATGAACGAACGAACCTTGAGGAAATCGCAGACGTCAGCAGCGGAAACAGCACCCTCCGACTCACCATCAGACCCATCACTTCCATTTCCATTGAAACAGTTACACCGGTTTCTCCCACACCGAACAGCAGGCGATTGTTTCTCGTTACTCTCCTCTATGAAATTCTGCACCATTTTCGCTAAACAAACCGAACTCGGCTCAAACATCTCGGTCGAACCGCCACCGTAAACAGGTACTTGAACCGGAGCAACCGGTTCATCTTTCTCAGCCGCTACAGAGATCCTGAAGAGCCGCTTTAGCCTTGACTTCACCACCGGTTTAGCCACTTGAACCGGAACGAATACCGGTTCATCCGCTGAGCCGGTATCGATCGGTTGAATCTTCATCGATAATGGCATGATTATAACACGATGATTATCAAGCTGAAACCCTTTTTTCTCTCTATCTCTCTCTTCTCTCTTTTTACAAAGACTCCATTTTTGACATCAAAGCTCCAACCAATTCAAATTAACTCCAAATTTTCTTCAAATGTAGCAAAACCCAAATTAAATAAACTAATCAATCAATTGGGGAATAATAATTCGCTCGCCATTTTCAGATCGGAGAAGAAGTGAAGAACCACAACCGCATGCAATTATACGAAAACCAATGGAGAGAGAGAAGAGAAGGAGCTTTAAAGCTTACTCAACAAAGGAACCTTGTGATTTGCGAAGATTTTTAAAGCCATGGGGGAATAACTTGTAAACTCTGCTAAGTAAATAAAAACTTAAAAATACTTTGACTTTCGCTTTTAGCCTTAACCTTAGCTTAGGGTTCTTAATTTCTTTCCCTCTCTCAACAAACCCAAAGAAAAAAAATGGGAGAAATCAAAAATCAAAATCAAAATCAAAATCAAAACCTCACAGTGAGTCAGTCACACCAATTTCCTGCCAGGAGAGAGAAAGAATGAGAGCTTGAGATTTTTCTTTTTCTTTTTTTTGTGGGTGATTGTTTTCTTTGTGAGCTGATGAGTTTGGTGGTTTTAGTTCATCTATCTATCAGAAGCTGTTGTTGGGACATGGGAGGAGAGAGAGTGTGTGTTTGTGGTGAAGGATAAAGAGGAGACCATTAGCAGCCTTGTGATTTTTATAGAGTTAAGGAAAGGATGGGGGTGAGGTGAGGGGGAGCTGACTAGGATTGACCATTTGGCACTATTCTCTAGTGTTACAGTTTACCGGCGTCACCTTATTATTGCACACGAAAAATAATTTTTATTAATATTTGAAAATTGAAAACTCTTTTTTTTTTTTTTTTTTTTCTTCCTCAAAACAACATTTTTTTTTAATAGCCAAGATTATCAGGTAACCGAGAGGTTAGTTTAAGGTACATATATGCGTAGAATCAATTCAACTTAATTTAATGTTGTTCATTGAAATTCAATGACGTACTTTTCTGAAATATATTCATAACTATAATCCAGTTTAAAGATATCCAATATGATATGTTAAAATCAGATGAGTTACTGTAAATTGAACTAAATTAGTAAAATTATCTGAAAAAAATATCGAATAATGTGGAAGATCCATCAACCATATAATCAACTAACGTAACATCAAAATAAAGTTCTTAAATGAGCACCAAAAAATAAAGAAGTTTTTTTTTTTAGGAAAAAAAAAATAAAGTTCTTAAATTGGCATCAAAAGTTGGATGAAATTTTGTAAAATACCACACATTAAGGGTGCATTCTTTAGAGCTTTTTCAGTCAGTTTAGTTTAGTTAAGTTCAATTCAGTTCAGTTTAGGGATGGTCACACATTAATACGGCTCGGTTTAGGCTCTGTTTGATTCACCTTAATTTTACTTACAGTCCAGTCCAGTTCAGTTCAGTCCAGTTCAGTTCAGTTTATTCGTAACTTTAGCACTCATATAACTTTTTATTTTGAAATAATTTCATGATGATAATTATGTCATCGGAAAGATCTCAAAGCATACTTTCAAATAAGTCCAATATTGACTATGTTTGGACAAATTTTAAATAATTAATTGTTAAGTTTAAAAAATCAATTCAGTTCAGATCAGTTTTATCCAGGTGAATCAAACGGAGCCTTAGTATTGTTCAATTCAGTTCAGTGGTGTTCAAATCAGTTCAGTTCAGTGATGTTCAATTCAATTGTTATTATTATTATGTTCCAGTTCAGTTTAATAGTGTTCAATTCAATTCAATGGTGTTCGATTCTACAATTTAGTGATGTTCGGTTAAGTTTAATTCATTCCAATTTAGTTTAATTCTGGTAAGTTCACCTTTAACAAATGCAACTTAAGATCCTAAACTTATTTTCTTTTTACTTTTTGGTTGATAAAGCTGTAGAAGGTAAGTTGGTGACACAGAAGTTATCTTGCCATATGACACGTAAGGTCCGACGTGGCGAAGAAAGCTTAGGTGGGTCAGCTGGGGCTACGTGTCTGGTAAGTTAAACGATTCGGTTATTCTTTCCGTGGTGTTGCCCAATTTGAGCCACGTTCCAGTCATGGTTACGCTACTGGGGTTCGAAATGACATGAATGCTCTTGTGCTGGTTTGTGGATAAAGTGGAGAGAGAGGGGCAGTTGGGGTCTTTTCTTACTCGCCCTCGTATTTCGGGGGGACGTTCAAAAACCGTGTTAGTTGCTGTATGGTGTCGTGGCGTCGTTGTGTTGGCTGTCTAGAAAAGATGAATTGACGAAATTGCCACTACTGAAAACTGATGAATGGCAGGTGAAAGTGGACTGAAGAAGCGTCTAGAAGGGCAAGGATAATGGAAGGGTATGGTGGTATTTTTCAACAATAAGCAGGTGTGTTTTTAAAAGTGATGCTCAATTGTTTGGGATAGTGGTTGTCCAAAGTATGGCCCGTGGTAATATTTCTTTGCCTGGAAGGTATGGACAAAAAGGCCCCTCGTTGTATACAAAAATTACAATAACTGCAAGGGCCATCATTTCTACCGATTCTCACTCATTGTATTAAAGGTTATAGTCACTGATTTTCACTGATTCGGCTCGGTAATGTCTTGACATTGATTTTCACTGATTCAGTAAGGTATTGTCACTGATTCTCGGGAAAAAAAAGTTTGTGAATTTGTCCTTCACTTATTTCTACTGATTAAGTAATGTCCATAAGTGAAAAAGAAAACGGGCGATGATTTTGTCAAGACAATAAACATTTGCGTTGGACTATAAACATTTACTCCAACGCAAATGCTCGTTCTATTTGAGTCATTTTGCCTTTAAAAAAGTGATTATTATCTTGGCAAAATTACTCTCTAAACACACCAATAGTGCATAAGATGGTAATATTAGTCGCTTCAGGTCCTGAGGTAAGATTTTCTCGAAAGTTACAGTATCCTGAACTAAAGGGTGCTATATCACTACAATTGGAGTGAAATGTGGGGCCCGATAAGGCGGAATAATGGAAAAATGGGACCTACACTACAAGACAATCGAGTACTGTGATGTATCATCATGCAGTAAGTGATTTATTTTGATTTTTCTTTATTTAGGGAATTTCTGTTTAGTGTGGACCAAATGGTGAGGGCTAATTTGGGGAAAATGGATAAAGTTTTACATTTATCCACAAAAGCAGTTTTTGTTTATTTGTCGTTTAGCTATCCCACGCGGCGATGTTCATTTCTCGCCGCTCCTCCTTTTCTCTAACACGTACACGGTACACCTTCTTCGCTGCTTCTATTAACCGTTAGATTTCAAATTTGCTGAAGTTATTTTTAGTTGCTGAATTTACAGTCTTACCCCTTCAGGTCAAAATTCATGAGATTTTTATGAAGTTATAATTACCATTATTCATCATTTTCTTACACCAACTTTTTTTTTTGAGGTAAACTTGTGACACTTATATTGCATATTTGTCCATATAAACATACGGAGTTACATCGTTTGGCATACATTTCCACCAAATTTTCTCTGTATCACTAATACTGACTCTAGCAAGGTGATGAGCTACAGAGTTATCATCCCTCTTAACATGACTCCAAGCTAATTACTCGAAAAAATATCTACTAGCTATAATATCCTCTAACACCACACCCTTTAACAAACGAGTAATTAAAGATAGATTATCTTTAATTAGACAACATCGAGATCATCCATCGAAAACCCACGTATTACGAGCAAACCAAATTCCCCAGCTCAAAATACAAGTCAACTGAAACTTATCTTTATCAAGCTCCTCACTCCATCTCGCAAAGGAGTCTACACCATCTGTTTTAGTGGCTGCGGCACACGGACTTCATTCCCAGACTTCTCTAACATGATCACATTCAAATAATGCATGAAAAATTGTTTCAGAACCTGAGTTGCAGCGTGGGCAAACATCCGACTCGATCAGATGACGGTAGTGTAGCAGCTGCTTTGTTGGGAGAATTTTAAGCGAGGCCTTCCAAAGAAATTGCCTCACTTTAGGAGGTATATTCCCTTCCCAAATAACTGACCAACATTTATCCACATTATCAAAACTGACCAACATTTATCCACATTATCAAAACTGACCAACATTTATCCACATTATCAACATTTATCCACATTTTCTTACACAACCTTGAACAACATATAAAATGTGTTTTTTTTCCCACTTTATTAAATGTATTAGTATATTGTTTCTGCACTAATATGTTGAGTTTAGTTTAATTCAAAATCTAGTTCTTCAATTGTCTAAATTTTTCTCTTGCATATTATAGTTATTTCACTTTAATTTAGTTAAGTTCAGACACGCTCTAACATTTTATTTTATTTTTTTTTCTATTCTTGATTGTCTAATATAGGATTAGAAGAATTAGTTTTTTTAGTGATTGGGGTGAGTTTTTCAAGTTTAAATAATAAGATGAGTAGTATGTTTTGTGTGGACAAGAATATTGTTGCAAATATTTAGGAGCATAGAGGGTATATTTTGAAAAGATTTAGTTCATTAATTTACCATAGACTAAATCCATACAAATTTTTGTATAAGATGAGAGAGATGGATAGAGGAAGGAATAATTGAGAATCTAGTTATATTAACAATGGTCTGTTCGGCAATACATAGCTGTAGCGGTAGTCTTAGCTGTTTTATTAGTTAGCTATTGAACTAGCTATTAGCTGTCATGAGCAGTACGTAACTGTCAGCGGTTTACTTGTTGGGTATTCGGTAAACTTAGCGGTTTGGTTAGCTGATTGATGTAAAATGACATAAAAGGGCATATTATTATTTTTTTTATTAAAAATAAAGGGATAGAATTGGGATCTAGTGCCTAAATAATTTTAACAGGTAGCCTTTGGAGTTGAAAGGCTAATTTTATTAGCTTTTGTAAAACACTACCCTAACAGTTAACAACTACTACTTAAGGCTAGTTACCGAATACAACAAATTAGGATAGGTAGTAATTTGACTAGTTCAAACCACTAACAGCTACCCAAAAGCTGATTGCCGAGCACACCCCAAATCACCCACTCACAACACCAAAAAAAAAAACAAATCACACACTCGATTCCCATTTTGACAAGGAAACAAACGAAAAATTATTAATCACCACATAAAAACCAAAGAAGTGTGGTTGAGTGATAAGAACCCATTCATTATTAATCAAGGTCGAGGGTTCGAATCTCGCATTGGGCATGGAGCAGCTTTAAATTCTTTAGTCAGTTATTTCATCCTTTGAAGTGCCTACAAATCAACGCGGGAAAATAGTTATTGTGATCGATGGTGGATACTTTTAGTAGTGAACCAGAAAAAATTAATCACCGCATAAAATGCCTCTAGCAATATGGCAAAATTGATAAAAGTGTTGAATAAATAAATTAAAACACCCAACTTTTTACTTTTTACTTTTTACTCTTTACATAGTTCTTACTATCATCCCACATATTACCGTTTGTACTTTTCATATTGAACAATAACCATTAATTTTCATCCAAAATATGATTTTTTTTTGTTTGAGGGTATATGTTAATGTTATGATATCTATTTAAATATACTATATCTTTGCAAATTAGCACGAAAAAAAATTACGGTAATTGATGGTAGATATCTTTGATAAAAAAATTGCTTTTAAAAAGAATTGTTTTATCCAGGCCAATTCCAAAAAATAAAATAAATAAATAATACTGGAGGGAGACTGGAGTGGAGATAGCCTTAGAAAGTGAAAGTTTAGCCAGAGTCTGAGAGACTGAGAGTCTGAGACAATAAGAGGATAAGGACGTGTGGCAGCATATACTTTAGCATCAACGGTGTTGATGGCATAATACTATATCCTTTTAGCGACAAAGGAGCCGAGCCCACTGCATGGGCCCATAGATGTAATTGATGTCTCTTTCTCATGATGGGCCGTACCGTTATGTTAATTTGCACCCTAAGCCCATAATAATTTCTCTTCGTTTGTTAGGATAAACCTTAGGTGAAGGTCCAGTTCAATTATTTGGGTATGGTTGTGATTATAGGAAGGCCAGATAGTAGTACTAATAATGCACCTTGTGGGTTCCACATTTTCAGAATATGTGATTATGTGGCTCAAATGTTATCCACTTTGCTAGCCAGATCATATCCACGACAATCTAGGTGTGGTTCAGTGGTAGGGATTTATCTATTTTTAATTAATATTGAGGGTTCGAATCTCGTCTTGAGTATGGAACAATTTTAAATTTCTTGCCAGTTGTCCCGTTCTTTGAGGTGCCTACAAGCCAGCGCGGGAAAATAGTCATTATAGTATATCTATGGTTTTTGATAATTAGAATATTTAATTGGGAAGAAAGAATAATAATACACAGTTTGAATGAATGCTTTATTTACAAGGATAATTAATCACATCCAATTATCCATATCTTTAAAAACTAACACTTGACAACATATCCGTTGAATAGTTCAAGCTATGATCATACTCCACATCTGAAATGTATATCATCCTATCCATGTCCCTTTCTAAGTTAGTTTTAACATTTCATTCTACATTACTTATAAAATCCGTAATTCAAAATTACATTTTCATCCCACAATATAAGTTGAGAAACACAAATATACAAATAACTTGCTCAAATGATCATCCATAACATGTTTAACTTTGTTGTTGTTTTATTTTATTCTCCTACATAAGAGGAACGTACTTTTGCAAAACAATCAGAGATTCACAATGCAATATGCAATCGACCTATTAGACAAATGTTTTGACTTTTTTTTAAAGGATGTGAAAGTGTTGTATTTTCCATTAAACACTTGAATAGTAATAACTGAAAAATAAAGCATATTGCTGAATTAAAATGAACCAAATATTAGTAAATTAAATCGAATCAAATAATTTATAAATAAGTAAAAAAAAACACAACTTCACAGAGTGTGTTTTTCGAGAGGGGAATGGTTATAAGTAAGAATATACAAGACTAGACATCACACCTTCAAAATTAAATAACAGGTATCACTCATCAACTTGACTTGTAGTATATATTTCCCTAGTGAGGAGTATTATTCTTCTACAGTATTTTGAAGTCGGTTTTATGAATGTAGAGAGTAATGTATATCCTAGGAATGAAATTGCAGATGTGGCTTTGCAATCAAGTCACAAACAGTTGAAAGGAAATGAATTATGAATTGGTGACGCTTAATTTAAGCTTTTGGGGGCCCTCAATAATGTCTCTTCATTTACTGTTGATTTCTTACATAGGAGTAGAGATGGTACTGGCCATGGATAGCACGAGGCACGGTATGACCGAGTACGCCTTTTATGCGGTAAGGTACGGGCATGGAGGAAGTACGGGCACGAGCACGAGTACGAAATGACTAGGCTCGGGCCTTGATTTTGAAAAGAAAGCACGACCAGGCACGACACGGCACGACGCAATTTTTGATATTATTTGAAAAAAGCATGGGCACGGCATGGCACGAGCACGACACGACACAAGCACGAGCACGGGCACGACCTGTGCCTACCTTTTGGAAGAGCAGGCACGACACGGCACGAAACACGACAGGTTGAAGTACGGTGCGGTATAAAACTGTTACAAAGCACGAAGACACGACACAAGCACGACCCAAACACGGCACGAAGCCATTTTTACATAGAAGTATAAATTTAAACTATAGAGGATATAAAAAGGGAAATAAATTAAAAGGAAAGGAAAATAAGAAAATTGGATTTTGCGGTGGATGAGATGTCTGATTGTTGGCATTTGGCTTTGTGGGTCAGTGGGTGTTGTCAATGAATATTATTAGGACACTGCATCGATCGATCAACTGCCCCATTATTTCTTTTTGTGCCCGCCAATTATTTGATTTGATACTACCCTTCCTGGCCCCGCTCCAGGGGGCAACGGGAAATGTCCAAGTTGTTAATTACACACAGAATACTTATTGAACCTTATTCAATCTGTAGAAAATTGAAAATTAGTAGTGAGACCTTACTCAATTAGTGAGAATCAATGACAATACTTTATTGAATAAATGAGAATTAGTAGCAGGGCCTTATTCAATCAGTGAAATTCAGTGACAAAGCCCACATTTCTTCTCACAGGATCAGTGGCAGGACTTTACTCAATCAGTGAGAATCAGTGGAACGACCTTACCGAATCAGTGAAAATCAGTGGCAAAACCTTATCGAATCAGTAGAAATCAGTGACAAAACCTTACTCAATCAGTGGAAATAAGTGGAAAAAAATGCACCCTAACTACCCTTAAGGCCTTAACACTGTAATTGCTAATTCTTCACTTATTCACTGATTCGAGTTAGACAGTACTGGACACCACCTAATTATTGTTCGTAGATATGCTTTGTGTATGTTGGCATAATATAAAAAGTGAATTGCTAAATACCGCCCCTTTTTACTAGCTACCGCCCCCCCAATTTTCAATTTTACCCTCCCCCCTTTTCCTCACTCACTCTCACTCATCCTCTCTTCCTCACTCACTCTCACTCATCCTCTCTTCCTCACTCACTCTCACTCATCCTCACCACCACACCATCACACCGGCAACCACCACCACTCACGGCACAACCACCACCGGTAAATTTTTTTTTGCGCATTTTTTTTGCACAGTCGTCTGAAATTTTCGACTCACCCTTGGGTGAGTCGTCTGAAATTTCCGACTCACCCAAGGATGAGTCGCCTCTAGCAGACGACTCACCCAAGGGTGAGTCGAAAATTTCAGACGACTGTGCAAAAAAAAAATTATTATTATTATTTATTATTATTATTATTATTATTTATTATTATTATTATTATTTATTGTTATTATTATTAATATTATTATTATTATTATTATTATTATTATTATTATTACTGATTATTGTTTAATTAATTAAAAATGTGAACTAGCTCGGCACCGATTTACCGGCTCCTCCCTTCTACCATTTCACATTTTTAATTAATTAAACAATAATCAGTAATAATAATAATAATATTAATATTAATAATAATAACAATAAATAATAATAATAATAATAATAATAACAATAAATAATAATAATAATAATAATAATAAATAATAATAATTTTTTTTTGCACAGTCGTCTGAAATTTTCGACTCACCCTTGGGTGAGTCGTCTGCTAGAGGCGACTCACCCTTGGGTGAGTCGTCTGATGGGTGAGTCGTCTGAAATTTCCGACTCACCCAAGGGTGAGTCGCCTCTAGCAGACGACTCACCCAAGGGTGAGTCGAAAATTTCAGACGACTGTGCAAAAAAAATGCGCCAAAAAAAATTTACCGGTGGTGGTTGTGTCGTGAGTGGTGGTGGTTGCCGGTGTGATGGTGTGGTGGTGAGGATGAGTGAGAGTGAGTGAGGAAAAGGGGTGAGGGTAAAATTGGAAATTGGGGGGGGCGGTAGCTAGTAAAAAGGGGGCGGTATTTAGTAACACCCTATAAAAACCATGTCTGGTACAGCGGTACGCCGGTACCACAGTGCGTGTACCAAAATCTACCTGATCCCATTTATTTGTATAATCATTGTATGCAATTACAACATTCGCAAAGTTATAAGTAATATGACTTCAATATGCGTTACGGGTGTGAATTCAATTCAATTTGGTTCAATTCAGTATAGTTTAGTTCAATTAGTGATCTACTTTTTCACTTACGAATTATTATTCAGTTTAATTTAGTGACGTTTCAGTTCAATTCAATTTAGTTTTTGTTCGATTCAGTGTTTTGTTTTACTATCATTTGAAAAGCTGAATATTGTTGCAACTCAAAAGGCACAGTACATTGTATGACTTGTCCTCTATCTTTTCAAAAGTTATGAATAACTCGATCATAACAAAAATAAATAAATAATAATAATAATCTTTATAAATAAATTTTGAAAACAAATTCAATGGAAAAGTATGTATTATGATCATGTTATGAATAACATGATCATAATTGGGCATAACATTAAAAACATAAAATACTACCACCTCAAAAGGTAAGCATACAATGAGTCTACTACTCTAGTGGTATCTTAAGAGTGTTATTCCAAACTTGTAACTTAGCAAGTATAAAGAAGATCTCCCAAATGAACCATACTCCGTATTCGTAATGTTAATTTGCAAATAAATGTGAATAGTGTTATGGGGTAATTCTTAATTTGAATCGTAAGTAAAGCATCAAATGTGAAATTTTCAACACACATCTTCTTTTTTGTTTTGATGATTAACAACACACATCTTCATTACTTTTGTAATTTCATCAAATTCGTACTGCCCCATTATTTCTTTTTGTGCCCCAATTATTTGATTTGATACTATCCTTCCTGGCCCCGCTCGGGGGGGGGGGGGGGCAACGGGAAATGTCCAAGTTGTGTTTTTTTTTTCCTTTGTCAAGGATATCCACCGTCGACCACAGTGACTAATCCTCTCGTCCCAATTGTCAGCGCACTAAGCGGTAGGAAGTTGGCCAAGTCCATTCGCAAGATTTGGGATTCGAACCCCTAACCACTGTTTAAGGGATAAAATGCTGAACCACTGCACCAACCCATCTTGGTTAATGTCCAAGTTGTTAATTACAGGAGTAGAAAACTACCCTTAACACTGTAGTAATTGCTAATTATTCACTTATTCATTGATTCGAGTTAGACAGTACTGGAGACCACCTAATTATTTGTTCGTAGATATGTTTTGTGTTGGCATAAATACCAATTACCATGTCTGGTACAGCGGTACCACAGCGTGTACCAAAATCTACATGATCCCATTTATTTGTATAATCATTGTATGCAATTACAACATTCCCAGAAGTTATAATACGACTTCAATACGGTTATGGGTGTGGATTCAGTTGAGTTCACTTTTCAGTTTAATTCAGTTAGTGATCTACTTTTTTCACTTACGAATTATTATTTAGTTCAATTTAGTGACATTCAGTTCAATTCAATTTAGTATTTGTTTAGTTCACTGCTTTGTTCTACTATCATTTGAAAAACTGAATATTATTGCAACTCAAAAGGCTCCGGCCAGCACAGGCCCCTCGAAAGGTAAGTACACAGTGGGTCTAGTGGCATCCTGTTGTAACTTGTAACTTGTAACTTGTAACTTGTAACTTGTAACTTGTAACTAGCAAGTATAAAGAAGAATCTCCCAAGTGAAACATGCTCCGTATTCCGTAATGTTGATTTGCAAATGTGAATAGTGTTATAGTGTATAATTTGAACCGTAAGTAACGCATCAAATGTGTAAATTTCAACACACATTTTCATTTTTGTTTTGATAATTAACAAAACACACATCTTCATTACTTTTGAAATATCATCAAATTCGTACATGCACCCAATTGCCCTTAATGAATCTGCTAGTTAATGATGGTTGCAGGCCACCTGGCTAACTTGTGATCAACGAGCTAATGATCTTTGTCTACTTTTGCCCAACAAGTCACTCAAAAGAGGGAGCAAGAAGATGTATAAAAAGAAGAAAGCGACAATAAAAGAAAAAGAAAAAGAAAAAGAAAAGGAAGAATATATTATTGAGTAGAACAGGAAAAAGGGAAACTAGTTTTCATTATGGTTTGTGGGCCTAATTTTAAACGTTAAATTGGGCCAGTCACTCATTGCTCTTTCTCACTATTCATAGGTCCATTGATGAGTGGTGACCCATCCTCTTTATCCCTTTCTGTAAAGCAAATTTCTTTTCCATTGGAAGGTTTAGGTTTATATCAACAACAAATTTCGTGACAAAATTAACTTTCAATAAGCTAACCTCACACATTCACAGTTCCTTTTTTAAAGCACGGCTCTCCCTTTTTTTTTTCTTTTCTTTGAGCATCCCAATAGTTCATTCAGTATGGTCCTCATCCCTCAGTCCCTCACATGTATGTAGTAAAATATGTAGTACAATATACCACACTTGGTTAGGCCCTGTTCTCTTCAACGGAATGGTGCGGGATAGCGAGGAACGGAACGGAACGGCGCGACGCGAATAATTCAAAAAAATGTGAGACAAAATGAAGTACAGAATGCGGAATGGAACGACGCAGAACGGAACGGATTGAAACAGAACGGAATAGAATACATCATGGAAACGACGAAAAGAAGAGGGCCTTAGCCCATACTTTTATTTAGGTCAAATCCATCATCATTAATAACGTGGCAACTGACACCTATGAATACATCAAGCACCATATATAAGAGTGCATATTTCACGCATCCCCTTACGTGTTAGGTAAATTTGAACATGTACATTAAGTTTATCTCACCATTAACACTTGCGTGGTTAACTAGTTTATCATGTCTTTTGTCAACATTAATGTTTGTAAATGAGTAGTATCTTTCACTTTTTTCTATTTTTTTCTTCTTCTTATTGTTTATAATGTAGATGTTCGAACATATGCCACATTAGTCCATAAACTTAAAAGTTAAGGATCAACAAATCATTCAGTGACAATAAGAATAGATCCCAAATTTAGCCCTTTGATCCCAAGTAAAGTCTTTCTAATAACATAAACTTTAGACATTCGTAATATTTAAGATGAAATCACTTAATTTAGAGAAAACAAAATGTCGAATAGAACTATGCATGCGCTTAAGTAAATATACATAATAGACAACATAAAAATAATAAAATAAATCAGCATATACATAGATGTTGGTAGGGGGATTGGTATGACTTGTGTGTTGTGAATACACAAGATAAAAATAAGTGGCTTTGGACAGGAAAAAACAACAGAGAGAGAAGAAGGCGACTAACATTAATGTTATTGGTCTTTGCTCCCCCTTCATCCCAAACTAAGGTCCTGTTCTCGTCAATGGAATGATGCGGGACGGTGAAGCATGGAACGGAAATTTCAATGCGGTGCAAAACGAAATGGAACGGAAATTGTAGTACGGGACGGAATGGAATAATAAATATAACTCGTGTGGTGCGGAACGGAACGGAACTTACGGTGCGATGCAGAATGGAACGGAAATTACAGTGCGGTGCAGAACGGAACGAAAATTACGGTACAATACAAAACGGAACGCAATACAGTATAGAAACGACAAAAAGAAGAGGCCTAAGTATTCTCATTTCTCACTTTATTTACATTATAGATGCTCATGTGTCGAAGTGTCCTGTTTGGAACCTAATTTCCCCTTTTTCTTTTTGATGATTGCTTTTGGGCCTTACTATTGGAGTTTTCTCATTAGCGAATTGTCTTTTAAAAAAAGACACAGAGAAACTATTGAAAACTTTATCAATGGGGTAAGAAAACCTTTTGTGATGATAAATAAAATCGAACCTAGTGGAAATTTCGGGGTCTTACTATTGAATCACATCCTTGATAGCGTGAACTATATACATTACAATAATTTCTTCGGAGGCTTGATAATTCGGGTAAATACAAAAGTTTTATAAAATGGTCTTTTTGTAATTTTTGGTGAGACGGTGATTATTTTGCAATGAAATAAGGATTACTGTTCATCATTAGTGACCTCTACATTTCTAAATAGTGACCAATATTTTTCTGTGAGTTGGTCTCATACAAACAAGACTTGCTAGTGGGCAAATGTAATTAAAATAAACACTATATAGTAAACCTTCTTACAAATTTTGGGTAAAGTTACGAAGTGTACTGATTTTTTTTTTATGTTACATCATTAAATTTTTCAAGAAGCAAGATAACATAGTCTACAATTACAATCACGTAATTAAAACAAATCCTCAATTTGTAGACTATAGTGAGCTTTTAAGACTGAAAATTATAAATTGACAACGTAAAAGACAAGACTAGCAAAAAAAAAAGACAACGTAAAAGAAAAAGATTCAATTTTGAGCAATTTAAAAAAATAAAATAAAAATATGAGGAATCAAAAAAAAGATACGAGTACGAGTTTAATGGAAAGACAAATAACTGAATTGAAATGGGCATTTGACACGGAGAAGCCAGGCTCGAATTTGGATTCTTTGTGAGGCCCAAATTCCGCCAGAACATTGGGCTTCCATAAGTCACTATTACGAGTCATGTTATTAGACCACTTCCGGCCCACCATTATAAGACCAATATTTCAAATTCTTCTTTCTATTTGACTTCGTACAAAAACTTGTGTGGACTTAGTCCATGGTGGACCAATACTTGGAGTCACCTCTTACTTCACCTGAAACCACCCCTTCTAAAAGTGGAGTCACCCCTACTTCACCTAGAGTCACCCCTCAAATTTATACTTGGCACCACCCCTACTTCACCTGGAGCCACCCCCTACTTTACCTGGAGCCACTCCCCTACTTCATCTGGAGCCACCCTCAAAATTACTTCATCTGGAGCCACCTCTCTACTTTACCTGGAGCCACCCCTCAAAATTACTTGGTACACTGTAGATTAAGTCCACGCAAGACATGCTAAAATATCGTCTTAGAGATCATCAAAAATCAAATGAAGACAAGAATAAAAAACGGAGAAAGTATATTAAAATGTGATTGCAAACAAAAATTGAAACTACGACGTCATACTCATACATAGTTGCATCTAGGCTTCTAGCTAATTCAGAGCGGCAATGTCCTTGTCCTTCACAAGGTGATCGTTTTCATGAAATTAGTTGTAAGATAGAATGCATATCAAGCTAATTTAGACTGGAAATGTGAGTTATCAGGCACCAGAGAATTAATTAGCTTCATTCCACTAACAAGAATAGTTAATGAGAAAGCAGATAGAGTCCCCTTCAACTAACCACCTTAAATGAACATTAGTTGCACGGTTCCTCATTTGTGATGTATCCTTTCACCTTCAAATACTTTGAAGGAATTCTCTCAGAGCCTTTATGCAGAAAAATGATTCTGACCCAAACTTCAAATACCATAAAGAATTGTTCATCAATATCGTTGTTTACTCTAGTCTCCCTTTTTTTTTGGTGCAAGAGAAGAGCAACAACCCCAAAAAACTAACTAACTCTAATGCTACGTATGTTAGATATACTTCAACGAGTAATGACCGGTGGTTGAGGTTACCGCAGAAATTCGTAATTCTTACAAATATTTTTTTTTTTCCACTTATTAGGTTTTTGTGGAAAAATGCTTAAAAATTGTTTGATTAACAAAATGAAGTCCACTTACTGCACAGGGGGATTAGCCAAGTAAGTAAGCAATTTTTCCCAATTTGTAAGAAAGTGAGTAAAGTTTTGAAGAAAATTCTAATTCGTGCATTAGATCTCAACCAAAATACTAAACATTATTACTCCTGAGAAAATGAATAATTCTTGTGTTTTCGTTTGCCACCAAACGAACCTCTAGTACACCCAACCAGTTAGTGAAGACGTTACTAACTAGCCATGGCGAGTGTGAGAGTACTTTTTTTTCTTCTTTTTTTCTTTTTTTCTTTTTTTTACATTTTATGGTTTGTTTCTTTGTTATTTTGGTGCTATGTTACGACGAATATTATTCACGAAAAGATAATCTACAATACCAAATTCCAATAAATATTATTCACGAAAAGATAATCTACAATATCAAATTTCAATAAATATTATTCATGAAGAGAATCTACAATGCCAAATTCCTACATTCGCCAAGAACGTTATAACAAGGTCTTTCGTCGAATAATATAATACGTTAAACAATTATAAATTTAGAATCGTGAAATCTCTTCTACAATTCTACTATATGGAGTAGTCTTTTCATTAGAATATTTTCTAATATCTTAGATCATTTCACCATTAAATTCGATATTGTTGGTCTTTGTCATATGTATTAGTAGTAATGAAATTCTTATATCCTTCAAATTATATAAAAAAAAAAGACACAGTACTACTGTATATCAGTGTAGCAGACATCAAGGAGACCTATAAAGCCAGCCCATCATGTCCATGCAAGTGCAACAATACTCTCACTTGGTAGCCAACTTCCAACCCTTTTCAAAGACACTGAAAAAGAGCCCACCAGACCACCCCTGTTTCATTGTAACAATGTCCTCCATCTTCATCTATATGCATGATCTATTGAAACCAATCTGCAACCTCAAGTTCATTTGCATTATACTTCTCATAATCTTCGTCTCCAGATTCCTCAACTCGAAGCCTGCGCGTAAAGTCTACTTGGTGGACTATGCATGTCTCAAACCCAAAAAAACCCAACAAATGACAAGGGAAGCCACAATGAAACGGACTCGACTGTATGGGAAAAGTTTCACAGAAGAGAGTATACAACTCCTATGGAAGGCGACTATGACCTCAGGCATAGGTGATGCCACCTACGCTCCAGAGCCAGTGCTGAGGGACCCACCCGACTTTTCATTGGAAGGCGCAAGGAGCGAGGCGGAGGCTGCCATCTGTGGGACGGTGGATGAGCTGTTGGCCAAGACCGGGGTCAAGCCCGAGGACATTGGGGTGTTGGTGGTGAATTGCAGCATTTTCAACCCGGTTCCATCTCTCACTGCCATGATTGTGAACAGGTATAAGCTTAGGGACAATATCGAGAGCTTCAGTCTTTCCGGAATGGGGTGCAGTGCAAGCATTGCTGCTATTGACCTAGCAAACCACCTCCTTCAGGTAAAATTCCTATCGTTCATTACTCATTAGATGCTACAGTACCTATTAATACCCACCTCACTAACGAGCGAGAAAACTACTATGAACACATTGGGATATTTGATGACACCAACCTTAGTTAGATGTCAAAAAACGCATATTTTATCCTCACTTTCTAAAATGGTTTGGAATCCCTGGTCTGCAGGTGCATGACAACACCTATGCGATGGTTGTGAGCACTGAAGTCATTGGTCAGAATGTCTACAGAGGCAATGATCCAAGGATGCTAGCTATCAACTGCGTAGTCCGTGTTGGCGGGGCTGCCATCCTCCTCTCGAACAGATCATCAGATCGACAGATATCCAAGTACCAGCTCATCCACACAGTTCGTACAAACACAACCAGCTCGGACAGTTCATATGGCTGCATTTTTCAGAAGGAAGATGCAGAAGGCCGGGTGGGTGTCACCGTGACTAAAGATCTAATAGTTGAGGCAAGGAAGGCCATCAAGGCACACCTAATCACATTAGGCTACTTAGTCTTGCCCAAATCCGACCTTCTCATATTCAGCTCAGATTACCTAATAAGGAAGCTCCACTTGGGAAAACCTAAACCGTATGTTCCAAATTTCAGGCAAGCAGTCGATCATTTCTTCCCTCATGTTGGTGGGAAGTCGGTGATAGACGAGTTAGAAAGAACTCTCAAACTTAATGTGGAAGCTCCAAGGATGACCTTGTATAGGTTTGGCAACACATCAAGCAGTACAGCGTGGTATGAATTGGCATATGCTGAAGCAAAAGGCAGGGTTAAGAGAGGGGATCGCGTTTGGAAACTAGCATTTGGATCTGGTTTTAAATGTAACACCGTCATTTGGAAGGCAATGAGAAGTGTCACCCAAGAGAAAAACCCTTGGAATGAGGAGATTGATAGTCTTCCAGTGGAACTGGAAAACTTTGAGCAATTTCCTTTCTGTTTCGAGCAACCAGAGTGAGTGTGAGTGTGTTACTGCATGTCCTAATAAGAAGTGGAGAGCGAGAGCTTCTTTCCTGTTCATACAGGAAATATGATCTTTGAATTGGTGACAACGAGAGGTTAAGGGTAATTCTCGTGTCACTATCCCATATTCCAGATTCTTTCTCAGATAGGCATTCTATGTTCTTACAATCTCAGATATAATCAATCGTTGGTAACTTTCACCAGGAACAAAACACTTTCATAATATTACAAATCCCACATTATCAACTGTTGCAAATGTAAAACGCATGATTAAGAGTCCTAGACAAGCAGCGAAATACAGAAGCAACTCCAATACACTCAGCTGGGTGAAAGGAAGAAACGAAAGAATACAGTAAAAGAATAAGGTACCATATATCTCTATTAATCACAAGCATTGATTAATATAAAAAAAATCTAAAACACTTATAATACCATCCTTCTTCCCACCTCATTCTATGATAAACATCAGTAAGCGGAACTCCTTATCTCCTAAAATGCACATCAGCTGACAATGATCAAGCTCAAAGAACATCCAGCACGTGAAGATAGGGTCAATCTCAGGGAACAGTCAATACCTGGACAGATTGTAGCATATCCGAGACAGCAACAATACAATCACCAGACTTGATCATGCCCCTTGATTTCAACAAGGAGAAAGTTCTGCTTAAGTTACTGTCCATGTCATCTGAAAAGTTTAACTGGAACGGAACCAGTCCCCATTGCAAATTTAATCGCTTTTGTACAGATGCAGAGGCGGTGAAAGCAAATATGGGACAGTCTGGTCTACAACGAGAAAGGAGAGAGGCCATATGTCCATTTATTGTATACACAAACAACGCGTGTGCTTGCAGTCTGTTAGCTGTAGATCGGAAATTACACCATCAGTACCAAAAATGACAAGTGAAAAAAAGAAGATCCAGATTCTATGAGGCACAAATATCCTAGTTTTCCAAAAGAACAGCACAAATATTCTAGTAAATTACCAATTTATCATCAAAGTTGGATAGATTCTAGAGTTGGAAATTCCACCATCAGTACCAAAAATGATAAGTGAAGAAAAAAAGGGATCCAGATTCTATCAGGCACAGATATCCTAGTAATTTATCATCAAAGCAGGATATACTGTCTTTCTCCTGGGTAAACTAGAGCATACAAATTAACCCTCGTTCAGGTAACTGAACGCACCATCTGTGCTCTGGATTCAAAATCAGGAAGGGCGTGTTACCAAAGCTCACTGGTATAGGGCATATGACATTCAAATAGGCTTAAGCACATTCAGACAGAAATTTGATTAATTTGATGAATTGACGTCCTGTGCTATCCACACTCAAGTGACCTATAATACTGTCAGCAGCGGCAATTACACATCTCTCCTTTTGCAAGCAGTGTGGGAAAAATTCAGACCCTTCCATCTACTCTTCCAGGCCAGAAAACATATTTAGATTGGACCTATTGAAGGCTGGGGGAAACTGGTCAAAGTCTGTACAACTGCGCAAACTGGAACCAACTGGCTAGTTGACAAGTTCACAGGACTCAACTAAAGTCAAAGTGGAGCATTAGTGAATAAGCTTGGATTCCTGGCTTATCCATCTTCCTCAAATAAAGTATATCCGTCATATCAAAATGTTTAGTGTACCCTTACGACTTAGGACTGCGGTCAAACTGTAGTTTCAAGTTTTCAACCAACTTTCACCTCTCCCCTAACATAAGCGTGGTCCATCTAATCCGACCAGACCTAGAGGAATCCTTGAATCTTAAATTCCTTTTGATCATTAGTGATGGTATAAACAAAGTAGCTATTAGAGTTACCTTGCTCTAAGTTAATCCCTTTATTTTGGATCAATGAGACAAATACAGTCTATAATTTGAAACTAGTGACATTTTCACTACGAAATTAGACACTGCTAAGAAAGAAAAACTTAATTTTAGTCTTGCAGTTTCAACCAACTTTTGCCTTATCCCACACGAGTTATGAATTAACCCATGATCCATCCAGTCTGACCAGACATTGAGGAATCCCTGAATCTCTGTTTGGCTAGTTTTTACAACATTCTTACAGGTCTTTCACCCCCCCCCCCCAAAAAAAAAGAACACACACACACTCGCACACCAACAAAAAAGGAAATCAGGGAGAGCGAGAGACTGAGACAGATACAAACAGGGTAGCATGAAATACTTGGAGAGTGCGTTCTTCAGAAAATTCAAACATAAACACTAAATGAACTTCACTATGAAGTTTAACATATCATAGTTAAAATACAAGATTTTCTGCTACATTTCCTCTATCCCTAATTTATTTTCATAGACTAGGGCTTATTTTTTACACATCAAAATCCTTCACTAATGCTCGTGCACTGTCATTAAGACCTGTGAAACAGGTTGGTCAGGTCGGATTAGGGTTCGGTCATTTCGGGGTCGAGTCATTTACGGTTCAGGTTGATAAAAGTATAGTCATGACCTGAAAACGACGACCCAGTAGTTTGAAGCCAGCTATATTGTTTCTACTATAAGTGACGATTGTACTTTATCTAGCTACTAAAAAGTTCAAAAACCACAAACATTCACATGGTATATTAATCGGTCTTATAAAAAAAGGGTGTAGTGTAATAAACAAGACAATATAAAGAAGAATAGAAAGAGAAAATAGGATGTGATAACTTTTACGATATATTTTTCCAATGCTTATGTGCGCAATCATAATCACGTAGTCTTAACCCAATTGGTCGTCATAGCTGGTTTGAGTTTGACCCGCTAATTTGTAAGTTTCGGGTCAATTTTTTAAAACCAAATACCCTCTTTTTTCTAGGGTAAAGAAGTTGAAACCATTTACGACTTTGGCACTACTAATCATCATCTCCACTTATATTGCTTGTTCACACATGCAGGAGCATATATAGCATATTCCTATTTTGCACAGATATGGAAACTCAGAAATGCCATAAACATAAAAAAATAGGAAACAAGGAAATGCAAAAGGTGAAAATGAATGGGATTTTTTGCCTAGAATGGTAATCATTATTAAAAAAAATCAAAAACAATTTATTGTAAGAGTTAGCCAGCTCAATGTTCATCAATTTATTTGATTGGGCTAATAGGCCAATTAAAGTCGGTAAATTGACGAGGTTCCCACAACCAAAAAAGAATTTAGTAGAAAGAAAAGGTAATATTAGGATTTTAGAGGTCCATGAGTGGAAGAAAATAAAACATGCTGGTCCATATATAGAGAAGAGGTTTGCCTCTAATTTTATTGAGTTTCTGAAATGGAAAACACGACCTGTTTGAGAGGTGTCATGCAACAAAGTAGCATACTCAGAATAACTGCTACTTGTACTTTAAAGGACTTTATCACCTTGAACAGTCAAGGATTCTACAACGACAGAGGACTAAGCATCTTAGTAACACAAGCGCAAGAAGTCCAAACTCTTTTCTTGAATCAGACATTAATCATAATTTCTGCTAATATCAAATTGATATCCATCGAAGGCGCAGGCATCAAGAAATAGCATTAAAACTTCTGCAAAACTTAATTCACAAATAAAGACGCATACCTATTTTAGCAGCAGAATAACATATCTCCTCTTTAATGTCATCCGGCAAAGACGATGATATACTTGGGAGTTCCAAAGATTCAAAAAGCTTCTCCTCTCTGCACCACCTCTCAATTCTCAAGCTAACACTTCTAAGAACACCCAACGCCTTTTCAGGATATTGACCCATTGCTGATTCACCAGAGAGCATCAATGCATCTGCTTGCTGCCTAACAGCTTCAGAAACATCAGCAACTTCAGCTCTAGTAGGTGTAGGGTACTCGATCATGGACTCAAGAAGCTGGGAAGCAACAATGACAGGCTTATTGAGCTTCCTGCACAGATAAACAATCCTCTGCTGAGCAAATGGGACTTGCTCCAGAGGTATCTGTGAGCCCATATCTCCTCTTGCAACCATAGCGCCGTCAGATGCCTGAATAATCTCTTCCAAGTTCTTCAGAGAGTCTACGCTCTCTATTTTCGCAATAACAGCAGCACCACTGCACGTCAAAATTCAGAATATCAGTGCTCACTAAAGAAAAAACATGCAATACTTTGGTCTTGGGTTTCCAGAAGGGGGATGGAGAGGGAGAGATAAGAATTTACAAGTACAATATAATAGCACAAACAATTGAATAATTTTGATTAGTATCTATAAATAAACAGCAAAACACACATGCACAGTATACAAACTGCACCACCAACAAGTCACCAACATCCTCGAAGTCGAGGAACGGATAAAATAATTAGTAGCTTGGACTTCCTTCTATGCACCCTTTTAAAGGTTCACGGATGGGAGGGCGAATAATGCTAGCATCTTATTCTCAATCCAGCTGCTTTTTAAAAGGCTGAGAGACTAATAATGAGACCGAGGTTTGGGGAGGGGAGGGGGAGAAGACTGTTGGAAGACTACAAAATTGGATAGACATAGCTGAATACTGCTATTCCAAAACCAGGTAATAGGAAAAACATTATTTTGAGGAAGAGCAATACGATGTCAAGATAAATGTTTACTTTTCAGGAGATCGCGCGGCAATGTAACTCTTGAAGTGATTGATTGCATCAGCTGACCTCACAAAAGATAATGCAATGAAGTCTACACCTTCTGCTATGGCAAAATCGATATCCAGCCAATCCTAAGAATAAAGCTTTAAAATTTCAGTATATAACATAACATCATCAAGTCATAAAACTGAATCGAGCACTGTGGTCTCTAAGTTTATGATCTAGGTAAAGGAGAGACACTAACCTTAGATGTTATTGTTGGGAGCATACTATTATGTTGTTGTACCAGTCTTCCATTCCTCCATAACGCGAGATTTGCACGTGGCAACAACAGCCCAGGATCAATGCACAAGCACTTGACATCTGGTCCAATTTTCTCAACCACCTCAAACCGGACCATACCTCCATCCACGAGAAGTTCATCACCCACTTCCACATCTATCGAATCAGAAACAAGAAGGTCAAATAAACTGTATATTCTCTAGGTTTTCCTGCATCAAGATGAGAACTGAAGACATACCTTCAGCAAAACCATCATAGCTTACGCTGACAGTGTGCTCTGGGTGAGTGTCATCGAAGGACCTGATGCTAAATGTCCAAATATCACCATCCTAAACAATCCAATAAAAGCACATTAGTTATATCAAAACAAAAGATGTGAATCAATTCTGTAGCGATCCCAATGAAAGTCTGCTTACAGAAAAATATGTCAATGATATTACGCAGAAGTAAACTTCATCATACGAAATCAAATCAGAAGTTGAGGACTACCAATTCATCAGCAAAGCTATACGCTTGTATAAGGCGTAGTTTTGGTACTTTCACATTTCAATGTAAAAGAGTGTGTCGATATCTACCCGCAAACATACAATCTTATAACATGAAATCCAATGATCCTTTCAACAAAAAATGATCAGCTATCATCCCTCCATACTGTCCATGAGAAAAGCCCAACCGTCAATAGGTACCCAGCTGAGCAGTCTTGCCACTTGCCAGATAAAAGACATAGATGAATGAGGTGCTAAAAGTCAAAAACTAAAAGCTTCTTCCATGGCAAGGGAAAAAATTGGTGGGTTACCATGCTTTGAATAGATATCTAGAAAGAGATATAATCATGCAATGAACACAAAAAGTTAGCATAATAAACCAAGCGAGCTGCAAAGGAAATGCAACTCTAATTTGCAACCTATGTACCTTTGACCCTCTCATAACAAATATCCATGTCTAACTCTTGGCACTCCCAGAATCTCAATGACATAAAAGTTGGGTTACATCATAGATAACAAAGCATTTGATGCAATACAAAATACTCGGAACACTGATTAGTCATTACACTGCTCCCCATATTGCAAAACTAAAATCTAACAAATCATCATAAATACAAAAGTTCATCAACAATTAAGCAAAATCCACAAAAACCCATATAGTAAAATTATATATAAAGACTTAAGGAGAGAGGAGAAATAAAAACCTGAGCTTTGATGGAAGAAGAGGCGTGAAGATCACCCATATGAGTCTCACTCCCCTGAGTATCCATCATAACCGCTACATTAAACCCTTTCTCTTCATTTAACTTCCTCACGCGCTCAATTACCGCCTTATGCCACTCGCGAGTGTTATGACACATGTTCACACGCGCCACGTTCATTCCCCCAACAGCCAAAGCCTCCAGCTCTTCCAATTCGCACGTGCTAGGCCCGATTGTGCACACGAACTTCGTCCTGCGCGTGGTCGTGGTGGTTCTGAAACACCCATCGTTCTCCGTTGAGTCAACGTTGAGGGGGGATGGTAAAGTCACCGGGGGTAGTACCGGGGTGCTGGTGACGTGTACGGCGGTGATTTTGAGATGGGAATTTGAATTTGGTAGTATGGTTAGGATTGGATGAGAGGGTTTAAGGAGGGGTTTGAAGAGGAATTGGGATTTGGTTTTTGTTGGGTTGAGGAGAGAGAAAGTGAGAGAGTGTGAAGACATTGCGACTCGCCGGAAAGTTTAGTTTTCCGGCGAGGTTGAAAAAAAAGGCGCCGGAGAAGAATAACTCCAAGTCACGTTTGTTAGATGCGAAGTAGAGGGGAAAAAGCAGGGGAAGGGTTCTTTAACTTCTTTTGGTTTGGTTGGAAGAAAGCAGGGGAGAAGGATTTAAGGATATTATTTATTATTTTCTTTTTTTATTCTATTTTGTATTTTATGCCTATTTTTTATGTGCGCTGACCTTATACTCCATTAAAACTTATTTTCATGTTTTTTTAATGGGTGACCTAACCATCAACCACATTTGGATTCTGTAAGCAAGAGTTTCATCATCATAATCATACCATATATATTCAATTAAAAGGAGACATTTTTCGGGAATAATGAGGCGTGCTATCCAAATGAAAATTTTAAGAGCGCGCCACTTAAAGAAAGATAATGGCAAAAATAGTTGGTATAAAACGTTTAGCAGTTTTAGATAATGACCAAAAATAACTGGTTAAAATTTTTAGTAGTCTTAGCATCTTTGATGTTTAGGATTCATGAGAGGTTAATTTTCATCAAATAATCAAAATCATATGTAACATTTTTCATACATCTCAAAAAATAACAAAAACTATACCATTCGGATATAAAAATACTTCGCAATGATATGCATTTACAATATGTTTAGAATATATGAGTAAGTGTGTTAAAGTATGTTGCCACGTCAATAAAGAGCATAGAGTGATGCCACAATTAAAATGACATGTCCCACCCAAAAAAAGAGTATAGGACGCGCCACCTAAGCAAACCCAATAAAACCAAAAGTTTATCAAAATTTTCATAAAAAATAAATTATATCACCCATGCCTATGGTGTTTTGGCTCTTACACCATTGTTCCATAAAACGCCCTTGCAAACCTACCAAGGACTAGATAACCTATCCCAAAAGCCTCATATATCCCCTACAGGTGTCCTGTGCAATGTGGTGCGAAAATATCCACATTCGTTCTGGGGTCTCCCGGAAGCTCAAAAAATGTGGATTATAACCTTCGCTTTCGGCTTCTCGACGCTTGGGTGTCATTTTTGCCCAAACTTCTTTAGGGGGTCTATCATGACCCTAAAGGATCCTCGAGAGGGACATCCGGATACCCGAAATTCAATATCACTCATGCCTTTGGTTTTCCGGCTCTTAAACCATCATGTAAAATGTCCTTCCAAGCATATCAGGGTCCAGATAAGCGACCCCGAGGAGCTTCCATGTCCCCCAGGGGTATTTCCGTGTGATGTGGTGTGAAAATTTTCACCTTTGTTTTGGGGCCTCCTAGAAGCCCCAAAAACGTGGATTATAGCCTTCGTTTTCAGCTTCCCAGGACCCGAGTGTCATCTTTGCCCAAACTTGTCCACGGGGTCTATCATGACCCTGGAGTACCCTTGGTGCCCCGCGAGGAATATCAGGATCGCCAAACTTCGATATCACCCATGCCTTTGGTGTTTTAACTTTTACACCTGTGTCCCGTAAAACGTCACTACAAGCCTATCAGGGTCTGATAAAACGACCCCGAGGGCATCCCATGTCCTTTATGAGTGTTCTGTGCAATGTGGTATGATAATATCCATCATCGTTTTGGGGCCTCCCCGAAGCCTAAAAAATGTTGATTATAGTATTTGTTTTTGGCTTCCCGGGGCCATAGTGTCTTTTTGGCCCAAACTTCTCCGGGGGGGTCTATCATGACCCTAGATCTAGTACACTCGGTGCCTCAGGGTCCCCGAATTTCGATATAACCCATGCCTTTGATGTTTTGGCTCTTACACCAGTGTCCGTAAAACGCCATTTCACGCCTATCAGGGACCGAATAAGCGACCCCAAGTGCCTCCCATGTCCCCTAGGGGTGTTTCATGTGATGTGGTGTGAAAAAATCCACCTTCGTTACGGTGCCTCTCAAAAGCCAAAAAAACGCGGGTTACAACATTTGTTTTCGGCATCCCGTGGCCTGGGTGTCTATTTTGCCCAAACTTTTTTCGGGGGGTCTATCATGACCCTATAGTAACCTCGGAGTCTCGGAAGGGACATTTGGATCCCCGAACTTGGATATCACTCATTCATTTGGTGTTTTGGCTCTTACACCAACGTCTCGTAAAACGTCCTTCCAAGCTTATCAGGGAGCGGATAAGCGACCCGAGAACCTTTCATGTTTGCGATGTGGTGTGAAAATATACACCTTCGTTCCAAAGCCTCCCGGAAGCAAAACGTGGATGATAGCATCCGTTTTTTACTTCCCAAGGCCCAAGTGTCATTTTTGCCCATTCTTCGGGGGGTTTATCTTGACCCTAGAGTATCCTCGTTGCCCCGGAAGGGATATTTGGATCCCCTAACTGCGATATCACCCATGCCTTTGGTGTTTTCTGGCTTTTACACCGATGTCCCGTAAAATGTCCGTCCAATTCTATTAGTGACTGGATAAGCGACTCCGATTGCCTCCCATGTCCCCTAAGGGTACTCCGTGCGATGTGGTGCAAATATATCCACCTTCATTCCGCGACCTCCCGGAAGCCCAAAAACGTGGATTATAGCCTTCGATTTCGGTTTCTTGGGCCCCTGGTGTCATTTTTGCCCAAACATCTCCGGGAGGTATATCATGATCTTAGAGTAACCTCGATGCCATAGGAGGGACATCCGCATCCCCGAACTTTTGATATCACCCATGCCTATGGTGTTTCAGCTCTTACAACAGTGTCCCATAAAACACACTTTCAAGCCTATCAGAGACCGGATAAGCGACTCCGAGGGTCTTCCATGTCCCTTGGGCGTGTTTCGGAACCTTCGTTCTTGGTTTCCGGGGGCACGGGTATCAGTTTTGCCCGAACTTTTTCGAGGGATCTATTATGGCGCTAAAAAACTCTCGGTTCCTCTGGAGGAAGGGTCTACATAGTGGATTTTTTTTAATTAATATTATTGACAATTGATTTTTTAATTAATATTGTTGACAATTGATTGTTTTTTAATTAATATTCTTGACAATTGATTGTTTTTTAATTAATACTCTTGACAATTGAGTGAATTGTTCATAAGCTAAAAACACGCGGGGGTGGTCGCCGTTCAATGTACCTTCTTTTTACTGAGAAAAAAAATACCCAAAAAAAGGTCACGGAATATTGTGAATTTATGTGCATCTGATTAGTTAGCCGGCCTAGGCCGCTAAACCATCATGCAAGGCCCGTCTTGCAGTCGGCCCAGGCCCGGACTTGACAGCTCAACATTTATTCGTTAAACATTGAAAAGCCCGAAGGCCAGTTTAGGGTTTAGCCTGAAACCGACTCATTGACTACTGACCGACCCAAGATAAACGAGGCTCAGCCCGAGCCCGAGCCCTTGGGCTTTTTGCGTAGGCCTGGCCTGGTCCTGGTCTATCGCCTCACTCTACGTTTCGAAAATTGATCACCTTCACCAGAAACCCCTTTCTAACTTTCCGGGGGCTTAACTTCTCTCTCATCCGGCAAATTTCTCTGCTTTATTCAGCGATTTCATTCTCTATCTCACCCCTTATTTCTCGATTGTTCCTTGCGTTGGAGATTCTCTTTAATTGGAATTCATCAGCGATATTCAGGTAAATTTTTTATTATCCCCCGTGTATAATAAAGCCTATATTTTTATTTAGTTCATTATGTGTTCAATTGCAACATTTTAATGCGGCAAAGGCCATAAATTGCTACACTATTTTTGCTTAATTGGCTTCCAATTTGTCTATTATTTGTTGTAGTATCATTAATTTCAACAATTATGATCTGGGCATTCGATTTCTCTAGATATATTCTGTATAGATAAAAAAGGGTTAGATAAAACATAACTACAGTTATTGATTGTTTGTATACAAATTACTAAATTCATGCAATATCTATGTGTTCCAAATTATAGTATGTACATGAATTGAGTTATGTTCTACCATTTTTATGAATTTATATGTATCGTTAACGTAGGTGGGCTGCTTTTGGACTTGCATTTTCTTTTCTGATTGGAAGTCCAAATTGCAAAATAATGGCAAACTGGACACGATTGAAACTATGTGATGTATTATTAGACAAGAAGTCTGATGACAATCTGCAAGATAGGATCAGTCTTTTCCCTGATGAAATTGTTGTTCACATCTTATCATACCTGACACTGAGACAAGCTGTAGCTACCGGTGTTCTTTCAAAGAGGTGGAGGAATATGTGGATGAAAATTCCTGAGTTGGCATTTGATGACAAGAGCATGTACAGCCGAGAGCTCAGTTATGTAGAGCAGCGGTTGAAAACGCTTGAATTTGTTAGGTGGGTGGATAGAGTTCTCGACCAGTTCATTGGCCCTTCACTTAGTATTTCGGTGTTTTCAGTTTACTATGAACTGACTGAAGCAGTAGTCTCTAACATTGATCGGTGGGTTGTTTTCGCACTTGATCGCAATGTGGAGACACTCAACCTACACTTGCGTAAGGGAAGCACTATCAAGTGGTTTTTTCCTCCCCAAGCAGCTAGAAAGGGGAGGTTTCACGATCTAGAGCATCTGCGTTTAGGGGGTTGTCAACTCGTTCCTTGTTTTGGCAGTTTCAAGAATCTTAGCTTGGTGTATTTGACCAATGTGGTTGTCACAGATGAAGCTTTCGAGGATTTTTTGTCAAGTTGTTCACTCCTGGAGGAACTATTTGTTTGCTCAGCCAAAACCCTAACTAATGTAAGAATTCCAGCATCATTGGTCAAGTTGAGGGCTGTTCATTTGTACCTTTGCAGCAATCTACAGAAAATGGAAGTCAATGCGGTAAATCTCGTGTCTTTCATGTACATCGGAGCCGTGATAAGTTTTTCATTTAACAATATCTCGAAGCTTCAGATGCTGCGTGTGTGTTGGGTAGATGATGTTTTGAGCCGGCTTATGAGTAGAAACCTTGAGCTCAATACCTTAATATTGGATGTTGATATCGTGTTCGATATGGATTTGGATTTCAAGTTATTGCCGGCACTAACCAGTCTCAAGGTATTGATGTTATCTGTTGGTTCTCTAATTAGTGGCTTTGTTGGACTAACTAACTTGCTAAGAGCGGCCCCATCCTTGAGTAAGTTGCATTTGAAGTGCCCTGATGATTCTACACTGGAACTTGATGACACGGTGAGTGAAATATTCCACCACAAAGATCTTCGAGAAATTGAGCTGAGTGGCTTCTCAGGTCAGAAGGGACACATTGAACTAGCTCTCTTTCTGATTGAATCAGCTGTTGCATTGGAAAAGATTACTCTGGTTCCTTATTGTAAAAGGTGGTATCTCTGCAAATGGCAATGTGAAAAGCCGAATCCAGAGCAGGTGGATGCCGTCAGAAATTGTGCTAGTCAGATATCCAGTAAACTTCCTCGAGCAGCAAAGTTAGAAATCCTTGACAGTTGATGTCTTCACGAGCATATTGTTCCTTGCTGTAATGTTTTTTCGGGTTCATTATCATCCTATAATTTGCATATATGAGATCTATCGTGCTCAGATTGGCAAAAGTCAAGATTACAGTGGCATAGAGGATCTCTGGCCACAGCTTAATGACCGACTACAACTACAATGACTTACCTCGACAAAAGATTTCCATCTTCAACACAAACATGCTACAATCTCAAGATATTCACAGGGATTTCTGTGGTGATTCAGATCCTCCGGTTTCAAGATGCATGGTAATTTCTACTGGAAGTATACCGGCAAATGGTTCAAATGATGACATCTGAAAAACATCAAGTTATTTATTGTTACATTTTTTTTTTTTTTAATGTTATAAGCACATCACATCATTACCAATGGTCATAGATACATGCTTTTTTTTTGCAAATTTTGCTTTGATCAAGTCTGGTGATGCGAATGCCTTTGAAAATAAAACTCTGGAGAACCGGAGCTGCATATACATTTTTTTTTCTCTTTCACGGAACCAGCTTAAAGTTATCACAAAATCTCAGTATGAGGCGGCCTCAAAGGCGAGCCCTCATACAAGACTTGTGGTAAAGTTATTGATGGTAGGGTAGTGTTTTTTGTTTTGTTATTCTTGAAGCAGTTGGGCATCAATGAAGGCCCATGGGCCAACATTGTGAATAGACTGAATCTGACTAATCTGGGAAATTCATTGCTTATCTTGGGTTGGGCTTTATTTCTTTATCTGTAGGCTTAATTATAGCCTAAAGCCCACACAGTATTGTTGAAGGATAGCCCAGGGTCCCAAACAGCCCCCCAAATTGATGGATAGCGGGAATTTCGAATTCAGCGAAATATTTTAGGAAAAAGATCCCGCTCTTCAATGCGTTGTTCAAACTTTAATCTCACCGCCATAAATTTCAAAACCCCGCTTTCTGATATCCGTGCCTATATCTTCACTTTTTTTTCTCTCTCCTCCTTTTTATCAAGTTGCTCTTTCAAGTTCCAATTTCTTTCGTTCTACGTTTCCCAAATCTCTCTTTCTCTCTCTCTCTCTGTCTCACCTCTAGATAACGAAGTCCTATTGTGAGGTAAACATCTTATCTTTCGTTCTCTCTCTACCTACTTGTTGAATTTCTTAATGGGTTTTGTTTGCTTCAACTATGTCACATAGGTCAATTTACTTTCTTGGGTTGTAGATCTGGGTTTTTCTTTGTTTTGGTTGGGTGAAAGTGACGCAAACATGGAGTTTTTCGGCTGTTTTTTCATCTGAGTCTTAAGAATATCAAAGTTATCTAGTGGGTTGTTCAGAGATGGACGTAAATGGAAGTGTTTGGTCGTTTTCCCATCTGGGTTTTAAGAGAATCACAATTTATCTTCTGGGTTGTTGAGAAGATGAAGATTTTGGGGGTTCATTTCAATTAGGTCTCACAAACTCGTTTTTTAGTAAATGGGGTTTTTTCCTCATTAGCTTATTTTAATATTTCTTAAAGATATATTCTTTCAAGGTTTTGAAGGCTGATCTGTCCTGCAATTTCCATTTCTAATTTTTTTTTGGGTGCTGTTTGGATTTGGTGCAGTGCTGAGGGTTGAAGATCTGCGAACATGGCAGGAAAAGGTGGGAAGGGGCTTTTGGCGGGCAAAACTACCGCAGCTAACAAGGACAAGGAGAAGAAGAGGCCTGTGTCTCGCTCTTCTCGGGCTGGTCTCCAGGTAGCCTGTCTCTCCTCTTTCTCTTTTGCTGTTTATGTGTCTGTATCATGTATTGGGAGTTCTGATCTGAGCAAAGGCTAAGGACAAATATGGAGTTTAGAATCACTTGACCAAGTCATTTGCAAAATGAGCTAAAAAACAACCAAGAGCATAATAAAAAGATACTGTATTAAGTTATCCTTAATTTATGAGGGTGTTTAATGGTTGAAATGTCCAATAAAGTATGAAGAAGCTCATGTTTGCCTCACTGTGATGTACTGATTGAAAGTAAAGTTGATTCTGTACCTGTTTCATCATAGTATTTTGCCTGGTAGTATGGTTATGCAATTAAAGTTACTTGAAGATAAGTGATATGGAATAATAATCTGTCTATTGGACTAGGTGATGAAATATTTTCTATGTTCTAGCGTCAAGTTTCTAGATTTGTATAATCCCTTGGTGGCATCATTATTTATGCTAAGTCTATTTTTCACGGTCATGTGTATGTGCTTAATGCTGAAAATTAATGCAGTTTTGTTTTTTGGCAAGTTCTGTCATCAATATAACTTGTTGATCCTATGTCAAACATGCTACATAAAATTCTTTTTTATGAATCTTGTTCTCTTGTTGTTACTTGTTAGTGGTATTGATGTATTCTGCGTAGGTCTGTTTTTGAGCATCATAACATTAGGTTTGGAATTGATTGTGATTGAACATTGTCATATATTTGAAAGCGTGAGGGGAAATTTTGCTGTTTTGTATAGACCAAAATCAATCAAATAAGATGTGTTCTTTAATATGATGCAGACTAAGGGTGATTTTAAACCACTTGCTCTGATACCATGTTAGAATTATGTTCTAGACCCTAATTATATTCTAAATAAGTACACTGTACACATGGGTTTCTTTTGGTGAAAGGATCTTGTACATTGAAGAAAAAGGGTTTATATGAGATGAAAAAATTCTAACATTGTGTTGGAGTAGGTGGTTTGAATTTGTTTCTGTAGCTTGCATCATTAGAGAAAAAAAATCTAAGGACATCCTAGGGTCATTGGTGAGTCTTACAGAATGATTTTTATGTGCAAAACATTCTCCATTAAAAAAAAAAAATAATAATAAAACTAGAAGCCCCTTAACTCATTGGACATTGCTTTAAAAGTAATGGCTACCAAGGCAGATTGGTATTTGCATTAGTTAGTTGGTTGTGGTTTTGGGCATAAAGTGCTTTATTATTCCACTATTTTTGATTAAAAAAACTATTTTGCTTGACTATATTAGATATCTCTCTTTGTGCTAAAACCTTTTGGGCTTTTAATATAATACAAATGAAGCTGCATCTCATGTTAGAATTTTAGTGTTGGTGGTAGCTCATTTATAATGGGGATATATGGTCCAGAAATATCTTTAAGTTACACAATGTTTTGATATGATGTGTAGTTTAATTGAACATTGGATCCTGGGCTATTCATCCATATGTCTAGCTCAATTGAACCTGGGCCATTCTTACCTTTTTCTCATAAATGGCTACCATGCAAGATTCTAAAATGATGAAATGCAGTCCCCTTTCTATCATATCCTAAAAAGGTCCAATTAAGCAAGGGTTTTGCATTAAGAAGATTAGTTTAAAAGTGATCTGAAAACTTTTGAAATGTGTCTCAAGCAAAAGATATTGAATAAGATATAGCTTTAAAAGTATGAATTCTTCAAACCATGCTAATGTCTAAGTCTGCTCATATTCAAACATTGCATGCAATTGTAAGTTGGTTATTAATAACTGTGACTTGTCTTGCCACCCATCTCTTTGCATAGTTTGTGATGTACTAGTTTACCTTGATTTTAGAATTCAGAATGGTAGTAGTAATTGTCCTTACTTTTGAAATAATACAAATTAAGGGTAATATTTGGTTCAAAGGCTCTGATACCATGATAAATTTCTTCAGATTGGTAGAAGTAGTTGAATAAAATGGTGACGTATGACCTAGGGAAGTCTTCAAGCTACACAATTTTTGCATTTCACAAAAATGTGTAGTTCAAATTGAAAGATGGATCTTGGGCCAAACATCACAACCCAATATTTATATACTGGTACACACTGTCTTCCTCCCAAGGCTTCCATAAGAACTCTATCATGGTATTAGTGTCAATGATCTGAATATGATTCCAGTTTGTATTATAACTGAAGGTCTTGGCTTTCATATTTGTTTTATGGAAGTCAGATCTTTCAGTAACTTAGTAGTCAGTTTCTGCTGTCATATCCTCATTATGTAGTCTGTTGCTAGGTAAGCTGTAATGTATTGAATATTGAGGGTGTATTAGAGGAAGGAGTTTGCAGTAAAGTTGAGATTAGTCTGAGAGAACTGGAAACTAGTGACATGCAAGGAATAAGATATTGTTGAACAGATACTTTTTAGATGCAAAAATTCCTCAATACTATGTTGTGCTAAATGTCTAAAGTGCTCCGCTGATAGTAGGAAATGATACAAATTAGCGATTGTTAGGCTTGTGTTTTAAATCATTGTTTTATCCCTTTGGGGATTGCTGGCGTAGATAATTACTCCAGTCCCATCACTGACAATTAATTAAAGTGCTCTGCTGATACCTGATAGTAGACTACTAGACAACTGCTGTATCTGATTCTGGTTTTGCATTTGAACTCTAATGGTCTAGTATTTCTTAGGTTTTCAAAGAAAAAGTGTCTAGTTGGTAATCCTAACAATAGCAGATTATTACCAAGTGCAACCAGAATCAGATTATTACCAAGCACTTTGTAAAGACCGGTAATCCTAACAATAGCAGATTTTTCTGATCTTGCTGATTTGCTTGTCTTTTTTGCGCATTTGGTTGGAGCGGTCCTTAGTTCCCTGTTGGTCGTATTCACCGTCATCTTAAAACAAGAGTCTCAGCCAACGGGCGTGTTGGTGCTACAGCTGCTGTTTATTCCGCTGCTATTCTAGAATACCTGACAGCAGAAGTGCTGGAGCTAGCTGGAAATGCGAGCAAAGATCTCAAAGTGAAGAGGATCACTCCAAGGCATCTACAGCTTGCCATTCGAGGAGATGAGGAGCTCGACACCCTCATCAAAGGAACCATTGCTGGAGGTGGTGTTATCCCACACATCCACAAGTCCCTGATTAACAAATCGGCCAAGGATTAAGTTAGTCTGTATCTGATGGTTATTGATAATTCTTTATCTGATGAATTAGGTAGAGAAGTACATGAGATACTTTGTTAAAGTAACTTGCACTTGTATCTGTATTCCCCTGGACTACTAGGATTTGTAAGCTTGTGGTTCTTAGTTTGTTTAGTTGCTTGTCATTGTGGTACATTTGTGCTCTGTGCAGTTCTAACTAGATTCGTCTTTGTAGTGATGGTTAGTCAGATATGATATCCTTATTAGTAGATTTACCGAGTTTATCTTCTACATTCATTCTGTGAGAATCGCTAGCGTAATGTTTTTGCCAAAATATTTTAACTGGTTTGAGTATCCTCTGAGCCATGAAACCATACATGTTCTACATTGATATGTTATAGGGGCTCCAAAACCCTGTTTTCAATCTTATTTTTCTGGCCTTGGCAGTAACAATAACCGACTATAGAATTGCAGTTGAACAATAAAATTGAACTTTTGGTGGGCAGGATTTAGAGCAATTTTGTTAACAATAAAACAGTTTGAAAATTTTAAAATCTGAGAAATAGGTCTAAAATTTTTAGAAATATCAAATAGTTTGTCTTCTAATTAAAACACTTGAAGGGCTTTGGAAGTTCATTTGATTGTCCACTGATATTTCCAAATGCCCATTGACTGTCATTAAAAGTTGAATGACCAATGGTTAAATCATGATCTCAAGAGTTGGAACCTCCTTACTCTATCTCTCCTTCCTCACCACTCTCTCTCCTTCCCCCTCCCCCACTTGCACATTTAATGTCACCTCATGATGAGATTAGGGCCCTTCTTAATCATGAGAGTAGGCAATAAAAAGTGATTTCCTGACAGTGTTGAGTTACTATATAAGCCTAAGGCAAGTTTTAGATGCAAGCATGATTTAAAGCTGTACCCCTCAATTAAGCCATGGATGCAAGACTGCTGCATAGCAAGACCTCTTCAGTCATGTTGCTGCCTTTCCGAAAAATCAAGCAGCAGAGAAAAATCTTGCCGTTTAGGCGAGTTATGTCAGTAATAAGACCCTGCAACCAGAAGGTTTCTGAGCCAAAGACTGCTTATCGCGATACTTGGCTTCATCTCATGGCCATCAATCATCTCTCCCGTAGCCTTCAAACTGCAGCAGGTTCATACATCAATAACAAAACATTATGCTTTCATTTGATGCCATACACAAAAACATAACCATGAGTCGAAACTGAAAACAAGTATATTAAACATCAGTATTAATGTCATAATGTGTTTGCAGGAATTGACATTGAGAAGGCAAGTTATGATGGCTTGTTGGAGGCCTGCAAAACAGTGATAACCAAGTTCAAGAACCCAGTGCAACAACGTGGACTTGTCATGGAAAGTCTTAATAGGTTCATCCCAAGGCCAATAATCTTCCCTTTGGCAAGTACACAACTCCTATTGTTCATTATCTTTTGTGACCAAAATTTTGGTTGCTTCCCTACCATCCTGGCCACAATCTTCTTAAGAGAACAGGCAAAGGAATCGATCATGTAAAATCGATGCTGACAGACAATTATCATTCATTCTGCTCCATATCTGTGATCAGGGACAGCTCATGGCATTGCTACCACATTCTCGGTCACTGAGAGAACTCTTCGCTGTATGCACAGCCCTGTTTTTTGTTTGGCTTGTTGGATCCTCTGAGGTAAGAATTTGTCAAGTTACCATTCAAAAACTATCATATAGAATATGAATATCTGAAGGTCATTTGAACCAATCTAACAAATCTGTCAATGGACATATGATGAAGGTAAGGGAGTCAGAGTTCAAGGGAAAAAGAGAGAAAAACGTGGTGCACATAAAGAAATGCAGGTAATTTGACTTACTTAAAGCAAAGTATTGGAACATGGGATTACGCCAGGTTGTTATTTTTGTTGTAGTAGTAGAAAACACCAATCTTATTTACATGAATCTCTGTCCCATAATAGACTCCATAGTAAAAACAACATGTTCATCAGAACATTTGATTCCCAAGCCACCATGATTAGAAATTTCTGTGATAAAATCTACAAAAGTGAGAAATAAAGCAGCGATTAATGTACCAGATTGTCGAGCAAAATGAAGCCACAAATGTAGGGCATCCGGCATGGTATAGGTTATTACTCATGAGAAAATTTTGATTACCATTCATCCTGATGTCAAATGAGTTTGCAATGTGGTGAGCAACATTGTCTCTTTTTCATGTATATTTCATGGAATTGTCTACAAGTATTTAGCAAATGCTACTTTCTGGACTTCACCTTTTTTCAACATTTGAATGTGTTTGGCCTCGATTCCAAGTGTGTGTGTTGACTGTTGTGTAAGTACTTATTCCTAAAATCTAACTACATTTTTCACAGAGTTCTCTGACGATTGAGGTATAGATGATGTATTTTGGTGGTGTGATTTATTTGTTTTATATTTAAATTTTTATATTTTATCTATTTGGAAGCAGGTTTCTGGAGAGCTCCAACTGTGTGGGAATGTGCACCAACCTCTGCAAGTTTCCAACTCAAAAATTCATCAAGGAATTTCTGAGAATGCCAGTCACCATGGTGCCAAGTATGATACTGCTAGACACTACCCACATAAATATTATGAATAGTATAACTGCACTTATATAGGATTGTGTGGTCCCATAATATCACCATTAAGGGTGCATGAAAGACACTACAAAGAACAATCCCACCAAACACATATTAAGATGTTTTCAAATACTGCAGGAAAGGAAAATTAATTATCATATCAATCACAAAGTTACCTGTATTATAGACCACAAGTTCGGCGTTAGTGCAAATCAATAATCAAGAGACTCAACCACAAGGTTGCCCAATGAAAACTACCCAAAGTGATCCTACTGAGGCCCGATGGTAGAGTCGAGACTCGAGAAAGCTTGAATACACACAACCATGTCTCTAACTGTCAAATAAAGTTTCAGAAACTGAAAATGTGCAGCCCTGCCTTGCCAAGGACACTGCTATAGTGGATTAAAACATTGCCTTCTGTTAAAAGTTTAGCAGCTAAATTTTGTGTCCTTTTTTTCTCCAGGGAAATAATAAGGAATTAAGTTGACCTGAAGGAAAGGGTATATGTCATGTGTATGGTGTAAATTACAGCAGGTGATAACATCACTATGTGATTTTGCAGATTTTGAAGACATGAGCTGTGAAATGATGTTTGGTGTAGAACCACCAAGTACAGATGAAGATCCAGCCACAAGGCAACCTTGCTACAAACTATGTAAAATCTGCTATCTTCAGTATTTGATCTTGATTCTTGCTTGACTAAGAGATGACCAAGTTTTGGACTTACAATCAACTGAAACAGAGAGATGCTTCATGTTTTTAATGTTGTTATGTTGCAATGCATGTATTCTTTGCAGGTAAAATCGGTACAAGACAGCACACTTAAACCTGCCCCAGCTAATGCAAAGTGCATGAATTACAGTTAAAAATCTGAGAGATATATGCAACGCTATCGCCACATGAACTACCCCCAACACACAAGGGCCAGCAAGTGAAAGATTCCAAGTTATCTATCTTATGCATTTGAGAAAGTCAACTACAAATCCAGGACAATAGTTTGAGTTTTCACTTCATGCTTCATATATTGATCAATATTATGGTGTGTCACAAGCAAAAGACAATTAATAGCCATATATTATGATCCAAAAGGGGCTTGAAAGAATGAATTTCATAGGGCCAATTAGCTGTATAATGTTATATAGGCAGGGAGCTAGGATTAATGATGATAATTTGGGAAATGGTGAATCATTAGTGTAGGTTGACATGATGATCTTTCATTAGTGGATTATTACCACCTAGCTTGGCTAGGATTTACTCTAGAGTTTGTTGGTGTTGCTCATCTTAATATTTATGTAGCAAAACTTGTAGTGTTTTGTTCTCATGGCAATGGAACTACGAGTTACGACACGTTGACATTGCTTCAACCGTTGCACCCGCTGCAACCCACAGTGTGCAAGGCCAGCTAGGTAGACAAGAAAGGAAAATAACCCACAGTGTCGAGGTTGTTAGAAACGTGGACCAACAATGTTTGCCACCTTAATTAGTAGCACTTGGTAAATTGGTAATACTCATGCATTAGCAGACAAAGCCAAGATTCTCATCTTGGTGATATCTTCTCTGCACTGTTATGCCAAGTACTGTTATAATCCCCAGTCCCCACTTGCTTTGATCACCCAGGCCATTAAGGGGAAGTTGAACAGTTGCAAGTGGAAATTAGAATTATGGTATCATTGAAGCTTTTATAATTGGCTCTAAGATGAGATATTAGCAGTGTAAGTGGAGGGACAAATATGGGGTTCTGAGGGTCCACACATTGGAACCCTTATCAACCATGAACACAAATACGGTTCAGCTGCTTCTCGGCTATCTGAAATTCGTTGTGAAACATACTACAGTCATCATTAACATCATTAACATTACCCCAGTGCCTCCAAAGAGGCTCCCGCCTAGGCAGGGTAAGGAGGGTCGGTTGCCTTACCCCTGTGAGAGTCTCACAGAGAGGCTGTTTCCGTTTAACCCGGTTGTACGCAGCCATACTACAGTATCGAATGTATTTACTTCTTTCTACTTGTTCAAGGCAAGACAGACTTCCTAAGGCCTTAGCTACATACGATTATATTTTGCATCTCCTATGATTTCTCTTCATTCCAAACTCTAATTTAAAGTTGCGCGGGAAAATAGTCATTGTGGTTGACAATGGATACTCTTGGTGTGAACCAAACCAAAGTATTTACCGGTGTTCTGTGAATATCTAGATATTAGTACATGACACTTGAGAAATGCCCTAGTGTAATAAGTTTGAAAAAGAGCTCTTGAAGTCACAATTAGGCTTTGGGTTCAATCTCTTTCCTTGAATGGCAATTGGCATAGCTGCACCTTGGGCTGCCAATCTTATAACAGAGAACTTGCTGCCTTGGAAGAGTGGGCGAGTGGCTGTACTGCCTGTACAACTGAAAGGATCACTCATCATGGGCCAGCTGTGGCACATTTAAAATGGGCTAATAGCCCAAAATGTTAATGCAGTTCACATTCACATTTATTTTAAGGCATTGGCTCAACTCTTCAAGTCTCAAGGATCATGCTAAGCTTGAAAAGTAGATTGTGAGTAATCCACGACTTATATTCATTCCAACTCTCTCCAATTCTTTCAACGTGGGACACTCACATGCGGATTATACTACTATCAACAAATTTCGTTTTATCAATTGATAATTGATGGTAGACCACCGTGTGAACAATTAAAAACCCTATACGTTAACATCCCACACTGCCACACACAATCATCAAAGAAGTCAGAACCCATACTGTCCATCAAACCAAAGACATAATACATATGTGAGTAAAGTCAAAGCTTAAAAACGTAGCCTCTTAAATATGATGCACGGACATAGTTGTACATTGCATGGGCTCCTACAGCATTGAATTTGCTTGATATTGTGAGACCATAACCATATATATAACCTAGTTTTGGGTTAGCATGCAGATCAAAAAAAGACCTAGACGCTAAGAAAATAAAGTCGAATGACGAGTATCGGAGTATGACAACCTATATTAATGAAAAAGGTACTCCGTTCCATTAAAAAGGGAGACAAGAAAGCAGTTGGTGCCCGTTTGTTAGATATCCCAATTCCCAATTTCCCATACTCCATACTTGTCGTCGTAAGACTCAGAGACGCATAAATAAGGTGACCGATGGAGAAAATGGCCCACTCAAAATGGTCCACAAGGGCCTGTATATATTATGGAGAACTCCCTATAACAACTTACAGGAATGGAGCTGAATTATCCAAGGCCCATACTCACTTTCTTTTTCTTCCTTTTCCATTCTTAATTTATCTATTCTCATTTTTAGTATAGAGGGTTTGGGAATAGATTTGACGGTACAGGGTGGTTGGGAGTCACGCTCAGTACCCAAAAACCATAGATTAACCTCCGATGTCCGTTAGAAGCCCTTCTAGTTATCTAAGGACCCGAAAGCCTACCTCGGGGGGCTCCTATATCCCCTACAAGTGTACGATGCGATGTAGTGCGAAAATATCCACCTTCGTTCCGCAGTCTCCAGGAAGCTCAAAAAAGTGGATTATAGCCTTTGTTTTCGGCTTCGCATGGCTTGGGTGTCATTTTTGCGCAAACATTTTCGGGTGGTGTACCATGACCCTAGATGACCCTCGGTGGCCCAGAAGGGTCATCCGCATCCCCGAACTTCGATATTACTCATGCCTTTGGTGTTCCGACTCTTACACCAGTGTTACGTAAAACACCCTTCCAAACCTATTAGGGCCGGATAAGCGACCCCCGGGGCCTTCTATTTCCCTTAGGGGTGATGTGTGCGATGTGGTGCGAAAATATACACCTTCGTCCGGGGCCTCACGAAAGCCAAAAAAACGAGGATTATATAGTCTTCGTTTTAGGCTTCGCGAGGCCCGGGTGTAATTTTTAACCAAACTTTTTTGAGTGGTCTATAATGACCCTAGAGGACCCTCAATGCCCCGGGAGGGTCATCTGGATCTCCGAACTTTGAAGTCACTCATGTCTTTGTTGTTCCAACTCTTACACTACCAATGTCTCGTAAAACGCCCTTTCAAGCCTAATAGGAACCGGATAAGTGATCACGAGTGCCTCCCATGTCACGTAGGAGTGTTCCGTTCGATGTGGTGTTAAAATATCCACCTTCTTTTCAGGGCCTCCCGAAAGCCCAAAAAACGTGGATTATAGCCTTCGTTTTCGGCTTGCGGAGGCTCAAGTGTCATTTTCGTCCAAACTTCTATGGGTGGTCTATCATGATCCTAGAGGACCCTTGGTACCTCGGGAGGGTCAGCCGTATCCCCAAACTTCGATATCACCCATGCCTTCGATGTTCCGACCCTTACATTAGTGTCCATCGAAAACGCCCTTACAAGCGTATTAGGGACCGGATAACGGACCCCGGGGGCCTCTTATGTTCCCTAAGGGAGTCCCGTGTAATGTGGTGCAAAAATATCCACCTTCGTTCCTGGGCCTCCCGAAAAGCTAAAAAGCATGGATTTATAGCCATCGTTTTCGGCTTCCCAGGGCTCGGGTATCATTTTTGCTAAAACTTCTTTGGGTGGTCTACCCTGACCCTAGAGCACCCTCGGTGCCGGATCCCCAAACTTCGATATCACCGATGCCTTTGGTGTTTCGAATCTTACACCAGTGTCCCGTAAAACGCCCCTCCAAACCTATCAGGGACCGGATAAGCGACTCCAAGTGCCTCCCATTTTTCCTAGGGGTGTTCTGTGCAATGTGGTGCGAAAATATACACCTTCAGTTAGGGCCTCACGAAAGCCCAAAAAACGTGGATTATAGTCTTCGTTTTCGGCTTCCCGGAGCCCGGGAATAATATTTGACCTAACTTTTTTGGGGGGTCTATCATCCCCCTAGAGGACCCTCGGTGGCCTGGAAGGGTCATACGGATCCCCAAACTTTGATATCACTCATGCCTTTAGTGTTCGAACTCTTACACCAGTGTCCAATAAAACGCCCTTCCAACTTCCAAGCCTATCATGGACCGGCATCCCATGTCCCCTAAGCGTGTTCCGTTCGATGTGGTGTTAAAATACTCACCTTCGTTTCGGGGCCTCTTGCAAGCCCAAAAAATGTGGATTACAGACTTCGTCTTCGGCTTGCAGGGGCCCAGATGTCATTTTTGTCAAAACTTCTCTGGGGGTCTATCATGACTTTAGAAGACCCTCGGTGCCCCGGGAGGGTTAGCCGTATCCCGGAACTTCGATATCACTCATGCCTTCGAGGTTCCAGCCCTCATATTGATGTCCAGTAAAAACGCCCTTACAAGCCCATCAGGGACCCGATAACGGACCCTGTGGGCCTCTTATGTTCCCTCAGGGGTGTCTTGTGCGATGTGGTGCAAAAATATCCACTTTCGTTTCAGGGCCTCTTGGAAGCTAAAAAACGTGGATTATAGCCTTCGTTTTCGGCTTCCCGGAGCTCGGGTGTCATTTTAGCCCAAACTCCTTTGGGTGATCTACCATGACCCTAGAGGACCCTCGTTGTCCCAGGAAGGCCATCCGGATATCTGAACTTCGATATCACCGATGCCTTTGGTGTACCGACTATTACACTAGTATCCTGTAAAACGCCCTTAAAAACCTATCAGGGACCGGATAAGCGACCTCAAGAGCCTCCCATTTTTCCTAGGAGTATTTCTTGAGATATGGTGCGAAAATATACACCATCGTTTGAGGTTTCACAAAAGCCCAATAAACATGAATTATAGTCTTCGTTTTCGGTTTATCGAGGCTCGGGTATAATTTTTTACCAAACTTTTTCTTGCTTTTTAAAAATGGAAAATCATGGTTGTGACCCATGTCAGAATGAGATATATCATATAGGAATAGTACTAGATACTATTTCTTCTGTCTCAAATTAAATGATAATTTTGAGACTTATGACTCACATTAATATGAATCACACATTTTAAAACTGTCTTATAATTTGAAACAGAGGGAGTACGTAAATAGAGTAATAGGGAGTTTTTAATATTTACAATGTGGGCCACATCACATGTACATTATTCAAATAGGAGTACTCAAATCAAACTCGTGGGGAGTTTTACTTTTACAAAGGATGGGGCTCCAATATATTAGGCAAGAATGTGCAAGCTTGCACCCATACCAACTTACAAATGATGGTTTTGCCAAGTGAATGGCAAGTCCATCTCTTTTTTTCTTTTACATCAGTAGGCATGATAGAAATGATAATCATTTGTATTCAATACACTAATTTGAATGGTGTTCAAGTACTTCATTTTTCTTATTTCCTTATTACACATGAACTTGTGAATTCCTGAATTCTGATGATTAAAACAATCCTTTTTATTACCTAAAATAAAAAATTGCATGAACCAGTTTGACCCAACTTTTTTAAATTTCTCTCAATTTTTTTCCTAATTATTAAGTAGAAATCTCAATTTTTACTAGTTTTGCCCAATTTCACGGATACCAGTCACCCGTCGAAACAAACTAAAAAAATAAGGAATTGAATACCCTAGTCCCTGAAGGGCCTGAAAACAATAATTTAACTCATTTAAACAAAAGCAGAAGATGGGTTGGGCAATATAGTCAAAGTGGGGAAACAAACTGGACTCACGAGTCAATGCAGGCCCAATCTTAAGGCCCCCCTGTCTTTATAATAAGGCCACTGCAAGTCTGCAACCAAGCAAGCGTGACAATGAACATGTCGGTCTAACAAACATGACCCATTGTTTTCAGAGCAACTAGCAATTACATTGTGAACAGCAAAATGAAATGATTAACATCATCTCTACTTAGAGACAAAAAACACAACACATCAATTGCATCAACTTAAAACAAACTACTCACTATCTGCTTTAGCCATTGTTAATCACCTGTGCCCACTAGTTCTGCTGCACTCTGGGCTCACCTCTTCTTTTTATTTTCTCTCTCCTCATCCATGTTATTATTTCCATACAATCATGACAACACCATCTGCACTTTTCAGCTCACCCACATGCTCTTCACATGACCCTTGCTTTATTATATTATAATAATTATAATCATCCTAAGTAGTACTTCCTTTACATCTTTTCCCAAAACAAACAAAATGGCTTCAAAAAAAAAAAAAAGAGGAAAAACTAAAAATGTGACCGTCAGATTTGCCTGGGTTTCAGCTGAGCCTACACTCTCACATCTAAGTCCACAATTCCATAAAAATTACCACAAAAAAAACATGAGAAGCTAAATTAAAAAATTTTAAAAAATGGCTAAAGAACTATCCAAGTGGGCCCTTTTTTTTTGTGGTGGAGACAATAAAGAAAAAGGCGCGCCAAAAGCAACTAACTTTATTTTTCCCGCCCATTTAGAAAACTAACTTCCTACGAGGTGCTTGTTCTCCCATACTTTTCCCAGCAAAGGCAGCGAGATCCCGGATGGTCTCGCCGATCAGGTCCTTGAATATTAGCCGTTCAATGTTGAGCACCGCATCCGACACCTCCATATGGCAATCGCCCCAACCGTTGATCGAATCCTCGGCCAAATCCTTCTTCAACACCCCACAAATGACCTCTAATAAGTCCTCGGACGGACCCCTCTCCCTGATTTTCCGAAACTCGGACCAAATCTGCTCCAAGGTCGGCCCTCCGGAGAGCGGGAGTGAAACTGAGACCGCTTTCCACGGAGGGAGGTGGCGGTTCCGGTCAAGGATCTCGGTAATTGTGTCAAAGATGAGCTTCCTTTGAAGTATTGAGGCCTTAGATTTGTCCTTGCCTGTGATTGAACATTGCTTCTCTAGTAGTAGGAATAGGTCAGTGTCCTCTGGGAGGTACACTGATGCTCTGAGTACCTCTGAAACGTAGCTAAAATCAGAATCGTCTGATGAATCTATGTCATGGTCAATCTTTGATAATAATAATAATTGGTGGCTTGATGATGATGGGCTCCATAGCTGATCATCTTCCAATTCCATCACTACTGAATCTGGTTACCAGAAATGGAGAGATTTTAGTTAGGATTTCCAGTTTCACTTCCCTACAAAAATTGCATGCAACTATGCAATTGAAATGTAAAAGGACAGATATGGGTTTTCATAAACACAACTGCAACAATTCATTGTGGCAGAAAAATCGTTACCCACCATTACTTCTAATCAACAACCACTTACATAACAACAACAAGAACAACAACCCAGTAAATATCTCGCCTAGTGCAGGATTTGGAGAGGTTTAGATGTACGCAGTCTTATCCTTAACTAGTCGTCTAAAAGAGCCAAAAAAAAATTGGCGGGACATATTGTTACTACACTACAGAATGTCCATTTCAAGATAACAAAGTTGAAAAAATGCCACCCAAGAAATAGAGAATGGGAAATAGAAATTACTACGAAATGAGCCAAAAGAAAAATGGCGGGATACACATTAATACTGTGGCTCGCCAAGAAATGCTTACAATTAAAATTAATCAATGAGGGGTTTTATCTCTTTTTAGTATTTGTTTCCCTGTCGTGATCAAAGATCCGGGAGGATAGAGATACAGGGCCATGGACAATGTCACAATGGTGAGCAACCCACGTGATGTCAGGAGCTGATCATGTGTTGGTTTAAGACCCAGACCCAGACCCAGAGACCCCTGTTGGTATTATTAAACTTTTACCATGCACATATACACATAAACACACATAACATCATTGGCCACAGACTCTGAGCTTAGCTTAACATGAGCTACTCTCATTGGTTCGATTTACAGGATTGAATTGGCTCACTTATTGCCCGTCATTTTCTTTAGCCATTTTGACCTATCAATTTCTTTGCTCCCATCTTCAGGTCACTATATACATTAGTAGTTTTTCAGAAGCAGAAGATGTATTCAATTAACTTTATTATTACCCACTGCCCAACATACAACCCAGGTACGACCCCCATCCAAATAATTACTAATAAAAAAAACAAAAAATCCAAAAGAATTTAATCTACTACCATATTCCTATGGGTAGGGTAGGAATAAGATTTGTCAATAGGAATAGGATACCGAACTCCGCGAATGTACTATGTTGCTATCCAATGAAATTTTTTATGCCCTATGATTTGTAACCTAATCGATGTATCAAATAGATGTGCATTTTTATATGGGCTACGGAGTATTATTTTTGAGCAAGTTTTGTGTGACACCAACTCAAGTAAAATAGAGCAAAGTCACTTATGATGAACAATTTTTTTGGTAACATAAAACATTGGTAAATATTTTTCAATATTTCGGAGCTGGTCCCAGGGTTAAGATTTTGCGCTCCTCCCTATCAAAGTCTTGCCCATGGCATCACTAGACCAACCCATAATTGGTACTTATGATGAGCAATTTAGTGCAAGCGCAAAATATTCAAACAAATTAGTAACGCTCATAGTATATGGACTCTATTTTTGTCATTTTAAATTGACCAACTCACAGGACTTTGAGCAGCAAATTAGACACTAAAGAAACCCAACTAATTACATAAAAAGAAAATCTTATGGAAAAATCATTGCAAGGTACTCGTGAACGTCATCCAAAAAAGTCAAAAGAGCAAAAGTGTGACTGTGAGTAAGCAAAAACAGCTGTGGGGGGTCCGTATTCAGTAGACTCAGATCTTATTAAAGCGTTACTAAAATATGAAAGTGTGATAAGTATTTTGTATGTACCTTTGAAATCAATGGTACGCTTCTTGACAGGGGAAGGTGACGATTCATCCTCCTTGTAGAACGATGAGTCTAGCACCGAGACTGGACTCGGTTGCTGTAACTCAGTCAAGTTCGAGCTCGAGTTCATTTCCGCTATACTGCTAAGAAGTTTACCACATCTCTCCAATAAATTCCTCCCATCCCTGTACTCATCTATTCTCCATCTCTGTACAAACAATTAAGTCACCAACATTAAACATTAAAACTCTCCAAAAATTAATTATAATAACCACCATTATAATGACATTACTAGTTTAGGATAAAAGTAATAAAATTTAGAGTTAACACCATATTTGAGGACTAAACTCTTGAGTAGTTTGGTCTTTGAGGACTAAACTTCTTTTATTTGGCCTTTGAGGACCCTGTTACCATTTCCGTTACATTTAAGAGATGAAAATTGAAATTCGCTAACGTGGCGAGACATTGAATTGAAGAATGACCACAACCAATTACACTTCCATTTTCTGTCTCCTCAACCAAACCATCAGACCGTCCATGACTAATGACTCCATCCCCTATCTCCTCCAATTTCTTTTCCTCCCTCTCTCTCTCCTCAACCATCATCTTCACAAGCACCTCGCCGACCACCACCCTCACCTCGCTCACCTTGAACAACAACAGAGAACCACTAGTCACACCCACCTTTCTCCTTTCTATATGCTCTCTTGCAAGATACCTTTTCCACCACCCAAATTCCATAAGTGAACAAAAGAAACCCAGAAAAACACCCCAACCCCCAAATTCCATTAATGAAAGAAACCTAGGAAATTACCCCAACTCTCAAATTCCATTAATGAAAAAAAAAACCCAGAAAATTTCTCCAACCCCCAAATTCCATTAATGAAGAAAACAACCCAGAAAATCAACATAGCTCCAATTTTCATTAGTAAAGGGGCGAATCCTCCAGAAATTCATGAGCATCATTATTAATTAAACATCCATTACAGTACCCATAATTAGAAACCTCCAGAAATTCATGAGCATCATTATTAATTAAACATCCATTACAGTACCCATAACTAGAAATTTGATGAATTGAAACTACTCAAACCAAAGTTGAGAAGCTTTGTTGTTGGTTGAGTCTTGAATTGAAAAATGGGTCTCATCCCTTATAAGATGATGAGGGTGTAATTTTTATTGTTGTTGTGGTGGGAACATATGGGAAGAGAGAGAAACCGGAATTGTTGTTGCATGCATCACTACCACCACTTCTTGCTCCCTTTTTCTCACTCTAACGTCACATATTGTGAGGAATTTTGAAGGGAAAAAAATCCCCAATTGAGAAATATTGAAGATTTGAAGGTGTGATAATTAAAAATCAGAAAAATATAATCTGGGCATGGACATGGACTATTGAAGCGTGATGGTAGTGGAGGACGAGATGCAGAGTACAGAGAGGATTAAAGAAGTTTGAAGTTCAAGAGAGTTTGATTTGTAACGTAACAACAAACAGAGTCCTAAAAGGCAAGAAAAAAAAGTTCAGTCCTTAAAAATCAAACTACTCAAGAGTTTAGTCCTCAAATGTGGTGTTAACTCTAAAATTTGTGTACCTCATTGTCGGTATGTGAGGAAGTACTGAAGCTACTCTCGGATACAGTAGACCCTCCATCCTGATCAGGACCACTAAGTACTCTTTCTCTGTCTATCTCGACCGTTGATCTTCTATTACGTGGCGACCTATTAACCGTATCTGATCTCCTTGTCGTCGCCGTTCTCGGTGACTGAACAGGAGAAGAATACGAACCTCTTCTACCCGTTGTTGTCGTTTCATTCACTCTCCTCTGCGTTTCGACGCTAAGCGGACCCCCTTTACGCCTCACCACGGGGCTCCGATTCTCGCCTCGCCCCGGTGATCTCGCCATTCTCTCTCTCCTCGGACTCACCGACGGCTCGCCGGAGAGTACATTATTACTTCTCCGGCGACTCGTCGGCGACGAAGATCTCGCCGGCCTCATCAAAACAATCGGAGATTCTCCTTCGAATCTCCGGTTGTCGTCGAATACGACGTTTTGAGAGTTTCTTGAATGTAATAAGCCTTTGAGCTGAAGAGCTTCTAAAATGTGTTTTAGAGTTTCGAGATCTTTTGATGGCTCGTCAATTCCTCTCATTCTTAATCTCTTCTCTATTTCGCCGTAAATCGTCACTGCTTGGTGCTCTTGTTGATGATGATGCTGATACTGATACTTCTCCGGTGGAAAGAAATCCGCTGTATCGTAATAGCTCTTTCTCTCAACCATTAATCTCCGATTATTATTCTGATTAATAATCCTACCTTTCCGATTATTATTGTTATTGCTCTTTACCGCATTGTTGTGATTGCTGTGGTTTCTGGAAATCACAGATTGATCCGATTTTCTCTCTCCTATCATTACTTCGGTTTTGGCGGTGGTGACAGGAGAGAGAAAACTCGGCGTATCGAAGAACCGGTAGTCTCTTGATCTAGACTCGGACGCGGATCTCCGAAGTTCCACCTTCTCCGCCGTGTCGGACACAGCGGATGAGGAGGAGGTTGAGCTGCTCGGTAGTGGCCCAAGCCCCATGAGCCGAGCAACGACACTCGGTGACCGGCGCTGATTATCTCTCTCCTCATCGACGGTGTTGGTGGTGGTGGTGTTAATCCGGATCTCCCTAGGGCGAAGGGTTCCTTTGGCGTCGACAACGGCACGGCTGTCGAGCGAAAGCCGTGGAGCTTCTCGAGTGAACTTCCATGGCGATTTTACACTTTCCTTGAATTCAAACGTTGATACTGGCAACGGCGATTTCGGTGGTTCTCCAATCGCCGGATCTTTCGCCTCTGGTTTTGGCGATGGTTGTGGTTGTTGAGGTAGTGGCTTCTCGAATTCTCGAGATAATGCCGGAGATCCAACGGATGAAACCGGCTCCGAAGCCGAATCACCGGCAACCTAATTATTGAAAATCAAAATCAAAACCGATTAATCGTGACATCAATTACTCTGTTACATACAAAATCAAGAGAAGAATAAGGTAAGATGCTTACCGAAGAGGGCAGAGCAGGAGGAAGGCGTTTAGGATAAAGGCGTTTGGCGGAGAGAAGATGGTTGAAAAAGCCAGCCATACATCCACCACCCATATGTTTTTCAATGTGTCTCTCTAGATTCTGGTCATGTACTCCTATCCCTGTCGTCGTTGTCATTTTCTCTCTCCTCTCTCTCTCTCTCTCTCTCTTCAGATAAACACACACACTCTCTCTCTCTTGCTAACTTCAGTTTTCAGAAATCAGACCACCATAGATTTCATTTCACATTCTCTCTCCTCTCTCACTCTACCACACTCTTACTCACTCAGTGCTGCTGGTATGGTATTAGTATTTTGGGGATTTCAGTCTACGCGACTTTATCGTTAGCTCCCGCTTTTCTGGTCTTTTTAAAGGGGCATGACGAGGTAAAGCTTAATGGCTGAAAATGTCAAAAATACCCTTATCATTTTGGTAGAATAAGCCAGACTAGAGACAGGGTTAATATTACGTTGTGTGGGTTTTGGCCGTGGGTGATGCTCTCATTAACGTGTCAGAGTCCAACTTCCTTGAGTTGCGAAAAGTTTGACCCTGTTTTACCCTCTTTACCCCTTTTACCCCTCTCTTTTCCTTTTATTTTTTTTTTATATATAGGAGGATAATGATGATAATGTGAGGAAAGGATAGTTATGGAGGTTTTTAAATTGGAAAATAGACATTTTATTTATTTTTTGTCTTGACCAACAAACAAGTACCCACAAGCGTCCTTTTGCGATATGCATTTATGGCCTATGGAGGTTTAACGGTTATGCATGATGAGGCATTCTAATGTCAAAAGTGGACAATTTTGGCTCTAACAACCAATTTTGGTTGGGAATAAGCTTAGAGTACTTGCTTGTGACCTAATGAAAAGGAAGTGTCTATGGAGGAGATAATAAATGTTATCTTGTTAATTTCCTCGGATTTTTGTGTCCATTAAATGATCTCTTACAATTGGTAAACATTGGATAAGCCTACCCTGATTTTATTTTACATGTACCAGAAGTTTTAACCATTTGTAGTTGTTTCTTTCTATTTTTTTTTTTTTAAAGTGCTTCCATTATTGAGACTTAGTTTTTGAGGTCTTTAGACATACATTGATGAACGGAGTTTAATCGAGTACATGTAAATTGCAATTTCAATGTTGGAATGATTTCCTAAGATAGTCTATTCGACACTCATTTTAGTCGTAGGAATTATATGGAAGAATGAGGAGAAGAACCGCTTGATATATATTTATGTACTTCGATTTTTGCAAAAGTAACAAATAAACCCCTACAAATTAAGTTATGTTGTGATATTTGAATAATAAGTTAGATTAAATTTTTTTATGGTGTCGCCCTTGATCACTTGAATCTCCCAATTACACAAGTTAGGATCCTCTCCATTTACTTGCTTTTATTTGGATGTATGATATATAGTGACTGGGATTGTAATTTGTTGCATTGCTAGGATTACAATTTACGAAGATGAACTAGAATAGGGAAGCAAGGAAGACATAATGCCAGTCACGTGATAAAGGAGATTGGGCTTTGGTTAAGATATATTTTGAGGAAATAAAGGGAATGGGAAACATAGCCCGTGACGGCGTGACCCATGTAAAGTTCTCCCCATATTGAACCTGCTACCCCAAAAAGGAGTAGCTAAATTGCTATACATGCAAATGCTTTACTTTTAGGCATGTGGAAATGATTTCTTTTTCCAATGGCTGCACATTGGATGTTTGGAACGAACCGGGAGACATGGATCATAATCTGAATCATACCACTAGACCCAAGCCTCATACTATGAAGCTAAAGCTATCTTGTTAGGGATTTGAGAGCTTAGGCTTCTTTTTTTCTTTTTTTTTAACTCCCGTGATTCAGTTTAGTTTAGCTTAACTCAATTCAGGATGCCTTTGTTAGAGCTTATATGGTCAATTTAGATCAGTTCAGTTCAGTGATTTCAAATTCAGTTAAATGATGTTCAGTTCAGTTAAGTGGTGTTGAGTTCAAAAAAATACTTTTTGTCTCACATATCAAGTTGTGTTCAATTCAGTTCAGTGTGTCCAGTTCAGTTCACCAGTATCCAGTTTAGTGATGTTGAATTCAGTTCAGTTCTGGTAAGTTCAGGTCTAACAAACGGCACGCGCCCTAGTGATTAATTACTATCATTTTTTTTTTTTCACACATATTATTATTTAGTTTAGTAGAATTCAATTTCCTTCACTTATTTCGCTCCACTTTAGTTTTGTTTTGAGAGGAATATATGAGAACAATAATAAAATTATTGTAATGAGTATTTAGTGTATCGTATACGGAGTTGCCACTTGCCACCCAAGCTTAACCTTTTGCGACCGGGAAAATAATCAAGGAAATACTGCTAGTATTACCTTCACCTCCATTTTCATGATAGAGGTGTAGTAGTAATATATAGATAGTACGTAGTTAATTGAACAACTGAAATTCAACGCAATGTCGTCGTTAAGCAACATGGCCACTTTGCCGTATCAATGCCCTAATGAGTAATGAAGGATAAACTAAATTAAAAATTAAACAAGATTTTCTTGGGGTTGCTAATATGCAAATTACTTATCCTTATGTATTGTACTAATTTATAAGTTGCTTGTGGTTTGAGCATATGCTTACCTAATTATATGTGCATGCACACTTACATGTGAGGTCAATGATTTCTATATCTTGGTCTTTGCAATCTGTAATATAAGTCGTGACGATTTTTTTACCAGTTTTGGGAGGAACCACAATTAACTTCACTTCTTTAAATCTTGCACTGTGTCCTCTTTAGCAAATGATGCAATTAAAACTGGAGTAGGCAGAGCCTCGCACCAAATCTAACCAATTTGAACCCAGATCCCAAACTTATGTCCAACAATAAACTCTTTTGGGTAAATTTTATCCACTCAATTAGAATATGTATAAACTCCCTTACCTCCAATAAAAAAAGAAGAAGATAGTTCTTTTAGTATTTTGAGAATTTGGAATGGTAACTTTAGGTTCGCTTCTCCTATCGTGTGCCTTTGAATAAAATTAATTAAGCTGAAATTGCTGCCATAGCAAGAGCTTTTGAAATCTTATCCAAGTAGTAGATGTCCAATTTTGAGATATTCATTTAAGGATTCGGCTAACATTGTGAATTGTCATCTTAAAGGAGGGAAGTCCATAAAATACTAGATTTGAACTTAATTTCACAAGGTCATACAAAGGAGTGACGACTAAAATTTTCCAGCGTTCATAGATTAAGGAGTGCAATGGCAGATAGCTTAGCGAATCAAGCAGTTCTTAGAGATAAATGACTTCGTGACTTGGTTTTAAATTGTATTAGTGTGTTTCATTGGGGTGTTTTTTGCAGGGCCGTTTTAGAGTATAGGCCCCAAGGGCGACCGCCCAGGACCCAATGCACAAAGGGGGCCCAAAAACAAATACAAAATATAATATATAGTAAAATTTGAAATTATAAATCACTAAAATAGCAGTGGGTCAGTGGTTATGCTTGGAAGGAAAGTGAAACTAAGGCCCTTTATCTTTGAATCCAAGGGCACCCTCATTCTCTTGCTTTCTAGTTTTTTTTGTTCAATTCTTATTCCCTTATGTTGAAAAGAGTTTTTTTTTTTTTTTAATTTTCTAGTAAAAAGAGTTCTCACCAAAAAAAAAAAAAAAAAAAAAAAAAAAAAAACTAGTAAAAAGAGTTTTTAATTATCTAGTAAAAAAAAATTAATTTTAAGTAAAACAACAATTTTATTTCAAGGTTTTCTATTTCATACCTCTTTAATTTCGATATGAATCATATATATTTCTACAAGTCATATAAAATGGGCCCTAAAAGAGATGGATCAAATATTTACACTGAAAAATGTCTTTTCGTGTGAGTATTCTTTTTTTTTTGGGGGAGGATTTTTATGAAATTATAAATTTTCTTTTAGAAACAGACTATAGACGAATAAAAGCCACTACTACTATTTTTCGTTTGATGACTTCTATTTTATTTTATTTTATTTTTTCGATAACAACTCTTTTTTTACTTTAATAGCAACGAAATATCCCACTTTGAGGGATATATGAGTTGAACTCATATTTGTATCATCGCACTACGCTACCATAAACTCAGGTAAAAATTTACTAATGTCTTAAGGCCCTTATCTTAAATTTGCTCTGGGACCTCTAAATTGTTAGGGATGGGCCTGGTTTTTTGGGTCATTTTCTTAGCAGATTCGCTTGCGACGAAAACATAGTAAAAAAGAACTTGCTTCTAGTCCTTAGGAAAACAAGAGGTCATGGTTATTATTAGTTTCTCAATCATGGGACCTTATTAACTTTCATCCTGAAAGCTATGAGGCTATGATTTCCCTTCAAAGAAAAGTTTTTTTTTTTTTTTTTGGAGAGCTTAGATGGAAATAGATGGAAAAAGTATGGAAAAATGGCTTGGACATGACCCATTACTGACACAATTTGGTTTCCTGCTACAATAGTACTCCGTAGTCATTAACTTGTTGACATAAAGGGAAGCAAAGTTGGGAGGGAGTAAGGAGCAATGACATTTAATTGGTGCTAAAGTATTTCTCAAGCCACTTCCAATTAGTTCCAACCAATCATATACCTTCCTTTGACAACACATGATCAGCTTTCAGCTCATATATAGTTGCAGACTTTTTTTTTTTTTGGGAAAAAGGTAAACATTTCCATATAGTTGCAGACTTGCTTTGATAATAATCTGATGTTTTATTTTTGTGTACTGTATTAATTTAATTTGGTGGTGAGATTTTATATTATCGGGCCATTTGTAAATCAGTATCCCTCCCAACCAAACAGGGAGAGAGATCCATAAATCATGAAAGGAAATAGATTGCAGAAATATATGCAGTCAAGTGATATATAAAGCAGTGCAGTGCTTTGGGAAAGTGCACAAATTTGATTTCAGAAATGCTGTTATTGAGAAGGTAAAGTAGGCTACGTAGTAAATATGCAAGGCATGTTTGGAAACAACCAGAACTACTGCCCAGGTGATGACTGATCCTCGTTACTCTGTTACACTACTAAAGGGTTCCATGATTCTGACTACCTTCTTTCCCTGGTGGTTATACATTGGCTATCGAACTAATATTGTGCTATACATTGGCTATCGAACTAATATTGTGCTATACATTGGCTATCGAACTAATACGTTTAGATTGATAAATATAATATGTGTAGTAATTCTCATACTTTGATAATGTCGTTTATATACACATAGCATTCAAATAATTTCTAACAAAATACTCGTAGTCCAAGTTACAAGGAAAGATAGTGATTCGGAGGTAAAGTTAAAAAACTAGTGAAACCCGCTTAAATTCATTTGAGAAAAGAGGAACTAGTTTAGTTTGTCAAAGAGAGATCAGTGATCCCTATACCATCTAATTATCTCTAAGTTAGCAGGCAGTTAAATTGTCCATGCATTTTGCGTTTGGTATGTTTCCCATAGGTTTTCTGATTAATCCATGTGGGGGCTATGAGTCTTATGTTACATACTTAAGGTTCAATGATATTTCTAACATCTCTTTCATATGTCTTGTCTATGATCTTATTCAATTCACACAGTTTCATTATACAAAAGCCTGTAGGGTTCTTTCTCTCTCAACTTTTTTTCCTTTCTCTCTCTCTGTGCATTGTGCACCCGGCACCCCCTACTCATCCCACATGCCATTTCAGATTTATGCAGACCTCATTGTTTTGCCTTTTGTTTAGACTTGCTGTGTGCGTGGATCAGCTTTGGTAACGAATTGGTTGTTACGATTGTCTGCCCGATTTTTCTATACTTTTTATTTCCCTGATCGAATATAGGGAGTTACTATATACCGCCATAAAATTACTCACCACCGTCCTTAGAAATTACAATATTGCCCCTCTCACATTTTCACCCTTTCTCCCACTCTCCCTCTCCCTCTCTAACTCTCCCACACCCACCCACTCTCACACCCACCCACATTCACCAACATTGTCTCACTGGCAAGCAAGGAACGACCGCAAATGTCTTCCGGCGACCAAGAAGTGCCGTCGACGGTGGCCGAGGTAAATTTTTTTTTCCGCATATTTTGAACGGGCGTCCGTGATTTACGACCCGTCCATGGAACAGACATCTGAAATTTTCGCCTGGACCATAGACGGGGCGTAAATCACGGACGCCTTCACCATGGTGGACGCGTAAATCACGGACGCCTATACCATGGATCAGGCGTCTGAGATTTACGCCACAACCATGGCATAGGCGTCCGCGATTTCCGCCCCATCCATGTTCTAGGCGAAATTTTCAGACGCTTGTCTATTGGTTCAGTCGGTATTGATAGACGTTTGAATTTAAGATTAAGCTAACATTGTTTTCGTTGTTTTGGTTAGGTTCCTTTGGAGCGGTTCGGTGGTGATGGTGTTGATTACAGTACGCATTTCGTCACTGATGAGTTATTTGATAGTGATAGAGATGCAATTAATTGGGCAAAACAAATTGCCCTTACTATCGGGTTTGAGTTGATAATTTCGTCACATAAGAACAATGGAAGCGTAAAATTGTTAAGATGCAATCGAGGTGAACGCTACAGAGGGGAATTAAGAGACTTAGATACTGCTGCTCGGAAGAATACGAAAACAAAGGCTTGTAAATGTACGTTCCAGTTAAGAGCTGAGCAAGTGTATGGGTCCAGTAGTTGGATGATTGTCACATTGCCTGGGATTAGGGGTACGCACAACCATGACTTTGCTGTGTTTCTTGAGGGATATCGTCAGATGAGTGGTCTTAGTCCTGGGTCAAAGCAACTCGTTCGTGACATGACTTCGGCACAAACAAAGCCATGTGCTATCTTGGCCGCTATTAAGGAAAAATTTTCCGAGGACAATGCAACTAGACGGCATGTGTACAACTACAGAGATCGTATAAGGAAACTTGATTTTGAAGAGAGAGATGTCATTGGTCAGTTTCATCATTTAGCTGTGGAGAATAAGTACGTACATTGGACAAGAGCCGACCCGGCTACTAATGAGGTAACTCACGTGTTCATGGCACACCCTACACCAATTCAGTTACTTCGGTCTTTTCCTTGGTTGATTGGCTTAGATTCCACGTACAAAACAAACAAGTATAAGATGCCGTTTCTTGAGATAGTGGGGATGACTCCAAGCAATAAGAACTTCCTCATAGCTTATGCCATTATGAAGGATGAGACTGAGGCAAGCTATGCGTGGGTCTTAGATAAGTTGAGGATGCTTATTGGAAATGATGTACACCCAACAGCAATTTTGACCGATCGTGAGCTAGGGTTGATGACACCTATTAGAGAGATATTTCCCGATAGTGCCCATTTGCTCTGTACATGGCACATTAACAAAGTCGTTGAAGACAAAGTGTACAGACTTTGTGGAAAAGATAAGGTCGGCGCGCAAAGGTTCAAGAACGGGAAGTGGAAATCTATCATGGAAGCTTCCACAGAAGCTGAGTACGATAGAGCAGTGCGTATGATGAAGGATACTTGGAGGAATTACCCTCACGTGATATCCTATGTAGAGGAGACCTGGCTGAGATACAAAGAGATGTTTGTGGCTGCGTGGACGAATAAGGTGCTACACCTTGGCAACACTACGACTTGCAGGGTGGAGAGTGCACATGCCGCGCTAAAACAGTGGTTGAACTCCTCAACTGGAGCTTTGGACAATGTTTGGAACAAGGTCAACAAGTCAATCGAGTCACAACTAACTGAGATCAATTACACACTTGAAGAGTGCAGAAGACGAAGAGGTGTGATGTACTCGGGTTTCCCATTCAACTATCTGAGCGGGTATGTTTCCCATTACTGCTTAGGAATATTATTGGATGAGCTGAAGAGGATGAGAGAATTGAGTGACCAAGTATTTGATCGTTGCGGTTGTGTATTGAGATCCACTCATCAGATCCCGTGTGCGTGTGAGTTGAAAACGGCCACGGAATCGGGCACGCCAATTAGCTTGAATAGTGTCCACAAATTTTGGCGAACACTGGTTATTAGTGATGCAGTGGAGATAGATACGCTTGACATGACTGAGCATCCATCTGAGGACCATCAGTACTTTCACTCTCTCGTCCACGAGGTTAACTCAAGCGACCGGGCAGTTGTGCGCAACATATTTGTCCTTATCAATGAGCAGCTTCATCCTGATGAAGCGAGTTACGTCGAGCCGGAAGCGAACACGACAGTCAGAGGTCGACCGAGAGGGAGTTCCTCTACCAGACGTGATCCTAGTTCATGGGAGTACTCCCAGAGGGGTCGTGGTCACCCTAGGTCATCCAGTTCGAGCCGCGGGCGTGGTCGTAGCTCATCCTCATCGAGTAACGTCGTGCGGAGTACTGGTATGAAAACCCATAATTTATTAACATGTACATAATGTTGTTAATTACTTTTTGATAAGTACTATTAATGACTTTCTATTATATTGTCTTGCAGCTGGACACGGAATAGATATCACTGAATTCTATCATGTTAACAAAATTCCGGGAATCATCATACCTTTCATTGAAGGATATCTCGATGTGCTTGGGGATGGTAATTGCGGTTTCCGTGTCATTGCGGACTACGTTTTCGGAGACCAAGAGCAATGGCGATTGACGAGAGTTTGCATTGCAAACGAACTCTTAGCTAACCGAGCATTGTACGAAAACATATACGTTGACGGGGTCGACGCTGGTTACCGCCATATTATGTGGGACGGAGGTGCGTGTAACGATGATCACTGGATGATAGTACTTGAGGATTTGTTCCCGATTGCCAACCTCTTCAATGCAGCGATTATGTTATTCGGATACGGCAGCGGAAGGGGGTTATATGCTTGTTACACAGTGCTACCGTTGCAAGCACCTTCGACTGCTACACGTCCAAGTAGGGAAATTGTCATAGGTCATTTAGGTGATTCGTACATGCATTATATCCGTCTGAATTTAGCCTCAGATTTCCCTGTTCCTCCGATATGCGCAGCATGGTTTACTTCCCGTTCTGATAGTGTCGCTGGTTGGGAGCAAATGTATGTTAGGCGAAGAGCACATTGGGATCGTTTAGCGAGGTCGACGTAATTGAATGTTTTGCGTGATTGTTATATTTTTCTACTTATATCATTGTCACATTTTTGTGTGATTGTTATATTTTGCATGTTATATTTTTTCGTGATTATTGGAGGTAAATAAAACAATAAATTACAATAAAACAAAAAAGGTAAATAAGAAACAACAAATTACAATAACACAAATAAATAACAATAATAATGAAACTCTTATATAAATATATAACAAATTCATCTAATACATCATTTGGCAGCCCGCCAATCTCTCATATACTCCTTCATAACTGATCGAGGACCTTCCGCTTGCTCCGGAGGAAGCAAAGTAATGAAAGACTCAAATGCGACGGCTAGACGATTCACCCACTGCAAAAAAGTAACAATGAGTGTGAGTTCAGAGATATGTAATACGTAAAAAAAAATATTTTAGTTAATCACTTACATAATCGTTGTTGGATCGTGGAGGAATCACAGATCCAGGTGCTGCATCGTCACGTGTCAGCAGAGGGTGGGAGTGACGGTAGTACCACATGAGGTAGTCATCCGTACATGCTGTGGGATCTGACGTGGATGCCTGAAACCCATGGAGACCAAGAATGTAACCTCCCGGGAACATACGCCAGGCATCAGATGATACTCGTACGGGGTAGACAACCCTGTACGAACGACTGCTCCATGACTTGATCGCTCTCTCTGGCCTAGTGATCGGGAAAGGGATACTCTGTATGTACCCGATTTGTCGTAAACAACGACCAGGCATGTACGGTTCGATAATATCTTGATACCGTAGCCACCCGATGAATACAGTCCTCGGTACAGATGCAACCGGGTCAGAACCGTACGGCAGCCACACCACCTACGTAGAAATGTTGAAGTTACGGTGAAGTAAAAAAAACATAGCAAACGACGAAATAAATCATGAACACCGATAACTGCATGACGTACCTCTGACGCTCGCAGCTGATCCAAGCGTCTACGTAAGGAGTGCAGTCGAACCACGTCCTTGCCCTCAGCCTGGGCACTCCATACGCACGCACGGGGAGCCTCGCCGTCCCCGACAACCATCCGCTCCCGATGAGGTCGGAAGTAGGGAAAGTACTCGTATATCCATGCCTGGAGGAGAGTTAGGCATCCGCAGATGCCCTGAGAATCCCTCCGACTAGCTATACCGAGCTGACGATATAGGAAGGCGAGGGCAGCAGATCCCCAAGAGAACTCATGCGCCGTTCCGACACCGTCCCTCACCTCCATCACGCAGGAGGGTCTAATACGGTTACCACTCTTGTCGACAAACAAGGTGGATCCAATAAGTAACCACATCCAACCTACCGCCTGGATGTCCTCCATTCGGTCCTCCACTCGGCAAAGGTCAAAAACCGACTCCGTGAGGACCCCACCGCCCTGCCAGTGGCTATGCATCAGTTCATCTCGGGTGACCCCGAGAACCTCCATGGTCGTCGCCTGCAGCTGCCCATCCCGTCCCTCACTGGAAACGAGCTCTCCCTCTACAGGAATCCGAAGAATATGCCATACATCGTGCAACATGATGGTCATCTCTCCGAACGGCATGTGGAACGAGTTCGTATCCGCCTGCCACCTTTCAACGAATGCAGATATCAGGGGAAAGTCGATATGTCTGAACATAATGTCTGTCAGGTGTGATAACCCAGTCCCCTCGATCTGCGCCCTCACCTCGGGCGACATCTCCGCTCGCCACTCACTCAGCCGCTGACAGACACTGAATCGGTTCTGACACTTCAACAGACCCCTCATCTCTCCCATCCACATACGAGACGCTACGTGGCCCAGGAAGCTCGGTATGACGCTATCATCCGCCGGTCCACCGGTCACATTCCCTGTAACAAGCCACGTACTGTCGTCCTCCGCTCTAGATCGTTTGCTAGTACTAGACGAGCCAGTACTAACAAACTTACCGCCTCTGCCCTTCACCACGCGCCAATCTGAGGATGATTCGACGCCAATCTGATCATCGTCCATGGACTGATCCCCGGAGTAGAACTCGCTAGATCCGTAATCGTGTTGCTCAGCCTCATCACCGCGATATAAGTGACGGTCAGTTATCTCCCTCATCCGAACTGCCTCTCTCTGTCTCCGTACAGAGGCATCAATCCCGCGCGTCCTCGTGTGACGCGCTCCTGAACCAGCTAGTTCACTGACTAACCTCGGCATCGATTTACCGGCTCCTCATCTCCTCTATCATTTCACATTTTTAATTAAACAATAATCAGTAATAAATAATTAAAATAATAATTGACAACTAATAATAATTGTAATAACAAATAATAATAACAATAATAATATTAATAATAATAACAATAAATAATAATAATAATAATAATAATAATAATAATAAAAAATAATAATAATAATAACAATAATAATAACAACAATAACAATAACAATAACAATAATAATAACAACAATAATAATAATAACACTAATATTAATAATAATAACAATAATAATAACACTATTTTTTTTTTTTTTGTCTCGGGCGTCTGCTACAGACGCCTCACCCATGGGTGAGGCGTCTGCAAATGGCGCCTCTACCATGGGTGAGGCGTCTGCGACTGGCGCCGCACCCATGGGTGAGACGAGATCGGCAGACGCCCGACTCTCCGAACTCGAAAAAAACGACACCGAACTCACAAATCAATCAACACAACTTCAAACAACACAAATTCAATTCAATTGTCTATAAACCTTGAATAAAAACACTCCTATATCAACACATTTCGTAAAAATCAAACCAAATTAGAGTAAATAAAGCAAAAAAATTTCGAATGTATACCCCCCCGCCGCGATGCTCGCCGCCTCCGTCCCCGCCGCCGCCTCTGCCGCTGCCGCTAGCCCCTGACAAATCCGTTGTGATGGTGCGGTGGTTTTGCCGGTGTGATGGTATGGTGGTGAGGAGAGTGAGGAAGAGAGGAAGGAGGAGTGAGGAGTGAGGAGCGAGGAGTGAGTGAGGAGTGAGTGAGAGTGAAGGGCAAATGGGTAATTTCCAAGGGCGGTGGTGAGTAATTTTGGGCGGTAAATAGCAATTCACAAAATATAAGGCTATAACAAATTATGGAATCCTCCTCACCAGAATTCCTTAGAATGATTATATTTACACAAAAACTCGTATAAATCGGCCTCAAGAGAACTTTTTTTTCAACGAAAAGCTGAAGTTGGACAATTCGAATTAATGGTTTTATTTTTCTTGTACACCCTCTCGATTCTCGACCCTTGTACAAATACGAAGAAAACAGTTTTCACCCTAATAAAACAGCTTTCTTGTTACCACTTTGTATTCCCACAATGGTGAACCCCCTCAAGATTTTTTTTTACAATGAAAAGAGAGGTACATGGTATGATAAGATAGCATGAGTGTATGACCTAAGACTCTCACACCAACCTTTTTGATAGGATGGTTTAGGTAGCTAGCTTTAAAGAAATTACCATGGTCCACAGAACAGAACAGCTCTCTCAAGTTCCCATGGTCCTGGTTACATGAATGTGGTAAAAGATAAACTTGACACACATTCCAACTTCAATACCCATGTTCTCTTTCACCGACCCTTTTCTTCTGCACACATTCCTTCAGACTGCATATATATTTTTTAACTGCATAACTAACAAAGTTACATTAGTTAATCATCTAAAGCATACATATTTAATTTACCAGGCTAATGGCCAATCATAACCAGAAATTAGTACACTAGAACTGGTCTAGATAGAGATCTATAAATGCTAATTATAGGATGTGCATGACCTTCTGGATGATTGAGAGTATAAAGCTTAAATAAAATCATATATAAAATTACACTTTATTATCATTATTATCTTAATGTAAGAAGAATGATTACAAAAAGAATATCTATTGTAATAATGTAGTGTATCTAGCAAATTAAAATTCATAGGTAGGCACCATTATTTCTATCATTCCTTAGCTTGTTTCCTACATGCTCTAGCCATAAGCTAATAAGGCACTTACTTGGTAAAAGACAAAGGTTAACGATTGGCCTTTTAAACTCTTAATAATAAGTCACTAGGAGATGTTTGTATTTATTACTAAAATTTTATTTTTGTTGAACTTTGTTGAATTTTGTTGAACTTCGTTAAACTTTATTTATTTTTGTTGAATCTTATTGATTCAAGTGTTTTTTATAACTAGTTTGTATATTGGTTTGTTTAACTTTGTTTAACTTTATGTATTTTTAGCGCAATTTGGTTAAAACCACCTAAAATGTTTCAAAATTTGTCCAGTACCCCCTAAATCGTTACTATTTGGTGAGTACCACCTTAAATGTTTATTCCGCCGTACAAGTCACACCTTAATTGATTTTCTGGGCAAATCCTTAACTTTATTGACCGTTATACCCTCACGTGTGCCTCACGTGACAACTTAAATAAACAAATTTTTTTTTTTTTAATTTGCTTATTAGTTATTTACCCAAAGCACCCCACATCCAATGCATCCCCTCCTTCTCATTCCCTTCTTATTTTCTCTCTCCTCTCAATGTGGCCTCTCACTCTCTCAGCTATATACAAAATTTGTACAGTGACCTGATCTTTTGAGATGGAAAACAGAAACACCATCTTAATCATGAGAAACTACCATAGCTAACCTAAATCAAAAGGGATCATGAATTTAACCGAGACATTGTAAATCAAATTTCAAAATCATCCTAGTTTCCCGTCTCTCTCTCTCTCTCTCTCTCTCTCTCTCTCTCTCTCTCTCTCTCTCTCCTCTACCTTATTGGCTCCTTTATCACCCCTCCCCGCTCCCGCCATTACAACCACCACTACAACCTCAATTTCAGCCACCCAAAAAAGCTCAACCCAAACTTAAACCCACTAATATCATCAGACAAAAAAAATTTAGAACCCTCTGTTGCTAATTTTCTTGATTTCTCAGTTCACAACTCAAATAATTTCCTCTCTCCCACAAAAACCCAATACCAAACCATCAAATTCTGCCCACAAAACTTCACAAATTAGTGAATTACTGCCCATATCAAGATTCAAATAGAGTTAAACAATTGTCTACAAAGGGATTTTTCCACAGGGAAATACACTGCCCAGAAAATGGCCAAAAACTTCAGTGTTTGGTATCTTTGCCTGCCAATTACCGAGAACCGTTTGAATGGACAAAGAGCAAGAACATGGCTTGACATTAAAATGTGTCCTATAAAAGACTTACCGTTGATAAAAAGAAGCATAATTGGGTTCGTTTAGAAAGGTCACCGGTGTGAGTTTTCCCAGTGGTGGGACTTCATTTCCTTTAGGTGTTAGTTATATTGTCATTAAGCAGATTTTGCCTTTGACATCTGGGAAAACGTATTGCTCTTGATGTGGGTTGTGGGGTAAGAGAGAAAAGAAGAAGGGAAGGAGAAGGAGGGGATGCATTGGATGTGAGTTCCATAGGGAGGGGAGAGAAAGCTGAGGGACATGTCCTAAAATGTTCAGGACTGGCAGATAGAGAGAATGGCGAGGAAGAAAGGAAAGAGAGAAACAGAGGAAAATAAAAGAGGAGAAGAAGAAAACAAATAGGATAGTAAAATTAAAAAAAAATAAAAATTGTTCATTTAAGTTGTTATGTGAGGCACACGTGAGGGTATAACGGTCAATAAAGTTAAGGATTTGCCCGGAAAATCAATTAAGGTGTGACTTGTACGGCGGAATAAACATTTAAGGTGGTACTCACCAAATAGTAACGATTCAGGGGGGACTGGACAAATTTTGAAACATTTTAGGTGGTTTTAACCAAATTGCGCGTATTTTTATTTAACTTTGTTGAAATTTGATGAAGTTTGTTAAAATTTGCTGAAATAAATAGAAATAAGTTAGGGAGAACAGACCCATAATAAGGTGAATATTGGCACATGAGGCTATGAGAGAGAAGTAATACCGTCCATAGCTATTATATGCAATATGCTGTCATTGAAGAGGAACTGTCAAGTTACTTAGGGTGATTCTTATTAATTTAAAATGTTTTATTGCAACAAAATAAATTAGGGTGATTGGCTAGAATTGAAGTGGATTTGGGAATGGTGCATCAATCATGAACAGATATGGGATTCTGATTCCTTCCTATTTCTGGGTTTTACCAGTTGGACCACCTTTCCTTGAAGACTGCTCTTTCTCTCCAAATTCAATTATAGTATTACTGGTATCTTTTGTCACCAGTGGCGTCAATATTAGATTTAACTTATCTTATATGTTTATTATAGTTGAATCATCGCTATATTCTCTGCCAGTGCATAAGCGTAACATGTCTAAAGCTCTAAACCGAGGAACATTATTAGAGGGTGAATGCAACTGGTATCTAACGAGATTGGATATTACACTATTTGAAATTGGATTTATCGATTTTTTTATTGTTAGGAATGAGAATTGGAATTGGTTACAAGAAGTGGGGGAGTAGAAGGTAAATGCGGTGAGTAATCTAGTTGGCAATCCTTGATGACATGTTTTGTCGACTAATGGTGGAGGTATTATCTAGATTATTATAAGTTAATTGATTAGTAAACAGAAAGCAATTATGTCAGTTAATGTCAAGATTACAATATGTTAACCCCTTGCATCAGAACATTTACACATGAGAGGTTAACCGTTAGAAATAATAGGATCAAAGATCATGATTATTCTCAATGGCCAAAACATGCATATTGTACTAAAGTTAGTGAAGAATCCACAACAGCATAATATTTTTCTGTTTTCTTTTTTATTTGGGTTAGCAGTCAAAGGAGAAGACAAAAGTGAAAGTGATAGTAGCTAGCAAGAGAGTGGGTTTGGTTAATGGTCTTTTAAGCTGGCAATTCAATATTAGCTTGGGAACCTCCCCCTTCTTCACATGCCTTCTCTTTCTACCTTTCTCAACCTTTCACATACACTCACAGTCACACAGAGTATATATATAAACTGTGATTATAAAGTATATAAACTTTGTAGCTAGTGATGTACTACTATGATATTGGCACTTCATTTAAGGAAACAATGAGCTAATTTGACTCACCCAACTTGGTCTATTTAACTAGTACAACAATCAGCACTGGCCATTCATCCATATATATAATTATATATTGAGATCATATATATAATAAACTTTACATATATGTAGGGTTGTTCACCTGTTCAGATCTGGACCGAATCGGACTGGAATTTTTAAAAAATGTACAAGACCGGTTTAATTCTTTTGGCATCATTTGCCATCCGATCCAAATCGGGCCAAATTTTTAGACCAGGTCGGACCGAAACCCGATCTGATTGGTCCAAAAACAAGATCTGTCAACCGGCTCGGTCCGGACCGGAACATGAACAACGCTACCTATATCTATGAATTGAAACAATATTTTAGCATCTTCAGTAACCCATTTCAGCAGTTTAATGCAGTCTGCAGTCCTTGCTTGCTGGGGGCATCCGTATAAATATTGGTGCTTGATGATGTAATTCTTATTACCACTACCAACACTAACAATTTTGTAATTTGTTACTCAGTTTCCCTGGAGTAGTTAGCATTTGTGTCAGGGGGCAGGCCTTATTTTATCTCTAAATTAGCTTCTTCAGTTGTTGTATTATTCAACAAAGGATAATGATACTTGTACAATGGTTGTACATTACAACCTTTTTTTTATGTGAGATGAATGACAAAAGTACCTTTGTTGCTTGGGATTTCAGAGGGTATTAATGGTAAAGTGAAAAAGGGAAGATAAGAGAAATAGACACAAAAAAAATTGTAATATACAATAATTGTACAAGATTCATTTTCCTTCAACAAAGCCAGTGGTTTTTAGTTTGTCAGAGTTCCATAAGGCATATACTTCCGATCTATAACCAACCAATTCAGGTTTGTTTCTTGTCAACAACTAGATTTATTTGACCAGATAGATTATAGACGGGTAAGCTACATTTCATTACAACCATTTTTATATGGACCAAAATACGACACTTGGATGTGTTATTTTTCGATTATTTAGGATTGGGTATTTTCAATTCCGATTAAATTAATGACGTTTTGTTTTGTTCAGTTTTGTTTAGTGGTCTAAATTTTCTCTTTAATATTACTATTCATTTCATTTCCGTTCATTTCTGTAATACACACTCTTTGTATTCAAAGTGAGTTGTCCCATTGTTTCACAACCCTTTGAAGCAACATATCATCATGATAATCATATGAACTTTCTAAAATGAAAACAACAGCAAACTACTCGAGAACAACATGTACTTGGTGATTTTTGTCAAAGTTGTCAAGTTTTTCTGTGATGCGCTAGTGCGACCTCTGTTTGGGCTTAGAGCCAGAAATGGAATATTTCCAATATGACTTGGGCCACGAGAAAAATGGGAAAAGCCCAATTCTGCGGATAATAACCGTACCCTAATACAAGATATTTCTCGGCCCATTCATTCGTTCTAGAACAGATATTGGTGTTAGCCCAAAAGTGTTCAATTCCGTAAAGTACAGCCCAGAAATAACCCGACAACTAGGCCATAAAAGGGCCATAACACTATTAACAGAATAACACCACTCGTAGTCGTTGTCCGTTGACTCTTTTTTTTTTTGCCAGGATTTTTCTCTTTTGCCAGCAATATTCTTTTTTGATCAAATCAACTAAGACTTTTATGTAGGAACCGAAGTAAATCAAGAATTTATTGGAAACAAAAAATCAAAGGGGCCCATGCTCTATGTTCCAGCGTCTAACAAGCGTCATGTCTAAAGGTAAAATCGGAATTTGGGGATCCGAATGACCGTCCTGAGATATCGGAGATCCTCTAGAGTGACTATAGACTCCGTGGAGAAGTTTGGGAAAAAATGAAAATCGGGCCACGAGAAGCCGAAAATCAAAGGCTATAATCCACAATTGTTGGGCTTTCGGCAGGCCCAAGAACGAAGGTGGATACTTTCGCACAACATCGCACAGGACGCCCTTAGGGAACACAAGAGGCCCTCGGGGTCCATTATCAGGTCACTGATAGGCTTGTAAGAACGTTTTTACGGTACACCAATGTAAGGGGCGGAATACCGAAGGAATAGGTGATATCGAAATTCGGGTATCCGTATGACTCTCTCGGGGGCACCGAGGGTCCTCTAAGATTATGATAGACCCCCCGAAAAAGTTTGGGCAAAAATGACACCCGAGCCCCTGAAAGCCGAAAATGACGGCTATTATCCATGTTTTTTGGGCTTTCGTGAGGCCCCAAAACGAAGGTGGATATTTCCGCACCACATCGCACGGTACACCCTTAATGGACATGGGAGGCTCTCGGGATCGCCTATCCAGTCCCTGATAGGCTCGCAAGTGAGTTTTGTGGGACACTAGTGTAAGAGTTGGAACACCAAAGCCAAGGGTGATATCAAAGTTTTGGGATCCGAATGACCCTCTCGAGCGTCCTCGAGGGTCATGATAGACTCCTCACAAAAGTTTAGGAAAAAATGACACCCGAGCCCCTTGTAGCCGAAAATGAAGGTTATTATCCACGTTTTTTGGGCTTTCGGGAGGCCACGGAACGATGGTGAATATTTTCGCACCACATCGCACGGAACACCCTTAAGGGACATGGGAGACCCTCGGGGTCGCTTATCCAGTCCCTGATAGGCTCGCAAGGGCGTTTTGTGGGACACTAGTGTAAGAGTTGGAACACCAAAGTCATGGGTGATATCAAAGTTCGGGGATCCGGATGACCCTCTCGGGGCACTGAGGGTCCTCCAGGATCATGATACACTCACAAGAGAAGTTTGGGCAAAAGTGACACCCGAGCCCCTGGAAGCCGAAAATGGAGGTTATTATCCACGTTTTTTGGGCTTCCGGGAGGCCCCGGAATGAATGTGGATATTTTCGCACAACATCGCACGGAACACCTTTAAGAGGCATGGGAGGCCCTCGAGGTCGCTTATCCAGTCCTTGATAGGCTTGGAAGGGCGTTTTGTGGGACACTAGTGTAAGAGTTGGAACACCAAAGCCATGGGTGATATCAAAGTTCGGGGATCCGGATGATCCTCTCGTGGCACCGAGGGTACTCTAGGGTCATGATAGACCTTCCTGAGAAGTTTGGGCAACAATGACACCCGAGCCCCTGGAAGCCGAAAATAAAGGTTATTATCCACGTTTTTCGGGCTTTCGGGAGGCCCCGGAACGAAGGTGTATATTTTCGCACCACATCGCACGGAACACCCTTAAGGGACATGGGAGGCCTTCGGGGTCGCTTATCCAGTCCCTGATAGGCTCGAAATGACGTTTTGTGGGATACTAGTGTAAGAGTTGGAACACCAAAGTCATGGGTGTTATCAAAGTTCAGGGATCCGGATGACCCTCTCGAGGCATCTTCCGGGAGGCCCCGCGACGATGGTGGATATTTTTGCACCAAATCGCACGGAACACCCTTAAGGGACATCGGAGCCCCTCGGATCGCTTATCCAATCCCAGATAGGCTCGGAATGACGTTTTGTGTGACATTAGTGTAAGAGTTGGAACACCAAAGCCATGGGTGATATCAAAGTTTGGGGTACCGAGGGTCCTCTAGGGTCATGATAGACCCCCCGCAGAAGTTTGGGCAAAAATGACACCTGAACACCCTCAAGGGACATGGGAGGCCCTCGGGGTCGCTTATCCAATCCCTAATAGGCTTGGAATGGCGTTTTGTGGGATACTAGTATAATAGTTGGAACACCAAAGCCATGGGTGTTATCAAAGTTCGGGGATCTGAATGACCCTCTCGGGGCACCGAGGGTCCTTTAGGGTCATGATAGACCCCCCGTAGAAGTTTGGGCAAAAATGACACCCGAGCCCCTGGAAGCCGAAAATGAAGGTTATTATCCACGTTTTTTGGGCTTCCGGGAGGCCTCGGAACGAAGGTGGATATTTTCGCACCACATCGCACGGAATACCCTTAAGGGATATGGGAGGCCCTCGGGTCGCTTATCCAATACTAGATAGGTTCGGAAGGGCGTTTTGTAGGATATTAGTGTAACAGTTGGAACACCAAAGCCATGGGTGATATCAAAGTTCGAGGATCCTGATGACCCTCTCGGGGCACCGAGGGTCCGCTAGGGTCATGATAGACCCCCCGTAGAAGTTTGGGCAAAAATGCACCTGAGCCCCTGGAAACCGAAAATGAAGGTTATTATCCACGTTTTTTGGGCTTTTGGGAGGCCCCAGAACGAAGGTGGATATTTTCACACCACATCGCAGGGAACACCCTTAAAGGACATGAGAGGCCCTCAAGGTCGCTTATCCAATCCCTGATAGGTTCGGAAGGGCGTTTTGTGGGAGACTAGTGTAAGAGTTGGAACACCCAAGCCATGGGTGATATCAAAGTTCGGTGATTCGGATGACCCTCTCGGGGCACCGATGGTCCTCTATGGACATGATAGACCCCCCGGAGAAGTTTGGGCAAAAATGACACTCGTGCCCCTGGAAGCCGAAATTGAAGGTTATTATCCACGTTTTTTGGGCTTCCTGGAGGCCCCGGAACGAAGGTGGATATTTTCGCACCACATCGCACGAAACACTCTTAGGGGTCATGGACTCATGGGAGGCCCTCAAGGTCGCTTATCCTGTCCCTAATAGGTTCGGAAGGGCGTTTTCTGGGACAATAGTGTAAGAGTTTGAACACCAAAACCATGGGTGTTATCAAAGTTTGGGGATCTGGATGACCCTCTCGAGGCACTGAGGGTTCTCTAGGGTCATGATTTACCCCCCGGAGAAGTTTGGGCAAAAATGACACCCGAGCCCCTGGAAGCCGAAAATGAAGGTTATTATCCACGTTTTTTGGGCTTCAGGGAGGCCTCGGAACGAAGGTGGATATTTTGGCACCACATCGCACGGAACGCCATTAAGGGACATGGGAGGCCCTCGTGGTCGCTTATCCACTCTTCGATAGGCTAGGAAGGGCGTTTTGTGGGACACTAGTCTAAGAGTTGGAAGTCTGGAACACCAAAGCCATCGGTGTTATTAAAGTCCAGGCATCCGGATGACCTTCTCGGGGCACTGAGGGTCCTGTAGGATCATGATATACTCCCCGGAAAAGTTCGGGAAAAGTATGACACCCGGGCCTCGGAAAACTGAAAACAAAGGCTATAATCCACATTTTTTGAGCTTTCGGGAGGCCTCGGAACGAAGATGAATATTTCCGCACCATATCGCACGAAACACCCCAAGGGACATGGGAGGCCCTTGGAGTCACTTATCCGGTCCCTGATAGGTTTGGAAGAACGATTTTACAGTAAACTAGTATAAAAGTCTGAACACCAAAGGCATGGGTGATATCAAAGTTCGGGGATTCGGATGACCCTCCCGGAAGTATCGAGGGTCCTCTAGGATCGTAGTAGACCCCTGAAAAAGTTTCGGCAAAAATGACACCCGAACTCCGAGAAGGAAAAAATAAAGGCTATAATCCACGTTTTTTCAGCGGCTGATGTGCCGAACTCTTATTTAATCATTGCGCTTTAATTTAATTATATAGATTTCACCAATTTTTTATACGTAATTTCTTATATTTCTACTATGATATTTGATACATTTAAAATTGATCCAATACAAGACAGAATAAAATACGAACACGACGAAATTCACCCGAATGGTGTTTGGCCAGCCCTACCAGAGAGTAGAGAGTAGAGAGTAGAGAGTAGAGAGTGTACATACAAGGCGAGTGTTCCTCAAGCGCCAAAGTATGGGCCTTCAATCACAAAGTAAGGCATTGTGTAAACTAAAGCTGTCACTCTATCGACGTGATTGAACGCCTTGTATCATTCCAGTCCATAAGAGTACCTATGGTGCTTATTTAGTGCTTAACGCCCACCTTTCTCTCTCTCTCTCTCTCTCTCTCGTGGCTGATTGGTAAGCAAACTCTGTCCTTTGCCTTCTGTTGAATGCTTTGTCTTTTGTGAACCAAGGGCTAAGCTTCTCTATCAGCAATTATCAAAAAATTGGGATTTGGGTATTGCTATATTGTCCTTGAATTTGGTTATTTTCTGTTTCTGAGATTTACTATCATATCTGTTCAATTCATGGCTTGTTCAATGCTTAATGGGTTTGATAAACTCACCCTTGTGAGGGGAATTACCCCAAATGGGTTGGGGTTCTCTGGGTCAGATTTTAAGGGAAGATACCAAATTCCCAAGCTGGGTTTGGTCTCTAGTACTAGGAATTTGAGGGCCAAAACCCTAATTGCAAAATGTAGCATGTCAACATCTAGGCCAGCTTCACAGCCTAGGTTTATACAGCACAAAAAAGAGGCATTTTGGTTTTATAGGTTCTTGTCAATTGTTTATGACCACATTATAAATCCTGGACATTGGACTGAAGATATGAGGGATGATGCTTTGGAGCCTGCTGATTTGAATAGTAGAGATTTGGTGGTTGTTGATGTTGGTGGAGGAACTGGGTTCACCACTTTAGGTATTGTGAAACATGTGGATGCTAAGAATGTTACAATTCTTGATCAATCACCTCATCAGCTTGCTAAGGCAAAGGCCAAGGAGCCTTTGAAGGAGTGTAGGATAATTGAAGGGGATGCCGAGGATCTGCCATTTCCCACTGATTATGCAGATAGATATGTTTCTGCTGGAAGGTATACCCCTGAGAGCCTGAAGCTTATTTTGTTCTTTGTTGTTTTGATTTTTGATGGTTTGGATTTTGCATTTTTGTGTGAAATCAATATTGTCTTTAAAATTTTTGATGATCTATGGGTGGGTTTGTGAAATTCCTGGGTGCATGTGTAGCTAGAGTTATGTTTCAAGGTGATTTAGGGTTGTATGTTACCCCCTTCATTTTTGTTCTGTCATAAGTCATAATGGATTAGTCCGGTTGAATAAGTTCACATATACCAGCATTGGTTTTTCTGGATACATTACATAAAGATAGAGGTTCTGAAGTGAATTGTCCAAGTGTAATGTTCTGTATGTCTTTCAACCCTTGGATTATTGAATGGATAATCTGATTATCAACTTCACACAAGGCATAGAGTAGCAAAACCATGATGAAATGAAATTTTGGGCTTGTGATGCTGTATGTTATTTTCAAACATGATATTTCCTTACATCTAACAGATCAAATCTTCTTGATATGTACATAAAAAGGTCTTTGTTTCTAACAGAGTGAGGGGGGGGGGGGGGGGGCACTCTTTACAAGATCTGATTTGCACTACGCTTTACTTTTTCAGTATCGAGTACTGGCCTGATCCACAAAGAGGCATCAAGGAAGCATACAGGGTGGTGAAGGAGGGAGGAAAAGCTTGCTTGATAGGTCCAGTTTATCCTACATTCTGGCTCTCTCGTTTCTTTGCAGATGTCTGGATGCTCTTCCCAAAGGAGGAAGAATATATTGAATGGTTTCAGAAGGCAGGTTTTACAGATGTTCAACTTAAAAGGATTGGCCCTAAGTGGTACCGTGGGGTTCGCCGTCATGGGCTTATTATGGGCTGCTCTGTAACAGGTGTTAAACCTACCGCTGGGGATTCTCCCTTGCAGGTAACATGTCTTTCTGTTCTCTTGTTTTCCTTTTCATTGAGTTCGATGGGAAACATGCTTTGTCTCGTTACAGATTGCTAGTTTGTTAGCAAATAACATGCAATGTTGAAAGAGTTGCCTGTTTATTGTCAGAAGCACTGGTAGACTATTAGTGTTTGTTGGGTTAAGTGAAGTATGTTTTGTGGCTTTATATGGGTGTATTCTTCTCCGTTCAACTTGGTTAGTAAACGTGAGAAATAATCAGAATTGGTATACATCAAGAGATATATTGCGACTTAGATTGTTTATGCAGCATCTGTAAACAGTTTAGGTGAATTTCTATGTTACCCGGACTTTTCGTTTCACCTCAAGTACCCTTGTCAAACACTCAACACTCGGACATGGTACGGACACTCGACGCTTCATTTTAGGCCAAAAACATGCTAAATTTTCAAAATATTGGCGAGTCCGACATTTGACTCTTAAATATGTTGGATACTTGCAGCCGAGTTCATGTAACATAGGTGAATTTCCACCTCAAGTCCTCCATGACCTGATTGATATCTTCTGTTAAATTTAGGATTATGTCTGAAGCCACAAACTTCTATGAGTGATCCATGATTAAGAAACTGGGGGTGAAATTCTGACATATTTCTGTGATGTTTTGCTTGTCTAGTCACAACTCACAATTTCCAGGAACCTGGACGGAAAAAGAACTTATGTCCGATTCTTTCCACCCCCTCTCTTGCTATAATGAGATTAGCTTATTACTTCCCATGTAAAAGGCATTGGACTGGGTATCTCATATACGCAATTACTTGATAGAAGTGCAGATTTTGAATATTATGATTCTTACTGGAAATTTATGTAATGCAGCTCGGTCCAAAAGCTGAGGATGTGTCCAAACCGGTGAACCCATTGGTGTTTTTCTATCGTTTCCTCATTGGCGCTCTGGCAGCTACATACTACGTACTTGTTCCCATTTACATGTGGATCAAAGATCAAATTGTTCCCAAAGATCAACCAATATAAGGTATCACAGCAAGGGACTTGCAAGTTGAGATTCGGATTCTGCGAGGTTCAGCCCAGAAGTAGCCCGACGACTACCCATAAAGCCCGGCGACAGCTGTATAACGCCACTTGTAGTCGTTGTCCGTTGACTCCACATGTAAGGTTTAAGTAGGAATGGAAGTTTAGATTTTAGATTGGAATTTTTTTCTAAATAGTGACCTTTTGTTCTTTCTTCTTCTTTTTTTTTTTAATTTTTTTATTTGAGAATAAGTACCAATGTCCTATTATCTGTGAGTTGGTTTTCACATAAGACTTGCTCTTTTTCAAAAATAAATAAATAGGGGTTTTAGAAAAACCTTTGATTCTAATTGAAGTCTAGTTTGATATAACAACTACTTTGGAGCTCATATTTACAAGATTAATTCTAATCTAGTCCATAAAGACTTGATATTTTTTCAGTCACTTCTAAAATTGATGCCTTTATTAAATGGATACTGACACCAATATGGACATAGACATCAATATGGACACAGCTATACTACATCTTAAAAACGTAGAATACGCAACACGTTAATTATTATATATTAAATAATTTTTTTCAACCTATAAATTAGGAAATAATATAAATATATAGTATATTAAAATTTAAAATTATGCTAACTTCATTTAAATTATCTAAATACTTCAAAATTTTATTATATAATCATCAAGTAGTAAACCAAATTAAAAGAGAACTTAAAAACGCAAGATAAACACAAATAATTTTTGGAGAGGACGGTCAGTGTCCAACATGCAAATGGCTTTTGGGGAGGAGTGTCGCGTGTCCGACATGCAAACGATTACTAGTAATAAGATGTCACTCTGTCGACGTGATTGAATGCCTTGTGTCATTATTCCAGTTCATAAGACTGTTAAGAGTACCTATGGTTGAATACTTGAATGTTTATTTGTTCAACGCTCACCTCTCTCTCTCTCTCGTGGCTCATTGGTAAATGGTAAGCAAGCTCTGTCCTTTGCCTTTCTGTTGAATGCTTTATCACATGTGAACCAAGGGCAAAGCTTCTCTATAAGCAACTATCAAAAAAATTTGGGGTTGGGTATTGCTATATTGTCCTCGAGTTTGGTTAGTTTCTGCTTCTGACATTCTGTTATATCTGTTCAATTCATGGCTTGTTCAATGCTTAATGGGTCTGATAAACTCACCCTTACAAAGGGAATGAATACCCCAAATGGGTTGGTGTTTTCTGGGTCAGATTTCAAGGTAAGATACCAAATTCCCAAGCTGGGTTTGGTCTCTAGTACTAGAAATTTGAGGGCCAAAACCCTAATTGCAAAATGTAGCATGTCAACCTCTAGGCCAGCTTCACAGCCTAGGTTTATACAGCACAAAAACGAGGCATTTTGGTTTTATAAGTTCTTGTCAATTGGTTATGATCATATTTTTAATCCTCCACATTATACCGAGGATATGAGGGATGATGCTTTGGAGCCTGCTGAACTGAATAGTAGAGATTTGGTAGTTGTTGATGTTGGTGGAGGAACTGGGTTCACCACTGTAGGTATTGTGAAGCACGTGGATGCTAAGAATGTTACAATTCTTGATCAATCACCTCATCAGCTTGCTAAGGCAAAGGCCAAGGAGCCTTTGAAGGAGTGTAGGATAATTGAAGGCGACGCCGAGGATCTGCCATTTGCCACTGATTATGCAGATAGATATGTTTCTGCTGGAAGGTATACGTATACCCCTGAGAGCCTAGAGCTTTATTTTGTTGTTTGTTGTTTTGATATTTGATGGTTTTGTGATTTTGTGATTTTGTGTGAAATAAATATTATCATTAAACTTTTGATGATCTATGGGCGAGTTTGTGAAAGTCTTGATGAAGTTATGTTTCAAGATGATTTAGGGTTGTAAGTTTAATGTTACCCCCCCCCCCCTCCTTTGTTTTTTGTTCTGTTTCACATATACCAGCATTGGTTTCTTTGGATGCATTACATAGAGATGGAGGTTCTGAAGTAAATTGTCCAAGTGTATTTTTCTGTATGTCTTTTAGACCTTGGATTACTAAATGGATAATCCAATTATCAACTTCACACAAGGTAGAGTAGCAAAACCATGATGAAATGGAATTTTGGGCGTAGGATGCTGTATGTTATTTCCGAAGATAATCTTTCCTTCTTCCAAGATCAAATATTCTTGATTCAGCAAGTCTTGTATGAGACCAATCCACAGAAGAATGGGGTTACTATTTAGAAATGTAGGGGTCACTTATGAAAAGTGACCCCCGTCTCATCAAAAGTTACAGAAAGATGGTCTTTTAGAAGTTTTTGTATTCTTGATTTATACATACAAAGTCTTTGTTCTAACAGAGTGAAAAGGAGGGGGGGGGGGCATTCGTTACAAGATCTAACTTGCACTGATCTGCTTGATTGTTCCAGTATCGAGTACTGGCCTGATCCACAAAGAGGCATCAAGGAAGCATACAGGGTGGTGAAGGAGGGAGGGAAAGCCTGCTTGATAGGTCCAGTTTATCCTACATTCTGGCTCTCTCGTTTCTTTGCAGATGTCTGGATGCTCTTCCCAAAGGAAGAAGAGTATATTGAATGGTTTCAGAAGGCAGGTTTTACAGATGTTCAACTTAAAAGGATTGGCCCTAAGTGGTACCGTGGGGTTCGCCGTTATGGCCTTATTATTGGTTGCTCTGTAACCGGTGTAAAACCTTCCGCTGGGGATTCTCCCTTGCAGGTAACAAGTCTTTCTGCTCTCCTGCTTTCCTTTTTCATTGAGTTCGACGGGAAACATGCTTTGTCTCGTTACAGATTGCTAGTTTGTAACCAAAATAACATGCGATGTTGAAAGAGTTGCCTGTTTATTGTCAGAAGCACTGGTAGACTATATTGCAACTGAGATTGTTTTTGCAGCATCTGTAAACAGTGTTTAGGTGAATTTCCACTGAAATCCTCCATTACCTGATATCTTCTGTTAAATTAGGATAATGTCTCAAGCCACAAACTTCTGTGAGTGATCCATGATTAAGAAATTAGCGTGAAATTCTTACATCCAGTAGCAGAAACTAACTGAACTCCAGTAGTAATAATATACCGATAATGTTGTGAATTTTACTGGAAATTTATGTAATGCAGCTCGGTCGAAAAGCTGAGGATGTGTCAAAACCGGTGAACCCATTGGTGTTTATCCTTCGTTTCCTCATTGGCACTGTGGCAGCAACGTACTATGTAATTGTTCCCATATACATGTGGATCAAAGATCAAATTGTTCCCAAAGATCAACCAGTAAGGTTTGACGGCATGGGACTTGCAAGTTGAAATTCGGACCACAGGGGTTGTTTCTGGTTGAGGTTGGCTGTACAATATTAGAACAAATTTGAACAAAATTATGTTAGTCTTTGTTGGTAATGTAATTAACAGGTTTCTGGAATAGTTGCGAAAATGCTTGCTTTTTCGGTCTTGAGATCCAGTTTTTAGCTGTACAAACTGTGGTGCTAAAGTTTTGTGGAACTTTTAGGATTTGCAGGTTGTATACACGTCTCTTACTGCTTGAAATAATTTCGACTAATGGAATTTGATTGTGTTGTCTTGAGCATCTCTAGTGGCACTGGGAAATCAGTGTACCAAAAGCATTTTCAAATCCATCTCCCTTCTAGATTATGCCTGTTCTTTATCTAAAAGGATTTAAATTGGAATGAAACCAAATGCTGAAAACAACAAACACCAATCATATCTGATATTTCATGAACTAAGATGCTACAGCTTAAAACATGCTAAAAATTCGATTCAGATGTAAAATGGCAAAGGCAGAGGAAAGTCTTGCTACATCCCCATACAACCACATCACTTCACTCTCAACCTCTCATGTGAAAGATGGGGATTAACAAGGGCATACTTTTTGCGGATGAAGTTGACCACTAAATCTATCTGGATCCAGCATCGGGACTGCCATCTCCGTAGGCTACCAGACCCTTTCGCCCGACAGGTGAGCTTGAAGTTGACCTGCTGGGAGATGACGAATCTCTCTTCCCTTGGCGCTTTATGGTGTGAGCATCAGGAGATCTAGGATGAGATATGCTTCGGTCCCTGGACCTTGATAGTGACCTAGCTTTATCTGGCGAACGCCGATCATCTGCTCGGGGGCCAAGACGAGATCGTAACCTGTCGCTCATTACTGTCCGTCTCTCTCTCGGACTGGTACTACGGACTGGACTCCGGCTCCGATTCCTGCCATTGCCGCGGTTATCACTTGGACTGCGTGAGAGACTTCGACTTCTCCTGCTTCCATACAATTTGTTAAAAAGAATTTAGCCAATGACAGAGAAATATTGGATTTAATACAAGACGGAACCCTGATCATCACATAAAGTTCATATAATTGCAGCATCTGAGGACAATCTTTGAAGCAAGACAAATCACCCCACATGACAAAATGAAAAATCCAAAAAGTGGGACAGAAAAAGAACCTTGGGGATCTCCTTCTTGGAGGGCTTCTGTAGCGCCTGTAGGGTGAACGATCTGAATAACTTCTATAGCTTGAAAATCTGCAACAAAGACAAAGTTAACTCCAAAGGCATCATTTGCTTTGATTTTCACAAAAAAAACACGCCGACATATTACCTATCACGATTCCTGTCGTTATAGTTCCTTGCACCATAATTGTATGGTCTACGAGGAGAACGCTCTGGAGAAGGGGTCTTGTACCGGCGCGCAAAGGCGAACTTCTCAGTGAATCCTCGTCCTTTTCTAATGCGCTTTGGTTCACCATTCTCAGAAGGGCTTTTAGACAGTTGTTCGCGTTGTTTTGAAGCAGGGGGCGCAATTATCTCCTCTTGTGGCTTGGGACTCTGCTTACGGCTTCTATCAGGACTCAAACTAGGACTTTTCCTTGGGCTAAATTTTTTACTTTCTTTTGGACTTGGAGACCGGCCCCTGAGATTGATAGGAATTCCATTAAGTTATTAAGACATTTAGGGTACCATCTACACTGCGGATGTAGTGCCCAATTGGAGAATGCATATATCCAATTATAAGTTTAACACCCAAACAATTTCCCAGAGGAAGAAAGTCAGAAGACAAGTAGAAAAAAAGGTCATACAGCGACAATACCTTGGTTTGTCTGCGCCATCATCAGAAGGAGGTGGTTCTACAACTTTCTGAGATTTAATATCCCTGCCATGCCCATTGTCAGAAATTATTTCAGTCTTTTGGGGAAATTCACCCTCCGCCTGTGATGTGTTATTTGTCACTTTGCGCACATGATCCTTCTGCTGCTTCTGGACAGATAAGGAAGATTTCTTCTCCAACTCTAGAACATCAATAAACCATACAACCAAGGAAGAAAGTTAACCTATCTTTTCCCACGTACACTGGTACACATGATAGTACCTTCATCTACATTTTCTATCATAAAATAGAAGAGCTTAATCTTTTTCCATATTCCCACCACCTAAACTTTTAAGCAGCTCACATAAAAGAACACTGTCACACCTAAACATTTTACATAGTAACCAATATCACTTGAATAAAAATATTCTTTCAACAGGTCTGTCAGTTGTAATGTGATAAACACCATGCTATCCAGAAATGCTCTTTTGTAAACAATTGGTAACAATTTTTCATCATAGTAAACTAGAAACTCGCCAACACATACTCTTTATTCTTTATTAAAGTGAAATCCTTTTCATGTATTTTGTTTCTTTCATTTGTTCAGTAAACTATTCTTCCTCTAAACTTTTTGTTTACTTCCAAGCACAGTAATGGAGGGAATGTCACTAACAGCTCCTATTGATAACATTGAAAACCTAGGGGTTAAAAAAAAAAGGTGATTGCAGAATACCCCAAACTGTACAGCTTCAAGTAAATCTATTTAGCAGCAGAATCAGACATGAGTATAAATAAACAGCAAATAGATTTTGATAATTGTCTCATCTTACTGGATGAACCACGACGTCTGGACTTTTCATCCTCAGAGCTGCTCCTGCTGCTTGATGTGCCACTGTCAGTACCACTTGAGCTCTCAGAACTCCTGCAAAGCAATCAGACACATATTATGGGCCATAAGGCTTAAGGCTCAAAATTTAAGAAAGTGCATGCAACAACAAAGTTTATCCTCAATACAAACCTTTTGGACTTGTGTCTAGCTCTCCCACTAAGTTGATTTCTCCTCTTTCCACTCCGCCCAGTCTTTTTTGGCACTCGCTTAGAACCTTTGCTAGATCTCTTCCTCTTCCGGCGCCTTCCATCACTGGAAGAGCTGGAGTCAGATAATGAGTCATCTGACTCTGAATCAGAATAGGAATCTGAGTCTGAAGTGTAGGAGTCAGAATCAGAATCTGATGCAGAGCTACTGTACGAGTCTGATGACGAGTAACGGCTCCTCTTCCTTCTGTCTTTAAGAGATCTTTTACGCCTTCCTCTAGCTTTTCCATCAGAATTATCATCAGAGCTAAGAGCTTTTCTAGATTTTTTTATTTTCCCTAGAGGAAATGAACATAAGCAGAATCAAGAATAAGAAATTAGAAACTTCTGCATTTGCAGTCAGCCAGTCATATGAATAGATCCCTGACCTCACCTTTTTCAGGTATACGTATAACTGCAGTTTCCGTTTTAGCAGCAGGAAGTTCACCAGAATCAACAATTTTGACTTGTTTAGTAGGTTGCCCATCAGAAGTTCCCACTTGTTCCATTTTCTTTACAACATCCATTCCCTTCACAACCTTTCCAAATACCATATGCTTCCTGCCAAATCATGTATAACATCAATCGGGTTCTGGTTTAGAAACTAAAATGACCACTTTCTTTTTTGATCAAATAGTTGAGTGGAAAAAAATGAGATAAGCAAGTACCCATCAAGATGCGGTGTACGTTTGAAAGTTATGAAGAACTGGGACCCATTGGTATTAGCACCACAATTTGCCATAGAGAGAAGTCCTGGCCCATTGTGCTCCACTTTGAAATTTTCATCTGCAAGAAATGAAAACACCAAATCATACAACCAACACATAATACAGCCACCAACATGGTGTTACCGGATAAAAGATAGACAAAAGCTACCTACCTGCAAACTTGCCTCCATAAATACTTTCTCCACCAGTCCCTGCAGAGCAGAGAAGTTTGAACCTTAGATCCAAGTTACAAACATATAAGTTAACAGACATCTATATCATTAAAAGCAAAAGGATCAAATAACCAATAGAAGGGAAGATCATACCATCACCCTTCGAAAAATCACCCCCCTGTACAAAAAGATACAAGGTCAGAGTCAATATAGCATATGTTCTTTCAAAATATAATGTAGAGCATTGAATTTGACCAAGTGACTGACGGTTATTGTATCCCCAGACAAACAAGCTAAAGGTAGCTATTCAAAAGGTATTACACTAGAATATCAAGCAACAATCCCTCTATTGAAGCTGACTCAAAATTAAGCAGACATTTCAAACCCTTTAAATCCCATGTTCAAGCATGAAGCATGCATGCTATCAAACAGGAGAGAAAGAGGCAAGGGGTTCCTGATTACAGCGCACAGGAAAATTCTTGCACATCAAAAAGGCAACATGTCATACGACAAGCACTCTTGTCAAGCACTCTCGCCAAGCACTAAACCCCAAAAAGGAAAAACTGCACCATCTTCTGGGTGTCAGCCGTCTTATAAGCTTGAAAGCCACTTATACATTCATGTTGCTTGATAACGTGGGTGAGAAGCAACAGAACTAATTGAACTGGTTTAACCAACTTAAAGTGTTTAAAACTTTATCTTATTCAACACACCACACTATCAACAAAGCCTGACAAAGTATAGGAAGAAAAGGTAATTTGATGTTGAGTTTCCAGACATGGTTTATCGACAGTCGCGGGAAAGACACAATAAGGAATCACACATTTTCCAAGAAAATTAAGCTGCGTAGAAAAATGCACAGCAACATTTTCTGAAGTACAGCGGGAGAAGGAAAAAAAAAAAGAAAAGAAACATAAACAAAGACACCTACTTATATTGTCAAACATCAATAGATTAAACCAGACCCAGTATCATCATAACCTCCCTGCTTTCCTACACACACACACGCACGCACACACACACACGCACGCACACACACACACACACACACACACACACACACACACACACACACACACACACAAGGGAGGAAGGAACGAAAACACAGAAGATAAAAGTCTAAAGAGCAGTAAATACTTGGGCCATGAATCCTTTTATTATGCGGTGGAAATTTGATCCTTTGTAGTGTAGAGGTTTTCCTATGGTAGCTCCAACTCCTTTCTCACCTGCAACAGATAAACAGCTTATTCCCAAGCAGAAGCTCCAAAAGAAGGTTGAGTAGTATCACAATTTGACTATATATACACGCCACTGTGAGCAAGCTGAATCATCCAGTCAAAAACTCACAACTACAGGGCCTAAAGAGTGAAATGCAATGCAACCAAATGGAGACCTAGAGTAAAAGAGATACAAGGACGCAGGAAAATTGGCTAAAGTAATCTCAACTATTGCTGATCTGTTGAACAATCAACACTTTCGTGTAATATACCTTAGTGCATCGAAACTGGAAACTCCAAGTATCTTCTAGGATTATTTTTTTTAAGGCAAAGGGAAATTGAGAGTACAGCTGAAACTCGAAATAAATAATGAAATAACTATAAACGTGTTCACTTCTGATTCCATAAGCTAAGTGAGATTCCTTATAGACTAACACTTGCAGCACGTGAGTCTCTCATAAAACCATTTTTGTGGATTAGAGAGGGAGCTCATCCCTGACTGCTTCTCGATAGCTCAATCTCCATTTGACATTATCAAAGCTTCATGAAGAGAGCAAAGGAGAGAGAAGAAGAACGGCTTCCAACCAAAATATTTCAGTTTACTTTTGTTTTTATGACATTGAAAGTGTACTATAAACTGTGTTTTCTCCATTATCATCCAGAAAGAATAATCAGTGACAATGGATATTGGTACACAAAACACAAATATGTTAACAGTTAGGGTCTTAGGGATGTGAGGTTATTGTTGCTACAACTACCTCTCACATTTAAGCAATAGTGGATTACTCTTAATCCAAATTTCCATACCTTCCCCCCCCCCAAAAGAAATAGATAAATAAAATAGAAATTACCTGTGCAGAGTGCTCGGAAGTTTTCTGCAGTCCTAGGAACAACATCTGAGAAGAGCTGCACGTGCAAGATAAAATGAATTTGCGTATAGTGTTTACATTCAAATACAAATACAAATACAAAAAAAAATAAAAAAAATACATTAATTAAGCGAGGAAATAGGAAGACACAGCATCCAGAAGGATGGGAATAAACAACACAATAAAAGTTCTCACGTTACCTCAAAAACCATTCTTTCTACCGGATCCCCGGCAATAGATACATCAAAAAATACATGAGGGTTCTTTTTCTTGGCCATATTTCCTGATTATACAGAACCTGGGAAAACAAAACTCACTTCAGAATTATAGATCAAAGTTCATTTATGCCAAAAGCTAATGAACTTCTTATCCCGTATGATAGATGATGTTCAAACTTGCACGCTATAGAAAGTATGCACTTCAAACAAATATTAGCTGACAGTTAAGCGTAGGTGTCGAACAAATTCAGATTAGAGATTCCATTACCAGAGCCCAGACAGATTTTAACAAACGATGCTGATTGCAGGACCCATAACAGCCTCCAATCACCTAACAACCTTCTGTATCAGCAATCTATAGCTTTAATACCATGTCTTATACAGTATCCTACGTAACCCTTGCTGCACAAAGCGATGCATGCCTAAACAGAAATAATATGGAGCACACAGCAAATATATATTTATATATAAGACTACACACAAAAAACAAATGACTATATCACTTTCTAATGATACATTGACACAAATTGCTGATCATTAACTCACACCAACATTGTGCTAATCAGTAATCACTACACATAAAGATGTTTAGCACCAAAAATGCAGTCAATATTCCTAAAAAGGATTCCTTTACTTGACATTTTCTAGCAAAGTTAATACATAGGAATGTAAGCAAAAACATTGGAGCACAAAAATTAAGCAATGAGGAACAGCTGGTCCTTGATTTGACACTAATATTAACTATGTAATGCACAAATTCTCCAAATTCCAAACCATATAATCGAAACCCTAAAACCCTAAACCCTAAACTCTAGTCACCCACTTCGACTTGAACTTTAAACTCCTGAAGCTACCTTGGACCCAATTAAGTGTTATTAACATGTATTCTTAATGAAAACAATACCTAATTGATTAATGGGAGCCATGACGATGTGTTTTTCTAGCAGTTCATGCTTATAAGCTTATAATAAGCAAAGTAAAGGAGGTTTTACCTTTGATTGTAAGGGCGAAGATGGCAGAAGCAGAAAGTATGAAGCGAAGAGAGAGAAAGACGGAGTGAGAGAAAGAGGAAGAGAAAGAAGGTAGGGGCCTGAGGACTGCTCAAGTGCTCAGCTTCCTTCGACTGAAAATCTGAGGAAGCCTTGATTCAAGCTTACTTCCTTCCCTTTTCCTCCCCTTCTCATTTCTTTTTTATTTAAAACATAAAATAATAATTAAATCTTTTTTTTTTTAATGACGGTAGTGCCTACTTACTACACTCATTCAGTCATTATATATAGTTGTCAAACGGGTCGATCAGGATGGGTTCGGGTCGGGTCAATCTCATTTTTCGGGTATGAAGCATGTACGTATACAAACTCGTAATGGGCTTTAAGATGTGAAGCTATTCTTTGACAGTTTTTCTGTTCTGGACGGATTTTCGGGTTTGTACTCTTTTTATGTCTATTTTAGCGGATTTGGTCGGTTATTCTCATTTGTTCCGATTTTGATATTTTAGTGGGTCAACTTAGTTTCTTATGTGTGTCCCGTCATGTCACCCTGCCCAATCATCATTATATAAAGTCAATGTCATATCACCAAATTAAGGAAAATATATAAACAATGTTATCTAATTAAATTAAGATACATGAACATCAATTTCATAAAATAGGGTACATGAACTTAAAAAATAAATTATACTAAAAGCTAGATACAAGTACAACAAATTTAATTAGTAAAGGGAAAATAGTCATAAACAATAATTGCATATTAGACTTCAATACCAAAACCAACCAATAAAATCCACTTGTCGATAAATTTATACATCTGAATTTTCAGAGTGATTCTCCATGGAGATGGAGAAATATAGTACAAAGTAGAGACGTGGAATATTTAAGTAAGGTAACTATAATTTGAAGGAATTTCTAACCACTAACATGATCATACATGCATAATAGAAATTCGATTAACCCAGAAAATATGTGATTACTGTAATTAAATATCAAATCGAAATCCTACCTCACTCCTTGGTCGCTGGTTGGATGAACAGTGGTTAGGTATGGATGAACACGTCAGATGTCGTGCCTCAACTGGTATGCACACACAGGCTCGAATCCACACGTTAGTATGCTAGTACAGCGATCCCGTTCACAACCTCCGTTCTCTCCTTACTCTAATGACACACAGTTAGGGTTTCGTGAAAACTGATTATCACGTGTAACCCTAACTGATCAGAAGTCACGATATATATAGGGAGGCAGAAGGGCTGATTAGGTTAAGTGCGTAATGGACTTAATCCGAATTAGACCCTTCTAATAAAACGAGCATGTTAAGTGTGCGACCCTGCTGGTTTACTTAATGTGGTAGTAAGTCCAAAACTCTTTTCGGGCCCACAAACCGTAATTGGTTTCTAGCAAAACATTACGATTACCCATATTAAGTAAAGATCGATTTCCATAGTCCAACCAATAATGCAATTATTAATTCTTATGATTAGTTCATATGGCAAATCCAACATAATTATCAAGAAAGAAGAAGTAAGGTAACTATAAACATAACTATAATTATTTTAATTAGGAAAATAGTATATTAATTTAGTTAGCTATTGTCTTGAAGAGTATGAACAATTTATGAGTTTTTTTATATCTAATTCGAATACAAGCAATTATACATGTTTTAAGTAACCTAGAGGCCTAGTGTTTGACAAAAGATCGAACACGACTCGAGTAAGGCCATATTCGAGCTCGACTTTAACGATTTAACACTACTCAAATGACTTCACTGGAACTCATTGTGGATGACATAACTCGTAGGGCTCCGTTTCCTTGGAATCTAAGAGACACTTTAAGAATGTATCTGCTTTACTTTCCTCGTATTCCACTTGTTTAGCAGTTGTACCTAGATTAGCTAATATGATGGCACACTCTTTTGCAGGTCGAGTGACGTCCTCTAAGTTTATGGATATTGAGTACCTAAAGGATTTCGACCCAAGGTGCTGACTCCTAAGTTGTATATTGATGCCTTTTATTTTCCTTTAATACAAACAAACAACCTTTTAACGAGCACTATATAAGTCAAAGTGTAAACAAGTGATGTGGGACAAAGTGAACAATTTCCTCAAAAAGGGTCATTTTAGAAAATAATATCCAGATTAGACTGGGGTGAAAAATATTGCCCAGGAGGGTGTCCATGTAGGCTCGGGAACACACGGAGCATGTTTTATTTTTTTTCGTTGTTTGGCCGAAAGTCGCTATCCACGAGAGCGACTCTACCTGGCTAGAATCGCTATCATGCGTAGCGACTTTTCCCTGTCCAGGTGCGCACGAATTTAACTGTCGCAAGCAAAAGTCGCCTATTCGCATTGGCGACTTTTACCCACGATAGTCGCCACCGTGGTTAGCGACTTAGTTAAGTCGCTGTTCCGGGTGGCGACTTTTGCTAATGAAAGTCGCCACTCAGGGTGGCGAGTTCGGTAAGTTCAGCGAAAAAAAAAACTAAGTTCGTATAGTGCCGATCCTACGTGGACACCCTTTTGGAAAATATTTTCTATCCCAACCTAATATGGGTATTATTTTCTAAAGTAGCCCTTTATCAGGAAATCGTTCGGACAAACTTCAGACGTGGTATAGCCTTATAGGGCTTATGTTTCGCGCAGGATTGAGATCCATTTGCAAACAAGTAGGAGTATAAATTATTAATTAACCCCTTATTGTTGTGAAATAATTAGAGAGATAGAGAGTAGAGAATAAAGAGGAGTAAGAGGTGTCTATATTATTCACATGAGGGATATATATAGTACAAGAGAGGCTAGGGTTTTGCTTGCAGAGCAAGAACCCTAGTACGAGATATGGTAAGTATCTAGCTATAGTATCTCTACAATATATTGTACATCCACATATAATATATTTCATAACACTCCCCCTTGGATGTACAACACTAGAGAATATGTCTCGTTAAAACCTTACTAGGAAAACCCAGTGGGATAAAAACCTAGTGAAGGAAAAAGAGTACATTATTCTTCAATACGCGTGAGTTGCTGCCTCATTAAAAACCTTGCCTGGAAAACCCAGTGGGACAAAACCATGGCTAAGGGAAAAAGAGTGCAGCGCGTATTTTCTCCCCCTCATGACAATATCCGCCTAGATCTTCAAGTTGATGCAATTGTGATCTTCAGTAGAAAATGTCTTCGTAATGGATAAGAAACATCAGTGTAGCATTCCTGCATGTTAAATTTCATAATATCCTTGTCATGCTGTCTCGTCAAAAACCTTGTTAGTAAAACCCAATGGGATGAAAACCTCAACGAAGGGAAAAAGAGTACAGTCACTACTTCACCAAAACCTTTGCTAGGAAAACCCAATGGGAAAAACCTACGCAATAGGAGAAAAACGTGAAGGGCGTAAAGTCTCATTCTTTAATAGCATTTCACAATATATGAGCAATTTCCACAATTCCAAACCATTTAACATAAACCTTCTTCGGGAGGTCTTTAGTAATACAAATATAAACCTTCTACCTGAGGTCAATATCTTTCACTGCTCATACTTTTCATATCATCATGAAATATTTGTAATTTGGAAATGAGAGTCAATGTTCTATGGTACTTCAGGACCATATTAAGAATCACCTATTTCATATTCATGGTATTTCAGAGTTCAGACAATAAATATCTCACTATCGAATATCACCAACAACTCATCATATAGGTGATATTCACATCAATCTCAACCTTTGTAATCGATAAATTGTGTAACTCATATGCTCAAACTTTTGGTTGAAACGATAATCAATTCATTCAAATTTCTCTTACAGAGATTTTGTATCTTGCATCACGTCATATCCAAACCGTGAATGCTAAACAATAATATATCTTGTCTCATTCTCATTCATCTTACTTGAGAGAGATAATATTTGTATGCCATTGATTCATGGACCTTTGCAACTTCAAAAATCAGAGGTTCATATAAATTCAAAATAAGCTCTTCAGGAGCTTTTCACTTATTCAAAGGTCCGTGTATGTCATTATACATATCCAACAAGGCATTTAGAGTCCTTCATGGACCATATCTTCAATCCTTATGGGATTGACATACCATAGGAGTAAACATCTCCTATTATAGGTTTCCGCCTATAAAATATGTGGTATCTTATAAACTACATTCCAATGAAAATGTGTGCATGCGTATGAGTAAAATAATAAATTAATAAATGTTAAATAAATAGAAATAAGATATAAAATATAGATACATGTATGATGTATGACTTATAATCTATATGCACACAATGTATGACTCGATAATGTAAAACTGTACAGTTTGGATATCAAATCCATAAACCATTTGGACTTTAGGTTCGTGAGCTCATTTCAAATTCCAATCAATAATTTGTCGACATTTAGATGGACTTTACATATATAATCCCCATTCATATGTCCATCGCATCTTGCATATGCATATCAGTTTCATCATTTACCGGTATCAAAATATTAATCGTTGAATCTTATAATCAACTTTATTTATCCATCAGTATTGGTAAATGATATCTGAATATTTTCTTAGGAGGTACCTTTTTCTTTTTCTTATAGGCCATCTATTTTGATTCAGATATCCATACCACTTCAGGGGTATATATAGAAGCTATAAAGCTTGTTTATATTTCAAAACTCTTCATGAGTATCAATCAAACTGCACGATCTTGCCATGTTTGTATAATAGACTTTCATTAGGAACCGATATTCAATTAATTTGAATGAAAGTAAACTCAATATTCTACACTTCAAGTGTATCAATTCTAACATAACTGGCAAGATATCTCAATTCACACAACATGTATCTCTACAACCAATCTGTGCCTCGATATGCCTCCCAAAGGGTCATATTTGTGCAACAGTCAAATCATAAAGTTTCATGCTTGAATATATAGAGGTTAAATAAAGCTTGCATATATGTATACGTATATGAACCTCAAATTTATATCATGTTCTGAACTTCTGGTTCAGATGGGGATCAACATCGTACATACTTAATATATGTCTTTGTTTTCTTCAGCTTTCCTCTATTATTCTCCCCCTAAGTTGGAAAACTATATTTCATGGACAGTTATAAATGGGCATTTCATTATATTGAAATTCAGCTTAGATAATCCACCACTTTCTCATCTTCTCTCTGCGAGTTTCACTTTATTAGTTCTCTGGTGGAGAATAAAAATTCTGGGGAGTACATGTAATTTGCAGTTGGTTATCTTTGTGCTCATATAATTTGCCTCATACCAGAGAGATCGAATATTGATAAAACGTTCAAAAACATACTTTATAATGAACTTGCATAATGCAATACAACTCATCTTTTAAGTGATCTTCTGGCAACTTAATCTTAATTTGTACAAGTTGCTATCAATATCTCTTGTCCCATTTCGAGTCAAACTTATTTATTGTTCGAAACTAAATATATATACTCCATCTCGTTGTCAGTCTTGCCTTTAAACATCAAAATAATAAAACACGAGAGAGTATGAGCACATTATCATATATTCATTCAAGAGAAATTTCAGGTTCTCAAAACGAGTGTCTTCATACCCGGATGGCCTAAACTGTCACATCAACAAAATATTTCACCTAACTAACTTTTAGTTAGTTTTTGCTCAATAATAATCAACTTTGTTGTAGTCATTTACACGTGATTCTGGCCAGATGTATGATGTGACAACGACATAACTTATGTCTCTTTTCTGATGGCAAGACATCTCATTTTCAGGGGAGATACAGTTCATGCTTTTCTAGAGCTTGTTCTCAACTTGTTCATATAAATCTCCATGGACATATCTATCTATTGCATGGAGTTTCTTTAAATAAGTACAAGTCCATTGTCATAGCACAAGGTCATTAATATAATCAACACTTTTCTTTCTTGCAAAAAGCATATGACATTGTTTATCTCATAATTGAATGCGATTACAATTCACATTCTATCTCCCCCTTTCCGTACATTCGTAGTAGGAAAAAAAGATTATTCAAATAAACACAATCAACATACTATCCCATCAATAATTATATAGGGGTACAAATTTCCGGCTTGTAAGTGTAAATAATACACGCACTTTTCCACTTGACTTTGAACTTCAGGCCATAGACTTGTTTCTTCATTGTATCATTTAAATTGAACTTGCAACTTTAGAGGACTTCTGGCCCCAAGTTATAAAAATTATTGTCTCAAGTGGATGCGCTATCAATCCATAATCATGAACTTCAGGGATGATAATTGTGCCATAAAGTAATTTCCCCTTTTATTTAATCGGAGATACGTATACCCCTTTTGTGATATTTGGGATCATTATCAATAACTGATTTGTTCATATCAATCTCCATGAACATATATTTCTAAATCAACTTTGGACGACAAGCCAAAGGATCGTTTTAATTTACTGGACTTCTCATATTTATGGGACTTCTGGCCCAAAATTCCATGAACTGTTGGTTCATGCAATATCAATATAATCATGAACTTCAGGTCATGATTGTGTCATCATTTAATTTCTATCTCATTGGAGATACCCCTTTTCGTGATCTGCAAGATCACTATAGATAAGCTCTTTAAAAATGAGGTTTGAATTTATGAATGGTACTTAAACCATGACTTTTACCTTCAAGGCTTTACTATAGGTTCACTTATCTTCAGGATAAGTAGATTGCACAATTAATCTGCGAGACTATTCATAAATTGATAATTATGTCTCAAAAAGTACAACATTCAGTCATTTTAAAATATACAAATAATATCTTGCACTTGAAGTAAATCACTCACAGTTTTATTTAGCAAAGCATTCATGTGCTAAATAATTGTCTTCTTCACAATGTGATTATAAGAGACCATCATAGATTTAAAGAGTATTGAATAAACAATTTTATTTGGCGTCCGAATAAGATAATTCTCATATTTAAACAAAACTTGGCAAACTATATGCCATCAATATAACCTCATACTAACAGCATTACATTCCACTTAGCATGTCATATATTATTACTCTCATCAAATCGCAATGTAATTAATTAAGACATGTGAATGCGACATATCAAGCTTTTCAGGTAGAAAATTTGAAAAGCTTACTCATCTATATGAGTGAATCGACCATCTACTGCTAGTACATAAAACACATAAAAAGTGTAGCTCCAAATTTACCCAATCAATACATATGAATTGTACCGTAGTTATCGAGTCAAACAAATCAGATCTGTTAGCATCTGAAATCAATATAATAATACATGGCTTCCGAACCATAACATAAATGAATTAATAACACCTGCCTTTGTATAACAAATCTGTTCTATACGCATGGTAGTATTGATGGGTGACTAGATATTATGTCAATCAATAACAATGCAAGTGCAGCTAGCACTAAAGTTATTATGAACATACTAGCAAGATGTATGTTCATAGCATTTGAGCCTTAGCGTACTAGTAATACAGATCACATAAAGTAGCCAAAATCTCAAAAGTAACTTCACAGACAGTAAAAGTAAAGAACCAATTTTATCATAATTTCATGATTTCACATAAACTAGACTCCTTTATATTTCGAATAAAGAGTCATATTTTCGACTGCCATAGTGAAGTATACCAAACGGAAGTACAAAATTGCAATTTCTCAAACTGTAAGGGTTATAGGTAATTGGTTCGAAAATACCATACATAAACAAGAGCAACATAAAATATAGGATGTAATGATGACAATATGTTGGATCGAATTTAATATTCTACAGGTACATATTCATAATACCACTAAAAACCTACAACGAGCATATAAGCATATAAAACGGTTATTTACATGTCTTATACGAGAAGAACCACATCATAAATATTCAATTTGGCAGCCATATATATACTTTGTTGATGTTAATTTAATACCTGTAGTCCATAGCAAATGTAAGCATAAATTACCCATGTTTGAATTGCCTCTACGATGAACCAAGGCTGGTGATGCTCACATCATCATTAATGCACCGTAATTGATCTTGGCGGCGAGGTAGCGATATGTCACCAATAATATTAACCATCAATTGAGATCTGAAATTTATACAATTAGTCAGGGTTAACAATTAGAGAGATAGGGAGTAATGAATAAAAAGGAGTAAAAAGTGTCTATATTATTTACATGAGGAATATATATAGTACAAGAAAGACTAGGATTTTACTTACAGAGCAAGAACCCTAACTCTAGTATGAAATATGATAAGTATCTAGTATATCTACACTATACATCCACATATAATATATTTCATACACTTGTTCATTTCTTCATAAAAATATGGCTAAACCATCGCCGAACTTGAGCTATGGCGATGGCGACGATTACTCACCATCTGCAACCCTCATTCAGTTCGACCACCCAATCTCTCTCCTCCGAGGGCCCATACCCGCCGGCCCAGCAGAAAACCCCAATCTCGGCCCGTTTGTCCTCGTTTTTCCAAACCCAAAATCGTTCTTGTCAACCCTCAGGTCCAGCGAATCGAAGCTTCTGGAACAGTGTGAGGCAGGGGTTAGAATAGGGTGCTCCTTATCCGCATCGAATAAGTGTAGACCCTCATGGTTGAAGACCGTTTTAGGGGGAGCCTCAAAAATGGATTTTAGAGAGAGAAACGAGTGTGAAGAGAGAGAAATGGCGGTTTGTCTTGATGGGTCAAAAGAGAAATGCGTGAAGTTTGCTAAGGAGAAGTGTCAAGGCCCGTTTAGGTGGGCACGGGTGGGTTTTAGAGAGAGAAAGTTGAAAAAAGAGAAGGAGATTGTGGGGAGGTTGATTGGTTGTGTTTCTTCTGGTTTGGGAGTTTTGAATGGGAATGTAGGGTTTGATTTGGTTGTTGGTAATCAATTGGGTTCAATTTTTGCTGAGCTGAATTTGGGATACGAAGGGAGTTATATTAGAGGAAGTGAGATTCTGGGAGATAAAAATCATCAAAGTTGAAAGGGAAGAATTGAATTTTTGTTATGGGTCCTTGAGTTGGTTGCTATTGGCTTTGAGGATAATGGGTGATGATGTTTATGTGTCTGGAAATGCAAATAAACCTACGTGTTAATGTCATGCACTTATAGAGGATGGTGGTGTATTTCAAAAGAGTGTTACAGGTATGTATGGTATGTGCAAGTGATGCAATAGTGCTTTTTCTTGATACTAGTGTGCTTTTCTTCTTGTTGTTGCATTGGTTGCCTTACTGCTTTCATTGTTGTGGTTGTTTTGCATTGTAAAGTATGATGGTAACTTATCTTTGTTTCTCCTCTTGAAGGAGAAGTGATATGCCTGAACAATTGAGGGCAAGGGGTTGATGATGTTAACCTGGTAGGAGACTAAGAGTGTAGATCTTATTTAATCCCATTAAAAGTTGCACCAACAATCTTGTTCAAATCTGAAAGCAGCTTGAACAGCTCCACAAGTGCAATTACAGGTGCAAATAGCTAGTGTATTAACTATTAAGCGCCTTTTGTTCAGGAGTATGAGGCAATTGAATCTGCACCTTGAGCAATTTTACAAATTTCCTTTTGTACTTGATATCTTTGTGCACCATAAGATTGACCACATCGTTCTTCCAATTCACCCCAGATGAATAAGAAATTAATACTCTGATGTATTTCTTTGAAGAGAGAATTAAAACTCCATATTACCAGATTGTTGCAACGTTGCCAATTTTGTTCTTTGGGTGAATTTATCATTAAAAATGTGCAGGAGTTACTAATTGGTTATGAGTTTATGACCTGCTGCAACTTTCTGCTGATTGTCCAATTTTGTACTTCAATGTTAACAGTCGAAAGAACCTAAGAAAAAGTAGTTACTGGTTCTTACTTCATTGAGATCAAACTGACCTATGATTGTGAAAATATAACCCCTTGGAGGAATTACAAGCCTAAGAAGTCAGGGGATAATAATCAATCAATATATATATAGACACACACACACACACACACATACAGCCTTCGTTTTCGGCTTTCTGGGCCCCTGGTGTCATTTTTGCCCAAATTTCTTCAGGGATTCTATCATGACTCTAGAGGACCCTCGGTGCCCCGGGAGGGACCTACGGATCCCCAAACTTTAATATCCCCATGCATTTGGTGTTCCGGCTCTTACACCCGTGTCCCGTAAAACGCCTTCCAAGCCTATTAGGGACCGGATAATGGACTTGGAAGGCCTCCCATGTCCTCTATGGGTGTTTTGTGCGATATGGTGCAAAAATATCCACCTTTGTTTAGGGGCCTCCCGGAAGCCCAAAAACTGTAGATTATAGCCTTCGTTTTCGGCTTCCCAGACCTCTGGTGTGATTTTTGCCCAAACTTTTCCGAGGGGTCTATCATGACCCTAGAGGACCCTCGGTGCCCTGGGAGGGACATCAGGATCCCCGAACTTTGAGATTCCCCCTTGTCTTTGGTGTTCCGGCTCTTACACCCGTGCCCTGTAAAATGTCTTTCCGAGCCTATCAGGGACCAGATAAGCGACTCCGAGGGCCTCCCATGTCCCCTACAGGTGTTCCGTGCGATGTGGTGCAGAAGTATCCACCTTCGTTCCAGGGCCTTCTAGAAGCCCAAAAAACGTATATTATAGCCTTCGTTTTCGGCTTTTCGGACACCGATTTTCATTTTTGCCCAAACTTCTCTGGGCGTCTATCATGACCCTAGAGTATCCTCGGTGCCCCGGGAGGGACATTCGGATCCCCGAACTTCGATATTTCTCATGTCTTTGGTGTTCTAGCTTTTACACCAGCGCCCCGTAAAACGCCATTCCACGCCTATCAGAGACCGGATAAACGCCCTTCCAAGCCTATCAGAGACCGGATAAGCGACCCCGAGGGCTCCCATGTCCTATAGGGGTGATCCGTGCGATGTGCGAAAATATCCACCTTCGTTCTAGGGCCACCCGGAAGCCCAAAAAACGTAGATTATAGCCTTCGTTTTCGGCTTCCGTGCCCCGATTGTCATTTTTGCCCAAACTTCTCCGGGGCGTCTATCATGACCCTAGAGTATCCTCGATGCCCCATGAGGGACATTCAAATCCCCGAACTTCGATATTTCTCATGTCTTTGATGTTCTAGCTTTACACCAATGCCCCGTAAAATGCCCTTCCAAGCCTTTCAGAGACCGTGTAAGCGACCCCGAGGGCCTCCCATGTCCTATAGGGGTGATCCGTGCGATGTGGTGCGAAAATATCCACATTCGTTTCAGGGCCTCTCGAAAGCCCAAAAGACGTAGATTAGCCTTCGTTTATGCTTTCCGGGGCCCTGGGTGTCATTTTTACCTAAACTTCTCGAGGGAGTCTATCATGACTCTAGAGGACCCTCGGTGCCCCGGAAGGGACATACGGATCCCCAAACTTTGATATCCCCCATGCCTTTGGTGTTTCGGCTCTTACACCCGTGTCCCGTAAAACGCCTTCGAAGCCTATCAAGGACCGGGTAAGCGACTCGGAGGGCCTCCCATGTAGGGATGACAATAGGGCGGGGCGGTGGTGGATATAGGTAGATCCATCCCCATACCCGCCTGGGTATTTTGATTCCGCCACCCGCCCCATCCCCACCACAAGTTGGAGATCCCAAATCCACCTCCGGCCCATTTACCCGCAGGTATTCACCTCCGCTCCATTTATCGGGAGGGTATCCATATCAGCTTTATACCTGTCCGAAAACAAACGAAGCCCACATCTGGATCTACCTCAAATTCACCGTAAGATGATTTGCAAGGAAAAATTTGAGCTTTTTGATAAGCAATAGCAGTAGACAATTTTTATATATTTGGTAAAATAAGGTTTTATATATTTATATTTTTTTATTTTTATGTGGGTATGAGGAGGGGTAGATGGGTATGAGGCGGGGGGGTAAGCGGGTATAAGGTGGGGCGGGGCTCCAAGAGGTATCCACCGGGGAAAGAAAGCAAACCACCTCCGCCCCATTCCCGCAGGCCGCGATGGTTTTGCTTTATCAAAACCATCCCCGCCCCATCCCCACCTAACGTTCCCCCATCCCCTCCCCAACTAGTGTGGATGCGGGGCTGTACCCACCTGTACCCGCCCCATTGCCATCCCTACTCCCATGTCCTCTAGGGGTGTTCCGTGCGATATGGTGCAAAAATATCGACCTCTGTTTCGGGGCCTCCCGAAGCCCAAAAATTGTAGATATAGCCTTCGACCCCTGGTGTGATTTTTGCCCAAACTTTTTCGAGGGGTCTATCATGACTCTGTCTATCATGACTCTGGTGCCCTGGGAGGGACATTGGGATCTCCGAACTTTGAGATTCCCCATGTCTTTAGTGGTCTGGCTCTTACACCCATGTCTCGTAAAATGCCTTTCCAAGCCCATCAGGGACCGGATAAGCGACTCCGAGGGCCTTCCACGTCCCTTAGGGGTGTTCTATGCGATGTTGTGCGAAAATATCTACCTTCGTTCCAGGGCCTCGAGGAAGCCCAAAAAACGTAGGGCCTCCCGGAAGCCCAAAGGATTTAGATTATATCCTTCGTTTTAGGCTTTCCGGGACCTGGGTGTCGTTTTTGCCCAAACTTCTCCAGGGAGTCTATCATGACTCTAGAGGACCCTCGGTGCCTCGGGAGGGACATTCCGATTCCCAAACTTTGATATCCCCCATGCCTTTTGTGTTCCGACTCTTACACCCATGTCTCGTAAAACGCCTTCGAAGCCTATCAGGGACCGGTAAGGGACTCGGAGGGCCTCCCTTGTCCTCTAAGGGTGTTCCGTGCGATATGGTGCGAAAATATCCACCTTTGATCCGGGGCCTCTCGGAAGCCAAAAAAAATGTAGATTATAGCCTTCGTTTTCGGCTTCCCGGACCCATGGTGTGATTTTTGCCAAACTTTTCCGGGGGGTCTATCATGATGCAAGAGGACCCTAAGTGCCCTGGAAGGGACATCGGGATCTCCGAATTTTGAGATTCCCCATGTCTTTGGTGTTCCCGCTCTTACACCCGTGTCCCGTAAAACGACTTCTTAACCTATCAGGGACCGGGTAATGGACTCGGAGGGCTTCCCATGTCCTCTAGGGATGTTCCGTGCGATATGGTGCAAAAATATCCACCTTTGTTACGGGGCCTCCCGGAAGCCAAAAACTTTAGATTATAGCCTTCGTTTTTGGCTTCTCGTAACCCTAGTGTGATTTTTGCCCAAACTTTTTCGTGGGTCTGTCATGACCCTAGAGGACCCTTGGTGCCCTAGGAGGGACATCGGGATGCCCGAAGTTTGAGATTCCCCCTCGTTTTTGGTGTTCCGACCCGTACACCCGTGTTCCATAAAATGCTGTTCCGAGCCTATCAGGGACTGGATAAGCGACTCTAAGGGCCTCCCATGTCCCCTACAAGTGTTCCGTGCGATGTGGTGCGAAAATATCCACCTTCGTTCCAGGGCCTCCCGGAAGCCCAAAAAACGTAGATTGTAGCCATCGTTTTCGGCTTTCCGGGCCCCGGGGTCATTTTTGCACAAACTTCTCCGGAGCGTCTATCATGACCCTAGAGTATCCTTGGTGCCCTGGGAGGGACATTCGAATCCCCGAACTTCGATATTTCTCATGTCTTTGGTGTTCTAGCTTTTACACAAATGCCCCGTAAAACACCCTTCCAATCCTATGAGAGACCTTGTAAGCGACCCCGAGGGCCTCCCATGTCCTATAGGGGTGATCCGTACGATGTGATGCGAAAATATCCACCTTCGTTCCAGGGCCGCCCGGAAGCCCAAAAGACGTAGATTATAGCCTTCGTTTTAGGCTTTCCGCTGGGTGTCATTTTTGCCCAAACTTCTCCAAAGTGTCTATCATCACTCTAGAGGACCCTCGGTGACCCGAGAGGGACATACGGTTCCCTAAATTTTGATATCTCCCATGCCTTTGGTGTTCCGAATCTTACACCCGTGTCCAGTAAAACATCTTCGAAGTCTATCAGGGACCGATAAGCGACTCGGAGGGCCTCCCATGTCCTCTAGGGGTGTTCCGTGCAATATGGTGTGAAAATATCTACCTTTGTTCCGGTGCCGTACAAAAGCCAAAAAAATGTAAATTATAAGCCTTCGTTTTCGGCTTCCCGGACCCCTCGTGTGATTTTTGCCCAAAATTTTCTTGGGGGTCTATCATGACCCTAGAGGACCCTCTGTGCCCCGGGAGTGACATCGGGATCTCCGAACTTTGAGATTCCCCATGTATTTGGTGTTCCGGCTCTTACACCCGTGTCCCGTAAAATGGCTTTCCAAGCCAATCAGGGAACGGATAAGCGACTCCGAGGGCCTCCCATGTCCCTTAGCGGTGTTCTGTGCGATGTGGTGCGAAATTATCCACATTCGTTCCAGGGCCTCCCGGAAGCCCAAAAAATGTAGATTATAGCATTCGTTTTTGGTTTTCCGGGCCCCGGGTGTCATTTTTGCCCAAACTTCTCTGGGGCGTATATCATGACTCTAGAATATCCTCGGTCTCCCGGGAGGGACATTCGAATCCCCGAACTTTGGTGTTCTAGCTTTTACACCAATGCCCCATAAAACGCCCTTCCCAGACCGTGTAAGCTACCCCGAGGGCCTCCTATGTCTTATAGGGGTGATCCGTGCGATGTGGTGCGAAAATATCAACCTTCGTTCCAGGGCCTCCCAGAAGCCCAAAAGACGTAGATTAATGCCTTCGTTTTAGGCTTTCCGGGGGTGTCATTTTTGCCCAAACATACGGTTCCCCAAACTTTGAGATTCCCCATGTCTTTGGTGTTCCGGCTCTTACACCTTGTTCCGTAAAATGCCTTTCCAATCCAATCAGGGACCGGATAAGGGACTTTAAGGGCCTCCCATGTCCCCTAGGGGTGTTCCGTGCAATGTGGTGCGAAAATATCCACCTTCGTTCCAGGGCCTTCCGGAAGACCAAAAAAGGTAGATTATATAGCCTTTGTTTTCGGCTTTCCGGGCCCCGGGTGTCATTTTTGCCCAAACTTCTTCGGGGCATCTATCATGGCCCTAGAGTATCCTCGGTGCTCCGGGAGAGATATTTGAATCCCTGAACTTCGATATTTATCATGTCCAGGGGTGTAAACGAGCCGAGTCGAGTCCGAGCCAGGCCTGGCTCGGGCTCGGCTCGGTTTGTTTTGGCTCGGCTCGGGCTCGGCTCGAAGCTCGCCGAGCCGGAAAAATCAAGGCTCATTTCGGCTCGATTTAGGCTCGGGGCTCAGTTCGGCTCGGCTCAAATTCAAACCCATCACTGCAAACATTAGAAAAAATTGATTTAAATAATAGCAATTGAATCTGACTATAAGTGATTCATTGCACGTTCTCAGTTGAAAAAAAAAACCCTTAAAAAATAAGAAATCTCTAAAAATATTTAATGGATTTATTCGAATAGAGAGGAAAATCAACTAAACCGAGCCAACCGAGCCGAGCCATAGCAGGCTCGGGCTCGGCTCAGAAAGCATTCGAGCCGGCTCGAGCTCAGCTCGAGCTCGGTTTGACCCGAGCTTTGACCGAGCCGAGCCGAGCCCGAGGGCTCACCGAGTCGGCTCGACTCAGTTACACCCCTGTTTTGGTGTTCAAGCTTTTACACCAATACCCCATAAAACATCTTTCCAAGCCTATCAGAGACCGTCTAAGCGACCCCGAGGGCCTCCCATGTCCTATAGGGGTGATCCGTGCGATGTGTTGCGAAAGTATCCACCTTCGTTCCAAGGCCTCCAGGAAGCCCAAAAGACGTAGATTATAGCCTTCGTTTTAGGCTTTCTGGGCCTTGAGTGTCATTTTTGCCCAAACTTCTCTAGGGAGTCTATCATGACTCTAGAGGACCCTCGGTTCCCAGGGAGGGACATACGGTTTCCCAAACTTTGATATCTACCATGCCTTTGGTGTTCCGGCTCTTGCACACGTGTCCCGTAAAACGCCTTCGATGCTTATCAGGGACCGGTAAGCGACACGGATGGCCTCCCATGTCCTCTAGGGGAGTTCCGTGCGATATGTTGCAAAAATATCCACTTTTGTTCCGGGGCCTCCCGGAAGCCAAAAAATGTAGATTATAGCCTTCGTTTTCGACTTCCCGGATCCCTGGTGTGATTTTTGCCCAAACTTTTCGGGGGGTCTATCATGACCCTAGAGGATCCTTGGTTCCCTGGGAGGGACATCGAGACCTCCGAACTTTGAGATTCCCCATGTCTTTGGTGTTCCGGCTCTTACACCCGTGTCCCATAAAACGCCTTCCAAGCCTATCAAGGACCGGGTAATGGACTCGGAGGGCCTCCCATGTCCTCTAGGGGTGTTCCGTGCGATATGGTGCTAAAATATCCACCTTTGTTTATGGGCCTCCCGGAAGCCTTAGATTATAGCCTTCGTTTTCGTCTTCTCGGACACCTGGTGTGATTTTTGCCCAAACTTTTCCGGGGGGTCTATCATGACCCTAGAGGACCCTTGGTTCCTGGGAGGGACATCGGGATGTGCGAACTTTGAGATTTCCCCTTGTCTTTGGTGTTCCGGTTCTTACACCCGTGTCCCGTAAAATGCCTTTCCGAGCCTATCAGGGACCGGATAAGCGACTCCGAGGGCCTCCCATGTCCCCTACGGATGTTCTGTTTGATGTGTTGCAAAAATATCCACCTTCGTTCCAGGGCCTCCCGGAAGCCCAAAAAACATAGATTAGCCTTCGTTTTCGGCTTTACGGGCCAGGGTGTTATTTTTTCCAAACTTATCCGGGGCGTCTTTCATGACCCTAGAGTATCCTCGGTGCCCCGGGAGGGACATTCGAATCCCCGAACTTCGATATTTCTCATGTCTTTGTGGTTCTAACTTCTACACAACTGCCCGTAAAACGCCCTTCCAAGCCTATCAGAGACCGTGTAAGGGACCCTGAGGGCCTTCCATGTCCTATAGGGGTTATCCGTGCGATGTGGTGTGAAAATATCCACCTTCGTTCCAGGGCCTCCCGGAAGCCCAAAAGACATAGATTATAGGACAAATTTCATTTTTCAAGACTTTGCCTTCGTTTTAGGCTTTCTGGGACCCGAGTGTCATTTTTGCCCAAACTTCTCCAGGGAGTCTATCATGACTGTAGAGGACCCTCGGTGCCCCGGGAGGGACATAAGGATCCCCAAACTTTGATATCCCCTATGCCTTTGGTGTTCCGGCTCTTACACCCGTGTCCCGTAAAACGCCTTCAAAGTCTATTAGGGACCGGTAAGCGAATCGGAGAGCCTCCCATGTCCTCTAGGGGTGTTCCATGCGATATGGTGCGAAAATATCCACCTTTGTTCCGGGGCCTCCCAAAAGGCAAAAAAATGTAGATTATAGCCTTCGTTTTCGGCTTCCCGGACCCCTGGTGTGATTTTTCCCCAAACTTTTCCGGGGGGTCTATCATGACCCTAGAGGACCCTGGGAGGGACATCGGGATCTCCGAACTTTGAGATTCCCCATGTATTTGGTGTTCTTGTTCTTACACCCGTGTCTCGTAAAATGACTTTCCAAGCCAATCAGGGACCGGATAAGAGACTCCGAGGGCCTCCCATCTCCCCTAGGGGTGTTCCGTGCGATGTGGTGCGAAATATCCACCTTCGTTCCATGGTCTCCCATAAGCCCAAAAAACGTAGATTATAGCCTTCGTTTTGCGGCTTTCCAGGCCCCGAATGTCATTTTTTCCCAAACTTCTCCGGGTTGTCTATCATGACCCTAGAGTATCCTCGGTGCCCAGGTAGGGGTATTTGAATCCCCGAACTTCTATATTTCTCATGTCTTTGGTGTTCTAGCTTTTACACCAATGCCCCATAAAACGCCTTTCCAAGCCTATGAGAGACCGTCAAAGCGACCCCAAGGGCCTCCCATGTCCTAAAGGGGTGATCCGTGCGATGTGGTGCGAAAATATCCACCTTCGTTTCAGGCCCTCCCGGAAGCCCAAAAGACGTATAGCCTTCGTTTTAGGCTTTTCGGGCCCTAGGTGTCATTTTTGCCCAAACTTCTCCAGGGAGTCTATCATGATTCTAGAGGACCCTCGGTGCCCCGTGAGGGACATACGGTTCCCCAAAATTTGATATCCCCCAGACCCCCATGCCTTTGGTGTTCCGGCTCTTACACCCGTGTCCCGTAAAATGCCTTCGAAGCCTATCAGAGACCGGTAAGCGACTCGGAGGGTTTCCCATGTCCTATAGGGGTGTTCCATGCGATATGGTGCGAAAATATCCACCTTTGTTCTGGGGCCTCCCCAAAGCCCAAAAAATGTAGATTATAGCCTTCGTTTTCGGCTTCCCGGACCCCTGGTATGATTTTTGCCCGAACTTTTCCAGTGGGTCTATCATGACCCTAGAGGACCCTCGGTGCCCTGGGAGGGGCATCGGGATCCCCGAACTTTGAGATTCCCCATGTCTTTGGTGTTCCGGCTCTTACACCCGTGTCTCGTAAAATGCATTTCCAAGCCAATCAGGGACCGGATAAGCGACTCCGAGGGCCTCCCATGTCCCCTAGGGGCGTCATGTGCGATGTGGTGCAAAAATGTCCACATTCGTTCCAGGGCCTCCTGGAAGCACAAAAAACGTAGATTATAGCCTTCGTTTTTGGCTTTCCGGGCCCCGGGTGTCATTTTTGCCCAAACTTCTCCGGGGCGTATATCATGACTCTAGAATATCCTCGGTGTCCCGAGAGGGACATTCGAATCCCCGAACTTCGATATTTCTCATGTCTTTGGTGTTCTAGGTTTTTCACCAATGCCCGTAAAACGCCCTTCCCAGACCGTGTAAGCTACCCCGAGGGCCTCCCATGTCCTATAGGGGTGATCCGTGCGATGTGGTGCGAAAATATCCACCTTCGTTCCAGGGCCTCCCAGAAGCCCAAAAGACGTAGATTATAGCCTTCGTTTTAGGCTTTCCGGGGGTGTCATTTTTGCCCAAACATACAGTTCCCCAAACTTTGAGATTCCCCATGTCTTTGGTGTTCCGGCTCTTATACCCGTGTCCCGTAAAATGCCTTTCCAAGCCAATCTGGGACCGGATAAGCGACTTCGAGGGCCTCCCATGTCCCCTAAGGGTGTTCCGCGCGATTTGGTGCGAAAATATCCACCTTTGTTCCAGGGCCTCCCATGTCCCCTAAGGGTGTTCCGCACGATGTGGGAAACAAAACCATTCCATAACTTTGGCCATAGGCCCCTTATAACTCATAACAGCCCGCAGGCTCCCAAAAGTCCACTCTCGGACCAATTCTCATAACCATGTAACCATTTCATAAAATACTACTCATCACCTAAGAGTCAACGTCTTAGGCTACTAACCCACATGTCAAAGAGCTAAAGAACTAACAACGTCTGAGCCTCAAACCAATATTCATATGGTATACTCATATTTCCATCTCATATCACAATTCTGATCTGATTCTCATCTCATTTCAAATACCCATCTCGGGTCAATAGTAGTATAGAATCCATAACATGGCACGGGTTCCCAAATAATCATATTATTCTCGGTTTAGGCCTCGGTGTACTTAAGTAGGCAAGATATCTAATTCTATGCCATAATACTCATTAACCTTATATTAACATTTATCTGAATCAAACCTATGCTTAGTTCCCTTCTACTAACCAAAATCTACCTAAGGCTAGATCAATCCATATGGGTACTATATGCTGTCAACATACCAGCCAAACCATCATGCTCACATACCCACATAACAATTGCAAACCAGATAATAAGAACAATCACATAATATAATTTTTCACATAACAATACTCATGTTGAACATGAATTTCACACATAGAAAGAGAAAATAACATCCATCTCCAACCGAATAGAAAGGGTTACCTTTAATCAAATCTCCAAGCAACTAGGCATCATAACCCTGCCAATTCAATCATCCAAATCCATCATATATGCATATAAACACAAATATGTAGTCAAATTTGAAATCAGAAATTAAATCAACAAATACCCAAATCAATTTAGGGCTTAGGGTTTACATAACTCAAACCCACTAAATGGCTGAATTTGGCGTGAGCACCGTGGCTATGGAGGCTGGTGGTGACGTTTCTCCACCAGCCTTGGTCGACGAACAGAGGGGACATCAACAGCAAAACAACAACAGAGGCGCAGGCCTCACGCACCACTCACGAAACAGAGGAGAGAGAATTATGCCCTTGACAGCAAATCAATGGCAACACCAGGACAGTTTAGAGAAACGCAGTAAAGTTTCGAAGAGAGAAGGACAAAGCAAAGAAGATGGTGGCCATCGTGATGCTTGAAACGTGAAGGAGAAGGGGAAAGGGGTTAGAGAGAGAAGCAAGGGAGATAAAGAGGCTTCTTAACTGATTAAAGTAAATAAAAGAATGAAACAAAATAGGGTTGTAAGTCGGCTTACTAACCGACTCCGACTCTTTTTTCCCTTTTCTTTTTTAACTAAAAGATAAAACAAATACACATAACTCCAAAATTAAATAAATATCACCCTATAAATTAAATAATTCTTTTAGGAAAATACTTTAAATATATATGGGGTATTACACGCTCGGAAGCCCAAAAGACGTAGATTATAGCCTTCGTTTTAGGCTTTCCGGGACCTGGGTATCATTTTTGCCCAAATTTCTCCAGGGAGTCTATCATGACTCTAGAGGACCCTCGGTGACCCGGGAGGGACATACGGATCCCCAAATTTTGATATCCCCTATGCCTTTGGTGTTCCGACTCTTACACCCGTGTCCTGGAAAACATCTTCGAAGTTTATCAGGGACCGATAAGTGACTTGGAGGACCTCCCATGTCCTCTAGGGGTGTTCCGTGCGATATGGTGCGAAAATATCCACCTTTGTTCCGGTGCCTCCCAAAAGCCAAAAAAATGTAGATTATATAAGCCTTCGTTTTCGGCTTCCCGGACCCCTTGTGTGATTTTTGCCAAGTTTTCTGGGGGGTCTATCATGACCCTAGAGGACCCTCGGTGCCCCGGGAGGGACATCAGGATCTCCGAACTTTGAGATTCCCCATGTATTTGGTGTTCCGGCTCTTACACCCATGTCCCGTAAAATGCCTTTCCAAGCCAATCAGGGACCGGATAAGCGACTCTAAGGGCCTCCCATGTTCCCTAGCTGTGTTCCGTGCGATGTGGTGCGAAAATATCCACCTTCGTTCCAGGCCTCCCGGAAGCCCAAAAGACGTAGATTATATAACCTTCGTTTTCGGCTTTCCAGGCCCCGGGTGTCATTTTTGCCCAAACTTCTTCGAAGCGTCTATCATGGCCCTAGAGTATCCTCGGTGCCCCGGGAGAGATATTTGAATCCTCGAACTTCGATATTTCTCATGTCTTTGGTGTTCTAGCTTTTACACCAATGCCCCGTAAAACGTCTTTCCAAGCCTATCTGATACCGTCTAAGCGACCCCGAGGGCCTCCCATGTCCTATAGGGGTGATCCGTGCGATGTGGTGCAAAAATATCCACCTTCGTTCCAAGACATCCCGGAAGCCCAAAAGACGTAGACTATAGCCTTCATTTTAGGCTTTCCGAACCTTGAGTGTCATTTTTGCCCAAACTTCTCCCGGGAGTCTATCATGACTCTAGAGAAGTTCGGTTCCTCGGGAGGGACATACGGTTCCCCAAACTTCGATATCCCCCATGCCTTTGGTGTTCCGCCTCTTGCACACGTGCCCAGTAAAACGCCTTCGAAGCCCATCAAGGACCGGTAAGCGACTCGGAGGGCGACCCATGTCCTCTAGGGGTGTTCCGTGCGATATGGTGCGAAAATATCCACCATTGTTTTGGGGCCTCCCAAAAGGCAAAAAAATGTAGATTATAGCCTTCGTTTTCGGCTTCCGGACCCCTGGTGTGATTTTTGCCCAAGCTTTTCTGTGGGGTCTATCTTGACCCTAGAGGACCCTCGGTGCCCCAGGAGGGACATCGGGATCTCCGAACTTTGAGATTCTCCATGTCTTTGGTGTTCCGGCTCTTACATCCGTGTCCTGTAAAACGCCTTCCAAGCCTATCAAGGACCGGGTAATGGACTCGGAGGGCCTCCCATGTCTTCTAGGGGTGTTCCGTGCGATAAGGTGGAAAAATATCCACCTTTGTTCCTGGGCCTCCCAAAAGGCAAAAAAATGTAGATTATAGCCTTCGTTTTCGGCTTCCCGGATCCCTGGTGTGATTTTTCCCCTAATTTTTCCGGGAGTTCTATCATGACCCTAGAGGACCCTCAGTGCCCTGGGAGGGACATCGGGATCTCCGAACCTTGAGATTCCCCTTGTATTTGGTGTTCCGATTCTTACACCCGTGTCTCGTAAAATGCCTTGCCAAGCCAATCAGGGACCGGATAAGCGACTCCGAGGGCCTCCCATGTCCCCTAGGGGTGTTCCGTGCGATGTGGTGCGAAAATATCCACCTTCGCTCCATAGCCTCCCAGAAGCCCAAAAAACGTAGATTATATAGCTTTCGTTTTCGGCTTTCTGGGCCCGAATGTCATTTTTTCCCAAACTTCTCCGGGTCGTCTATTATGACCCTAGAGTATCCTCGGTGCCCAGGGAGGGGTATTTGAATCCCCGAACTTCGATAATTCTCATGTCTTTGGTGTTCTAGCTTTTACACCAATGCCCCATAAAACGCTTTTCCAAGCCTATCAGAGACCGTCTAAGAGACCCCGTGGGCCTCTCATGTCCTATAAGGATGATCCGTGCGATGTGGTGCGAAAATATCTACCTTCGTTCCAGCCCCTCCCGGAAGCCCAAAAGACGTAGATTATAGCCTTCGTTTTAGGCTTTTCGGGCCCTAGGTGTCATTTTTGCCCAAACTTCTCCAGGGAGTCTATCATGACTCTAGAGGACTCTCGGTGCCCCGGGAGGGACATACGGTTCCCCAAACTTTGATATCCCCCATGCCTTTAGTGTTCCGGCTCTTACACACCTGTGTCCCGTAAAAAGCCTTCGAAGCCTATCAGGGACTGGTAAGCGACTCGGAGGGTTTCCCATGTCCTCTAGGGGTGTTCCGTGCGGTATGGTGCGAAAATATCCACCTTTGTTCCGGGGCCTCCCTGAAGCCCAAATAATGTAGATTATAGCCTTCATTTTCGGCTTCCCGGACCCATAGTATGATTTTTGCTCAAAATTTTCCAGTGGGTCTATCATGACCCTAGAGGACCCATCGGGATCCCCAAACTTTGAGATTCCCCATGTCTTTGGTGTTTTGGCTCTTACACCCGTGTCTCGTAAAATGCCTTTCCAAGCCAGGCCAATCAGGGACCGAATAAGCGACTCCGAGGGCCTCCCATGTCCCCTACGGGTGTTCCGTGCGATGTGGTGCGAAAATATCTACATTCATTCCAGGGCCTCTCGGAAGCCCAAAAAGCGTAGGTTAGCCTTCGTTTTTGGCTTTCCGGGCACCGGGTGTTATTTTTGCCCAAACTTCTCCGGGGCGTATATCATGACTCTAGAGTATCCTCGGTGCCCCGGGAGGGTCATTCGAATCCCCGAACTTTGATATTTCTCTTGTCTTTGGTGTTCTAGCTTTTACACCAATGCCCCGTAAAACACCCTTCCCAAACCTTGTAAGTGACCCCGACGGCCTCCCATGTCCTATAGGGGTGATTCGTGCGATGTGGTGCGAAAATATCCACCTTCGTTCCAGGGCCTCCTAGAAGCCCAAAAGACGTAGATTATATAGCCTTCATTTTAGGCTTTCCGGACCCTGGGTGTCATTTTTGCCCAAACATACGGTTCCCCAAACTGTGAGATTCCCCATGTCTTTGGTGTTCCGGCTCTTACACCCGTGTCCCGTAAAATGCCTTTCCAAGCCAATCAGGGCCCGGTTAAGCGACTCTGAGGGCCTCCCATGTCCCCTAAAGGTGTTCCGTGCGATGTGGTGCGAAAATATCCACCTTCGTTCCAGGGCCTCCCGGAACCCAAAAACACGTAGATTAGCCTTCGTTTTCGGCTGTTGGGTCCTTGAGTTGGTTGCTATTGGTTTTGAGGATAATGGGTGATGATGTTTATGTGTCTGGAAATGCAAATAAACCCACGTGTTAATGTCATGCACTTATAGAGGATGGTGGTGTATTTCAAAAGTGTTACAGGTATGTATGGTATGTGCAAGTGATGCAATAGTGTTTTTTCTTGATACTAGTGTGTTGTTGTTGTTGCATTGGTTGCCTTGCTGCTTTCATTGTTGTGGTTGAGAAGTGATATGCTTGAGCAATTGAGGGCAAGGGGTTGATCATGAAGATGTTACCCCTGATAGGAGACTAAGAGTGTAGCTCTTATTTAATCCCATTAAAAATTGCAGCAACAATCTTGTTCAAATCTTAAAGCAGTTTGAAACAGCTCCACAAGTTCAATTACAGGTGCAAATAGCTAGTGTATTAACTATTATGTGCCTTTTGTTCAGGAGTATGAGGCAATTGAATCTGCACCTTGAGCAATTTTACAAATTTCTTTCTGTGCTTGATATCTTTGTGCACCATAAGATTGGCCATATCGTTCTTCCAATTCACCCCAGATGTGTGGTTTTTGTTGCATAGATTGTTATTTTTGTAGAAGTAGGGCTTGTTTCGGGCCTTTGTTGTAGGTGAAGGTACTATGACATAATGACTGGCTGGCTCTTACTTGAGAGTGAGATGAGCTCAACGTCTTGGAAACTCGTTCAAATATTAAGAGCATGGTATATAGTTATTATACAATGCTCAATGACCATTTAATTGTAGGTTTGGCTGGTATCAAGGGTTCTTTTTTCTACTATGAATAAACAAGTTTCACATCATCTCCTGTCTTCTTGTCTTTGCCTGGATAGCTGAAGAGACATAAATTTCAGCAACTATCTCATCTCTGTCCTTCACTGAATCTTAGTCTAATGTTGAGAGTAGATCAATAAAAAGCCAAGGCTTGAATGAGGTATCATGAATCACGATGGATACAGATATTCAAGCTCGGAGCTTTTGGCCCCTTTTACTTTCTTGAACCTACTTCTAACTACTGGCTGAGGGCTCATCAGAAAGGCAGCAACAAGACTTTGAGCTTCCTCGCCATCTGAAACTGGCTTGATCGTTCTGTACTTAGTGTAGTATGGTAGATTATTATTATGTGTAATGCTGTAATTGTCTACCCAATTTAATTCTCATCATCAGGGGGATAAGCCTACTTTTCTAAAAATCTCTTTCTTCCTTGTGCACAGGCAGTAGCAAGAATCTTCAAGGGGTGACTGGCATTACTGACAAGTAATTGTTCATTGTCCACCAATTATGTGATGGTATGTTATTGTGAAGTATAGCCGCCGAGAGAGAATTAGACAACTTATCAAGTTTGTTACACTTAGTATGAACTCTGTAATTTGCGTTTTACTTTTGAGGTAAATTAATTGAGACAGTTGTAGATGAACGGGTAAGGTAGGCTTGTACAGACTTTGGGATGATCATATTGTGAGAAATTTCAGAAAACGTTGCTTTGTTCTCCGTAGAAAATTTCTTCTTTTGCAAATACTACTGTGGCGGATCAACCTATGATCAATATGGGTGAGCCTACAGCTAGCTTTGAAGACGAAAAACATTCGTGGCCTACATAGAAGATATACTCGGTGCTAATGATCATGATGATGATCATATTGATTACAACGTCGTCGACAACCAAGAAGCAGATGCAGAGGATGTTGGGGGACAAGCAGGGCCGTTCCTAAGGTTTTTGAGGCCCTGGGGCGGGATAAAAATGAGGGCCCCTAAGTATGAATAACTTGTTTTATCGGCAAAAAATAAAATAAAATTTGGGCCCCGTATTAGGAAATGAGGATATGAAGAATGAAAAATTATTTTAAATTATAGAAAAATGGGGGCCAAAGAGATTTGATCTCAAAATCTAATGTAGGTAAGGAGCAATACAACTTATTTCCAACCAAGGAACCAGACCCTTTTTCATGTTTAGTATTTGCAAGTTTTTTTATTTATCTTAATTTTGCATTGTTGTTTGGGCCCTCTACAGACTGGGCCCTAGGCGGTCGCCCCTCTAGCCACCCCCTTGGGCCGGCTCTGGGGACAAGCTACTGATCCGTCTACGTCGGCTTGCATCGCAATTCCCAGATGATGGACAACAACAACAATGAAGTCACCCAATGTTCCTTATGGTTCAGGGTTGCATATGCAATCATTGTAGAGCAAAGCCAATGGTCTAGCAAAACAAGGGATGGATTAGTAGGGACTAGGGAGTATTATGAGTTTAATTTGTAGTAACTTGTTTTAATGTTGTAATTTTTCTCGTGTGTTTGTATCTTTATTATTTAGCCTTGTTCTAGCAAATGATTGAATCGTTGTTGTATCCAACCCTTCCTGGATACAACAATGTGTGATGCTTATGATGAACGAGTGTTTGGGCATTCTTTGTAATCCTTTGATTTATCAATAAAATGAGAAAGCTTATGATCAAAAAAATGTTGTTGGATAGCTGGTTTTTGGGGTTTCTGATTGATGATTAATACAAGTATTATGCTCATTATATATGTAAGAAGTACTTAGCATGCTTGAGTAGTTAATGTTATGAAGTTAGTGCTTATATCTACAATACTCTCTGCGTAATATTGAAAGTGCAGATCATAACATTGTATAAATGAGATAAGCTTCGGTTGAAGCTGGAACAACTATCATGCACTATATAATAGCACCTTTATATGGGAGCGAAAGTGTCAATTGATAAGTACATGGTGTTGGTGTCATGGTGTGTGCGTAGTATTTCATCTCGTCATGTGTCGTTTATTAAAAGACTTGCCATGAACCTTCACTGGCATTGCCTACTGTAATATCCACGCTAGGTGGTTCTGGAGATGTTATCAACGTGCTTGCTCTGTCAAGACATACTAGAGGTTTTGCTAGTTCAGACTTCAGAGAAGTAACAAGCAGATAATTAGGACAATCTCTCATTGTTATCTTTGTCAAAAGTTGAACACACTCAAATTCCACGCAATGAACTATCTACAAAAAAAAGAGCAGTATAAACTATAAAGCTAACCAATGGTGAGGGTGCCCCCTGTTTGTTATACAAATGCTACAAAAACAGCTCACTCCTTCTCCTTGAGTAACAAGCAAAACTCCAGACACAAATTACTTTCACAGCTTTCAAAATCAACAAATTTACATTAGAACAACAAAAGAATGGAACTCTAGGGTAGACTGGAACAGGGACTAATAAATTTTATACAATGCCGGGCTTCTCCCCTCAAGATTGACTGGAATTTCAGTCCCACAGAAGAAACGCGAAGGCTGTGATGGCTGTCCGAACCCAGAACAAGAGCAAACTAGCTCAAAGTCCTACCAACAGTAACGTCACTGCTGCTTCATACACATGATCCATAATAAATGGTTTCTGCTTCCACTTCAGTTGGCAACCTCAATCAACCAAAGACTTGGCCACTGAGCTGAGTTTCGCTGCAAGCTTGGCACTTATGGTCATCACGAAGTTGAATAAATCTGTATTGAATATCAAGATTAAACTTGTAAGAGAAAGCGGGAAGATGCAGACAAGAAAACACAGCTAAAATGATTTCTTTCTTGCTGGGTTCTCTTTATTCCAGTTTCTCTTTTTCGATTTCAAAGAGACATTAAAGCACATTATATTGATAACTAAAGTTTCTTCTTTGTATCCAGGATGAAAAGCAAGGCCATTTTACGTCAAATGTTAGGTACATCGTAAATAAACTAAAAATACAATCCATTAACATTCCCAATACTTCAAATTTCTCATCAATAGATGGAGCAAAGAAGCTTCGCACAAATTCACCATACTCAGTTATGTCACGTTTTAGCCGGAGGCCTCCACTGGAAAAAACAAACAAGTAAACAAGGAGATGAAGCAACATTTCAATAGGAGAACTGAAATAAAAGTTGACAATTACGAAACTAGGAAGGGGATAATCTACAGAACTTAATTATGTAAATATCACACGGGAATTAGAAGTTCTAAGTATCAGTATTCAGTATCCATTTTACTTGTCACGCGTAACAAAAAGGAACACGATAAGTCAACTAACCCAGAAAAAAAGAGTTGACTTAAAGGACACATGTTATGTCTATGGCATAGACGGATAGACCCTTGTCTGAAAACGCATTTGAAAGATTTTAACTCACATTCCAAGAGACATAAGAGGATGGCCTCCAAAACTTTTGTGATAATACTGCTAAGACGCAGCCTCAGGACAACCAAAATTTCACTCATCACAGTGCCAACTCAACTTTTGTCTTTAAAATAAAGGGGTAAGAGATTGTAACACCAACCACTCAGTGAACAGGGTTCCTGCGGGTCACGGAAAGGTAAAATGTACACATAACACAACCTTATCCTGGCAATCAGAGGTTGATAAAAAATGCATGTGGGCAGTTCTTTTGTTTGTATGTACGGGAGAGTAAGGGTATGAACAGGAAAAAGCAGGGGGACATTGTGGTTCCTAGAATATCTTACGCACAACAAAAGGATATACCTCCTTATCAAAGTCCATATTCCAGTTATTGCATTACAAACAGAACAACCTCACTCATTAAAGTGGACAAGCAAAAGTGTAAACATTCAGATGAGCATAGAACAAAAATGACAAGAGAGTATCCTCTAGTTTGCTTTCTACATTCCTGTTATATCATCTATGATAACATCATCTATGAATACAAGACTTCTCCACAAAGTTTGCAACTACCACTCTATGTATCTAAAAGAGTGTCAAAGACAGAAACATATGCGAGAACAAGACAAAACCCTGACTAACTTTTATGGACAAAAATGTTACTAATAGGATAACTCATGAAGTCCTGCAATAAATTGATTGCCTACTTTTCTGCTCACATCAGTTAATAGGAATTCTCTGTTCCCAAGTCAAAGGTGAACCTCCAAGCACGAAAAGTATGTGACCCACCTTCCACAGTGCATGACATGCTTATCGGTCGATGCATTTCATCCAACAGAAATGCCGCACTTTTAATAATAATGCGGCAAGTTAAGCACTATGTTTTTAAGCAGACAAGTAAATACTACTCACATCAGATGGACCTTAATCCTAAAACAGCTATCGCCCTCAAGCCCCACGATCAAATGTAGAATATAGACGCCAATCTAGGCAAAGGACTAAACCAGACCTCTAAATTTCCATTGTCTATACTGGTCATAGAGAGTTTACAGCCATTATATCTACTCAAAATTGACCTACCAAAAGGAAAAGTAGGTTTTATCTGAAGAAAAAAAAAAGACAAGAAGCCATAGTATGCTATTTTAGAAAGCTTACCTGGGATTAAAAGTGAACTTCAGGCCCCATGGGATTAGTTAAGCAAAGCTTGGATACCCATGCTATCTTTAAAAGATTAAAATGATAAATAAGAAAAAGAAAGACAAGAAGCCATAGTATGCTATTTTAGAAAGCTTACCTGGGATTAAAAGTGAACTTCAGGCCCCATGGGGATTAGTTAAGCAAAGCTTGGATACCCATGCTATCTTTAAAAGATTAAAATGATAAATAATAAAATTTAATCACTCGACTCCGATAAGGCTCAATCTAATCCAGGCATAGTCTCCAGAAAAGTCTGGCTGTTTGGAATATCTTGTTGCTCCTGATGGTTTGGTGGCTCTTGTAGAAAATTATTGACTTGGAAGCAGTGTTTACCTTAAAAATAGACGGGTGCGACCATAGAAAGTTAGAAACTATTGATCGGTTGGGAGCTTGGGATTATTTGTAACATGGTACACAAGGTTCATCTAATAACTTTACGTACTTTTGCATTATGAAGTTTTGGAGTATGCGGAAAGGTATTGCTTTGGTATGTGCAATGATGCTGTCATTTGGTGCCATTAATTGGAGCGTAACTTGAATCTTCCCCTTGTTCTTCAAGGAAATTATATGTTTGAAACAGTCCTTAGTACTATTACGGAAGTTCAGAGTTCATAACTCATCTTCGTAGGTGGCTCTTTGTATGTCTCTTGGTCTAGCATCATCTGTAATAAGCATGTTAAGAGACAGAAGGTCTGGAGAAATTAAATCCGTCTTTTGCTCCCTCTATCGGTAGAGTTCTATAGACCGGATCAAAACATTCAACTGAAGACGGAAAATTGCCAGAAGTCAACGTGGTATTTCTTATTTTACTGGAAGTGCTTTGAAGGAACACTTTTTATTGAGACTCTGACTACCACGGTTCCACCCACTAGATTGATTCATTTTAGAATTTTCAATAACTGTGCACTTCTCAGCAGCATTATGGAGTGATAGTGATGCTCAACAGAAAGAAGCGCTTTTCGATGATATGAAGCAGGAATACAGGATCCATATATGCTGGTCCAGTTCTTAGATTTAACTAATCAATAACTCATAACTTTCTTTATAAAGAAGACTAAGGCAACTAGCAGACCCGATGGACTCACCCCTGTGGAGCGGAAAAGGGCAACCAACCCACTGGAAACCGTACCATGAACGCTAGAATCTGGGTCAGAGTCCAGAAGAAAACATCAACTATCCCCCACCAAGAGTGGGGTAGGAATCGAACCCCCAACCAAGAGGTTGGGACATAAGAGTCCCCAAAATTGGGGTAACTCAAGATTTCTTAAAAGTAAATTAAAAAGGAAGACAACCAGCACAATCCCAATCCCAGTCCCAATGGCCTAGAGTAGACTGAGTATACCATTTCACTACATAGCAATTGATATGCCCATTATTTTCACCAAAGATTCAGTGACCAGGTTAGCCATTAGTACGCATGAATCAAAAGATCAAAATTCATGTTGCCAGCAACTTCAGATACACGTAATGATATATCAATGACTACATAAATTGCTGTACCAGTTCAGTTAGAAATGCCTGCTTATTGAGACCCTCTAGGGCAGTGAAAGCAGACTCCAGCACACGGGAAAGGTATGCCACAACTCTGCAAGAATATTACGAATAAGTAAAATGAATTAGTTAAAAGCTGGTATCAATAGGGGCCTTCAGTGCTCAAAGAAAACCCCACTATCATATGCTAGAATGCTACAAATGAAAAACATTAAAATCATATAAAATGCAAAATGCAGTTTTGCAATTTGGATATGCTTGAGATCTGAACTTGACAAGATAAAATAGAGCCAAACAACATACCTAGTGCAAGCATTAGTAAGCCTATGATCAGGAACAATCCCATCATCAGGTGAGCGGTAATCAGTAGCCTTCTGCTCAGCTGACAACAGTCACCCGCACAGGGATTAAGTATTGTGAAGAACTTGGAAAGAACAGAGAAATAGCAAAGGCAATATCAAAATATCAAATTCTAACTGAACATAAGCAAAACTGAAAACGAGAACCAGAGTGAAGAGAGCAAGAGACCAAAATATACATCTAAATCAAACAAGTTCGTACAGAAATGAGAAAACAACACCCATAATTCTTGTTCACTAGTTACTCAAGAACAGACCTCTGCTATGACAGTGTCAATGCACTGCTGAAGTCCTTTAGAGGCAGCACCCTACGCCTTTGGCATACCTGTGGCCATTTCTTCACATGATGCCGCATGTGCTCCATCCACAGGTATCGATATGGAATTGGAAAAATACTGCAGAGGAAAGCTCATACTGAGCAATGCTTCATAAAGGCAATCAAATTCATTCATATAGCCATAGGCAGTGTTTAGCATACTTGTTGGAGTAAACCCACACTACTGGCACATCGTTGTACAGCAACCATGAAAGATCTACAACTGCTTTCACCAACCGCACCTGTTGCTTCTGCCTATACATAACCAATTAACATTTAAGTATGGAATGAGGTTCAACATTTACATAATAGTTGCCTGTAAAATATAAACTAATGCATGACTGTGGTCCATGTATAACTTTTTGTCTGTTATTATCATAATTCATTTTAGCTAATGTTTGTGGGTAAGTATGAGCTTACATTCATTTCAGCTAATGTCTGTGGGTAAGTATGAGCTTACCGCGGAAGCTGCTGCTGCCACTCTTCTGCTAATATTTGTTCCCAGTACAAATCTTTCTCGCGGATCTGCAGCTTATGTCAGGCCTTCCCTAGCCCTCTCAAGCCCTTCCATGATATACCGACTCACCTGGGTATATGTAGCAACCAATAGAAAAGTGATTCGATTTTAGTAACCAAATGGAAAACTCAGAAAGTATTAGTGCCAGCCACTTACTTGATCTAGGAGACAAGTGAAAACAGCTTTTACATTGGATGCAAGAATAGCAGGCTGTACAAAAACATCAATAGTCGATATCTATGATTAGTAATTTACAAAATTGACATACGTCAAGACATTGCTACAAAGACTGGTCGAATTGGATGTTGGAAATGATCACATAGTATGCACTATGCAGGTAGATGCGGATCCAACCACAATTATACCAGTTCCAGAGCCAAGTTAAGGTCCAAAGGTTCTAGTTATGAGAAGCACCAAGAGGATGATAAAATAAAAGTACAAGTTAAAGGGCATCAGATTTTTAGCATGTAAAGTTACAAGCATGTAAATTACTAACAGAAATAGCTCTCTGGTTATTAGGTTAGTGCAGACGGAACTGGTATATTTTTATACCTTGGTTCTGAATGGGAATTGAATGTTGCACAAAAAATTAAAACTCTTTAGTCAATTTCAGGCAATTTACAAACAGGGATGAGGGGGAGAAGATATTGCATTTGCAGAGGTCATGGTTTGGGACATTCTGAGTAAAGGCATTACAGAAAATTATCAAAATCCTAGGCAGCCTGTAAACAGTCAATAGACAATGACGGCAAGCACAAACAAGCAATTAGAACAAATACAACAGGGTTCTAATGACATGAAATTTGCATGCAATATCTGGAGATGCACTAAACAATAGGAAATTGAGTGGACATGGAAATAAGAACCACCTGACAAGAAAATAATCTGCACCTAGAAATTGCTTCCTCATTTCAGCGCACAAATTCTGTCACCACAGTAACAGATATCTGCTGGTGGGAAGATGCTACAGAAGCGCACCTTTTGATCGTCCAATAGTCCCACTTCCACTTGGATCAGACAGATTTTCAGCACGTATTTCTTCCATCTTCGTAGCAGAGTAAACATCAAGCAAAATCACCATTTATAGTCATTCTAAGAAATAGTAAGAAAAAGACGCAGAGGAAGATCCAACCTTCGCTTGGTACAGTTGTCTAAGAGAAGCTTGTTCATGTTCAGGGTATTCTTCCTTATGTGCAGAAATAAAGATTCTGTTAGGCCTGAAACATCAAAAAAGAGTTATCTATCAGCTGTCACATTCGCACTATTGAAACTTGTTATCCCATACACTTCCAAGAACAAGAATAATGTCATATGGCACGGGGGAAAAGCCAACAAGAGTAGTCTACAAGAGTGAGGGAGGTAAAAGTTTAGACAGTAATAGGTAAAAAGGGTTTCTACTAGCAATTTTCGAAGTACTAAAATTTTAGAAAGAATTAGCAAAGAACAAAGGGCATTACCCTCAACATCCAAATCACCCCAGCCCACTGCCCAAAGCAAGTTCCTGAGCTTTCTCATTTGCCACTGCTAACATTCTGAGGTACCTGCACCAACATTCAAGAGCAATGAAGACTTGCTTCCAGCGCAACCAAATTGACATAAGCATACAAGAGCAGCAAAGAAAGGTGAATTAGCACTTACTAGTAGAAGTCCCCCATCCTCCATTGGAGGTGGATTGACAAGAGATTGTTCCTGCAACCGCTTGTCCAAAAGGGCTGTCACTCTTTGTTCTAAAACTCTCTACATCAAGTTACACAAACACTCAGTGAAGGCACCAATATCACAATAGGTGAACAACTACCATATACATACTTCCTAACCCACCATTACAACACAGAGGTTCCTAACTCAGTACCTGATCGAGGATTGCCATAACTTTCATTTGGAGAAGGGAATACAGCCATTATTGTGGCAGATTCTTTTCTACAGTACCTGTTAAGAAAAATCATGGAAAAAGGGATCAGAAAGAGCATAAACAACCATACTCTCCAGAGTCAGATTCCCACTGTTTCAAGGCAAATCAAATGAATACTTCATTGTCTTCGTTTGGTTATCTAAAAACAGATGCATCAGCTATAAAATCCAAACCTGCTATCTCCTCGTACAATGATGAAAGTCCATTAAAGTCAAATAATTAAAGAATTCACAGCAAAAATCACAACACTAGTCACTAGATAAGAACATAAAAACATCCAACAAAAAAAAAAAAAGCGACTTTACTTATTTATAAATCAGTTGTGATTGCATCCAAAAAAGTAAAAGTCCTTATTTTGCTAACAGCCTATGAATCAAAACAGCAAAGAAAAGATGAACAATAAATTCAGGGCTTAATCTTAGGGTTTAATCAAAACAGCAAAGATAAATTTAGGGTTTCATCAAAACACCAAAGAAATTATGAATAATAAATTTAGGGCTTAATCTTAGGGTTTAATCAAAACAGCAAAGATAAATTTAGGGTTTAATCAAAACAGCAACGAAAAGATGAATAATAGTAAAGATTTATTCTTCAAATTAGGGTTTAATGATGAGTTGGTCGATGACAATACCTTGGTTACTACTTACTAGTTGCTACAAATCCGCAAAACAGGGACGTCTCGCTTGTCGACACATTTACACTTCCATTAAAAATTGTATCTCTATGCAGTTTCTTTAAATTTACGAACCTAAAACGAGGAACAAAAAGAACTAAGTTCAAAAATGGAGAGAGAGAGAGAGAGAGAGAGAGAGAGAGAGAGAGAGAGAGAGAGAGAGAGAGAGAGAGAGAGAGTTGGGAATGAAGAGTGAAGAGTGAAGGGAAGCAGTGCAGTAGTTGGGGTTTATTTATAGGTTTGGGAATGACGGTGATGAGGGGCGGTTTTTTTTTTTTTTTTTGAAAAGGCAAGACAACCAGGTAGCCTCCATTGGAGGTTGACCTAAGGTGCCTTCACTAACAGATTAGCGAAGGACTTGATCAAACAAATACAGCCAAGAACAAATAAAAAGGAAGCCTAAAAATGATACAAGTTAGACAAATCTAAAAAATGAACCATCTTCATCTTCCAACTCTATCTTGTTCATCAGCTCCAGAAACAAGAAAACAAGAGGATCCGGATCCTCTAAGCACCGTCAACAGCAGTTTTTTTTTTTTTTTTTTTTTCTCTTTAGGATTTCAGATCTAAGATCCGAAAACCCCCCAAATTCTAGAGGGACTCACAGTCTTCAAACATGACCCCAATCGACCAAACGTAGGAATCGATGATGGAGAGATGGATGGGCTTCGAAATCGGCTCGAAAATGAAGCAAATCAAATATAAAACACACAAATGATGAGTGCATAAATAGTGTTATTATTCATATCTAAACCGCACTCATTTATCCTAGGTTTACGTAATTTCTCTTATATTTTACTGATTTATGAGTAATTTTATATGAGGATTACTACTTTGGTATATTGGTGTATTAATTGTGATTTTAGGGTCATATTGAACTCCATATGCAAGGGACTTAGGATTCTCTTTGGATTCTCTTTGGATGCTCAAGATGATCAAGGCAAGAGAAGTAATCAAGAGTATTGAAGAGAGCATTGGATACCTTCGTGGATGCATCTAGACACTCAAATGGAGTTACTAGTGGCTTTAACTCTCTTGGGAGTTATGTTGAAGATTTATTGATGTTTGGGAGGTTACTCTATGTAAACTGTCTAGGTTCATCTTGGTATTTTCTTATAAATAGGATCTCATCCCATCCCATGGAGGATCTCTTTCCATAGTCTATTTTCCTAGTTCACTTTACGCTTTCTAGATTAGTGTAGTGAGAATAAAAATGTAGATTTTAAGTTTTATTAGTTCGTTCCTCAAGTTCAAGCGTTCTTTTATTTCTCTTTTGAGACTATAATTGAAGCTACTTGGTTTATTTCTTATCTCTACTCCCTTTTTCCCCCTCTCTCCATGCTTCTTATTTCAATTGCTTTATTTAGTTTAATTGATTTTAGAATGAATTTCATTACGTACTTAGCTGTAATTGTAGAAATCATGAATAGCTAATTTCTTTTATCTAGGGTTGATGTAGCTTAATTAATTCCTATGACGCTTAATTAAATAAGTAGAAATTGGCATGTCATTAGAATTGTTGCACAATGTTTGATTGTAATCTTGTTGTGTATATTAGATGATTAAGTCAAATTCGAGAGAAGCTTCTTAATTGTCGTACCTCAATCATTCATCAAGTTTGCCTAATCACGAGAGTAGTTTAGAATAATTTGGGACTATAGGAAAGGAAATTATACATGCTTCATGCTCTTGATATTTTCTTAACTCCATGAGAATAGGTAGTTGAGTATCATATTGAGTATTCCTTTCTCGCTTCGATAGAAGGTTTTAGGATTCATATTTCCGTCCTTGCAACATTCGACATGACATGCTAGTTGAAACTTGTTTATCCGCATCTACGATCTTGATTAAGTGAAATCAACCCTAGGTTCTTTTTCTTATTATTTTCTCTTATATTATTGATTAGTTTATCTGTTTTAATCCAACAAACCAATTTGTGAATCGCTTAGCTTGTTAAATTTAAGAACTGTGGTTCGATATTTTATTACTTCGATACAACCCGTACACTTGCGGGCCTATCAACAAAGGGACCAATTTCTTTCAATTCCACTTTGCACACACAAACTTAAGAGAGACAACAGATTTTTTGAGCTTTACGGTCTCAGATCTAAAATCCAAAAACCTAAAACCCCCCCAAAAAAAAGAGCCTCTAGACTAAAACATATGAGGAGCACGCTTGCTCGAAAATTATTTTTCACTAGTGTAAGAAAATGCGTTCTAGTCAAAAACAGAAAGCAAAAACACGTTTAACTCGAATGAGATAAGGTAAAACGCGTTTCATTAAAATCAGATAAGGAAAACCACGTTACAAAGAACGTTTTAGTCAATGGGAAGCTGTAAACACGCGTTTTTGTCAAAATGAAGCTGTAAGCACGCGTTTTGAAGGGAAGCTGTAAGACGCCTTTTACTCAGAGGGAAGCTGTAAAACCGCGTAAGACGATACCGTGTAGTTGATACCGGCAAATAGAATATACCCCTGTTTAATTATTTATAACCTGAATTCAATTTTCAAACATGCCGAAAAATAATCATCTCCCCCCTCTCCCTCCTGCCCCCCCCTCTCTCTCTCTCTCTCTCTATAACTGGGAGAAACTGGAAAAAAATGAAAATTTTGTATATTTTCTTAATAATAATAATAATAATCATAGTAATAATAACATTAAAGATAACAATAAAAATATTAATAAAAATATTAATAATTTCTTTAACAATAAAAATAATAATAGGAATAAAAATATTAATATTAATAGAAATTTAATAATAATAATAATAATAATAATAATAAATTACACTAATAAAAAAATAATAATAACAAAAATATTATTAATAAAATATATTATTATTATTAAATATATTATTATTATTATTATTATATGACAAGGACTTCTATTCATGTTTAAATACAAAGTCAATGCATATATTTATTTTTATATTTTGACTAAATATATTGTATATTTAATTATTATGTTTAATATGTCAAAAATCAAACTGGGCAAAGCTGGGTCAAATTGGGCAAAACTGAGGAAAATTGGGCAAAACGGGGAAAACTGTATTTTATAACTAGTAACTGGTGAAAATTGGAGAAAACTGAAAACCCATTGAAAAGAACATGCCCTAAAAGTTGAGAGGAGGAAATTAAGAAGGTGCCTCCGTTTAGCTTTTGCTAGCATCTCGCAAAAAACTACATTAGTATTTTAATAGTAGATAGATAGTAGATAGATATCCGTCTATATATAACCCTGTCAAGCTATACTTCTACTTAATGCTCCCTTCACGGTAATGATATATTGATATCACGGGTAGCTCATTCTGACTTTTGAACCTTCATATTATGAGGGCATGGAAGAAAATCTAAAAGCCCCAATGAGCAATTTGTGATAATCATCATTTGCGACCAGACTCTGGATAACTTCCAATACCCAAACTTAGACTATACACAAAAAGATTTGCGTTTAGTAATAAAAGATTTACGTTAAGCAGTTCCGTATAAATATTAGTTCAAAATTTACATAAATAGTAGGACCACTGGAGGTTTTCTTAGCCGTTAACTTCAGGGCCCAAGGGAATAGTCGGGCAAAGCTCGGATACGTATATTATCTGACATAAATTATTAGTGATTCCGGTATGCGGTTATGACACTGGTTCTTGGATTTTCCAACTCAGTTGCACCTGTTGCTGGACTGGGTTTAAATATTGAGGATCCCATCCAACCGCTTCTCAGTCCGGATTCCAGTATTTCAATGGATACACAACCATATTTGCTCTTCTCATGATAGCCATAATCCACCACCTTGAAATTGCCAACTTTGCAAAGACCTTTCATCAAAATTACTCTAATTCCAAAACTTCGAATCAAATTGAGATATTACAAACAAAGTAATTTGGGTTTTCTATGGTGCCAGGTATTTGTGAGAAAGAAACAAATATTTTAGACTCCTCGGCATGGTTAAAAAGTAGGATATATATATCTGGCTAAACCAAATCCAAAGAAGACTCCTCTGACATTTGAAATTTTCCTTTCCTTGTAAAGCATGTCTGAGACTTCCAAGAACCAACAAGCAAAACCACCTAAAAGTAGGGAGCTAAGGGCAATAAACAACTGAGACTATTCTGCATAAAACAAGAGCGCAAACTGGCATCTCTGAGTTTGAATTTGTGTCCTTAGAGGCTAGGTACGCATGCCGGAGTACAGCAGGGTCCTCATTGAGTTGTTTTCCCCTACTCTATCTCTGCAAAGTTCTATCTTCTTTTATGTTGTCTTCTAGGTTTTGTATGGAGCCATGTTAAAAGGTCAACAGACTAATCCTCATGCAAGATAATTGCCTCTTTGATGAAGTGATCTTAATCCGAGGAAAGGGGTAGATGTGGATGTGGCCCCGATATGATGAATGAGAAAAGGGAAAGGGCCCTAGCATCTCAACTCCTAGGCCACCTAAGAATTCAAGAAATATATAATACACGAAATGTATAGGCATTGGCCAAAACAGAAAATCCAAAGCTTCAATAAGAACTTTGAGAGCGCAAGTTAATCCTTACAGCTCTTTGTTAGTAGTGGTATTATAAGCAATATTTAGCAGCAGCCTTTCCTAGCTATTCTGCAACATGACATGAACCTCATAATACACAGGCATTATATAGTCTATTCAGCTTATGGTAAGTTCAAAAGATACCACCAAGCGAAATTTGCAAGGAAACCCCACCTATGATTGAATGAGGAATTCTACATGTACAAACCCCTTCCAATAGGTGCTGCTTCTCTAACCTGGTCTCAATTTAGTACTATGTTGTTAAAACCAAGTAACAAACAGGAGATCTCAATTATCAGGACATCTTAATTCTTCCCTTGCAGCAAAAGCATCTCATAAACATTTGTTATATGCTATCAAAAGATCAAAGCAACTAAACATACAACTTACCTTGGATTTTAGAAGGCAAGTACTCCTTTGACAAAAAGGAGAGTGAGTGGACAGACAACGTCAATCTCAAATTTGACGCCTCTTTCGAGCATCATCAACAGCTCCAGTCTGCATGACAAGAGAAAACACTGAGGCACTTTAATGACGAACCACAATTATTTAGAAATGACACAAAAGCAGACCTCCATTCTGGCTCCTCATGCTGCACGTATCATCTATGTACAATGCCTCATGCTGCACGTATCTGACAAGATAAAGCAAGCATCAAGAGTGAAGAATTATGCCATTTGTTCAGACAAGTAGCGCGTGTGGAGGGGGATATTACATTCTCTTAACTCCTACAACAACTTTAAAATTAGTATACCTTCAGCTGTTAAGGCAAGGAGACATTGTGAAGGAAGTATATATTTCTCAGAGTCAGATGTAAAAGCTCCCAGCCAGCACATCTTTGGTATGCGAAGAAAGTCTGTGTCATGCGCCATTTTCTTCAAAAACATCAGAGGGCATTTCACAACCAAAGGCAGAACAAGCTATAGAAATTGCTTAGAGCGAAAGTGCAAGCGAAGTCTTAATGATTAATAACGTTGGCAAGTCTTCAATGATAATTATATTACCATAGAATATGACATATTAAACAAACGAAAGGAAGAAATTGGCAAATATTTAATCAACAACATTTACCAGAGAGCCAAATCTATTAGTGGTCAAGATGTCAACCCCATATGGATCAGCATCCACCAGACAATATACAGGGAAACACAACTTATCAGTAAGAAGGCGCAAGAATCTGAAGGATAAGTAAATCAAAGCATGTTATGATTTAGACAAAAGAACTCACAAAGTAATTTCAAATTATCTAAATGCTAAAGAGATACCTTCTTGTAGGAATATCTGGGTAGCCTCGTCCCTGCAAAGATTACGAGTCACTTTTTGATGAACATGCTATATATCGCTTTTTGATGCACGTCTGTTTTCTTGTAGAAGCTTCTGGACTATCAGTAACACCCTCAGCAAAACATCTGCTTGACAAGGTGACCAACTAAGAATAATACCAACACTACAAATATAGTTTTTTTTTTTCAATACTCTTGTGAAAATATTAAGCATAATCTAACATCATTTGCTTCATAACAATTAACAAGAATGAAAGAGCATACTCAAGTTGTTCTGAAATGGTGAAATGAAACTTACCAATCCTATAAGCATGTGATACACTTTGCAAGGTTAGTAACTCCTTCCCTATGGGCACATTCAAGCTGCAGAAACTACAGGAAGCAATTGGCAAACATAATTACATCTCCATCCTCGACCCCCACAGAAAAAACAAAAATCAATAAATAATGGACGTGACTCTGAACTTGAGACTATATGGCCATTGAGACTATAGAAAAAAAAAAAATCATCAAATTCCTCATAACTTATAGCTATATCACGCAATTTCTAGCTTATATCCCGTTTAAACTCAGTGTGACATGCAAACGTGGGCGCCTAGTCAGGCGACAAGATAAGATTAGCATGACCGCAAAAGCATTGAAAGTAATTAATAAATGACATGAATCTCAGAAAACTAAAGTATAATTAAAAGAAGCATATGGTTATTTTGATAAATGATATGTACCAAACTACTAATAATCTAAAACCAAAGTAGTCGTAAAAGTTCATTGATGCCATACAAGTTCAAACTAAACCCTAATTTTGGAAAAATATGATAAAAGAGGAGAAATCGAACCAATTTTCAGCGGTCTTTGTGCAATAACTTCTGAATTTGTTAATCAACACCACCGGCGAACGGCCATTGGAAATATCAACGACAATCGAACTGGTGAAACCTGCATACAAATCATCAAATTGAAGGAGAGAGAAATTAAGCACAAAATCATCGTAAAAATGCTTTGAGCGAAATTAGGGTTTCGATTATGATTCTTCGAAAGTAATTTTACCTCTCATATTTCTGAAGCAATCAGTCGGTTTGGGGCTTGAACGCTTTCCCTCCCTTTTCTCGGCTTGAGTGGGTTACTGGTTTTGTTTTCTGAGTGGAATTGAAAATGGGGTATTTATAGACACTCGCGTTGTTGACCGTTTCCGCGTTTTCTGGCCCATTTTGAGTAAACCGACTTTACTTTGAGCCCGCTGGGCCGCGTGCTGTAGGCCCATTAAGTTTTAAGATACCGATCCACCGACTTAAGCCTCATTCATCTCTTCATTCTCATTATTACGGAGTGGAGCATTTTCTTTACTCCGGGGTATTTTTTGGGGGTCTCCATTTTCATTTATTCCTTTTTTAAATTATACTAAAAACAATTTTAAATATAAATATTAAGGATAATCTTAACTATAAGATTAAGTCATTAAATTTCCATTACATTTCATCTAATGTTAAATAAAGTTGTAACATGGTGAATAAAACCAGATAGTTTGTAATTTGTATGGGTTGTTTTGATTTCTTCATGAGAGGCTTTTTTTTAGGGTCGTACTGTAATGTCTATCCTGATGATTAATAAAATCTTTATTTACCAAAAAAAATAATTGATGTTGATAAATAGAGCAATAATTAAGGATAAATTTGAAAAATAAAAAATTAATAGTACATCAATATCCTAAAGCAATATATAATACCCATTAATAAGTACATTATCTTGGTCTTTGTCTAATTAGTTTGGGATTGAAGATAGAATGTGAAGTTGATAGTTTGTGATTTCAGTTCGTTCATGTTGTAATATTGCAAGTTGGGTATTCATCAAGCCTATGGAAGGATCTTCTATAAAGAGGTCGTGATATGAAAAACAACAATAAATAGGAAGTCATTCAGAATTGTCAAATTTTGATCAAGTGTTTGACAGTCTTTCCATTAGAATTTTTCTGATGTTTTAGATCCGTTTATTGTTGAATTTGATATCGTTTGTAGATGTCGTAGGACTTATTATCAATGCAATTTCTATTTTTCCATCAAAAAACAAAAAAAAAATAAAAATAAAAATCAACAAATAGTACAGGACACATATGACAATTAATATGAAAGTATGAATTTATGAGTATTGACTAACTAACTGAGGTCTACATCATATTATTCGAACTTGACGAATAAGTGTTATCATGCTTGTTCACATTTTGCAAGTCCTAAGAATTTGGTTAAATTGTAATGGTGAACTAATTACATTCTTGTGCCATGTATGATGTTGTTACGTAAAAACTAAAAAATAATAGAATTTCATAAATCTATATAGGATTACATGTGAAAAAAAGACCCACAATGACAATATGGTTGCACAACAGATGACCACCCAGCAATACCTTCCTAATCCAGACTCTTTCCAAAGAGAGTATGGTTTTTTTCCAGCATATGATCTTGTAAAATTTACCATCCTCATTCCACCATAAATTTTCCATATGCATTCTCAAATTAACATAATTTTGGAAATACAATATCATAATAAACAATCAAGAGTGTTCTCCCCATAAGGCCCAAAATGTATCACTTAAACCGAGCTATTCAAAAACAAGTCAGCATGACTTAGGATTGGATGCTATCATATTCCATGACACATTCTCATGTACCTTTGGCATTTTATCCAAGAGGGTTTCAAGTTTGTACAGAAAAAGCAGGACATGTTACCTCTCTAAGCTTGTGAATATCACCAAATGTTTCCATCTGTAGACTCATAGAAGCACATTATCATGATTTCCTTGGCTTAGGGTGTCAAATGTGTGCATCTGTTCCACACCAGAACTTGCAAACACCAATGGGGGACCTTGAATCCTTGAAGCTTCTATTGCAATTAAATGTGACTTCGGAGACTCATCTCATATTAGGTGATGAATGAAATCTTCAGGGATGAAGACAAATGGCATTGCTGTATAGAGTGCCACAGAAACCGTAACACTGGTTACTGGTGACAAGATTAAACACGAACTTGTTCCACTGCTGATCTTTGTCATCAATTGTGGTTGCCTGTTGATAAATTTTTATAGGCAATAGCACTACTCATCAAAGCCATATTAACTACAGTCTGCAATAGTGACAAATGTATCAAATTAGAATAAAGGACATCGTGTGGTAGTACATTTCCCTCCAAGCACACATCATAAACAAAGAGATTTTGCGCCTGAAAATGCATTGATAGATATCAATGTTCCTGACGAGCAAAAAAATAAAAAATAAAATAAAGGGTATCAATGTTCCAAGTTCCCATCCAATACTTAAAGTAGTTAATTTGTGAAGTAGGTCCCAACCAGTATTTCTAGAAACGGCATTGCCTGACAAACACGATGATAGACATTAGGTTCTAACCTGTACTATTGGCTGGTTTATGCAAAATGCAAAAGTCACATAGATTCATCCCATGCACACCCCCCCCCCCCAACCCCCCAGATACACAAGTGTTTTGATGTAAGATTACACAAATGATAAATGGTTCAAATTGAAGAAAACAAAAAATAACAAACTTTATGCAAACAGGTACAATTCAAAAGAGATGCAAAATGTCAGAAGAAAAGATTGTGTAAAAGTGATGCAATGTCAGAAGAAATTAGAACCAAAAACCATTCAGATAATCAATGTCAACCTTAGGGGTTGGGGCATGCTAGCTGAGGATATGACCAGGAAAAGTAAGAGATAAGACAGTGTCTGACCAATACAATGATAAAACGAGCAGGGAACACGTCGTGAAAGAAATCAGGTTACCACTTCCTTTCTTTTCAAACAAAGTCCCTCGAAGAAATCGGTTTGTGAAAGATTCCTACAGTAGATAAGGCAACATCATTATCAGTGATGCAGTAAAATTTCATCTGAATAAAGTTACCCATTATCAGTGATTACAGAGTCAATATACCACAAGATTTGCACTGATCAGTTACATCCTCAGTGAGGACCTATTACCTCTCTAAGCTTGTCAATCTTGGTAAAGTGATGACCAAATGATGTGTAACGCACGCATACCATTCAGAAAAGGAGCAAGATATACTTCGAGCTTGTTCTGCAAGAAGGTGATCTGTCAATTCTAAGACCAAACAATTGATGACTGTTGAGCAATTTATCAACTATACAGGATTATTGATTGAACTTGCTGAATATGATTTCAACCCAAGATCAGATTAAAAAATCAAAACAAACAGTCTAAACTCAAATCTGATTTCTAAATCTAGCATACCTAGAGGTAGTAAAAATAGTAAACATATCTCAACCAGAATTTAATATCAAACTAAATTGTTCGAAAACCAACACCAATACTCCCAAACAAAAAAAGTAAAAAGAGAAAGAGAGAGACTAGGGGATAAAGTTAACAAAATAAGTATAAAATGTATAAATTTACAATTGCTGATACCATAAAAGAAAATTGCTGAAAACTAGTTTACATCATGCTTTTCGTCAACTACTACCTTATTATTATTTTAAATGAAAATTACTATTTTTAATGACTATCTTCCTTTTAATTTAGCTACTTTGCACGGGATTCCGGTCAAAATAGACATCAAAAGGCGAAGCTACCCTCATGTGGATGAAAATTTTGCCAACTATGTTTTAGGTTCAGAGTATCCTTCCTAGTGTGGACTAAGTACAGATACAGTGCTTCTCAGCTTCCCATTTGCATATGGCATGCCATTCTGATCTCTTGGCATGTTCTTTTTCAGACAATAAGATCTCTTGGCATGTCCTATAGCTACTTAATAGCACCACGGAAACTGTTTCCCGCTTTGAATATGCTAGAGAGCATGGATAAACGTTACTTTGGCCAGAGGCGAGATTACATGTCTATTTTTCCTAGTTAGTTTTCAGTGTTTCCACTTCTTGTTTCTTCAATCAATGGACTTAATAAGGTTTGTTCAGATCCTCCATCTAAAGAGGTCTAGCCCAAATTTTGACTTACCAGTTGAGAATGAAAATTAAGCTCTTAAGGCAGTGAGTCAACACTCTCATTGGAATTGATTTCACTAAATTCTTTAAGTGGTGCTGAAGCTCTATCTTCCATAGTTGAGCTCTTTTTTATTTACTTTTATTTTTATTTTTGTTGATGGTAGATTTGCTTTATCAAAAAATCGAGAGATTGCCTAGGCTTAGGTGGTGGGGAATAGGATTGCCTTTATCTTAAGTCATGTTTTTAATTTTATAAAATTCCTGTTCTAACAAACTAATAGCTAAATCAATTTCTTGCATCAACATTCTGACTTTAATATCAAATATATTATGCACAAGCATAGGGATGAAAACAAAAAGCAGCAACATATACCTCACAGCCACAGGAACCTACCTCACAAGAGTCACAACATAATGTTCTGGATCTTTGAATGGCTAAAAAGTGCTTTCTCGTGTTTCGGAATGATATCATCCAATTGATCAAAGAGGAAGCTTCCTTCGCTATATCAAGAAGCCTGGATTGCATATTTGAAACATCAAAAGCTACACAACTGGAAACAGAAACTCATGAGCTCCTTACGGGTTGCTTGGTTCAAGGTAAAAGTTAATGGCATGAAACATCTTATATGTTGCACCGAAAACTTCTTCAAGAATCCAGGTAATGCAATCTCTTCAGAAATCATTTGTTTCTCTTCATTCATTTTCGTTGTTACTTATACCCATGTTCCAAAGCCAATCAAAACAATGGCATAATGTTCAATTCATTACCACATGCTACCATGATTGTCTAAGGTCAAGTCCCCTACAAGATTGCGATTTTCATTACCATGCCCATTAATTCTGTCCTTTTAGTCTTTTACCAAACGGTCCCCTACAAGATTATGATTTTCATTACAATGCCCATTAATTCTGTCCTTTTAGTCTTTTACCAAACGAATTGTTAGTGCACAGATGCGAAATAACACATCTCAAGAACCTAGAACAAGGGATTTAACACCAGAGACAATATTTACCTTCTTTCTGAATCATAATCTAACAATGGACCAACATTTCGTATGATTGATATTAACTCACCAAGTTTGTAACATTTGCCAGGCTTCACCAAAACTGACTGAGTGTACGGTGTATATAACTGATCCCGTTCAGGCGCCTTGTGCTCTTCATTTTCAAACCAAAAACAAATTTCTTTTTATTGGAGAACTTTGTTGGAGAGTTGGGTCATTTCAGCTTACAAACTTTGACGTTCTTTTGATTGCAATGGAAGTCCTTCCCTTGGGGCTTTCTAGCAGTTCCCATCTGACAAGTTGTACTCACCAATCACTTTTTTTTTTCAATGCGATAATATCTTGGGTCCTCACTGATGTTCAGTTTGTTTCTCCTTTTTTTCACATCAGGAAACTTAATATGGTTTCATTTCTTTCAGCAGTCATGAATATCTTGTCGATGTCATGTTCTCTACAAAAGAGAAAACACATCTGATATAATAACAACAAGCAAACATGATATAGTAAACAATTTCCAGACCTTCTAATTCACTTACAAACAATATATCGAATTGCGGATCACCAATAGCCCCCGCCATGCTCAAGCATTTTTTGTGCTATGCCTTTGGACAGCGTCTGCAGTCTGAACACAACAATCTTCAACTTATGAACTGCGTTATCTTCTGGCTGTTTACAAGCATATATGAAGGGGGCAAACAAATGGCTCTCCAGCAAGAATCTTATCCTCAAGTTCTTTAGCAGCAACTTCACTATCCCAATGTCATAATTTGCAACACAACTAGGATGGTAAGAGTACCCACAGCCACAGGTGGCATTGACACATTGGATCACCTAGAGAAGAAACAATAGGGCACTTCTTAGGAAGTCAAAATAGGGACAGTGTGCCAATTAGGAAAAACTTAGAATACAAAGCAACATGTGTAACATTGAGAAGAGCCAGCATAACACATGTCTTGTAGTAGTTCAAAACTAAATCAGCAACGCTCCACCAAAAAAAGTAAAAATAATCAGACAGGAGACAAAAGACAGTGGCGCAAGAAGAGGAAGAGACTGACAACAAGAAAAGGGACGGAACTCAATTAGATCTTCTTTATTCTGAAATAGTCCTGGCACTGCAGATCAGGCTTTATATAGCAGTATATAGATGCGGAAAATCAAACTAAATCAGACATAAATGTGAGAACATTGTGTTTGCAAGCCAGCTAAATTTGAAAATGAGATTCTCTAGAAGCTCCAGATGCAGCTACTTGATGAAATGCATTCGAAGCTTTCTCATTCTTTCGACACCTCATCAAGGAAGCTATTTTGGAAAACTTACGGAGGTGACAACCATATTTCGATAAGAATGACGCATGCCATAGAACGTTGGACTAAATAATGAGCAAAAAAGATAGCATACCAATGACTGGACAGAATTAGAACCAAAAACCATTCAGGTAATTAATATCCATAGTAGGGGTGTGGGGGCATGCTAGCAGCATATGACCAGAAAAGGTATAGCAAAAAGAAAAGTAGCAGTGTAACAGAAATATAATTTCTGTATTTCTAGTCAAAGAAAAACATTTAGAAGCTTGTACCTCAGCCTAAGAAGATTTATCAGAAGAGCCTGACTGGCAAGAGAAGCATTGTCTCATTGATCTTGCTTATTCAAACAAGTCCCAGAAAATGGCCTGCACAACAGAATCACACATCAAATCCCAGAAAATGACGGAAGGAAAAACATGTAAAATTGAATCAGTCAACAAATAAAATAATCTCTTTCATCAGAATACATAAGAAGAGAGAAGCAGCATACCATCACTTCCTTTGCAGTAAGGCCAAGAGAAACACAATTAGAATTTTCACCATCCTTGTCAAGTAGCATGGAATGGTTTCATGCAAATTCCTCTACACTTGAAATGAAGACAGTATCTTCTAACTGAAATATACCAAAGATAAGACAGTGAATAATACTAATTTACTTCCTGCAGTTAAGCCATTAGGGAGTTCTTCAATAATCTGTTAAAGCACAAAAGAAAAGTATTTATCAAAAGGAAAAGGAAATGATATGAAAGCATTATTTGGACAAGAAATTCTACTTCACAAAATTGAGTGAGATGCAATATGATAACAACTGATAGCACAAATTTTACTGTCGTCCCAACTTTCTTTGAGGAGGGGATGCTTTGCAAAATTGCAGGGAATTGTCCTCCTGACGGAAAGACTGACGAGTTGATATGACTCAAGAAGATAGGAGGACATTAAACATGAGAAATTTGGTTGATCATCTGCTTATGCCATCCACCAATTACATCACTGAACCAGCAAACCATACATGTCTATTTTGTTTAACTGCATATAATATAAAAATGTCACAGAAAAGACGGTAGTAAGAAAAGAAGCCAACCATTATTTCCACTTATCAGATATCTAAGCTTGGAAGGATTGCAACGGAACACACAGATTGTGAACAAAATAAAATTATATCTTCCTAATATCTGGTTATTGATACTGGGGTTACAAGAGTGCCCACAAGATTGCCACTTAAACATCGATCACATGAACTAAGCGAAAATTCACAAATCTACAAGACACAGTCACTCACGGGAAACCACATTGCTTACAACAATTTAATATTTAACACCCCAAACTGAAAAATCCGATTTGCATGTGTGTTTTAGAAAATCCTTGACCCAATCTAAGTGTTACAGGAAGGAAAATGCTTAAGCAACACTGAAATGAAAGAGGATATACATACCACAAATCACCACCGCCATCATCACAGAGGCAACAACAGATGAAATGGTTTATCACTAACATCTTCCTGTTCACCAAAACTATCTCCCTCCTCACCAAAACCATCAACCTCCTTACCAGAACTGTCATCCTCCCCACCAGATCCGTCTTCCTCTTCACCAGAACTGTTTTCCTCTTCACCAGAACCACCTTCATTGTCTTCAACTATAACTCTTTCTACCCTTAAGTTGACGCATCCTATAAAACAAAGCACAAGGACATCTCAGTGCCACTGTGGTGTTTCAAAAGAACAATAAAGAGGAAAACTCAAGTTTTATTCCTTGATATTAGAATCATAATCATCATAAATACCAGGAGGCCTCTCATGATGACACTCCCACCTTGAGTGGTGAGAGATCAGGCATACGCAGCCTTACCATTTACTTACAAAGAGCTTGTTTCCCTTAAGAAACGCAATATTAAGATATACATAGTTTCATAAAAAACAGGATTTC